>JAKSZU010000010.1:59475018-61875018 GCA_026018925.1 Tupaia tana
CCACAATAAATATAGCTGTGCAAGTGCTTTTCCAACTGAATGTTCTCCTGTTCTTTGGGTAGATACCCAGGAGCGGAATTGCTGATCATATGATGGTTCTATTAGAAGGTCTTTGCGGAACCTCCTTATTGTTCTTCACAGTGTCTGGACCAATTTACATTCCCACGAACAGTGTAGGAGTTCTCCTTTCACCACATCCCTGCCAGCACATACCACTTTTTTTTTTTTTTTTTTTTTTAATCTTCACTATTCTAACTGGGGTTAGGTGGTGTTTCATTGTAGTTTTGATCTGCATCTTCCTTAGGATGAGGAATGTTGAGCATTTTTCATATGCTTTTTAGCTATTTGTATGTCCTCCTTATAGAGTTGTTTATTCAGTTCATTTTCTCATCTTTTAATTGGGTTAATCATTTTCTACCAGATAAGCCACTTGATTTCCCTGTGTATATTGGTTATCAGTCCCTTATCTGAGGCATAGTTTACAAAAATTTCCTCCCATGCTGAGAGCTGTCTATTCACACTAATTACTGTGTCTTTTGCTGTCCAGAAACTTCTTAATTTGATGTAATCCCACTTGTCTATTTTGGGGATTATTGCCTGTGCTTTATGGGTCTTGTTTAAGAAGTCTTTGCCTACCCCAATGTCTCCCAGAGTTTCCCCAGTGTTTTACACCAGAAGTTTTATAGTTTGAGGTCTTAGGTTTAGGTCTTTGATCCACTTTCAGTTGATTTTTATTAATGGTGACAGATAGGGATTCAGATTCATCTTTCTGCAGATAGATACCCAGTTTTTCCAACATCATTTGCTAAAGATGTTTTCCTTTTCCCACCAGATTTACTGGTACCCTTTGTCAAAGATCAGTTGGCTGCATGTTTTGGGGTTTATTTCTGGGGTCTCTACTCTGTTCCATTGGTCCTCATGTCTGTGTTATGTGCCAATACTGTGCTGTTTGATTATCACAGCTTTGTAATATATTTTTGTGTCGGGGAGTAAGATGCCACCCACTCCACTCTTTTTGCATAGGATCACTTTGGCAATTTGGGGTCTTTTATGACTCCAGATGAATTCTATGATTGTCTTCTCTAGATCTGTGAAGAATGTCTTTTGTAATTTTATAGGGATTGCTTTAAAAATGTATCAATTTTGGTAGGGTTGCCATTTTGATTACATTAATTTTCCCAATCAGGGAAAATGGATGTCCTTCCACTTTTTTGTGTTATTTTGTATTTCTTTTTAAAGATCTTCATAGTTTTCCTTACAGAGGTCTTTGACTTTCTTGGTTAGTTTTATTGCTAGGCATCTTATACATTTGTGCCTAAGATAAATGGCATTATTTTCTTCAGTTCTCCCTCTGTCTGCTTGCTGTTTGTATATAGAAATGCTCTAGATTTTTATAAGTTAATTTTGTATCCTGCCACTTTACTGTATGTATTTATTACTTTGAGAAGTTTTCTTGTCGATACTATTGGGTCTTCTTTGTATACAATCATGTCACCTGCAAACTATTTCAACTATTCTTTCAACTATTTCAACTATTCTTTCAACTATTGGAATGCCTTTAATTTCATTCTCTTATCTGATCACATTGGTTATGATTTCCAATTCTATACTGAACGGGAGTGGAGAGAGTGGGCAGCTTTGTCTTATACCAGTTTTTAGTGGAAAAGCTTTCATTTTTTTTCACATTCAGTATAATGTTCACTATAGGTTTTTCATAGATGGCTTTTATTATGCTGAGAAACAGTTCTTTTATGCTGATTTTGCTGAGAGTCTTAATCATGAAGAAATGTTGTATTTTGTTAAATGCTTTTTCTCAATCGATTGAAATGATTATATGGCTCTTATGTTTCTTTCTGTTAATATGATGTATTACATTTATGGTTTTGCATATGTCGAACCACCCTTGCATCACTAGAATAAAGCCTACCTGGTTGTGATGAATAATCTTTTTTATAGGCTGTTGGATACAGTTTGCAAGTACCTTGTTGAGAATTTTTGCATCTATATTCATCAGAGATATAGGTTTTAGTTTTCCTTTTTTGTCATATCCTTATCCATTTTGGGAATGAGGGTGATGGAGCCTCATAGAATGAATTTGGAAAGGTTCCTTCCTTTTGGATCTCTAGAAATAGTTTGAGAAGAATAGGGACTATTTCTTTAAAAGTTTTGTAAAATTCAGAAGTGAAGTCATCAACACCTGGGCTTTTCTTTGTTGGGAGGTTATTTATTACTGATTCAATCTCATTGCTTGTTATGGGTCTATTCAGGCTTTCTATGTCCACCTGAGTCAATCTTAGTAGATTTATGTGTACAGGGATTTGTTCATTTCATCCAAGTTTTCTTGTTTGTGGGCATATAGTCACTCATAGTATCCTCTAATGATGTTTTGAATTTCTATTATGTCTGTTGTGATATTGCCTGTTTCATTGCAAATTTTATTTATCTGGGTCTTTTCTCTCTTCTTAATTAGTCTATTAAGATTGGTGTGTCAATCTTGTTTAACTTTTTCAAGAACCAGCTTTTGCTTTCATTTATTTTCTGTATAGTTCGTTTATCTTCTATTTAATTTACTTCTTATTTTTATTATTTCTTTTCTCCTGGCATTTTTATTTTCAGTTCCCTGAGGCATGATGTTAGGTTTTCCTTTTGCCACTTTTCCATCTTTTTTATGAAGAGGTTTTTGCTATAGGGCACGTGCGCTCTCCAGACAGACAGAGAGAGACACAGAGATAGAAAGCGAGAAATCACCCCCCAGGGGGGACAGCCACGCCGCAATCCCTTCTACTCCATTCTCCTCTCCAGATCTTGGACATGCACGCACATGTACCCAGCGTGAGTTTAAGCCACCCGGTCTGGGATTCGAACCGCGCTCTACTACGTGGGAGTCCAGCGACATAGCCATTATGCTAAGTGCTGGTCCCTCCATCTTTTTCTGATACAAACTAATTACTATGAACTTCCCTCTTATGACTGCTTTTACAGTGTCCCATAGATTATGGAAGCTCATACACTCATTATCATTTGTTTCCATGAATCCTTTGATTTCAGTCTTAATCTCTTTGGTAGTTGTAAAGTCATTCAGAAGTAGGTTATGTAGTGTCCATATATTTATGTATTTTTTATTTTTTTTTCTGAAATTAATATCAAGTTTAATTCCATCATGGTCAGAGAGATGCTGGATATAGTTTTTATGCCTTTGTATCTATTTAGGCTGGTTTTGTGTCCTATCATGTGATCAGTCTTCAAGAAGGTACCAGGTGGGGCTGAGAAAAATGTGTATTTTGTGTACTTTGGGTGGAAAGTTCTATATATGTCTGTCATGTCCATCTGATTTATAATATCATTTAGGTCCTGTAACATTATGCTTAATTTTTTGTCTTGTTGATCTTTCTAAAGGAGATAATGGGGTGCTGAGATCTCCAACAATTAGTGTGTTACTGTCTAGCTCTCCTTTTAGATCTAACAGTCTTTCCTTTACATATTCGGGTGTCCTTGAATTGGGTGCATAGATATTTATAAGAGTTATATCTTCTTGGGACCAGCAGTTAGCGTACTGGCTATGTCGCTGGACTCCCACATAGTCGACCGCAGTTTGCGTCCTGGACCCGGTGGCTTAAAACTCACGCCAGGCACGTGTGCGTGCGTGCCCAAGATCCTGAGAGGAGAATGGAGGAGAAGGGATTGCAGCATGGCCATCCCCCCTGGGGGGGTGATTTCTCCCTTTCTGTCTCTCTGTCTTTCTCTGTCTGGCGAGTACACGCGCCCTATAGCAAAAAACCTCTCCAAAAAAATAAAAAATATAAAAATAATAATTATTAAAAGAGTTATATCTTCTTGATGAATTAGCCATTTTACTACTAGATAATGCCCTTTTTGTCTCTTCTTACAGTTTTTATCTTAAAGCCCATTTTGTCTGAAATCAGTATAGTGCCTCCCACTCTTTTTTAGTTTCCAATTGTATGGAATACCTTTTTCCAGCATTTCACTTTTAATATCTGTATGTCCTTATCCATGAGATGGATTTCTTGTAGGCATCAGATGGAGGGCTTCTAATTTTTTTCCGTTCAGCCTGTCTGTGTCTCTTGATCAGAGAATTTAATCTATTAATATTCAACATTACATGTATTTCCAGATTTGTCCTTATCATTAAGTTGGCCATAGTCTTGATTGTTTTTTATTCTCTTATTTCTGTCTGTCTGTCTCTAGTTTTCTTGGTATAGTATTCCTTTCAGAATTTTTTGAAGAGCTAGTCTGGAGTTGGTAAATTCTTTTAGTTTTTGTTTATCTGAGAACTTTTTATCTTTTCTTCCTATATGAAGGATAATCTTGCCGGATATATAAATCTTGGTTAAAATTGTTTTTCATTTAAAACTTTGAATATATTTCTCCATTCTTTCATTGCTTGCATTGTATCTGATGAAATTTCCAATGTTAGCCTGATGGGATAAAATTTGTAAGTGATTTGACATTGCTCTTTTGCTAATTTTAGTATCTTTTCTGTCTGTGGTTTTAGCCAATCTGGCTATGATGTGCCATGGGAGAGGATCTTATTGGATTGATTCTATTTGGGGTTCTTTGTAGTTCTTGGGTCTGAATGTTTGAGTGCTTCTTTAGACTTGGAAAGTTTTCTTCCAGGATTTCATGGAATTTTATCAATGCCTTTATTAGTTTCTTCACCTTCTGGGATAGCAATTATTCAGATGTTAGGGCATTTCATGGTATCTAATATTTCTCGTATATTATCCTCATTTTTCTTGGTTATTTTCTCAGTATTTTTGATAATTTTTTTCTTCAGAGGTTTTGTCTTCCACCTCTGAGATTTGATATTCTACATGATCTAACCTGCTTTTAATACTTTTGTGGGAGATTTTGATTTCATATATTACAGCCTTCATATCTAACAGCTTTGTTTGATTCTTCTTTATGGTGTTCAATTCTTCTTATATATAATGGAAGGACTTCCTCATCATTTGGAGCTCAACATCTTTTTACTCTTGCATCTCATAAAGTTTTGTCACCATAAATATTCTAAATTCTTTTCTGACATTTTGGTAATATCTTCTAGTTTCTCCCTACTTGGGGATGAGTTACTGTGTTCCCTTGCTGGAGACGTATTACTTGATTCTCTCATCATCCTTGAGGCTCTTTTCTGATTTTTAGTCATTTGGTAATGTTTTCACTTTTGGCTAATTTCTTAGAGAAGGATTCTGTAACTGTGAGTTTGTGTGTTTCCCTTTACTGTGAAATAATTCAGTGCTATTTTTCCCCTTCTACTGTGTTTTCTGGTGTGGTAACCACAGAGGAGTTTTGAAATCAGATTTATGAAAAGAGTTTCTCTCCTTTTACAACCAGTTTAGTGAAGGGCGAAGAATTCTGAGTCTCACAGTATTCAGGTGTTTGTCTACTATGCACCTAGACGTCTCTAGGCAGTGGGAAGGAGCTGAGCAATAAAAGGAGAAAGTAAGGTGAAAGAAAAATAAAGTAGAAACAGAAATAGAAAGAAAAAACAAAGAAAAAAGAAGGAAAGAACAAAAGAAAAGAGAACAGAATAAAGCAGGAACTACATCCATCCAAGAAAATTAATTTAAAAATGAAAGCTGCATAGCACACACACACACACACACAGGCCATGTGAAAGGGCAGCAGAGCCAGAGATGGAGATGCCTGCAAATTATTCAGTCCTTTATGAGGCAAAGAGAGACAAATTAGCATGAGAAAGGCATGGCAGAAAGAAAATCTTTTTTTTTTTAATTAAAAAGAAGTTAGAAAAAATAGAACATAATAGGATAAAGAGAGATTTTGCCTACCTTACTAACACCCAGGGTCTGAAAGGGGAGGTGCTGGCTGGGGGTTTCAAACCCATGAGGCTGAACCCAGGAAAGGGCAGCAGAGGCAAAGATGGAGATGCCTGCAAGTATTCTGTCCTGTATGAGGAGCAGAGAGACAAATTAGCACGAGAAAGGCATGGGGAAAGAAAATCTTTTTTTTTTTTTTTTTTTTTTTAAGCTAGAAAAGATAGAAAAGAACAGGATAGAGAGAGATTCTGTTTACAGGGGAGACCCTGGCTGGGGTTTCACAGCCATGAAGCTGGACCCAGGAAGGAGCAGCAGAGGCAGCGATGGAGATGCCTGTAGGTCTTCTGTCCTTACTAGTTCTAGGGTCTGGCAAATTTACTTACTCTTGACTGTCAAAGTCAAGCATTGTGTTTATCAGATGAACTATAATACTTTACATCTATTGTGTTCTTTTTTTTTTTTTTTTGCATTAAAGTGATATTGTCCTAAGTGATCAGTTTCTTTCTAAAAATGTGGAGAATTCACTAGTGCAGAAGACATAAGAGGAAATCAGATTCAGGAAAGAAAAATAAATCACAGCCCGTGGATATATAGCACTGAGAAAATATTCAGAGCAAATTTAACTCAGGTGTTTGATTGTGTGGATAATACTATAAGGAAATTAAGCTTATACCAACAGTCTGAAATTGTTTGAGAAAAACAAGAGTAATTATAGTGTCCCAATGTGTTATTTTTACAAGCTAACCTTAAGCAAGAAGGTAGAACCCTAGTCCTAAAAATAGACAATGAAATACAGACCACAGATACCAGAGAAAATTACTATTTGCAGTTCAACAAACATGATTGGAAAAGAAAATAAAATGGAAAAGGCAACAAAATGAAAATTAAAGGAAAACAAAATCAGAGCAGATGTTGCGAATCTGTTTTTCATGCAGAGATGCTTAAATGCAAGGAATGGCCTTCCAGGCAAGGTTGCTGAGATAATAACACTGAATTTGTTCAAGATGGTTTGATTAGATGGTCTGACAGTGGAGCTTTAGAACTAAAAAGAGAATAAGCCATGGGGGCTAACTGGGCTTTTTGCATTTTTAGAAGAATTTTCATATCTTTATTCAAGATCTTGAACAAAGATTATAATTTCTCTGCTTTTTATTTAGTCTTACCAAAAAGAAATCACAACATATTTTTTATCAGTCTTTTCAGTAGCTTGTCTCTCATTATTATTGTAATTTTTTTCTGTCCTTTTACCTTTTCCCCTGATTTTATCATCACTGGCCTCATTATCCTGTCTCCACTGGTGTTCCCTACTGTGATCCTTATTAAATGTTGTTTGTTCCACGTACTGTCTTTCATCATGTTTGAATCTTGGCAAAAATTACTTCTAAATACAATACCTTACAGATTATACTGGTCCCATGCTATCATTGTGAATATTGGACATATGACCGCTGTTCATGACAATTTATACTTTAGAAATTTCTATACGAGACAAAAATTTGTTATTGTGCACAGAATTAGAAAATAAAAGTTTTTTTTTTTTTTTTTTCTGGTCTTTAAGTACACAGTTCTTAAGTTTTTATGTTCCCCTTTTCCTAAAACTGGTTCTAAATTGAACTAGGATGTTCATAACGAAGGCCATACATTTTGCAAATTGTAAAATGTACATTTAAATGTACATAAAAACCCATTTAAAATGTACAAAGAAAAGAGATGTAAACAATAAATAAGCCATCTAATAAAGCAATTTTTTAGAGGTTTTTGCCTTACGGTATGTGTACTCACTGAGAAAGACAGTGAGAGGGAAAGTGAGAAATAACCCCTCACCCCAAGGGGTGATGGCCACACCACAACGCCTTCTCCTCCCAGGATCGTGGGCATGCACGCACACACGCCCAGTGTGATTTTTGAGCCACCAGTATAGGACTCGAACTGTGGTCATCCACATGGGATTCTAGTGATATTAACCCCTATACCATCTGCTGGCCCCAATAAAGTAATATTTGTGTATTGGTTATGTAACATAAAACTCTCCCAATAGGATATACTTTAAACTTCAGTTTTTATCTAAATGCTGGTCTAGCAATGACTCCACAGTAAGTCAGATACTTGTCTCCGAACTCTTAAGAGTTTGAGAAATCACTGCTTCATATGCTTTTCATGTTTATACATTCATCTAGAAGTTTCTGACTACACAATGAACTTAAAAAAAAAAGTTTCTACAGAGACCTAGACATACGCATTGTGATCAATTGCATCTCAGTGTGACTGTTTATGGTACATAATACAATGATATACAAACAGAAAAATGAAATGTTACTGGAAAGAAATGATCCAGCATTGCTTACCTATGTATATTATGGCACTTTTTTATTTAGAGGCTTATTTCTGTGAATTCTTTTAAAGGAAAGATACTGACTTATTTATCTTGCTGTTTTTTGCATCTGGCAAAATAGTGGTAGAAGCTGTGTAAATATTGAATTAATGAATATATTATTATTCAATGAATGATATCAGGTGGTTGGAAAAGTCATGACATATTTGGCTATGCATAAATGTGTCCTGGCTTTCTACATAACCCAATATTAAATGAATTAATGATGTGGAGGGCTCAAAAGTTAATCTGCATGGGAGGCCAGCCCCACCGTGGCTGGGGCCTGTGGACGCGCCGTCTGGCTGGTAAAGCCGCACTTGCCTAGTGTCTTGCTATCATCCAGGAGCTGATCATCCTTGTACAGCCACTGCTCGTCGGGCGGCCGTTTTAGGATGCCCTCCTAAAGCGCTTCAGCTCGAACACAGTGCTCGCCGTGAAGATGGTGGTCTGGTGGCGCCAGATCATGAGGAACACATCTATCGCAGCAGCTGCTTCTGGCCTCGTCGGTGCGCTGGCACCCCCGCGCTCCGGCCCGGAAAAAAGTAACCTTGAAAGAACTAAGGGTGTTAAGTTTTATCTGGGTTATCAGTGCTATATTTACTTTGGCAATATATAGTCATTAATAAATAGCAGTTAGCTTAGTTCCCTATGTCTTACCTATGAAGGTCTTCTGTTTAATAACAGTTGTCAATTAAATAGAGTACAGTTATAAAAAGTAACCATTAAAATGGTAATATATATATTATTGCTAAATGTAGTATTATTTTATGGAAAATATATAAGTCATCTAAAAAATTAAAATGATCCATAATAACACTATCAAAAATTACTAATAGAGTTTGGGAATTCCTTTCAATACTTGATCTTAAAAGAGATATAAGTTTATACTATGTTATATATAAGTAAACATATGTTAGATTGTTTAAATCAATGCTCTATTTTAATAGATATATATTCTAATACTTTTGCTTAAAATTATTTCATAAATATATTTTATGCAATTTATTTTATAAACATTTAAGTTGTTTTGTAACAGTTTATTAAATAGGTTATTATTTATATTTACAATGGTTACTTTATGTTATAAAATAAATTCATTGCTAGTCTATTGCAATCAGTAGCTGTGGTTTAAATTTTTGACATGAATTGAAAACCTATGTATGTGTAGTTAGGTATCTTTGTTAGTAGAGGAACTTCTTTGAGAGAGATAATTTGGGTACTGTCATTTTCTGACATAACAACCAGTCCACAGCACAGATAGAATATAGAACTCACTTCTCTAAAATGCTTAACTGTTCCAGTGATTTGTCGTGAAGCCACAGCTGAATTACTCATAAACATTTATTTCTTTAAAGAATTATTTTTATTTAATTTTATTTATTCATTCATTTTATTTTAATTTGACCAGAGAGACACAGAGAGAGAGAGAGAGCAAGAGAGATGGAACGTGAGAAAGCAAGCTTCCAGGTCTGGGACTCGAACCGTGGACAGCCATGTGGAGTGTTCAGCACCTTAACCACCACAGCACTTGCTGGTCCCCGCTCATAAACATTTCTGTACTTGCTGCAGAGAAAGGGAAAAAATAAGCTATTTTAACTTTTAATTAGGTAGTTCTTCTACAACATTTCCATAAGCTGGGTCCACATACAAGCTGTTAATACAAGTCTTCAACTTTAGGTGGCACTTTCACATGATGCCCAAATTACATTTGAGGTAAAAGCCTTTATAATCATTCTATTGAAATTTTAATATGTGAAAAGTTTACTCAGTGATTCAATACTGAGTAAAATTTAGTAAACTGCATTATTTATTATTTCTACCTAATTATATTCTGCTTATTGGAAAAAATCTACTAAATATAATGAAAAGAGACTATTAGTATCTTTCTTTTAATAACTAAGTAATTTTTTTTCATTTAAATGTTGAATCCAATGTATATTTTCCAAGTTATATTAGAACATTAAATAGCAGAGCCAGTTGGTGGCATGGTAGTTGGGGCAGCTGGATCTCACATGACCAACTGCCTACTTGGACATGTCAGGCATGTGTGCATTTATACCTAAAATCCCCAAAAGGAGAAATGTAGGAAAAGACAGGATTGTGGCATGGTCATCCCCCACAGGGGATGCTTTCTCACCTCCCCATTCTTGCTCTGTCTCTCCCTTCCTGCAAGCTCACATACCCTCTAGTGAATTAGAAATAAATAAATAGATCAATTGTAGTATATAAGTACACAGAGTAGCAAGAAATAGAGCATTGAAGAGTTAAATTACTGGTGCTCATTCAACTGAGATCTAATTTAAAGGCTGCAGGATGGCTATAGGGTTAGAAAATCCCATAGATGGCTTTGGGGCAGTTTTACAGAGAAAATTCATAGACAGGTAGAGTAAGCATAGACACTTAGGAAATACGCATTGAGATGAAATATACTGAGTGCCCTGGAAACATGGCACTTCTACATGTTATGCCATATCTTCTCCCTTCATTTTTTTTATTAGCCTTTGAAATATGCTGTCCATCTGTAGTTCTGTAGGGACTTACTTAATAAAAGCAATCATGGTGATACAGAATACTTTGTGAAAGACACTGATATGGGGATGGGCAATCATGACTTTGTTTGCTTTTAATTTCATGGAGTTCTTTGTCATATGTGCGCTAAATTCAATATTTTAATCATAGATTCCTGAAAAACAGAATTTGTCTATGGGAGATGGGAATTATTTTTATAGAAATGATAAAAATAATTTGTCTATGGGCTGTTCTGCCAATGTGTTTGTGCATCTGTGAACAAAATATAGGAAAAGGACATTGTGCTTGACTTTAAAATAAATTCATTGAGTAGGAAAGGCATGTTTCCAATAATGATCATATCCTTTTTCATTTTTAGTCTGTTGTTTATTTACATGAAGAGATACTGTATTTTCAAAGATAATAAACATAAATTATCTGCATACTTAATGTTTGGAGGGGGAAAAGAAAAAATAGTAAAACTTATTATAAACAATTTATTCTTAATTTTATTTGTACATTTGCTATTTTATCTACTTTATTTCCTAGTGTTTCTTTTCTTCTATATATGTCATATACTTCTAGGTCATGTTAAATAGTGCCCAGATTTTTATGTCTGTGCCATAAAGTACAGATTTCATCATTGGACATTCAAGTTGTGTATTTTGAACCATGAAAAAGGAATAGCACCTAAATGAATACTGATTGTTTTTTACAAGAGTATCCAGCAACAGAGACATCCAACATTAGCATCCAGTGTGCAGGAATCAAATGGTTTTATTGCATAATATGGGAGAATTGCTCACTACTGTCTGTTCCTGCTGACTTTCCTGATGTTCAATCTGGTGATATCCTCAAAGCTTTTTTTTTTCCCCCCTCAGTGCTTTATTATTAGATGGTAATAGGTTCCTTCTCTTGGTCTATGAGAGAGGAAGCAATGGATAATTAACATGAAAAAGCTCAGTGTTAGAGTCAAGGAAGAAAGTATGATCTGAATGAGAATGTCAAAGGTTTCTTTTTCTTTTTCTATTTGTTTATTTTGTCAAGATAAGGCTGGCATAAAACGCAATAACCTAGACTTTTGCTCCTACACCAGAATAGCTATGCAGTTGAGGCATTAAACTTCATTTGTTAATTTCTTCTACGGCTGTCTTTCCTGGTGGTGCCTCTAGAATAACTTAGATTCCCTCAGGCTATGATGTTTCCATACAAATCCATAATATTAACATTATGATAGCACTGTCCATGTGAGTTTACAGAATTAAAATATCCCTCTAACAATGCATAGAACATATCTTATACCCGATTAAATTAATGAGAAAGCTTGTAATACCTTCAGCTATATATTATAATAGAACAATCTTTTGTGCCATTTCTATAAAATTTAGGAATATTTTAAACCTACGATTTTCCTTTCCCATCATACATTTGGATTACCTGAATGATATATTTTTAATCTCTATGAAGTTCAGTTTATTATGTTTTTTCTTTGGTTGATATGCCCTTGATGTGTTTTAAAAGTCTTTCTCAAACCTAAGATCAGTTAGATTTTCTTATACTTTCTTTCAGGAGATTTTGTGTTTTTTTGTTTTGTTTTGTTTTACCTTTTAAATGTGAGTCTATGATTCAACATGTAACTTTGTTTTATGTTTTTCCCCTAAATAGAACTATACTGAAAAAATTTTTAAGTTCCAAGTCAAAATATATAGTCTGGGAATATTTTTTCTAAGTTTTAAAAGCATGACTTTTTCAAATTTAAAGTGAGCATGTACCAAAAATTAATTATCAATAGCCACCAGAATTACAAGGCTTGTTAAAGTGAATTAGATAAGGAAAAAAAATTGATTTAATGAAATTTCTCACTTAGAAACAAAACTGGTTAATTCATTACAAAGCAGCAAAAGTTTAACCTTTAGAGTTATCATTTCTATAAAAGTAATTCCCATCTCCACCAGATAAAAATGTATTTGAATTACTATGTGTCAAGAATCATTTACATGTCTATCAGTTTTAAAAAGAAAAATGAGTGTATATCCCTGCCGACTTGGAGAATACACTAATCAACAGTAATAGCAAGTGAAACATATTCTTGGCGAATTAGGCATTTTCCAGGTGGGCCTGATTTGTAATGTCTGCCCAGCAAGACACTGAAATCTCAAGCATTAGTCCAGTTAGCCTATTTCCAATTGTTGATAAATTTCTTAACAACTCCACACAGGAAGCTCTTTTAAAAGCCTACTTAAGACATACTGAAAGAAATATAAAAGCCTCAATGACTTTCTTTTTGTTTTTATTCCTATGGAATTCTGTGTATGTAATACACAGGAATAGCAATCTTAGACTTTATTTTTTCCTCCACTTATTGTCAGAGATAAGTCAGGTCTAAAAGCACAATGAAAAATAAATAGCTGTAGTACACAGAAACTGGACAAAGTTTTGTGAAAAAAGCTAACAAAACTTTATTAACATTATAAAATATCTATTATTTTGATTTGTATTTTGGGACAATAAAATATAAAATAGTTCTTTTTGGTTATTAAATGGTAAGCCCTTTACAAGGAAGGACATGTTTTATTTTTCTTTTATATCACTTACATTTTCTAACACAAAAAGAGTTAGGACGGGGGAGAAGAGACACAGGCAAAAATTTAGGATGTTGGGAACCAGCAGTTAGCGTAATGGCCATGTTGCTGGACTCCCACGTAGTCGACCACGGTTTGAGTCCCGGATCAGGTGGCTTGGACTCACGCTGGGGGCGTGTGCCAGTGTGCTCAAGATCGTGAGAGGAGAATGGAGGAGAAGGGATTGTGGCGTGACCATCCCCTCTGGGGGGTGATTTCTCACTTTCTCTCTCTATGTCTCTCTCTCTCTGTCTGGCGAGCGCATGCTCCCTATAGCGAAAACCTCTCCAAAAATTAAAAAAAAAAAAAAAGAATTTAGGATGTGGAAGAGGGATGAGAACTTTTACAGTGTTTTACATTTAGATATGTACATGTTCTGTATTCTCCAAGGAGTACTTACATACATCTTTCTGTGGGATACTGAATAATTCGTAAACCAATCATCTAGGGAAATTCTAGCCAAACAGAAATTTTGACCACTTTTCAGTATAATAGATACATAAATAGCAATTAACTTACACATTTGTGCCATTTGTTTTTTAGTTTCCTGTGTTTTCATTTAAAGGGAGAGAAAAATTATTGTTTTCTATAGTTGAACATTTGTATAGTTGCTTATATAAAGGATTTTAAACGTAAGTTATTGATCCAGGTATATAAAAATGGAAACTCTTATAATTAACTTAACCCACTGAGCTTTTATACACTGGTAGTTAACCTTAATCTTGTTAGTTTTGGAAATTTGCTCTATTTAGAATTATAACTCAGTTTCTTTGGAAAAAAATATCAATATCCTTTTCTCTCTTGTTCTTCCCTATGCCTTAGAATATTTTTCTCTGTATCCAGAGATCAGGAGAGGAAACTGTTGATGGTGTATCACTCCTGGCTTGATGGATTTTAAGTATAAACTCCTTTTTCCCTCAGGCTTTGCCACTGATGTATTCAAAGTCTAGTTTTAGGGATTGAAAGAAAAAACTTTACCTCTGAAAAAGTCTAGCTTCTTCAAATTAAATATGCTTCTACTTTCAGTCTATTCTCTGGACTATAAATCAATTTCATAAATAGATTTATAAAATTCTATTTTGGAGGTCAGAAATAGACTTTTTCTTTTCATTGGATTATGTTTGATTTCTGCCATACTTAACATAATAGAGTTAGTCTTGAGTTTCTCACTTTAATTGCAGAAAACTGAAGAATTAAGACAAAATTACAGATTTTTTTTTTAAAAACTGTTTTTCAAAATCTTAAAGTACTGCACTTGCTGATGTGACTGAAGGTAGAATTAGCCAGAGAAGTTTGCAAAAATGAAGTGCCTTCTAGTTGAAGATCAGTTTCTGAATTACTATTTTTTCAACAGAAGTCACCTTTTTCATCTCAGGATAATATTAAAATGATTGATGGAGATTGATAGTAATTGAGTAATTCTCTGCTCTTAAAATAAGATACTTTTGGGCCAGCCTAATGGCAGGGTGGTAAAGGTAGCTGGATCTCACATGGCAAAGTATGATTAAAACCTTGAACCTGGGGCTTGAAAAACATGCCAGACTTTGTGTGTGTGTGTGTGTGTGTGTGTGTGTGTGTGTGTGTGTGTGGCCAAAATCCCAAGAAGAGAATGGAAGAAAAGGGACTGAGGCATGACCATCTCCCCTGGGTGCTGATTTCTCACTCACTCTTTCTCAAACACATGAGCCCGATAGCAGAGAAACAAACAAAAATCACTTCTGCTTTTGTACTAACAGCAGCACAATTCCAGCCCTCACCTCAAATCAAATGTTAAGCTGATCATCTTAAGAGAACTCTTACATGTCAACCCTTCAGAACAAAATTTTCTGAAAGTGCTTGTTCTATAGAAACATATTCTCTTATTTAAACCCTATTTTTAAACTGATATAACTGTTGAATCCAGGTGCATATACAGCTGAGAAAAAATTATTTGAAGATAGAACTCCACATGACTTTTGCTGTGGGTGATGAGTAAATCCATTCTCTCAGCAAAGTCTTTAGAAATACAATGGTAGGGAGTTTTTATTTTACAAGGCATTTGTTTCCTGTTTTCCTCAGACGTCTAAGGGCTATATTACTAGGATGTTCATGAAGGTCTTTTAGCTATTTATCATAAATTCATCCGAAATATGTATAACAAAGTAATAATTTTTTCAAAAATTAGTGTAGTCTTTATTATTTTGCATATGTGGGAGGTGCCCAGCATTTTGATTTTCCTTTTTTGGCACTCTATGTTTAGAATTTCATGAAAATAGTTGCTGGCATTTTGTGAAACTTTCTGGGTAATAGGAAAGTGTCACAATAATGGAACATTTGCAAACCTTTCCTAATATTTTCGTGCTATATTTAATCTTAGATAAATAAGATTATTTAGTCATCTCCAACATTCTCATTATAGCTACTTCGGTTAAGTCTAGTTATATTCTTCATGACACTTATTTCACTTATTTTTTCATATTGTATATTTATGTAGGATTTTATTTCCGTATATGACCTTACATCTCTTAATTCTTCAACATGATTAACACCATGGCTTCTGACAGCATTATTCAATTGCAAGCAGTAACCACACAATATTCAGTAAGGCAAAACAAAAAAGAACCAGCAAAACTCTGTCATATTTTTATTCTTTGTTTTAAATGATAAAATGAATTGGTGGGCTTATATGTCATTGTTCTATGATGAAGTGCCCACTCAATTTATACATAGCAAGTAGTCTTTTTTTCTGTGCCAAATTGACTAGGAAAAAGTAGTTTGTTGCAGCTATTGCTTCATCTTTAATTGAACAGAAATTACAGGGTTTATTACATAATTAATCTTCTAAGAGTTCACATTTTTTACCCAGATTATTTGTTTAATTTTATAGGATGGAGCAAAATATAACTCTGCATACAGTCTAAAATCAGACATCTTTAGTGATACAGATTAAATATTCATTTTATACATTTATGTTGTGTTTATTAAGAAAAAAACTTTCCAGTGTACTTAGAGATGATAGCTTTCTAGTGTGTCATTAAAGTACACATCTGTGGACTTAAAAAAAGATGATGATTATTATGCCTTCTACATTTAAACTTAATATTTCAGTTCCAGAGGAAGTATGATGATGATGTACACATACGCTTCCTGTTGAACTTTTATAGACCTTAATGATACATTCATAAGTGAATGGTACAAATAAGGTTAAAATCTTAGGGGAATTTATAGTGAAGGTATTCAGTGTTTAACCTTTTTCATGTAAATGGCCTAAGTATGGTTGATATAGGTTAAATTACTGAATTTCAAGTCACAGAACTGTATCTACCTATATTCATAACCCATGATTTAGAATTTAGACAAAATAGTTTACTGTTCCCAGATCTATCTTATAAGAAAGCTTCATTTATTCACTCAACAAACATTAGTATTAGCCTAGGCAAATTCCAAGTATTGTAACAAGTATTAGATATAATACCTCAAGAAATAAGATAAAATCCTGGTTCTCAGTTATATTTCACAATTTACTAGTGAGGGAGTTTTTAAGTACACCATTAATCACAGGAAGAAACTCTAATGGAATAAAATAAATTCTTTTATGGAAATCTTAAACAACATGGAACCAAGTTTGTCTAATTGTATGGAGTGAGGTCAGCATGGTTTCCTGAGGTAGAATACCTGACCAGTGTCTTGAAAGGACAGTAGGAGTTGACCAAGCAGACTAAATGGGTAGCTAGTCTCAGTGAAAGCTTCTCATGTGTCCCCAGAACAAAGACATGAAGGAACACAGAGGATTTTGCAAATCATAAAATAGATATAATGAAGCAGAAAAGGCCCAAAGAGAAATACTGGGAGTCAAGTCTAAAATAGTCACCAGAAGCCATTTTCTATGGTAACTTGATTTTATTCTTTATACCATAAGTGGAAGATTTGACTCTTTTAGGAAATGCACTATGAATGGTTTTCCATTGCGGTGCAACAACAGATAGTCAACACATATATACAAACAGATAAAGAGAGAGATTTAGAGAGATGAATACAGAGAAACAAAGTGTAAAAGATAATATGTCCTGAAATTACTGAGATCTTCTTTTAGTTGTTTTCTGTGTGTGTTTTCAAGTGAGTTTTTAAATGTGTTGGTTGGAGGTTCATGTGACGAAGTCAGAAGCCAAAACACTTAATTCTTTTCATTTCTCAGAAATATCATTTCCCGTGTGTATTTATATTCCATGTATTTTCTCACTTCCTCTCAATAGTTTTATGTGTAAATACAAATCATTTTATAGAGAAAGAAAATATTATGGTACTATGATAATGACGCCCTGCTGTCTTCATGCCCTAATCATGCAGGAAGGAGAGCAGGAGGTTTAGGGACACCGTATATATGTGTGTGTGTGTGTGTGTGTGTGTGTGTGTGTGTATTTTCACAGAATTTGCAATGTCACTGCCTTGCATTATAAAAATTATATTTTTGAAAAAATTATATCCTTATCATTTTTAATTATTTACTAATTTGCAAGATTTTTATAATTGTATTAAGCCTCATTATAAGCCAATTAACACTAGTTATGTAGAACTCTGTAGTTTCATTTTTCTGTATATTTAACAAAGGTGATATTATTGAAGTTTAATCATCTATATAGTGTCTTTATTCAGAATTCAGCATTCCATCATTCCTAGTCTATTTTCATTTTAACTTAGAGCTCGTCCTTAATTCCTACCTATATGTCACACAAATCTAAAATCCAAACAACTGGAACTAGATTCTAAAATAACATAGTATCAATAAAAATTGACTTAAAAATGTAAAGTTTTATATGTCATGAATTGTGCTATTAAAAAGCAAAGATATATATGCAAAATATGTCTGTAATTTTCCTTGATAATATTCAATGGGCATACTATCTGGTTATATCACATAATCATGTTAGATTTTTGTGATTAAAAAAAATGTACATGCTAAAATCAATCTGATCTGTTTACTTACAGAAAGCCATATCCTGGAAGATGTCAACAAGTGTATCATAGCCTTGAGAGACCAGGATGCAGATAATTTAGACCGTGCTGCCGGTGCTATCAGAGGACGGGCAGCAAGAGTTGCTCACGTTGTCACAGGCGAAATGGACAGTTACGAGCCGGGGGCTTACACCGAAGGTGTAATGAGAAATGTTAACTTCCTTACAAGTATTGGTAAGTTGCAGTGTCCACTAACAGCTTCGCTGTTCCAAATGTATAAATCTATAACTATCAAATATTCATACATATGGAAGAGAGGGTCTCAGTCCGTGTTGCTTATTTTGACATCCATTACGATACTATCTGATCTGTGCTTGCATCCTGTGGTTATGTCATTTGAAATTTATCTCTGAGAAGGAAATATATTCATTGGAGAAATTATGTCTTTTATAAATATATGCATTATATAAATTACCCACAGGCTATAGCCACTTAAGAATGTTTATTAATGCCAGAGCTGTTAGGAGGTATAATTAGGCCAGTATGGTATTAAGAATGTAGTAGTCTCAAACCCTCTTTTAGCTGTGTCATTGATACCCTAGGCTTTGGTATACATTACTTAAATAAAATCAGTTTACCCTATATTTCTAGAGAAATGATCTCTAACTTCATCTGCAGTCTCTTTGCAAAAACATTTTTTTTTCCATACAATCTTTGATTGCTTAAAAAGTATGGTACCAAGATTTTGTTTTGGTCATGCTACCAAGGTAATATTTTGTAACATCAGCCACTGATTTCTTAATTTTGAATCACTCAGTTTAAATGGTCTTCTTGGTTTTATTTTATTTTAGATTTTTGGTATAGGGTACAGGCACTCACCAGAGACACAGTCAGAAATCACCCCCACCCCCCCCACCCCCCACCGAGAGGGGATGGCCACACTGCAATCCCTCCTTCTCTACTCTACTCTCAGGATTTTGGGCATGCACACACATGCACCTGGACTAAGTTTTAAGCCACCAGATCCAGGACTTGAACTGCAGTTAACTACGTGGAAGTCCAGTGATGTAACTATTAACATCTGCTGGCCCCAGTATTCTAATTTTTAACACTATTGTGAACATCTATCCAAGAAATTCACAGAAGTGCCTGAATTCCTATGTATTCACAAACAAGAGAGCAGTCAACCATTTCTTATGTCATCAGGGAAGAACCCTTTGTGAATCTGTGAAATCATCAGGTTGATTTTGTTGTTGTTGTTGTCTCTTAATAATAGGGAATGGTTTATCTGGGATTCCTAAAATACTTGATTTCCCCTATTTGAGTCATTGATCCTAGTGAATTATTCTTTATGTTACACATAGGATTTATATTAAATTGTAAAGATATATGCATTACTTAATGAAAGGGGTAGCTAGAATAAGGATGAGTAAATTTTTAAGCTCTTTCTTTCTTTTTTTTTTGAGGTATTCTTTGAAGTGAATTAATTAAAAGAAACATACCAGCAGTTGAATAACCTTCACTAGAGAGTAGTTCTGAAGAGCTCTGCCACTAGGCAAGCTTAACAACATTTGCAGAGAATTGTTGATTAGTTTTGCTGTTTTCCTAGTGTTTTGATACAGAAAGTCATTGATGAATCTTTGCACATAGTTTTCTTATTCTCTTTTTAAAATATTTATAAGATAATGAAATGCTAACAATGTGCTAGAGGAAGATGGAGTTACATCTGCAACTTTTGATATTAAACCTGTATTTTTATACTCATTTCTTAATATCACTGGTATCACAAATAGGGCACATAGTAGTATATAGCAATATATTTATTTGCCTAAGTAGTGGAGTCTTTTATTATCACTCAGTATCTCTTCCATGATTAAATGTAAACTGTCTTCTTCGTTAAAATCAACTCTAGAGTTGATATATTACTGATTTTTTTCTTGCTTCTGAAAATGAAGTGATAAGAAGAATGTATTAGGCTTCTCTTTTTGAGCCAAATGAAAATTTTGTGTAAGAAGTTGAATAGGTAAAGTCTCCTAAGGACTGCTATGTCTTTCCTCTATCTCAGTTTTGTAGTCACATTGGTAAAAAATCTTGTGACCATATTCCTTAGGATCATAGTGTCTGTGTGAAGTGTCAAGCTTATAGTTTTATACTTCATAGGAAAGAATTTATGTCTGTGATATGCAAAAAAAAAAAGTAGTAATGAAATTCTGGGGCCCACAGATGGAGTAATAGTTATGTTGCTAGACTCCCACATGGCCAACTGTGGTTCAAATCCTGGACCTATTTGCTCGAAAATCACATTGTGTGTATGTGTGTGTGTGTGTATGTGCCCAAGATTCTGGGAGAAAAGTGGAGGAGAAAGGATTATGGCATGGCCATCACCCCCTGGTGGGGAGGTATTTTATCACTTTCCCTCTCTCATTGTCTCTTTCTCTCTCTCTCTGGCAGGGCACTTGACTTAAAGTAAAATCCTATTAACAAAGAGGCAAAAAGATATGAAATGCTGAGGTGTTTAAAAAGTGTTTTGTGGAAGCACTCTGTTTACAATCAATCTGAAATAAAATAGAAATGAAACAAAGTTATTTACACACTAAATTACAAGTTTGCTAATCACTCTGTGATTTATAATGATCTTATTAGATAACTAACTAATATGATATGAGAGGGCTCTGGGAAATTAGTGGAAATGGAATGAAAGTACAGCTTATTTCAGTGCAAAAAAATGTTTAAACTCATGAATAATTTTTATAAGAAATGCAGATTTTACAAACTATCAAAATATCCTAAATATGGCTGTACTATCAAAGAAGACAAGGAAGAAGCGGGCTAGCCTATGGACTGATGGCTATGCGAGTGCTGCTGGGGAGCAAGATGAAGAAAGGATTATGACATGACCATGCCGCACTGAGGGGTACTTTTCCCCTTCTCTCTGTCTTTCTCTGGCCAGAGCACACACCCTTTGGCGAGTTAAAAAAAATAATAACATAAAAGAATAAGAAAATGAAATTTTTTTCTCTCTAATTAATTGTATATCTTATTTATTTATTTATTTATTTTAGGTTTTTTCCATGCAGTTGCTAGAAAGAGACAGAGAGTAGAAGAGTGAGAAATCACCCCCAGGTGGAATGGCCATGCTACAATACCTTCTTCTCCATTCTCCTCTCAGGATTTTTGGCATGTACATGCACCTGGTGTGATTTTTAAGTTGCTTTGTCCAGGACCATCACGGTTGGCCATGTGGGAGTCTAGTGCCTTAACCACCATACCACCTGTTGGCCCCAAGTGTATGTAATTTTAATTAAAATTCTCTAGATAGATTGTATCCTGTATTGCATATATAATAAATAATGAATAATCCTAAAATATTCTGTATAAATAGCATCTTATTATTAGTATAATAGTATGATTTATGACTTTTCAATTTGTCACTTAAATTTTTCAGATATTTTTTAAAGAAACCTTCAAAGAAACATATTCATTTTTCTTTTAAAATCTAATTCCAAACAGCTTTCCTTGCAATGTATAGAAAGCACACTTCACTTAAGAGAATTCTGAGCAATGAGTAGGATGAAAAACCTTATTAAATCAGGTTGATCTTAACAAAAGCTGAAAAATGTAAGCATTTTCCCTCTCTTAGAGATATTGTCTATAAAAAATACTTCCAACTATTCTACTCTTCACAATTAACAGGAGATGTTCATCATTGTTATTATCCACTTCATAATCTGGACATTATTTATAAATAATTATCAAATGAATAATGGAACAGGTCAAGTTGTGTGCTATGAAGCCTTAATAGTTCACATTTAGCAAGTGAATGGCTATTTGTACATGTGGCCTGTTTTTCTCTTTTTTCTGTTATTTATTTATTTATTTATTTTTAATTCAGTTCTCAAATCTTAACCTTGCTTCCTAAAAATAATTAAAAGCTATTATAAATAGTTTTTATTACTTAGACTTCTTTATCCTTGCAAAATTTGCCTTAGAGTGTCATCATCAATGATGAAACTCAAGCTGCACTATCTAAATCACAAACAGTGTTTTTGGAACATAGCACCTTTGATTTTAATCAGATTTTGTGGCTCATTAGCACATTTTCAAGATTTGATGATCTTTTCAATGTTTTCTCATCATTAGAAGCAAGTTGCCCTGTTACATTTTGGGGATTGACATTGTTCACAAACCGCCAAGCAGTTGGTTTTAAATGACATGTAGTAAAGATCTGGAATGTTGCATTTCACCAAGACAGAGGAATAATATTATAACTTTCATGTGAAATCTTTATTCTAGACTATTCTTCTGTTACTAAGCTCCTCCACCTGTCAGGAATTTCTGATAGGGAAAAGAAAATATATTGACTTTTTTCTTTGTTAAAAAACAGACCTTCTTGGGACCAGTAGTTGGCATAATGGCTATGTTGCTGGACTCCCATGTAGTAGACCACTGTTCAAGTCCCAGACCCAGTGGCTTAAACTTGCACCGGGTGTGTGTGTGTGTGTGCATGCCCAAGATCTCAAGAGGTAAATGGAGGAGAAGGGATTGCAGCGTGGCCATCACCCTTGGGAGGTGGTTTCCCGCTTTCTGTCTCTCTGTCTGTCTTTCTGACAAGTGCAAGTGTCCTATAGCAAAAACCTCTCCAATAACTAACTAACTAACTAACTAGCCTACCAACCAACCAACCAACCTTCTGGATTGGAATGTAAAGGCTTACAAGTTATACTCTTAAAAATCAACTTTAGTTCTTTCTATTAGCTTGGGGGAAAACCTACACCAGGAATGAACCAACAAAGAATACTCTGCGTGATACATGAACTTGATCATATTTAGAAATTAGCAGGACCACAAACATCTGGTGGTAACCTCCAAACTCCACCTAGTTTTACTATTTACTCATCAAAGAGCAGAAAAGACACAGAAATGAATCTGACCAATCCTAGTGCCATTCTCTGTTGGCAGCTAGTAGTGATGGCAAATAAAGACTCATTCATCAATGCCTGATGAAGCCTAAATTGGAATGTGTGTACTCAGAATTCCTCCTCCTTAGAATGAGAAAGAGCCATGTAGTTCCATATAGTTTTTCCACAAAGACTAATGAGATAGTTGGGAAAAAAAATCATCCAGATATTATCTCTGAAATTTTGTTGTAAATTTGTTTTCAGATCGTTACAAACAGTGATGATAGATTTCTAAAATGTATTTGATTTAAAAATAATTTTTAGAAACTTTAATAGCAACAAGTAGTCTCTATCAGTTCCTTGTCATATACTTTTTATATATAAATATTCTGCATTCTGTATCTAGATTAAGACATGTTACTTTCCTTATATTACTTCTCTGTTCTACAACCTGAAATAGTAATGAGATAAAAACCAAAAGCTTAGTTCTAAAACTCCTTGCACTCTACAGTTGAGCAGTGTTTGAAAATCAGTAATCTACCCACTAGACATGGTTCAAAATTAAAAAAAAAAAATGCTATAAAGAATGTGAACTTCCAGAAGAAGACTGTCAGAGAGACAGGGAAAGTAAGAAAACAACTCACAGATGGCCACACTGCCATCCCTTCCCTTCCATTCTCCTCTCCAGATTTTGGGCATGTGTGCACACATTCCACAAGGTCTGGGACTCCAACTGCACAGTCAGCCATGTTGGATCCAGCCACCTTAACCACCATGCCACACACTGATCTGACTCACAGAATTGTTTATGTTTCCAGTAGAGTTTGTTTGTGTACTTATTTGTTAGAGAGTACACACACTTGCCGAGACAGAGAGAAAGAGGAAAAGTGAGAAAGCACCCCTTTGGGGGGTGGTTAAACTGCAATCTTTCCCCATTTGATTTTCATTCTGGGATTTGGGGCATTCACACACATGCCCAGTGTGTTTTTCAAGCTATCGGGTCTGGAACTTGAATTACATAGTTGGCCATGTGAGATCCAGCCAGTTTAACCACTATTCCACCAGCTGGCTCACCACTAGAATTTTGACCAGCATAACTTTTTCTGTAGAATTGACTGGAAATTAGGAGCGTGCCGTTTTTCCATAATCTACTCCCTCTCATTATATCTGCAGTCTGCTACTCTCACTTAATTGACATTTCTGTTCTTTATAAGCATTTGAATTCACCTGAAGTTTCCTTTTTAATGTTTTCCTCCCTTTGGATCAGCCAAAAGACTCTTTCCATATAAATGAATACTTACACATTCACATAGACAAGCCAGAATCATGACTGCCTTTAGGTCTTCTCTATGCTGTTTCTCTCATTTTGAATATTCTTACCCTTTGTCTCTCATATGAACGTCCATTCTTCTTTCAAGAAATAGTATAAATAAGAAAACTTCAAAAAGTTCATAGAAAGATGGTACAATAATATTTTTGAAGTCCATGTGTAGTTTTTTCATAACATGCATTTTCTATGAAAGTTTTAAATGCCCTTGTCTTCTAGAAACCTTTCTGTGCTCCATCTCACAATAATAAATGATTTCTGTTTTCATGCACCAAAGCTATTGTGGGATTGCCACTCAGTTATATCATTCCACACAATTATATACTATTGACGAACTATTCAGATACTTATATAGAAATGACTTTATTTCAAAATAGAATGTAAACTACAGGAGAGAAGGAACTTTTATTATTTCTATTCTCATCTCTCTGAGTCTACCATTGTATTTTTCATGTTAGATTAAAAAAAAAGAAAAACAAAAACATAATCTTTTTTTTTTTTTGAGAGGTTTTTTGCTATAGGGCGCGTGCGCTCGCCAGACAGACAGAGAGAGACATAGAGACAGAAAGCGAGAAATCACCCCCCGGGGGGATGGTCACGCCACAATCCCTTCTCCTCCATTCTTCTCTCGGGATCTTGGGCACGCACGCACACGCGCCCGGCGTGAGTTGTAAGCCACCCGGTCCGAGACGCGAACCGCGGTCGACTATGTGGGAGTCCAGCGACATAGCCATTACGCTAACTGCTGGTTCCCCAAACATAATCTTTTGAATGAAGCCTCTATGATTTTTCTTTTTATTCCTACAGTTGGAATTCCTTTTCTTCTCTATAGTCCTCTCAAAATATAGTTATTTATCAACCCTTTCTCAAATGCCATCATCTTTATAAAGGAGCTTCTGATTCATTTTTGTTGAAATTAATTGCTCCATTATTTGTGTTACTGTGGATAAGCTTGTTCTCTACTTAATGTTTATTTCACTTGGTCTTGTATCCTAAACAGCCATTTACATACAGTTCCTTTTACTAGCTTGTAATGTCCTTCAAAGCAGCCACCACTTTATTTTTACCTTCCACAGTAGATTTACACATGGTAGAGGTGCCCAATGATCATTGATCACCAAATCCTTCTCTTTACCTTAAATATAAAATGTATTGCAAGTTTATACTGTAATAACTGTCTAACATAGTTATTATGCAAGGAAACAATCATTTTCAAGTTCAGGAAAAACAAAAGAACACCAAAAAAGAAAAAAATAACAAAATCAGTGGGCTGTGGCAAAGGCTAGAGCAGAAAAAAAGATTAAGTTATTTATTATTGTTGAGTTAGATAGTCACTTCCAGAAAACATGCAGTCTGATTTTTAAAAGTTTTTTCAGCAAGTTTTTGAACAAGAGATCACGACTCCTGTGTATTCAATTACTTGCAAGAACCATCATTGAACTACATCTGTTGAAAGATCCCACTGAACCTAATTTCACTAATGCTTCTAGCTAATCCCTGTAAGGGGTAGTAATGATGCTTTCAAATTTAGAAGCTATTGTTGGCAAACTTTCCTCCCCTTGTTGCATTCTGAGACAGGTTTTCTAATTGTGTACTTTCTTCCTTTGAAGCCAAAAGATTGAGGGTGATTCCCTTTCACACAGTCAGAACGCATTAACAAGAGGCATCTGACTACAGCTATCTTAGGTAACATAGATAACCATGTATATTCATGTTGGTGATTTCAAAGTCAGAAGTGAAATGACAACTCAGCTTCTAGAGAAGAGTAAGATCCCGTGGTCTTGGAAGTGTTTCTGCTCCCACAAGTGTGAGACAGTGGGCAGTGTGTGAGTTGAAAAAAAGTGTCTGCTAGAATTTTTGAGTAGAAAATCTATTTTATATCTAAAATATAAACTTGTAAGAAACAAAGGTAGTGCTTGAAAAACTTAAATCTCTTATATGTACTGTGTGACATAAAAGCTTTTCTGACCTTTTAATACAGTATATGGAGTAACCTAAAACGCCCCTGTTGCAATGGCTCTGTAGTGTAGGTGTTTATCACAGTGCATCAGGCACTGGATCCTCCATAGCTGACCATGGTTCAAAACCTGGCCTTGTGGCTTGAAAAACACTGTGGTACGTGTGCATGCATACCCACACAGGATGGAAAAATAGAGAAAAAGGGATTACGTTATGACCATGTCCCCATTGGAAGGTTTTTTTTCTCTCTTTTGCTCGCTCTTCTCTCTCTAATGAGTGCATATGTTCTTTGTTAAAACAAAACAAAACAAATAAAAAACAACAGCAAAAAGGTAATTGTTGGTAATAGCTTTATTAACAAATTAGCAAGAGAAGAAATAATGTAAAGGGCTTAAGACTGGATTCCAAGTAATCATAAAGAAAGTATAAAACATTACCTATCTAGAAAATGTAAATTATAGGGACCAGCAGTTAGCATAATGGCTATGTCGCTGGATTCCTATGGAGTCAACCGCGGTTCGAGTCCCGGACCCAGTGGCTTAAACTCACACCGGGCACGTATGCATGCGTGCACAAGATCCTGAGAGGAGAGTGGAGGAGAAGGAATCGTGGTGTGGTCATCCCCCCTGGGGGGTGATTTCTCACTTTCTGTCTCTCTGTCTCTCTCTGTCTTTCTGGTGAACGCACACGCCCTATAGCAAAAACCTCTCAAAAAAATGTAAATTACATAAGTTTTTGGCTGTTGTTAACACTGGGTTAAGAATAGGGGACATAAATTGTCATGAACTAAAAGAAAGTGGGAATCAGACCATAGGGACCTGGGTATTCACCAGGGCAAAGCTATTCCAGATCTATTGTAAACACTTTAGAACTCTTATGATCAGCAGAAGATTTTTTTTTTTTTTTTTCAGACAAACAGGACCCTGTCTGGAAAGAGAAATAGGTCACACCTTGTGTTCTAATTCTTTTTCATACTTCTATAAAATGATTAATTTGAGTTTATTCTGTGGGCCTTAGTGGTGAGGGTAATAGGAAGAAAAGTAATTTATATTTCAAATTAGGCATAAAGTATTAGTTTAGTTCTGTGTGGCAAACAACATAAACTAACAATGACTAAGCAGAAAAACACACGGGGGGGTGTGGAGAACAAGGGGACATGGGCAGACTGTGAGGGGTGCTATGTATAGGAACCACAGTTAAAGTCATCCCAAAGAAAAGCTCTTTAAGAAGCCGTTTCAGCCCCCTCTGAACTTCATGCCAACAGTGACATCATAATGTGACACTGGATTCCCACAGATGGCACACTCATTTGCTGCCACATTCTAGGTACTTCTACCACTGCCGGTCATCCTAAGATGTTTCTGATTTAGCCTCACTTGCTTTGAATTCCACTTCCTGGGCAGAAGCGTCATATTAGCAGAGTTTAAGTTCTGTGCTCAGATGTTGGCTGTCAGCAGGAGCAGGGTCAATTACCTGGCCTTTGAACTTCTGTGGAGACAGAAACAGTGCTCTGCTTTACACGAAGACTCTCACACTGGCAATTCTCCAGCATGAGAGGAGGTGTTGGAGTTCGAGTGAAGTGGGTTGGATGGTGGTGATTTTAAGCAGGAGAAGATGATTATCAACAAGGGAGTTAAAGAACCCAGAGAAGGGAAATTGGGGATTGATTTTCCCAACTTGATTGGTTACTACCAGGACAAAGAACCACTCCAGTTATATCAGCCAATCAAGAACATTGCCCTTTAGCAGTTTGTTGAAAAACTAATTGTTTCTAATGATTTCTAACATTTTTTTAAATGAGTGTAAAAGCAGATTTTATTACTGGTAGATATATTAATATATTAAGATTATGATATCCAAATTAGGTATGTTCCAGGGACAATGTGCCAGGATAGTATATATGATATGAATATGATTATATTTCCAAGATAATGGTTTACTAAATTTGCCAGGGATTACTTGTTACTTTTTTTGCTGCTTCTCAGTAAACATAAATGAATCTAAGAAACTTTTTGTAAAGGGGAGAAAGTACATCTTCCCCAAACTAGTGAACAAACTTCTGTTTCTTCTTTTCGTTCCTACAACAATGACAAAAATGAACAGGTCTCAATCCTATTATTGTAAAAAGGTACAGTGATCTTTTATTGAACTGTATTATTTTGTTTTAAACCCAAAGGTAATAGGACTTTGATTTTATTTATTTTTAAGGTTACTAAGTACTAGACATTCTTTGTAATGGCATAGACTAGTACCTTCTAAAATCATGATGTTTGTACAGTTATTAGGAAAAAAGCAGTGGCTGCTCAAGACCAGAGGGAATGAGAGACTGGAGTCTCAGTCTTAGTTTCCTCCCAGATACCCTGAGGACTAAAGATATCAATATCTCAACATCCCTCTAACTCACTCACACACAGCAGTATGCTGCAGCACAGTTGTTAGGAAGCTCTGGGCTGAGCAACTATCTACTGGGGAATCCCACATTTAAGTCTTTTTGTAAGAGAATTACTGTAAATGTTTTATTAACTGTAATACAGAGTATATGTTTTGAAAAATGTAGACAATATCTGCATAAGTATTCTTCCTTATACCATATCTTGAAAACCTGATTTATGAAACTAACGAAATAACTCCCTTCAGTTGCTACATGTGTCTATTTCATGTATTAATAGCCCTCAGCTGCAAAGACAGTTAATTTTACTATTTTAGAGATCTTTCTATATAGCCTAGAAAGCCTGGTTATATATTTATTGATGTGAGCTGATAAAACTTTTATATACTTATCTGTAAAACTGAATTGGAGGTTCAAGGTCACTGAGACTAGAGAATAAACTGAGGTTGTTTGTCTTCAGATTTTCTTTTCTATAAATTTGGGGAAGACATAAACCATGCAGAGTCAAGTGTGTAAATCAGATCGCATTTCCCTTGGTGGTCAGTAAAGGGTGTGGACTGCAGAACCTAACTGGCAATGCTTTTAGCCATTTCATTCCCAGTCCCTCCTTCCCCTTTATCTCTTCTATGTCATTTTTTCTAGGGTCCCTCAGATCTAGTTCTAGTTGAAAGGAAGTAGTCACAGTGGACATAACTGTATCATTAAGTTTCAGGGTGAGAGTAAGTTTAGTAAGTGAAGAATTAATTACATAAATAGTATCTATAATTATTGTCAAAATAAGGCATACTTTGGGAGCAGCAGATGGTGTGATGGCTAACTCGCTGGACTTCCATGTAGTCAATCACGGTTTGAGTCCCAGACCCAGTGGCTTAAACTCATGCTGGGCATGTGTGCATGCATGCCCAAGATCCCAAGAGAATGGAGGAGAAGGGATTGCGGCATGGCCATTTCCCCTGGGGGATGATTTCTCTCTTTCTGTCTGTCTCTCTCTGTCTTTCTGGTGAGTGCACGTGCTCCATAGCAAAAATCTTCTCCAAAAAAATAAAAATAAAAATACATAAGGCATAATTAATTACTTAATTTATACTACTGGACATAGTGGACATGAAAGCACGTGCTGAAAGAGCCTGTCGACTGTGAAAGGACAAACAACTCAGCAGGGCAAATTTGCACATTATCTCCAAACTTTATGAATAGTTGTGAATATTTTCTTCAATAAAGTCAATACACTGTTTGTCATGAATGAGTGAATTAAAGATTACTTATCATTTATTTGGGGGAAATTCTAAAGATAGTGGCTCTCTCAAGATCTTCAATAGAAAAAGGAAAGATTGTTTGACCGAAGGAGGGAAGGATATTTGAAATGAAAGTTGGAAGCATAATGCTGGGAGAAAAACAAGTGGGCAAAGACCCAGTGTCCAGCTTCCTAGCTCAGGAAGGATAGAGGAAGTTTAAGAAAAGCAGAAGCGATTTTAGATCAATAAAAGCCCTTCCCATAACATGCTATGCTGATTTCTCCTGATAAATACTTTCACTTCACAAATCAAATATTCTTGCTCATAGTAACTTAAATTTCCTCTTTTGTCAAGTACAGAAGAAAATATTATCACAACAATCCTACACAACAGGCTGAAAACCTGGAAGAGGTTTCTTCACCTGAAGTATATTAGTAATCTAGAGGTATCTTGGAAAATGTAATATATTCTGGCGATCATCCACCATTTAATTTTACTGTCTGCCAAAATCTGTAGCAGTTAAAGTTAAGTGAACAATTTATATTATAAAATTTCTCTGCTGATATAGGGATTTTTAAAGGTTTCATTTATTATAAACACTGCTAGCAGTATTTCTGTAAGATTCTAGATATTATAAAGTCTAGTGTTGATTGTAGGTTATAGTGATTTAAGAAGGGTTTTGTACATTCCTTTACTACCTGCTTCAGAATGCTTAGGTAACTAGGAAGAGGAATTAGACTATGGATTTTGATCAGAAAATTATTTTTGAGAGAAGTAATAAGATAAAATATACTTGTCTTTGCTATCTCGCCTATCTTTTTAATTCTTTCTTCCCCAACTACTTCTATTTGTAAATAGTTGCTAATGTTTCTTCATTATTTGTGTCTGTGATTATATTCATATTTTCACAATTACAATCAAATAACTTTTGGTGCAGGGACTAACATGGTACTTTCTTTTTCTTTCTATTTATCTGTTTAAAAAGCTAACATGATGGCAAAATAAACAAATCTGTCTAGTCTAGGGGCCGGCAGGTGATGTGGTGGTTAAGAGCTCTGGACTCCCACATGGCTGACTGAGGTTCAAGTCTCAAACCTGGCGCTTTTGCTCCCTCTGCCTCTCCCTCTCCTTCTCTCTCTCCCTTTCACTCTGTCCCTTTCTGGTCAAATTAAAATAATAAATAAATAAATAAATAAATAAATAAATAAATAAAGTAAGTAAGTAAGTAAGTAAGTTAAATAAAATAATTCTTTAAAAAATATATCTAGTCTAATATTCCTTCAAAATAACCTCAAAGGAACACAAAAGGAAATAAATCTATAATGGCCTGGTGTAGGATCATCAGAGAAAAAAAGGAGTAGGTATGTGTTTTACTTTGACTGACCTTAGACTTCTTACTAGCAACACTGGATTCTGCAAAGCAATGAAACAATATTTTCATATTCCATGAGAAAATTAACTTAACTTAGAATATTGTATTCATCCAAATTACATGGCAAGATAAAAACTTCTCTGTAAGTTTAAGAACTCAGAATATTTAACTTACGTAGACCCACTTTGAGAAATGACTTGAAAGTGTGCTCAAACAAAATAAGAGATGAGACTAACAAAACTATTCAATACTAAGACACATAAATTAGTAACATGATAAAGAATACAATTCACTATCTTTTCTAAAGTATGTTAGCACACCTATCCCCACACAGAAAACTTAGAATATCATGAACTTAATTATATTATTCTAAAACTTTAAAAAACTGTTTGGGTATATTTTGACTAGCTTTGCAAAACTCTATTTGTTTATTGTCTATATTTGTCATATGTTTTGTCATTATTGAGAAATCAGATTTTGGTATCACGTGGTAACATACACACATATATATGTGTATGTTTATATTCACTTATAATATTGTCTATAGATATATTATTTAAACATTTATTATATAGAATACTATATAAATCATTTAAGAATATTTATTATATAAGATATTATATAAAAATCATTATATATACATATAATACTTAATTTCATTTTTAAAAAATTTGCCAGAGATTATATGTGCTTCTCAATGAGAGATTAAAAAAAGCAAAAATCACTGCCTAGGGGCATGATAATGCTGCAATTTCTTCTTCATCTCTTCCTCCTTTTGGGATTTTTGAGCACACATGTACACATGCCCAGTATGTTTCTCAAGCCGTTGGATCCAAGCATCAAACTGCATAGTTGGCAATGTGGGATCCAGCCACTTTAATCACCACACCATGAACTGGCACATTTTCTTTGTTTTCTTTGTTTTTTAATGGTTATTTTACAAAAAATAGAGTTATATTATAGATGGCTGAACTGGGGCATCTCTGTGCTTATTGTCAGGGATGCATGAAATTCTGAAACTGACTTCGGTCGCAATAAGGAAGAGTGGACTAGCTAGCAGTTTAAATTTGAACTGCCTCTGTGATATCAGGGCAACTTGCTTATGTATTTAGGGATGTTTATATTGAGGTCTTGTACCTGGTTTAACCAGTTCTGTAGCTGGCTTGGCTATATGATGAGTATGGCATAAAAGATCCTGCAGAAATCCTTTTTCTAAAATCTCTTGAAAACCACGATTTCTTGCATATATCTTGCTTGTTCATAATCCAGAAATGAAATACATCCTGGGGAATTTCTCCATTTAAATTTGTTTTTAGAAATGTGGTATAAGATGTTAACTTTTATATAGTTCAGGGGGCTGTTAATACGTGAAAGTTTTTTTTTTTTTTTTTTTTTAAAGATTAGTGGAAAAGTAAACATTCTAAATTAAACATGAATACAGTTCGTTCATTTGTTCCCTTTCCTTTCCTTGCCTCTTTCTTTTGGAGAGGTTTCTGCTGTAGGGCATGTATGCTCGCCAGAGAGAGACAGAGACAGAAAGTGGGAAATCACCCCACAGGGGGAATGGCCATGCCGCAACCCCCTCTCTTTCATTTTCCTCTTGGGATCTTGGGCACACACGCACATGCGTCCAGCCTGAGTTTAGGCCACCAGGACTTGAACTGCGGTCAACTAAATGGGAGTCCAGAGACATAGCTATTATGCCAACTGCTGGTCCCAGTTCTTTCTTTTTGATTCAGAAAATAAAATCAAATTTTTCAGTTATAAAGGTAAGAATAAAGAAGACATTAGCAAAGAACCTACCATACAGGAAACATTAAGTGAATATATATTAAATGGATAAATAAAAAATACAGTGCATGTATTACTAGGGACCCATAATGAATTTCTGTTTTTGAAATGTATTGTTATCCCATATGCTTAAAGAATATAATGATAAAAGAAACAATGCTTTTTATAACAAAAGAAAAATGATGGAGGACTAAGACATCTGATTTGAGTTTATAGTGAAGACAAGTCTAAAGAAATTTTTTCTGTTCAAAAATAGTAACTCTTTGGGACCAGCAATTGGTGTGATGGCTATGTCACTGGACTCCCGTGTTGTCAACTGTGGTTCGAGTCCCAGACCTGGTGGCTTAAACTCAGGCCAGTTACATGTGCGTGAGTGCCCAAGATCCCTAGAGGAGAATGGAAGAGAAGGGATTGCAGTATGGTCATCCCCCCTGGGGGGTGATTTCTCGCTTTCTGTCTCTCTGTCTCTGTCTTTCTGGTGATTTTTTTTTTTTTAATCTCCACACACAAATAAAGTAACTCTTTTACAGAATTAAAAAGGTATAAAGAATACTTAACTAATATGCAGTCATTTTAACGACAGATGACAGTTAAATATTTTTAAATGTGAAAAGCAAATTTGAGAGTATCCTTGTATATAAAGCCTACCCCCACCCTTTGTTTTCTTTCCCAAATAAACAACAGACACAACACTCAGAACAAAGATATTTGGAGGCATTCTTTAGAGCTTCCAATCTATCAAATGAACTTTTAATAACTTTGTGTATCTCCAATGCATCTTAACAAATGCTGATTTGAACAAGACCAGTGATTTCTAACTTTTTGTGAAAGTTATATATTATCATACACATCTTGGTATAACAAAGACTATTCAAACACTCACTCAAAAATTTACATCCAATGCTATGATGGGATTCCATTTAAAACTTTACGGAAGTAAGAAACAGAGGTAGAAGTAACTCATTTAGAAAAGGCTACCCTCATTTCAAGAAAAATAGTAGTTTAAAACATTGTACTTCAGAAACAAGCCTCCGAGGAGTTTCCCTGTCCTACTTTGAAAGCACACAGCAGTTCAAAAAGTTCAGTATAGCCTAAACAGTCTCATGTTTTATAACTGAATTTTATGAAGCATTTTTTATTCAGATGTTGTATTCAATTACTCACTTGGGTTATTCTTTAATACTTAGTAGCATTTATTTCCCAGAGAAGAATGGGGACAACTACTTCAAATCACTGTTCTTCCTGTAATACAAGCATACAAATGATGGGATAAGGATGAAAGGATACATCCCTTTTACTCAGGTAGGGGCGGAAAACCCCTATTTTTAATGTATGGGTATTAAATAATATAAATCTATGTGATAGAAGGAAGAGAAAGTGACCAAGAACTTAAAAAATGTTTTGACATATAGATAAAGTATGTTTAAAAAGTCTCCAAAAATGCTGAACAAATTATACACACTAAATTTGATAGCCACAATGGCATGCTTTTCACAACTAGAAAATCAGTTTAACAAATCTGTGTTAAATTACATTGGTGCACACACCCTGTACCTGCCAAATACAGAGTGAAGAAAAAAAAAACAAATATTCTTCTCCCTAGGAGAATAGATGTATTATGAGTATGACAGATATGAATCTTTAATACAAAACATACAGCAATATGTATAGTATCTTGTAATTGAAGCTACTACCTGGAGATGATTAAATCCAGAAAGTAGGATACTTGAATTGGGCTTGTCCTTATGAAGTGAGAGGCTATTCAACTCCTAATTCCTATCCTTAGCCAAACCCCATTCTCTTCCCGTATCTCCACCCACAATAAAAAGCAAGTAAACAACCAACTAGAAATAAACTTCAGTCTCCAAAAGTGCAACCCTCTCCTGTTCCTTCTTTACCACCTCCTATCTAGCAATGTCTATCTATAAAGAGCCTGTACATCTGCATCCAGCTCTTCAGCATACCAATACCTGGAAGCAGTGTTATCCCCTCTGCTATTTTAGGGCCAGACTATAATGAAATATTAAGCTAGCTTTAATGCTGGAAAGTAGAGTGTGATCCAGATCTTCCAGATGTTTGGTTGAGGAAATACTAAGTGGCAGGATTATTTTATGATATAAGGCAGGAACACATTAAGGGGAAAAATGAGTAACAAAATAGGGATGGGTTAGAGAATAATAAAATTATGTTTTATAAGTTTGTATATCAGAGAAGACTACATAGAAGAACAAAAATAGGAACCTAGGAACCTAAATATTATTCAAATTAAAGAAGAAAGTATTTTTGCTGAATAGAATGACAAAATAATTGTATTGCATTGCAGTGTAATTAGAGACAATGAAAATTATACTGAACATAATTTAATCCTGTTTTGATTAAGAAGATACTTAGGTTCCTGTAATGTTTCAGGATCATCCTTACAGTAATGTGTCCTTGGGGGAAAAGTAGGTAATAAGGTGAGCTGATATCCCCAATAGAACAGGGAGTTTTTGTTGCTAGTAAGTCACAGATAAGACTGGATAGCTGTGGGCTCCAGCCTCAGTTTAAGTGAAGAAAGTACACTTCTCCCTAAAGCTCCCACCAGTATATACAACTATATAAAGCAAATCTTAGAGGTCTCTGCAAAGTTAAGTAACAGTAAATAGCAGAGGGAATCAGAAATTGAAGGATGATCCTATACACAGAATCTTCACTGAACTCCCCTTTTTCTTCCTTTTTTTTCCTGGCCTTACATTCTTGGGCCAGCTGAACCCAAGATATACAAATAAGGCATAGACAGAAAAGTTCTTAGAAAAATCCCCTTTCAGTCCAGAGGACAGCTAAATGGGAATATTGTTTTGGAATGTAACTTAGTTAACTCTCCCAGACCTGTGGGAGGTTAAGTCCACTCCTGAGGTAACTGGCAGAAGTCGCCCTGCTGACTGAAAAAGAGAAAGAAAATACACATTAGCAGTCTCAGGAATAAAGGAACGTAGGGCTACAGAACCAGAGACATGAAAAGGATAATAAATGCTATCAATAATTCTATGCGCACAAATTCAATGAGCTAAATGAAAGGATCAATTCATTGAAGGACACAAACATTTCAATGTCAATGAGCAGATAATAACAAGTGCTGGTGAAAATGTTGATAAAATGGAAAATGGAGTCATTTTTGGAGAGGTTTTATTCTATAGGGCGTGTGTGCTTGCCAGAAAGATAGAAAGAGAGAGACAGAAAGCAAGAAATCACCCCTAAGAAGGGAATGGCCACATCGCAATCCCTTTTCCTCCATTCTCCTCTCGTACGCCCTGAGTTCAAGCCACCAGGTCCGGGACTCGAACTGCAGCCATTATGCCAACTGTTAGTCCCATAAAATGAATCTTTATACACTAGTGGGAAACAAAAATAGTATTGCTTGTTTGGAAAACAGTTAAACATCAAATTACCATCTGTTTCAGCAAGTCCATTACTGGATTTATACCTAAGAGAAATAAAAACTATATATCCACTCAAAACTTGTACATGAGAGCTCATAACATTATTAATCACAATAGCCCCAGTGAACAAAAACCAAGTAGTTGTCAGCTGTTCGTGGTTATTATCTGAAAAACAGATAAATAAAATGAGATATGGTCAAAAATTGAATATAATTTGACAATATAAACAAATGAAATACTGATACATGCTGCAGAATGGATAAACTTTAAAAACATGATGCTAGGTAAAAGAACCCAAATATTATTGTACGATTCATTCGTATGAAATGTTATTTCACACTAGACAAAAGACAAAATTATGTAAAAAGTGTAGATTAGTTGTTACTCAGGGAGACTTGGAGGGTTCGGAGGTGATGGCTAAGGGTACAGGGTTTATTGGGGAATTAATTAAAAGGCTCTCAAATTGACTGTGGTGACAGATGCACATTTCTGTGAATATACTAAAATGCATTGAATTTTACAGTATAAATGGGTGAATTATATAGTATGTGAATGGGATCTTAATAAGATTGTTTGAAAAAGTCACTGAAGAAAATAGAAACATACTGAATGCCCTTAAGCTGTTAAATAAATTGAATTGTAGTTTAAAGTCTTCTAACAAATAAAACTCTAGGCCTGGATGGTTTCCCTAGTGAATTCTACTAAACATTAATACACTTATGCAAGAAATAACATTAATTTTAAATCTAGTACATTTTAAAAGATGGAACACTTAACTCATTTCATTAGGCCAGTAATACTCTAGTGATCAAACTAAACAAAGATATCACAAGAAAACAAAACTGCAGTACAACACCTTTTGGAACATCCGTAGAAAAATCCAAATGAGGGCTGGCTCCATAGCTTGGTGGTTAAGGCAGCTGGATCCCACATGACCAACCCTGCTGTTTGAGCCCTAAACACGATAGTTTGAGAAATACACTTGGTGCATGTGCATGTGTGTCCAAAATCCTAACAAGATGAAGATATGGAGAAGAAGGGATTATAGTGTGACCATTTCCCATGGGGGTGCTTTCTCCATTTATCTCTCTCTGTCTCACTCTCTGGCAAGTGCACAAGAAAACAGTAGGAAATCTATTCCAGCAGTATGCTGAAGAGTAATATTTAGTAACTGCGTTACTAAATGCAGTTTATCCCAGTGATTCAAGGACAGTTTCAAATCTGAAGATCAATCATTGTAACCCACCACAGGAATAGGTTAAAGAAGGTAAATTCAGATGATCATATTAAAGATGAAGAAAATGTGGTCAATAAATTCAAAGTTCATTCATAACACATAATTTCTATACACTAGAAATAAAAAAAGACTTTCCTAGTTTGACAAAGGTTATTAGCAAAATACTTACAGCTAACATCACACTTTACACACACACACACACACACACAAAAAAAAAAAAAAAAAAAAAAAAAAACAAACAAAAAAAACAAAAAAAACCCTCAGATACTTTCTTCCTAACTTCAGGAACGAAACAAAGATAGTTGCTTCACTGCTTCTATTCCATGTTGTATTGGAAGCCAGTGCAATAAAGCAAGATTATAAAAAGTTTATGGATTGGAAAAGAAAGTAAAACTCTTCCAGTTTGCAAATGATATGATTATGAATTTCTAAGATCAATTATATTTCTAAATGCTGTAAATGAAGAGTTGGAAACATGAATTATAAAAGAATACCTGTTACCATAGCTTCAAAAAAATAAAATACTTGGTTATAATGTAAACTTTTTTAAAATTCCTGCATCTGTATGCTGCAAACTACAATATTAAAGAAATTAAGGAAGACCTAAATAAAAGAAATGGCACATTATGTTCAATTATTATTATTATTTTATTTATTAATGTATTTTAGAGCACATGTGCTCACCAGAGAAAGACAGAGATGGAGGGAAAGTGAGAAATCAGCCCCCAGGAGGATGATCACGACACAGTCCCTCCTCCTCCACTCTCCTGTTGGGATTTCGGGCATGTACATATAGGAGGCTGGCATATTTTTCAAGCACTCAGGTATAGAACAGTGGAATCAGCAATGTGAGATTCAGTGTCTTACCCACCCATCAATTATTATTAGATGATTCAATATAGTTAATATATAAATGCTTCCACATTGATCTATAAATTTATTACGATCAGTTGAAATTCTACCAGATTTTATTTTAGCTATTGATAAGCTAATTCTAAAATTCATATATAGACATGAAAGAACCAGAATAGCCAAAATTATCTGAAGAAGAATGAAGTGGAGGGTCTATTGTACCTGATGTGAGATAATATAAAACAGGAGACATTTTTCATGACTTTGGTAAGGATTGTTAAATATAACACCAAAGCACCAAAATGTAAAATAATAATAATAATAATAATAATAATAATAATTTTTTTTTAGTTATAATAAAAAGAAAAATTTCAGTGGAAGACATTGTTAAGACCGTAAAAAGTCACATACCAGGAAAGAATATTTGCATGTCATATTCTACCCCACTAAAATGTTTCCTCTAGAATATATAACGCAATCTCAAATCTCCAAAGTAAGAAAAGACATTCTACTCTACTCTTGTATGTATGCACTCCTGGCTAGTGGGAAATATCATTCACAGAGGGTTTAAAACATATCAAAGGTAGTGCTAGGTGGTTTGCATTTGCCATAATGTTAATACTGGTAACAGATCTTTAAGTGATTTTCTAAGAGTGACCCAGTTAAATACATTCAAGAAATCATGACTTCCCATCATAAAATGGGCATGCTATTGAAACTGGCGAAAACAGAGGCCATAGATCCTTAAATGTGAGTTTCTTAAATACTATTTACTTAATAATGGGCTCACAATTGGTTGTAAAATTTACTTTTTAATCGTATATGCTACTTGACCAAATTTGCTTTATCATGACTCAGTTCTCTCTGGTCTATTGACATCAACCCCACATCAGAGTTAAGCCCAGGCAGTACACATGCAGAACTGATTTGGCTAAATTTGATTGTTCTTTAAAAAGGATATTAGTTAACAAACATTTGAGGCTGTCTTTCTGGTAATTCCAGGTTGGTAATTACTGTAAATTATGATGGTCCTTTGAATTCCAGCACACTAGGGCTAGCATTGTTAGAAAAATGCTTTTTGCTTCAGTGCTTTTTTGTTCAGCAGTATATAAGGAGCACTTACTATGTGTCAAGCACTATGCTGGGCACTGACATCCTGTAATGTACAAAGTAATACATGTCCTGAAGGATCCCTCAGTCAATTTGGAGAGGTGAGCTAGCCCTCGATGATGACAGACTGACGGATTGTGTAATCTAATCCATGTCTAATTAAATAAGGTCTAAGATGATTTTCCAGAACACATGGAGTATAAACCTAAATCTAAAAAGGCTAAAGGTTACCCAAGTAAAGATGGTGAGGAAAAAAAGAGATAACTGTCAATGATTTACTTAGTCCAATACATAGACACACAACTCAACTACCCTAAATATTTTGTTGCATATACTTAAAAATTCCAATGACTGGGGGACCAGCAGTTAGCATAGTGGCTATGTCGCAGGAATCCCATGTTGTCTACTACGATTCGAGTTCCGGATTTGGTGGCTTAAACTCACGCTGGGCACATGTGTGTGCGTGCCCAAGATCCCGAGAGGAGAATGGAGGAGAAGGGATTGCGGCATGGCCATCCCCCCTGGGGCGTGATTTCTCAACTTCTGTCTCTCTGTCTCTCTCTGTCTTTCTGGCAAGTGCACGTGCCCTATAGCAAAAACCTCTCCAAAAAAAAAAAAAAAAAAAAAAAAAAATTCTGATGACTAATCCTCAAAATCAAGTCTGAACAGTATTGTAATTTAGATTTTCAAATTAACTTTGGACACATTTTCAATATCTTAAGGCAGTTCAGAACAATGTGTTTTATGACACAGAGGAAGCAAGACTTGATATCTTGGTGTCATTTTTAGAAACAAATACCATCGTTTCTATTTTAGATATTGACTACCAAGGAAATCTTTTTGTTTTTTCCAGTGCTCACAAAATTTTTACTAATGTCATGGAAAATTCCATATGGATGATTGTTTTTTTCTTACTAGTTACATTTCTTAGGCTTTTTTTTTTCTCTGAATTATTTTTATTTAACTTTATTTATTGTTTGATTTTTAATTTGACCAGAGAGGGAGGGAGGGAGGGAGGGAGGGAGGGAGGGAGGGAGGGAAAGAGAGAGAGAGAGAGAAGAGAAAGAGAAAGAAAGAGAGAGACAAAGCAAGAAAGCAACCTACTAGGTCTGGGACTGGAACTGCAGTCATCCATGTGGGAGTTTAGCGCCCTTAACCATCACACCACCTGCCAGCTCCAGGCCTTTATTTTTTATCCCTGTTTTACTCTTCCTAATCACATAGCACGACAAAACAAAAAGCTTCCTCAAATATTCCTTTAAAACCAGTTTTTAATCTCCTGAGAGTAATCCTTTCTCCCCGTTATGAACACTCTCTCTGGATTGGTTCATCTCTGATTCCTTCTATTTATGCCTTTTTCCCCCCATCTCAACCCCTAAAATACAGAAGAAAACAAAGTAAACAAATAGGCTATCTTACTTTTGGCTTGGTTACTTACCTAACAGGGTAAGTGGGCAGACCTGGACTGGCTGGCCTAATTTATGGGAACAACATTACTTCTATGTTCTCTTTTGTTTGGCAGAAGAACCCGTCACACTAGTTCAGTTTTTTGAGGTTCTCCCTCAGGCAAAAGCACAACTTGATTCTCTGGGTATGAAAAATACAAAAACAAGACAACAATATTTTATTTTTGTACATGCCAACAGATGTCTGCCCCAACACAGTGAACCAAGCTAAGAAAGTCTTACAAATACAGTTTTTTGAAAATATATACTTGAACCTACTGAATTTATAATTGACCCCATTTTTGTGAGAGCTCTGTAATGGCCACAAGTTTTATAATGGAAATGAATCTGACACGGTAGCAATGACAATTAAGAATGTACCAAACTGTAGGTAGCATGAGCCTTAAAATAGTGTCTTCAAACATTAAAAATACTTTTTTGAGCTATTTTTATTAATATTGGGATATCTTCAGAGAGTATTAAGGAAAAAAATTTGGACACAAAAAAATAGAAAACCAAATTGGAAATTTTTTTTTTTTTAAATTATTTAGAAAGGAGAGCTAGTCTTCAATGATTATAATGAATATTGTAATTAATATTTATTTTTAAATCAATATTTGTTGTTTATGAAATACCCAATATATAAAATAGATTACATAATTATAACTCAATAAACACCCATTTACCAATGGCTTAGTTTAAGAAGTACGACTTTCTTCGCATTTTGTAAACCCCGTTAGTGCTTTTCTCCTCCTTCAATGCATTCTCTCCCTGCTTCATTATCCACTCCCTCCCCGTGACAAACACTAACTGAATTTTTCATTTATCTTCTTTTTTTCCTTTTAAAAATAACATTTTCTAGCTAGAGATAGAGTCCATAACAATACATATTTTAGCTGTGCAGTTTTTTTGAGATTTATAAAATGGAATCATACTGTAAGTATCTTTATGTGACTGACTTCTCACTTGTCATTTTATCACTTTCTTCACATCTATAACGATTCAATGGAACCTTGAGAAATGAACGTCTCTGGGTCAATTAGGAAACTTTTATGATAGAATGCCTGGCCAAATTAATGACACAATTCATTATACAGACCTTCACTCCAAAGTGTACAGTGTTGTCAGGCTAGATGGGTTTGGATGAGTTCAAGGCCCTATCTCTAGGCAGTGCTAAAAACCACTGTTTTCTTTGATCTTTTAAATCCCGTTGTTATGTACTTGTTTCTAGCTTTAGTCTTCTGCCTCTATTATGTGTTTTCTTACACAGGACCTCTAACTTCCTTTAAGATTTGTTTGAGTCATTTCTCCACCAATTTGTTGTACAAATGTTTGTCTGTTCTTTGATCACAATGACTCACTATATTTACCCCTCCCCACTTAAGAAGCTTCACCTTACAGGTCAGCTATAAATTAGATGCAAGTAGAAAAGTCAGCCTTTAAAATCCCAAGCCATGTATATCTCAGTCTTCATTCTAATTGAGTCAGGTTCTTGTTGCCTACTTAGTGTAATGGAATAGCCCTTCCATTTGACACTTTCTTGCTCATTGAAATTCTACTTCTTTAAAACTGAAGTAAATGCCATCTGTTCTAGAATTTCTTCTTAACTAAGTCGGCATGAAATCCTCCATCTTTTGAGTGTTGCTGCTTTTCACTTTTGTATACAGTTTTTCCTCTCTGACACTTACACAATTATTAGTATTATTATGTCTTTTATCACCTCCTAAATGGTAGGATGTGAATCTATCTGAAATCAACATACTTAATGGCATGTAATAGTGACAAAACATTTGCTAATTTTGAATTAATTTGGTGTTATTTATATTATAAAATAATTTGCATTTTAGATCTATTTTTTTACAAAATTCTATATGAAATATTTTTAAGAACATTGTTTCTAACTTTCCTAAAGATTATAGGATGAAAACAAAGGGTTTTATATACCTATTTAGGAAATAGCTAACACGACTGACTCAGCTAGAAAGTTGTCTTGGCAAATCATCCATACTTATTAAGTATAACAAGCATAATTTCATAAATTTGCTTATTTATTTATTATATGTAAAGCAATGTGTTTTCTTTCTTTTAGAGGTTTTTTTTTTTTTTTTTTTTTTTTTTTTTTTTTTTTTTTTTTTCTATAGGGCGCATGCACTCGCCAGAAAAACAGGGAGAGATAGAGAGACAGAAAGTGAGAAATCATCCCCCAGGGGGGATGGCAACTCCTCAATCCCTTCTCCTCTGTTCTCCTTTTGGGATCTTGAGCACGCATGCACACACACCCAGCATGAGTTTAAGCCCCTGGGTCTGGGACTCGAACCATGCTTGACTACATGGGAGTCCAGCAACATAGCCATTATGCTACCTGCTGGTCCCAAGGTATTGTGTTTTCAACCATTGACTTGTGAAATACCATAAATCTAACTTAGGAGTTGAGTGTTAAGGCATTTGATTGCTGAGAAATTATGAATCTTATTAAACAACCACAGTGCTAAATATTCCTGGATAGAAATAAGATGATTTCTCAGTTTTTAACACTGACTCATAGTTATTTCTTGACAAATAGTTGCTGTTACCAGTAGGACTCAGAAATTAGAATGTCTGTATCTGAATCCCAGTTTCATTGTACTATTGCAGGCAATTCCTTCATCTGAAAAATCAGGAGAAATAGTCGTCTCAGCCTTGCAGGTTGTTGTGATAACATTGTACATACTGAATAGGTTGACAGCGCACTGGGTACTTAGTAAATTCTCCACACAATGATTGCCCTTAGAGTGGTCATGAATAGCATGTCCTCAGGGAGATTAATTTTCAGGAGCGTTCCTTGAAGTAGAATGAGTTATGGAAGCATGATCCATTGAATTCTGCCATTAATAGGAAATGAAATTGTTGGGTCTGTGTATAAAATGATAAACATTCTTGTTTTCTTTTTAATTGTTTTATTATAAAAAATACAAATCATTAATATGAATCTGATGTAGTACACTAATTCATGTTTACTTGAAAAATCACTAAAGATTAGCTGTTTACTATTAAATTGTCAGAGGATTGCTATTTAAAGACTATTTGCTGTTTAACAAAGCTCTTGGATCTTTCCCACAGGATCTAGAGAAGTCCTTCTGTGGAAAGACAAGGCTTTGTTTTCTTCTAGAGTACACTAAATAAAACCTCAAAAGGGGAGATGTGTAAATAGTGTAAAATTCAGGATACTGGAAGACAAAGTACATTCTTTCAACTTGTGTTTAACATCAATAGAACCATCTATCTACTGAAATCTCTTGAGAGAGCATTGATCTTGTCATTTGTTGCCCAAAGACCAAAGGAAAACAAGCATTATGTCTATGGCACCTCAGCAATTTCTCTAGGCACTTTATCTCAGTTGTACCATTCCCATTTTTCATTCTTTTTCAGTAAGATTTTTTTTTTTTCTGGAGCTACTTTTTGAATCATTTTCTCTTCATTGACTCAGAGGCAAGAAATGTATTTCCTGTCCTTACCTGAATAAGTTTGTTCAACCATCTATTGTTGGACAGGGAAGAAAACACGTGTTTAAGCATTGCTTTTTGTTTGTAGTCAAAAGCTAAGTAGTATAATCAGGACTGACTTCATAGCCTGGTGACTAAGGGAAGCCAGACTCCACATGGCTGAGCCCAGCCCAGTTGGAATCCCAGCCCAAGTGGAATAAAAGATGTGTGTGGTGGGGAGAAGGGGAGCAGCCAGCGCTGAGGAGCTAGATTCTACATGGCTGACTATGCTATTCCTGTCCTGGCCTAAAAAACATGTCTGGTGTGTGCTCCTGCATGCTCAAAATCTAGAAGGCAGAAATGGAGAAGAAGGGATTGCAGTTTGGTCATCCTTTCCAGGGGGGCGGGGGTTGCTTTCTCACTTCCCCTTCCTATCAAGTGCATGCACTCTATAGCAAAAACAAACAAACAAATGACCTTCCCACAACACATACATGGGGTGTGTATGTATGCCCTAAATCCTGACAGGATGGAGAAATGGAAGAGAATGAATTGCTGCATGACCACATTACATTGGGAGAAGAGTACTCTTTTTCCCCTTGCTCCTCTCTCTCTATCTCTCTGTCTCTCTGGTGAGCACATGCTTCCCTCTGGCAAGTAAGAAAAAAAAAGTACAAAGTTTCCCTCTTTCTCAGGGCAAACTGAATGCATCCATTATTTACTTGAACAATGAGGGGATAAAGATAGTGAGCTTGCTCCCTTCCTCTTTCCGCCCTATATCCTTGCCTCTATGTCTTGCCCCAGGGATCTTTCTGGGGACATCCAAGAGTGCTCACAACAGAGCTAGTTGACATTTTGGGGCCAGCAAGTGTCACAGTGGTTAAGGTAGCCAAATCCCACATACTTGACTGAGTGGTTTGAGTTCTGGACCTAGTGCCTGAAAAACACACCAGGGGTGTGTGTGTGTGTGTGTGTGTGTGTGTGCCCAAAATCTAGGAGGGAGAAATGGAGAAGAAGCTCTCTGTCTCTCTAACAAGTGCATGCACCCTCTAGCAAATAAAAAAAAAAATTAAAAAATAAGATACTTTCAAGTGTTTCACAAAAGAGGACTCCAGAAATATCTATCTAGTTTCTCTCTGCTGGCTAGGGCAATTTATATTAAAATTATAGAATATTGAATAATCTAATTCTATACCACCAAAGTATTACATTGCTATAATAGAGGAAATATGACTTCCATGTGATTGAAGAATATCAGTAATGTCCACTCTGGTCTTCTTCATTTGTTCCTTAACTGTGTGAGCTTGCTATGGAAGCCAGGAAGAGGTTCACATGTGAATTATCAACACGAGGACAGAGAATTATGAACTCCATGTATTTTTTTCCCTAAATGATGTCCCATGAATTAAATCAAGGACCGTATTGTAGACGTACTATCAAGTCATCGGGAAAGTCATGAGAGTCATGAGGTATTTTTCCATGTTTTCCTATGCAAAAGTACCAGTATTGTCATGTTGCAATCCCTTCTCTTCCATTCTCCTTTTGGGATTTTGAGAACCTGCTCTCACACACTCATGCCTGCAGTGATTTTTTTTTTTTTTTTTTTTTTTTTAGAGAGGTTTTTGCTACAGGGCGTGTGCACTTGCCAGAAAGACAGAGAGAGACAGAGAGACAAAGGGCGAGAAATCACCCCCTAGTGGGGATGGCCACACCGCAATCCCTTCTCCTCCATTCTCCTCTCAGGATCTTGGGCATGCACGCCCGGCGTGAGCTTAAGCCACCAGGTCTGGGACTCGAACCACAGTCGACTACATGGGAGTCCAGCGACATAGCCATTATGCTAACTGCTGGTCCCGGCTGCAGTGATTTTCAAGCTGCAAGGTCCCAGGCTCAAACTGTGATCAGCCATGTGGGATCCAGTGCCTTATCCACCATGCCATTTGCTGGTAATATCTCTAACAACTCCATCTTTCTTATGTAGCTTATTGAAACAGAGCAGACAATTGTTCATCTTCCATTATCTCACATTCTATGTGATCTGATTTTTTTTGTTTTGCTTTGTTTTTGCTATAGACAAGGAGACAAAGAGACAGAGAGAGAGAGAGAGAGCAGTCATACCCCAGGGGTAGGGGCCATTGTTGCAATCCCTTCTCCACTCTCCTCTTGGGATTTCGGACATGCATGCGCATGTGCCCCATGATTTTCAAGTCACCAGGTCAGGACTTGGCCACAAAGGTGGCCATGAGTGATCCAATGCCTTAATCTCCATGCCTTAATTAACCTACTGTTGATTTTAACAATGCCAGTTAGTAAACATACTTTATGTTGAGTAACATAAATTTTAAATATTTTTTTAAATGTTTAAAAAACATTTAAATTAGTGTTAAATGGTAATTTAACACTACTGATTAAATTAAGATCAGGTAGGCTAAGCCTTCAAATACACACGCACACACACACACATACACATATATAAACATACACACACACACACATATATATATATGTATATATATTGCTCATTTGGTTGTTATTTTTGTCAGTTTCGTTAGCTGTATGCCTCACTATATAGTTTGCTTAGTCCTTGCACTCATTTGCTTTCAAAACTTTGTTTGTTTGTTATGTAAACTGACTGTAGGAAAAACTACAAGGTGAAAGCCATTGGCGATGAGATGACTGGAAGGGTCTGTGTGCACTGTTTTGGAGAATAAATGAAGAAGATGTGTTTTAGATTTGCACTGGTTAGTTTGATTAAAGAATATTTTTTCAACTTACATTGACAAAATGTACTTACAACACCTTCTAGACTTTAATCCTTATCAGTATTTTTCCTATGAAAATGATTATTTTTAAAGATCATTTTGATAATACAACTTTCTGAAGCTTACAACTATTCCAAACAGAAGTTAGTACAGTTATAGATTGTAGACTTTTGGGACATTCTCTTTAAGATTCTGGTAGGTTATTATCACATCTCAGACAAGTGGGCCCTTGTAGAGTATTCTGATAATTGTAATGGCACAGGAGGTAAAGTTAATTCTAAAGTAGTTTCCTTTCCTTATGAAAATAATTTCTCTTCATTATGTATGAACTTGAAGCAAACTTGATTCTTTCTTAACTCAAAACTAAAATTTACTATTAATACTGGGTTGGCCCAAATAAAATCACTGGTATTAAATTTTTTTAACCTACATGATTTTATATGATTCAACCTAATAACTTCTCATGTATTTTTTCCTCTATATTCCAGAGAGAATATTCTAAATTGTTTATAGATTATCACATTTAATCCCCACAACAATACTATGCAGTAAATGGACTAATGTACTTTGCGTACATGAGGAAATGTGTTACAGTGGGATTATGTGACTTCCCTAAATTTACACTAGTCAAAAGCTAATTAAATAATTGAGTCAATGTTTTATAAGTCTGTTCTTCAAAGCGTTTTCTTTTTTAAAGCTACTTTTCAAGAGCTGACAAAAATATATAGGTTAAATTAACTATCATTTCCTTTTATCTCAGATGAAGCAGTGTTTCATTTCTGCAATAAGTGTTAAGGGAAGTGTAGACATGAGAAGCAAAGGCTTAATTTTTCTGAGTCTGCTGCTAGTCTGGCTGTTTTTACTTTTGGTATTTGTGGTGTTTGTAAGATTTTCCTATTTTTTTGATATTTTTCACTTTTACTAAACTATGCCTAAGTGTAGATTTATTTTTATTTATACTACTTAGTATACATTTTGCTTCCTCTTTGTGGTTTCTTGTCTCTAACAAGCTACAGAAAATTTCTAGTTATTCTCTGTTCAAGTATTTCATTTATTCCATCCTTTCTATTCCATCCTATTCCATTCTCTCATTAGATGCTTCTCTTAAGCATCCAGTGGTATACATGATTGAAGTTCCCATTCTGTCTGCCATACTTAATTCAGCTTTGTTTTCAGGTCTTTGTTTCTCTGTGCTGAAATCCAGATAGTTTCTGCAGATAATTTTTCCAGTTCAGTAATCTCCTGTTTAATTGTATATAATGTGGTTATTAATCCATTCATTGGTTTTGTTGCTCTATAATCATTTAGAATCTTGCTTTTTTTTTTTAAGCTAGAGAGAGACAGTAGGAAGGACAGAAGTAGGGGGGGGGAGGAGAGAGAGAGAGAGAGAGAGAGAGAGAGAGAGAGAGAGATAGAGATTGATTGATTTTTGACAGGGTCTTATGTTGCCAATCCTCCCACCCCAGCTAGCTAGAATCACAGGTATGTCCTGTGGCACCTACTGTTTGGATTAGTCTGGAACTGACCAAGGACCTCCCAGTCAGCCTTAGCTACTGTGGTGAGGCCTTCTTCTACTTGTACCACTGAGACTGAGTGTATTTGGCTTTTAATAAAATGAAATATCCTTGCACTTCTCTCATATATATTAGAAAAAAGTCATGATACATTTTTACATAGGAAACAGAAAAATTCATCATGAGTTTTCTGATGACCCAATAAGATAGAAATATGAAAACTGTCTTCATTTCAGACAGTTGTTGCAGAATTAAATCATTCAATGAATTTAAAACTCTTAAATAGTGTTTGACCCATAGTAAATGTAAATGTTATGTGTGTATATATATATATATATATATACACACACACACATTATATATGCATATATATGCTATATATAATATGTAGTTTATGTAATATATAGTGTATACATATATATACACACACAAATATTATTTTCTATTTATTGAATTTTCGTATTGATTATTTTTGTGTGCTCATTTTATTATTTCATATCTTATTCTCTTTAGCTGACTATCTATCTAGAGAGAGCAGAGAGCAATTGCATTAGATAATTCCAGAACGTGAAGTCCTTGAAAATATAAATATGAAATTTGTTATTCAGTAGCTTCTCATGGGGGCATTTCTTTTTTTATAAAGAAGATGCTTTTCTTTTTTTTTTTTTTTGCTACTTAGACCACACATTAGCACCATTCTTGGGTTCTAAGCACAATCAAGATTCAGCTTTATGGGAACCAGCAGTTAGCATAATGGCTATGTCGCTGGACTCCCACGTGGTCGACTGCAGTTCTCGTCCAGGACCCGGTGGCTTAAAACTCACGCCGGGCGCGTGTGTGTGCGTGCCCAAGATCCTGAGAGGAAAATGGGAGGAGAAGGGATTGCGGCGTGACCATCCCCCCTGGGGGGTGATTTCTCGCTTTCTGTCTCTCTGTCTGTCTCTGTCTGTCTGGCGAGCACACGCGCCCTATAGTGAAAAAACCTCTCAAAAATAAAAAAGATTCAGCTTTATCTTCCCCATTTTTCTACTGTTTAAGTCTGGATGCCCAATTGTAGTGCTCATTTGGGTCTGTGTCCACAAAAGCAATGTCCTCTCTCACTGTTATCAGTAACTTTTTCCATGCATCCTGTTCCTGCCTGCAATAAGTTTCCTTACTGACTGAGCCTAGTAATGTCATAACAATGTTGTATGTAAGTTACCAGGTAATTCTGATTGTCTACTGTATCCTACAGCTCCAAGCAGAAGTCTCTAGTTCAGACATTACTGGTCATATAAAACTTGGATTGTGAGAATAGTTACTTAGCAAGTGTTTCTAGTTGTTAGAAATACACTTTATATCTAATTTAATTCACTGTGATACAACACATTGGAGGATGTTTCCTATATTATTCCTAATATGAAGATAGAAGCCTGTGGTTTCAAAGTGTAATTTTTTATTATATGATTTTAGATGTTGGATGTTTAAATGAAATGCACAAATTTTCTTCCTTTTTTTCTTTATTCATTGTTTCTCTTTACACACACACACACACACACACACACACACACAAGGACTTTGCTGACTGACTGTGGGGCAGTTGTAATGCTCTGCTTAAGAGAAGCTGGATCCCACATGACCATCATGTTTCATTTCCCTGGGCCAAGATCCAACAGGCTAGGGGACAGGAGGAAGGGGATTATGATGTAACCAGACCCTCTTGAGGGTTCTCAGATCTCTCTCTCTCTCTCTCACTATCACATGTAAGTGCATGCATTCTGTCATAAATTAAAAAAGACAATTTTGGGACCAGCAGTTAGCATAATAGCTATGTTGCTGGACTCCCATGTAGTTGACCGTGGTTCGAGTCCCGGACCCAGTGGCTTAAAACTCACACTGGGCGCGTGTGTGTGCGTGCCCAAGGTCCCGAGAGGAGAATGGAGTAGAAGGGATTGTGGCGTGGCCATCCCCCGGGGGGGGGGGGGGGGGGTTGATTTCTTGCTTTCTGTCTCTCTGTCTCTCTCTGTCTGTCTGGCGAGCGCACGCGCCCTATAGCAAAATCCTCTCCAAAAAAATAAAAAATTAAAAATAATAAAAGACAATTGTAATGATTTTTCAAAAATTAGTTTATCAATTTCATGATAAAGAACTCAATCAGGTGATACTTATTGAAGTGAAACCACAACTTTATTCTGTAAGACCTTTTCAAATTCCCATTCCAGCTTTTTGAGTATCTATATTTTTGGCAAGAGGTATGTTTCACATTTATGTACAGGAAAAAAATTAAAAACCTTTGTCTAGGGGCTTGAAAATGACTTTAAACTGACACAGATATGGTGACTCCTCTCCAAATGAAACGGTAGAATAATGACATAGAGGAGCAGGCCCATTAGCCATTCATACTACCAGATTTAACCCTGGCCATCAAAGTAAATATGAAAATGAGTGTTTTTATTTTTGAAACCTTTGTTTATTATTTTTCAGAGAAAAGATGGTCTGGATTATTATTTTTTTATGGTACTATAGATTTTTCAGAAGCCATTTACACACTCACAGTGGGCCAAATTCCCTCTAAACCATGATCCAGTCTTTATTATGTCTCTTGGCATTTTGTTTTTGTTCCCATCACATATTGTCATTTAGTGGCAATATTATCTTAACAGCAGCATTTGTGTCTGAGAATGCAAGCAAAAATTCTATGCCTGAAAATATAAAGAGCACACCATGTTAATAAAGGACTTAGTGAAAATATTAACCCCTTGGGTTATTTTCCTTCAAAGGCCTTATTTTCTCCATTTTGTAATTTATCTGCACCTTAACATTAAAATGCATTCTAAGACATGTCCTATTATTAAATTAAATATAGTTAGTATGGGGACCAGCAGGTGCCATAGTGGTTAGGCGCTGGACACTTCCACATATCCAACCACAATTCGAGTCATGGACCTGGTGGCTTGCTTTCTCACTTTCTCTCTCTCTCTCTCTCTGTGTGTGTATGTGTGTGTGTCTGGTCAAATTAAAATACATAATGAATAAATAAAATTAAATAATATATTTAGTGTGGGACTAGACATATTTGAAATTTATTTCTCATGTTTTCACACACACATACACCAAACAAGTTCAAATTCAACTCTGTACTTGTAGGTGAGAAAGTAGTCATGTTTACGTTTGGGTATGTTGGGAATTCTGGAACCGGAAGGATGTAATATCCTTCAGATGACTGGTCTGACCAATTGGTTATCTAAACCAGATGCCTTCTGTTTATTGCCAGCACCATGGGTCAATTTGTCTAAAAGATGTTTTCTTTTTCGTAAATCATTAACAATTTTAAAAAGAGACTGTTAGGGTTTGGATTCATGGAGAGAAGACCTTTAGATCATGAGCATAGTGGCATCTAATTTAAATTTTTGAGGTTTTGAAACAGTGGCAGAAATGTTTATTTTAAAAATGTGAAACAAAAATACACACAAAATTCAAATTTAGGAACATAGCAGAAGACTGAAAATTGAGAACGCTTATTTGGACAGATTTTGTATCTTTAGGCAAAGGGCTTAATCTTTTTTAACTTATGTGTAAAATGGTGACCTCATGGTAGATTTGTTATGATAATTAAGTAAAATAATACAATGAAAAATCCATACTGAGCTTGCACATAGTATTCAATGAGCAAATAATCCTTTTTTTTTTTTTTTTTGACAAGTTTTTGCTATAGGACGTGTGCACTCACCAGAGAGACAGAGAGACAGAAAGTGAGAAATCACACCCCCCGGGGGAATGGCCACACTGCAATCCCTTTCTCCTCCATTCTCCTCTCGGGATCTTGGGCATGAACAAACATGCACCTGGCATGAGTTTAAGCCACTGGGTCCGGGACTTGAACCACGGTCGACTACATGGGAGTCCAGTGACATAGCCATTACACCAACTGCTGGTCCTAATCCAATTTTTTTAATGTAGTCGTTGTTGAGCAAATAATATAATGAAAATTTCTCCAAAAATTACTGAATGTTGTGGAATGTATGCAGAATAACAAAGACCCTGTGATTTAGCTCGCATCCTAATGGTATTTAAAATAGTCCATTTCTCTTAGTGAATAAGTCAAGGAATTAGTAAGTTATAGGACCCATATTCATAATATGAAACTGTTTTCTTTCCTGAGGAAACTATTTTGTTTAAGTTTAAATAAATTATGTAGGAGGGGCTCCCCTTTATTAATAACAGTAAGCAACCAATATTTTATATATTTGAACAACATCGTTCTCTAAAATTTTACTAATTGTGTAGAAGATAGTGATATTTTCTTACATAGAAAATTTATCTTGTCCTCCCCATTTCTACATTAATTATAGATTTGAACCATCTGGAGATTTCATAAATTTAAAATGTTTGATTTGGCTTGCTAGTATTTATAAATATACATGATGTTCTAAATGAATGAAAGTATTTTGATTCTGCTCCATTATTTATTTATTTACTGTTCTTTATTAAGTTCTTGATCTGTGTGAGGCATTTTTCTGGGTTCTTGAAACACAGATATCATGAGATTGTTCCAGCCTTCAAAGCCAGGACATTTCTTTGATTTTATTCAAGACACTTTGCTGAGCACTATATGCTAAGCACCATTTAGATTACTAAAGTCCATCTCAGGAATGAAGCGTGCTCCCCTAGGACCTAGATGAGGACTAGAATCCGAAAGAATTGAATTAGAAACTTCTTTGTCCTTGAAGTCTGTGCGATCTTGGGTAAGCTATAAATCATCCTTGTACCTCAAACTCATTATTTGTAAAATAATTTGTTTAAAAATTACATATGTATAGGGAACCAACAGTTAGTGTAATGGCTATGTCGCTGGACTCCCACGTAGTCAACCGCAGTTCGCATCCCGGACCCGGTGGCTTAAAACTCACGCTGGGCGCGTGTGCGTGCGTGCCCAAGATCCCAAGAGGAGAACGGGGGAGAAGGGATTGCGGCGTGACCATGCCCCCTGGAGGTTGTTTTCTCGCTTTCTGTCTCTATGTCTCTCTCTGTCTGTCTGGCGAGCGCATGCGCCCTATAGCGAAAACCTCTCCAAAAAAAAAAAAAAAAAAAAAATTACATATGTATAGGAGCAGCAGGTGGTGTGGAGGTTTAAGTAGCTGCATCTCACATGACTGCTCTGTTTGAGTCTCTGACCCAGTGACTCGAAAAACATGCTTTAATGAGTGTGCGTGCTCAAAACATCAAGAGAATGAAAGAGAAGGAACTGTGGCCTATGGCATGGCCATTCCCCTGGGGCTGCTTTCTCACTTTCCTTCTCTCTCTGTATCTCTGTTTCTGGTGAGCACACACCCTGTAGCAAAAAGGAAAATAAATGTATTTGCATGTATGCATACACGCACAATAACACCTACTTCATAAAAGTACTACTATGATTTGAGTATCTATCTTCCTGCTATGCTTTCTAAAGATTTTCTATCCCATTTCCATGTATTTCTTTCCCTTTACGATGATATCCAGAGAATGTTACCAGGGGGGAAAACAGGCACACAGACTCAGTGGCCATCTTCCAATTTTCCACAAATTATTTTAAAGATTTTGTGTATTGTTAGTATTATTAATTTTCTTCTATTAAACAAAACCTCTCATTTCCATGAATTAATGAAGTAGGATGTAGAAAAAAATGTTTAATTTCAAGTAAGAGTTTAATTTGAGACTTGTTTACCCACAAATCATTGCACAAAACAAATATGAAAAGGTAAAGGCAAAATAATACATTTTAATGCTTGTATGTGTCCATCTGGTTTCTTAGATTTTATTATGTGACTCTATTAGGAAGAGAACCCTAAACAATTGTGCATAAAGATAAGTGTAGAAATGCAATTTACTGCATCCATTATTTCTGCCAACTTTAGTAATAACTACTGATGAGCCACACATTTGAGATATAAAGCCTAGGAGGCATATGTGTATCCAATTAGTCCTATTTCTTCTCAGAACTAACGATATCTTTTATTTGTAACTTTAATAGCTTAATTTTGCCGATGTTATAATTTAAAATGAGCTTAGTCAAAGTAGCCTCTGACACCCAAAGATACTAAGTTTTACTTATACTGAATTTATTATTTCAGTCCCTTATTATCACAAGTTACAGCATGGCAAAGATCTGACTTTATTTTCATTTAGTAAACTTTCAGAACATGTGAAATTTTGATACCTTATAATTTACTAAAATGAAGGCATAAAGTCATTTGATGGTTGTTAAAGTATTTGTGATTTTCTTAAAGAAGACTGGTTTTATTGTCTTGTTTCATCTTTTAACTCATCAGTGAGCATGTTTGTGTCTCAGATGAACACTCCTAACAATCACCATGAAAGTAGGGAGGACCTGGGATGACCATACTCAACAAAATTTGTATAGTCACTTGCCCATTGTAGACGGTAGGAGTCTGTTTTGATGCCAGGCAAGGTAAATTTCCTAATCTGATTTAGGTTAGCATTAACACCAATATTCTATTAAAAACAGGTTGTAGCGAAAGCTGTATAACTTGGCAGAACTAACTCTGCATTTCCAGTCTGCAGGCCTGGGTTCAAATTTCCGCTCAAATAAAAATAACATTGCCTTCAGATGTCACTTCACCTTTTGTTCCTTTTATTCATCTATTAAATTGGGGTAAGAATACCTAATCTATATATCTCTCCAGATTGTTGTAAAAATTAAGTAAAATAATATATTTGAAATTTCTCATCAAGTGATGCAGGATACTGTTCAAAAACTTTATCTAATGTTCATTCATCTGTAAATATATTAATAACCATAATTACTACAATGTCTTAAAAACTGTTAAATAGGGTTAGTAGTAATAAATCTTGTCGTAATAGAATCATATCATAAGTTTAGGCCCTTGCTTTTAAATATTGCATAGTAATATCTAAAATACATATAGATTTCTAGATACTTGATATCATTTATTCAATGGAGCACAGTAAAATAAAGAAACAACTCTAATTTCTATAAGATTATAGATTTGAAGTCTCTAGGCATAATCACCCAAGGAATTAGCTGTATCTCCTTTACCTTTGTCACTCTCAGTTGATTCTCAATTTTAACTCTGGTGCTTTCCAGACATGGCGTTGTTATCTGCAATGGAAAAATTCTGCAGTGGCAATGACGCTTTATAAGCTCAATGTTACTCTTTGGGTGCTGTAAGTATTTGGACTTGGAGCAAAGCTGTAACAATCCATTTTGTAAATCAAATAAGCTAGTCAGGCAAGGGAAGTTACGTTCTTTTTAGTGATGACAGATAGTAGATGGCGATTTATCCTGGCAGTTGGTATCAGTTAAGACCCACAGATAGAAACTTGTGCTATGTCATAAATATGTAGCAGACATGCACAATCATGGGCATGCAATATTAACAGTGAAGTCAAATGGATATTCAGCATTAGGATTCTAGTACAGCTATTGGGCTATATTTCAAGGATGAGTTCCATGAGATTCTAGCAAAACAAACCTAGCAAGGGATGGTGTACTGAGTAGAGGAGCCACCTGAGAACTCTTAAAACAGAAGAGTTATTAAAATGAAGTAGGAAATGTTGTTTTAATCTCATGTGTAAACCAGAATTTAGTTTTGAGATTAGCCAGAGGCTAGAGCTGAACTATTTACAGGATTAAATCGATCTTCATCCTTCTGAACATTGATATTTTAAAACTCCTTTTCACTAGAGAAAAGATATGTGTATAGATGTCAGGCTGAAGTCAAGTAGCAAGAAGGTGGCTATAGCACTATCTATGGAGATGAAAGGAATTTAGGGGTTAGGAAACCAGATACATGAGAATCTACAATGGCTGAGCTTTTTAATCTTTCCTTTACTCTCATCATCTTTTTATCTTAGCTTATAGTTGTTTCTTTCTCTTCCTCAGTATTTATTCTTAATCTTCACAAAGGAGAAATCAAAATTGGTGAACCTCACATACCTGTTGACTATATCAAAGATATCTAAAAGGTTTAATCATCAGTTTTTCTTTCATGTTTATAATTAAGGTATTAAAATTTGATTTAAAAATTTTTGTGCCATTTTTCTTACTTTTTTGGAATAAATAATCTTAAAAATATTGTCATCCTAGTAGATAAGTAAATAAATCTTCTCTTTTATCTCTTAACCCACATTGATTCTCCTATGGGTCAACAGCTCTCAGTAACAGAGGTGAACGTTAAATAATTGTTTAACATGTGTTATGTTGTTTAAGAATATATGTGTTCATGTATGTTAACTACATTTAATTTTCTTAACAAAAATATTGTTTTCTGTTGGTAGAGCTAGATACTAAAATATCTCTTTTACAGATGGTGATACTGAACACAGTCTCATTGGCAACATCAATTTAATTATTGCATAATAGTTTGCTATTATGAATGTAGTAATTTATTCCTAAAGAATTGAGATAATTTTCAATTTCCCATTAAAAAGTGTATACCTCTAGGGACCAGCAGTTAGCGTAATGGCTATGTCGCTGGACTCCCACGTAGTCGACCGTGGTTCGAGTCCCGGACCTGGTGGCTTAAACTCACACTGGGCGTGTGTCCATGCATGCCCAAGATCCCGAGAGGAGAATGGAGGAGAAGGGACTGAGGCGTGGTCATCCCCTCTGGGGGTGATTTCTCGCTTTCTATCTCTCTGTCTGTCTCTGTCTGTCTGGCGAGTGCACGTGCCCTACAGAAAAAAAAAAAAAAAAGGTGTATACCTCTTGAGAAATAGAGAAACAGCTACCCTCAACCAATGCCCCATCATAATATAATCTTGTCGCTTGCCTTCTAGCCATCCCAGACCATGGGCATGTTCAGATCAACCTGAGATCCAAACCCAAGGTTTCTCTATATGGCTCCAGTATTACAAAGTGGTGTCCAGGATTTCCATTATTGCAGATAGTGAAGAGAATTTAGTTCTAAAATTGTTCTGTAAAAGTACATTTTTTTTTTCTGCAGTTAAGATAATTTCTTTAGGACAAATTCTCATGATATAAATCCCTGAGTCAAAGAAAAGAACAATTTAGGAGTCTATTTTTATATTGCTCTGGACAAAGCTTGTTCCAATCTGCCTGGTACCAATTTTCCTTCAGAATTTTGAAATAACAATACCAATTTGCCTCTATGGTCTTTGCCTCATCTTTCTCTTGTTCTTTTTTGTTTAGGTTTTCCTTTTCATTTATATTTTGTCCTGATCATACTTATATATTGTCTCCCAAATATCTATTAAACATTTAATATACATATTTCTTTATTTATTTCATGAGAAAGAGAGTGGGATAGGGAAGGGCCAGGGGAGAGACAGCACCTGGACAGAGTCTCCTCATACCATGATCCTCTTCCTTCAGCCCTGCAACTAGTCAGGATCTTGAAAACCTAGTGTATTTTAGATTGACTCAATTGAATCCCCTGTTGGCCAGGTAACTTCCTGCACTGCCGATTAGTATAGTTTCACCTATACCACTGTGTCTGGGCCTCTTATTACACTTTTAAGAACTATATTTGTATCTTTTTCTTTACTGTCACTCAACTGCGAGGTTGGTATTTTCTTCTCTACTCACATGTTCCTTCAATTATTGGTAAGAGGATACCTTTCCAAATAGATGTCAGTGAGCCCATAAAACATTAATTTATTTATTTCATGAGAGAAGAAGACAGACAGATGGAGAGAGAGAGAGAGAGAGAGAGAGAGAGAGAGGGAGAGAGAGAAGAAGAAAGACAGATACCCTTGACTGGGTCTTATGCTGTGATCCATGGTCCAATCATCTCAGCCATCCAGGGATCTGGAGCTCATGTGTGCATACCTAACATTTGCCAGTCAACCAGAGAACCAAACCCAAATCTGTATTGCTCCACCTTTGTACCACAGCCAGCTATACAATATTTTTTTGTTGTTTAGTTATTGCTGAGTTATGTGATATATCCAGAGGTATAGAGACAGACAGAGGAAAAATGAAAACTGGCTCTTCCCAGAGGAGACTGTCACACTGCAATCCCTTTTCCACTCTTGTCTCAGGATTTTGCGCAAGCATGCGCACATGCCCAGTGTGTGAACTGCATAGTCAGCCTCGTGGGATCTGGCTGCCCTAACTGCTAGACCATGCTCTGGCCCACAATAGTTTAAAATGTCTCTAAGAAAATACCCACAGTTTTTCTTTTTCACAAGGGAAAAAGAGTGAAAAGGCAAATAAAGTCTCAGTATTACTATGAAAATAATTTAACTTTGCAGATCTCTTGAGAAGTTCTCAAGGACTCCCACAGACCCTGAACTTCACTATAATAACTTTTGCTGGAAAGAGTATAAGAGAATTTTTCAACCCAATTAATAAGGCCCTGTTTAATTCCAGTACTATGGTATTGGGAATGATTTTAGACTTATTTTTAAAGAACCCAGCCTATTATTGAAAAGGAAACATAAAAGTTTTGGAAAATAAAAAAAATATATCAAATTATAAAGCTGGGAATTATAAAATAAAAACTATTAGTAATAATAATGTCTTAGGAAAACTATTGTGGGAACTGGGATATGCTTGCAGGATGTTGATGAGGAATAAACTATACTAAACTACAGTTCTTAGAGAATAAAGACAGTGATTGATAGATTATTAACTCTGCAATTCTTTTTATATAAGCAAGGATTCCAGAGTTAATATTGAATGGTTGAAAAAATAAAGAGTGGTTAAATTTTGGATTATCAAATTAGGTAAGGAGAAAATGTATGCTCATTTCTAGTTCATATTTGCAAACTACCAATGAATTGACTGTTTTATATTTTATTTTTTGGACTTGGAATTATGCTCCACTTAATTAGGCATGCAATACTTTTTTGATGATAAAGATTAAATTACGGAATATTTTATGAGCCTTTATGAGGTAAACTAGCATAAGGAATAACTTGTGTATTATGAGTTCTAGTAACTCAATAATTTACTTTACAATCAAATTATTTGGGCTTAACGACTCACAGGATATTATATTAAATAAATATAGTTTCTTCAAAATTAACTTGAGCCTGGAAACACTAGGAACTTTTCTAGTTTATTGAATATACTCTATCCCTTTAAGAAAAGAAAAGTTAAATTATTCTTATCCAGATAGGAGTGATACTTATTTATTCATTTGTTCATTCTTTCATTTATATCTCGACATATGATTTGGGATAACATGGTTTTTATCCTGCAACACGGGCAAACTCTAGGCTCTCTATAGAGACAGGTGAAGAGCAGTGGCATACACAGGACAGTACCATGTATTATGTTGTATCATAGTCAGTGATGGTAAATTTTGCCATAAAATAACATAAAGTGTAGTCCACTTAAGTAGACGGCATGTTGCCCAGATTAAGTAATATTTCTGGGTGTGTCTGTGAGACTGTTTTTAAATGACATTAGTATTTGAGTCAGAAGACTCAGTATAGTGGATCCCCCTATGGGATCCAACCCTGTGGTTGGGCACCATCCACTCTGGTGACAGTCAAAACAGAACAAAAGGTAGAGGTAGCAGTAACTATCCCCTCTTTTTTTGTCTCACTGCTTGAACTGAAACATCTCATCTAATCATCTCCTGCCCTCAAACTGAGATTTGTAATGTTGCCCCTTCACAGTTTTCAGACCTTCAGATGGAGACTAAATTATAACACTGGTTTTCCTGGGTCTCCAGTTTACAGAGAGCAGAATGTGGATTTCTTAGCCTCCATAATTGCATGAGCCATTTCATATATATCTATTTATATCTATCTATCTATCTATCTATCTATCTATCTATCTATATCAATAATCTATCCATCTCTCTCTCTCTCTCTCTCTCTCTCTTTCTCCCTCTATCTATCTGAATGTGCACACACACATACATGTGTGCCCATACACACACACACACGCACATACACACACATTCATTCTGTTTTTCTGGAAAACCCTGAGTAATACACAGATATATGCAAAATGGACCTTGAAATTTCAGAATATAAATCTTGTGATCATCATGAGGGATCTCTGTAGAGAAAATGTCTGAACTGCATTGATTATAACAAAAAAATGAGGCTTTCTTGTAAATAAATAGTTTGAATTGACCAAGGTTCAGAATAACGTATAATGGTAGGAAAGGACATCATCTAATCTAGGAACATTTAAAGATAAGGAACTCTAGATTTTAAGCTCACATGTGTAAGCTTTTTAATTTGGAAAAATTATTTAAGCTCTGGCTTGTAATTTATGAATTGTAATAATGATGCATGCATGAATTTTTAAAAGAAGTAAATATAATATGTTGAAAGCCATCAGTGTTTGACCCCTAGTTGGCCTATAAAAAAATGGGTGTTATCATTCTCATACCCTAGATACCTGTCTTCTGGCAGAGATCACATTTGCAATATTATTAGCATGGAACAGTGCCAATATTGGAAGAATGACCACATTAAATTCTTATTATTGGACAGGCTTCATGCCTTGTTGGTTAAGGCAGATGGATCCCACATGGATGACCTTGCAAGTCAAGGCTCAGATCTGGCAGCTTGAAACACATGGGCATGTGCATGTGCATGTGCATGCTCAAAGTCCTGAAAAGAGGGAGAGATTGAGAAGAGATTGAGGTGTGACCAATCCCCATTGGGGATACTTTCTCCTCTCCATCTGTCTCTGTCTCTCTGTCTCTTTCTGGAGACTATATTCACCCTCTTACAAGGAAAATCCTATTATTGACATTCTCTATGAAAAAATTCACTTTTTTGTATTTCGTATCATCTTTTCAGAGCACATATCCCTGGCATTTCTCTCTTAAAATGATTGTTAGTAAGAAATAAACCAGCGATAGCAGATAAAGATTGTGAAACATTGATGTGATGGTTATTTTTTTGTGCCAACCTGACTAGACTGAAGGGTATCTAGAAATATGATGAAGCATTACTCTGGATATGTCTGTGAGGAGGAGGAGATTAACATGTAAGTCTAAGTAAACTTGGTGAGGAAGCTCTGTCCTCAGTATATTATAGGAGGGCACAATTCGCTCAATGAGGCGCTCAGAGAAAGCAATAGAAGGAGGACTTGTCTCTCTTCAGAGAGCAGGATATACTTCTGGTTTTGGACATTGTAATTCAAGAATAGCTTGTCGTTGGACCCCAGAACTCATACTAGTAGCCTACAGGTTCTCAGACTTTGACTTCTGACTGAGAGTTTCATCATTGGCTTCCCTACTTCTGAGGCCTTTGGGCTGGGAGCAAGCCCAGCTACTAACACTCCAAGGTCTCCAGCTTGCAGACAGCCTGTTTTTGGACTCCCTAGCCATCATACTTGTGTGAACTGATTCTCACAATAAACCTCTTCCCTTATGTCTATACTTACCCTATTAGTTCTATCTCCCTAGAAAGCTCTAACATAATTTACTCAGAAATGCTTTTAGACAGAAAATCTTAATTAAAATATCAAATAACATAGTAAAATAATCCCAAATTATAGTGTGTGTGTATCTATGCATTTATATATATATATATATATATATATATATATATATATATATATAATACATAAAAATAAACATGACAAATTATTTTAGATAAGATTTTAAGAAAATTTGTTTAAAAACTCATTTCAAAATGAGGTAGCACAAGAGGTAGGACACTATTTCACAAGGATGCTGCCATATGTGTGGCCTGGGTTTGGATTGCACACCAATCTAAACACATACTTTATAATGCTAGCTAATTGGGAGGATGGGGCAGAGGATCACAGTGGTGAGACACTGTCAAAAACACCCTTGTATCTCTGTCTCCCTCTTCTCCCTTCCTTTCTCTCTCTTTCAAAACAAACAAGCAAAAAAGCTAATTTCAATTTTTTTACCTTTTCTTTCTTTTTTTTTTTTTTTGAGAGATTTTCGCTATAGGGCGCGTGCGCTCGCCAGACAGAGAGAGACATTAGAGACAGAAAGCGAGAAATCACCCCCCAGGGGGGATGGTCACGCCGCAATCCCTTCTGCTCCATTCTCCTCTTGGGATCTTGGGCACGCACGCACACGCGCCCGGCGTGAGTTGTAAGCCACCGGGTCCGAGACGCGAACCGCGGTTGACTACGTGGGAGTCCAGCGACATAGCCATTACGCTAACTGCTGGTTCCCTTACCTTTTCTTTCTAAACATCTATATGTACAAAGGACACTTTATTTTTCATTTCATTTTATTTTATTTTTATTGCCAGAATGCATGTGTACTCAACATAGAGAGAGAGATAGAGGAAGAGAAAGCACCCACTAAGGGGTGTGTTGGTCATGTCACAATTCCTTTTCCTCCATCTCTCTCTCTTGTCAGGATTTTACACATGCACGCTGCCCACCCAGGGTGTTTTCAAGCCTTGGGACTGCAATTTGAACTATCTTCAGCCATATTGGATCCAATTTCCTTAACTGATGAGCTAAGGGGCCAGCTCTGCACAAAGAAAATTCTTAAAAAACAAAATGTAATGTAGGGTCCTGTAAGTTGCACTAGAGGATTTTTATAGTGTTGAATAATATCAGAAAAAGAGTATTTTCAAAGAAAAATGCATATTATAAGAAAATAGATTCTAGAATGCAAAATTTGAATTAAAATGGTGAAGACATATATGCCATATGTGTAAAGAAATTTTCCCCTGAAAATTTTTCTAAACACTTTAGATTCTTTAGACTTTAGTGTATAGTCATGCATTACTTAATGATGAGCATACATTCTGAGAAATTCTTCATCAGGCAATTTTATTGTTGTGCAAACACCACAGGGTGTATTTGTATGAGCCTAAATAGGATAGCTTACTCCATACTATGGTTATGTGGTACAGCCTATTATAATCCATGAGACCACTGCTGTATACGTGGCCTTTCACTGACAGAAATATTACGTGGCACATAACTATCTATTTTAGTAGGGATAGTGATAAACAATTGTGTCTCAAGGTCCTTTAAAATATTCTAAAGATACTTTTTGACACAGAATGAAAATAGAAAGTAAATTTTCTCATCAAGTTTAGCATTTGAAATAAATGGCTGTTATCCTACTGCGAAGAACATTAGTTCCTTATGTAACACAATTATTCACTGTATACCTAGAAAATGGATAGCAAGAGCATTCCTATTTGTCATTCACAGTTGCCAGCACTTAAACTTTTAATTTCTTACTGTAACTTTATAATCAAATTTAGTATTGTGGTTTTGAAATAAATGCTACAGCACATACAGATAGCTGGATATTCATATTGTTTCTCAAGAGTCAAGAGGGGTTGAAGTTCCTGAGGGCCTAAAAATAGTTCTGAAACAGAAGTGTACACCCTAGGGGCATGATTATCTTTGTGAGCATGCAATTGTATTTTCAACACAATTAGCTGCCTAACTGTGTGACTAAACTTTTCCTTGTATTTGCACATATAAGTAATTATGACAGAATTAAAATCTGAAGAGCTCTCTGTCTACTTTGTTTTCCCTTGTGAATAGAAATAAAAACATATATTGAAAATAATTCTATTTTGCAAATTCATTCACTGAATGAATCAAATATAACAGAGTATTTTTCTCACTTATTTTGTGCCAATAACAACAACAAAAAAAGAAAAAAGAGACAGAAAATAGATACTATGAGGAAACATAAAAGAACTTGCAATGGGGCAGCAGGTGGTGTGAAGGGTAAGGCAGCTGGAGGCACAGTTTGAGTCCTGGACCTGGTGGCATGAAAAAGCACACCAGGTAAGTGTGTGTGTGTCCAAAATCCCAAGAAGAGAATGGAAGACAAGGGATTGCAGCATGGTCATTCCATTGGGGGGGGGGGTGATTCTTCACTTTTCCTCCGTCTGTTTCTCACTGGTATGTGCACACACTTATAGCAAAAATCTAAAAACAGAAAAAAAATACCAAAACAAAAACAAAAAAACAAAGAATTTGCAATAATCTGCTAGCCCTATTTCTGTTTTTCTCTTTCCATCTCCCCCAACAACTCCCCCAAATGAATTAAGAGTACATATATTAATATAAACTTATAAATGTATATTAATTTAGTATGTACTGCTAATTAACCATCGTTACAGTTCATCTTTATAGTTCTAATTCTTATTTTCTACCTTCAAAATACTACTTTTCTGTAACTTAAGTACCATTTTATTTACATTAATTTCTTAAATGACTCATGCCTTTAGCCCTGGAATGTATTATGAATCTAACTCCGAACAGAGCATTTGATACACTACTTAGTGTGCTCTGTAGATATGAATTTGCCTTTTATATTAATCTCATAGATGGAGGTCAAATTGTAATGCCTTTATCGGAACTACCTACGCCAAATGTCAAGTTAACATTGTCTGCCATACGTAAAACTTCTGTTGGTTACTTAGATGAAGGATGTGTGATGATTGCATTATAAGACAAGAGTGAAGTATAGCAGGTAGATCAAGTATCAATTTTCTCCATTTTACCTATTCTTACTAGTTAAAACATTCTCCTCTAAATGTTAAAAAGATCTTTTAAATTGTTTTATATCACATGACAAGGTATCTTGAATTAAAATGTCATTGTTCACCTACTAGTATTACTTTTTACATTATAAAGGCTATTCTATATTTGTATTCATTGGATTGAGTTTGTTCATTTTACAAAATTCTGACTTAGTTCTTCAAAGTTTGAATCAATTACTTTAAACAATATAGGCATTTAAAATTGAGTAAACTGGGTTTTTATCCATTTTTTAAGGGTAGCTCTTTTCATGCATGGTTAAGTGCAATTTGGGCTATTAAATCCCCTTGCTTCACGAAACAAGCATTTTAATTTAACAACCTGAAATCTTCAATAATAGACATTGCCTTGCCCTTTTGCTCTCCCAACTTAACTTATTCAGTTCTTTTTAAAAAATGAGCATATGATTTCAAACAGATAATTGTCAGTCCTAGATTTAAGTAGCTCTAGTAGCAGGACCCAATTTAACTCCCTTGGTAGTTCTCGTGGCTAGACAGTCTTACAGTTAAGAATGGTTCTTAGGACTTGGTCAGACCTAAACTTGTTATGTTTAGATTTGTTTGCACGGGAGATATAAAACAGGTGAGAATCTGTCTCAGAACAACCTTTTATTGCCTTAACTGAAAATAGTTATTAGGCTGGCCCCTTAGTCTAGTGGTTAAGGGAGATAGATCCCAATATTTAGACCTAACTGATGTTCAAATCCCAGTCCTGGCAGTTGAAAACCATGCCAAGCATGTGTGTGTGTGTCCAGAACTTGACAGAGTGGAGGAATGCACACAGGCCCTCTGGCAACCCAGAAAAGAAAAGAAAATGGTTATTAAGGCCACTTCAGTGACACAACATTAAGACACTGCTTAAGTGATACTCATTCTGTGGAAGCTCTGAGATTTAGTTCTTCAGTTGAAATATATATATGCCAGACACATGCCCCCTCTAGTAGTGGGGAGGTTGTAGTATGAGTCCCTATTACAGGTACTTGTCTTTCTCATTCTCTCTTTATATATATATATATATATATATATATATATATCATCTTTTTAAAGCATCTTTGACAAGTCACATAGTGCAGATGTAATGCTCTGTGATATTAAGACCACCTTGGAAGGTCCCAAGTTCATATACCAAGGTCTCCTAGAATGCGCATGTGTCCTATGATCCCTGATTGACTGAAACTGGGTTTAATCATGGCATGAGGACCTGGTTGGGGGTACCTATCTCCTCTTTCTCTCTCTCTCAGAAGAAACAAATGGATAAACTTTAAAAAATAGTTATTATAAGATGACATGGTGGTTAAATTGCTGTATTCCACATGGCTGACTGCGATTGAAGTAACAGACCCAGCAACTTATTTAAAAAAAACTCAACAACAAATAAATAAATAAATAAAGGTTAAAAATAGTTATTAAGAAACCTAGTTTTCTTTTTGCATACAAAACACTAACAATTCACCTTTATTCTTGTTTTCTATTCTTTTATCCTTTGAAACAACACAATCATTTTTGTCATGTAAATCTTTAGACAGAGAAGGTAGTCAGCACATTTTTAATGTTTCCTTTTTTTCTTCCACCCTTTAAAGTAGATAAAACAAACTGTCAATACTAAACAAAAACCAAGATACGTGTAACTGAAGGCTGTGATAATTTCTGATTATTGTAAGTGTATTTCCTCTCCTGAGTTTTAAATCCCTCTTTCTATTCTAATATTTGGTTTTGTCCCCAAAATATTCAAGAGGCCTTCCAAAGATATTACTGTAGTCTTTCTCTGTGTCATTCCTCCTCTCTGAACAGGGCTCCACAAATCTAGATATCCTACATCTTCCCAACTTGACCTTTCTCCACACGTGAGCAAGATTGCCAGGCTGTTTGGGTTCAGCCTCCCTGTGATTTGGTCAAGTAAGGGTCTGCAATGTTGGCCATAAACTATTTATAACTCTATACTTCTGACTTAATTGGAAAATATTTTCTAAAATCAATTACTACCAGGGTCAGCAGGTGGTGTGGTGGTTAAGGTGCTGGGTACTCCCATAGGGCCGACCATGGTTTGAGTCCCAGTCCTAGTAGCTTGCTTTCTCACTTTCCCTCCCCCGTCTCTCTCTGTCCAAATTAAAATAAATAAATGAATAAATAAAATTAAATAAATAATTCTTTAAAAAACTTTAAAAAATTAATTATTGCTATAGCTCAGATATTTCACTGAGTCAGATAATAGCTGTGTTCAGTTTTACCTTAGTTCCTTTGAAATCCCCATTTTTTGTTTAAGAATAATAATAAGGGCTAGGACCAGCAGTTAGCCTAATGGCCATGTCACTGGACTCCCATGTATTTGACTGCGGTTTGAGTTCTGGACCCGGTGGCTTAAACTCACGCCAGGTATGTGTGCGTGCGTGCCCAAGATCCTGAGAGGAGAATGGAGGAGAAGGGATTGCAGGGTGGCCATCCCCTCTGGGGGTGATTTCTTGCTTTCTGTCTCTCTGTCTCTGTCTTTCTGGGGATCACATGTGCCCTATAACCAAAAAAAAAAAAAAAAAACTCTCCCCAAAAAAAGAATAATAATGAGGGCTGAGTGGCGATGCATCAGTAAAAGACTGATGGTCTGTGAGGCTGACCCACATGAGAAGGTCCAGATTCACGTCCTGATCTTCCTGAGTATATGAGGTACATGTGTGCTCAGGATCTGGGGCTGGCTGCAGCTGAGGGTGGATCGATCACACCTCAAGACCCTGTTGAAGATGCTGTCTCTGTCTCTTTCTTTGTATTTCTCTCACTCAGAAATAAATAAATAAAATTTAAAAATGATTATAAATAAATTAAAGCAAATTGAAGGCCAGTAGTGTACATCAAGTTAGTGCATTTTATCATTTTATCATCATACTGGGTATGTAGATAGACTGTTTAAAAAGGTCTTAAATGAAACACTTGATAATTAGATATATTTGGCTTGAATTGGTAGAATAGATACTAAGTGTGGCAGTTTAATTTTTTGAAATGTAAATTAGTATCTTGTTCTTACTGCTGTTGGATTTATTTTTATCTCTTGTTTTATTAAAAATAGAGTATGAATGAATGAATGAATGAATCCAGGAGTGTGGTAGCTGAGAGGCCTTCATGCTGCAGATTTAAAGAAGTTACCAGGTATGGGCCAGTAGGTGGTATACTGGTTATGTTCCCAGACTCCCCATATGGCCAACCACAGTTCGAGTCCCGGACCTGGTGGCTTGATAATCATGGTTGGTGCATGAACGTGCCTGCCCAAGACCCCAGTAGGAGAATGGAAGAGAAGGGATTACAGTAGCCATTCCCCTGGGGAGGGATTCCTTTCCCTCTCACTGTCTCTTTTTCTCTTTCTCTTGTAAGCACATGTGCTTTATGGCTAAAAAAACCCTTAAAAAAAAAAAGAAAGAAGTTTTTAGGTACCCATGAACCAGCTAACTCCTGGCTTTTGTTTGTTCAAGTCCAGACTCATTTAAAGGGATTATGATGCATTGTCGTGGCAGGAGGATACAAATGCTGGTAATTTAGGAAATGAAGGCTTTTGAGAGTTTAAATCTAGGTCCTTGAGAGTCCTGAGATTTGGAAAGCATCTCTCTGCTTTCTACAGTGCCCTGGGGGGAGTGGTGAATCTATTTAGATGGAACACTAAATACCATCTTTGCTAAGATATTTTGGTCTCCACTAAGTTGCTTTGTGGCCACAATCTCTTTCCTTAAGGTTGACTGAAGTGGAACTGCAATGTATATCCAGCAGGACTCTGGTCCTTCTTAAATGTGCAGAAAACTTAGATACTTCTGGGAGTTACTTGTCCCCCTTCCCCTGCCCCTAAGATTTGTTCTTTCTCTGTTCATTTTTGCAAGGTTTTGTACAATCTCTTCTCTACATTTTCAGTTCAGCCAGACTCAAGGAAATTTGTATGAAGGTTTCTGGAACATTTTCTGGATAACTCCCTCCTTCCTAGGTGCACTGCCCTACAGATTTCATCTACTTCACCTCCTCCAACTAAACTTTGATCTCTGTCTTCAGCTAACTGTGATTCGCATGCCCTGCTTGGGTCTCTGCCTGTGTTTAGGTCTAGAAAGTGCCTTCAGGCAGAAATCCAGGGCTATTATAGGACATTACTATTCATTTGTTCCACTTCTCATTGGAAATATAGTCCTGGAGTCATTGTTTCCCAATGTTTGCAAACAGCTATTACACATATTTTTCTTTTTAAGTTTTCCAGTAGGGTATAACTAGAAGACTGTACTGCTACAAATTGTTCTCAAAGCCAGATGCAAAAGAGAGAGTGATAGTTTTAGAACTATCAGTGACTTTCCACAGTAGTTAGGAAAAAGATTCAAAATCTTTTGTGAGGCCTGTTCTATGCATGTTTTGTGCCCCTTCTACCAGGAGTGCTTCATCTCGGCCACTATCATTTTCACTCTCTAGCCAACTTGTTCTCCTCTGTTTTAGTGTTCCAGGGAGTAGTGTCTATTCAAAGACCTTCACCACTTTTGTCCATCAGGTATATTTACTTAACATATAGATTTTATTTCAGAAATCACGTCTATAATGACATCTTCTGGAACCCTGGGGACAATGAGGTTTACTTATTACATTCTCCTGGAACCTGTATCAGGAGACACTTTTCCATGTGTTTCTCATATTTCTGTTCATCTTGTGAACAAAGATACTTACTGCCTTTGTTCTACACTGTCCTTTCAGGAATGTTTGTTTGGCAAACATCCTTGATAGAAAGAAATTGTGTCCCTCCAGGTAACAAAAGTCAGATTCTTTTTAGTGTCTGGTATAATAAAAATACTGTTTCTTTCTAGGACAAAGGAGGCTTACTGCTCATTATCAAAGATTTGAGTTCTCTAAGTTCAGGCTTCCTCTTCTGTATTGCAATTCACTGTGTAGGTGTTACTTGGGTCTCTTTGTGTCTCACCTGGTGAGAATTGGGGCAGAGCACAAATGCGGAAACTCTGGCTATGGCTGCTGCTGTGAGTAATAAAATGTCCCTTGCCTCAGACCCAAGATTCTCATGTCTTCTTCCAGAATCCATGAATCTGCAGCAAGCTAATTTGTTATATATCAACTAGTATAAAACTCAGACCATTATGTTGTGCTTAACATTATGTACTTCACATTTGGAATATTTTTTTCTAACTAGAAATACACATTTATTGCTTTGATGTTTGTCCACTGTTTTTTTTTTTTTTTTTTGGAGCCTAACTTCATAGACAGAGACAGACATGAGATTAAAGCGAGAAATCACCCCCCAGGGGGGATGGTCACGCTCCCTTCTCTCCATTCTCCTCTCGGGATCTTGGGCACGACGCACATGGCGTGAGTTGTAAGCCACCGGGTCCGAGACGCGAACCGCGGTTGACTACGTGGGAGTCCAGCTACATATATTATGCTAATGCTGTAGATGTTTGTCCACTGTTAGCTAAACTATTTTTTTTTTTTTTTTTTTTTATTTTTTTTTTTTTTTTTTTTTTTTTTTAAGAGAAATTTTTGATAGGCATGTGTTCTTGCTGGAGAGACAGAAAGTGAGAAATCACCCCCCCTGGGGATGACCACACTTCAATCCTTTCTCCTCCATTCTCCTCTCAGGATTTTGGGCATGTAAACACACGTACCTGGTGTGAGTTTTAAGCTGCCAGGTCCAGGACTCAAACCACAGTCAACTATATGGGAGTCTAGTGACATAATGGTTATACCATCTGCTGGTCCCCATGACTATATGATTAAGAGAACCTGTAAAAGAGGTTAGTAAATTAATTGAATGAATAAAATAAGCATAAATGCTATGTATATCTTTTCTCAGAGTTATTTTGAAGGTAAAATCTGACAATTCTCTGAAAAGTTTATATAATCAAAAGAGTTATACAAATATGTTAGCATTTTTTTTCTTCTCAATAAAGAATATGGCCTTACAAGCTGATAGTTTTGCATTCCAAGTCATGCCTCTTTCGAAGTATGTGATGGTTCTCAACATATTACCCAATCTTATTGAATATTTATAAAATATTAATAATGCTAACTTCAAAGAGCTCTTATTTGGAGACAATAAGGAGTCATTAAAAGTTGAGCACTGAAGTACCATGTTCAAAGCTGTTTTTTAATAAAATGATTTTAATAGTAATATGACATACTGAATTAGATTGGCTTACTTGACTAAAATAAAAAGCAAGATAAGAAGTTATTACAAGTTTGAGGAAACTTCAAAAAGTTTGAGAAAAAATGAGATTAGAGTATGAATTTGGTGCACAAAAAAAAATTGAAACCCATGCATAGTTTTTGCATGGTATGCATTTTCCATGAACTTTTGAAAACCTTGCATTTTACTGAAGTATAGTTGGGTTGTAAATAAATAAATATATATATATATATATATATATATATATATATATATCTATATATAAAACTATATCTAATCTATCTATATCATATATCTCCCAGCTTTCTAAATTATCTTCTACTGAATAATTCAATAATGGACAAGACTGTAGTAATGAACAATAATTTAAAAGGGTCACACATCACAGCCTGGCCTCTAGGGTACTTTTATAGCATATATAGCATATTCCTTTGGTTCAGTATAATAAAGTAAGATTATTATTTTAAACTTCTCAGTAGATTGTTATGTAAAACTTCACATTTAAACAGAGGTTAATAATATGAAGAATTTTTAAAATATTCGACTTTTTGTGACCATCCCATGTCTGAAAGGCAGTCATTCATTTGGAAAGAGAGTTAATTGCATTTTTGATATCTTACAACAAATAAGGTAAACATGATTTTTGAAGGCAAGAAGTCTGAAGGATGTTGGTAATAGCATATTGTTTTTACCTAGAGTACTTTTTCAGGTAGTTTGTCTAAACATAAGTAGTATATATGAAAAGCTTCATTTATATTATTGTTCCTTATTTCTTTCTGTTCCCACATTTGACGATATTTTCTTGTTTGTTTGGTGTTAAAAGAAGTATCTTTAAATTGGAAGGTCAAAGGTATTTTTGCAGATGTGTTAGAAGACTTTGAAAGAAAAATATGTGTTTTGATGTCAGGAACAAAATGTTCCAGGCTAGGGAAAGGAAGAAGGAACCAAGACCTTCAACAAAGTCTTAATGATATGTAGAGAGTTAGCATGTAAATACATCATTCTCCTCATGGCAACTGTTTAGTAACCAAGAACTGCAGAGATCATTCAGGGACTATGAACTGAAAAAGTCAAGGCAAGAATCTGTGAAGACTCATGTCCTATTTCCATTGGTTGAATGACTGTTTTGTTTTAGGTATTATCCAAGTGATATTAACATATATAATGTAAGCACTATTTAAAGCTAAGATACATATCAAAAGGAGAAATCCGCCAATAAGAAAGAGGCAGGCAAGGAAAAAGTATGTGAATGGGACAGGGTAAACAGAGCAAAGCTGAAGATTACAATTAGAGGGAGAATTGGAGGCATTAAAATGGCAGCCCAAAGTGAGCAAGAGAATAGCCGTGACTCATCAGTAGAAAGGATCTTCCCTAAGGAAGAAGATGGTGATAAGAATGATCACAATGATAGTCACTAATGTTTGTGTCTCAGGTGAAAGGCTAGACATTTCATTAAACCTCACAACAACTCCACAATGTGAGGATAATGTAGGTTTGATGATGAGTCAGAATGCCAGCTTTGTTATTAAAAACTGTATTGGAGGTTGCAGTGAATCTTATGAATTAACTGAAATCCTAGTGGCTTTCTCAAATATATTTTTCTCATAATTGAATTAAACCTTATAGCCACAGTTACAGGCTAATATCTATTCCCACCTAAGAGAAGAACTGGTGACAATATGTATTTACCTTTTATGGTCTTACAAGTAGATACATACCCTTTTCCTTTGAAGAGTGGGAGTAAGGAATGGAAGGAAGTTGTTTTGTTAGAAATTACATTTGACTGCTAGTAACAGAAACTTCAAACAGTGGTTTAAAAAATGTAATGGTTTATTTTTCTCTCATGACAAGAAATTTGGAAGTAGATATTTAGCTGGCATTAAAATATGAAGATAAAGGAGTCTGTAATTCTTTTGAACGTCCCCTAGAAGATAAAACAAGACTGGTTGCCCAGTTGTAGCAGGCTATAAAGTGCTTCTGTGCTCTACTGGAGCCAAATGGGTAGGCTCAGGTTCAGATCCTGGGTCAGTTTGAACATAGGGGTGATTCTGGGTGGTCAGAAGACTGGGAAACAGAGGAGTCCGCAGACTAATGTTCATATTCTAGGTTCTAGGAAGAGAAAAAGCCAAAGGCAGAATGTTGTGAATAAGTTTAGTCTACCTCCACATCCTTTCCTCCACCTATGTATGGAAGTTTTTCAATATTCTTATCCAATGACTTTTACATCTCAATGACCAATGTCACATACATTTTATGGACCAATGTTACATAATCATCTTTTGCTGTAAGGTGGGCTTGTCATGCAAATTTTATCTGGGGATATTACTCCCCTAAATTATTACACTTCTCTATTTATCTGTCTGTTTACTTATTTTAGGTTTTCGTCATAAAGTGTGTATGCTTATCAAAGAGAGAGACAATGATAAGGAAATTGAGAAATCACCAGGGTTGATGGTTATACTGTAGTCCCTTCCCCTCCAGTCTCCTCTTGGGATTTTGTGCAGGCACACACACGCACACTTTGCATGATCTTCAAGCCACTGGGTCCTGGACTCAAACCATGGTTGGCCATCTGGGAGTCCAGTCCCTTAACCACCACACAACACACATCTCCAACGAGTTCTCTTTATGTAAAAGAGAGATTAAATATTGAATTGAAAAAGCATTTGTATGGGAATTTTTTTTTTCACATTTTTTTCCTTGGCATGAAGTTTCCTTATGAAAACAAAAAATAAAGGAGAATGTGATAGTCTAAAATTATTATTATCTCCATTTTATAATTGTGACATCTAAGGCTCAGAAAAGCCAGGCAACTTGATGAAGTTAACACTTCTAAAACATGATTTATCTTCAAGCCTAGAACTGATTAATTTAAGAACTCAGTTTCTTATTTGCTAACTTTTCTCTTTTTCTCGGAACTCTAGGGCTTACAGATTTCAAAGCGCACACACAAAAATGCTCTTAGGTTAATAAGGAGGGAGTGAGAAAAATAGGTGTACTTTCAAGTACAGTGATGTGAAATAAAAATACCACTGTGGCTCAGAGAAGTTTCATTCTAGAAGGGTCAAAAACTATGTTCTTGAATGGTATGCATCAGAGTCATTTTACCAAATACGTAGGAATAGAGCCTGGTAACTGCATTGTAATAATCTTCAAAGAGCATTCATATGTGCATGCTAAAACTTACGAACTAGTCAGAAAGAATATTACCTCCGCCTGGAGTGCACAGGACTGGAGCAATCCGAATAAAATAAAAGGTCAGAAAAATTGCTCTCTACTAATCACAATAGCAAAATACAAAGACTGGTCTCGAAGACTCCCACGTAGGTGAAGAGATTGGTATTGGCCACTGAGAACATAGAAGAAGCATTATAATTAGAAGAAAAGCTCATTCATCCAAATTAACACTATACAACACACACACACATGCACACACACACACACACACAACCTACCTCCCAGAAAACACACCTGCAAATGACCTTACTCAGCCAATTATTCTAACTATTCATAGGTAACCTGGTTGATCCAGAGAAAAAAGGGCAAGATAAAAACCTGATAGTCCACTGAGTCAGCAGCAAAAAAAGTTTCATGAGCGAAAGAAACAAGGACTTTGTTATTTTTTTCGATGAGTTTAAAAGTTTCAAAGGAATGCTCCCAGCATATTCCACATTTTCTATCTCTTTTTCTCTTGGTCCACAATTTCATGTAGTTGCTAGCATGTGCACCTTTGATGAATATCAAAATTATGAAATAATGGAAGACTCTGTTAGTGAATGTGATTGACTAACACTCTTATTGCATTATTTAATAAAAATTGTTGGGAGCTTTTAGACATCTTTTGCATAAGCTGGGCAGATAGAAAATTCAAATGGCCTTTCTACAAAACTCCTTAGAAAGAACTCTATGCATTTCTTGACTATTCATATCATTAACATTAAACCACACTAGTTTGATAAATAAAAAAAAGGGATTTAACAATGTTTACAAATATTTCTACAGAAGTAATGTAATGAACAACCCTAGATGAACTGGGTTTAGGTGAAAATGGCAAAACCTGACCAACCATAGATTGAGTAAAAAAAATTAAGTTATTCAAAGATATGCATCAGAAATCAGATATTGAGCTATTGATTACTCTTAGAAACATCATCCTTTTCTTTTTATTGTAATGCATTTAATACAACCTTCCCAGACATGAAATTTGATGTGTGGATTTTATTGTCAAACTTAGCCTTATATTTTATTGATAAAATAGTACTTTAATGAATGAAAGAAATAAAATGCTATTGGTAGCATATCCAAATCTGAACAGATCTACTTTTGAATATATGTTTATTTCATGAACCTTTATCTACTTCAACTGTCCTTTAAAATCACTAATTATTCTGCTACTTAATCCTATTTAAGTAAAGGATTTATCTAATTAATTTTATTATGTAGTCACCAGTTCATAAGAAAACTTTGCAGGTTTAGGCAATCCAAACAGCATGTTAAATTTATATTAATTCTTGCTGATATATTTATCTATTGACTGGATAATTGAAATCTGAATTGAGTATTTGACTTTAAATAGGTTGTGATGTTAAGATAAAAGGGTGACTGACTTTAAAATCTTTTCAAAGACTGGCTTAAGAATATAATTTACTTGCCTTCATGTTTTAGATATTTATCATGTCATTGGGAATATGGGCTTCAGCTTTCCAATACTTAGAAGAATAAACTTGAAACCTTTGTGTTGAGGACAAAATATGACAGAATGATTTCTCTGTTGGTCAGAATCTAAGTTTACAGGAAATTCTCCCTATGTTGTCTTTTATCAGCCTCACCCTTCTCTGTAACATCTGGCTTGAGAAATAAGCTGGCCTATAATAAACTTTGTGGTGTACATATATCGAGTGGGAATATGCATTGTCTTCTGCAAAGACTGACACTTTGCTCAGCATTGTCTTCTTCAACCACTTTGAATCAAATGATAATGTCCTATTTTTCCTTATGGATGAATAAAATTCCGTAGTGTGTATGTTCCACAATTTTTCAAACCAGTCATCAGTTCTTGGGCACTTAGGTAGATTCTGTGTCTTTGCAATAATGAATAACACTGCAATAAACATGAAAGCACAATTTCTTTTTGACTGAGGCTTTTCTATCCTTGGGTAAATACCAAGGAGTGGGATTACCAGTTTATGCGATAATTCTATTTGTAAGTTTTTGAGAAGCCTCCATATTATTTTCCACAATGGCTGCACCAATTTGTATTCTGACAGAGAGACAGAGACAGAGAGAGAGAGAGAGAGTGTATGTGTGTGTGTGTGTGTGTGTGTGTGTGTGTTGGGGTATGGGGATTTCCCTTTTCTCCACAGCCTCACTAGCACGTGTTTGTTCCTCATTTCTCTGATCCTAGCCATTTTGACTGGGGATAAAGAAAGTCACTTATTTCTAATGGAGGGGAAGAAATAAAAAGAGCAATAAACTCTCTTAAGTAAAATTCATTTATAAATCACCATGGTCTACTTGAAAATTTTGACCTTTCCTGCCTTCAATTTTTTTCATATCTTCTTGGAGACAACAGTACAGTCCATGAAAAAGTGAGAAAAGTAACACACTACATATCATAAATTTCTCCCTAGCAACTGTCTTCTTTTTCTTTTAATTGGCTTCAGTTTTGGACAGACAGACATAATTGAGAACAGGAGCAGATACTTGATCATAATAGGATTTTTAAAAAATTTTTATTATGGACTTTTGTACATTTTTTTGTATGCTTTTTATACATGAACTGGCATGATTAGTTTGGAATTTATGTTTAAAGGTAGTTTCAATCCTGAAAAAGCTTTAACCACTGAATTAATTGCTATTCTATATAATAAATTAATTATTACTGACATTTTACTCCCTGAAGGAGATTACACTCTAATTATTATATTCAATCAATAATCTCTCAGTTTTTATAAGATTTTTGAGCTCAGAGAACTTAAGAAATTTTATTACAGACACCATATTCTAACTGAAAGAGATTGAGATCTTATCCAGAGCCTTAGAATTTTCTCCATTATATTTCAAGAACTTTCCCTCAAGGGTAGAGAATGATACCAGATAATTATAATTAGGAAATGTCGATGAGTGAGGGCATGATTCCATAGATTTTTCTCACAAATGATATAAAGATTTTTTAATCTTATTTTATTTCAAGTTATTTTATACATTCAATCATGTCAATTCAGTTTTCAAAGTGAATATTCCAACATGTTTACATTTCTCCCCAGTCCAGTTGATAATACTATAAAGTTATCTTGAAAAGATAATACCACATTTCTTTGTCCCATTAATGCTTTGCCTCTTTATTTTTCTCCTTAATGTCCTTCCTCAGACTCTATTCCTTCACCCATGCTCTTCCCACACTGTATCTGGTATTCACAACCACTTACTGTGTTTCTATATCTTTAGTCATTCAGTTTCTGTCATAGAATGAGGAAAATCGGTATATATTAAGTGGGGACATACACTGTCTCTTCTTCATACTGGCTTGCTTCACTCAGCAGTAAACCTTCCATATTCTTCTACTTTCTGTCAAAAGCCAGGGTTGTCTTGTCCTTTATGTCTGAGTAGTATTCCATAGAGTATATGTGCCACAGTTTTTTTAATCCATTCAACTGTTCATGGGCATTTGGGTTGGTTCTATGTCTTAGCAATTGTGAATGATGGTGCAATAAACATCTATGTGCAAGCACTTTTCCGATTAAGAATTCTTCTGTCCTTTAGTTAGATACCAAGGAGTGGGATTGTTGGGTCATATGGAAGTACTATTTGTAGATTTTTGAGGAATCTCCAAATTGTTGTCCACTGTTGCTGGACCAATTTTCATTCCCAGCAGCAGTGTAAAAGAGTTCCCCTTTCACCACACCCCCACCAGCACTTATCACTATTTTTTTTTTTTTTTTTTTAATTTTTGTCATTCTGACTGGGGTTAGGTGATATCTCATTGTTTTGAAAAAAAAAAAAAAAAAAAAAAAAAAAAAAAGGTCTGGAAAAAAAAAGGAACCAGCAGTTAGTGTAATGGCTATGTCGCTGGACTCCCATGTAGTCGACCGCGGTTCACGTCCCAGACCCGGTGACTTAAAACTCATGCCGGGCGCGTGTGCGTGCGTGCCCAAGATCCCGAGAGGAGAATGGAGGAGAAGGGATTGCGGTGTGACCATCCCCCCTGGGGGGTGATTTCTTGCTTTCTGTCTCTATGTCTCTGTCTGGCGAGCGCACGCGCCCTATAGCAAAAACCTCTCAAAAAAAAAAAAAAAAAAGGACTGTTGTTTTGATTTGCATCTCCATAACAATAAGAGATGAGCATTTTTTCATATGCCTTCCGGCTATTGTTATGTCGTCCTTAAGAGAGTGGTTTTTTCAACTCATTCTCCCATTTTTTAATAGGGTTGATCATCTTTTTTCAGAACAGCTGCTTGAGTTCCTTGTGTATTCTGGTTGTTTGTCCCTTACATGACACATAGTATACAAAAATATTTTTCCCATTCTGAGGGCTGTCAATTCATGTTAATTACTGTGTCTTTTGCTGTGCAAAAACTTCTTAGTCTGATGTAATCCCACTTGTCTATTTTGGGGATTATTGACTGTGCTTTGGGGCTCTTATTTAAGAAGTCTTTGTTTACCCCCAATGTCTCCCAGAGTTTCCCCAGTGTTCTCCAGGAACAGTTTTATAGTTTGAAGTCTTAGATTTAGATCTTTGATCCACTTTGAATTGATTTTTATCAATGGTGAGAGGTAGGGGTTCAGATTCATCTTTCTGCAAGTGGTTACCCAAGTTTTCCAGTACCATTTGCTAAAGAGGTTTTCCTTTTCCCAGAGGGGTTAACTGGTACCCTTTGTCAAAAATCAGTTGGCTGTATGTTTGGGAGTTTATTTCTGGTGACTTTTTCTGTTCCATTGGTCCACCTGTCTGTTTTTGTGCCAGTACCATGCTGTTTTGATTACCACAGCTTCGTAGTATATTTTGTGGCCAGGGAGTGAGAAGCCACCTACTCAACTCTTCTCATGCAGTATTGCTTTGGCAATATGAGGTCTTTTATGATTTCAGACAAATTTTATGATTGTCTTTTCTAGATCTGTGAAGAATGTTTCTGGTACTTTGATTGGCATTGCATTAAATATGTAGATTAATTTGGGTAGAATAGCCATTTTGACTATATTAATTCTTCCAATTCAGGAACTTGGGATGTTTCTCTACTTTTTTTGTGTCCTTTTCAATTTCTTTTTTTTAGCTTCTCATAGTTTTTCCTGTAGAGGTCTTTAACTTCTTTGGTCAGATTTATTTCTAGATATTTTATACTTTCTGTGGTTATGGTAAATGGATTTACGTTTTTTCAGTTCTGACTCGGTCTGCCTGCTGTTCATATATAGAATTGCTATAGATTTCTGTATGTTGATTTTGTATCATGCAACTTGACTGTATTTATATATTACTTCCAGGAATGTTTTCTTGGATTCCGTTGGGTCTTCTATGTATACAATCATGTCATCTGCAAATAGAGTTTCGCCTCTTCTTTTCTTTTTGGAATGCCTTTTATTTACTTATTTTTTCTATTTTCTGATTGCATTGGCAAAGACTATGAGTACTATATTGAAAAGGAGTGGAGAAAGTGGGCATCCTTGTCTTGTACCTGATTTTAGTGGAAACGCTTTCAGCTTTTCTCCATTCAGGATGATATTAGCTGTGGGTTTTTCATAGATAGCTTTTATTGTGTTGAGAAATGATCCTTCTATACTGATATTGCTGAGAGTCTTGATCATGAAGGGATGTTGTATCTTATCAAATGCTTTTTCTGCATCAATTGATATAATCATATGGATTTTATCTTTCTTCCTGTTAATATGGTATATTACATTTATGGTTTTGCATATGTTGAACCAAACTTGCATTCTTGGAATAAAACATACTTTATCATGATGTATAAACATTTTTTGTAAGTTGTGGGATATAATTTGCTAGTATTTCATTGAGAATATTTGTGTATCTATTCATCAGAGATATTGGTCTATAGTTTTCCTTCCTTGTCCTGTCCTTACCCGTTTTAAGGATAGGGTGATGGAGGCTTCATAGAATGAATTAGGGAGAGAGATTCACCCTTTTGGATCTTTAGAAATATTTTGAGCAGAATGGGGGTTAACTATTCTTTAAAAGTTTTGTAGAGCGACCAGCAGTTGGCGTAATGGCTATGTTGCTGGACTCCCACATAGTCGACCGCGGTTTGATTCCCGGACCCAGTGGCTTAAGCGCCAGGCGTGTCTGCGTGCATGCTCAGGATCCCAAGAGGAGAATGGAGGAGAAGGAATTGCAGTGTGGCTATCCCCCCTGGGGGATGATTTCTCGTTTTCTATCTCTCTGTCTCTCTATGTCTTTCTGGCGAGCGCATGTGCCCTATAGCAAAAAAAAAAAAAAACAAAAGAAAAAAAGTTTTGTAGAATTCATAGGTGACTTCATCGGGGACATGGTTTTTCTTTGTTGGGAGGTTATTTATTACTGATTCAATCTCCTGGCTTGTTATGGGCCTATTCGGACTTTCTATATCTTCCTGGCTCAATCTTGGTAGATTATATGTGTCCAGGAATTTTTTCATCTCATCCAGATTGTCTTAGTTCTTGGCATGTACTTATTCAAAGTATCTTCTAATGATACTTTGTATTTCTACTTTGTTGTTATATTGCCTGCTTCATTACAGATTTGATTTATCTGGTTCCTTTCTCTCTTCTTCTTAATAAATCTCACTAGTGGTGTATCAATTTTGTTTATCTTTTCAAAGAACCAGCTTTTAGTTTTATTTATTCTATGTATAGTTCATTTATTTTCTATTTCATTTATTTCTTCTTTTATCTTGATTAGTTCCTTTCTCCTGGAGTTTTTTGGATTTTTTGCTGTTGCTTTTCCAGTCACGATGTTTGGTGATCCATTCAGCTTCTTTCCATCTTCTTCTTATGTGCACTAATTGCTTTGAACTTTCCTCTTATGACTGCCTTTGCAGTGTCCCAAAGATTAAGGAAACATGTCCTCATTGTCATTGACTTCCATAAATCTTTTGATTTCAATGTATTTCTTCAGTAGTTGTGAAGTCATTCAGGAGTCCAGCAACACAGCCATTACACTAACTGCTGGTTCCCTGTTATAACTTCTTAATCCTGTGGCATTTGAGATCACTGCCATGTGCTCTGTATGAGAGTGGCTTAGCCTAGGTACCTGATAGCTGCAGATGGCCCCATCCTCTGATTCTTGCACTAACTGCTCTGTCCCCCAAATGAGGCGTTTAATCACAAAGGCTTTAAGAGTTAAATTGTTCAGTTTTGCCTTACACCTGGGCATGATTAGCACTTAATTTTTTAAAAAATATTTTTTTAATAGTGCATGCATGCTTGCCAGAGAGTAACAGAGAGAGACAATGGTTGAGGGGGATGAGAAATCAACTCCTATGCCATAATCCTTCTCCATTCTCTTCTTGGGATGTTGGGTGTGCATGCATATGTGCCTGGCATGGATTTTCAATCTGCTTGGTTCATTACTCAAACTATGGTTGGCCATGTGGGGAGTCCAGTGCCTTTGCCACCATGCCACCTGCTGACTCCATGCCTCTTAATATTTTAATGACATTTTTGGCTAATGCAATTTGCCATGGAGAAAAAAAAAGCTTAACACCTAAGATAGCAATTAGAGCAACAAACTCTTTAATATTTATCATTTTTTTAGCTGAGACAACTTTGAATGTATCTATGTGTTTGGGAGCTCTCTCTGATGATGTGATCTATAAGATCTGTGGAGTTTCAGCCTTCTTGTGCATCTCAGATTGAAAATTTTGTATAAGGTGGGCATGCAGTTATTAATTCTAGTAAGTCTGGGATATATTGTACCCACACTATGGAACATGTTTGCATTTGGAACAAAAATGTAGGAAAAAGTGAATTAATTCTTTTTTTAAGAATTGTTTTATTTAACCTTATTTATTTATTTATTTATTTATTTTAATTTGACCAGAGATGGACAGAGTGAGAGCGAGAGAGAGAGAGAGAAAGTGAGAAAGCAAGTCGCCAGGTTAGGGGCTTGTATTCAACAATGTGGGAGTCCAGCACCCTTAACCACCAAGCCACCTGCAGGCCCAAAGAATGAACTAATTCTACTTCACAGAGAAAGATACATATAAACAATATTATTTTCCAATGTGAATATGGCCTGGAATAATGGGGAATAAATATTTGCTTTTCAAGCTATCCTCTTTAGACAATGGTAAGGAGGCCATAGTGAAACATATTAGAAACTGAATTTGGCATAAATTCCAAGAAATTTATGACAAATTTTAAAAACATGTTTGCTAGAATGTACTTGGTTTTCCAGAGAAATTATCACCTATTATTGCCCAAAGAAAGTTAATTTAAAGAAATACATTAGGCTACAGAGATGGATTGTGGTAGGTTTCTGAGCTAAATTTAGAATGACATGATCTAGGTTCTGTCTGCTTGATATTGAGCAAATCAACCCCTGTGGGCACCAGATTTCTTTCTTTCTGTTAAAGGTGAATTAAACTTCTATGCTTAAAACACAGAATTACTGTGAATTTTTAAAGATTTGACTAAGTACTTTATAGACTACAAAATAGTGAACTTATAAAAGATACCACCAATGGTTTAATCTCTAAAGTCTGAATGAAAAAAAAAATGGAAATTATATGTTTTAAGAAAGTCTATGAAGAATATGTTAGATTCTTTTTTTTTTTGTACTTAATTTTCCCATCTACATAATGGAATTTTGAGCTTGATGGTGGAATTTCGAGCTCCAAGGACACAAAGGTGCTGTTAGTATGGTCTATTTGGGAGTGTGTGTGTGTGTTACTATCATGTTGACACACATGAACATTTTTAAAACTGGGGTAAACTTGGAGGGTAGTTGTGAAGAATTTTAAAAGAAAGCAGAGCATAGTTCTAGGTCTCATTTTTTTTTTTTAACACAGAAACATTCATATGCTTGACCTAAAGAGAATTAAAATTCCCTTTAAAATGACTACATGAGCAAATTTATGCAAAATATACCTTTTGTGGCTCTCCTTAAGCAGATGTAAGCGGTAGTCATTTTACTATTGGCAAATGTAAAAAGTTTTACAGAGTATTCCCCTTAAATTAGTTAAAAGTATGGGCTGAATAGAAGAAATATAAAGGGCTGAAACAGAATAGTAAGCTATTTGAGTTATTTAACTTTTAGATAATTTGCTAGTTCCCTTGATTAGAGTAAGAAACAGGTATCAAGGAAGAACATATGTTGACTACAGATTTAGAAGAGGGTGAAGTATTTTGATGAACTTCAGGCCACACTGATTAATTTTATTTTAGAGCTTTGAAATATATATATTAAAACATGAATTATATTGATGTTTAAAGCACATTAGTCTTTACAAGGGCTAGCCAAGAAAATTGTCTTTATTGACATAATTTCTTTTTAAAAAAGACAGATGATGAAAATATTCTCTCAGAAAATATAAACAGTGATGGTTTTTAAATATACAAAAGTATACATAAATATACAAAAATGTGAATGGTAGTATTATGTGCTGTTGGAAGTCTAAAGATTCTACAATTCACAATTTCTTAGGTTTGTTAAGAATTGTTATTTTTGTATGTTTTTAAATTGCTATATTTTAAAATATTTTTAAAGCTTATTTATTTTCTCCATGAAGGAGACTGAGAGAGAAAGAGATAGAAAGACATAGAGGCAAGTACCCCCAAAAGGGTCCCCACAACAGGAACCACCCCAGCCCCAGCCAGCTGGGATCCCAGCAGACACATACATGCCTTGCATGCACAGGGAGTTCCTGGGATGTGAATCCATGACCCTTCCATGTGGGCCTAGTTTTGCCATCTCTGTACTACCACCTAGCTCTATATTTTAAAATTGTTAATGACTAAAATAATACTTCATTTCATAAATAAGTACTTCTAAATCAAAAGTATTTGAGGGACAGCTGGTGGAATAGGGCTATAACAGCTGGATCCCACATTGCCACTTGCATGGCTCAAGTCCTGGACCTGAAAGCTTGAAAAACACACCAGTTGCCTGTGCATGCATGCCCACAATCTCAAGAGGAGATAGGACCATGGCATGGCCAACCTCCCCTGGGAGGTGCTTTCTCACTTTCCCTATTTGTCTCTCTGTTTTTCTCTGATGAGCACATGTGTCCTCTGGCAAATTGAAAAAAAAATACCTTTGAAAAATAGTCAGATAGTCAGTTGTAGCAACTGATTCAGTGTAGAAACACCCCATCCATTTCAAACCTTAACCAGGAGTGAATTCTGTGCTTAAGTTTCAACAATCATTGCTTTACATTTACTGGTCAGCTTTTTAAATTCATGAAAAGATTAAATTTGCAGAATCAAGAGAAAAGTTTAAACAAATATAGAGTAGATCAAATAACATGGATTTACTTATAAACATAACAAGACAAAAATAACACCCATCTATAGGGCCTGACCTATGGCTATGTCTGGAACCATACAAATATTTTCAAGAACATTATCTGATGGATGAGGCACCTTAGTTTTTCATTTACAAGAAAATGCAGGGTTATAACAAGATTTTTACAGCATAAAAATCCTGCCACCTACAGTATAAACAAAGGTATGATTTAGACATTGTGCTTCAGTGAAAATCCTGTTCAAATGCGACTTCGGTTCCTGCAAATTGACTGTCAGCTTGGTGACCCTATCACCCTCCATTCCAGGTGTGTCTCTGGCCCTAGTGGCCACTATGGAGAACATTTAACCCAGCAGAAAGTGGCTGCTTAATGGAGCTAAACAGTAGCCTGCATTTCTTTCCACATTTGACAAGGAAATTCAGTCTCAGCTAGTAAACCTTACTTAGGAAACTAATGTTCTCTATTTGTGTATTTGCAGAAGATATGCTTCAGGAAATGCCACAAAATGATTGCTCTGGAAATAAACTAAAAATGAAGCTCAGGTCTCTTAATCAATACATTGCAATACCTTTGATTTTTATGAACTTCATAACAAGTGTCACAGTTTGCAAATGGGAATCAATAATAGGCTTCATTTATTTTTATTCTAGATCAAATTAAATTTTTAAAATCAGTTTAAGGAAAAAAAACTAATGGGGAAATAAGTCAGAATTTAAGATATCAATGTCATCTTTCTGAATAAGTAAGTAATTTTAAAGATAACCAGAATCACGTATTTTAAGATAAAAATATTACATACAAATATTTGTAGAACCATGACTAAAAATGTATTGGTTCTCATTTGTGGGGCAAGTCTAATGTTAAGCTTTAGTCTTCCTTCATTTAAAATAGTTATGTTCACATATCCAAGTTACATGTAAAAATTTTTAGATAGTATAGTGATAAAAAAAACTAATTTTTGGTCTTTAGCCTTTTTAATTTACATCAGAGAAGGATGCATACTTCAAAGTGTACTCCCTTACAAATGTGCTGAGTCACATGTAAAATATCAGTTAATGTGACCATTTAACTCACCAGAAAGTCACATGTTTCACAAAAACTATTCATGCTTTCTGTTACAAACCTTTGTTTCTTTATAGCTACAGTGGAATTATTTATTGTATTTCACTTAGAAGAGTATTGTGAGGATTAAACGAATCAGTACATTAAAAAATATGTGACTGTGCCTGGTACAGGTGTGCTCAGTAACTACTAGTTAGTAATTACTTTTCGTAATTTTGGGTTTGCAAACAGATAAAACTGACTTAACTTAGCATTTCCTTTTAGTCCTGAGTTTTGAACTCATTGCTTAAGTCTCACCTTTACAAGTCCAGTTGTCCTTTTCAGTAAGAACTGTTCGAATGTGCTTTTGTATACAGATCTCTCATAGCCACAGACAAAAATCTCTAATTTTTGTTTTAACTCCACTATAATCCTTTGAACCAAATATTGTCAAACAGGGCAGACGAGTACACATTTTTTGCAGATTGTAAATACTCGACAGTCATTATGCTGAGATGATTTTATAGCAGTATCTTTCAGTTTTATCCTTGCATATGCTGGTATGAAATCATGGAGTTTTGTCCTTTAAATCTTGTTTTATTATTAAGCGGAGGCAGTATGAGGCAGTATGGCTCAGTAGAAAAACAGTTGATTAGATGTAGTCGTAAATTCTAATTCTGGCACCATTACTGATTCACTGAGACCTTCTGTGCTGTAGCATGAAGTGCATTATTGAGAAGCGCCAATAGCTGAAGCTGTCTGGTTTTTTCATATTGGCAGTAACCAGAAGATACTATAAATGGGTGCAGTTTATTTTTTTTTTAAAAAAAAAGAAGAAAGAAAGAAAAGAAAAGAAAAAAAGGAGAGGACTCAGAACAGGGAGGGACCTTATTATACATATATTATATTAAACTGACTCAGTCATCAGATGAGAAGCCGCGATTCAGATTCAGGGAAATTACATGATTTGCTGAAGGTCAAGCCAAAATAATAATAATAATAATAATAATAATAATAATAATAATAAAATCCAGGTGGCTGATAGCCAGTTCTGAGGTCTGTTCACCAAATGGAAATAAGAAAAAAAATCAGTCAAGTTTCTGCTCACTGTACCTATGCAATGCTCAAAACCTGGATTTTTATAGAGCTCTTTACTCATGTAACTAGTTTTATTATTTATTTGGAGCTTGGAATCATGCAATAATCTAAATGTAGTAAAAAATACAAGGGAAATATTTACAAAAATACAGTGAGCTGGATCAGAATAGGAAGAGACACTATGTGACTTCCGGTGCTGTTAACTCAACATTATTTCTAGACTTAGGATCTATAGGTCAGAAAAGTCAACTGCATGGAAATGATAAATAAGACAAAGTAGAGAGGATAGGAGAGAGAATTTCTCTTTATTAAGCACTGAAATATATGTCCATCATTGTGCAAATGCTTTATATAAATTGTCTCTTTTTTAAAGAGTGAGACAGTCCTCTCCAAATGTGTGGCCTCAGTGTAAGAGCTGTCATTGACTGCTCTGTCACCTCAGATGAGTCATTAACCTACCCAGACGTGGGTACCTTATTTTGTAAAACAGGCAATACTTAACCTACTTCATGAATAAGAAGCTAGGAAAGTTCCTAGAAATGTATATGGCAACATCATCATTCAAAAATTATGTTTTCTTTTTTCCTTTCAGTTAATGCTTTGAGCTAATTGTGTTTTTCTTAAGAGAATTGTAACTTAAATTTACTGAATTTCTATAGGATCATGAAGGAATCATGAATGTCACAGGATTAAATATTAAATAAAAATAATTAGCTGAATGTTCAGTCCATTTAAGAAAACAGGGTTGATTTGTTTTCTTCACCTTTCATTTTTTTCACTTTTTTTTTCCTGTCTCTGTATGTTGTATATAACATTATCAGTGCTGTATTCACAGATACTTTTATAGAAACCTTAAAAGTAGTTCAAACTTGGTAATACAGACGTATACTACCTAAAATTAATTTTAAAAAGGGGGACAGATAGTTGTGTTGTGCTAAAATGCGGTGCTCTGTGAGACTGACCGATGTGAAAAGGTTACCACAGCACATTCAGAGACTTCCCTGAGTGTACCAGGCACATTTGTGCACATGATTCTGGACTGGCTAAGTCTTTTCTTTTTGAGAGATTTTTGCTATAGGGCACATACACTCACTGGAGAGACAGAGAAACAGAAGGTGAGAAATCACCCCTCGGGGGATGACCATGTTGCAATCCCTCGGCCTCCATTTTCCTCTCAGGATTTTGGGCATGCCCACACACATGTCCAGTGTGAGATTTAAGCTGCCGGTTCCAGGACTCAAACTGCTGTCAGTCGTGTGGGAGTCCAGCCACCTAACCATTATGCCATCTGCAGGTTCCCTGAATCTCTATCAGATAATACCCTCAAGATATTATTTGGGGGACCAGCAGTTAGCGTAATGGCTACGTCGCTGGACTCCCACGTAGTCGACCACGGTTCGCGTCCCGGACGCGGTGGCTTGAAACTCACGACGGGTGTGTGTGCGTGCATGCCCAGGATCCCGAGAGGAGAATGGAGAAGAAGGAATTGCAGCGTGGCCATCCCCCCTGGGGGGTGATTTCTCACTTTATGTCTCTCTGTCTCTCTCTGTCTGTCTGGTGAGCGCTTGCACCCTATAGCAAAAACCTCTATTAAAAAAAAAAAAAAGATTTTATTTGGGAGTGCCAAATAAAATCTATATCTGTATCTCTTTGTATCTCTTTGTCTCTTACTCATGGGAAATATAAACATAAAATTTGGAATATAAAAATAAATTAAGAAAACTAAAATTAGTAAAATGAATGGAAACATAAATACTTAGGAGATAGTACTCGTTATTCTCTCAGGTTGTCTGGAAAGTCATGACTTTCCCAATGACCTAATATTTTGAAGCTTTATTATTACGTTGTGTTTAGACGGGATTCTATAATGCTATCAAGGGAAAGCACCTTGGCTATCTTAAATCAGAGTTCATGTCTATTGTAGAAGGGGAGAGGATTCAGGCTGCCACAGCAGGCAGAGACCAAGGAGGGGCAGAGAACGAGAATCAAGAACCACAAAAAGTCAAACAAACTACACTATTTTTGTTTGTCTTTCACTTTAGAAAAATAGATAATACTATATAATCTCAAATACAATAGTAAATATATGTACTTAAAATGCTACAACTAATAATGAATCCAATGTCTCTTTTTACCTTTACTGTATGACACTCTTTCCTCAAGTAATCACTGTCCTAAAATTTGTATTGATTATTTCCTTATTTTTTCTTATAATTTTACACACTTAAAATGGCATAACAATACTTTGGTTTGTGTGTATGGTATGTGTGTGAGGGGTGAGTGTTTAGATTTCATTTTAGCATCCAAATTTGTTTTTTATGTCCTCTGTAACTTGCTTTTTATACCTTTTGTTTTCAAAATACAGATAACAGATACATTAGTACATTATGTAAATATATCTAAATATATTTATTGTACTACCGATAGGCATATGGATTATTAGGACATTTCGTTATTTTCTTTCTTGTTCTCTCTTTTTATTATGTGCAAGAGTGCTATGAACATTTAAATTCTGGTTCATCTGCTGCAAAATTTTCTAGGATACATATTTAGGAGTGAAGGATAGAGCCATAAGTCATAAGTTATATGACTGTTCAGATTTCAGAATTAATATCAAATCGTTTTCCAAAAGGTTTTTACCATTTTTGAATAGTACAGACAGTGCAAGAGTTCAGATGTTTGACAGCTCTCAATAGGCTCAGAGACTTGGAATTTTTGGCCAATTTGTAAATGTAAAATATCTAGCATAGCATGATTTCAATTCGTATTTCTTGATTCTGTATGAGATTGAGCTCTTTAAAAGATTTCTCCATGTATTTCTCACCATTCCTTAACCTACTTTGTTGAAATACCTCTTTGATATTGACTCATTTTTTTATTGGGTGGGGATTTAAATTTTTCTGGATGCTCTTCCTGACGTTCAAAACATATGTACCATTTATCAAGTTTGTGTAAATGCATGGTCTCTGTATAGATATTTGTGTTGCTCTAATTCTGTATATCGATCTCTATTCTTTAACTATATATCTTAATTATTTTAAATTTAAAATGTCTTTATAATTGATAAGAAAAATTTCCAGACCAGCCTTTAGATCTGGTGGTTAAGGAAAGTCAGATCCTATATGGTCAACCATGGCTATAATTCTGGCCCTGGTGGCTTGAAAACTTCAGTGGTCCCAAATTCAGAAAGACTGAAGAAATGGAGGGGAAGAAATCGCAGCATGACCATGCCCCAGTGGGAAGTGTTTTCCCAAGCCTGTGTTTCCTTTCTCCTAAACTCCAGAGTATACCATTGATTCTTAACTTTTGCTCTTCCAGTTTATTGTTTCTTTCTTTCTTTCCTAATCCTGTGTTTTTAATATATATTTGCATTAATAAGCTGGCTTTGGTATTCACGGCATTGTTAAAGAGAGGTGGCATTAGCGTGTTTCCATGTTGCTTTTATCTTATTTTAAGATTATGCCTACATAAGTAGCTTTTTACATTATGATTATGACATTTGCAGTAGATTTCTTTGCAGTTTTACTTTATTAGACTAAAAATGTCTCTTCATGTTTCTGATTTGGGTGAACAATTTTATCATGAATTGCTATTTTATTTCGGTAAGTTTCCTTTAACCTGTTAATGATATGAATTATAAAATTAATATATTTTTTAATGTTAAGATAATCTTGCATTCCTCAGTGGATCTAACTTGGGTATTTCATATTATCTTTCTTATGTAACTATGGGTTTCTTTTTTTTTTTTTTGCTTATTTTTTTTTTGGAGAGGTTTTCGCTATAGGGCGTGTGGGCTCGCCAGACAGACAGAGAGAGACAGAGAGACAGAAAGCGAGAAATCACCCCCCAGGGGGGATGGCCACGCTGCAATCCCTTCACCTCCATTCTCCTCTTGGGATCTTGGGCATGCACGCTCACGTGCCCAGCATGAGTTTTAAGCCACCGGGTCCGGGACACGAACGGCGGTCGACTACGTGGGAGTCCAGCGACATAGCCATTACGCTAACTGCTGGTTCCCACTATGGGTTTTGATACACTAAAACTGAATTGAGATTTTTGTATCTATGTACATAAGAGCTATTTTGCTTAGATTTTTAAAAATACTTTATATTTTAAAATAGTGTTGTGTTTGTAGAAGAGATTTAATGATGGTACAGATAGTACAATTCTTATATTCTTCTATCAGCTTCCCTTAAAGTTAACATCTTACCTAAGCATGGTACATTTGTCAAAAATAATTAATTAACAGTACAATCATATTCAGTCAGCTGTAGGCTTTATTTGAGTCTACCAGTTTTTCTACTACTGTCTGTTTTTTGGTTCTAGAATCCAATCCAGGATCTCACATTGCATTTAGTTTTATCTTCATCGTATCATCCAAAATATGGCAACTTTATACAATTTCCTTGTTTTTCATGTCTATTCCTTCACATGTATCACACTGTCTTGATTACTACTGTATCTTCATAGTCAATCTTGAATCAGGTAGAGTCATTTTGTCATTCCTCTGTTGTAATATTGTGTTGATTGTTCTTGGTCTTTTGCCTTTCTATATTAAGTTTACAATTAGTTACTCAATATTCCAAATTACGTATTGGGATTTCTGACATGGATTGTTTACCACGGGGGAAAGAACTGGTGGTATCTTTACCACGTTGAGTCTTCCTATCTAGGTTCATAACTATCTCTCCATTTTTTTTGATCTTTGATATTTTTCATAAAGGTTTTATAGTTTTTCTCATACACAAGGAGACTTAAAAAGGTTCGCAAAAAAAATGAAATTAAAGTATAAGTTTAGTTTAGTGCAAATAGTTTTACAATTCACGCATAGTATTTTTAGTAATACACATTTTCCATGAACATATTGAATACCCCTCATAGTTCTTACACATATGTTTTTCACCTCATACTTAAACATTCAAGATTATTCTTGGACCACATAGTTACTTGGAAACTCATCCTTCATTACATCCTTTCTAAAATTCTATCAGCAGAACATGGTAAAAGTTTCAGTGAAAAAGACATGTTGATTCTTGGGTATTTTTCAAGAAAAACAATTCTGAGTTTAGAGCATTCTCAACTGAGAATTGTTTTTCATTTCTGAGTTTTCTGTACATGTGTGAGCTGTCATAAAGTGGCTTCTATACTAGAGGCTGATATTAAAATAATGGGACCCCACAGGGCTGCCCCCAGCTCTTCAGCACAGCCCAGTCCCATTTCCTGTTGTCACCTGGCCTGAAAGGAATACTGAGGCAGGGGCAGTCACTGGCCCCAGCCTCAGCTTCAGCGTCTGCCCCAGCCCAGCTCCCCCAGCCCCAGAGGCCCCCTCTGTTAGGAAGGTGGGCATTTTTTTTTTTCCTCTCTCTCTTCTTTTTTTGTGAATTTCCTACTTCTTACCCACAGGACTGTTCCCCCCCCACCACCACCAAAGCTCTCCAGCAGAGCCCAGTCCCATCTCCTGTCACCATTTTCTTTATTCTCTTCTTTTCTTCTGTCTTATGTTGCCATCCGCTCTTCATCCTCTACCCACCCGAAGGGACTAGACAGGTCTGTAATCACAGTTTTCAAATACCCTTGTATTTTGAGGCCCCCTGGGATCCTCCGTTTTACTGAACCACCTGTGAGAAAGGAGAAACTGCTCTGCAGAACCTGAATAGAAGACTCCTCTTGTGGAGACCACATAGCTAAACACAGCGGAAGAGAAACTTCAGCACACACAGCAAAAGGGAAACACATTTGTTCCCAGTTGAAGAAACATTCTCCAAAAAGATATCCAAAAGTGAATACATCTCCCAATGGCTAGAAATAGAAGAGCCTCAGGTCTGAATAAACCAGGAAATATGTCTCCATCAAAAGGACACAATAACACCCATCCATCTCTTGAAAAAACAGAAGAAGTTGCCAAAATGTCGGAGAAAAAATTTAAAACATTCACGGTGACAAAACTCTATGAGTTGAAACAGAAAAGAGAAAACAAACTACAGGAGATTAGGAAATCTTTCCATGATATGAAACGACAGTATAAGAAAGAATTAGATGGAACTATTAGAGATAACGTCTGTAATACAGGAAATCAAAAATGCTCTCAAAAGTATTAAAAGTCGATAAGACCATGCTGAAGATCGAATCTCTGATGAAGATAAAACATCTGACCTAGAATAATCCACCAAAAAGATAGAGAAAATAACAACAAAAACACGAGGATAATATATGAGAAATACTGGATTTCATTAAACATCCAAGCATCTGTATAATTGGTATCCCAGAAGGTGAAGAAACTAATAAGGACATGGAAAATCTATTCCATGAAATCCTGGGAGGAAACTTCCCAAGTCTAGAAAAACACTCACACATCCAGACCCAAGAAATACAAAGGACCCCAAATAGAATCAACCCAAGAAGATCTTCCCCAAGGCACATCTTAGCTAGATTGGCCAAGACCACAGATAAAGACAAGATACTAAAACTGGCAAGAGAAAAACAGCAAGTGATTTACAAAGATCATTCCATCAGGCTAACACCGGACCTCTCAATGAAAACAATGCAAGCAAGGAAAGAATGGGAAGACATATTGAAAGTGTTAAGAGAGAAACAATTTCAACCAAAACTATCATATTCAGCAAGACTATCCTTCATATGGGTAAAAATGATTAAAATCTCCTCCGACAAACAAAACCTGAAAGAATTGGCCAACACCAAACCAGCTCTTCAAGAAACTCCAAAGAGAGTCCTATTCCAGGTAAACTAAAGAATGAGTATCCAGAAATAGGGAAATAAAAGACAACCAAACAATAACCAATTTAAAGTTAGGGACAAGTCCGGAAATATTGATAACATCAAATATTAATGGAGGGAACCAGCAGTTAGCGTAATGGCTATGTCGCTGGACTCCCACGTAGTCAACCACGGTTCGCGTCCCGGACCCGGTGACTTAAAACTCACGCCGGGCGCGTGTGCGTGCATGCCCAAGATCCCGAGAGGAGAATGGAGGAGAAGGGATTGCGGCGTGACCATCCCCCCTGGGGGGTGATTTCTCGCTTTCTGTCTCTATGTCTTTCTCTGTCTGTCTGGCAAGCGCACGCACCCTATAGCGAAAACCTCTCCAAAAAAAAAATGTTAATGGATTAAATTCTCCAATCAAGAGACACAGACTAGATGAATGGACTAAAAACAAACAAACAAACACACATAAAAAATACAGAAATCCTCTATCTATTGCCTGCAAGAAACACATCCCATGGATAAAGACAAACATGGACTAAAAGTGAAGGGCTGGAAAAAGGTATTTCATGCAAATGGGCATGAAAAAAGACCTGGAGTCACGATACTAACTTCTGACAAAACAATTTAAAACAAAGAATGTTCAAAGAGAAAAAGGGCACTATATTGTAGTAAAAGGGTTAATCTGTGAAGAAGATATAATGTTTATAATATCTATGCAGCTAACACAGGAGCATCCAAATACGTGGAGGAAAGACTGTTAGATCTAAAAGGAGAGATAGGTTGCAACACCCTAATTGTTGGAGACCTCAACACCCCACTATCTCCTCTGGACAGATGATCTAGACAAAAAATAAGTAAAGAGATAAATGATCTAAATGATACCATAAATCAAATGGACTTAACAGATATCTATAGAACTTTCCACCCAAAAATCATGGGGTACATTTTTCTCAACCTCACATGGAACATTTTTGAAGACTCACCACATCATAGGACACAAAGCAAGCCTCCACAGATACAAAGGCATAGAAACTATGTCCAGCATCTTCTCTGACCATTATGGAATTAAACTTGAATTTGATTTCAAGAGATATCCTCAAAAATACACAAATACATGGAAACTAAATAACCTAAGCCTGAATGACTTCACAACTACTGAAGAAATAAAGACTGAAATCAAAATATTCATGGAAGCCAATGGCAATGAGAACATGAATTTCCATAATCTTTGGACACTGCAAAAGCAGCCATAAGAGGGAAGTTCATAGCAATTCGTGCACATAAGAAGAAAATGGAAAGAAGCTGAATGGATCACCTAACATTGTCCTTCAGAAAATTGGAAAAGCAACAGCAAAAAAATCCAAAAAACTCTAGGAGAAAGAAAACAATTAAGATCTTAGTATAAATAAATGAAGTAGAAAATAAATGAACTATACAGAAAATAAATGAAAGTAAAAGCTGGTTCTTTGAAAAGATAAACAAAATAGACACAACACTAGTGAGATTTATTAAGAAGAGAGAAAGGAACCAGGTAAATCAAATTTGCAATGAAGATGGGAATATAACAACATACATAATAGAAATACAAAATATCATGAGAGGATATTATGAATAACTATATGCCAACAACAAGAAAACCTGAATGAGATGGACAAATTCCTGGACACATATAATTGAGCAAAATTGAGCCAGGAGGATGTAGAAAGTCTCAATAGGCCCATAACAAGCCAGGAGATTGAATCAGTAATAAATAACCTCCCAACAAAGAAAAGCTCTGGTCCTGATGGCTTCACCTCTGAATTCTAAAAAACTTTTAAAGAAGAGTTAACTGCTATTCTGCTCAAGTTATTTCTAAAGATCCAAAAGGGTAAAACTCTCCCAAATTCATTCTATGAAGCCTCCATCACCCTTATCTTTAAAACAGATAAGGACAAGACAAGGAAGGAAAACTATAGACCAATATCTCTGATAAATATAAATGCAAAAATTCTCAACAAGATACTAGCAAATCGTATCCAAATACATATAAAAAATATTATACATCATGACCAGGTAGGCTTTATCCCAGGGATGCAAGGTTGGTACAACATATGTAAAACCATAAATATGACACACTATATTAACCAAAAGAAGGAGAAAAACTATATGATAATATCAATTGATGCAGAAAAAGCATTTGATAAGATAAAACATCCCTTCATGATCAAGACTCTGAGCAAAATCAGCATAGAAGGGTCATTTCTCAACACAATAAAAGCTATCTATGAAAAACTCATAGCTAACATCATCCTGAATGGAGAAAAATTGAAATCTTTTCCACTAAAAACTGGTACAATACAAAGATGCCCACTTTCTTCACTCCTTTTCAATATAGTACTGGAAGTCCTTGCCAATGCAATCAGAAACGAGAATAAACTAAAAGTCATTGAAATAGGAAAAAAAGAGGTCAAACTATCTCTATTTGCAGATGACATGATTGCATACATAGAAGACCCAAGGTAATCCATGCAAATATTTTTGGAAGTAATATATGAATATAGCAAAATCGCAGAATACAAAATCAACTACAGAAATCTGTAGCATTTCTATATACAAACAGCAGGCAGGCTGAGGTAGAACTGAAAAAAGTAATTCCATTTACGAAAACCAAAAAAGTGTAGGATACCTAGGAATAAATCTAACTAAAGAAGTTAAAGACCTCCACAAGGAAAACTATGTGAAGGTAAAAAAAGAAATTGAAAATGACACAAAAAAAGTGGAAGGACATACCATGTTCCTGGATTGAAAGAATTAATATAATCAAAAAGGCAATTCTACCCAAATTAATCTACATATTGAATGAATCCCAATTAAAGTGCCAGAGATATTCTTCACAGACCTAGAAAAGACAATCATACAATTTGTCTGGAATCATAAAAGACCTCGTATTGCCAAAGCAATACTGCACAAGAAGAGTGGAGTGTGTGGCATCTTGATTTCTAACCCAGAAATATACTGCAAAACTGTAGTAATCAAAACAGCATGGTATTAGCACAATAACAGGTGGACCAATGGACCAGAATAGAGTCACCAGAAATAAACTCCCAAACGTACAGCCAACTGATTTTTGACAAAGGGTACCAGTCAACCCCTCTGGGAAAAGAAAAACTTCTTTAGCAAATGGAAAAACTGGGTAAATACCTGCAGAAAGATGAATCTGAACTACTACTTCTCACCATTGAAAAAAATCAACTCAAAGTGGATCAAAGATCTAAAGCTAAGACCTCAAAGTATAAAACTGTTCCTGGAGAACACTGGGGAAACTCTGGGAGACACTGGAGGTAGGTAGACTTCTTAACAAGACCCCCAAAGCACAGACAATAATCCCAAAATAGATAAATGGGATTATATCAGATTAAGAAATTTCTACATTGCAAATGACACAGTAGTGTGAATTGACAGTCCTCAGAATGGGAAAACATTTTTTGTATATTATCTGTCAGATAAGGGACTGATAACCAGAAGGAACTCAAGTAGCTGTTCCAAAAAAGATGATCAACCCTATTAGAAGATTGGTGAAAGAGTTAAAAAAAATTCTCTAAAAAAGACATAGAATAGCCAAAAGGCATATGAAAAAATACTCAACATCCCTTATTGTTATGGAGATGCAGATCAAAACCACAATGAGATACCATCTAACCCCAGTCAGAATGACTAAGGTTAATAAAACAAAAAATGGTAAGTGCAATCAGGGGTGTGGTGAAAGGGGAACTCTCCTACACTACTGGTGGGAATGTAAATTACTCCAGCCACTGTGGAGAACAATTTCAAGATTCCTCAAAGATCTACAAATAGAACTACCATATGATCCAGCAATCCCACTCCTGGGTATTTACCCAAAGGACAGAAGAATTCTTAATTGGAAAAGTCCTTGCACATGTGGTGTGGTCATCACCCCCCTACCCCACCCCAGAAGGTGATGATTTCTCAATTTCTGTCTCTCTGTCTCTCTCTGTGTTTCTGGTGAGGGCACGTGCCCTATAGCAAAACAAAACAAAACAAACAAAACCTCCAAAAAATAAAAAGTGTCGCATACATACTCTCTGGTATACTACTCAGCCATGAAAAAGCAAGACCCTGACATAAAGTGGATGAATATGGAAGTTTTACTGCTGAGTGAAGCAAACCAGGCTATGAAGGAGAGACATTGTATGTCTCCACTTAATATGTACCAAGTGTCTGCACTTCATGGCCGAAACTGAATGACTAAAGGATATAGAAACATAGTAAATGGTTGTGAATACCAGATACAGTGTGGGAAGAGGGTGAGTCTAAGAGTAGAGTCTGAGGAAGGACATTAAGGAGAAATATATAGAGGCAGGTTATTTGTGGGACAAATAAATGGGTTATTATCTATTGAAGATAACATTGTAGTATTGTTAACTGGACTGGTGAGAAATATACACGTGTTGGACTATTCACTTTGCAAGCTAAGTAATGTGATTGAATGTATAAAAGAAATTTATATAAAAAATTAAGGGAAAAAAATCATGGTACTTTAGGAAAATTTTTATTCACCTGTAAAAATTAATGAAGAAAGCAAATAGCATTAGCCACAAGTATTGCCGTTTGATTGACATCACTCATCTTCATCATAAGATTCTTTTGAATTTTACAAGATTTTAGTAAAATAAAAGAATTTTAGTAAAATAAAATAAAATAAAGTCTTATAAAAGGATTAAGAATAATGAAGGTTCAGACACAATATCAAATTTCTCATCCTTAAATTAATTTCTTTAAGGAATTGTAGTAGTTAGACAAACATTTACATTATTATTAAATAAAATATTATTCACTCCTTAATTAGCCTTTTACTTATTATCATCCTAGTGTTCTGTAATCACCCAAAGCTCCATTTCCTTTTTTATGTCATGCAGGTAAATCCTTAGGGCCAAACTTGAATGCTTATAATTTTCTTGATATATTTTGTTAATACTAGCTCATAAAATTATAGAGTCTTAATTTTTCTCTTTCATGTGAATCTCATTTTAAAAATAGCAGATGGATCAACATAAATGTCATTTTATTAAGTCTAATTTTTTGCTTTTAACTGCCCTGTCAGATGACTGTCAAGTATACCCTGACTACCCAATACAGTTTGTTGACTGATATTTCTGTTATCCGAATATCATCTTGCTCTTAAATTGCTACTACTGTGATCATTTGTCTTATTTCTTATTAAATATTCTTTTTAAAGTACTTTAGATATGTGATCTCCATTAGACTTCAAAGGGACACTGTTATTCCAGACCCCTAGTCAAACCTCAAACCATATACCAAATTTGTTTAGGTAACACACAAAATGCCGGATAATGGTGTCCCTCTTTTCTTTGTTGCTAGTACTGGGCATGCCACTCATTTCTGGATAATAAGACATAAATGTAGGTACTTCGGCCATGTCCTCTCCCAGATAAAGAGAGGGCAATATTGACAGCCCCTCTCTCTTGGCTTCCTTTCTTCTGTCTTCGGTTATGTGTAGACGGGATGCTCAGCTACAGCAGATATCCTGCAACCATGCAGCAATCAGCCCTAGGACAAAAGCCAGCACACTGAGGACTGCAGAGTGAGCACAGGACAAGATCCTGGATCTTTCTAGCTATTGTTGAGCTGCAAGATCCACAGTGATTGCCCAACCCTGCAATGATTATGTAGGACAGTAGCAAACACTCTTTTGAAAGCCACTTTTATCTAGGTAATGTTTTCTAGCTGCTGAAAGCATCCTAAATTGGAGGCTGAGAACTTGAGAGATTCTTTATAAATATGGAGAGGAGGACGTTAAGAGGAAGTATTACAGAAAATGGAATTGTTCTTTAATCAGAGGTGACAAGACTCAGGGTAATTTTGGTGCAGATATACATTTTATCTCTTAATATATAAAATATCTTCTTTACCTTTCATACTTAAATTCTTAGCCTACTTTTCAGGTTATTTCTTTCCTTATGCTTCTAACATTTTCCAAGAAATTATTTTAAATTATTAGTTTGTTTCCTATTTCAGGGATGAATCTAAAAGGTATGGTACTATTTTCCTCCCTAATTTGTATATAGTATTAAATTCCCTCCATCCCACACATCTATGGCTCTACTTTCCTTTTTAGGATAAGTTCACCTGTACATTCAAAGAATCTTTGACCCACGTTTTATATTTTATTAATATTTTCAGTTTTCTAAAACGGTGTAACATTATCTGAGTCTTGTTCAGAACAAACAAAATCTAGACTGCCAAGAGAAAGTAGACAAGTAAAAGGAGACAACCATTAGTATTTTTGACATGGAGTTTCAGTGGAGCAAGAATAGCTTCCCTGATTCTTTCTCTGCTTTCAAGTTAATGCAGTCACCTTTTTTTTTTGATAGTGCTTTCTGAGCAGTTCTGCTTTTCTATTTGTTATTTGTGTTTGCTAACAAAGCTTTCAAAACCTCTTGGCTTGTGACTTTTTAAGCTAGGGGAGAAGCATGACACTTAAACAACATTTTTTAAAATGTCACAACATTTAATGAGATAGGATCTTCTTGAAATCTATACAGATAATCCTTCCTTGGATTATAAGTATTACACAAGTATTAAACAATTCCCTCTGGTTTCCAAAATCAATTCATAGACTTGATCTGTGTGTGTGTGTGTGTGTGTGTGTGTGTGTGTGTGTGTATAGTTATCCCAATCTAACCTATTTTTAAAATACAGTTAGAGATATACCGAAAATGTGGTAAGTACCTTTGAAAAGATCTTATGTGAATTAAGTATTAGTAACATGAGACAGAATTTTTTGCTTTTGTTTAGAATAACATGGTGATGAATCAGAAGATGAAAGTCCTTTATGGTTGTGATCAATTTGAATAATAGCTGAGAGAGTATAGTAGAAATCATATAGTTTTACGTTTATCCCATAAAAGTCATGAAATATTCTGACAGGGCAATTTCATCCACTTGCTTCTTCCTATAAATCTTTAAAAATCTGTTTTAATAATGGGCTAATTTCCCTATGTTATAAACCAAATATACTTTTCACAAATTTAGAACTTATCTTTTAATGAAATTGTATGTATTTCTTTCATTTCGGTTATAGCACAAGCAGAAAATGAAAAAAAAATCAGTATTGATTTTGATTGTGCTTAATGATTCAACATAGATATACCTTACTTATTAACTACAAAAGTGAGATAAATATCCCCTGCATTAACTAAAACTTCAAAGAAACAAGTCAGTACTACAGAATGTTACTGCTCCCTCCAAAGAGTTTCTTACTGAAGCAAGAGACAGAGATAATGTTAATAAGAAGCACCAATGTTCCATGTTACACTTCTCCACTTGGCTGGGACTTTTGCCTGACAGAACTTGGGACAATTATCTTGTCCTTTGTGTTCAGAGATGATGTGTTGACAGGTTATTTCCTGAGCAATAACTGAGATATGTGACCTGCTATCCTTGCCAGGAGAGAGCCTATTTTGTAGTTGACAGCAGCAGACACCGAGGAAAGAGCATGACATTTGTGGCCTTGCAACCTTCGAGTCAGCTGGGTCTGTTTTTGATTCTCTCTGGCTGGTATGGTATCTTGGCTTCTGTCTTGTCTTGGTGTTAGAGGCTGACATAGCCTTCTTGCAAATGGTTTCTGAAAGCATTCCCTCTGTCCCAGCCCCCACACATACAATCACCTACCATGTCCTGCAATCACAACCTTTCCATTCCAGTGCCATTTCTCTCATCCTGTTATCAGTGAAATGCAGTGAGCCCAGTTCTGAATGCAGATAGTATCTTTGCCACTCGGCTCTCCTTGATGGAAAGCGTGTTCTGCTATCACAGCCCATGAAGAGATTACGAAGCCAATGGCTATGCATTTCTTTACCTATTGTAACATCGTGATGAATCAGAAAATGAGTAGGACATGTTCCTACAATGTATTAGATAAATGCGGTTTCATTAATGAATGTTGAAAATAATGCAAGGCTCTAGTTGATAAGCTTATACTACTAGGTAATTATAACAACAATAACGCCAATAAGTATCCATTTATCATTTGAATAATAATTTTTATTTCCAGAATACTTTCATATCATGCACAGATACTTCTGTAATGACAGGTAATCAGCGAAAGGATGAAGCCCCTCTTGTTTGAGAAATCTGTACAGTGCTATCGACAGAGATACGTTTAGTTCTAGCTACCAAGTTCCTCTTTGGAACTATAGGAAAATCTGTATAACACCAAGCATGCATAAATGTAAAATTTTAAACTGCAGGTTCTCCTGATTTTCCTAACTCCTCCTCTACTCACTCTGTGACACTTTGGCTAACTCCACTTCCACATACTTTCTTCAAAATGAGTATCTTCTTGAAAGTGCTGTGCTTTGACCTATTTCCATGATTCCAAATGTCATCTCTATGGAAATACTTATCAAATCTAAATCTCTCTTTCTCTTTCTTGCCTAATAGATATCTGAACTTGAAGGTTACCCCAAACTCAGTGTGAATTGACTCATTATTCTCTCTCTGAGGCCCCCTTTCCTCTTGACTTCTTTATTACTAATAATAGTTTCTCTCTATCACACTAGACATCAGAATCAATACACTAGTTGTCTTGGATAACTTCTTTTCTATTACCCCCTGTGATTAATCAGTAACAAAATCTTGACATCTCTATCTCAGGACCAAATACCCCAGTCTTTTTATTCCCATTACCAACATCCTTATTCAGATCTTTATGAACGCCTTTTTTTCTAGCCTGAAATAACAATCTGAATGGTCTTCCTTTGGCTCTACCATCTATTTTATACTCCACTTCTATATTAATTACATGGAGCAATGATTTCCAAACTATCTTTTTAGTACCACTGTCTTTTTATCACAGTGAAAGGGTACCCAAATATGTTAAAAAAATAAAAAGATGAAAACAGACCAGCCTTCTTTGAAGCAGGGATTGAATGTGGAGATTCACACTAGTCCCACGAGTAAGGCTTCTCCTTACCTTACCTCATCTCTCTTCAGCTACAGTGGTTCCTGAGAGACACTCGTGGGAACACAGTTTTAAAAAACACTGTTATGGGACCAGCAGTTGGTGTAATGGCTATGTTGCTGGACTCTCACGTGGTCGACCGTGGTTTGAGTCCCAGACCTGGTGGCTTAAACTCACGCAGGGTGTGTGTGCCCAAGATCCTGAGAAAAGAATGGAGGAGAAGTGATTGGCCATCCCCCTCGGGGGGTGATTTCTTGCTTTCTGTCTCTCTGTCTTTCTGGTGAGCGCACATGCCCTTATAGCAAAAACCTCAAAAAGAAAAAATAACAAAACACTGTTAAAACATCTTTTCAGACAAATTCATTTTGACCAGCTGATAAAACTGTGAGAACAAGATGTAGAAAATTTGCATTAAAGTATATCCTCTTTATGGTTCATAGAAAACATGAACCATATTTTTCATAACCAATCTTTATTACCTTCTATACCAATAACTACACCAAACATTCTGGTTAAAGATCATCAGACTCTTGATGTGGCAGGTAGCTGAGGCAAGTCTTATTTCCAATGAGAGGTAACAGTCTCATAGAAGTCTATCAGAAACTTGCTCTTTTTTTTTTTTTATTAGCATTGCTGATTACTTCCCAGAAAATGTAATGAATTACATTGTATATGAAGCTTTGTCACAGATCAGGTCTGATAAGATTTACTTTCTCACTATCATTTGTGTTAGAATGCTACTGAAGATATCATAAAGACTATTAATTATCTACTGAATTTAGAAGAGATTCTTAGAGTTTAAATCACAGTGTGGTATTATCTCATTGTTGTTTTTATTTATTTATTTTTTTTGGCCATAGGACACATGTGCTCCCCAGGGAGAGACAGAGAGAGAAAATGAGAAATCACTCACCATAGGGGATAGCCACACCACAATACCTTGTCCATTTTTCTCTCAGGATTTTGAACGCAGATGTACATGCACCTAGCATGTTTTTTAGACTGCCAGATCCAGAACTCAAACTGAGGAGTCTTTCATATGGGATCTAGCACCTTTACCACCACATGACCTGCTGGCCCCTATAACCAGTAAAGTTACCATGATGACATGCAAAATATGTATATTTTTTCAACAGAATACTTTACAGTTTTCCATCTTTCAGATGTTTCCTCCCTTGCACCTTGCACCTACCCTCTATATCCACTCTCTATTCCCCCCCTTATAGTCTCAAGCATCCACATCCATCCTCTCTACCATGATATCTTCATATCTCTCAACCTCTGCTACAAAGTGTAGATACTTGCTAAAAAGTGAGTTGAGATATACAATGTGTATCTTTCAAATTCTAGCTCACTTTGCTCAACATTAAGTTTTCTATATTCATCAAATTATAGGATCTCGTTGTGTCTTATATCTGAGTAATATTCCGTAGTATATATGTGCCATGGTTTTTCAACCCAGTAATCAGTTTTTAGACACTTAGATTGGTTCAGCATTTTAGCAATTGTGAATAATTCTACAATAAACATAGATGTGCAAGTGTCTTTCCAATTGAGAATTTTCCTATCCTTTGGGTAAAACCATGGAGTAGGATTACTGGATCATGTGGTAGTTCTATTTGTCAGCTTTTCAGGAACTTCCAGATTGTTTTCCACAGAGGTTGTACTGATTTACATTCCCACCAACAGTATAAGCGTATTCCCTTTTCACAGCAGCCTCCCCAGCCTTGTAGTTCATTCTTTATTTATTTTTGATCCTAGCCATTCTAACTGTGGTTAAATGGTATCTCATTGTTTTAATTTGCAATTCTCTATGACAAGAGACCTTGAACACTTTTTTTCATATGCCTTTTGGCCACATGTAAGTCTTCTTTGGAGAATTGTCTGTTCACTTCATTTGCCAATTTTTTAATTGAATTATACATTTTTTTTTTAATTAGTGAGTTACTTGAGTTTTCTCTATATATTCTGGACTTCAATCCCTTATCTAGGAATGATTTGCAAATATTTTCTCCCATTCTGAGTATTGTCTTTTCACTCTAATTATTGTTTCCTTTGCTGTGAGGAAGCTTTTTAGCTTGATGTAATCCCACTTGTCTATTTTGAAGATTATTGCCTTTGCTATAGGGGTCTTATTTAAGAAATCTTTGCCTACTCCAATGTCTTCTAAAGTCTTCCCTGTGTTTTCTGCTAGTAGGTTTATAATTTGAGCCTTTATGTTTAAACCGTTGATCCCTTTTGAGTTGGTTCTTGCTAATAGTGAGAGATAGAGGTCTCTACCTTTTGTAATTTTAATGCCTCTAAAGATTTATGTGCTTCTTTTATGGCAGTTGCCTTACTCTGTCTTGTATTACACAGTATTAGGTGACATAGGCAAATAGATAGCAAGTAATTTTGTATGATTGCATTATAATACATGATTAAAACTTACATTTGTGGTCACCAATAGATACTTACATACTTGTTACACCTCCCAAGAGATTGTTAACCTTTTGATGGTAGGCTTTATGGGACAAAGCTTCATTTTTAGAAGTGTTTTAGAATCCATCTTTTATCAGCTATACAATTCTGGGTATTTATGCTTAATCTGACTGAACCTTAATTTTGTCACTTTCAAAATAGAGATGCTTATACATATTTGTAAATAAATATGTATTGAAATGTTTTTTTTTTTCTCTTGAGTATAAAAAATAAAAGCAATCCACAGGAGGAGATGGTCTAAGATAAAAGATTATATCTCATATTTGATATCTTTGGGCATTTTTGGGCATCTCTAAGCATCATGGGCACCTAGGTATGGTGATGATGTTATCTGAGGAGAAATGAGCATATAGCTTTAAAATAATTAAAATTATTATTAAAGTTATGAACAACAAAATTGCTTATATATACTTTACTATTTGGGGGCAACCTTATAATTAATTAGAGAATTCCAGATGTAGGAGTAATATAATGAAATCTGAGAGGCCTTTCTTGCCTCAAATGAAGAGTTTATAGTGTATTTTTGCTGACTCTGGGAATTGGTGTTAGATTTCAATATTTCAGGTTTTATCCTAATTAATCCTCTTAACATCAGAGCTTTGTCCATCAGTAATATACTGAATGTACATTGTGTGCACTGTAGAGGCAAAGCCAAGAATTGCAGTGGCACAGCTATAGTGCATAGAAACAGAACAGGTTTGAAGAGTGAACTTTTCCGTAAGGAAAGACCTAGACCAAATGCACCACAACTGTTTCAATGATATTTATTTGACTTTAACTAATGATAAAATTAGTAGGTGCGCCATTTAAAAAATGTATTATAAACTCAAATGGTAAAATTGGGCAACTTATGAGGCACTTTCTCAGTCTAAGAATACATAGAAGTAAGATTATTTAATTATTGGAATTTGAACAACAAAGGGATATTTACTCAATGTATAATACAACCATGAGCAACTTCTGTGTGCCACAAACATAATTGGGAGTCCAAACTAGCAGAATTTAGTAGCTGATTAAATATGGGGAGTAGAAGATATGTAAGAAGAGAGAGGTGTAAATTTGATAAGAGAAACTGATGTTATTAGATGCTTAGAAATGTATACATATTTTGATTGTTGGTCCTCAAAATGATAGATATGACATTACTAGAGATGGAACTGAAGAAGGGGCATAAGTGCAATGGAGAATATGAATGATATGGTTAAAAGCATGGTTGCAGTTTTCTTTAGCAAATGTTTAGAAAGGGTTTTACCAGGTCACAAAATGCTAAGCAATGATTGTTAGACCAATTACTGTGATGGTAATAGGAAGGATAGATTAGAGAATTATATATGGCAGAGAATTAGGGAGGCTATCATCTCAGTCAAAGTAGATATGGTAAGGAAGGCTTTAACTGTGACAATGGTAATAGGGATTTACAAGGGACCCCAATTTGAGAATAATATTGGATATGAAAAAAAAAGCAAAACAAACAAATAAGCTTGATAAGGGAAAGGAAATAAAGGTAGAGGGAAGAAGTTCAGCAATATTCCCAGCCATTTTATTTAGGTGCTTGGGTGGATGGTAATTATACATTCTAAGATGGAAAATATAACAATGTTGACAGACTTGGTGAAAGAATACGATAGCTTTATGTTTGTCGATGATGTGCTGAAAAGTGCCTATAATGTATGCAGTGTGAGATACATTGAAGACTACGTGTGTATGAGGCTAAAGGAAGAAATGAGAACCAAATATATAATAGTGATCTGGGAGTTCTACTTATATAAACAATAAGCAGAAACTGCAAGGATGGAATATCTCATCTAATACAAATGCTTCATCTTAGTAGAGTAGCTATCAATCAGCATTACAATGATCTCAAAGAACAATGTAGTCTGAGTTAAAATGTAGCAAGTAATATTTTACTCTTAAGCAACACAGAATCAAGACAAAAATACTCATGCAACAGGATCAATTAAGTCATTTAATTAGAGATTCAATTAGTATATTTTGAAAGAAAGGATCTTCTAGTATGTATTTCCTAGTTCATACTAGAAAGGAATAATGCCCAGTTAGTATCTGGTATTTGACCTAATTTCTAAAATCTTAACTTAGATGTTTATTTTTTGGATAGTCTCCTAGTATTTTAAGTGTAGTCATCCTGTAGGATGTCATTATTATTTAGTTAATATCATAAACCATAAAAACATCTTTGAACAAAAACATCTGGTGAAAGAGAATCTTTCATCATTAAGAGGGAGATATTTTTGTGGCTTACTCATTACTAAATATAATACTCTAACTTCCTACACTTTTTTCTCTTTTAACGTTTAAATTTAAAGCATAATGTATAGAGTAAGGTGTAACAAACATCTGTGTTGCCATGCATCTGCCATCTGAGCAACAGCTGAGTTTATTATTTCTTGGTTTAAAGAAGAAAAAAAATCTCTCAGGTAGGCATAGCAATTAAAATAGATCAAAACCAAAACATATCCATCAGCATGAAGGGTGGTAGCAAGAACACAGGATTTAGAGTCAACAGAATGGTGCATAAAGGTGGATTCATTAATTATGAACTACAAATGATGGCATAACCAAAGTCTCACTTTCTTCATATGTTTATTGTAGGTAAATTACATTGTCATTTAATCAGCTATGCTTCTTTCAAGTAGGAGCAATAGAAAAGGTTTTATGCATTCACATATCAAGAAGTTCAGAGACTGTGTATCTCCAAAGTTGTTTAATTCAGTAGTCTTCTACACTTACAAGATTATGGGTATTTTTTCACTCTTCTAGCTTTGATTTGTCATCTTTTATATGCACTCTCTGAAGGGACCATGAGGTGGAATGGGGTGAGGGAAATAGAAGATGGAAAGTCCCTGGTTCTGAGGCAGCTTCTAAGGCCTTACTTTTTTTTTTTAGCTTGAAAAGGGTTCAGCATGCCAAAGCACCATATTTTGGAGTATCATTTTCTGAGCCCCAATAACAGTTTCTACCTTTGATACAAATTGGCCACAGTGATTCTAGGAGTCACATCCAGACATCAAAATACCAGACAAAGAAGGATCATCTTCTCTATCATTTCCCTCTGAGCAAGAAAGCCTTTTCCAGAAACCCTCTAATCCTTTTCCTAATTCTAATTGACTGAAATAAATTGTCAGACTCTCCCTAAACCAGTCACTGACAAGGGAAGTTTGGATAATCTGGATTTACCTCTGAGCTGAAAATGGCATCACTTTCCTGCAGTATGGAAGCCTGTTCAAATTTATGGTTCTTTAAACAACAATGTTGGTAGTGAGTGTTGAGGGGCCAATCAATTATGTTTGCTCTTAGTGGTGACTGTTGAAGTGTGATCTTGGACCAGTTGCATTCACATCAGTTGAAATCTTGTTAAAATTCAAATTCTTATACTCCATTTCATACCTACTGAACCAGGAACTCTGTGGGTGCCACCCAACCATCTGTGTTCTAATGGACACTCCTGGTGATTCTGATAGGTGGTAAAGTTCGAAAACCACTGTGTTACAATAAAGTTTACTGAAGAAAGAATTTATTGTTTGCTCTGAGCTACAACATAGCAAAACTTTAGAACAAAAGTAATACATATAAAATGTAATAGTACAATGGAATGAGTGAAGTAACCCCAAACCAGTAAGTTTGATGGCAAGCCTAGACCTATCACCACCATATGTTACTGCCTTCACCTGTGTAAAGCACTGGCAAGTTATTGGCTCTTAGTAATTAATTAATCAATAAATGTTTGTTTGCTCTTATCTCAGAACTATTGCTCTTGGAGAGGAAGCATTGTGTTATGAATCTTACTTCTTGGGCCGAGATCTCTAAGATCAGAGACCCTTCTGTCTTGAGTGAGGGAGTAGGATTCTGGACATGTTGTGTCTTTCCACAATGTCACACTATTACTTAGCCTAACATATAGCACAGCAAAGCAGTGAAGTCAGGGTTGGGAACAGCTCACAGTAGCTGATCACCCAGATCAAACTCTAGAAGTGAAGAGTGGTGGGTGCCCAGATGTCCCAAGTGTCTATCCTCAAAGAGAGAGAGCTGTCCAATACTTTCCTGGAGGTCTTACAAAGGATCTGAGGACAGGAGGCAGGAAGTGAGTCTCAGGCTGAGTCTCAGGTACCAAAGTCCACAAGTCTCTTGGAGTGGTCAGGAGTGAATGGCAAAGTGGCTTTGGAGAGAACTCCTTTTCTGCTCCAAAGTGGGTAGAATCTCTCAGATGAGCACCCATGTCTAAGATAAGCACATGGCAAGTCTGTCCATCTCTGTCTGAGTGGTCTGGCAGGCCTGGAGTTATCAGGTCTGAGTGTTTCTGTCACTCCTTCAAGGTGTTTCCGTTATGTCCCTTTAGTTTGGCAGGTGAAGGGAGGAATTGGGGTGCACATGTCACATTTTCTACTACTCCCTGCAGTCTTGTCATTACAGAAGCCACTCTGTGTACCATAGTGCTCTCTACACGATCCCAAAACAAAGCCACAGTCATGAAAAAGTGTGAAAAGGATAAGCTTTATTAGTACACAACACTTGTGGAAGAGCTGAGTGGGCAAGTTACCAGTTGATAACTGCACTGAAAATAGGTTAGATTTTTCTTATATTTGGGAATTTTGCCATGAATATTTAGGAGAGGTTTGTCTCTGTAGTCAGCTCTGTTGTTTGTTTTCACAGGCTTTTGCTGAGCCTGTGCACTTATTGTCTGTTAAGGAGAAGACAAGTGCCAGAAAGGGGAAGTTGTATCCTTGCCCAGTGTGACCTTTGAAGGCATGAGCATGCACATAGGGAAGATTTTGCCCACACTGGTCAAGCACCCCTCGGGTAAGACCATGTCTCAATTGAATAGCCAGGAGGGTGTCTGTGTGTACATCCATTGCTATGAGAGAAGAAAGTTATATTCTTGGGATCTCCTACTAACAGTTTAGATAGTAGAAGTCAGTTAACCTTTCCCCTATTGGTGCCAGGGGAATCTGGCTGTAACCTCTGACAGTGATGAGCGATATGTCAGATGCCCTTTCCACTAGAGTCTTGGAACATTCTGCTCATATCTATATAATTACCTTCTAGGATATGACATTATCAGGTGTTTTGGTAATCACTTTCAGATAGTTATTATATTTTGGAATCCAGATTATGCTTCTTGCAGCAAAAATATAGGTCATTTAAATTTTCACACAAAAATCACTCACAAAACTCATCCTTCAAGAATCACTGTTAATATCAATTTCTTATCATTTGTAATTCACTCCTATCAAAAGCCATCCTGAGATCATTCATTAATTTATCTAAAATTTATCTCCAGAATGGAAATCTCTAAGTCCTATTTCTATATATCTGATAGCTGTAAAACATTACAAAGATGATACCCATCTCATTCTTGCATCATATAAACCGAGACCCCATAGAAGATAGGTATTCAATGAAACTCAATTTGCAAAAATTGAGTACTTTAACTGTCTGAATATGATGATATTCATATTGTATAAAGTAAATAGTCTTTAAAGAATGCTTTTGGGAACCAGCAGTTAGCGTAATGGCTATGTCGCTGGACTCCCACATAGTCGACCGCAATTCACGTCCTGGACCTGGTGGCTTAAAACTCACGCCGGGCGTGTGTGCGTGCGTGCCCAAGATCCCGAGAGGAGAATGGAGGAGAAGGGATTGCGGCTTGACCATCCCCCCTGGGGGTGATTTCTCGCTTTCTGTCTCTATGTCTCTCTCTGTCTGGCGAGCGCACGTGCCATATAGCAAAAATCTCTCCAAAAAAGAAAAAAAATGCTTTTATAGCTTATTAACACTATTTGTATAGATTATTGTTCATATTGTTATTAAGAACCTATAATAAAGATATGTAAGTAATATATTAGTTTCTCCTAGCATTCAATGTCAAGGAGGAAACACCACTTCAAGTCTCTCCTCTTGAAAATTTCTAAGTGCTCAGCTTCCTTTCAGTAGATAATATTGACCATGTAACTTGTTGCTTCATTTTTGCCTGAACTGTAAGAAATATGTTTTATACTTGGACCAGCAATTAGCGTAATGGCTATGTTGCTGGACTCCCACGTAGTTGACTGCGGTTCGAGTCCCGAACCAGGTGGCTTAAACTCATGCCAGTTGCGTGTGCGTACATGCCCAAGATCCCGAGAGAAGAATGGAGGAGAAGGGATTGTGGTGTGGCCATCCCCCCGGGGGGTGATTTCTCACTTTCTGTCTCTCTGTCTCTCTCTGTCTGGCGTGTGCACGTGCCCTATAGCAAAAACTTCTTCAAAAAAAGAAAAAAAAAAAAAAGAAATCTGTTTTATACTTAATTGGTGTACATTTCACTGTAGGATTTCTTATATAATTTTGCTTCTGCTCCCAAAGTTGATTACATAGCTCTCATTCTATTGACCTTACTTTAAAAGTTTTAAAACTAGAGATCAGCAGAGAGCATAATAGTTGTGTTGCTGGACTACCACATAGTCAACCGTGATTCAAGTCCTGGACCTGGCAGCTTGAAACTCACATTGGGTGCATGTGCACTTGTGCCCAAGATCCTGAGAGGAGAATGGAGGAGAAGGGATTGTGGTGTGGCCATTGCCCCCTAAGAGGATTATTTCTCACTTTCCGTCTCTCTGTCTTACTCCTCTCTCTCCAACAAGCGCACATGCCTTATAGCAAAAAACTCTTAAAAAAAAAAGTTTTAAAACCTTACTGCACCCTTGCCTCTTTTATTTTAAAATTGCTTTGAATTCTTTTTCTGGAAATAGAAGAGTTATAAACATATACTTCGATTCATTCACCTGTCATTCTATCTTATGCATCTATATACTCATCTTTTCTTCCAATCATCCTCTTTCCTTTTCACCCACCATCAGTAACTGAGCCATATATTAATTTTTCCATCCATCTATCCATTTATTTCTCTTAAATATATTTCTGCTTTTAAACTAATATAGCCAAAGAAAGTGAACACAATTCATATATGTGTGTGATTAGACTTAGGATCCAGAGAGCATATGTGCTAGGAAAAAAAAAAGTTTTTCATTATACAGAAGATAACTTAGCTCTTTCTTTCTTCTTTTTATTTTTTTCTCTTTTATTCTGACCTTTCACAATAATAGCTTACACTGATATAGAAATTGTCTGGGTTTATGTAAATATCTCAAAAATGTTAACATACTTATATGTCTGCATTGTTTTTAGTAGACTTGCTTAAAATAATATTTATAAACCAGCATATAGAAATTCAGCTTTATTAAAAAAAGTAGAAGGTAAATATTTGTTAAAAAGTCATTTTAGTTTCTTTAAATTGTGGGCTTCTCTACTTAATTTGAAATGAATTTTCTTCATTCATTAAATGACTATTATAGAAGTAATTCAGTGCATCAGGCTCTCTCACTCAAGTTCACAATTTCTATTCAACATGCTAGAAAAATATCGGTTGCATGAATTAAGCACAGCAATATATTGAAACCTTAGTAATTTAGGCTCCCTGAAGTTTAAAGATATTGGTTGTAATAGTAAGAAGATTCAAGATAAATGAGTCAGATACAAGAAAAATGAATTTGTTCTTTAAAAATCTTAATCTTGTACCCTCACATATAAGAGAATATTTTACACCATGGGGAATCTAGCTAATATGGGGAGAATAAAATTTATTATCAATGAGATTGAGTTCACAGTCTTTCACTATAATATTACAAGTCATTAAAAATAATTAGGCATTCTTTTAGAACAAAAGTAACAAGTTGGAACTGAAATTCTAGTGTGTGTGTGTGTACATATACATATACATATATATACATATACATATGTATATATATATACATATACATATATATACATATATATAATGTACACACACACATACACACACACACACACATATATATATATGTACAATTTGAGCAGATGTAGAATCCTCTAATCTTCAAACGTTAACCCAATTAATACAGCAAAGGTATCATCTATAATCACTCAAATAAAAATATGTTTTTTGTTTAGGTAGTCATCTACTTTTATACCAACAAGATTTTATGTTGACCAACAAAACTGATAATGGTATTGGATAGAATCCAATATATAATTGGATTCTAACAAGGACATTTCTAGGTGCTGATGAGGATTTTTTCAAAGGTTTATAACTCATACCTGTGAGATATGCACAGAAAAATTACAAAGGTGATACATATATCACTCTTGCAGCATATAAATCAATACCCCACAGAAGGTAGGTATTCAACAAAATTCCATTTGCAAACATTTGAAATATTGCTGATAGGACTTTTCATAATGATGGGACAGCTATATCTACCCTGTCAATATGATAGCTCTATGTGGTTGGCCAGAGTAAGGTGGTGAGTTTTTACGCATATTTAATTTTTTACTAATTTATATTAAGTTAAATAGTAGCATATATCTAGTGGCCACACATTTGACAGCACTGATCAAGAAAGTAGCCAAGTGTGAGCAGCTCCATAACGCATACTTTGAAAATTCAGACGTATCTATTTGTTCATTTGTTGTATTGCATTTGGTTTTAGATTTCTTCCCCTCTACATCCTTTTGATTCAGTTTTATTTTTCTGAAATTGGAGGATCTTAACATGTTTGTAAATGTTAAAAATATATAAAAGCTAGTTTCAGTGACAACTTTCTCTTTCCATAATCCTTCTTTCTTACTCTGACTATTCCTTGTAGAAAATAAATTTCTTTATTCTTTTGTTTACCCTTCAGCAGGTCTTTTCAAAGACATGTGTGAGAATAAGTAGAGTAAGATGTGCTCTTTCTCATCGTACACAAAATTTTATATATATATATATATATATATATATATATATATATACACACACACACACACATACACACATATATATAATATATATGCACACTTGTCTATATATATCTTATATATATATGAGATACATGTGTGTACATATATCTCATATATATATATCCATATATATATACACACATAGGTATACACACACACACACACACACATATATAATATATATACACACGTGTCTATATATATCTTATATATATATGAGATATATGTGTGTACATATCTCATATATATATCCATATATATATACACACATAGGTACACACACACACACACACACACGTGAAATTATGAGTGTGCAAGCTGACATCATTAATTCAGTCCAATTCCATGTAGTGAAAAAAACCTGGCTCTCAAAAGATATCTACATTCTTACTGATTATCTCAATGGACAATACATATAAATATCCTCTGGGTGTTTCTTTTTTATTTAACTTTATTTATTATTATCATAATCTTGTTTATATTACATTGAATCACATATACCTTCACAGAGTATTACATTTCTTTTTCCAGAAGGAATACCATGCATATCAGTCAAAACAAAGACTTTACTATCCACATCATCATGATGAAATAGTTTTTCATCATTTTTTCAGATTATTACTCTAACTATTCTCATTATTTTTTAAACTTTCAATAACTATATATCATTTGGCTTGTGAAAAGAATTTACCCATCATGAAATACTTCTCAGACTAGTCCAGTTGAGAACATTATATGTGTTATCATCAACAGATAACAAATCATTTCTGCGTCCCACCAATGTCATACCTCTCTATTTGTTCTCTTGCTATCCTTCTCTATACTCTTCCAGTCACCCGCCCAGTCCCCCAGTCTTCAGCTTCCCTTACTATTTTCACTGCTTTTACACTCTCCAATATTTCTATCTCTACCATAAAATGTGGATAGTCATTATATATTAAGTGGATACATACAATAACTTTCTTTCATATCCTGGCTTGCTTCACTCAGCAATAGATCCTCCATAAATCTGACCACTTTCTATCGAATGCCATGGTCTTCTTTTTTATGGCTGAATAGTATTCCATAGAGTATATGTGCCACACTTTTTCCATCCATTCATCTGTTTGTGGACATTTGGGTTGGTTCCTTATCATAGCGATTGTGAATAATGCTGCAATAAACATTGATATGCAAGCGCTTTTCCGACTGAGCCATTCTCCTGTCCTTTGGGTAGATATCCAGAAGTGAGATTGTTGGATTAAATGGTAGTTCTATTTGTAGGTCTTTGAAGAACCTCCATATATTTTTCCACAGTGGCTGAACCAGTTTACCTTGCTACCAACAGTGGAGGAGAGTTCCCCTTTCACCACATCCCCACCAACACTTAATCACTTTTTGTATTTTTAATCTTCACTATTCTGACAGGATTAGGTGATATCTCATTGTGGTTTTAATCTGCATCTCCCTTATGGTGAGGAATGTTGAGTATTTCTTCATATGTTTTTTGTCTGTCCATATGTCTTCCTTAGAGAGATTTTTGTTCAGTTCATTTTCCCATCTTTAAATTGGGTTAATCAGTTTTTTCAAGTGAGCCTCTTGAGTTGCCTGTGTATTCTGGTTATCAGTCCCTTGTCTGAGGCATACTTTACAAAAGTATTCTCTCATTCCAAGGGTTGTTGATTCACACTAATTACTGTATCCTTTGCTGTGCAGAAACTTCTTAGTCTGATATAGTCCCATTTGTCTATTTTAGGGATTGTTGGTTTTGCTTCAGGAATCTTATTTAAGAAGTCTTCGCCTACCCCAATGTCTCCTAGATTTTTCCCAGTATTTTCAACCAGCAGTTTTATAGTTTGAGGCCTTAGGTTCAGATCTTTGATCCATTTTGAGTTGATTTTTGTTAATGGTGAAAGAGGAGATTCAGTTTTCTCTTTCTGGATACCCAGTTTTTCAAGCACCATTTACTAAAGAAGCTTTACTTTTTCCAATGAATCATCTGGTATCCTTTGTCATAAATCAGTTGGCTGTAAGCTTTGGAATTTATTTCTGGGGTTTCTGTTCTATTCTATTGGTCCACCTGTCTGTCTTTGTGCCAATACTGTACTGTTTTGATTATCATTACATCTTTATAGTATATCTTGGGGTCAGGCAGTGATATGCCACCCAATCCACTCTTCTTGCACAGGTTTGCTTTGGCAATACAAGGTCTTTTATGATTTCAGACAAATTCCATGATTGTCTTTTCTATATCTGTGAAGACTATCTCTGGGGACCAGCAGTTAGCATAATGGCTATGTCGTTGTACTCCCACGTAGTCGACCGAAGTTCATGTCCCAGACCCGGTGGCTTAAAACTCACGCCAGGCACTTGTGCGTGCGTGTCCAAGATTCTGAGAGGAGAATGGAGGAGAAGGGATTGTGGCGTGGCCATCCCCCTTGGGGGGTGATTTCTCGCTTACTGTCTCTCTGTCTCTCTCTGTCTGTCTGGCGAGCGCACACGCCCTATAGCAAAAACCTCTAAAAAAATAAAAGACTATCTCTGGTATTTTGATTGGGATCACATTACATATGTAGATTAATTTGGGTAGAATTGCCATTTTGACCATGTTAATTCTTCAAATCCAGGAACATGAGCTCTCCTTCAACTTTTTTATGTCATTTTAAATATCTTTTTAAAGATTTTTACAATTTTATTTGTAAAGGTCTTTGACTTCCTTATTTAGGTTTATCCCTAGTTATCTTATACATTTGTGGCTATGGTAAAAGGGATTCCTTTCTTCAGCTCTACTTTATTCAATTTGTTGTTTGTATAAAGAAATTCTGTAGACTTTTGGATGTTGATTTTTTATCCATCTACTTTACTGTACTCATTTTTTACTTCAAGAAGTTTTTTCATGGAAACCTTTGGGTCTTCTAAGTATACCAACATGTCATCTGTGAATAAAGCTTTTTTCAACTCTTCTTTGCCATTTGAATGCCTTTTATATCATTCTATTTTCTGATTGCATTGTCTAAGACTTCCAGCACGATATTAAAAAGCAGTGGAAAAGGGGGCAGCCTTGTCTAGTACCAGTTTTTAGTGGAAAAGTTTTTAGTTTTTCCCCATTCAGTATAATGTTAGCTATTAGTTTTTCATATATGGCTTTCATTGTGTTGAGAATAACCCTTCTATACCAATCTTACTGAGGGTCTTAATCATGAAAGGATGTTGTTTTATCAAACGCTTTCTCTGCATCATCTGAAATGATCATTTGGTATTTATCTTTCTTAATATGTGTATTATATTTATGGTCTTGCATATGTTGAACCACACTTGCATCTGGGGATGGATCATGGCATGAAGACCCTTTTTGGAGGTGCCTTTCTCTCTTAGAAAATAATAAATAAGTCTAAAAAAAAGAAATAAAAAGAATTTACTGGTTTCTTGGCATAATAATTATTGTGAAACAAATAACCTTAAAATAGCAGCTTAAAGTATCAAACATTCATTTTTCTTTCACATTTTCTGGGAGTCAGAAAATCTAGGAGTGACTTAGCTGGGTGGTTCTGACTCAGTGTCTCTCATGAAATTACAGTGAAGATATCATTGGGGCTACAGTTATCTGAAGTCTTCATGGGAGCTGAAATTCACTTGCCTAGCCGTTGGACCAACCCTTCATATCCTAGCTAGTGGCTAACAGCCTCAATTCCTTGTCATGCATGCATCTCCATAGGGCTGTTTACAGCATAACAACTAAAGTATCCAGGACAAGCAGTATGTGATTGAGAATGACCAAGATGGGATCTGCAGTGTCTTTTTTAACCTAGCCTGGGAAGTAACATAACATTGTTCCTGCTGTTTTTAGTTGGGCACATAGATCTCGTACAATATAGAAAAGGAGTATATAGAGATTTTGAATACTAGGAGACTGGGATCATTTGGGGCCATGTTGAGGATTAGCTATTACATCTGTTAACATTTAAATTCATCTTTTTAAAGAAGTTTGATAGTGTATGTAGTAGTATTTATCATTGAAATCTTAGAGAGATGTTTTTAAATAAATCTTTGGCAAAGGGCATGTGTGCTTGCCAGAGACAAAGACAGAAGGGAGAAAGCACCTCTCCAGTGGGGTGCGGGCATGTAGCAATCCTTTCTCCTCTATTTCTTCATCCTTTCGGGATTTTGTGCATACACTTTGGGGTTTGAACCATGGTTGGGCATGTACAATTTGGCTCCCTTAGATGCTAGCACATGAGGCCAGTCCAGCAATTTTTTTTTTAAAGAAATTTATTAACTTCATTAAAATAAAGTGGTATATAAGTGAGCAGAGGTCATCATAGAATATTACTGGGCCCAAGACCAATTTTAAATATTTTGACAGTGATACTAATTTTTTTTTTGGGAGATGTTTTTGCTATAGGGTGCATGCACTTGCCAGAAAGACAGAGAGAGACAGAGAGAGAGAAAGCAAGAAATCATCCCCCCAGGAGGATGGCCTCGCTGCAATCCCTTCTCTTCCATTCTCCTCCCGGGATCTTGGGCACACATGCACATGCACCTGGCGTGAGTTTAAACCACCAGGTCCAGGACTCTAACTGCGGTTGACTACATGGGGGTCCACGACACAGCCATTACATCAACTGCTGATCCCAACATTCATACTAATTAACCAGTTATGATGATGTTAATAAATTGGAAAATGATATGAGGGAAAGTGCGAAAGAGCTAAATCTTTGCCTTATATCAAAATTCCTTAGGTAGAAAATCTCTCTACCAAAGTTTTGGGAAAAGCATAGTGTCAGCTTCATGAAGCTATGTTTCTAAGTCTTTTCTCTCTATTATTTTAATTAATTAATTAATTTTACTTTTTGGAGATATTCCAGATGTGTGAAAGGTCAGAGACTATTATAATTGAGAGGTCAGAAGGGCTACTCTTGTTAACCATGTGATGTGTCATACGGAACAGTGAGTCAGTACTTAATGACACATCATTTGCAAAGGCGAAGTCCTAAACTGTTATTGAATTGTATAATATATATTCTATAAAGTAGCAAATGTGCTTCTGTTATATAATATTGGCTCTCTAAATATCAAATGAATATAAACCATAATAATTAGAGTCTGTTAAATAAACAAAAAAATGAGGGTATGAAGTATTTATAGAAATCATTCATATGCTGGATTGTGCTTTCCACTATTATTAATTCCTACCCAGTTACTTAACATAGCATAAAGAAATGATGACTTAGCATTATGTGAACTTTCAAAGGCAGATTCCTCTCCCATTAGTAGTTTTCAAAGATAATAGTATAATTAAAAATATTTTTAATCTGGATTTTACAAATGATAGAAAACATAATTTGATGACATCATTTCAGGTCATTACCTGTAATGAGTCTGAATTCATTTCTGACCTATTTAATTCCATAATTATGTACCCACTCTTACTTTCAAAAGCACATAATGAAGTTAGCAAGAATTAAGAATGGATGAAATATTATTGGGTTACTACGAGAAGCTCAATGTCTAGAAGAATCTGGCTCTGCAAGTTTATTAACCTCATAGTCAGAAAATTACCATTAATTCCCGAAGGAGCACAGCAGTTCAAAAGCCCAAGGACTTTAGTTATCAATAGGAGGCAGTGCGGCTTTAGGGTGCAGAGAGCAGGCTCTGTAGTCTCCATTATCAGCCCATTGCTTATTAGCTGCGTGACCTGAGTTTCCTCATTGGTTAAAGTGGGATAGCAAGAGGGCTGCTGTGAGGATTAAATGAGACATGCATATAAAATGCTTAGCACAGTTGCCAAGATGAGTAAGTGCTCAATGAATGTTTCCTATTATTCTATATATTCTGAATAAAGTTGACAGAGAATGTACAGACTTCAAAAGAGCTCAGAACTGGTTTGTAATTTGGCAGTTTGAAATAGACGAGATATTTTATTTGAAGCTGACAATGTATTGACCCAAAGGCCATCTTTGTTTAATAAATTTGCACTCTAAAGTTCAGCACAGTTTATTCTCCCTGGCATTTCAATTGATTAGAATGAATTTGTTTAAGGTATCCCTCTTTTTGATCAATGATTATATAGCATGACTGTATATTATGTGAAAACCTAATTTTCTTGAAACCTGAGTAGATTATGGATTCAAGACAGGTTTGTTAATTTGTTATTCTTTCTAAATTACCGCTAACTGGCTATTTAATTATACTCACTTTGTATTTTCTTGAAGGCATTAAAAAAAATTTTACTCCTCGTTTGATCCAAACAACCATATGTCCATAGTATAAGTGAAGCACACCCACAGCTGATGTTTAAGCTAATGAAATGAGAAATGTATTACATATTAGCTTTGAATAGTTCATTTATGCTGTTAGAGTGAAAAAGTAGTAGTTTCCATCTGTACTTTGGAAATTAAACATTTGCTTCTGAAAGATCTTATTTTAATTGGAACTAATATTAGTTTATTAGTAAAAGGGCTCTAGAGGAGTTAAAATGAAATCATGTTACAATAATTAAAAGGCTATGTTGTATTTCTCTCCAAACCCTAAATCTCTTTCACATTATCTTCTATGGTAGTAAAAATGAGACTTTTACATAATTTTATGTATTTTTTTTTTTTTTTGCCAAGATCCATATAAGAAAATGATGGGAGCTGCTACACAGTTATAGAGACAATAATAACAGATTGAAGGTGTTGAGAGAGAAAATTAAATTATTATTGTATTGCCCACTTGATAGATATGTGAGAAAAATATTTTTTAGTGGAGAAATTTGTGAGTAAAGTTTTCCAAATAAAACGCTACTACAAATGTTGATATCTCATCTCTTGGTATTTAGCTACGGTTTTAGAGTTAATAGAGGATGTCAAAGAGGCTAGAAGCCACTTCATCGTGTTCTTTAGAATAGTAGTTTTGGTGAGTAGTTTGCTGTTCATTTCATAATCTGAAGAAAATGTGAAATAATTAGATACATTTTAAAAGAGTTCCCTCCTCTTTTATTAGTACTAAAAAGTAATGATGAATTCATCAAGCATATTGGAATGTTCCTATAAGTCTGCATAACTAAATTTTTGGAGCTCCCTAATTATGAACAAAACCTAAACTACATTAAAATTCAAGCTGGACATGTTGCATTGTAACTACATTTTTGTATGATTTTTACATTTATTCATTCATTCATTTAATAACTCAATTTATTCAGTTATCCAATTATTAAGTCTCTAGCCTATTACTTAAGATTCAAATGGGAAAAAGTTTCAAAAAATTTAAAAACTTATAAACACCTTGGTGACATGACTCATTTATAACATGACTGATTGAGTGGCAGATACTGTAGTACTTACTGCTGAGAGCAGGCTTAATTAATTGGATTATACATAAAATGAGTCTGAAGGAGGTAAGCAGGGGAAGGACAACAGTGTGGGCTCAAATAGGCTAGAGGCAGTGGGGGCTAAAAATTGATAATAGACTTAGGATTTATTTACATGATAGAGCAGACTGTATTTTACTGGACATTTGGATATAAAGGATAAAGAAGAAGAGGAAGTCAATGAAGACACCTGGATTTTATGGGTGACTGGGAACCAAGATCGAATATAGTAGAGGAAAATTCTTTTTCTGGTGTAGAAAATGATGTGTTTCGATTTAAATAAGATGCGTTTTTGGGTTATAAAAGATTCAAATAGAATTTTGTAATAGGTTGTTGAATACAGTTCTGGAATTCATGAGAAAGGTCTCGATTAGAGATATATTTGCAAGTCATATCCATATAGATGAGAACTGTGATTTGGGACTATTTCTCCTAGGTAAGATAGTATGAGTTTTCTTTCTCCCTGGTTTTCTTATTCCACCTACTAAAAGTGAGACAGAGATTTGATAGTATCTCACTATAGAGTACTATCACACAATAGAAGTGTCTGTTATCCCAGAAGTTTCTATGATAAAAGATGTATCTCTACTCTTCAAATGGTAGTTACTAGCTGTATGTGTTATTGAACACTTGAAATGGGGTAAGCGTGACTAAGTAAGGAACTGAAGTTTAAACATCGTGTTAATTAATTTAATTTGTAATAGCCACATGAAACTAGATGACTTTTTTTTACTGGACAGTTTTCTAAGAGAATGGACAAAGAGGGGCATATTGATTACTCTGGCAGGTTGAGTGGTTACTATATTTTAGTAGGTAGAAAAAACAAGGGGCTATATAAATTCATAGATAATGCCAATATTTCTGCACATCAAGAATATGGCAGATAAAAACAAAAGAATATGGCAATAGAATGATAAGAAATGATGCTATGGTTTAGATATGGGTTTTTCCCTCAAAAGTTAATATTTTGAAATTTGACCCCCAGTGTAGTGGCATTGGGTGGTAGTAGGACCTTTTTGAGCTGAGGTCTAGTTGGCAGTAACTAGACTATAGATATATCATTCACATGAATGAATTAATGATGTGTTGCAATACCCAGTGAGTCGTATCTTTCATAAGAAGGGATTACTTCTCTCCAGAAAGGGTTATTATATAAGGAAGATGGCTACTCCAAGGTATGACTCTCTACATAAGCTCGCCATCCCCACTTCTTTTGAGGCCACGTTGTAATGTAGTCTCCCTGATGACAGCCTTATGCTTTTCAACTTTCCAGCTACCAGAATTGTCAATCAGGTAAACCTCTATCCCTTGTAACTTTTCCAGTCTCAGGTATTTCTGCAAGCAGCACAATAGTGAATTGAAGCAGATGGTATGTCATATATGCAGATAAGGATTTGGATATAGAAAAAGGTAATATATATCAATATTGGTATACTAGTATACCTTCCAGGTTTAGAGTTATTGCTCTGAAAATTAATCTGCCTGCATCTTAACATGGAATGGAAGTTTCCTCAATAGAAGTACTATGGCATTTAGAGAGTAGACTCTGCATTTTGGCAGCCCGAGTCCAAATCTCTGTTCTGCTATGTAATAGCCAAATGTCTCTGGAGCAATTTTTTGTTTTTGTTTTTCTGTGTCTTAGTTATCCAACTATTAAAGGCTGGGGGAAGAGGATTGCAACAAGACCAGTCCCTTCACAGGGTGTTTTTTTTTTTCCTCTCTCTCTCATCTCCTCACATGTGTGTGTGTGAGCTCACGACAATGAATTTAAAAAACAATAATAATGATAAAAGATAATCTAAGGGTTAGCCTTACTGACAGATGCATCTTAATTTTATTTAGAGTTGTGTTATTTTAGGAATATTTTGTATATGAGGTTGCCAATTTATTTTCATTAATCTTTTTGATTATAGGAAAAACAATTTAGTAAAACAATTTTATTACTTTATTAAAACTTTAATTTATTAATACTTTTATTATTTCTAGAAGATATAATTTGTACCTTTAAATTTTCTTCTGCTTAAAACTCAAATACTTTTTCTATAAATATCTTTATATATGCAATTCCAACTGTTTTTCACACTGACTTCTTTTTATAATTTTTAGGCTTATATTACATAGAAAGATAAATGATTACATTGCCCCAGGTTCATTGAAAGCAAAAATGACATAAAGGGGAAAGATAATCTTTTAAAACATTTATCTAAAAATGACTTTTATTGTCTTTGATTCCTTTTAATTTTCAGATATCCAAGTAACCCTGCTGAAACTTTTTATAACTGCATTGAAAAAATGAAAACTCTATTAATCAACTATTTGTTTAAAAATACAACCTTACATTTCCTGCAAACTATAGAAATCCACAAGTTCAAAGATGACAGTCTTCTTTTTTGTACTTATTTTTACAGTAATTCCTGAGTTTGTAACCCAAGTGAATGTTGCCTTGGAAGCTTTAAATAAGAATTCATTAAATGTGTTTGATGATAATCAATTTGTGGATGTCTCAAAGAAGATCTATGATACAATTCATGATATCAGATGTTCAGTCATGATGATTCGGGTAAGTCAGCTTTACCTTCCACTGAATTATTTCAACATTCTTCACCATCTGGAATGCCGGAAATGATTGCAAGAATGTTTTATTTCTGTGCTGTAATGTCAATGCTGAAATGCATTAGAACTTTAGCAATTCATATGTATCCCCAAAGTCAGATCTACTGTCACAGACAACAGTTTTACTTATGTATTTGGTTATAATTTACCCAAACGAGCACATTTAACCACTGCGTGTGCAGAAATGGGAGGACGCATTGTGTGCAGGATTTCTTGAGGTGTCAGTCTGATCAGGAGCCAAAGAAAAATGCAGGAAGTAATTTGCTTTCTTTTCTTGAACAACAACAACAAAAAAATTGTTCTCATCATTGTACTGGAATTGATAAGGAAAATATGTTAAAACAAAATATTTCTGTGACCAAACCCTCTCTTCCAAGATCAGAGAACCACAGAGTGTTCTGCGAGCAATCTCACTTGGAGCCACTGGGAACTACAAAGACTTAAACTGTCCTGGTCTAAATGTTGTTTATTTAGGGAAATATATGCCTTTTTCCCATGGATGTGAGTGTACCATTTGTTGTGGATACACTTTATACAGAGACTGGAATTCTTTGTTTTTCCTCAAGTGTTAATTATTTTCTTGCCATAGGGCGGGCGCCACCATGCCCCTCAAGTGTTAATTATTTTCTTAATGTTACATAAAAACTAGTTAAGTTCTTTAGAAAATACAAGTGTGAAGATATGAAGATACTTTAGCTTAGTCTGGGTTTGCTTGGAGCCAGAACCTGAGGTAAAGATTTGTGGTATCCATAGTCTATTTCAGAGAAAGTGAGACAGAGAAAGCGAGGCAGCAAAGAGGAGGAGGGAACTAGTAAGATGTGATTATAAGTCATTTCAGGCAAGAGGGACTTGATCCTGCTGGTGAACTAGAAGAGATACAATAGAACTCACCTCGGAACTGTCTCACTTGAGATAAGCAAAATCTGGAGGTTTTTCTGCCTGTTTATCTTCAGTTAAAGGATATCTTCAGAGGTGTTACTGTAGCCTCATGCTCAGAAACAATCAAGCTTTCATGGTCATAGAAAGCAATCCTCAGGCAGGATAGCAGGTGCTCACAGTGAAAAGATGCAGTAGGACTGTTGAATTGAATTTGTAAGTATAAGTAGAATTCAGTTTGAATGACTCTGCACTTGATTCTTAGTAAGGCTATAAGATGGAAATAGAAGTGCTGAGAAGAAATGAGTGAAGCAGTGGCAGTATCTGATAGGCCTGAAAGTCACAGTTGGGCTGCACTGAGAAGGCCATACAAATGGAGTCATGAGTAGACCTCATAAAGAAAAGGGTCAGTAGACAATGGGGAGCCTGGCAGGGCTAATGGATGGTGTGGAAGAGATTGTGAGGCAAAGGCTAAAAGGTGTCAAGAGAATCTAGCATTTCTGGGTTTTGGAAAAGCTGAAAGCAAACCCATTATATGTATCAGAGAAAACTTCCAGGATATATAGTCACCACATAATGACACTTGGGTCAACGACAGGCATCGTATATGACACTGGAGCAACACGCTACACCTTACAGCTTTGGTATGTAGAAGACTTTAGCATCTGGGCTTGTGTAAGTATTCTTTGATGTTCACACAAGAACAAAACCACCTAACAGCACTTCTCAGAATGTGTCTACATTGTTGAGTGATGCATGACTGTACTGGAAGTAGTCTGCTTGTATTTGTTCATATGTGATTGGAAACCATGGCACTAATACTATGAACAGCAAAGACCTTTTACCAGATTTGTTGTTGTTGTTCTTATTAAGGTTTCCATGCCTTACCTGTGTAGATTAGTAGACTAGTAATAAACCAGAGCTGGGAGGATAGGTGTGTGCTGGAGAGCAAACTGAAAGTGTGAAGAAGACACATGAACTACAGGAGATAGTCTTACCGGAATGAAACCCCTGTATTTTCTTCCTGATACATATTTGAGAAGATGAAGTAGTGAAATTGTATAGAGAAGTCAGAGTAGAGAATGCAGTTTTATTTTAAGAGAGGTTTTAGCTATAGGGTGTGTACGCTTGCCGGGCAGACAGAGAGAGATAGAGAGACAGAAAGCAAGAAATCACTCCCACTCCTAAGGGGGATGGCCACACTGCAGTCCCTTTTCCTCCAGTCTCCTCTTGGGATTTTGGGTACACATGCACACGCTCCTGACATGAGTTATAAGCTGCCGGGTCCAGGAGTTGTACTGCGGTCGACTACGAAGGAGTCCAATAACATAACCATTACATTATCTGCTGGTCCTGAGAATGCATTTTTTAATGCTAAAGCTATCTAGGGATGAAAAAATATCTCATAACTTCTCTCAGATATTGCAGTATTTAAAATTTTCCTTTTTTTTAATCAAGGTGGCTTACTTATAGCAAGTCAAATTATCTTGCCATTATATATATTGTTTATAGGTATATATTTATTATACATACACATGTATATTATAATATATATTATATACTATATATTATATTTACTATATATAATTTAATATATTATATTTACTATCTATATACTATATACTATATATACTATATCTATTATATATTATATATATTATTTACACTTAATCACATATATCTTTATAGTGTACATTTCTTTTTCCAGCATGAATACCATACATATCAGTCAATACAAAGATATTACTATATACATTATCATCAGCAAATAGCTTCTTATTTTTTGTCAATTAGACGTACATTGCTTTTTCCCTTCCCCTTCCCCTCCCTCTTGTCCATACTAAACTTTTTGTTTCACATTTTATTGGTTCACAAAAGATCTTAAACTAAAAACATGGACATTATTTTTACATATTTCTTACATATAGCAGTTTTATGTATGCTGAAAATTTTATTGTAATTAATAATAGCTTTTGAGACAGTGACTTTTCACTATAGAGATCTCCTTTTCCAGGTAAATACGTCCATTTCTGCTACTTTTTCTCATAGGAATAATTTAGTACTTTGTGTTCTTCACTAGTCCTTATTTAATTTTCAATTGATATTATTCTAACTAAGTCCTATCTAATGTCATATAAAGTGCAAACTTGTACTTCTATGTTATATATATATATATATATATATATATATATATATTTTTTTTTTTTTTTTTTTTTTTTTTTTAATTCACCAGAGAGTAAATGCTAGAGAGAGAGACTGCACTTCCTAATGGGGCGGGTCACGCTGTAATTCTTTTTCCACCATTTTTCCATCCCATCATTATTTTGGATACACACACACAAGCACAGCATGTTTTTCTTTCACTTTTTTTTTTTGACAAGTTTTTGTTATAGGGCTCATGTGCTCTCATATGTGCCTGGTGTGAGTTTTAAGCCACTGGGTCTGGGACTCCAACTGTGGCTGACTGTGTGGGAGTCCAGCAGTGTAACCATTATACCATCTGCTGGTTCCAGTGTTTTTCAGGCTGCCCGGTCCAGAATTCAAACAGCAGTCAGCCACGCGGGATATGCCTCTCAATGCACAGTACTTACCAACTGTGCTATGGGACTAGCCCATACGTTATTTCCACTGATACAGCCAACTGCTGTTAACCCGCTTCTGTTTGTTTGTTTGCAGTTTTGTTTTTTATTTTGAACACCAGCATTGTTCAATAGAGGATGAATTCCCTTTACTTTTTTTTCATTCTTTTGTAATCTAGAGTCTTAGTTTCTTTTTTTTTTCTTTATTTTTTTTTACATTAATTCACTGTACATCATTACAGCATACAAATGAATTTTCCATCCAAAATATACTGTATATTGGCTCAATCAAGCACATCAACATACATGTTGTCAGCAAATAATTTTCCATTTCTTATGTCTTGTATACTTTGTTTTTTGTTTTTGTTTTGTTTTGTTTTGTTTTGTTTTGTTTTGCCATCCTTGGTTCCCTATCCCTCACCCTCTGTCATGTCCCACCCTCCTCCCACATTGTCTCTGGTATCCATGGTTGCTTTCTATGCCTTTTTCCCCCATTTAATTGATTTGTTAATGAACTTAACTAGTCTAAATATTTCCAATAGCAAGCGCAGCTGATATATACCTATACATGAATCCAAGTCTGACTTTAGGCATAAACCTCAGTGAGTAGAATGAACATACTATAAAGTAGTACCTAGCTGGGGCTATATGGCTTACTGCAGTCATCAAATATGCATTTTTTAAAATTTCGATAAGAACAGTTTTACTGTTTTTTTCTCCTGAAACTTTTTTTTTAATTACTTAACATTCATTCCCTGAGCATCATCACAACATACTAAATGTGGTTTCCCATCTAGAATAAACATGCATGATTAAGCCACTATGCAGTTTATTCTAGAGTCTTAGTTTCTTCATCTAAATAACTACTAGTAATATTAAATTATAGTGTTCTTTTTTCTGATTATAGTCCCTATTAGATGGCTCTAGTTATGGACATTAGTATTAAAAACCTTCAGAATATTGCTTCATCTACCTGAGGACATGTTTATAAGTACATGCATTTTTTTTTTACTTATTTTTTCCATAAATTAGAGAGACACAGGGAAAGAGAGAGAAAAAGAGAGAGAGCAACCCCAAATGAGTCCTGATGCCACAATCCACCCCGGCCGTCAGCCAGCCCCAGATCATGGGCATATACATATCCAGGTCCTCAGATGAACCAGAAACCTTCCCATATGGGACATGCAGAGTGACACATTTTGCCTCTGTACCACTATCTGTTCACCTGTCAATTTATTATTTGAAAAATAGTTTTTTTTCTTTAATTTTGAGGGCAGCAGTAGTCCTTCTTTAAAATACGTTTTATGGCCAAAAGGATAAGACAGATAAAAACTGAGATGCTGTACTTGAAACCATGGAAGAGAGGCTGGAAGCGCACATCTCTGTACCTATACCCCCAATTCTCTAGAAAACCTCTGATGGAACATCTATAATATCTGTGCAGGGATTGATTCCCCAAAGGATGATCCATAATTCTCTGGACTTAATTGCTCATTGGAATACAGGATGAAAATAGCCTCTACCTCAGGGACAATAAATACACAATAAATAAAAATCTATTCTTTTTTTTTCTTAAAGACCATTTCTTTATCACAGAAGATAATAAAGTTGATCTGTTATAATCTTCTCTTTACAAAGTTAAATTTAAAGCTGACCAATATTCTGGCCTTCGAACTGCAAATCATTTGATATGTCTTCAAGGTATCCAAAAAGTGTCAACATCAAGGTCATAAGTTCATTATGATGCAAGTTCAGGGAAGAATAGGCTGTGCTCTTAAGGGTGTTCGTGTTACAGAATCCTATCTTATATATGAATTTTCATGAGTCCTCTTCAGTTCCCTTGAGACAATACAATTCTAACTTAAGATCAGAACCTGATATTTTATACATTAACTTCATAAAAATGTAATTATGTGCGCCTTTACCATTTCTTTTTATCAATTATATTAGCAGTTTAAATTATTTTAAGAAGTCCTAATTTCAATACTGTGATATTTAATATTGCTATCTCCACTGGATTCACTGTGTGGACAGATGAGTTTGTAGAACCTCATACTCAACAACCTTGGAAAGTAGGGGGTATTAAGTAGTTTAATCTTTTTGGTGTTTAGTATCTACATATAAATTTTATAATTATTTGGTCCATATAATACGATGGTTAAGACTAAAACAAGAAACAAATTTCGCTTAACCTGTTTTCTCCTTTGTAAGATACATTTGGTATTAAATCTTTGTATTCAGAAAATTATTACACTGATGAAATGAAATTCTTAACAGATAATGGTCTATTACAAGATAACTACAACCTCTATGACCACAGAGAGCTAATACTTACTAATACTACTAGAGCTGCTTTTATTTTTTTTCTAATTAAGAATGTGAACTGTAGAAACTATAGAAATGTATGTATGGAGCAACATGAAGCCAGAGAACAAAAAGCAACCTGTAGAGGCCACAGTTCTAAACGAAGAAATGTGTGATTTTTCAAGATCTAATTTATGTAAGAGGATACCTATGTTTATTAACATCATAAATCAAAATTATAGATTGTTTAATGCAAATTATACTTTTGAACCAACCTAAGTTTAAGCTAGTGTTATTATTCTGCATATTATTTTTTTATTAACTTCTTACAATGTGAAAGGAATATTGAACTCTTATTTCATGTTCATGTTCATCCTTTTGGAACAATGTATTTAACCATAAAGGGAGGAAATTTTAAAAGGCAACATAATTGAATTGTGAGAGACTAACATGGGTGGTCAGCAGTGAAAAACCCTTAAGAAGAGAAACAAGATTCAAGTAAAAACTACTTTTGCAACAGGTATTCAGAATGCAGATTTCCTGTATTTTCTTTGTGAATTTTATGAATTTTCATATGCTGCCTGATCCAAAGCACAGGGAAAATACTTTGAAAGATACTTTAGAAAAATACTTTCCAAAGTCAAATGTGAAGATTTTCAGGGCAATCACTAAGTGTGGATTTCCTGTGCTGGTTTTCTAACCTCATTAGGGAGCAGGAACATAGTTTAGATCTCTGATTTGATGGAAGTTAATTTAGGAGGAAATGAAGGAAAATAAATGTTAAAAGGCAAAACATTCACATGATCTACTTTACACAAACTGTTTTTACATGAATCATTGACAGAGCTTCTTGCACTGAAACAATCCAACACAAAAATTCAGTTTATATAGCCAGAAAGCTGTGTCGAATTTCATGGTATCCACAGGAATGGATAGATTTATGGCTTTTAATGGAACTATGTATAATGTACTTCGTTGAGATTATTTTCACTGTTTTATCTTTTCTTAACTTATTTTACTTTCTTCCATAGCATTTTTTCTTTGGGCCTCACAGAAATTGTGTCTTCTGTCCTAAGCTGCTGTTGTCTGTCTGAATTCTCACTTTCACTCTTGGAGGTCTTGACAGTGTCAGCCCCTATAAAATGTTAGCACCACAAGTATAATTTTGTGGAATTAAGTTTGGAAATGGAGAAATGATGAAAGAATACTACGTAAAACCAAGTCCAGTTCAAGTCTCAGCTCTATGTGTTACCACTTACATTATTACTTTATATGATGTCATCAGTTTATTCTCTGCAGAGAAAAATAGAAGAATATATAACTATCAGATTCCTACTTTAAAGTATCATAGCATTTAAAATGAAGTGCTGGGGACCAGCCGGTGGCGTAGTGGTTAAGGTGCTGGACACTCCCATATGACCAACCATGGTTCGAGTCTCAGACCTGGTAGCATGCTTTCTCACTTTCCTTCTCTCTCTCTCTCTCTGTCTCTCTCTGGTCAAATAAAATAAGTGAATGAAGAAATTAAATTAAAGAAAAAAATAATTCTTTTAAAAAAATGAAGTGCTAAACACTTTTTCTAATACCCGAAACAAAGTGAGACCATCCATACTCCAAGGCCATGAAATTAAATAAGAAATGTACAATAAAGAAATACGATAAAGCTTAAAGTATATATTTCTAAACAGTAGCAACTAAAAATTAGAAAATACTTTTTTCTTTTCTTTTTTTTTTTTTTGGAGAGGTTTTCACTATAGGGCGCGTTCGCTTGCCAGACAGACAGAGAGAGACATAGAGACAGAAAGCAAGAAATCACCCCCCACGGGGGATGGTCACGCCGCAATCCCTTCTCCTCCATTCTCCTCTTGGGATCTTGGACATGCACGCACACGCGCCCGGCGTGAGTTTTAAGCCACCGGGTCCGGGACGCGAACCACGGTCGACTACGTGGGAGTCCAGCGACATAGCCATTACGCTAACTGCTGGTTCCCTAGAAAATACTTTCTTTTTGACCAGCCATGCTGGGTTAAGTGCTGTGTCGAAGAGATAGAATTGGCTGATGTGGTTGGAATCTCTGTACTGGTGACAATACACCAGGATCTTGCATGTGTGCCAAGATCCTGATGGGTTAGAGAATTAGAAAAAAAATTATTGTGGTGTGAACCACCATGTTGAGGGGGAGGTTCCCTCTCTCTCTCCATCCCTGTGTATGTGCTCTCCATAATGTATAAAAACAAACTATAAAAAATTATTTTGAAAAGCACAATATATCATGAAATAAAAAACAAACAGTGATAACTTTAATATAACACTACAAAACCTGCATTCTAAAAAATATAAAACATTGGGACCAGCAGTTAGTGTAATGGCTATGTCACTAGACTCCCACGTAGTCGACTGCGGTTCGCGTTCCGGACCCGGTGGCTTAAAACTCACGCCAGGCGCGTGTGCGTGCATGCCCAAGATCCTGAGAGGAGAAGGGATTGCGGTGTGGCCATCCCCCCCGGGGGTGATTTCCCCCTTTCTGTCTCTCTGTCTCTCTGTCTGTCTGGCGAGCACACGCAACCTATAGCAAAAACCTCTTGAAAAAATATAAAACATTATTGAAAAACTTAAAATGACCTAAATATATGAAGAGATAAATAATATTTTCATACTGGAGACACAATATTGTTAAGATGTCAATTATCCCAAAATTGATTATAGAGCCAATGCTTTCCAAAATAAATTCCAAGAAGATATTTTATAAAAACTGATCATTTTAGATATGATATGGGTGTACACAGTGGTCAAAACTCATTAAACTGTATGCTTAAAATTGTATGTAAATGACATGTCAATAAAATTAATTTAAAACTAAATAATGCTTTACTCAGCAGCTAATACCTTTGGAAATAGATCATTGAATTAAATAAAGTCCTACGAAACTGTACTAATTAAGGCTGATTAGAAAGTCTGGCATGGACTAATGAAAATGCTTAAATTTTGAATATTATAAAATTAATGCCTTTTTACTTTATAACTGGCTATTTGCCAATTATTAGTATTTCTAATGTATGAATTATTTATGTTTTTATCTTTATTCAAGATAGAATATGCATATAAGAATAGCATATGAAAAGGAGCACCATCTACAGAGTCTGGCCATCTGGTCATGCCACAATCCCATTCTTCCAATAGCCCAGACTGTTTGATCCTGTGCACCTGTCTGCATCCCTGGCATGTTTCAGGCTGACCAGGGCTGAGGATATGAACCATGGTTATCATGTGGAGTCCAGCTTGTCTTGAGCAGGGCATTACCACTATACCACAGGACTGGCCTGTGGGTCCTTATTTATTTATTTTTTATTTCTCATGTTGGTGAACCATCACATTATTAGTTTAAATCAGGGGTTGCAACTTATAAACTTGGCCAAATTTAGTTCACCATATTTCATATGGACTATGGCCTAAGAATGGTTTTAATATTTTTAAATAGACAACTCAAAAAAAATTTCAAAAGAAGATTTTCTGACATGAGAAAATTGTATGAAATTGTAATTTTAATGTCCATAAATAAAACTTAATTGAAACATGATCATAGCCCTTGGTTTATATCAATGACTCATATGTGCTACAGTGGCAGGGTTGAGTAATTGCTACAGAGACTACATGGCTCACAAAACCAAAATCATTTACTAGGCTTTTTACAGAAAATGTTTACTGATCCTTGTTTTAGGTAGTTGGTTTTAGTCTTTTACTAAAATCTTGAATGGCTTCTCATGAGCCCAGTTGCCCACCTTTTTAGTTTTACTTTATATATCCAAGTGTCTAATATTTAAATATTATATTTGTCTTTTCTTCCATGTGGCTTGAGTCAGGAGGTCCCCCCTGCCCCGAGCAATTTCTGTTAGTGCTATACTCAGTCTAGGGTTCCAAACTCTGTTTTCTCTCCTCTCCTCTCTTCACTTCTGTTTCCCTTTCCTCTTCTCACCACCTGCCATCCTGAAGGCTTCCATTCTCCTGGATACTCTAATTTTCTCATCCTTTATTTTGTAGATAAAACTATATTTTCTTATTTCCAAACTTTGTGTTCATGTCCTGATGTCTTGCAAATAGAGTTCTTTAGTTATTAGGACTCATCCATCTCCAGAGACCATAAGGAGTTTCTTAGATTCCTTTTGGTATACTACATGATCCTATCAGCAGGAAAAATTAAATTCTAGTCTAGCCAAGAATTATCTACATATTGAAAATCAAATTTTGGAAGTTTATAGGAAGTTGACATTTATCAACTTTATTCTTTCGTTGTTTCCTTTTTTAAATATTAGAGTAATAATAATTTTGTCCAAAGATTATTGGAATAACAAATGAGCTTTCGTACGATAAATGCTTGCTAAGTGAGTTTATCATTCAGTGAATTAGTTTGAGTACAGGTATGCCTTGGTTTGCATAGGATAATCTTGGGTTATACTCTTTTACTCATGGTGCTATCCAATTTGGACGGTAAATTGTTAAGCTCACTCCAGAGTCTGGGTCTTGATTATAAGACTCGAGGCCCTGTGGTGCATCACCTCTGTTCACTGTGTGATGTTCACAGTGCTGGTCCCTAATGATCATAGTTCCCCGTCAAGCCAGTTTTTCCAACCTCAGGAAACACCTTCTCTCCACAGACCTAACTGCTATCAAATGTTAGCTTCTTTTCTTTGTGCTTTACAGATCCTTTGTTGACTGTGGAGAATCTGTTCAGGCACCATTTCAGACTTACTTAACATGCAAAGACTATTACCTTTTCATTTTTCAGTGTTAAGCAGATTTTCTAAGTTCATTTTAGTTATTCTCCTCATCGTTTTCACAGGACTCTTGCCAGGGAGTACCAGTTAAAATATTCTTTCCTTTTCGGAAGAGATATGATTCCTTTATAGTGCAGAATCAGTTTGTAAAGAAGCCAGTTAGTAGAGGACTTCCTAAGAGAACTTAATAAAAGGACTATAGTGCAGTAACATTAGCTTTATAAGCAAATTTAAATCAAACCTTAGTGGGGACCATTCAGCAGTGGGACTCTTGCTGTTGCCTCTGAAAACAAAGACTGTAAAGTAAAGAAATTCAGAACTACCTGCTGGCACTGGTCAGCAAGCAGTGAGGTCTTAGGTTCTCATCACACTAATGGCCTTTCCGCATGTGGATACCATTTGAAGAGAATTTTGACTAAGGGAACAGAGGTGACACCATAAGAAAAAAACACTCATTGAGAAACATGTTGGCTAAGCTATAAAAGTGGTGTTAGTCAGTGATCTCTATTGCTCATGCTGAGAGAAAGATGATCAGTTTGAAGTCATTCTGGGAAGTGCTCTTTCACCAAAGGGTCAAAGCTACTGGACTGACAGGAGAGTCCATGGTCCAAAAGAGCTTTGATGAAGACCTGTCCTGCATTCAGAGAGCTCTACACAAGTGCAGCTAAGAGTGCTTAGTTCCACATAGCTGAATATAGGGAGGCGAGCATCTCTGCAATATTGACAACGCCTCAGGTGTTCAGGGGAAATGGAAATTGTTCAGCGTTGTGAACAAAATAATAATATGGGGAAGTTATTTAGTTCTAGACTCTTAAATGATTATTTGGTTTTATTTTTGATAAGTTGATTATTAAATGATGTATTAGTTGTGATAAACCTATATTAGTAATCAAATAAGGTATATTTACATTAAGTATTAAATCTAATAAATTTTTATCATTTTGTCATAATATTTTTTTTCAATTTTGCCAGAAGGAATATGGGCTGGGCAGAATCAGCGAGAGGGAGAGGGAAATTGAGAAAGCGATCCCAGTGGAAGATAATCACACCACAATCCCTTCTTCATTTTTCCTTCCTTTCAGGATTTTGAGCACACATGCCTGGTGTGTTTCTCAAGCTGCTGGATTCGGAACTTGAACGGCACAGATGCCCAAGTGAGATCCAGCTGCCTTAACCACCACCCCACCAACAGGCCTCCAAAACTTGTTTTGTTCTAAAACTCTGAAGGTGTACTAATTTCTTATTTTAAATAAGAAGTTTGGCCACAGTCCTACATTTCAAAATTAACTTTTGGAGAGCTAAATGGGCCTTACAGAGAAAACAATCTGAAAAATACAATTTATTAAATAATGACTTTTGGAAAACAGATTGTGGCAATCCCAATTTGTAGCAGGTCAGTCAGAAGAGGAAGGAAGATTGAGAATTGTATACTTCCAGTCTCTGTAAAGTAAATGATTATGTTTCAGAAGGAAAAATATTGTAGAGTCTGATAGCAAAACATCTCCAAGTGAAATGAGGCTTTTGAAGTCACACATTGAAAGGGGAAGTCACAGAATGATACTCGGTTTCTTTACGTACTTGTTTTAGAACAGCTTGTACCGTAGAAGGAGGAAACAGCTCAATGTTTTTACTCCATGGGATCCTTTATCAGTGACTTCTTTTTGCTGATATGTCAGTTATAAACACATAAATCCTAAGAATCACTTTTTGGGCAATTTGTTGAAGAACACATGTCCTACAACTCTTCTTAGCTCACTCAGATTCAGACACACTGACCTGCTGATCGTTCCTCCAATTTGGCCAACATGCCCACATTTCAGACATCTTTCTACTTACTGTCATTTCTAACCATGATGGTTTCCTCCAAGAAACCGCACAGGAGGCCTCTTCAGGTCTGCTCCACCATTACGTTATATAACATCCTACACAGATACTATAAGCCACCTATAAAAATAGCATCTTCCCCCTCAGGCCCTCTCCACCTTCTTCAAGTTGAATTGTGTTTGCCACAACAAACTGACACATATTCTGTGATATTATAAAGACAGATGTGTGTGTTGGTGTCTACAGTTCCTGGCTCATAACTATTTGGCCTTTTGTCCTTAGTTTCTGAAGTGTTCCAAAGCAGGCTATAGAACTGGAGATGAAATTAAGGCCCTCATGTTAGAGGGTTCTGGCCCCATACCCGGGAGGAAGGAATACTGAACAGAGAGGCCACAAGAATCCAAGTCCAAGGCCTTGCTAGGTTTCTCTGCTCAGTCTGTAATGTTAAATCATATTGTTTTTTTATCCAAGCACACTGTTGTCCATGCTTCACTCATGCTTATGTAATAAAGTCTCCATATAAATACAAAAGAGCAGGGCTCAGAGAGCTTTTGGACAGCAAAACATTTATGGAGGAGTGTGGAAAGGTGAATAAGAACTCATCCACATGCTGAGAGGGCTCTATCTCAACTCCATGGGTATGGACGTTCCATGCTTGGGATTCTTCTCAACCCACCCTGTGAACCATTTCATCTGGCTGTTTGTTTGTATCCTTATAAAAGCTTTTGTAGTAAACAGTAAACGTAAGTGCTTCCCTGTGTTCTGTGAGCTGTCTAGAAAATTATTGAGCCTACAGAGGGGGTTATGGCAAGTCCCATCTATAGCCAGTCAGCCAGAAGTTTCAGAGTCTGGATGTGGCTGGTATCTGAAGTAAGGGCAGTCATATGGGACTGAGCCCTTAAGGAATGGGATGGACACTATGTCCAGATGAATAGCATCAGAATTGAATTGGTTTATAGGATGCTCAGCTAGTGTCAACTGCAGCGTTAATTACTTGCTTGTAAGGAGAAAGCCCCACACATTTTATGATTACAGAAGTGACCTGTGTTGTAAGTGTATAGTAGAGAATTGGAGTCTGAGTTTTATTTTTTTTCTACATATGTATGTATCCATTTGTTTTCCTATTGCCTTTTTCTCCACACAAGGACATAGTCTATATGAAAGAAGGACTTTTTAGACCTTTAAAACAAAATCAGATGTTGGGGTATTTTATAACCAAATAAAGTAGTAGATTTTCTTCTCAAATTTGACATATGTTTAACATGTAATAACAGGATCTCAAGAATTAAGGGCAGGAAAAAATTTATGATAACTTGTTATATTTTACAATACTAAATGATGATAAATACTTTCACAAAAATTAAAATTCACTTATTTTTTTTAATTGCTGGGAAGCACATGCACTCTCAAAAGAGAGAGACTGACAGAGGAAAAAAAAGGACTTTACCCCCACCCCGTGGGAAATGATCATGAAGTAATCCCTCTCTTCCATTTTTTTTTTCCTTTTGAGATTTGTGGTACACATGCACAAGTGCCTGGAATAGTTTTTCAAACATTCAAGGCCAAGACTTGTACTGAATAATTTGACCATTTGGGATATGGTTCCTCTGACCAACAGGACACAAGGCTGGTGCAAAATTCACATAATCTTTGATTTAAGGGAGTTTTTAAGAGTACCAAAGAGTTCTACTAAGTGTGGTACTTAGTGACTACTTCCGTGATCATGAATGCACAGTTCATGTTTGTGTTGATGCTACTTGTCTCAATAGAAGCTACTGTAAAGTTAGAACCACGTGCAGGGGACAAGATGGTTTTTTAAGATGATGACAATTATAGAATACCCCTGCTGAGACATCTTGATTATATGCATTAGCTGTTGGGTAGTGGAAAAAGATTTTTGAGGATAAAGTTTACAAAACTTTCTGAAGTCTATTTTATGCACATATTTTCCATTTTCAGTCCCATGATGTTATAAGCTCCAAAAAGTCACAAAATTATCTACAAAATTTAATGATTAAAATGTGTATTACACTGTCTTATATTGGAGTGTTTAGAACAGAAATCAGAAATTTAATTAAAGCCATAAAATATAAAAAGATACCATAACAAAAATCATTTCTAAATTTAAAAATGGCTATAAAACATATTTTAACCAGCTCATAGTGGTCTATTTAGTAAAATACATTTAAAAATCCAGAATTTTAACATATCTTATACTATCACTAAAATTAGTCGTTTAGTCATTTGGAAATAACTTCAGAGTATTTGTTTACCAAAAATTTTTATTGACAATGCACTTATAGTGGATAACCTTATCTGGTCAATTTTGCTAATACTGGTCTTGGAATATATATATATGTATGTATATATATGTATATATATGTGTATGTATATAGATGTATATATATGTGTATGTATATAGATGTGTGTGTGTATACATATATACATATATGTGTATATATATATATATATATGTCTCTCTGCACTTCTTTCACAAATAAAAATAAAAATCATTTTATCTCTAAGTCATGTGCTCTTTTAGCTTCAAATTTGTGTTTGTAAAATAGAATAACAAAACTACTTGCATAATGATTATTAGAGTTTACAAGGCATAATACCTGTAAAGCATTTAGTAAAGTTTCTAACATATTGTAAATGCTTAGTGAATGTTAGTATTTGCATTAGTCAAAGTAACAGATGTTAGGTGTTTGTAACACTTACCCCAGCAGCTTATCAAAACAATAGTTTATTTATTATCTATGCATTGATCTGCTGCTAGCTCATTTTCCTGTAAAGGTTTATGCCAGGTAATGTCTCAGTGATTCAGAATCCTTTAATCTTGTGTTGCTGGCATCTGTATAATGAAGCCCCCACTCTCACTGCAGAAAGGGATAGGAGAGTAGATTATTGAGCAGGCAGTTTGTTGGCCAAACCTCAAAGTGGCATAATTCCCTTTATATTATATTGCCAAAAATCAAGTGAAATGTACCCAAATAATCTACAAGGATCTGACTAATGCTTTCTTTTCATGAAGCAGAAATAAGATTAATAGCATATATTCATTCTTTGTCAAAGTTTTTGCTTCAACTATTAATGTTGTGCAACTAATTACTTTTAGCTATCAATATAGAGTGGCATTAAACGAGAACTAGTTCATTATGCTCACTGATTCGTTGGATCAGGAACTCATAAGAGAACCTTGTTCCCTTACATGCCTGATGCCTAGGCTGAGGACTAGAAGGCTAAGAAAAGTTCCATTTAGCTTCTCATATGTGACCTGGCTTTCACACAGCAAAGCAGACTCTGGTTTTTTGGACTTTATACAGGACATTTCAGGGATCCAAGAGTAAGTACTACAATTAACAAAGCACACACTTCATTGGATTTTCTAACCTCATCTCAGAAATTACAGTGTCATTTCTTTTGTGATACCTTGGTTACAAGCAAGTCAAAAGCTTCCCAAATTTGGGTTCATAGGTAAGTTGCTGGACTCCCACATGGTTGACCAAGAATTGAGTCCCAGACTAGGCAGCTTGAAACTCATGCAGGGTAAGTGTGCATGTGTGCCCAGAATCACAAGGGGAGAATAGAGGAAAAAGGATTGCAACATGGCTATCCCCCTGGTTTCCTGTTTTCTGTTTCTCTCTGTCTCTCCGGTGAGCACACATGCCCTATAGCAAAAATCTTTCTATATATTAAAGAAAAAAAAAAAAAAAGACTCCCAGCAAGTGGCATGGTGGTTAACGTGCTGGACACTCCCATATGGCTGACCACGGTTCAATTCCTGGAACTGGTGGCTTGCTTTCTCACTTTCCTTCTCTCTTTCTGTCTCTCTGGTCAAATTAAAATAACTGAATGAATAAATAAAATTCAAAAAAACGACTCCCAAATTCAAGAGGAACAGATGTGAAACCCACCTTTCAATAGTTGTTTAAAGGTCAAAAGGAGCACATGAGACAGGAAGTAAAATTGTACCCATCTTTGGAAAATACAATGTGCCAAACGTTATTATTATACCCTTATTGTCATTATCAACATCATAATCATCATTAGTAATAATTATATTTTTACTGATTTATTCATGACCGTAAATCAGTTTAAACAGCTTTCTGCTTATTAAGTAGTAAAATGAACAGGGTCTTAAACCATTGCAGGTAATCGTTTGTTTCATGACAAGTAAAGCTTTAAGAGTTCTGATTAATCAAATATTTTAGTTAATAGAATTTTAAATTGACACTTTTTTTTTTTTTTTTGAGAGGTTTTTGCTATAGGGCGCGTGCGCTCGCCAGACAGACAGAAAGAGACAGAGAGATAGAAAGCAGGAAATCACCCCCCAGGGGGGATGGCCATGCCGCAATCCCTTCTCCTCCATTCTCCTCTCGGGATCTTGGGCATGCACGCACACGCGCCCGGCGTGAGTTTAAGCCGCCGGGTCCGGGACTCGAACCGCGGTCGACTACGTGGGAGTCCAGCGACACAGCCATTACGATAACTGCTGGTTCCTAAATTGCCACTTTTAATGTCTTCTATAGATGTATTTATTGCCTATTTGAGGTATTAAGTTATATGTAATTTTTCTGATAACTTTTCCCAAAAATTCATCTGAGATAAGAATAGGTAGGAGATATAGAATAAAAGGTTGAGAAGGGTATGTAAAATATGAAATTATTATGAACCTGAATGACATGGAATAAAGAAAGCATGATATATAGCCTATTGAGTCAACCATTTAAAATATATTTGAGTACCTTTTTTCTTTCAAGCACCATGCTAGGTTTTAAAAGTGTAAACATGAGTTATTCACAATCCTTGCTCTCAAGCAACTGGCAATCTCATGGAGCAAAAGATACATAAGCAAATGATAGGAATATATCGTGAAAGTAATATAATCGAAGCACATAGAATCATCGTTGGACATATAATGTTTTAATTCTGCCGTGGAGAAATTGTGCAAAGATGTAGGTCTTTGGTGACATTTGACTTGGCCTTTTATGTATATGTAGGCATGTATTGTCTAGTTCAATGTGGTTTAGGACATGTCGTCAGAATTTTCTAGGGAGCTAGAATCAATAGGTTAAATAGATGAAAGAGATGATAGATAGATGATAGGTAGATGATGATAGATAGATGTTGATAGGTAGGTGGGTAGATAGATAGGTAGGTAGATAGAAAGAATTACTGAGGAAATCAGCTTATGCAATATGGCTGTCAAGAAGTCGCACATCAGGACAGCTGCAAGCTAAAGAGCATAGGATTCTGGTAGTGTGATTCAGTCTAAGCCTGAAGGTGTCAAAAACTGGCAAGTTAATAATGTAACCCACAGTCCCAGGTTGGAAGCCTGAGAAACCTGGGACCACTGGTGAAGATCCTGGAGTCCAGAGGCAGACAAGCCTTGAGTTCTGACATCCAAGACGATGGTAAAAGTGTATCTTGTTCTCTCAAAAGAGGCCCATTCATCTTGTGTGTTTGCTTTCTCTGGGCCCCTTGATGATTGGATCATGCCTGCCACATCGAAAGCAGATCTTCCACATCTAGTTTACTCAGACTTTCATGCTAATTTCTTCTGGAAACACCCCCATAGTAATGCTTCATTGCATTTTCAGGTGATTCCTTAGTCCAGGTGGATTGACTCCCAAACTAACCATCAAAGTATATTAGCAAGGATGTAGAGATAAAGGGATGCTTAGAGAACTGTCTTTAAGCCGAGATGTCTGCATCCTAATGAAGAGGTGGAAGGAGAGTCAAAATGTAAGCCTAGCCCATATTCTTAAGATTCGTTAGGCCATTTCAAGGAGAACGATCTTGCCAAATGGCAAGAGGAACAGAATATTACTATTTTTGGTATAGAGTATTCAAGATTCAACTTACAGAGGTGGGGTAAGGTATAATCCTCCTTTCCCTCACCACAATCGCCCCCTTAAACTACCTCATATTTGAAAATTGAGGTTCTTTTTAGCAAGAGAGAAAGGCCACATATTGTTGGGTTGACAAGAAACTGTGTCTTATAATCACTAAATATATCAATCAAGTGTAATTTTGGGGGATGGTTCTTTCTTAGGATATGGGACCTCTCCTAAAGAGACCTTGAAAGAATGATGAAGATAATAATATTAATAATAATATTAATAATAGAAAAAAAATTAGGCTTGTATTTGGAATACACATCTTTGCATTTGCAGTGAGCTGAAGGCAAACATATGCCAAAACTCTTTTAAACTGCCTGTCTCTGAAAGATTTAGGAAATCATGGGACCAGCAGTTAGCATAATGTCTACGTTGCTTGACTCCCATGTAGTTGACCGTGGTTCGAGTCCCAGACCCGTTGGCTTAAACTCATGCCAGGTGCATGTACGTGTATGCCCAAGATTCTGAGAGGAGAATGGAGGAGAAGGAATTATGGTTTGGCCATCCCCCCTGGGGGGGTGATTTCTCGCTTTCTGTCTCTCTGTCTCTCTGTCTTTCTGGCAAGTGCACGCGCCATACAGCAAAAACCTCTCCAGAAAAAAAAAAAAAAAAAAGATTTAGGAAATCAAATTGGAAATCAGACATGTTCACCATCAGAGCAGCCAAGGTGAAGGGATTGAAGTACTGTCTCGCCAGCTTCAGGGACTCATTGAGTCTGTTCCAGAGTAGAACATGTCACTGATTACAGAGGATTTTTGGTGTTAAATTAACAAAAGAAATTGCTAATCAGAATCCAAGTGGGAGATGTAAATGCCAAAAGATATGAACTCACCATTTAATGCACAGAGACTCATTTTCTCCTTCAGATGCTTTAATTTGAAGCTTCCCACATTAGTTTCAAAAGAACCACATCAGTAAGAGAAGGTTGAAAGCCAGTGTGTTCTGTTATGGTGAGCGCTGAGTTAGAAATCAGAGACCTTGCTCCTGGTTTCAGCCACATTCTTTAGCTGTGGCATCCTGGTCCTCCACTTGACACACTGTCACGTAATGTCCTAATGTACAAGAAGGGTATAATCACACTTGAGTGCTTATAGCTCATATTTTAAGAGTGCTTTTCTTCTTTCTTTCTCGCCTCCTTCTCTCCTCTCCTTTTCTTTCCTTTTTCCTTTTTATTTATTCATTCATTAAATCATCTTTTTATTTAATTACTTTGATTTTTTCTGTTGAGTATCTACTATGTGCCAATAAATCTAGCAGATAATTAGACATATAGACATAGATAAGCTCTCCATTTTTATAGAGTTTATATTCTTGTGGGGGAAGACAAATAACAAGCAATAAAAGAAACATATAGACAAACCAGTTATAATGACCAATATGAAGGAAGTAGAATGACATCATTAAGGGAAAATTGGCTAAGAGATAACAGCACTTTAGTAGTCAGAGAAAACCTCTCTGTGGAGATCAAGTTTGAATTGGTTAAGAATAAGAATAAAGGGGTCAGCAGATGACATGGCAGTTAAAGGGGATGAACTCCCACATGGCTGAATGTGGTTCGATTCCCAAACCTCACAGCTTGCTTTCTCAATTTCTCTCTCTCTGTCTGGTGAGCACACATACCCGATAGCACATTTAAAAATAATAATAAGTAAAATTATTTTACAAAGAATAGGAATAAGAAGGAGTCAGTAATTGCAACACAGGAAAAGAATGCCTCAGGCACAGTAAAGGAACTGCAAAGATAACAAGACTTGGGGAACTTTGTTATTCTCAGTAACACAGAGCCCAGCTGCAGTAGCGTGCATGTTTCCATATACAGTACTTTGGTTTTAGGATTCTTAGGAATTGATGACTAACGTAATAGCTAGCAAAAAGAGCTAAATATTCTAATTATAGAATAAGAAAATAGTCTGTGGAACCCAGAATGCTTCACAGGGCTTAGATATATGAGGGTGTATTCAAAATTTTGTGAAAAATACATCTTATGCAAAAACAAACAAACAAAAAAACAAAAACAACCATAGGTTCCGTTTCTTGCACCAGTATAAATTTATACTTTTATTTTCATTTTTGTTAGAGGTTTTTTGCCTTAGAGCACATGCACTCATCAAAGAGAAAGAGACAGAGACAGTAAAAAAGTGAGAAATCACCACCCTAGAGGGGGAGGACCACAATGTAATTCCTTCTCCGTTTTCCTCATGGGCTCTTGGTCACATGCACCTGGCATGAGTTTCAAGCCACCATGTCTGGGACTCTAACCATAGTCAGTCGTGGGAGTCCATCTGCTCTTCCCTAATTCCAATTTTCTTTTCTATTTTTTTTTTTTTTTTTTTTTGGTGAACCTTTTGAAGTTCCCTTTTAATTAAAAGATTTGAGACAGGAAGAGAGAGAGGATTAGACTTTTTGAAATGCAGTGTTCAGAAAGAAGTTAGTCAGTTCTCTTCCTTCCCTTTGTATTGTCCTTTGTGGCACTTGGTGTTCCTCACACTACACTGCAGAAAATAGCAATGAAAGATACCCTGACAATGACTGAACCCATACTCTGTAATGTAAACTTTAATATTAATGTGGGCACAAATTATACAATTGTAAACATTACTTATAGGGTTTTGATAAGAACTAGTAGTTGGTCATTCTTAGTGTTTCAAATCTACGTAGTTATTTTTGCTTCTCTTGCAGGTTTTACTGTTGCATTATGCTATCTTTGTTGGGAAGGTTTGATCATTCTTATGTCCTTTTTAATACCTGTAGAGAGTCAGAGTTTTGCTTGTGTGCTTTCTGAAAGGATTGTCTTTAAGTTAAGTCTTTATCTCTTTGGAAATTTACTTTGCTCTAGCCTATTCTGCAAAATGTTGTCCCTTATTCATTTCTGTTAACTCCAGTGATGGCTTTTGCCTAATTCTTAATTCTTTCTCTAATGTCAAGACTTATTTCGTGCTTCCTTTCCCAACTACATTTTTTTCCCAGAGATTTCTGCCTTAGGGTATGTGCACTCACTGGAAAGAGAGACAGAGACGGTGAGAGGGAAAGTGAGATATCCTCCCCTCACCCAGGGGATGGCCATGCCACAATCCTTTCTCCTCTATTCTCTTCCTGGGATCTTGGGCATGCATGCACATGCGCCTGGCTTGACCCTTAAGTCACAGGGTCAGGGGGATTTGAACTGCAGTCAACCATGTGATAGTCTAGCCACATAACTGCTATGCCATCTACTGGCCTGCTACATTTTTTTAAAATCAAAATTAGTTTTATATTAATAGATGCAATGTAAACAATTACTTTTTAAATTTATTTATTTTTACATTTCCCACTAACATTTACTTTACATATCAAAAAATTTTTGCTCATACTTCATAGTTCTTGACAGTTAATAACTTTCAAAATTACAAGAAACTGAATTTTAAAGATAACTTTCAAAATATTTGTTATAATTTTTGTTTGTGACACGATAACAATAGAGACAATGTGGTTTTAAATATTTTTGAGAAAATGTTTACGTACCAACTACACAAACAGTTGAAAAGCAAACACCCAGCACATAAGTCACACATGAACATTCCCAGCTCAGCCCTCCTACCAAGTATTCTGTGGTTTACCGTCTGCTAACAAGATCAGTCTTGTTTTCTTCCTCCAAAGTCTTCCTCAAGGTAATCCTCTGGTTGTGGCTGCTCTTTTGCAATCTCTACAGATTAGAATGCTGAGCTGAAAAGTCCAGGTTGTTTTATGGTATAAATTCTTTCATACGGCTTCTCTAATTCTCTCTGCCAGGAAGAACTGTTTATAGGGCCAAGCAATCTTTCTAAGAGCTTCTGTTGGCCTTCTTGAGATCTACTTTAGTTTCATAGTTTTCTGATCAAATCTTCAGATATGACATTCCAAATAAAGCCCTGTCAATAATGAGTATTTCCAATTTCTGATTGAAGGCAACAGCTATTATTGAACTTATGCAAATAACTCTTCTGCCACAAAATAAGAATACTCATGAATATTTTCCAATTCCAGAGAAGTCAGGGAGAAAAGTTTATGTTTCAATTTAAACAAACGAACAAACAAATAAAATTTAACAAATTGTTGAACCTATCAACAGCTCAAAAGAAAGCAAAATCCTTAAATCTGGAAAACAAAGCATAGTAAAAAAAATCAGAACATTTTAGTCAAAAGTCATAAAATTCTATTTCACCAGTTCAGTCTCATGTAATTAATCTCTCTTAAAAGACAGTACAACTTTCTGCTTGGACCAGAGCTCAAAAAAGATATACCTACTGACTATAACAAGGTATTTTCTATAATGCCTTGTATGTGTAATAGTAATAAAAAAACACCCTGCCACCTCAATCCTCTCTCTTGTTAATACCTGTATGTTTGGTATTTGGAAGATTACAAACCACTCTGTAAACAAACAAACAAACAAAAAACAAAAAGATAAAAATAAGCATTGGTGACTGGATTTTTTTTTCAAATTTTGCCAGAGGGTGCATGTGCTAGTTGAAAGGGGACAGAAAGTCAGAGAGAGGGAAGAAAATATTCTCCAAGGGGATGTGGTCACATCAAAATTCTTTCTCCATTTCTCCATCTACTCAGAATTTTGGTCAAACATGCACACATATTCCTGAGTATTTGTCAAATTGCTGGGGCAGGGATTTGAACAGAGTAGTTGGCCATGTGAGATCCAGTCCCTTGACCACTAGGCCATGAGGCAGTCCATCAATAAAAAAATATTTAAAATTAAAATTATAAAAATAACACATGGTTGTTATAACACATTAAACAATATAGACAATATAAACAATATTATAGAACAGTGAAACTTTAAGATTAATTACACCTACCCCTCTATCTCAGAATTTGTTTCTAGGAAAATTGCTTTGTAATAATTTTGTACATATTAGGGTACTTTGAACAGTTCAGGAGAAAATAGCATTAAAGTTTGATATTAAAAAGATGCAAAAATTTTGAAATCCATGCATATTTATTTCATAATATACATTTTCTGTGAAATTTTTGTGTCTTGTCAGATAATTTTCTACAGAAATTCTAACAAAAACACTTACCTGTGTATATATTCATGTATCTTTTGTTTTTTCATTTTTATAAAAATAAGATTATTCTATGCCTATTGTTATAAAACTTGATTTGATTTTTATAATTTTACAATAAATCATATATTGAGTTGTCTTAGTTACAACCTGAAAGAAACAGCAGCATGAACTCATACCAATAGCAGGTGACACCACTCATTCTTGTAAGCTTTTCTTGCAGGTGTGTGCAAATCCAGAAAAAAATCATCATTTTTTTTTCTTGACTCTTTTCTGTCAACATAGGTCACAACTGGGATCCAAAATGTGGAGAGTCCTCTCCACTAGCAAGTAAGCAATTATTCAGTGAACACCAGCTAGTCAACCTTTAATTTAATTAAATTCTGACACTATCTACCTGGAGACAGTAGTCTGTTTGTCTTGCTAGTAGATGACAAAACAAGTCTGTCTGTCTGTCTTGGTAGTAACCAAGGAAACAAGTCAAGACTCAAAAACTGCATCTTGTTAAACTTTCTATGTACAGGTCAATTCTTTCATGATCAGATTCCATTTATTGGAAGACTCGGTTCCCAAAACTATCCACCTTGCGTTCAGTCACAAGCTGCAAGTCTAGCCCTTCAAAACTTTCTTCTGACCTACCAGCGATAAGTTGGGGTGTCCACAACCACTTCCCTACTTGGGTACATTTAATTTCCTAGGGCAACTCCCAGGACTCTGGGATATACTTACTTAGAGTTACTGGTTTATGATAAAAGATATTTTAAAGGAAGCAGATGAAGAGATGAATAGGGCAAGGGATATGTTCAGCCATCTGTTAGCTCTCTGTCCCTGCCCCTTTTGGTGTTTCTGAAGACTTCTCTGCATAGGCATGAGATGCTAATAGACTGGGTAGGGGAACCCAGAAAGGTCTATCTATTTAAATACTTGGCTTCTCTGATGCATTTCTTTCTCTCCTGAGTGTGAGGAAAGACTATTCTGGAATGAGGGTCTTAAAGGTAGGGAAGGTTGAATTTTCTATGACCCACCTTCAGTAGGAAAAAGAAGAGACTTTTGTACCTTTATGTCTCTAAAGATGTTCTGAAGCTGTTTCAGGAACCAAGAACAAAGACCAAATAGTTATGAGCCATCATTATTGGATGAAAATAAAAAAATATGTGTATCATAATAACATGGTAAAGCATGAAAGAGAAAGAAAGGGGAGGGCACTTAGAAGCAACACACCAGGAAAAAGGAAGTCAATAATTATTTGAGGACTTAGGCTAAAAAATACAGAAAGCTAATGATGTCATTAATGGAATCTTGTGTTTTAGCAAAAGTGCAACATAAAACATCAAAATAATAGATCTGAGTTGAGTGAAAAATCACATATCTCAACAAACTTAGAGGGCTTTGAGGCCTTTTAGAGGTGAAGTGATTTACATAAACTATATAGCTATTAATAATTAATGTCAATTCAGAACTAAAATTCAGATCTTCTGACTCCAAAATCAGTGTACTTTAGATGTTACCACAACCATAGGTTCACACTAACAGAAAGACAAACAAAACACATTGAAATAATTAAATATCGGGTTGTCAGAAAAGTTATAACACATTTTTACATAGAAAAAATATGCCATTGCTTTTCCAACGACTCAATGCAATTGTAGTATGTTTTTTTTTTAAATAGTGCATTAATTAAATGCCATTTAAAGATACCACTCAAAGAAATGTTTTTGAAATCATTAGCTCTAACACACATACATCAAAAGATGGACTGGAAAAGGGACAAGTGACAAGTAGCTTGGAGGGAAGGTCAAATTAGTTTTTCTGTAAGAGAAAATGAGGTAGGAAGATCAAGTGAAATAATTTAAATGTATTGAATTTGCTTAAGAAGTGAAGCAAAGAGAAAATGCCCTTCAGTTTAAAATAAAATTCCCAACAGAAATTGAGAAGATCAAGCAGAGGTAAAAGTTATACCCTTGAGCTGCTGATAATGAAATCTAGCCTGAGGGAAGGAAGTTTTGCTATGAGATCACTACCTGACAGGAACTTTACATACATTCATTTTACCTTTTAAGCAATCCTTGAGGAAGAGATTTTTTTAAGGCATTTTATTGATAGGAAAGAAACAAATAACTTAAATAAAATTACTCTCAGATAGACTGTGGTCCGACAATGTTAATAGTGGGGCACTTCTGTCCTCTAAAACCTGTCTTTGTTGTGCTGTACATGGTGCCTTTATTAATAAGGCGAAATGATCTCTCTGTTAGATCTAGAGTTGTGTGTATGAAAATGCAACAGATTAAATTTAGTTCTTTCTGAGCTATCAGTAAGTATTTGAAAACAAAATTCAATTCAATAATAAAGAAGAATGGTTAAACTTTGTGCATTGTTTTATAAGAGTTTTCTAAGTATGAACTTCCTATCATTGCCCTGTTCTGCTTTTCCCTGCTCGAAACTCTGTTTGGAGCTTGAAGAAATTTTCTGGAAGACAAGACAGAAGAATTAGTAGCCAAGGAAACAAATCAAGACTAAAAAGTTGCATCTTGTTAAGGTTTCTAGGTTCAGGTCAATTCTTTCATTAACATGCTCTTATATTGCAAGTTGACCCAGATAGAATAAAGACTAGGAGTCAACACAGGGTGAAAACAGACTCCAACACAGAGCTTGTCTTTTTCCTACAATCCTATTAACACTTCATACAAATATGGAGGTCCTTTGCAGTCAGGCCTCATCTGATCTACCACTTACTAGTATGGATTAATAGCCCGATTTTAAAGAGTAATAATTTTAAAACTGAAGCTGTTCATTTAAAAGAACGATGCCTTTTTAGAAAGAAGAAGGAAAGATATTTTAAGTTAATTTATCTATTTCTTCTCTGTGAGAGGGAGAGCTGCCCCTAACAGGTCCTCATGCTCCCAAGACATTCCCAGCCCCAACCAGTCTAGATCATAGATATACATGCGCATGACCGGTGTGTAGAGGGTGGTCTCAGGACACGAACTGAGGACCTTCCCATGTGGATCTAGTTGTGTTTCCACTGTGCCAAGATCTGGCCCCCATATATTTATTTATATTTTCTATTTAAGAAGAAACTATTTTTGAAACACAAAACCTAATCTCAAAGAATGAATACAAAATTTATCAGTAATAAACATATGGGAGAGGAAGAGTTAGATTCTTCCATTCTTCAGAGAGTTCATTTAATAGTGCTATGTGACAGGGCTGGCAGGTGGCATGGTGGTTCAGGGCACTGAACTCCTACATGGCTGACCATGGTTCAAGTCCTGGCCTTGGTGGCTTGCTTTCTCACTTTCCCACCCTCTCTCTCACTCTGTCCTGTTCTGGTCAAATAGAAAGAAAGAAAGAAGAAAGAAAGAAAGGGAGAAAGAGAGAAAGAGAGAAAGAAGGAAAGAAAGAGAGAAAGAAAGAAAGAAAGAAAGAAAGAAAGAAAGAAAGAAAGAAAGAAAGAAAAAGAGAGAGAAAGAAAGAAAAGAAAAGAGAGAGAAAGAAAAGAGAGAAAGAAAGTTAAATGAAATAATTCTTAAAAATAGTTCTATGTGTCTTGGGAGGTCAGAGTGATAAAGGCCATCTGAGCAAAAAGAGCATTCTGGACCATATGGGAAAAGGAGAAGGCATCTGAAGTGCCTTACCCTCTTTGGGGTAAGAGCTCCTTAGTGTCCAAAAGCATCATTTGAGTCATCATCCATTAGCCATGATGAAAACTTTCCATATTATTCTTGCTGTTTAGAAATAGTTGCTCATGTTCCCTTATGAAAAAGGGACCCCCTGTGGTAACTCTAGGCTTTGTTCCTCCCTGTCAGAGTTACCATAGGACCAGCTTCCTTTTTAGACACTCAGGAGACTTAATCTCTCCACATTAAAAGGAAACAAAACAAAACAAAAACACAGAGATTTCTTGGACTCCTCAAAATTCCTTAAACTATTGTAAAAAGAAAGTTGTATAGGACTAATACTTTGGTGGACACAAGTGGTTAAAGGTGCCCAACCACTCCTGAGCTGGAGCAGTAATGAACCCTGCCACCATTTCAATAATCCCCAGGAGGATGCTATGTGACTTTTGAGTCCTCATTGTCTATTTAACTTCTATTTAAGCTCATAATAGGGTAATGTAGGTACGTGGAGCTGCTACTGTCATGGGGATTCCAGTCGCTGTACAGGACCAGGTACATGTCAGATGACCATTTATATTGCTTTTGTTGGCTTGCTTTTAGTTTGCTATAGGGTGTGTGCACTCACCATTGAGAGAGTTATAGAGACAGACACAGAGAAAGAGAAATCACCCCTCAGAGGGGATGGTCACACCATAATCCGTCTCCATTCTCTTCTGAGGGTTTGGGACACACATGCATGCGTACCAAATGTGTTTTTCAGGTCACCAGGTCAAGACTTGAACTGTGCAGTTGGTCATGTAAGATCTAGCCACCTTAACCTCCACACCACCTGCTGGCCGAAACCTTCCCATTTTAATTAGAATGTATGAGCAAAGCTTGCTAAATATCGCTATGCATTAGAAAACAAGGAGGGTGGCAAAAGGAGGAGAGCTGCGGAAAAACCTTTTGAGGAGATGCATTGTCATTCTGCGTCTGTTTGGCCATTACACAGAATATTAATGTGTATTTGCACTTGATGTAATGATCGGGGTGTTCACATGGGTGATCAGTATTGTTTCACCAGCTATGATGCAATGATGATAGATAGCTCCTGTCAGGGTAGCCGGTTAGGAATTTCCACATCAGATGACAAAGAAGATAATATAACATAGCTTTGAACAGATAATCTTGGTTGAAAGAAGACATGTCGCATTTTGAGAAGTAGAATAAAATATGTGTTCTAAAACTGAGTAGAAATGATCGTAGAAAGAATTCTCTGTGCTCTCTCCTAACTCTCCTCACCCTTTTCAACTGAGACTTTAGGCAAATCATTTTCAGCTAGAAAATGCTTTTGTGTCTCCTGAAAGGTTATTCTCAGATTAGCTGGAGAGACTGTATGTAAAAGCAGTTTAAAACGAAAATGCAAGATTAAGACAATATTAATATTTACCTGATCACTGGAGCCAAAAACGTGGTCATTCCTTTCTCAAATTTTTCACCAAGTCCTGCTACCTGTGGACACTCAATCATTTTGTCATTCTTCCTGAGACCCTCTACCCTTTTTCTATGATGATCTTTATTTCTTTTTAATCAACATTGTAATTATACATATTTATGGAGTACAGTGTAGATTTTCAATGCATAAATACAATGCACTATGACCAAATCTAGATAATATGTACACCTGTCACCTCAGACATCTGTCATTAGTTTGTTCTGCCAACATTAAAAACCTTTTCTTCTAGCTATCTGAATATACAATAAGTTATTGTTAACTATAATAATCTATTCTGATCTTTCTTCTGATGAGATCAAACTTTTAGCTTCCACATATGTGTGAGAACACGTGGTATTTCTCTTCCTGTGCCTGGTTTATTTCCCAAATAATGTACTTCAGACCCGTCCATGTTATGTTGAATGACAGGATAACATTTTTTAATGGCTGGAGTATTTTCATAGTTTTGAGTCTTATATTTAAGTCTATATTCCATTTTGATTTGATTTTTAAGTTTTTTTAAAAAATTTATTTCTTCGATGAGAGAGAGATGCAGAAAAAGAGAAAGATAGAAAGGGGGATCACCTCACACAGGGTTATCCTGACTCAATCCTCCCCTCGCATCAACCAGGTAGGATCATTAGCACACATGTGTGTGTCCAGTGTGTACAGGGAGAACTTGGCGCAGAAATTTGGGACGTTTACTTGTGTTTCAGCATTGCAGAATATTGAATTACTATGTGCCACATTGACTGACCTCTTTTAGGTGATATAATAAAAGAGGACCAGGGGTGGTTCAGGGTAACACAGCTGGACTCACATGGAAAAAGTGTTGGGATTTCATCATGAGACCTCCCTGAGTACTCTAGGCACACATGCATTCTCTCTCTCTTAAGAATAATAAGAAGAAAAGAGACACATGGAAATGGCAATACAAGTAGAGCAGTGCCCAAACCAAAACAGAAAGAGAAAAAGGCAGCAGAGAGGTGACATTATTAAACAGGAAAGCCATGAGTAAATAGAAATCAGCTTTGAAAGGGTTTTTTTATGGTAAGAGAAGTAGCAACAGAAGGACAAATAGAGTAGTTGAATCACTGTAGGATATGGATTGGGGATAAGGTAATTATAAATTTTGATAAGATAATGATGAAATGACAAGATTATTAGAGTTGCAGACTATTAGGATGCTACAGAAAATTTTACACCTGCCATTTTGAATTCACTATTATGTCATTATTTTATCCATAAAGATACTTTGATTCCAAGATTGCAAAAAATTGTATGTGTGGCTGTGTTTTATCTATACTGTGTCTTATCTGCACTGTGTCCTAAACTCTTCACTAACAACATCCTTTACTTTGCCATTGCTGTAGTGAGAAGATACAATGTAAAGTTTCTAGATGTCTACAGAAAAAAAAAACAAAGATTCAACTAGTAGTTTCAAGCAGCAAAACTGTTCTCTTGGATAAATTCAGAGTTGCAGAGTTGAACAACTGGAACAAATATTAATATATTTCAGTCTCTGTAAATAGAAACTGATGCAATAGCTTCATCATCAAACGGGATTAGAGAAAATTCATTTACAGTGATCACTTGCATTGCTTTTTGAAAATAAACTCAGATAAAATTAATAAAAGAAGTTTGAAATTGGAATAAAATTTTGAAAATAGAGAATCTGAGGACAGTAAGAAATCTGAGGGTAATTGTTATTTTTCTCATGAATAAGCTTAATGGTAAAACCAAAAGTACTTAATCTTAATCTGCCTCATGATGAATTTTATATAACTTATTAATTTTGTGAGTTCATTTCTTTCTTTAACATAGTATTCTTATGACTCTTCCAGGTTGTTCCTTTTATTAATAGTATAATCATTTTAATTACTCAACAGTATTTAATTGCATTAGGTGCCATCATTTGTTTATCCATTCTTCTCTAAAAGAGCATTTAAGTTTTTCTCAGTTCATCTCAAGGACTTTAATCATTCTCTTAGTTTAATAATTATAAATTATTTTCTATTATATTAGCCTGGGATCTTAAATATAACGTAGAAGATAGGTTGAAAAGAAAGGTCAAAAGACCATTTGAGAGAAATTTATAAGATTAATTTATTACTGCAGTAATAACGCTAACAAGATTAAATAGGTCAACCTTTGTTTTTAATTATTTAAAATTTTACATTTTTTTGTTTTAAGATACTTGTAGATTCACATGTGGTTGTCAAATAAAAATTCAGAGAGATTCTATGTGCTATTGAACTGTAACATTGCACATACCTATGGTAACATATCACAACCAGGAAATTAACAGTGATATAACCCATTGAGCTTATTTAAATTTCACTTGACATGCATCCATTTATGTGTGTTCATGTCTTATTTTGTAACCCTTTTAACAAGACTGAAAATGTAAGATTTTTTTGTGGTTGTTTTGGAGCAAGAAAAAAGAGTTTAAGGAGCTCCTTTTTTTTCATCATCTCCTTAAGGGTTCTTACTCTTCCTTGTAAGGCAATTCATGGGCTAATACATGTAAAACATTGTTTTTGTCTTTGTTTTTAAAATTCTTATATTTCTGTTTTCTCAAAATTAGTTGTTTTCACTCTGACTAAATCGAAGTTTCTTTTATTTTTTAAATCACAGTGTTGTCAAATTTTATATAATACCCAGCAATGTTCTTCAGTAACTGAGAGAATCATTTTTGAGATTACCTAGATAAGTCATCCACTGTTCTTTGTTCCATATTTCATATTTACCACTACACATTATATTTATGTATTCAAAACTCATCTCTTGGTTCTTGATGTCTGACTTCTTTGTTATCAAAGAATATTCTCTTTATCTTTAGCTTGATGTTTACACTTTCAATTATCCCTCTTTTAAACTTCCCATTATTTGGGGATATTAGGTTTCTGAGTTTTCCTCCCAATCTCTATTTTTAAAACTTTATTTTTTGTTAGAAAATAAGGTTAGCAAGCAGCATCTGTTCCTTTAATTTTGTAGCACTACAGTGCATCTGGTAACCCAGTAGTCTATCTATTTGGTTCTTACAGAGATCTGTAGGTATTAGAAAGACTGTTACTTGTTTTGCCTGGCTGATGTATATTCAAAATCCCAGTGATGGAACCACATATGGATGATGCAATGCTTAAGGTCAAGGTATTTGTGTTTTATAAAGAGAAAAGTCAAGTGTGATCATTGTAAATGGGCCACTTGCATAAGTTAATGTTGATATCTGAATTGTAATTTGCATTTCCTGATTCTGGTGCTTCATTTAAAATGTTAATGATTCATTTCCATAGACCTTCACTTTTAGAATCCTGGAGTTCCCTAAGAGAACAGAAAGGCAGAAAGTGATAATTATAACTCAGACTTTCTGACTAAGCAGCCTTGAATGCAAAAATATGTCAATGTATCAACCATTGTTATAATAAAAGTACAAAAATATCAGTTACACGTTGTAGGTAATGCATTTGTTAGAACATTAGGATGTCTGTGGATGGTGTAGATCATATAGATGTAAGTAGACAGATATAGATATAGATATATTTAATTGGCCATATTTTAATATCCTTGTTTCTACTTATTATTTATAGCCTCTTTTTTTTATAATTTTTTGAGGGGTTTTTGCTATAGGGCACGTGTGCTCGCCAGACAGAGAGAGAGAGACAGAGAGATAGAATGAGAAATCACCCCCTGGGGGGATGGCCACGTTGCAATCCCTTCTCCTCCATTTTCCTCTCGGGATCTTGGGCATGCATGCACATGCGCCCAGCATGAGTTTAAGTCACCCGGGTCAGGGACTCGAACTGCAGTCGACTACATGGGAGTCCAGCAACATAGCCATTACGCTAACTCCTGGTCCCTATAGCCTCTTTTCTTAGACTAGCAGGCAGTGGAATTGAAACTGAGTATACTGGGCAAAAAGAACGTATAAGATTTTGTAACAAGGAAAACTACTCAACCTAACAGTGAAGTAAATGGTCTAGTGACATATGTCACCACAAAATGTATTGTCTCAAGTGGTATGCATATTTGCAAGACAATATGAAAATAACACAAAGCAATACAACCACTATCCATGCTACCTGAAACTCATAAAATAAATACTTAAAATGAAGAAAAGCAAGTACAGAACATATTCACCTCTAAGAATGGTTTTTTAAAAGAATTATTTAATTTAATTTATTATTATTATTTAATTTGACCAGAGAGAGACAGAAAGAACTTGAGAAAGCAAGCCACCAGGTCCAGGACTCATACCTGTCAGCCATGTGAGTCTACCACCTTAACCATCTCGCCACCTACTGGCCCATCCAAGAATGATTTCTGATTAAACTGTGGAATGCTGCTCGCGTTGGGAAAACAGCATCATTTCATTTCTACATTATGGTGAAGTACTTTTGTTGATGATGCTGTTGCTGAGAGTTCCTAAGTCTATTAGGTTTCCTTAACACAGTTTTTGGAGAATATCAAATGTCAACTGTCAGATTAGTTTCTTTCAAAAGTGAACACTGAATTTAATGGTAAATACCCTAGAGAGGAACAGGAAACAGGGCATATAAAGGACCTTAGCTTATTATCCCCCAAATTAAGGGAAGAAACTTTTGCAACAGAAAAAGTATTTTTATATTTTAGAATTGAAATAAAATGTGATTAATTAACTAAAAAAACTATCTTTCCAAGAATATCTTGTAATTATAGTTCTTATTTCTTTTTCTTTGCCATCAGCTAGCTCTTGGCCTATGTAAGGTACCTTTGATAGCTTCTCTTATAGAATGCTGTATCTAATTTACCATTGCATTTACTGTATGTCATTTCAATTTCTTTCTTGATCCTCTATCGTATCTATTAAACTGTAAGCTCCTCCTGAAAAGAGATCATATTTATTTTGCTTGCCAGTTGTTACGGACATTAAACTCAGTATTTTTCACATTAGAAAAAATATTTAAATGATTATTTTAAAAAAATATTGCAGTAATGCATATTTATAATGGAAATATTAAAATGACAGAAAAGAAAGAAAAAAATCATTGACTGTCATCACCAGAGATAACTACTTGTTCTTTCATATATTTTCTATACAGATATATGAAAATATGTACTTATAAACTTATTAGTATTCTAAAATGGAATCAGATTATGCATATTATTTTCTAATCTGTGTATACTCCCACTTAAGTCTTTCTCACAAAGCCCCATTTTTTGCTACTTTCTAAGTTAACTATCTTGTACTTTTTAGCTGCATATCTCACATATTTCATGAAGGTTATCTTTTTTTTTTTTTTTGACTGTACAACTGCTTCTGGAATCTGATGAAATAAAAATGACAGTTTACAACTTCTTTTGGTATCAACCTGATTATTTCAAATAATCTTACTGAAATTCTAGATTTCTCATAAAACAAATATTTCCAAAACAATTGTCAAGAAAAATGATACCTCAACACTATGAAAGAATTATTGTCACCCTCAGGTTGGATTATGGGTTTTTTTTTTTTTTTTTTGGAGAGGTTTTTGCTATAGGTGCGTGAGAGACAGAGAGACAGAAAGCGAGAAATCACCCCCCAGAGGGGATGGCCACGCCGCAATCCCTTCCCCTCCATTCTCCTCTCGGGATCTTGGGCACGCATGCGCACGCGCCTGGCGTGAGTTTAAGCCACCGGGTCCAAGACTCGAACCGCGGTCGACTACGTGGGAGTCCAGCGACATAGCCATTATGCTAACTGCTGGCCCCCCTGGATTGTGGGTTCTTGATCACTATCGTCCCCTTCTATCAGATTCAAGTTATTTAACATTCATGGCCTTGTGGACCTCCAGCACACAGAATCCAGGGAGCAAGGGATGGGCACTTAAACCCCTTATCTTTTCCTTCCCCAGTTAAGGAAATAAAAAGCAAACACATAGAAGGTAAATATGCTTTATAGTTTGGAATTGGAATAAAATGTGATTGATAGATAGATAAAATTCTCTTTTAAAATATGGGGAGTATATTTTTCTTCAAGTACTATGAACTTTAAAATATAAAACTGAATATTTTCTGTGCCAAGATAATCGAGTTCATGAGAGAATTTCAGATAAAAACAATTTGTTTTATATAGCATATGATTTGATTTGAAAAATCTATAGAATACATTCATTATCTTAAAAGATACTACAGATCAGAGGATTGGTGAAATAATTCCCTGAAATAAATGATAAACCCAGTGAACTACAGAGTCAAGAATCAAAAAGCGCACTTTGAACCCTATAAGATTATTTAATAAAATTTAATTTTGTTGACTCAATGCTTGAATAATGCTGTGCAATTTAATAAACTTAATGAATCACCAATACTTTGATAAGTAGGGGTTATGAAAGATTAAAAGATTGATTCATTGTTTGTCATTTTTGTAGTATGGAGTGAGCCTTAGGTAGTCTTAATAGGTAAATCCTGGTTACTGGTACTGTCAGTTGTTGTTGCAATTGTAATACTACAAATCCACACCCATTATTTGTTTTATCACAGAACTCATTATTGGTCACAAAAAAACACTATTTGAGAAAAGTATGAAACAAATGTTGATTATTAGGGCAAAAGAAAATCTTCAAATTAGTAAGAAACTTACTTCCTGTGTTAAATAGCATTACATTCAAAGAAAGAGTAACAAAACTATGCAAGCTTATGTCATGTGAAGTACTTGCTTGATTGTGACAATTGTAATTTATTCCTCCAAAGTACAATATTCCCTTAAATTTTAAGGAGCAAGCAACAAAATGCTTTATGAAAATTGGGTGGGTACAAGCCTTTGCTAATTGTGTTCATTACTTTTCTATTGTTGGATAGACAAGAAGACTCCTTGCCTCCTATACACACATACAATGGTTGAATGTAAAATGTTTCTTTTGTACAGCTGTAGAATAGATTTAGGTATTTTAGGTTCTTATCAACTATATACTACTGTTATACATGCAGAAATGAACTTTCAAAATCAACCATTGAATAAATCTTAAACACAACATGTTAGAAATATAAACCTGGAAAAAAAGTTTTCTTAGTGTCTGTTGTGTGCTTCTTGTCTGAAAACTGGATCAACTCTAAAATAGTGGATAAGGATGGGGAAACAATTTGAGGAGAAAAATAAAAATTATTGCTGATTATTTGTAATTTTCATTAAACGTTATGAATGGTTCTATTTTTATATTTCCCAAACTCTATATTTTTATACAGATTGCCAGATAGCATTTTCTCTAAAGAAGAGGTTATTTTTTATCTTTCAACCTCATAAAAATATCTTAGAGAGTAATTATTACCAAATTCTTAGATAATTATAGTAGCTTCAAAATATGTTAGATCTCTCTATTTTATTATCATATAACTAGTCTCAATTGTGCTTTCCTAAGAATTCATATGCTTGTTATATGCCTGTAGCTTATTATTTTTGTCTTAGATTGGCCTAATTCTGTAAGGTGTACTTATCTAGGAAAAAATAAAGAAGGCAGATTTGCTTAGTAAGAAACTTGGTTCTGAATTCTCTGTCTTCCAGGTTTTCTGTGCTTCATTTTCTTCGTCTGTTCATGTACTTTTCCATCCATACTTTTCCTAATGTACAGGGATAAAGGGATGATAAGTTAAGATATGACACTCTATGTCTTCTTTTCAAGTGAGATTTCGAACAGGAGAGAGGTGTAGTTTCTCATCTTTTCTACTGTTAGAGTGATCTTACTTTTCCAAAATCAACAATGGGAAATGAGTGTGTCAGAAGTACTGGTATAGGTAAACAGGCAATGAGAAGTATTCTAAGTCAAAAATGTCAAAACCAAAAAGTCATATAGCCAATTTATTCAATGTGTAGAAGCGTGGTATGGACATGAAAGATGATGATAGATGATCAACAAATAAAATACAATCTGAAAGTCTTGAAAAATCTGGTCCTACATTTTGCCAGATTAGTACATTTATTTATTTTCATCATAACCATCTAGGTATCTTCCCTTCAACTCCTCACCTATTGTATATGTTCATGGTGAATCTGTTTCCTTATTTATTTTCAATTTAATTGAATGTGTGACTAAACTCTTTAGAAATATCTAAGGAAATTACACTTAAAATAAGTTGACTATTCATTGGAATAGGAAACTGATCAAAGAAAGAAAACATTGAATGGCTTTGAAATATAAGCAGGTTATCTGTATATAGGGTTATTTTAATAGTAATAAATAATAACAATAAATAAATATACAGTCATATAATTTATACAGAGCATCTTATGTTTGTATTATAAATAAAAATAGAGAAAATAAAAATAATGATGAATTACAAAAAGGGCAGATGGTGATATAGATAAGGTATCTAGATTCCACAAAGCAGACTGTGAGGTTTGAATCCCAGGCCTGGTGGCTTGAAAAACACACCAGACACATGTGTTTGCATGCCCAAAATCCCAAAAGGAGAAAGAAATGGAGAATGGGTTGCTACGTGACTATACTTTCCCTCCTCCCTCCACCATAATGAGTGCTTGCTTTCTTTACTTTCTCTCTATCTGTCTGTCTCCAGTGAGTGCATGTACCATGTGGAAAATTTGAAGACAAGTTAAAAAATAAATTTAAATTTAAATTTTGGTTATGTTTAATACTATAATGCTTTTTTTAAAATCTAAAATTGAAAATGCAAACTATACAGCACAAAATAAAGAAAAAGTATAGTTCAATAATACTGTGTACTTGTTATATTTTACTATATAACAAATTACCTCAAATTTATAGTGCTTAAACAACATTTATTACCTCTTCTTTTTCATTCATTTATTTATTTTTTATTTTATTGCTTGGTCCTCTGGTCAGATTGGTCATAAGACTGAAGTCAAGCTATCAGCTGAGGCTGTAGTCTATCCAAAGGCTTGAGAAAGGTCTTCTTCCATGTTTATGTGGCAACTGGCAGGATTCAGTGCCTCACCGGTTTTTAGACTAGCTGTTGGACAGACTTCATTTAGTTTCTTGTTGTGTGTGTACTCTGAAGAGCAGTTTTCACAACATGGCAGGTGGTTTCATCTTCAGGAACCAAGTGAGGAAGAGCATGTGGGATAAACGACAGTTTTGGGTCCTGAAGATGGCGTAATGGTTACATCACTGGACTCCCATGCAGTTGACTGTGGTTTGAGTCTAAGACCTGGCAACTTAGAACTCATGCTGGCACTTACACATACACACTCAAAATCCTGAGAGGAGAATGGAGGATAGTGGCGTGTCTTCTCTCCTGGGGGTTGATTTCTTGCTTTCTGTCTCTCTCTCTGTCTCTCCAGCAAGCACACGTGCCCGATAGCAAAAATCTCTCTCTAAAAAAAGGCAGTCTTATAGAACCTAATCCTGGAAGTTATATTTCTCACTTTAGCAGCATTCTATTCAGGAGCTGTACAGTACTAGATTCAGCCTACACTTAAGAGAAAGAGGTGGTACGTTGTTGTGAATACTAAGAAGTAGCAATCATGGGGATTGTTTTATTATAGAAATTGATTGCTATAGATTGCAAAAGGGAAGTTCATTCTCATGATTGCAAAAAGGAAGTTCACTCTCATGATGATTTCTACCAGTGTCAAGGATATAGGCCACCACTTAATGGGTTCCCCATTTCACTCTGTCAGTTTCAATAAAGTGTATTTTAAATGTTTATTTATTTTGTCCATGAAGGAGGGAGAGAAAGAGAGTGCAGTACCCTTAACAGGATCCCAACCCATTGACCCACCCCTATTCGTTAGCCAGCCCTGGGTCATAGGCAAGCATGCCTGGCATACTCAGGGAGGTGTCCGGACTTGAACCTGGAACTTTCCCATATGTTATTACATCATAGAGCTTTGCATTTCGATGCTGCACCACCAAATGGCCAATGAATCACATTTTTTCCTATTCATTTAAAAGAAAAATGTGCGAGAGGATGTATATGCCTGCCAGAGAGACAGAGAGAAAGTGAGAAAGCACCCCTACCCCCTGGGGAGATGATCATGCCCCAGTCACTTCCTCCTCTTCCATTATATTCTCAGGATTTGGGGCATGTGTGTACATGCCACTTGCTCATGGACTTGAACCACACAGTTAGCCATGTGGGATCTAGTCTCCTTAACCACCCTCTCAATCAAGTATTCTTTTTTTTTTTTTTTTTTTTTTGAGAGGTTTTCGCTATAGGGCGTGTGCGCTCGCCATACAGCCAGAGAGAGACATAGAGACAGAAAGCGAGAAATCACCCCCCAGGGGGGATGGTCACGCTGCAATCCCTTCTCCTCCATTCTCCTCTCGGGATCTTGGGCACGTACGCACACATGCCCGGCGTGAGTTTTAAGCCACCTGGTCCAGGACGTGAACCGCGATTGACTATGTGGGAGTCCAGCGACATAGCCATTACGCTAACTGCTGGTTCCCAATCAAGTATTCTTAACACAGGAATAGTACTTTATAGAAAGTAGGTCTTTTATATCAGACAATAATACTATACATCATACAGTATATATGTGGGATGCATAACAATAGTAAAACATCCTCAAAGATCACTGTTCAGCAATTATTCTTCACAGGCATATCTTCAATTTAGCAATATTTTGCTGATGTGTATGCGTATGTAACTCATAGTGAGCACAGGGCTTCTGCTATTTAGAAAAGAAAGACAGAGTCTCATTGAAAAACCATACCTATTTCGTAACCAAATATGTATTTTTTTTGTATCATTCATTTAATAGCATTATATTAAAGTGTATCATGCAAAGTACAAAATTAGAAATGTACAGCCTTATGACTTTATATGAAGCAAAAACACTCAAGTAACCACTCTTAGATCAAGAATAGAATGTTGGGAGCAGCAAGTGGCATAGTGGTTAAAGCACTGGACTCCCACATAGTCAATCACAGTTCAAATCCCAGACCTAGCAGCTTGAAACACAGGTTAGGCACATGGGAGATCATGCCCAAAATCCTAAGAGGAGAATGGTGGAGAAGAGGTTGTGGCATGGCCATCCTCCCGGGGGCGGGGGGAGGGGGGATGGTTTCTCATTTTCTGTCTCTCTGTTTCTCCAGCAAGCACTTGTAACCCATAGCAAAAATCTTTGTATAAAAAACAAAAAAATGAAGAAATAAAGAGAATGTCTTCAGTATCCCAGAAGCCTATCTTAGGTACCTAAGGAGTCATTAATGTTCTAAAAACTAACCATTATACTTTACCACCATAATTAGCTTTGCCTGTTATTTTTTTTAACTTTCTATAAATAGAATCAAATATGTACATTTTATACCAGGTTTCTTTTACTCAAAGGACTTTATGAGATTCAGCTGTGATATTTTGATTAGCAACGATTCATTTATTTTCATGGTTGGAAAAGTAAGTTTTATATAATTACCAATAATGCCGTTATGAACATTCTTGTATGTGTATTTTAGCACACATATAGTCACATGTCTAATACTACCTGGAGTGGAATTCCTAGGTCATAAGGTATGATATATTCATTTTAGAAGACACCGTCAGTTTCCAAAGTTATATATTCATTTTATACCAACTAGGAGTGCACAAGTGTTGCTTTATAAGTTATCCACATATTAGCCAACACTTGGTAATATCAGTATTCCTAATTTTATCTGTTCTCATATGTGCATACTGGCATTGCATCGTAATATGAACTTTCTTCAAGAATAGAAAGGTTGAGAAGCTTTTCATATGTTTACTGACCATGTGAATTTCCTATTTTGTGAAGCATGTATTTAAGACGCTGCTGCATTTTTAAAATGAATTATCTGATTTTTAAAATTGGCTTTTAAGATTTGTCCATTCTAGATATTGATCATTGATTGGATTAATTCAATGTGGCCGTCTTCTTCCACTCTGTGGCTTACTTTTAACTTAATAGTTTATTTTAGAAAAATAATTTCTATTTTAATAGAACCAGTATATCAATTGGATTTTCCTTTTATGCTTAGTGATTTTTGTGTCCTGCTTAAAAAATAATTGCCAAACCTCAAAGTCATGAAACTATTATATAGGAACTTTATTGTTGCTTTCCTTTCATATTTATATGTACAACTTACCTAGGATTGAGTTTTGACTATGTTGTGAGAAAAAGGTTAATATATATATATATTAAAAGGTTTTATATATATATATATATATATATATATATATATATATATATTTATATATATATATATATATTATTTTTTTTCCCATGTGGATATCCTATGGGCCCAGTAACAAATCAAATCAGTCATCTTTTCCCATTTACTTCAGTGCCAACTTTGTCATAAATTAGGTGACTGTATATATGTCAATCTCTTTCTATTTATGGACTCTTTCTTAATATTCTATTATCTCTCTGACCTTGTACTAATAGCTATGCATGCCCTCCTCCTTTATCCTTCTTATTCTATATTATTTTGGTTATTTGAGACTAGTTTTTTGACACTTAAGTTTTATAATCTTTTTTTTTTAATTTCCACAGAAAAATTCTGTTGTTTTTTTATATAATTTTTTATGTGCATTGCATAGAATTTACTCACTAACTTAAGAGAGTTGATGTCTTTATTGAAATTCCCCATGGTAAATTAAATTAGTTTTTTATTGCTGTGTAACAAACGACCACAACTTTATCATTTTAAAACTAGACAAATTTATTTTCTCATAGTTTCCATGGCTCACTAGTTCAAGTGCATATTAGCTGGAGTCTCTACTCAAGGTCTCAAGGGACAGAAATCCAGACATTGACCAGGATTGTTCTTCCAGTCTCAGGGAAGTCCTCATTTAGGACTTAACTCTGAAAAACTTAAGTATACAGTGATTCATACACCTTAAAGGTTGTATTTCATTTGAACTTCCTGGTCCCCTATTTTCTGTTTAGATAGTGAAACCAAATTTTCTGTTGAGATGACGAAACAGAATTTATTCCTTAGCACTATCCCATTAGCTAGCTTATTTGGTAGTGCTAATTTGATTTTGGGAAATCTGAGCTTAAAGAGGAGGAGTAGAAAGAGAATAGCGGCTTTGTCAGATAATTGTGAAACTGTCAACATTCTCATTGTTGGCTTTAAATAGAGCTAAATCATACACATATCTGTGGATAATTAGATAATAATTGCTAGTTTATTTAGTTTTGCAGGAAATTCCTCTAGTAAAGGGGAGGATAAACATAAAGTAACTTTATTAATTTAAAAAACACACCCATTCCCAGACATTTTATTTTGTTTGCCCTTTAATCTGAAATAAGAGTTCTGACTAAAACCATTAATTATGCGGTATGAAGCTATCTTAGTGTATAATGAGGGAAAACATTAAAATCAGAAGCAAAGGAGTCAAATTCTTCTTGCATCAGGTTACATTTTTTACCTTTATTATTTTGGGAATATTCCTCTCCACACCCACCATAAATGTTATGAGTCCTGGCTTTCAGGATATTGCAAATGACTTCATAAGAAATAAACATACTTAACAATCCAGTAAATCTTATGAATTTTTTCATTATAAAATATTTCTATATAGAAAGACTTTTCAAAATGAGATTCAACTCAGAAAATAAATAAAATCACAGTTAGGAGCTATATTGAGATTCCTTTTGAAAAACTGTAAGGATTATAACATTTAACTGCTGTGTAATAGTTCTTCTATAAAGGCCCTCCTCCCATTTTTATGGATAACTCGTATCTTAGCAGAGTCACTTCCTCCCTTATGGAGTTAGACGTTTCTCAGGACTTTAATGAAGATATATTACTTAACTTATAAAGTCCTTTATTGCATCTTCTTCTTAATTATATTATTAAACATAAATGAGCAGGTGAGAATTGCATCAGTGTCTCGCTCATCTGTACTCAGCATTTTTTTTGTAGGAAAAAAATTCTAAAAAGAAAATTCCTAACTTAAAAGCAAATATTCTGTAATAAAATGGACTACGAATTTTGGTAGGCATGAGTTTGAATTTTCATTGAATAAATTCTTGTTTACCTGAACGCTCCCCACTTTTATTGGAGAAACAGAACCAATAGAATGTGTGTGTGTGTGTGTGTGTGTGTGTGTTTGTGTGTGTGATGTACAGTAATGTGTTGCTCAGTGAATTGTGATGAATGGCAAATTGCATATACAACCATGGTCCCAGGAGATTATAATGGAGCTAAAAAGTCCCCGTCACCTAGTAGTTACCATAGTGCAATGCATTCCTCACGTGTTTGCGGTGATTCTTGTGTACACAAACCTACTGCACCACTGGTTCGTCAGTTGTGTGAAAGTTTAGCACATATAGTTATGTACAGTACATAACACTTGATAGAGATCATAAATGACTGGGAAGCTAGTTATGAATTCACTGTATTATTTTTCTATTGCCATTTTGGGATCCACTCCATCTACTTATAAAAGAAAGCTTCCTGTAGTAAAACAACATGCTTGGCTACATTGACAGCACCTCATATACCTGGCAGGGCATCATCTCTAGATTGCAACATTGTCTCTTGTGCTTGATATAACCTTGTCTTGTTTCCTTCATTATGGCCCTTCTGGAGGGGCAAGATATGGAGGTGGTAGACAGGGATACTGATGATCCTGACCCTGTGTGGCCCTAGGTTAATATGTGTGTTTGTCTCTTAGTTTTAACAAAAAATCAAAAGGTAAAATCAAAAATTGAAAGTTAAAAATAATTTAAAGTTAAAAAATGAAAGTTAAATAATTTGAAAGTTAAAAAAATTAAAAATAGAGAAAAGTTTACAGAGTAAGGATACACAGAAAGAAAATATTTTTGTATAGCTGTACAAGGTATTTGTGTTTTTTTTTTTTAAGTTTATTTATTTACTTCAAGAGAAAGAGAGATTACTTCAAGAGAAAGAGAGATAAAAAGAGACATAGAGATAGGCATCACCAGCAGGGTCTTCATGCTGTGATCTATTCCACCCTCAGCCAGCCAGGATCACGGGCTGATGCACGTGTGCTCTGTATGACTGGGTGGCTGGGGTCATCCTGTGTGAGTCCCCTTGTGCTACTGCTATTCCACTATCCAGCCCCATGTCTATTTTAGGCTAAGCATTATAACAAAAGAATTAAAAGTTTAAAAAATTAGAAGTTTATCAACCAAAAAGTTATAGTAAGATAGGTTAATTTATTACTGAAGAAAACAGTTTAAAATAAGTTTATTGTATTGTGTTACTGTAGTGTTTGTAAAGTCTACAACAGTGAACTTTATATCTTAGGCCTTCACATTCACTCAGACTCTCCAGGGCAACTTTCAGTCTTGCAAGCTTCATTCATGTTAATACCTTATACACATGATTATATATTTTTTTTTTACATTTTATACTATATTTTTATTGTACCCTTTTTTATATTTACGTAAGTTTGATTACACAAATACGATTCTGTTACAGTTGACTACAGTATTCTATTACAGTATACTGAAGTATTCCATATGATAACAAGTAAAAGTTGGAACCAGCAGTTGCATAATGACTATGTTGTTGGACTTTGATGTAGTCGACTGTAGTTCAAGTACCAGACCTGGTGGCTTAAACTCATGCTGGGCACGTGTGTGTGAATACCCAAGGTCCCGAGATGAGAATGGAGGAGAAGGGATTGTGGTATGGCTATTCCCTCTGGGGAGTGATTTCTCACTTTCTGTCTCTGTCTTTCTGGTGAGTGCATGTGCCCTATAACAAAAACCTCTCAAAAAAAAAAAAAGTTAATAACAATAGTCTATATTATATACCCTGGGTCTAGTAGGCTGTGCCCTCCAGGGTACTCTGTGGTGTGCACAAAGATGAAATCACCTAATGACACAACTCTCAGAAAGCATCTTGGCCATTAAGTGACATGATCGTGTGTGTGTGTATGTGTGTTTGTGTATTTCGTATGAGGAATTGGCTGTTGTGAGAGCTGGTTCTGGAAGCCTGAGGAGATTGGGAGCCAATGGGCCGAATTTTCACCTGAGAGTCAGAGAAAATGAGATGAAATGATAAGGCAGGGAAAAAAAGATGAATTCTTTCTTTCTGTGTTTTTTGTTCTATCCAGGCCCTCAACAGATTGAAACATGTTCAACCATACTGAGAAGGCAGTCTAATGAACTCAATCCATCAATTCAAATGCTAATCTCATTCAGAAACATTCTAACGAACACACCCAGAAATAATGTTCATCAGGGCACCAGCCAGGTTGACACATTTAATTAACCATCTTACCATCAAATATTAATGTGGTCATCTCGGACATGTACGACTAGCCAATAATTGACAGATCAGGTAACATATTTGTAAACCTTAGTTTCCTCATTTGTGAAACAGATAAAATGATGAAGATTTGCAATTTCTTACTGGCAATTAAACAAACAAAACACTGTGAAAAACAGAAGCTAGACTTATAATCCATTCAGCGGGAAAGTTTGTGCAAAGTAAGATGAGGATATTAGTAGTCTTTTAAAAAAATCCTATTATACTGTGAATCATCATAACTGGTGCTGCTGAACCATAAATATAGCAAAAAAAAAAAAAAGAGAAAGAAATGCATTAGTTTCTAAAGTCTAATAGAATATAAATTCTATTTCATGTTTTGCTCTAAAGAGTTCCTATAAAAGAATGTATACATGCATTTCCTTCCATAAATAACACAATAGATTGTTAAAAAAAATGCTAACTTCCATCTTGCTACTTGACATTATTCTTTAGGCATTCAGATACTTATTTTTTGTTTTCCCTGGACCATATTGAATTTTTTCTAATGTTCAGAAACATTCAAAGCAAAATATTGTACCAAATATGCATTTCAGGGATGCTCTTAAAGCTCAGTATAAGTGAATTTTGGACATTCCCTCAAGGATTTTTTTTTTCTTTTGTACTTAGAGTTGAGAGCATGATGATAACATGAGGTTTGTAAACCTAATATCTAATTAGCCACCTCTCAAATACAGTAAATCATATAAACAAAGTAAAGCTAGGACAATTATTACAAAGTGTTAAAAAAAAAAAAAGCATGTTTGACCAGATACACTGTGTGTGGAAGTGAATACCCATATAGAAAAGAATGTGTTTTATTTTGAAGTACTTGCTATATGAACACCCATAACATTTTAGTGCACTCATTTGTTTTCATGTCCTTCTGTTAGATTGCAGGAACTTGAGAAAAGAACCCATTTGTTTTCTTTTTATTTCTCCCTCCTTCCCTCCCTTAGCCCCTCCATTCCTTTCTTCACAACTTAATACACAGTATACACTGAAATATTTTAAAGAAATGAATAAACACGTTAATAAAAAAGGAAGAAAAACTAGCAGAATCATTTTGGATCTAAGATTAAAATGACCGTATTTGAATTTTAAAATATTGAAGCTAAGAAAATATTGAAGCTAAAGTTCCATGCAGGGAATGAGTAGCCATTCTGACAGAGGAAGGACTCTTCAAATTTATCAAGTATGAAATAGTTATGACTCCTGGTTATATGAAGGGGGAGTCCTCTCTATAAGATTTCTCAGAAGTAGGAATAAAAACAAAAAGTCATAGAGATGTAGGATCAAAAAAGAAAAGAGAAATTAAACCAAAGAGGAAGAGACTAACCAGAATTGATGGGCATCATGAGAGAGATAGACTGTTATTTTCTAGTAAATCTTTCAAGGCTCTGAAGAGAATAGTCATAATCAATATATTTTATGTCAGCAAAGTGAACCAATTTTAATTGAAATAATAAAGGTCCAATGACCCATTGATTGGACAATAATAACCTAGGTCATAAAACATGCAATGCTCTCTTCTGTACTTGTACTTAAGCCAGAGACTCTGGCCTTCTGTCTCCCTTAAACCAAATCCCCAAATGCAAATTAATTACTTTCAAGCATTATGATTTGATTCTAAACACAAGGTCTTTGTAAAGTTATACCTGATTGACAAGATTGAAATATATGAGATACTGTGTTGTCAGGAATTCATGACACATATTTGCATAGAAAAACACTCGTGACTTTCTTGACAATCTAACATTTTCCTCCAGCACAATACATTGCTTTGTTACTACTTTCAAAATACCTGATTTGAAACTTTGAAACTTCCAAAATTTAACTGACCTATTATTCACTCATTTAGCTGTTTCATTATTTAAATGGAATTATGGACTTTATTTCCTGAAAACTATTAGTAAGTTCTATTTGGCTGGATGGATGACACAGTAAGTTTCATAATAACAGTGTTGAAGGTAAAGAAATGAATTGGCAGTGTAGAGACCAACTCTGCTGAAGAAGGGGCAGAGGGAAGTTTAAGACTTACCAAGATCTCAGTGCAGATGCCATGTTCTTTTTTTTTTTTTTTTTTTTTTTTTTTTTTTTTTTTTTTTTTTTTTTTTTGGAGAGGTTTTTGCTATAGGGCGCGTGCGCTCGCCAGACAGACAGAGAGAGACAGAGAGATAGAAAGCAGGAAATCACCCCCCAGGGGGGATGGCCACGCCGCAATCCCTTCTCCTCCATTCTCCTCTCGGGATCCTGGGCACGCACGCACACGCGCCCGGCGTGAGTTTAAGCCACCGGGTCCGGGACTCGAACCGCGGTCGACTACGTGGGAGTCCAGCGACATAGCCATTACGCTAACTGCTGGTCCCAAGATGCCATGTTCTTTTGACCTGAAGATTAAAAAGCTCATTTTTGAGGGGCGGGTGGTGGCACAGTGGTAAAATATGAGACTACATCAGCCTGACCTACACGATAAAGTTCTAGATTTGTATCTAGAAACCTCCCTGGGTATACTGGGCATGTGCTTATCCATGACCCAGGACTAGCTGAAACTACGGTATTAGAGTGACTTGTGGTATCTATACTCTGTTGAGGGTACTCTATCTGTCTCTCTCTCTATGTCCTCTGGCTTATAAAGAAATTCATAAATAATTATTTGAAAAGCTCATTTTTTCAGGATATCCAGAATTGGTCAGGAGTATGATAACTGGTTTCTCTTAACATGGCCACAAAACACTTAAATCAAAGTCAGAATGTTTATATACTTGTGATTTTGAAAACAGGTGAAAAGTAGCTTAGAAACAAACACTAGCAAGTTAGGAAACTGGACTCCTCTTGGAAAATTTATGTGTCAATCCAGGTTATATTTAGAAGATAGGTTGGTGAATGTGGAATCACAACCAGATGGGTTGGTTGATCTCATTTTACACAATCCCTGATAAAGTGAAACACTAGCCAAGTGAATTCACATGAACTGGTCAGAATATGTGTTTTGAATAATACAGGAAATATGTTAGCAGCTTTTTTTTGTTTGCTATTTTCGTCAACATCAGTAAGCTTTGGTATGTTAGAGACTTGTTCTTCAAATTATAATCACAATCCAGTTATGCCTTTCTGAGATAATATCCTGAACATCTTAGTTGTGTTTAAAATTACTCTTTTTTATAGAAATTTTTTCAAGCTATTTCTGTATCAGGTAACTCATATCTGTTTCTGTGTGGATACCTGTATCCTTGTCTTGTTAGACACTGTAGTAGTTACTTGTTGCTGCATGAAAAATTATCTCAAATCTTAGCGTTTTGAAAGTACATTTATTATCTCAAAGTTTCTATGGATCAAGAATGTTGAAGTGGCTTAGCTGGAAGCTTTTATCTCAGGTTATCTCCTGAGGTTTCAATCAAAGTATTGGCTCCAGCTGCAGTATCTTAAAAACTAAAATAACAACACACCCACACACAAAAAAACGAACTTGATTGGGACACTGGGACTCACAGTCTGGTGCCTAACAGGTGGACTCAGTTTTTCACCATGTGGTCTACATACAACATGACTTTTCTGACAGCAAATGATGACAGAGGGGGAAAAAAAAAAACTGAAACCACCATTTTGTATAATTGATCTCAGCAATGACATGCTATTGCTATTCTTTCAACCATATTCTATTGGTAACACAGAACAATCCTGGTACAGTCCTTCTCAATGCATGAGAGGGAGCCCCACAAGGGTGTGAATACCATGATTAGGAGATTATTGGGGGCCATTTAGGGACTGACTGCTACGATATTTCCTTTATTCCCGAATGATTCATATACCCCTCACATTCAAAATACATTTGCCGTCTTCCAATCTCTCCCCAAAACTCATCCCATTAAAGCATCAATTCACAGTCTAGAGTTTATCATATGAACCAGGCCATGTATGAATAATGCTCCTTTGGTGCAGGTCTACAGATTAAGTTTCTCCAGGGCTATTCATCTTGATTTGTAGATCTATAACTTAAAGAGAGAAGTAGTTATCTGTTCCCATATAACCAACATTCAAAGGTGGGATAGGCAAATACGAGCTACCGTACATATTTCCAAGAAGAAAGGAAGTTACACAGGAGTCTTTGGTCCCTAGAAATTCTAAAATTCAGCCAGAAAAACAATCAAGCTTCTTGATTAGGACTGTGTCTTGCTCCTGTCCAGGAATTATTTATAAATTCAAAATTTTATGAACAGTTGGTTCGAGGCACTTTAAGACATTATGAACACTTTTTTCAAAATTATTACTATTTATTATTCAACTCCATTCATTAGCTGGTTTTAAAGACAGTTATATTTTAAGTTTTTCATTTGGCAGCTCTAATCTTCTTATATTAAAATATGTGTTTGCTGGATAAAGTTGAGTAACAAATTATATTGATACAAGACTGAGCTTTTTAATGAACTTGGCAATGCTTTGGCTAGCTGAGTTTGGCTTAGGGTCTCTCACAAGGTTACAATAAATTTGATAGTCTGAGTTGTAATTTCTGGAAACTTAATGGGCTGAAGGATTCAATTTCAAACTCACTTGTGTGGTTTTCACAGAGGACTTTGGTTCTTTATAACTGGGATTCTTTGAAAGGGCTCCTGACAATATGAGTTCCTTCCAAACAAACAAAAAGAGAGAAAAAAATGAAAGCCACATTATTTTATAATATAGCTTTGGAAATACATTCCATCACTTTTGTCATAATCTATTGGTCATACATTCTATTCTCAATGCAATATGGGAGGATGTTGCACAAGGTGTTACTTAATATCAGGTGGAAGCTGGGATCATTGAGGACCATATTGTAAATATTGGAGACTGGCTTCCACAGCTACTGTAGATGCTCTTTATTTACATTTGAAAGTGCTAAACTAAAATGGTTAAAACATAGTTCCTTTTCTGCAAAAAAACAACAAAAAACCAACAACAAAAACAAAGCTAAACATATTTACGTATAACCCAGTAATTTTCTTCCTGGGTATTTATCCCAGAGAAATGAAAATTTATGTCCACACAAAAACTTGTGAGTGTTCATAGAAACTTTATTTGTAATATTCAAAAACTAGAAACAATCAAATGTCCTGCTATATATGAATGGTTAAACAAACTCTGGTGCATCCATATCATTGAATAACTTATCAATAGAAAGGAATGAATTATCACTGTATGTATCAATTTAGGTGGACGACAAAGGCAATACTGTTTTATTGATTGATTTATTTATTTGAGAGATTTTTTTTGCTGTAGGGTGTGTGTGCTCACTGGAGAGACAGAGAGACAGAAAGCAAGAAATCATCCCCCCACCCCCGAGGGGATAGCCATGCCACAATCCCTTCTTCATTCTTCTCTCAGGATTATGGGAATGCATGCACACACACCCAGCATGGGTTTTAAAGAGCCAGGTCTGGGACTCGAACCACTGTCAACTCTGTGGGAGTCCAGCAACATAACCATTATGTCCACCGCTGGTCCTGCCAATACTAAGTTTTTTTAAAAGCCATTATCAATAGGTCACATACTATATGATTTCCTTTATAGAGCATTCTTGTAATAAAAATATAGCATGGAGAACTAAGTAGTAGTTGCCAGGGTTAGAGGTGATTGGAGAGAGAGGTAGGTGTGACTACAGAACTAGTAGGAGAGGATCTTCATGGTGTGAATAGTTCTATAGTATATTTTTAGCCTTGGTTACATGAATAAACAAGCACAATTAAATGGTGTGAAACTATACACATGCATTAAATTGATGAAAATTTCCTTCAAATGATGTTGTACATACCATAAACCCACTGGGAGAAACCGAGTGAAGGGTATATGGTTTCTCTCTGAATAATCTTGCAATTTCCCATGACTATAATTTTTCCAAAATAAGAACAAACCTGAATCCTCAAGTAAGGCTGCATTCAAATTCCAGATCTATTACCTATTCTTTTTATAGTTGTATTTTATTTATATTTAATCATTGTACATCTTTATAGCATACAAAATGGTTTTTCCCAGTGAGAATACAGTGCATATTAATCAAGCCATAGATATCATGTACATTATCGTCAATGGATAACTTTTCATTTTTGTTTCTTTCAGTTATTTTTCCCCTGATACTCTCTTTCCCTCCCCTGTTATCCACTCCCTCCTATACTGTTTCTAATATATTTAGTTGCCCTTCCTGCTATTACACCTTCTAATATTTCAGTCTGCAATGGAGTGCAGATATCCCATAGTGTATATGTACCACATATTTTTCAATCTATTCATCCGTTCTTGGATATTTGGGTTGGTTCTAAGTCTTAGCAATAGTGAATAATGCTGCAATGAACATGGATGTGCAAGTGTTTATCTGAGTGAGGGTTTTCATGTGATAATTCTATTCCTAGGTTTTGAGGGACCTCCATTTTTTTCTTCATAGTGGCTGTACTAATTTAAATTTCTACCAACAGTGTAGGAAAGTTCCCTTTTCACCATAGCCTTGGCAGCATTTATTATTCTGTATTTTTTTAATTGTAGCCATTTTGACTGGGGTTAAATAGTATCTCATTGTAGTTTTTATCTGCATTTCCTTTATGATATTGAAGTTGAACATTTTTCATGTGCTTTTTTTAGGGTTTTATTGTTCTTTTTATTTTATTTTATTTTTTTACAATTAAAGTATGAATTTATTTTGGTACAAAAACTTTTTGAAATTCATACATAGTTTTGCCATTAAACGTACTTCCATGAACATTTTGTTTCTGAAACATTTTTTCTTCATTAATTAATTTGCATTCATTACCTGAGCATCATCACAGCATACAAAATATGATTTCCCATCCAGAATATACTGCGTAGTAGCTGATTCATGCATGTTATCATCAATAATTTTCCATTTCCATATACATGTATATGTATATACACATATATACATATATATATATATATATATACACACACACACACACACATATACATGTATATATATATGCAGCATATATAGGGCAGAAGGTCAGAAATAGGGGCAAAACTACACATATATGTACATATGTGTGTGTGTGTGTGTGTGTGTGTGTGTATATATGTATATGTATATAATTTTATCCCTATTTCTGACTCTCCGCTCTTTCCCACCCTCCTCCCTCACTATCTCTGGTGTCTACAGTTGTTTTCCATTCCTTTTACCCCCACATTTTTGTATGTGCTTTTTGGCCATTTGTATATCTTCCTTGGAGAGTTGTCTGTTCAGCTCATTTGCCCATCCTTTAATTGGCTGGATTAGGTTCTAGTGGGTAAGTCGCTTGAGTTATCTGTATCTTCTAGTTATCAGTCCCTTATCAGAGGCAGCTGGAAACCTGTCACCTATTGACTGTGTAACCATGGATGCATTGCTTAATCGTTTCTTACTAATTTTTAAAAATTCTAATTACTTTGTTAGGATACATTGTAATGAAAGAATTTTCATCACAAGGCTAAGAAGATAATTGCAAGTAAAGCACAAATGGCTTGAGATTCTTCCTCCTTTACACCTTATTTCTAAAATCTGTACAAAAAGCAGGTAGAGAGAAGATATGAAAGAGGCAGAGGGAGAGAGTAAAGTCCTCCATAATTTGTCAATATGTAAGTCATCGCTGGCACTACTTCCATTGTGGGTAGCATTGCTGAAAGATTTACATGTTTCTTGAATATAGCCATGACATAAGTCTTTGGATTCTTAACTAAATTACTAGATCCAGGTCTTATGGTATTCATGGTTCTCTCCCTCTTCAATAATTCCTATTTAGTATTTTTAATATTTTCATTGTCTTTTTGTAAACTTTCTGACTATTTATAACTAACAAACTCTCTACCAGCTTCTTTGAGATGTGTATAAACAGTTACAGTTTATTTTTCTATTTATAAATTCTAACAAATGTTATTTCTTCCTCATTTTAGTCTTCTAAAGAGGAGAATGAAGTGGGTACTTTTCTCAAAATACTTGATCTTAAATAATCAGTTTCCTCAGATACATCAAGGGAATAGTAATACCTAATTTAAAGACTTGCTGCAGGGGTGAGTTGAGAACGAATGTAAAGAATAGCCTAGATCTACTCCAACACTGCGTAAACAGTAACTGATGTGCTGACATCTGTTTATTCTGCTGCTGCTCTGCTTTCTTCAGATTTGTTCATGCACATGCCACTTCATATACTGTTTCAGGATGGCAGCCAGGGTCCAGAGTAGAGCTCTCTTTCCCAGGTCTTTTCACCTCTCACTAGATATCACTACCACTGTCATTTCATGTCCATTACTCTGCATATCAGATTCCAAAGGGGACTGAAGCTGAATTAGAGAGGTCTTTCATCCCTTTTGTTCTTCTCAACTATTGGTTTATACGGAACAGAAATACAATTTCTCTGTGTGTGCATTTTTATATATATGTAGAGAGAAAGTCAACTTCAAAGATTTCTTTCCAAAGTTTTTTTGTTTGTCAAAAGACCCACTTATAAGTCGTGAGTCTGTAGGGAACTGGGTTAAGAACAACTTCAAGGGAAGTTATTTCAATCTACTGAGACTCTCCTCCACCATCAGCCAGCCAGTCTGTGGTTGTGACAGGTATTATGCACATCACTTATGTTTCACTTAGAATTTTCTAATAGGTTGCTCACATCCTCTAGCATGTGACTTCTTGCACCAAAGTGACAAGGCAATTATGTTTTATCAGTTACAAAATTAGAAGAAGGAAACATTTTCTTCATTTTCTCATTTTTTTTTAGAAAATACTCTCAGTGATCACAATGTATTTTCCCTGAAATACCTAACTTATAAATTAAAATACAAGATAAGAAACTACCCTAGTTAAGTATCTTTATTATAAAAAATGGAGACAAGATATACTTCTAAAACAATGAAAAATACAATTTTTTAAATCTCTAGGCAACTTATATGTGACCTATATATCTATATCTATCTATCTATTTATCACGCTATATATGGATAAATAGATATTACTTACATATATTAATCTGAATATATAAGCAATGTATGTATGTTTGTATGTATGTGTGTGTGTATATATAAATAAAATGTATGTATATTGGGTCATTGGAAAAGTCATGATGCATTTTCGTGTAGAAAAACAGAAAAATACGGGGACCAGCAGTTGGCATAATGGCTACGTCGCTGGACTCCCATGTAGTCGACCGCAGTTCAAGTTCTGGACCCGGTGGCTTAAACTCACACCGGGCATGTGTGCGTGCATGCCCACGATCCCAAGAGGAGAATGGAGGAGAAGGGATTGTGGCATAGCCATCTCCTCTAGGGGGTGATTTTTCTCTTTCTGTCTCTCTGTCTCTCTCTGTCTTTCTGGCGAGCACATGCACCCTATAGCAAAAACCTCTCAAAAAAAAAAAAAAAAAAAACAGAAAAATACATAATGACCTTTCCAATGACCCAATTTATCATTTGTGTGTGTATGTGTGTATGTGTGTGTGTATATATATGTATGTAAAACATCACAAGATAAATTTAATAAGACAAGCAGATTTCAATATAAAACTACAGGCAACATAGTGCAAGGCACTTAACTAAAATGTTGTGTCTTTATTGTCATTTCAAAAATTAGCATGCTCTTTTTTCCAATTTATTTGCGAGGCAAAGCTTTAACCTCCTGCTTGCAAATACAGAAATATTTTGTGTGAAGAAAAAGCAAGCTCAACTTAAGCAAATGTAATTTCATGCTGCAGATTTCAACTGGCTCCTTTTCTTTTGTTTAGTGAGGAAGGGTAATGTTACCCTGAAGACAGTCAAGGAGGTAGAATGGTTGGTACCTGTGTGCTTGGCAGGCTGCCAGCATCCCTGGCAATGGAGCCTGCTAAATCTTTCTTTCTTATCGCTTTGCTCATGTAGACTGCTGAACACAATGCCTAGAAACACAGTCCCTTCAGAACTACACAGTCCCCGACATTCCTCACACTGTTTTTGGCTGCTATTAGCCAAATCCCTAATTTCAGCTTATTTCGTATTTTAAATGACACTTTTAAAATAATTTCTTAAATTCTACTTTTGTAAAGCAGTTTTAAGGGAGGAAACATTTCCATCTAAGAAATTTGGGTAAATATGGCTAACGGCCAAAGTAGAAAATCTGCTCTGCAAAGCGGTAGGCTACCATTCCTTACATATTAAACCTATTAATGTGAATTAGGAATTTAGGTACCTATTTCTCCCTTAGGTGAGTCTTACTGCCTTAGGCGCGTGGAATACTGTGAATTGAAAAGTTTAGTGGTCTCAAATTAGTTCATGATCTGCAACGGCCTAGTCTAGATCTAATTTAGTAGACTACGTGGGTTATTGCCACTGGTACTTCCAAGGCAGTTTCAATATTTCTTCTCATCAGCTTAGCTCATACTCATTATAAGATAACAATGAAAACACACTGGAGAATATCTTCGGATACCTATTTTAAGTACTAGTTTAATAACTTTTCCTTGACATGGGAAGAATGTAGCAATGTAGTTTATTCAGTATTTCATTTAGTTAGTATGCTATATAATGAATCACCATTTGCTTGAAAATTTAAAAAATCTATAATGCTATATAATCAGATGTACCAAGCACCTAAAAAATTTAGAACACTACATGAGGCATAACAGTGTATGTGAATTTTTATTTCTCTGTATTCATTTTCAAATACAACAATTCTTTTTTTTAACATTTTTTTTAAAGAATTATTTTAACTTTATTTATTATTATTATTTTTCAGTTTGATCAGAGAGAGACAGAGAGAGAGAGAGAGAGAGAGAGGAAGTGAGAAAGCAAGTCACCAGGTCCGAGACTTGAACCATGGTCGGCCATGTGGGAGTCCAGTGCCTTTAACCACCACGCCACTTGCCAGCCCCAAATACAACAATTCTTTAAGTTTATTTTATTCATGATAGAACGTGCATATGTGCTCATGACAGAGAGAGAGAGAGAGAGAGAGAGAGAGAGAGAGAAAGAGGCCTCCTTGATAGGATTTCATAGCACTGCAACTCCCTTCCTCACCCTCTAGCTTATTGGGATCTTTGGCATGTGTGCAGGTGCCTAGTGTATTTTCAAGCTGATCCCAGGATCTGAAACTGCAGTCAGTTATGTGGCTTTCACAATTGCTTTTCAGTACACTATTGTCTGTATCACCAAGGCTGGGCTTTTTTTTTTTTTTTTTAATAACAATAGTTCATTCTCTTTTTAAAATTATTTTGTTCTTTCTCCCATGAGAGAGTAAAAAGAGAGAGAAAGATAGACACAGGAGCTCCCAGTGGGCCCTTCACACCACGATCCACTACCAACTCAGCCAGCCAGGATTATGGGCACACATGCATGCCCAGCATGTACAGGATGACCGTGGGATATGAACATGGGAACCTTCCCAATTGGGCTCAGTATCATAAGTGTATTGCTCCATCATTCCTGGCCTACATATTCATAATAATATAAGAAATATTTTTATTTATTTGAAAGTAATCTTGGGAACCAGCAGTTAGCGTAATGGCTATGTCGCTGGACTCCCACGTAGTCGACCACGGTTCGCGTCCCGGACCTGGTGGTTTGAAACTCACGCCGGGCGCGTGTGCATGCGTGCCCAAGATCCCGAGAGGAGAATGGAGGAGAAGGGATTGCGGCGTGACCATCCACCCTGGGGGTGATTTCTTACTTTCTGTCTCTCTGTCTCTCTCTGTTTGTCTGGCGAGCGCACGCATCCTACAGCAAAAAAAACTCTCAAAAAAAAAAAAAAAAAAGTAAACTTGGGCTGCCCCTGTAGAGTAATGGTTAGGGGAGACATATCTCACATGACTGGCCATGGTTTGAATCCTGGCCAGAGCTGCTTGATAAACAGGCTCACGTGCACGTGTGCTGAAAATACCAACAAGCTGGAGTAATGGAGATTTTAATCCTTACCATGCCTGTTAGAGTGTGTGCTCTCTTTCCCTCTGTCTTTCTGATGAGCACAGATTTTTCTTGAAAAATTTTAAAAATATAATCTAAATATCCTATGAAATTATAAATGCAAAACTCAGTAAAGGAAAAATAGCCTTAAAATGACATTATAAATACAAAACTTAGTAAAGAAAAAATAGCCTTAAAATGAAATTGCTTTAATTGACAAAAATTGGAGAGATAATATAGTAAGTTATATGTATACAACTGTTAATAGTATATTTTATACAACATAGGGCAAAAAGTCCATTGCTTGGGGACCAGCAGATGGCATACAGTTATGTCACTGGACTCCCACGTAGTCAACTGTAGTTCAAATCCTGGGCCTAGTGGCCTAAAACTCACGCCAGGCTCATGTGAGTGCGAGCCCAAAATCCTGAGATGAGAATAGAGGAGAAGGGATTGTGGTATGGCCATTCCCCGGAGGGGTGATTTCTCACTTTCTGTCTCTCTGTTTCTGTGGTGAGCACATGCACCGCATAGCAAAAATATCTCCAAAAAAAAAAAAAAAAAAAAAAAAAAGGCCATTGCTTAGTGTTAGCTATCTCAATATTTTCCTGAGAGAAAGCTGTATTTAAATTATGTATGTGCTTAATGCAAATAAGAAACTAAAAGTCTTCACAACAGTAAACCATTGAAATGTTTAGTCATTAATTATTGTAGTTGTTCTCTCTCCAAAGATATAAAAAAAGAGGGATTAAGAAGGGCCAGGTGGTAGTTGGTAGTAAGGTGGCCAGATCCCACATATCCATTATGTGTTTTAAGTACTGGACCTAGAGACTTGAAAAAACATACTGAGTAGATATCTTATGTGTGCCCAAAATATCAAAAGGAAAAATGGAGAAGAGGTACTTGTGTGATCACTTTCTCACTTTCACTCTCTTTTTCTGTGTTTTCAATTAGTTCATGTGCCTTCTAGCAAATTAATAAAAAAAAAAAAAAAAAAAAAAAAAAAGGATGGGGGAACAGCCAGCAGCATGGTGGTTGAAGTGGCTGGATCTCACATGGCTGGCTAGGTGGTTTGAGGCCTGGAACTGGCAGCTTGAACAACCTGTTGGGCGCATGTGCATATGTGCCCCAAATCCTGAAAGAAGAATGGAGGAGAAGGGATTGCAGCATGACCATTCCCTCTGGGTAGTTGTCTTCTCATTTTCTCTCTCTGTCTATTCCTACATGTGCCCCGTGCATGTGCCCTATAGTAAATTAAGAGAGAGAGAAAGAGTTCCAACACATAACAGCAATTTAGTATGTAATATACAAAAGTCATAAGTCAAAATAATATGATAATGAAATTATAAACAGAATTCCAGGGGGTGCAAATTTAAAAATTAAAAAAAATTAAAAACCATAAAATTATCTAAATGGTCAGATATTGATTAAAAAATAGAGAAGTTTTTAGCTTCTAAATCCCTAAAGTACATATTTCTAATATTAAAGGTGAAATTAGATTGAGATATAAAGAAACAATGGTTGCTGTATAACAAAGGAAATGTTAGACATTAAAATTGGTTCAACAATTGTTAAACCACATATTCACATTCACAAAGATAGAGTGACTATGAAGAAAGGATTTTTGCAGAAAATCTTAGAAGACCTCTCTTGGGGTCCTCTGATTTCTTTCTTTTTTAAAAAAGAATTATTTTATTTAACTTTATTTATTCATTTTAATTTGACCAGAGAGGGAGGGAAGAAGGGAGGGAGGGAGGGAGGGAAGGGAGGGAGGGAGAGAGAGAGAGAGAGAGAGAGAGAGAGAGAGAGAGAAAGTGAGAAAGCAAGCTTCCAGACTTCCAGATCAGCCATGGCGGAGTCCAGTGCCCTTAACAACCACGCCACCTGCCAACCCCAGAGTCCTCTGCTTTGAATTATGATAATGAGTTTCTAGTTTTCTAAGTTCCCCCTCATCATCACCTTCCTGTGGAAAGCCCCTCACCTCTTACCACCAGAGACTCATCCTGGCAAGTTGCTCTCTGGAGCCAGATTGTTTATAAATGGCTCTGGGCTGACACTCCTACTGCAGATATCATTGCTGGCTTCTGGAATTCATACCCATCCAGCATCTGGGTGAGAGTTTTACTGTTTGACTCAAATACAGACTTAGACTTTGCAGCCACTGGTCTCTTCAAATGCTTCAGATACGAGGTAGACTCTAGGCCAACGTATCCCCAACTGCAGGTAGTTCACTTAAGTTGTTACTGAACTTGCAGAGAAGTCTTGGTTTGGAGTTAGGAACCTCCCTCACATTCTTCCCTGTTGGTGTAGAGGATGTACTAACAGCATAGCTCCCTCAAAAATGATCTCTTCACAAATGCTCTACCCATATCAGGAGCCATTTAGAGCTTTTGTGTGAAGAAGGATGAAGTATAGCAAAGTCATTTTTAGTATTTCACTTTTTATATTCTACATGAGGTCTAGCACCTCCTGTAGAACTCGGCATCCATTATATCTTCACGCATGGGCCAAATTTCATTTTTTTTTTTTTTCAGTTCCTCAAACTGCTGTCTTTTTCTGTGCTGATGGTGTTACTGTTGCAGCTTTGCTGCTGCTTGGAAGCATTCTGGGAAGGTAGCCAGCTCCAAATTTACATTGGTTATAAATCAGGCAATTCATTAATGGTTCAGCATGACTGAATGTTCCCAAATCGTTGCTTCCCTGAGAGTTACCACTTAGGCCTGTAGATGCCCCCAGAGAGCTCTCTGCTTATGAGAAGTGTTGTTTCTACAGCATAAAATCCAAGAGCATTTAAGAACATGTAAACCACCTAACAACTATGGCTTCCTGTATATACAGGTGGCCTAGGTCTTAGAAAGATGTTATAAATAATTCCAGCATTTCCAAAGTGATAGTATTTTTTTTTAAATATTTTATTGTTTTGAAATCAGAGGGCACGGGGTACTTGCTAGAGAGAGACAGGGAGGGAGGGGAGAGAAGTGAGAATACACTCCCGACACAGGGAATGGTCACACTGCAATCCCTTCTTCATTTCTGCCTGCTTTAGAGATTGTTACTGTCCTATATCCACACTTTATTTCTGGGCAGAACGAGCCTATTGCTACAGAATATGGAAATGTGGAAAATGGACTTTTTCCTGATGGTACTTTTTCTCATGCCTTTTGAAACATATTGCTTTTTAAGATCCTTGTTATCTCAAGCTGTTTTTTCTACTTCACCTTCTTACTCCATCCACCTCTCCACGGTGATCTTTCTCACCGTCCGCCTACACAGCCCGGTATGATCTTGTCTCAGGACTTTTTAACAAAATAGTTTTTCTCCTTTCCTGGACCATTCTTGCCCCAAATATATGCATGGACCTCTCCTTCACTTTCCTCAACACTTCTCCAAACACCCTGTTATCAGTGAGATGTACCTTACACTCCCCATTGAGATTGAAGCTGAGCCCCATCTTGTGTTCTTCATACTTCTTAACTTGGAATGTGATATCACTTATCTGTTGATTTCATCATTTGCCTTTCCCCTCCTTAGAGTATAAGATTCAAGAAAATAAAAATTGTCGTTCCCCCCCACACACATTGATGTATCCTCAAATCTTAGAATGATGCCTGGCACAAAGTAGGCTCTTTGCATATTTGTTAACTGAATGAGTGAGTGTATGACTCATACCAGAAATTATGACATTATATTAACTGGAAAATATTTTATTCATTGATTTATGAACACATCTAGAGGTTTTAAATAGCAGTTAGATAAGACACTTTGGTAGAAGATGGGAGTGAATTTGAAGAGCTTTCTAAAAATAGACATTTGCATAGAAATTATATTAGCTTTATTAGATTGAGTATCCTTAAAATGGTTTTGGTGAGAGAGATTGGTAGACTTTGAAATGGTGAACACTGAAGCTACCTGCTCCAGTGTTCCTGGGCATTGAGAGTATCTGGTGACTGAGAGAGGAGAAATCGATGTTTTATCTCAGCGATGGTGTTTATGTGGGAATGTGGAGTGGGTGAATTATCTGTGGGGGTGGGAAGTGGTAGTCTGGTAATATTCAATAATGTATTTGAATGCAACAATATGTGGAAACATAATAGCCATAAAAAGTTATTTCTCAGTGTAAACTACTTTTCTATAGAAGGCTTTCTTGTCCTCTCTTATATACATCTCTCTCTTTGTAAAAATAAATCCTTCAAGTGTGTCCTTGGTTTTCCTTCTCAGACCACTCTGGGATGGGTTTTCTTATATTGTTTTTATCTATTTGTTGAAGATGGCATAAGCACACACAGTGATGTTTCTGTGGAAACTGCATGCTATTATGAGTGTCGTTTATTTTAATTATTACTATATATGGCAATTATATTATGATTTTGTTAAATTTTACCATGTCGTTTTTGGGATATATCAGCTAGAAATGCTCCTAGAGGTTCAGTGCCATTCCAGGTTTTACCTTCTCTTTGTAATCCATTTCCTGAGAATATGTAAAGGAAAAGGCACTGGTGAGTTTAAAATTCTTTTCATTTTTCTTCCCCGTGTTTGAGTAGCCACAGAATTACTAAATCCTATACAATCTCCCTCTCCATCTATCTACCTGGTTTGTACTTTGGAGATGAGAAACCAAGATCATTAGCCGTTTTTCACCTTTGCCTGAGCTTCATCTGCTGCCCTGATAAAAATGTGTTTGATATTCTTTTTCCACATTTTCTCATTAAACATTACAGAGTAGTTCCCTGATGTTGACAGAGTAGTTGATTGTGCCTGGAAGAAGAATTGTGGTGGCAAGTACAAATTAGATCATTCTGGGCTAGTTTGTGTTTTGCTGTTTCAGCGGCTCTGAATGACTACGGCAAAATAATTTTTTATTAATGTGAATAATAAATCAGGTAGAAAGTTACTTTAAGAATAGTGGTGTTGGCATTGCAAAATCAGTTCACTTCAAATGAGCACAATTGCAGGACAAGATCCAAAAGATCAACACTAGCCCTGGTCTCTCAAAATTTGAATTTACATACTTAGAAAGCAACTAATACATTTAGAAGCTCTCAGTAAATTTTTTGCTTATGACATTTTTCACCTCAGCCATAGTTAGCTTCATACTATAGATGGAAACAACTTTTTAATACAACGGAATCATTATTTGGCAGCATAAATAAACTGATGGTCTATCTGGGAAATGGGTTCATTTGGGGGCTAGAAATACCATGACAGTGACGAATGTGGCAGAGACTTAGTATGGCATTGTGGAAAAGATTCTCTTAGATATTGCAAATGTGGGGGGAACATTGTCTATTTTCAGTAATGTTCTTTGGATAAGCAAAAACTCTTCTTTCTTTGATTTTATATTATATGAAGAAAGCATACTTGCCCAATACAGCAAGATATCTCATTCCCAAGCACTTGCTATCTGTTTTTTTTTTTTTTTTTTTTTTTTTTTTCTGGCTACGATACACACCCTCTTTTAAAATTAAAACACACATACACAATTGCAGAATGATTTAGGGATAAAATACATTCGTTTTAGAAGGGTATATTTTAAGTAATACCTCAATTGATAATTTAGAATGGTTTATTATTTTATTCCTTATCTAGTCTTACAAGTTTTCTTTCTAAGTTGAGCTGTGGTTAAATAATACTTACATACACACATATAACCTAGTACAGAGAAAATATTTGACAACTAAATCTACATGTGCATCCTTTCATCTACCAAGAGACTGGCTTCAGAAATGTAGTGTCTTTAGAAATGATGTTGCGATGTCAAAACCACGATCTTAAATGAATTACCAATGATTTAATTTATTAATTATATTCAAAAATTTAGAGCAAGGGTAGCAAACATATATCTTGAAGAGACAGTAGTTAGGTCTGGACTGTGAAGATGGGCAGAGTTTGTCAATCTGATTCTATCTGTTATTACTTGTAGGAAAGTGTTTAGTGTCTGATACATTCCTATAAATAGGAAACACATCATAAGGTAATTTTTCATTTTACAAAGGAGAGTTGTTTTTTAGAATTATTTTATTTAACTTTATTTATTTATTGTAATTTGACTGAAGAGGGACAGAGCAAGAGAGAAAGAGAAAGAGAAGGAAAGTGAGAAAGCAAGCAGTTAGATCTGAGACTCCAACCGTGGTCAGCTATGTGGGAGTCTAGAGCCCTTAACCACCACACCACCTTCCAGCCCTCAAAAGAGAGATTTTTGATTGACTAATTTAATGATAAAATCTTTCAAGAGAGTAGATAAAATAGTCAAATATCTGTAAATTACTTGATACATTACATACAAATATTAATAGTAAAAGTAATGCATAATCTATTAAATGGTTTCTGTTCATATTTCAGAAAACATATTTCTTTACATTTTTTAAGTTTATTTAATTTATTTATTTCATGAGAAAGGGAAGGGAAGAGAGAGAGAGAAAGAGAGGGAGGAGAGACAGAGAGAGTCCTACCCTCAACAGGACCTCATCATGCTACAATCCTTCCCTTAGCCTCTTTGTCCACCAGGTATGAGAAGGCATTTGCGGATCAGCATGTTCAGGTAGACCCAGGATCCAAAGCCAGGCCTCCCGTGTGGCTCCAGTATTCCATAGCAGCACCCTATTGCCTGTGCCATTGTAGCTGGGCTTTCTTTGCATTCTTTGTTTCCATCTTGAAACCTCAGCATTTTAAGGTCTTCAAGTGCGTCATCTTGAAATACTGTAATTTATAAATCGGTAGATGATGTTAGCACTGGAAACTTTTTCACATATATTGAGGTTATTTCCAGCCACCATATATTCTGTATGTGTATATTTATAATCTCCACAAGGTATCTCCTTATATTAATAAGTTCATTTCCAAAATGTTTGTTTAAAATTACATCCAGTAGTTAACAATCGTGAGGTATCATTTTATCCCAAGGAATAGTTATTAACTTGATGTTACATTTAATTGGATTTTTCTCTTAAACCTTTATAGGTGGCCTCTATAGTTAGTCCAAGCTAGATTTGGCTGAATCTTCTCTAAGCATTCTGGTCAAAATAAACTAATTGATAACCCACCTGGAAAAATGACTACATTGCTTCTTTCGAACTAACAATTTTATAACAAATGCCCTCCTCATATAGTTGAGTATATCAGGTACATTTTAATGTTTCCTTCTTTTCTTTTTTTTATTTTTTTTCTGGTCAAATTGGGGGGAAATAATATTATCAATCTTTCCAGAGAATAGTGTTTCAGTTAACATGATATGGTTAGTCTAATGCATTTAACAAAAAGAGTCACTGACATATGACAAGTAAAAACGGTTACTTCTAATATGTATAAAAAGAATAACCATTTTATATTGAATTTTTATTTTAATACTAATAGTAAAAGGTTTTGTTAAAAGATGCACACATAAATAATGACACATCATGATAAAGGATGTAGATAAATTTATCATTTTATGTCTATTAAACTGGAGGGACTGGCAGGTGGTATGGTGGTTGAGGTGTTGAACTCCTATATGACAGACCAGGGTTTGAGTACCAGACCTGGTGGCTTACTTTCTCACTTTCTTTCTTTCTCTTTCCCTCTCTGTCTGTCTCTCTCTGGTGAGCTTTTGTGCCCTCTAGCAAACTGAAAAATGATAATAACAATAAAAATAAATAAATAAATAAATCTTTAAAATGGATATTAATTGATTAAAAATTTAAAATAAATGATGATGATTGGATTCATCAACTAACATCTATCTGTTATTTAAAAGATGCAAGTATGCATGGGGTCCAAGATCCTGAGGAACTGGAGGACTGGAGAAAGGGATTGTGGTATAGCAAGACCCTTTCTAGGGTGCCCTCTCTTTCGCTCTCTCTTTTTCTTTTTCAACTGTGTGTCCTCATTCTCTGTATCATGAAGAAATTATTTCAGATCTATTTATCAGAGAAAATTGTGTCTATAACGTTAATTTCTTACATGTTGAGTATGGGTTTTTTTTTTAAGTTCTCATTTCATGTACAATGATCATTCAAGACAGATTCTAGAATTCATTGATTTCTTTCTTTTTTTCTTTTCTTTAGTTTTTGCTAAAGGGCAAGTACACTCTTTGCAGAGAGAAAAAGAGAGATAGAGAAGGAAAGTGATGAGAAATCATCCCCCATGGGAGGTAGCTATGTGCAATCTCTTTTCCAGTCTCTTCTTGGAGTTTTTGGCACACACACACATATCCACCCAAGACTAGAACTACACAGTTGGCCTTGTGCAATCTAGCCACCTTTACCACACCACTGGCCGACCCTAGAAATCCATTTCTAAGTTAGAACTTGAGAACTCAGAATATTATCAGTAATAGGAGCAAAATGATTGGAGATATTTAAGTCTCTAGACTAGGCTTCCAAAACTTACTCAATCTACATTATTATCAGAAGTGTGTATGTGTTTGTGTGTGTGTGTGCATAATAAAAAGTAACTTTTTTTTAAGAGAGATTTTTGCTATAGGGTGCATGCACTCAAAATAGAAACAAAAATTGAGAAATCACTCCCCAGGGGTTATGGTCATGCCACAATCCCTATTTCTCCATTTTCCTCTTAAGATTTTGGGCATGTGTATATATGCACCAGTGTGTTTTAAGCCACTGGGTCCAGGATTCGAACCACTGCTGACTGGGAGTCCAACAATGTAACCATTATGCCATCTGCTGATTCTAAGTTACAGAATATTTTATTGTAAACAGTGAGTATAAGGGAATATACTCAAAACTCTACCAAAAAGGAAATCAGTTTCGCTTAGGAAGGTGGGATATAAGTGTGTGACCATTCTATAGTAGACTTCTTAGCATGTCTGTGAACTTGAGAGATTTCTGACATTATTTTTTTTTAGTTTTTAAGACAAATTTTTTAATTATGACTCTCTTTTTTTTATTAATATTGATTTACCTCTATTCTAAGGTTAGATTTACAAAGTGCAGTGGCCAGGGCCAGCAGATGGTATAGCAGATGACATTACATTGCTGGACTACCACATGACCAACTATTGTTCAAGTCCCAGACCTGGTGGCTTGAAAATCATGCCAGATGCATGTGTGTGCATGCCCAAGACCCCAGGAGAATAATAGAGGAAAAGAGACTGTGATGTGGCCATGCTCTCTGTTGGTGGTGTCAGTGGCTGATTTCCCTTTCACTGAATCTGTCTCTGTCTCTCTAGTGAGTGCCTGTGCCCTAAGGCAAAAACCTCTTTAAAAAAAAAAAAAAAGATTACATTGCTTAATTTCTGGTCTTGTTTATACCATTAATTATGTATGTCTTTCCTCATTTTTCAAATTCTTACTGGGCTCCTCTGTGCCCTGGTGCATGCCATGACACTTGAATAGGCATTAGTAATGCCAGCAGGAATAAGTGACGGTCTCTATGCTCGCATAATTCAAACTAATAAGGAGGGGACAGACATTTAAACTGATGAATTCCAGCTAAAAGTGTAAAAAATGCTATAATAGAAGCATAAATGAATGGGATTACAAGACAGGAAATGCTCACCTATAGGTCACCAAGAGCACAGGGATACTAGTCCTAGGGGCCAGGTGAGGCTTATAGCACCTAATCTTTATTTCAGTTTCAGATAATGAATAACTAAACTTAAACAAATAATAGTAAAGTTATTTGCTAGATCTTTGAAACTAAAATTGTGTAGGATACCCTAATTTTTTTTCTGGACATCCTAGATGTTTGTAATTTTCCAGATGAGGTAATACAATTAGGTAATTTTAGACAATATTTTATTTTCTGTAGTTTTTAAAGCGATGTAATGAGATCCAGATCTGGCAATGAAAGCTGGGACAGAATCTCAGAGGTCATTTACACCATGCCAAGACATGAGAAGATTTATCTTCCAGGCAATACAAATCTATTGAAAGATTTTGATTAGGGAAGCACTCTTGTAGTGGTATGAGGTTCAGTTCTGTAAGTGTAAAATAAGAGAGATTAACTTGATATTTTCAATCACTTTTTGTTCCAACGTTTTGTAATTTATTAGCCCAATTGGGTTATTTTATATTGAATGCAAAGAGAGAGAGAGAGAGAGAGAGAGAGAGAGAGAGAGAGAGAGAGAGAGGGAGAGAGAGAGAGAAGAAGGCGGGGAGAAAATGGAGAATGAGAAATTTAGTTGAGTTGATCGCTTATGTCAGCCACCAGGTAACATTGTCAGCCAAAGAAAACTTGAGTGCATTTTGGAGTAGACAAGAAGTGGAGAGATGGAGCCATGTTAGTTGTTCATTTTCATTCTGTTATTTGAAATAACTGTTTTACAAGAACCTACTCTTTGAGAAGGACTTCTTTTTAACTTTCAGATTGTGATGATTGTATTTGCTTTTTAGTAGTGCTCAGTAGCCTTACTAGAAAAAGGAAATGAAAGCAAATGTATAAAGTTGATGCTAGTCTTATCTCTAAACTTTGGGTCAGCACTTAAGGTGTAATTTTTAAAAAATTAAGTGTATTTAATTTATTTCTTTTGTAACAGTGAGAGACCTAAAGAGAGATGACAGAGAGAGACAGACAGACAGATAGACAGATACCCCCAACATGGACGTAAGACTGTCATGCACCCACAGACTGAGCCGGCCACTATTGTGGACATGCACATGTGTCTGGCAGATACAAGGAGGCCTCCAGATATGAGCCAAGGACCTTCCAATGTGAGTTCAGATCACCGAGTAATCTCTAGCTGCTAGCTCAGAATTAGGGATTTTAGGCTCTGAAGATGTTGTAGTAAATATAAAACATATGGCCCCATAATCTTGGTGAGGGGTGGAAAAGTGGTGAAACAGTGATTAAATATTGAACACAAATGACACTTACCAATTAGGTCTTTATAGAGTAGCTACATTAAGCAAAAACCCCATAAAGGACATCAATTAATATTTGAATTTCAAGTAATGAATAATTAATCTAAAAACATAATAAATTTTTTGTTGATTATCTGAAATTCAAATTTAACTGGGCATACACTATTTTTGTCTGGAAACTCTAGATTTTCATAGTTTTTTCACTAAGTAAATAAAGTTTGTTAATTTTAGACAACAAATACTTTACACTTTTGTTCCCTTTTCTCCTTTGGAGAAACAGCTAACTTTCCCCCAACCCCAAAACATGTTCAAACACAGAGTATCTTTCTCTGGTGATGGCTCAACATTCAAGGTTATGCCTGCTTCGTAATTATGGTTCTCATTTTTTGTGTGTGTATATACTAAGATTATTCTATGATATTATCGTGATTACTGCTTTCTTACTAAGAGTGGGAGTGCTCTTTGCATTACCCAGGATCTCTTGAAAACCTAGAAAAAAATAATAAATCTGGGCTTATCACCATATAGAAACATTTTTTGTACTATCCTGTAAAGCAACAGTATTTTAAAGTACTATTTATCATTAGTTTATACTTTCAACCTTGCCAATTTTGTAATTGATATTTATTTCGTCTTTATATAATTCTCTGTGGGGATTTATGGGGACTGACTCAGTTTCCACGTGGAAATCCAGTGCCTTAACCACTACGTCACCTGCTGACTCTGAAGTGGAAATTTAATTGTTTAATGAGAATGGGATTGATATCAACTACCAAGTTTATAGATTTTTAAGATGGAAAAATATTAGTGCTAAGTTATAAATAAGTCAGTCTGTAGTAAATAAGATAAAAAACTGAATTTCAAGGTGCTATATGTGTTGGTAATACTGGTTTTAAAAACAATGGATAAAAAGAAAAAATGTAATCTAAATGCTAGAATCATGAGGAAGATAGTCTGATTTGGATTTTTTAATCATTATAGGTAAAATGTTTTTCACAAGCTGCAACCTAAAGCAATTTGCCTTCTAACAAAATACTGCCTAAGCTTCAGCTATTAAGTTAGATTTTTATATGCTGAGTAAGGTTTAATACAACAAGATTTCAGTAAAATACTATAACCACAGGGATGTGATTCATATGCATATTTCAGAAATAGGAGGATTGAACAGAATATAAAAGGACTGCCCATGGTCATAAATTAGAAATTACATCAAGAAAATTTTATTGGATACATTTGCAATGCAGTTCTGAAGAGAAGTCCAGTCATTGTGATACTCTCATCCATATTTTATACTGAACTTCTTCACAGAACTTAAATCATCATTCCCAAACTGGCTAGTATTTATTCATACTGCTTCAGTGCTTTTAATAGCTCCCATTTCTATCTTAAAATGTCCATAACCCTCACAAGAACTGGTGGTCAGGTTATTTTACTTTTGTTCATAGTTTGGAAACTGTTCATTCTGTTGACCTTGGTTATCCCTTTACTTCTGGTTGTGTTCTTGCCTGTCTGCGCATTCTCAATAGATTTAATGTGAAACACAATCCCATTGATTCCTAAGTCTGCTTCTATATCTTCTCTTTCCCCAGGAAACTACCCTCAGTCTATCATTTGGAAAAGCCCTGGCCTAACTCTAAGACAAAGCGAATGCTCTCTCTAAGACAAAGTGTATGTGTGTGTGTGTGTGTGTGTGTGTGTGTGTATCCATCCATATGCTTTTGAGCTATTATTTGTCATTTACAATTTGTAGTAAAGAGTTTAAAATAAATCAATAATAGTTTATTCGAGTCCTACTCCCTGTTCACATGAGAGGTTATTTAGTTTGAAAAAATAACTAATTAAATAGATTTGAAGTGAGCTAATAGGTGGTGATATTTTTTTCAGTTTTAAAATACATTGTTTGATTCATTAAAATGTTTGCTAGCATAGGACATTCTAATGTGTCTATACAAATGTATTCCTTTTGTGTTGTTGAAAGTAAAACAAAATATTGTCAGCTCCAAAAAGAAAATACATGAATTTGGGTAGTTTGCAATTTTTGATATTAGACTAAATATAATTTAATCTGTCACCTTATAATATTTTAATATAGTCAATCTTTGACATTTTTGTGTAAACTAGCACTGCTTCAATTAGCTGCCTGCCAACTGACTTGGTGAGAGCAGCCAGGATCACCTTTGAATTAAGCCTTCTGTGAGAAGGGAAGCCAAGTAGGAAGAGTCAACTTTGAAATTTAGGGTAGGAAATGATGTAGGGAGTCCTGTTAGCAGCAAGAAGCATCATTCATGTGATGGAAACAACCCTTCAGCAAAAAAGGAAAGCTTGTGTTGGGTAGGATAAAAGGAAGATTTGATCTCAAGCATTGGCTACTGACTTATTCTTAGAGCAGTTGAAAAACTACTCTCTATTATCTTAATTATCTAGAAACCCAGCTGAAAGAAAACATGTTTCTTCCAAAACTTCAAACTAAGGACTAACATCTAGGAATATTATGTTTTCTTTGAAGTGAGAAAGGCAATGCAATAAGCATGGGGTTAAAGACCTCACAGAACTTTTGAAATATATACACATTGTATATATGTTGTACATATGCTGTAGGTTTTTAGATAGATCATTTTTATTAAGTTGAGGAAGTTTCCTCTGTTCCACATTGGCAAAGTCTAATATTAATGAATGTTGCATTTTATCGAATAGCATTTGAGAAGATGTATTTTTCATTAATTTATAGATATGTAAATTTATGATAGATTATCTGATGTTGAACAATCTTGTATTCCTGTGAGTATTATTATTGTTCACACTCTAGCAGATTCAATTTGCTAGAAGCATTTTATTTAATATTTTCCTGTATACATAAGTGATATTTGCCTATAATTTTATTTTCTTCTTTTCTTCTTGTCTGGTTTTGCTACCAAAGTTATATTGATTTACCAAATAAGTCAAGTAGTCATATCACTTATAACCAATCTTTCATAAGAGAATTTGCAAAATAGGAATTGTTCTGCTTATAGTTATAGGTGACAGATTACAAGCAGATTAAATTTTATTCTTTCTTCAGAATCCACTAAGAATGCTTTGAAAAAATATATAAACACAAGACAACATTATTCAAGAAGAAAGGTTGCCTCTGATTAAAAGTGCCAATAGTATAAGGAATATTGAAAAGTGGCAGAGTAAGTCCTAAGTAGAGAGAAATAAACGAATATTTAATTGACTTCAAAAAGGGAAACAAAAATAGAGTAAGATGGACTTTCTCAATCCTCATAAGGGCTCAGGAATTAGACATACATCTATTTACTGTCTGAAGTGCCAAAGATGAAGTCTTTGTTTATAACCTTGTCTTACTCCTTCTACCAAAAAACGAAAGAAAGAAAGAAAGAAAGAAAGAAAGAAAGAAAGGTAAATATCCAAACAAGAAAAAAAAAAAAAAAACTCTTATAAGTGCTTTTTATTTTCCCTTTATTCCCTTTATATTTTCCTCATGTTTCTCTTTGTAGTCATCTCTTGCTGAGGGCTCTACCTTGGCCTATGAAGTTAAGGGGGACATGAACCCTGAGTGGGAGCTGCAGTGGATAGAAGAAGGACAGAAAGACCAACAGAAAAGCAGGGAATGGGCAGATCGGGAGTCTCTGCATGGAGAACATCTAAGAACTGAGCCATTCAGTCCTTTTATAGGGCTGAACTGCATCCATGAGGTATCTTGCCTCTTGTGGTTTTAAACAAAACTCTCCTGGATTTCTCTGTCAGTCATTCAGCTTTCTTTAGTCTACACATAGTTCTTTCTTATTTCTACTCTCTTTTTATTCAGCATGCATTGCCCTACAGTGAGACCGTAGATTTCGCCTTCTTTAGACCTTTCGCTCACCATATCCCATTACCCTATTGACTTTTTTTTTTTTTTTTTTGAGCGATTTTTTGCTATTTCGCCAGACAGAGAGAGACATAGAGACAGAAAGCGAGAAATCACCCCCTTTCACGCTGCAATCCCTTCTCCTCTATTCTCCTCTCGGCATCTTGGGCATGCACGCACACGCGCCCGGCATGAGTTTTAAGCCATCAGGGACGCGAACCGCAGTCAGGTGGGAGTCCAGCAACATAGCCATTACGCTAACTGCTGGTTCCCTTTTTTCTTTTTTTTTAAGAGAAGTTTTTGCTATAGGGAGCATGCGATCGCCAGACAGACAGAGATATAGAGACAGAAAGCGAGAAATCACCCCCCAGGGGGATGGTCACGCCCCAATCCCTCTCCTCTATTCTCCTCTTGGGATCTTGGGCACGCACGCACTCACGCCCGTCGTGAGTTTTAAGCCACTGGGTCCGGGACGCGAACCACGGTCGACTACGTGGGAGTCCAGTGACATAGCCATTATGCTAACTGCTGGTCCCTACCCTATTGACTTTAAAGGTTCCTTCCTAGATCTGGCCACTCCCTGCATTTTGCTCATATGTAGCTGCTCCCCAAAATTTCTGAATGAAATTTCTATCCTCTCAAAATGTAAAATGTAAGTCTTATTCTATCACCATAAGCCAGGAGGTTTACAAATAGTTGGTGTTTATTTTAGAAAGAGACGCATACCACAAAACTTCAGGTCATTACTATTCTTTCATTTATTACCATAATTCCTGGATTTCAAGTGGAACTAAAATTCTTTGTGATATTTTTTGAGAATTTCATCAAAAGTCCATACCTCTTGGTGCACATGGGACTCTTGGTCTCTAGGAAGAGATAAATCTCATGTCTTGTTCACATATTTATTTAAATTTACAAATTGATGGAAATATTTTATCCATTAAAGGAGCATATATATTGGGTCATTGGGAAAGTCATGATGCATTTTTGCATAGAGAAACAGAAAAATACATCATGACTTTGCCGACGACCTAATATATTTTTTGTAGGTGATTATTCTCATTAAGAAAATAAAAGTATAATTGGATCATTAGAGATCAATAGTGATAAAGTCTATGTGTTTACATTTATGTGATGAGAGTGTTTGATAATTTCCTTTGTTAATAGGAACCCGAAGAGCAACATGGAAAGACACAGAGATGCATAGAGAGAGATTTGGATTTAGTCTTTAAATGAATTTGTCTATACATCAGAGGTCATAAAGCAATACCTTGTATGTTGACTAAAACCCATAAACTATCTTTGTTTAGTCTGCAAACTAGCCTCTGTGCCCTCTTGTGTTCTCCGTAGTTTCTACTACTTTCGTTATATTCACTGGGGATGATGTCAGTTGTAATTTGCTCTGTCTAATAGACCAGGTTCGATTTATCAGTCTCATTTATTCAGCTTTCCCTGTCTACTGAGCCCTTGGTCCTAGCCCATGGAGTATCTTGGTTGCTGCTGCCCACCACAGCTGAATCTAACACTACTGTGGGTTTTGGCTACCTCTGGGGTGAGTAATGGGTTTCATATATGGAGCCCCTTGCTCTTTGCTCCTGGCAGGAGCTATAAAAGCTCCACCCACCTTATTCAATCTAACCAGGTTCTGAATCCTATACCTACTTCTAAACTCATGTATGGAACCCACATGACACAGTCTGGAAATAAAAAGAGCTAATGCCTATAGTTAATGCGAACTCAGTGAGGGACAGGAGACTTCAGAGAGTTGGCAGACACGTTTCTGCTCTTTCCTTTCTTGAATATATAAAGCCATGGAGTTTCTGGGTGACTTCCCTGAAGCACTTCCTCTATGGCCTAGAATCCAACTGGCCTTTTCATGGAATTGTATCCAGCTTGGTAAGACACTACATTGGGGACCAGCAGATGGCATAGTGGTTATGTCACTGGAGTACCACATGTCCGAATGTGGTTCGTGTCCCAACCCAGAAACTTCAAACTCATGCTGGGCACATGTGCTTGCATGCCCAAAATCTGGAAAGGAGAATGGAGGAGAAGGGCTTGAAGTATGGCCATCCCCTCTGGGGGGTGATTTTTTGTTTTCTGTCTCTCTGTGTCTTTGGCGAGTGCACGAACCCTATAGCAAAATATCTTAAAAAAGATATTACATTGACTTTGCTTCAATTTCCATGTCATTTCATTTCTTACCCCAGGCTTGCTGTTTTAGGTAAGAGGTCTCAATAATTAGCACCTAAGCTTTGGTTCAGGCTCTGTATTTTAGAGAATCTAGGCTTGATTACCTACTTCTCTCATTAATGTTATATGTATAGACTTTCAGATTTTTAACCATTGTCACCCTCTATATTTTCTTTTAACACTTTCTTTTACTATTTTCTTGTCATTTCACAATATATTATGAGTATCTTCTTTTGGAAATCTGAAGGCATCTTGTTCTTTTAACAATTGCATAAATTCTTTTGTGTACATATTGTATGATTTTCTCTTTATTTATTTATTTATTTATTTATTTATTTATTTATTTATTTGGAGAGGTTTTTGCTATAGGACGCGTGCGCTCACCAGACAGACAGAGACATAGAGACAGAAAGCGAGAAATCACCCCCCAGGGGGGATGGTCACGCCGCAATCCCTTCTCCTCCATTCTCCTCTCCGGACCTTGGGCACGCACGCACATGCACTCGGCATGAGTTTTAAGCCACCGGGTCCAGGACGCGAACCGCAGTCGACTATGTGGGAGTCCAGCGACATAGCCATTACACTAACTGCTGGTTCCCTCTTTTTATTTTTGAAAAAGAGATTTTTGCTATAGGGCATGTATGCTCACTGGACAGACAGAGAGAAAGAGAGACAGAGAAACAAAAAGTGAGAAATCATCTCCCCAGGAGGGATGGCCACACTGCAACCCCTTCTCCTCCCTTCTCCTCTAGGGTGCTTGGGCACACATGCACGCATGCCCTGCATGAGTTTTAAGCTACTAGGTCTGGGACTAGAATCATCATAAGCTACTTGGGAGTCCAACAACATAACCATTATGCTATCTGCTGGTCCCAATTTTCTCTTAATAATTTCTTTTTTTTTTTTGAAGCATTTGGTATAGTAAGAATATTTTTGCTAAGGATACCATGTGTGCGTATGCCTGTGTGTATAGATAAACCGGTATTTATTACTAGGTATTGCTAGGTATAGATAGATATTTTAACATACGGGTGGCAGTGCCTTAGAACATTAATTTGTCGTTTATTACTGTGGCAATGGCAAATGTGTTCATCAGGCAGGATTTTTTTTTTTTTTCAGAAACTGTTAACATTCTGTATATATGTTCATCTGGTCATAAAAATAGATCTTTTGCCTAAGGCAGCATATGCAATAAAAATTAGTGGGGCTATTGATAATGTTCCATTGATTTCATTCTACTTTAAACAGCATAGAGACTTATTCCTGCTGACACCATTCCACAGTGAAGAAGGAAAGATTAAATTAAAATAAAACTCAAAGACTTGCCCAAGTTTGTTCTTGCATGCAGAAGCTCTCAGACCATCTGGTTTGCTTCTGCTGCAGCACCTGGCACATTACTGGCATTAAATAAATTTGACTATATTGATAACGAAGACAGGGTTGTATACATATCACCCAAAATAACCTGATCACAGGGATGCTAATGACTTAATCAGAAGTGTTCACATTATCATTGATGTCAGAGAATACTGAGAATCTTCGCGAAATGTAAATATTGTTGTATTTCTTCTCTTCCCTGTTTATTTATTTGTCACTGGTGGTATTTGACATAGCAGCTCTATGATTGCATTTAAGATATTTCCGTTTGATGGAAAAGTCTTAATGAACCTGTTTCCAGCAGTGTTATCTACAGAGAAAGTAAAGGGTCATCTTTTGAAAAATGATACAGAGAAGCTCTTGATATGTTCTCTAAATCCCAGTGACATCGAGTTGCAGTGAAATGTGGAGCATTCATTTATCAGTGGCCAATATAATCAAGATCCTTTTAGTTTTGTTAGAGATATTCTATCTAAACCAAACATTTAGGTACCTAAGTATACCTAAATTATTTAGTGACATTTTTAAAGTAGGCATGCAGACACAGCATTAAAAGATGGGTCTTTGGTTGTTCTTCATTCAGCAAATTGAATTATTTTTGCTCCTGGAACCAACTCCGTTCTTTTGAATCAATTGAACAACATAAAATATACTCAGGGGTTCTCTTCAGGTCAGTGGTGGGAAAAAGGCAGGATAGGGCCTGGCTTTCATCTATTTATTTATGTATATTTTTTATTTATATATTCAATCACTGTACATCACCACAATCTTAAAATGAATTTTCCCAGTGTGAATACACTGTGCACCAGTCCAGTTACAGATACTATACCTGTGATCATCAACAGACTGTCCTCCATTTCTGTGTCTTAAATGTCTTGCCTCTCTAATTTTCTCCTTGATTCCCTTTCTCTCACCCTCCCTCATCTCCCACCCACTTCCCACACTGTCTCCAGTATCTGCAACCATTTTCCATGTGTCTATATCCTCTAATCTTTCGATGTCCACTAAGAAGTTCAGACATTTGGTATATATTAAATGGAGACATACAGTGTCTCTCTTTCATCATTTTGCTTGCTTCATTCAGCAGTAAATCTTCCCTATTTCTCTACTTTCTATCAAATGCCAGGGTCCTGTTTTTTTTTTTTTTTTTTTTTCCTTTAATGGCTGATTAGTATTCCATAGTGCATATGTGCCACACTTTCAATCCATTCATCTGTTCGTGGACATTTGGGTTGGTTCCATGATTTTTAACATAAATTTATTTAACCTGGTCCTCCCAGTGCTAGCCTAGCAGGATTAGGCTCTAGCTGGTGAATAATGACACATTGCACAGAGCCCTGTCACATACACCTCTGTCAGATGCAGAAGAGGATGTGCATGCATTGTAAATCTGAGAAAAGAAACACAGTGGGTATTGTCCTTTTTCACATGTCTGTTTCAAAATATGTAAATTCCAAACAATACTAAATTTTTTATCATTTAAATTTATCCATGTGGGCATATCAAATGTTTAGTGAAAAAGTTAGTCATAATCATCTTTTGAAAATATTTCACTAAGAAAAATGTTAATTATGCTATTTAAAAAAGTGTCTTCCAGGTTATACATGCAGTCTAGTACTGTGGCCCCTTAATATATTGCTCCTGTATTAAAATGAATTTAGATGATCAAGTTTTGAAAATCCCTCTGGCTCTTTTGTAAGCATATTGTTTTCAGACTATGCCATATTTAAATTTTACATCATTTTTTCTTTCTCACTGAAAGAAAGGACATAATGGTTTTTATTATAATTATATTCACAGACTATCCAAGTACTATTTGGCTGTGTATGTACAATATATTCTTGAGTATTAAAGACTTAGCCTTGCAGCACTTCTGTGCCCATAATTCTTATTGATTTCAAAGAGTGTTATGCACCCACAAGAGCTATGACATCGGTTATTAGCAAGTTGAAGATAGTCAGTATGTGTGCCATTCTTTTTAGAAAGAAATTTGCTGTGCATTTTACTTTCATGCTTTAATATACAAAGCTGGCCATTACAGATTAAGGATAATTCAATTAATTACTAATATATAATTATATTGAGAAGCCACTACCAGGTTCACATCTTATTTTAGACAATATGACAGTTCTTCTTTTTGTTATTATTATTATTACTTTAATCTGCTAGGCAGTGCATGCACTTGCTAGAGAGAAACGGAGAGAGAAGCAGAAAGTGAGAAAGCATCCCCCTTGGGCATGATCACACCACAATGTCTTCTCCTTCATCTAAGCCTCCTTTCAGGCTTTTGGATAGGCATGCACATGCACATACACCCAGAGTATTTCTCAAGCTTCTGGATCTGGGACTCGAACTATGCAGTCAGCCCTGTGGGATTTAGCTGCTTTAACCACTGGGCTACAGAGTGGCCCTGACATTATTTTTAGGGACAATTTCTGAGATGATCATAACCTTAGAGTCTAGAACTGCATTGGATCTGAGATCAACTGTACATGTCTTCTCCATAAACCTGCACACCGAATTTACTATGGCTGCCAGCGACCACTGTTTTGCCAAAGCCGATGGACTTTTTTCTTAATATTTTCCTTACTCGATCTTTCCATATACCCTTTATTCCTGTGAAATAGACTATTCCCTTGTTTCCATAATGTCATACTTTTACACTTTTTATCCAAACCACTCTATTTCCTTTCTAACTTCCTAGCAGCAGCATCTTTCTCTGACCAGCATCTTTCTCTGCCCAGAATAAACCCAGAATTATTGATGATCTACTTTGTCATGCTATACATTAGAGATACAATGGATGACAAAACTATGATCCCTGTTCACAGGGAACCAATGCCTGATATAGGAGATACAGTCAAATAATCATACAGATCAAGTATAATTTTGATTAGAATTAACGTTTTATGTGTCTTAACATTTATTTATTTATTGTATGAGGGAAACAAACAAACAAACAAACAGAGTTGGGGGCAAGGAGAGGGAAAGAGAGAAAAAGAGGCAACTTCAACAGGGTCTTTCTGCAGCAACCTATCCTTAGGCTCAACCAGCCCGGGCCATGGGCACGCATGCCCGATGTGCTCCAGAAGGCCATGGACTCAAACCTTGGACCTTTCCCATGTGAGTCCATTTGTATTATTGCTGCACTAATACCGAGCCCCCATGTTAACTTGCTGAAGTGACTACAACATACTCGTAAGACAACATATTTGCAAAAACAATTACTTATACAAGTTAGGGAGAATGTAAAAATGCTTTGGGCAAGAAGTCTAGAAATTGCAAGCATCATAAAGTAGGAAAAATAATGTCCTCGGGAAAACAAAGTAGGCTGGTTTGGCTGGAGTTTAAAGCACAACAGTAGTGAAACTAGAAATGAGGGCCAAGTTCAGATCGTTCAGAGTAGCTCATGTTAAGCATTTGACTGTTTGTCTTAAAAATACTAAGAAAAAATAGCCTCAATTAATTAGTATGTGTAATTTATACATATGGTTTCTTATTCGCTAGCTCTGTTGAGAGGATTACTATAAAGTTGTAGAATATTTTTTTTTTTATCTCTGACCTTATTTACTAAATTAAAATAACTAGTATATCAAAAATACTGGTTAAAATATTGGGATGATTTTTCGCAATGCTCTTTCTATTAGGTAGCTTATATATATATTGGATAAATGTGTAAACATTATTTGAAGCTCCATTTTTTTTTTAAGAGAGGTTTTTGCTATAGGGTATGTGTGCTCACCAGAGGGACAGAGACAGAGAGACAGAAAATGAGAAATCATCAACCACAAGCGGGATGGCCATGCCACAATCCCTTCTCCTCTGTCTCCCTCTCAGAATCTTGGGCACCCATGTACACAAGCCTGACGAGTTTTAAGTCACCAGGTCCAGGATTCAAACTACAGTCACCTATGTGGGAGTTCCAGTGACATATTCATTATACTATCTGCTGGTCCCTGAAGCTCCATTCTTTACTTAACTCTTTCTTTCTTTCTTTCTTTCTTTCTTTCTTTCTTTCTTTCTTTCTTTCTTTCTTTCTTTCTTTCTTTCTTTTTAGAGATTTTTGCTACAGGGCGTGTGCGCTCGCCAGACAGACAGAGAGAGACAGAGAGACAGAAAGCAAGAAATCACCCCCCAGTGGGGATGGCCACGCTGCAATCCCTTCTCCTCCGTTCTCCTCTCGGGATCTTGGGCAAGCACGCACACGCGCCCGGCGTGAGTTTTAAGCCACCGGGTCCGGATGCAAACCGCGGTCGACGTGGGAGTCCAGCAACATAGCCATTACGCCAACTGCTGGTTCCCGCCCGGCCTGAGTTTTAAGCCACTGGGTACGGGACATGAACCGCGGTCGACTACATGGGAGTCCAGCAACATAGCCATTGCGCTAACTGCTGGTCCCACTTAACTGTTTCTTATATATAGTAAACATATGGACAGTATTTAATTGCTGAGAGATTATATAAGTATACATGTATGCATAGAATGTAGTTCTGCTGGGGAAGGGAATGAAAATATTTCTAGAGATGAAATATCCTTTTTTGGAAAGCAAAATCTTTGTGAAGTTATTTGCTTGGCAGAGTTCAGAAGAATTTCATATTAAACAAAAAGCTAAGAGATGTCTTTCATTTGCTAAGGGACTTAATTTTATACTTTTTGGAGGGACTTCAGAATAAAGAGAGTTTCTTGGTAGCCAAGTGCAGGTAAATTGGACTCCAGGTGGATAGTGACATGCTTGTGCCTTCAAAAATAAGTGGATATTGTGATATTTTAATAAGAGCCTGAAGAAAGAAAAGGTGACTTAGATTGTCTCAAAATGAAGACCTACCTAGTTATGGCAGTGGCTGCAAGGAAGAGTCATCTTAGGACTTTACCACTCCGCATTGTTGCTGTTCATTCCTATTATAAATAGTCTGTCTTCCCCAAAAGAGACTTTTTTCCCAGTTTGTTTTTGGTTTTGTTTTTTTTTTTGCCATATGGTGCATGCATGTGCTAGAGAGAGAGAGAGAGAGAGAGAGAGAGAGAGAAAGTCACCTACTAGGGGAGATGGTCACACTGCAATCCCTTCTCCTTCTTTCTCCTCTCGAGATTTTGGACATGCACATGTATGCACCCATCATTATTTTCAAGTGGCCAAGTCCTGAACTCAAACCATGGTCAGCCATGTAGGAGTCCAGTGCTTTTACTACCAGGCCACGGCCGTCTAAAGAAATATTTTTAGTAGCCAGGAAAAGATCCAAGATCAGGAAATCATTCACTAATGTCTCAGAATTTGAGCATCTAGGCTAAGGTAGGAATCAAAAAAATGCATGGGTACCATAAGAGGGGAGAAAAAAAATATCATAAGGCTTTTACATCGAGATAGGAATGATGATGCTGGTCCTATTCTGGGAAGCATCGCACAACAGGAATTGCAGGTAATGGAGTTTAACTGTGGGAATGTAGAGGATAGATTTTTTTATATTTCTGTATGGACTTGATGAACAAAGAAGCCTGATGGTTTCTTTGGACAAACTTTAGAAGTTTAAGGATTATTAGATAATATGAAACTAGCTAGAAAGATTTATCTCCCCTGAGGTATGTGTTTGCTTTCCAAAGAGACATGAATGGCAGGACCATGGAGATATTTCAAGGGTTGTAAAGCCAGAGCTTCATGTCTTATCTTTCTCCTGGACACATTTATTTCTCTCCCAAAGTGTAAAAACCCAAGGATCTAGAACTTATCTTCTGAAAGACGATTTATTTATACAATAGTCTAACTTATCCACAGTTCCACTTTCTGAAGTTTCAGTTACCCATAGCCAAACACAGTCCAAAAATAGGTGAGTTTAGTATAGTGCAGTTAAGATATTTTGAAAGAGGAAGAGATCATAGTCATGTAACTTTCATTCTAGTGTAGTATTATTGGGTCATCGGAAAAGTCATGATGTATTTTTCTATGCCAAAATGCATCATGACTTTTCCAATAACCCCATGTAATTATTCCACTTGATTATTATTTATTGTTGTTAATCTCTTATTGTGCTTAATTTAAACCTTCCATAGGTATGTATGTATAGGAAAAATCATAGGACGCATATACAGTTTGCTACTACTGGTTCATTGAGAAAGTCATTATTTTTCTGTATTTTTCTATACAAAAATGCATCATGAGTGGGACCAGCAGTTGGCGTAATGGTTGTGTCTCTGGACTCTCATGTAGTCAACCGTAATTCAAGTCTCAGACCCAGTTGCTTAAATTCACGCCAGGCGTGTGTGCATGTGTGCCCAAGATCCTGAAGTGAGAATGAAGGAGAAGGGATTGCAGCATGGCCATCTCCCCTGAGGGGGTGAGGTCTCACTTTCTGTTTCTCTGTCTTTCTGGTGAGTGCATGTACCCTATAGCAAAAACCTCTAAAAAAAAAATAAATGCATCATGACTTTGTCGATGACCCAATATTTGTGATTTCGGGCATCCACGAGAGATCTTGGAATGTGTCCCCCATAAAAAAGGGAGGACAGGTACACACAGAGCAAAGATTCCTCTCTCACACACACACAGAGAGTGGGTTCCCAATATGGGTCTCTGATGTATAACCTCTGTGTTTCTCCTCTGTAATGAGAGTCTAAAGACCTGTCCATCTGCCTTTCATCATATCATCCTAGAAGATGTGATACCCTGGTATGACTCAGAAATCTCATTGTTTAATTTCAATATAGCATGAGTAATGTGGATATTAAAAAATTATCAATGACTATCACTCTAAGCAAAATAATGACCATAAGTTTTGTAGGGTTGTCCTTTTGTTGTGCAACTACCAGAGAGAAACAGCATTGGGCATACATCTACATGTGCTAGGCATGGCTTTCAAGTCCTCAGAGCTGGGATTTTTTTTTTTTTTTTTTTTTTTGAACCATGGGCAGCCAAGTGGGATCCAGCTCCCTTAATCACTAGGCCATGGGGCTGGCCCTATGGGACAGATTTTCTGAAGATTTTCTGAAGATCTAGGGGGCATTGCTGTTTACAGCCAGGCTGAAAGTGGAGGGTCCTTATCTATTACAAACAAGCTGGAAGCATTTTTTGGAAAGATTTAGCTTCATTTATTCATTCAGTTATTTTTGTTCTGGGACCACTGATAGACACCTGAGGGCCTGTTACCTAAGTGTTCTCAGGGATCTCCTAAATCCTATGAAAACAATTTCAGGATTTGAAAATATGGAAAGCAGATCATGAGAGGTGGAACACTAGAAAGAAATCAAGCATAAGAGACAAGGAAAGAAGTAAGAGATTAGAAATCAGGTTTTGCTGACGGAGAAGGAAACTTACCTCGTGTGCTGGGTGTGCATGACTAGGAAGATGACCCATCAAAGATTCATTCTGAGCCATGTCGTGGGGACGCTGAGTTAGGTGTTTGTGAGGAGCAGCTATTAGAAAAAGTATGGCTGAACAAAATCTGTACCAAAGGTTCTGTGACATGAGACTATGAGCAGTACAATAGAATCCCTACCAATTTACCTTTATTAAACAGATTACTGGTATAGTTCACTGAATCTATGACCCCTACACACTAATGTCCACAGCATGCTGCAGCGCACAGTAGTGGCACAACAATCTTTGGCCAGGAAGACCGCTGTTCCAGATGACACACGCTTTATTTTCCATCAGCTGAGTCATATGTCTACAAAGAGAGCCTACACTGAATGACTAAAGGTTATAGAAACTTAGTAAATGGTTGTGAATACCAGATACAGTGTGGGAAGAGGGCGAGTGAAGGAGTAGAGTCTGAGGAAGGACATTAAGGAGGAAAATAGAGAGGCAAGGCATTTATGGGACAAAGAAATAGATTGTTATCTATTGAAGATAACGTTCTAGTATTGTCAACTGGACTGGTGAGAAATGAACACATGTTGGGATATTCACTTTGTAAGCTAAGCAACATGTGATTGAATGTATAAAATAAATTGAAATAAAAAGAAATTAAAAAGTAAATTAAGAGTCAACACTGTTCCACAAACTATTTATGCCTATTGAACTTTGTTATTGTTTTCTATGAATATGTTATGTTATGTAGTGAAATAAAACTACAGAAATAATGATTGTTTCAAACTAATTGAATTATTTGCGAAGCCTCTATAAATAAAAAAAAATCAATAGAACAGTGGTCATAATACTTAGTGAGTTTGAGACAACCATAAAATATTAGGCAAAATGAATTCAAAGTCTGTAGGCATGTGGCTTTATTTATTTATCAGATTTTCTCTTATAATTCTGTTTTTTCTTTAATAAACTAAACGGGAAATGTTGGAATATATTCTATAGGTGTGTGTTATTTAAGAATGGAGGATGGAGATCTACTTAGTGACTCTATACTAAAATAAATGCTTTATAGTCCTAAGTCTGAAGTTTTTCAAATTAATGTTCATTTATGTTTATGACTTTTATGTATTCTTTTTTTACTGAACATTTAAGTTACTCTAACACTAGTAGTTATTATTATGCTAAAACATTATGTCTTACTTATTAAGGCTTGCTAATATAGCAGTTAATTTGATTAAAAATATTGATGAACTTTTGTTTCTGTTAGCATGGCATTCCAGACACTCAGATTGTCCCTTTTTTTAAGTTAAAGACAACTCATTAGGGACCAGCAGATGGCATAATGGTTACGTTGCAGGACTCCCACATAGTCAGCCATCATTTGAGTTCTGGACCCGGCTGCTTAAAACTCATGCCAGGCACATATGCATGTGCATGTCCAAGATTCCAAAAGGAAAATGTAGGCAAAGGGATTTTGGCATGGCCATCCCTTCCCTTGGGACGGGGGTGGGGGTGATTTCTTGCTTTATGCTTCTCTTTCTCTCTGGTGAGCGCACATGCTCTACAGTAGAAATCTCGCTCTCCAAAAAAATAGCTCATTAATATAAGCAAAAATCAAAACAAAAGTTTAGAATAAGTTGATGTATAGTTCAGAATATGAACACTTTTCCAAGTCCTGATGTTAAACGGCAAGGGAAACCGAGAGAAGTAAATCGAGCTCTAACATCTGCCAAACCTGATGAGCAGAAGTTAGTATAGTCCAGGGATAGGAGATCTACTACAGGCCTTGCCAAAGGTGAGCAGTCCAACTGACAATCACAGCCATAGGTGTATACCACAGAATTATGTGCTCTTCGTGAGGATGGACTAGAAATAATCCCCTTGGATAGGATCCATCAAGGGAAATTGCCAGTAAGAAGTCAGAATTAGTTGAAAAGTCAAACAAAATCCATTTCAAAAATATTTAAATACATAATGGTCTGAGTTGTTTCTTTGCTTGATTGATTGCAACTGAAATTTATAGTATTCAAAAGATGAACTGCTATGGTCTGAATGTGTCCCCCCAAAATTCACGTGTTGGAAACATAACCCCCCAAACAGTGTCTGGAGGTGGGTCTGATGGGAGGAGTGTAAGTCATGCAGGCTCCACACTCACAGGTAGGGACACTATAGAAAGGGCTTGCAGGGCCCAGTCGCAGTGGTACAAGCAGGAAGGCACTGCTGCACTGTGGCTGAGGTCACATGGGAGACCCGAGTTCCTCTCTGCCCCAACCTAAAACAGGCTGGGCGTGGTGGCACATACCTGTGGTCCTAGCTAATTGGGGGAGTGAGCCATGATGAGACACTATCAAAATAACTGTTTCTCTCTCTCTCTCTCTCTTCCTCATAGTAAAAATCTTGTGGGCTTGAGTTTGCACTCCTCTGTTCTTCTGTCATGTAAAGAAACAGTGTTTGCGCAGGGTGTGTGTGCATGCGTGCCCAAGATCCCGAGAGGAGAATGGAGGAGAAGGGATTGCGGCGTGGCCATCCCCCCTGGGGGGTGATTTCTCGCTTTCTATCTCTCTATCTCTCTCTGTCTGTCTGGCGAGCGCACATGCCCTATAGCAAAAACCTCTCCAATCAATCAATCAATCAATCAATCAATAAGAAACAGTGTTTGTCCCGTTTTTTCCTGTTTTATCCTTCTGCCTTCTGACATGTGAGGACACAGCAAGAAGACCCTCAGCAGACACCAGATGCTGACACCTTTATTTTTGACTTCCCAGCCTCTAGAACTTTGAGAGAATAAATACCCGTTCTTGATAAATTACCCAGTGTCAGGTATTCTGTTATAGTAACAGAGAGCAAATTTAGACCTGTTCCTACTCTGATAGTGTCTTCTGGGAAAAAAAAAAAATGTAAATCCTGTCTACAGAAACCTATCTTTAACTTAGCTCTCAAGGAACTCCAGCAGATAAAGCACCAAACACACAGGGGAATGAAATAACTTGAGTGACTGAGGAAAAACATGGCAGGTGAGTAAGATCAGTGAAGACCAGATATCGGAATTATCAGATCCATGATATAAAATCATTATATTTTATATGTTCAAGGAAATAAAAGAGATAATTATTATAAGTTAGGAATATGAGAACAAAATCATGTCTAAAAAGATCTGAAAAGAACGAGACGATCCAATTATATTAAAGGTTGGCAAAATTTTTAAAAAGCAGCATCTTAGTTTAAATCTGATTTAATTTGATAGAAAATGCTTTGCAGCAACTTGGGTAGATAGATAGCATGATTTATTTGTGTTGATGTTGACTCTGATCATCTGGCCATTATTTATCAGATTTTCTGTTGGGTTGTCGGAAAAGTCATGACGTATTTATTCTGATTTTCTATGCAAAAATACATCATGATTTTTCTGACAACCCATTACTATGAAGTTGATCTTTCACTCCCTTTTCCATACTGTGTTAATTTGAGTGAAGCCACTGTCTGCAACTCACAGTTAAAGAGGGGAGAATTATAGTGCATTCCTTTTGGACTGAGTAGCTAAAACATATATCATTTATATTTATTCTGCATGAAATATTTTTCCCTCTTTATAAATTTATTCAATAATTTATCTTTATTAATACAGACTTATATGTATATGTATACATATATATTCCACTACTACTTTGGGTTTAGGTCATAATCTAATATTACACTTATTTTATTGCTTAAATTGTTCCAGATTTGTCCATATGACAGTTATCTATGAACTGGGCTTTGTAAGAGTTCCAAATCTATTCTTCCAAACCAGCAAAGCTACATTGCTGTTTTTTACTATGATGGTTGGGTTATTGATTTTCAAAGCAACCAAAAGATTAAAGGAAAGGGGTGGGCATTAGGACAAATTAAAGCATGACACATTTTCTTATCCTTACTATGATCCAACCATTGTTCTACAAATAAACACTACCTGAGTTATTGACAGATTTTCTTAATATTAGCGTTCTAAAAAGTTGATTTTGACCACTTTTGCCGTTGTTCTTGTTGCTTTTATGAAGAAGAGGATGTGGGGGTGCCCTATCCCGCATTATGAAGACATAAATCACACCATATTCTTGATAGTTTCTATTGATGATAAACATTGCACAAGTAGTTGAGAACAAATGCCCCAAATGTGTCTCTTTGAAGGAAACCACATTTTCAGCAATAACCTGAATTTAAATAATTTTATCTCTTTAAATTATATTTCAAAGTATGAGAACTTTAGAATCTTTAATTTACACATGAAGTGTTGGTATTTCTTATGATAATGCAGATAGCTATTTAATTTAATTCAACTGAGCTTTTCATATCCAGTATTTAAGATAATGATGATTTTCTTTAAGCATACATGTCTTAAGCATATTTATTCTCATAATCTTTCTTTAACCTTCAAATTACAACCTGACTAGACATCACCTGTAATTTTTTCCAAAGGTTAATTTTCGCTCTAAATCCATAATCTTTGAAACATGTACACAGATTTATGTATGTGTATGTACGTACACACATGTGTTTATATAGTCGGGTATAGAAATAGTTAGGTGTGTGTATAAGAATTTATTAGAATTCACTAATGTGATAACATTTTAAGCAAATTTTACATAGCAGAGCAAGCTTCTCTGTGAATAAAAATATAATATTGAAATCTTAGAATTTGTAGACACATTCCTGAAGTAACACTTTATACCTTTCTGTTAGTTAAGCTGCAATATCAATCTGTAGATGTTTATAAAGGTGTTATTTGTTTACGTGAATTCATTTCTGCTTTGAATAGCTCATCCCGATATTTTGTTATGTTATGTATTTGCAAAACAGGTAATGTTATTTCAAGCATTAATTTTCTTCAAGTATTAGAATTATTACCATTAGAAGACAGTTATAGTTCTATAGTCATCAAACTTCCATGAAAATGTATTCATTATTACTTCGGATTCCTGTCATCTCTATGGCATACACCATCATACACCAATGTGTCTACTAAATATATTACTCTTTTGATTTCTTTACTCAAATTTTTATTGATAACGTTAAAAAAAAACTCATTGATAGTACATTTAAAAAATTTATTTATTTCTTCCATGAGACACACACACACACACACACACACACACACACGTAGACACACATATGGAGAGAGAGTGAGAGAGAGAAGTGACATGCATCCCAGACAGGATCCTTATGCCTTAATCCATCCCAGTCTCAGCAGGCTCAGGTCATGGACACCTATGTGCACATGCCTGGTTTGCCCAGGGAGGCAAGTCCTGATTCTTTCCCATGTGGGTCCAGTTGCATTATTACTATGTCACCACCTGGTCCCAGTAAATTGTTTCAAAATTAACAATCAACTAACTTAGAAGATTCTGTGAGAAGGATGGGAGAAGTTATATGTGTTGTGCCCAAAAAAGAGCTCTCTCTAATGGTGAGTGCTATTAACACAGATGTGTAGGGGCGTGATAACTATTACTGCCTTCAAAAAGTTTGTAGGGAACCAGCAGTTAGCGTAATGGCTATGTCGCTGGACTCCCACATAGCCGACCGCGGTTCGCGTCTCAGACCCAGTGGCTTACAACTCACGCCGGGCGCGTGTGCGTGCGTGCCCAAGATCCCGAGAGGAGAATGGAGGAGAAGGGATTGCGGCGTGACCATCCCCCCTGGGGGGTGATTTCTCGCTTTCTGTCTCTATGTCTCTCTCTGTCTGTCTGGCAAGCGCACGCGCCCTATAGTGAAAAACCTCTCCAAAAAAAAAAAAAAAAGTTTGTAGAAAAGCTATACAAGAGTAGCCTTTCAATATATATTGAAAAACAGACTAAATCATAGCAAAACAGTCTTGTTTTGTACATAAGATTTCTCTGCATAAAAATATGTTGAAACTTAAGAGATGAATAAAGATATATCTGGTGAATATTACCTATAATAATACTCATGCAGTTCAATTAAAGATAAAAAAAAAACCTTAGAACCAAATGCATTAGTAAAAATAAAGGCTATTTATTTTTAATAAATAAAGAAATTAATAAAGAATAAAGAAATTAATATATAATGATAAAAGTTTAATCTGATAGGAAATCACAACAATTTTATATGTGTAATGGTGATACAATATTGGCTATAAATATACAAATACTGGAAGAATTAAAAGATTAAGACACTGTCACATTGTTCCAATTAGAACAATCTAAAATAACAAAGTTCAGAAAAAGACATGTATACACATGGAAACTTGATTTATAATATAGAGCTAACATTGGAAAACACTGGGAAACATAGATGTCTTAATAAATGATGCTGGAAAAAGTTGGTCATTTCCATAAAAAAAAAAAAACAGAATCATCTTCCTAACTTAAAAGACATACAACACTAAATTCCAGATAAATAACCTTTTTTTTTTAAAGGTTATACTAAGAGAACAATACTTAGGTCAGGTAGGGAAAGGTCTGATAAATACTGCATAACATACGACAAATATAGGTAAACTGAGCTACATTCAAATTAAGAATCTCTTTCATTAAAAGAAAAAAAAAATACAGGGAAAAGACATGCCATAAAGTGAGAGAAAATATTTAGTGCTAGTAGCTGAAATTCAGTTATCATTCAATTCAGTAAAGCAAAAAGATAAACTTACAGAGTGGGCAGGGACTCAGTTAAATAGACTTTTCACAGAAGATAAAATATCAGTGTTGATTAGCCATAGGAAAAATACTTTGTATCAAACAAACACAAACCCACAGAATGTTCCATCTGGTACTATCCAAATAGTAAGATTTTAAAAAGTTACACTATCAAATACTTTCCAACCATGCTGAAAACAAATTGACATTTTGATGAATGTTTTAGATAAATTGTACTTATAAATGAGGAGACATGTACAAGGATATTTACAGAAACAATACTGAGCAAAAATCAAAGTATTAGACCAACCCAAATGTTCATTGGCAATAGGATAGGCTATCATTTATTCATACAATAGAATATAATAGTTAAAACACTGAAAGTAGTAAACTACACTTAAATTCAGCAGCATCAGTAAATGTCAGAATTCTAATGTGAAATGCAAAAACAAACTTCCAAATGACATATGTAATTTGATTCCTTCTGTATAAATTTCTACATTCAAAATAGATGGGAGTTTGCTGAATGGAGTAGGAGAAATGAACATCTCATACAGAGAGGGCAGTGACCAAAAAGGGACACAAGTTGTATAACTGCATCCATGGAACATTGTTTACAATAAAATTTTGCTTAAAAAGGGACCAGCAGATGGTGTAAGGGTTACATCGTTGGATTCTCACATAGTTGACCACAGTTCGAGTCCCAGACCCGGTAGCTTAAAACTCACCCTGGGCACATTGGCATGTGTGCCCAAAATCCTGAGAGGAGAAGGGAGGAGAAGGAATTGAGCCTTGCCCATCCCCCCAGGGGGGTGGATGGGAGGTGTGATTTCACGCTTTTTGTCTCTCTATCTCTCTGTGTTTCTCCAGCGAGTGCACATGCCCTGTTGCAAAAACCTCTCTAAGAAAAAAAAAAATTCTTAACACAACCAACAAAGGGTTAGATATAGCCCTTGGGTTGCAATGCCCAAACCCTTTGCAAGGGCAGGGATTGTCTAAAGGATTTTTGTGGCTCTTTTTTCTACCTCTAAGTGATTTGGTATCCACCTTATTTTTTTGGAAAACAAGTCCCCTTTCCTGATGACTTTCCTTCCTCCCCTCTACGGAATTGCTGGAAAAAGCCAGCAGTGAAAGCACTCGGCTGGGTGAGGCTTCTCCAGTGACCTATGAGGGATTATTTTACTATAGTGTGGATTTTAAAAAAATGCACATTGACTACCACATTTTCTTTCATAAATTTGACTCTGAATAATCTGTCATATAGTAGAGTAGTAAAAGAGTAATAAGTAAATAACTTCTAATTATTAGAGACCATGGATTAGTAAATACTGATTTTTCTGTACTGTGAGTATAGGCCTTTTGGTTTTACTTAGGAGTCTTCAATTATTTCTTTATAACTTTTTGTTTATTTAGTTTCATTTTTATTTTTTTGGCATAAGATCCTGGAAATTTGGTCATGTTGTTCGAAAGTAGACTGGTGGAATAGCAAAAGAAAATTGTATGTACTGAGAGTGCTGTGTTTAAAACAGTAGGTCCTGGGACCAGCAGTCTAAGGAATCACATGGGATATTCCTATTTAGAAATAAGTGTATCCATGGAGGCAGGCCCTGTGACCTAGTGGTTAAGGGAACTAGATTCCAAATAGTAAACCATGTGTTTGAGCCCCAGCCCTGGTAGCTGGAAAAACATGCTGGGTGCATATGCCTGCATATACCCAAAGTCCCAATGGGATAGAGAGATGGAGACGGCATTGTGATGTGATCACACCCATTGGGAGGTTGGGAGGTGCCTTCTCCCTCTGTCTCTCTGCTACTCTCTGATTAGTGCATATGCTTTCTGGCAATTCAGAAATAAAAGAAAAAAAAAAAAGCAAAACAAAGAAATGGGTATCGACTAGCAGGTGTAATAATATTCATATCTTAATTGGCAGATTATTTGTGACTTTGAGGCTTCTATAACTGATTGCAAAAGTTTTGAATTAAAACTAAATGTGAGCCCCCACAAAATCAAGTATCAAGCAGGGATAGAATATTGATTGTTTCATTATTTTGATTCTGTTTTCAAATACTCGTTTGGATGACAACAACTGGGAGTATGGGAGTGTGGACTATCATAGGATACTTCTATAATATTAGCAGTTGCAAAGTTACCTGTATTTCCAGTTTGAACAATGTAATGCCATCCTGTTATTTCAAGTAATAATAAGCGTGTGGGGAAATTAACTGGATGCAACAATAGTGAAAAACATGTCTAATAGTTATTGGATTTTTGAAATATTATTTATTTAAACAACTTTACTATAACTGATTAGGATGTCAAAACTGTAATTTGCAGGTAAATATAACTCTACTTAAATAACAACCAAGAGCACAAATAAATAAAAATAACAAATGCCACATTGAAATGTGGATCCTGCGCATTTGTCTGGTAAATTTAGGATTTAGTAAATACTTCTCACTGTGTATTTAGTGTGCTTCTTAGGTACTGTGAGAATATCATGTTCAGTCATGTCAATAGCCTTTTAAAGAGCTCTTAGAAACACAAGCTGTCATTAGTAGGAACCAGGAATAGGACAAATAAGGAACAATAGGACAAATAGGACAAATGTCTTTATAAATTACGCCAAGAGAATGAATAGAAGGCCCAGCTTTACCTGTCATTACTTTTAACAAAGAAATCAAAACAACACTAGTTTTTAAAGCCCAAATAGTTCTTCTATCATTTGAAGGTAAACAATATCATATTTTCACATTTTCTTGGGTTTAGATTCTGACACTGTGTTTATGTTCTGTTTAATAACTAAGATTCTTCTGCAAATAGGCAGCACAGAATCTTAGTATTAAAGAACACTTTATTTCATTGTGTAAATTAAGAAGTAGAACAGATACACATACCATCAAAAGAAAGAATAGTGAGGTGATAAAAATTAATGCCACAGTTCATTTCTCTTAAATCCAGTGAAAGCTTATGAACATGAATTTATTTTGAAGAATTGTTTTAAACTTGCCCTTGTGGTCATACTATTTTTAATCAGCACACTTATATTCAATTACATCCTTAATAAAAATTCCCCTACCAAATCCTTTTTCTCTGTTTACACTTGAACCAGAAATGCTCCGTTTGGGTTACCTTACATTTTCACATGGTCTCTAATGTATGATCACAGCTTGCATTTCTTTAAGTAGCCACTAGATGGCACCTACCACTAAACAGAATTTGAGCACTAAGTAAATTCTGCAAGTAACATGAATCACAAAGCAAAGAAATGTTTAGCTCAAGCTTAGCTTGGTCTGTCAGCCTAAGCACTTTCCATAGTTTTAGAGAGCATGAGAATGAAGGGGGCCAAAAATTTTATATTTACTTTTGGTTTAATAGTTTACCAACTTAGACTATTTCTCACAATAATCTTTTAAGACTGATAAGCACTGCCATATTGCCAAAAAAACATGGGTTTCCCAGGGCATATGGCAAGGTTTTTTCTTTAGAGGACTGCAAAGAGATAACTTTGAAACATTTTGCTTAAGGGGCCCAGAATTTAATTACACTCCTGTTTTAGATGTATTTGGGGATAACTATTGGTGCGGTATCTGATATGTAGTTTCTGCTTATGCCCTATACCTTTATTTTTCTAAAAGAAGTTCAATTCCTCTAGGAGCCTGCAGAATCAATTAGAGCTACAAAACTGTTCCCTCCTCAATGATACTGACCTCTAACTTCTTTATTTTTCTCTTGCCCTTTGGGCTGTGGAACAGAATTATCTTTACCCAGCTTCCTTCCATTTCATCTTTTGTATTCACTGAAAGCTTCTGTCACCATCACTTAAATTGCCTCTTGATTTCTGATGTTGAGCACTGGGCTCCAGCTCATTTTCAGTTTTTGAAAATAGGCCAGCAGTTTTCTAAAGAACTGGCAGTGATCTTTTGCAGAAATTAGAAGCATGTCTATATATGTGTGTGCACACTCTTCCAGCCAAGCGAAAGTAATGTGAAATGATCCCAATGCCACTTTTATTTAATTGGCAGCATAACGCCATAATACTGCCATTAGGTCAGAATTTGTAAGGTTCAGAACTAACACTTTTAAGTTCTGAAAGTAAATTTAATTTTGGTAAATGTTAATGGATCCAAGAGTACCTTGGATAGAAAAAGAAACGACAGATTATTCAAATCATCCTCTTTATTCAAATTTAAAGTTTTTACTATTGCCATAAAATACCCTGACCAGAGACTAAAATCTTTTGCAATAGACGGTAAATTTAAAAGTTGCCTTTTATACATAGAACTTTATCTAAAAGGTATTTTAGATTACAAGACCATTTCATTTCCTCTTGCTTATTACCAAAGAAATATAAATTGTCTGTAGGCAAACTGAAACACATAGATGAAAAACAGGGAGATAAAATGTTTAGAAGCCAGAGCTCTCCTTTATGGATACCCTTTCAACACTTAGAAGTTATTTATTTATTTGTTCGTTTGTTTTTAAATTGAACTGTGTATTTTGAGATAACAGTAAATTTATGGCGCTTGTAAGAAATAACATGGCAAAATCCCTTAAGTCTTTAGTAGTTCCCCACAATGGTAACACCTTTCAAAACTACTGTACAAGGGGACCAGCAGTTAGCGTAATAGCTATGTCGCTGGACTCCCATGTAGTAGAACGTGATTCAAGTCCCAGACCCGGCAGCTTAAACTCACTCTGGGCGTGTGTGCGTGCGTGCCCAAGATCCCGAGAGGAGAATGGAGGAGAAGGGATTGCAGCATGGCCATCCCCCCTGGGGGGTAATTTCTCGCTTTCTGTCTCTCTGTCTCTGTCTTTCTGGAGAGCACACGCGCCCTATAGCAAAAACCTCTCCAAAAATCACTACTACACAATAACACAAGCAGGATGTTGATATAGTCAATACAGAACATTTCATCACCACAAAGAGCCCTCCTACTTCCCATTTACAGACACACACATTCCCTCAATTCTACCCCCTCTTTTACCAGTGGCAAACACTAATCTCTTTAGTTCTATAATTTTTCCACTTGAATAATATATAAATTAAACCAAACAACATATAACCTATTGGGATTTTTTTTTTTTTTTTTTAACTCAGCATAATTCTCTGGAGAGTCATCCAGTTCCTTGCTACTATCAGTATTTGATTTTTTTTTTTTTTTTATCACTGAGAAGATGCTGTGGCATGGACATACCACAGTCTGTGTAACCATTGAAGTATATCATGATGTACCTTCCAGTTTAGGGCTATTCTGAATTAAGCTGCTACACATATTTATACACAAGTTTTTATGTGAATATAGTTTTTAATTTCTCTGGATACATTTCTTGGAAAACAATTACTAGATCACTTAGTTGCATGTTTATTTATTTATTTATTTATTATATATTTTTTTTGGAGAAGTTTTTTCGCTATAGGGCGCGTGCACTCGCCAGACAGACAGAGAGAGACATAGAGACAGAAAGCGAGAAATCACCCCCCGGGGGGGAGGGTCACGCAGCAACCCCTTCTCCTCCATTCTCCTCTCAGGATCTTGGGCACGCACGCACACGCGCAGTATCTTGGGCACGCACGCACACGCGCCCGGCATGAGTTTTAAGCCACTGGGTCCGGGACGCGAACCACGGTCGACTACGTCGGAGTCCAGTGACATAGCCATTACGCTAACTGCTATTCACGATACTAGGCCTCTTTATGTGTGTTTTAAATACATTCACTAAGTCTGTAGCTTGATTTTTCATGCTCTGAATTAAACCCTCCAGAGTAAGTTATCTTAATTTTGATGAAATACAATGTATCAATATTTTATGGAGCGTACTTTTGCAGAAGTGTGTGTGTGTGTATTTCCTCTGGAGATATATACAAGCCTTAATTCCAAGGATTTTAGTTGTGTGTTGTACTTAGTGGGAAGAATAGAAAAAACATTTCACTGTTAATCCATCTTCCTAGCAGTGAAAGTCCTGCAAATTTATTTGTATTTTACAAAACAGAAGCTAATATAGATTAGGTTTCAAGGATTGTTTACATTTGAAACTAAAAAAAAATGAAAAAGGATTTGAAGTACAAATGCTAACAGAGGTTACAAAATAAAATTGCAAGAGCTTTTCATCGATATTGCCAGAATTACATAAATAAAAATAGAAGTGCTGTCTAGGCATAAAAATTTCTTCATTAAATATGCCTCCTTTAAGTTAAATTGTTATGAACAATTAAATTAAAAAGTTAATAGTAATAGTTAATAGTAATAATGTTTCTGTACTTATTTTGCCAATGGTTGGGATGTTTATATTGTGCATAGGTTTTGTATTACCCATCCTTGTTCTAAAGACTCTTTTGATGTACATGACCTACTCTGACTAGACCTTTGGTAACTCAGAGACTGTTTAAAATATGTGTATAGTAATCAGTAGATATGATTCATATTTATATAAAATATTTACTTGTTCTTTGTTTGTTTAGCAAATGATTGTTACAAGAAGTACCACTTTGCATTTAGAACGGCAGCAATCTGCAGTCTAGGACTAGCAATATGTTGTAAAGGTTATTTAAGGGTTACACAGTGGCATAGAGGTTAAGGCAACTGGATCCCGAATGGACAATCTTGTGGTTCCAGTCCTGGACCTGATGATCGGAAAAACCTTCAGGGTGCGTGCATGTGTGTGCCCAAAATTCTGAGCGGAGAATAGAGTAGAAGGGATTACTGCATTCCCCTTCCCCTAGGTGGTGCTTTCTCACTTTCACTCGCTCTCTGTCTCTCTGGTGAGCATGCATGCCCTAAAGAAAAAAAATATAGATATTTTATATAGATATAGATATATGCATATGTATATCTATATCTATCTATATATATTCTTTTTTACGTTTTTACTCCTAACCTTAAAATAATCCTGAAATTTTGGAAAATTATATATTGATTTTTTCTTTAGTTTGTGTAAACAGATTGTTTTTAAATATATTTGTATTGCAGTCAAAATAAAGAGGTCAAGAAAAATTTAAAAACCTTTAGAGTTTTCTAGAAAGCACTTCCCCAAACATTCAGATTTTAGTAGTAGCTAGTTCGATTTAGGTAGTGTGTGGGTGCATATTTATTCCACATTGTGAGTTTTACATAGACTTAAGACTTTTAGAGAATTATAAGTTAATGTCTGATTGCTCCTTTGCTCAGTTCTTTAAGTTGAAGTGTTCATTTTAAGAACACACACATGCACACACATATAAAACATCCCAGTTTCTGAAGACATCCATGATTTAAAAATACTTTACATATACTAGGTCAGAAGGAAGTTTATATAAGCCTGTGCCTTAGTCTCTGGTTTGCTCTGACAAAATGCCATCAAATGAGTAGTTTATAAACAACAGAAATTTATTTTTCAGAGTTCTGAAGGTTGAGATGTCTAAGATCAAGGCAGATTTGATGTCTGGGAAGGGTTGTGTTCACAGACTGCAAGCTCTAGCTGAATTCTTACATGGTAGCTAGCTCTCTTACCTCTTTGTTTTTAAATAAAGGCACTTAATGCATTTATGAGGGCTCTCCATGACCTAACCACCACACAAAGCCCACCTCCTAATACTATCAACTTCAGATGAAGGGTTTCAGCATTTGAATGGGGGGGTATTTATTCTGCAATGTGAATTTTACATAGATTTCAGGTTTTTGGAAATTATGAGTTACTATCTGATCTCTACTTTTCTCAGTTCTCTAAGTTCAAGGGACCTTTTTAAGTAAGAACACCGTCTCTCTTTTTTTTATAAGGAGCTATTTGCAGTTCCTGAAGACTTCAGTGATTTAAAAATATTTCATATACATAAGGTCAAGACAGGGTTTATGTAAGTCTCCATTTTTGTATCTAAATTACAGTTTTCAGAAGGAGTAATCTTTCTCCTTTTAAACCATTATCTGTCACATTCCTTTAAAAACCTCTTTTCTTCTTCATCTAATTTTATATATACTTCACAAACACACAGATGCACTCATGCGCACACACACACACACACCCAGCTACAGTTTCTGAACTTTTCAAGTTGATACAATGACCACAATGAAACAGCTCTGCAGATTTCTTTATAATTATAATGATTATCACCAATTAAATTTCCTGAAGTTCAGAAAATGAAACTGTTTGCGATTTATGATTAATCTCTAGCAGACTGTGATAGAGAAATAACCTAATTAGAAAAGCTGAATGGAACTTGAAAGAATTCTTGAGCTATTCTTGTGTTAGACTGCTTGTAGCAGAGATAATTTGGAAAGTCTGTTTTCCTCAGGAGTCAGTATCATCCTAAATTTAACCCTTGATAATTCTTTTGTTGCTAGGCAGGTCCAAAGCAATTTCTGAACAACGTTGCTTTTGTGGTTCTTTAAATAAATATTGCTACTGAATTTCGGATGCTACCATCAAGGTAAAGGCCAGCACATGGGAGACAAATTGAGGTCTCAAAAAGACTGACCTAATAGAAAAAACGTAGTCTCCATTGTGACGGTTTAGTTCAGAGGAACTCAGACGTGCAAAGTTCTGTTCCTTCACAGCACCCTTCTCTTGTCCGTAGCAGGTGTCTCCACCAGATCTCTCCAGCAACTCTCCTTTGTCATCTGTGCTTGCTGCCCCACAACATCCTTCACCCTGAATTGCTTAAAGGTACCCATACTACTGTCCACCCAGCCCTGCCTGTCCAGTGTCTGATGATATCCATTTTTTTAAATAAATATCCCTACACTGAATTCACCTATTTTAACTTCACTTTGTTTTCCTTGATAGGATCGTTTTTCGAATGGAAGTTGCTCATATTCTACATCTTTTAAATCTCTTCTACTCCCTTAGTTAAAGAGGAAAAGAGATATGCATACACTTTGATTCTCTGGAAGAAGCATGAGTATGAGAGTCTCTTTAGCTCTCAGAGCCTCAGCTGTCCGTGTGCACATGTATGTATGTTGATTCTGTAAGGTTGGAATAACAGTTGTCATGGAGAGTCATTGTTAATGAGGAGTAATATAGCATATAGCTTCTAGCACAGGGAATGGAGTCTGGTACACGACAAGCTCTTAGGGAAAATAAAATCCCTTACCTTGTTTCTCAATATGTGAAGCAATGGTACATCAGCTACAACATTACATATATCAATGGTACATCAGTTTCATTACATATATATTTTATTTAACTCTGTGTTCTAGCACTGCGCTACTAGTTTTTGTAAGTTTAGATGAATCATTTGATCTCTCATTTGTTAAATGAGAATGTAACAGAGTTTGCGTTTTTTTATTAGGGCTGCATTGGAGAGCAAAGGAGATAATATATGAACCCACTTTTTAACCTGTAAGGTACTATAAGGATATATATATATATATATATTTATATATATTTTTTTCTTTTATTTTTGAGAGGTTTTTGCTACAGGGCGCGTGCATTTGCCATAAAGACACAGAGAGACAGAAAGCGAGAAATCATCCCCCAGGGGAGATGGCCACCCCGCAATCCCTTCTCTTTCATTCTTCTCTCAGGATCTTGGGCATGCACGAACACATGCTCAGAATGAGTTTTAGCCACCGGGTCCAGCACTCGAACCGTGGTCGACTACATGGGAATCCAGCGACACGGCCATTACACTAACTGCTGGTCCCTAAAACATTTCAAATAATAAAAGTACAAATATAGTTATACTAATTTTCTTTACCTATTGTTTACTAGACTTAGTGCTGGTGTTTTGTATAACAAATCTTCATGATAATCATTCAAATAATTCTTTGTCCACTTTTCAGTTATGTAACAAGCAATCATGATATTTAGTGGTTTAAAATAACTATTATTATCTCACATAGTTCTGCAAGTTGAATGGCCTAAGTTGGGAGATGCTTATTTGGGTTTTGCCATGTGATTTCTGTCAGCTAGTGACTGAAATTAAAGCCGTCTATTTTGATTTCCTAGGACTACAGTAATGAAGTGCCACAAAATGAGTAGCGTAGAACAGAGATTTGTTGTCTTACAATTCTGGATTCTAGAGTCCCAATGCAAATGTAAATAGCACTATGCCCTCTCCAAAGGCTAGAGGGAAGAATCCTTTCTAGCTACTTTCAGTTTTCATGGTTACCAGTAGTCCTTGGTGTTCCTAGATGTAGACACATATTATTCTAATCCTTCTACTGTCTCACGGCTTTCTTCCTGTGTGTTCGCGTTTAGTTGTCCAAATGTCCTTCTTCTTATAAGGACATGAATCATATTAAATTTCGGGTGCACTCTAATCCAATATGACCTCACCTTAAATTTATTATATTTACAAAGGTCATACGTTCAAATACATTCACATTCACAATACCAGTGTTTAGGGCTTGAGTATGTCATTTTAGTGGTAGGATGGACACAGCTCAACCAACCACTCCCTACGAAGGCTCAGTTGAACTGAATGTTTGAGATGGCTTCCTCACTTCCAAGTCTGGGACTTCATTCCAGGTAATTAGATTGCGCTTTTTACAAGGGAACAGAATACAAGTAGTCATATGTCTCATATAGTGGCTGGCATTCCCTAGTGTGAAGTTCCAAAGGGCTCAAGAAAACGTTCTAAGGTATCTTGTGTTATAGTTTCAGAATCATACAACATACTACCATTGCACCCTGTGAGACAAAAGCAAGTCACATTGTTGTTGTATTCCAGGGGAGAGTTCACTGCACAAGGGTATGAATATCAAGAAGGGTCTGAATGGAGGGCCATTTTGGAGGACTAGTTGCCACATGTATGGTTATTTTCTTTGTTTAAATGATGAGGACATTGAAACTCAATGACTTAAACAAAATGTTAACTGTGCCACAGTTAACAACAGAGTGAATTGAGACGTGTTCATCAACAATTGCTCTTTCTCTTGACCTCTGCTGTCTCCCCATCTATTATCCATATACTTGTAATATCTTCTCCCTGTGTCTTCCAATATCCAGCTATCTCCCAAAGTCCTTAGTGATTTCAAGTGTAGTTCAAATGATCTTCATCTGACTTTTACTTTTGGATGTTCTTATTGACCAACTTTCTTATGCCCTGGTTTTAATCAGGTAGTTAGAAGATTATCGTGAACGTCTTCTCTGCCCCGCTTCAGCAGGACCCTTCCTTAATTTCTTTTTCTTTTTTCCTACTTTCCTTCCCTCCCTCCTTCTCTCTTCCTCCTTCCCTTCCTCCCTTCCTTCCTTTCTTTCTCACTCTCTCTTCTTTCTACTTCAATGTGACTTGAATATCATTCCTTCAAGATTTTTCCCTGTGATGCTTCTATTGGTTTTTATTGTTTATTTTTTTGGGGGGTGCTATAGGGTGCATGCACTTAATGGAGAGAGAGAGAGAGAGAGAGAGAGAGAGAGAGAGAGAGAATATCATTCCCCAGGGGAGAGGCCCAAACCACAATCTCTTCTCCTCCATTCTCCTCTCAGGATTTTGGGACACACACACATGTGACAGCTGCATTTGTCAAGCCTCTGGGTCTGGGAATTAAATTGTGGCTTTGGCCATGTGGGATTCTGCTTCCTTAACTTCCTTGCTGCCTGCTGGTCCCAAAGTTTGTTTTGTTTTTTTTTTATTTTTTTATTTGACCACAAGTTTACTTTCTTTCATCTCTACTGCTCCGTAACTCCTAAGTAAAGCTGTTTTGTTCTGTACTGGTCTTTCTAGCACCTTATTCCCTCTTCTGTAATGTACCCCTTTCTTTTATAGCTTCTCCAAATATGTTTTTTTTTTCCTGTTACATCTTCATTTTTTGCTGCACAAAACTAACCAATTTCCTAACTCACTACTTCCTCAATTTTTAATTTTTTTCTGGAGAAAGTCCAATATTAACTCAGTCAATTTTGTAAGTGTCTATGTGCCAGACACTACAATAACACCAAGAAACCAAAAATGAGTCAAAAAAGCTCTTGCCTTTAAAAAGCTCAAAGTTTAATTTGAAATACAGGAACCAATGTCTAATTTCAATGGTATCCTATAATAGGGATCTGTAAAAAAATACTTGAGATCACATTGCATCACAGTAGCCAAGCCCTCGTTCACTTAATTCTTTTGTTCTTAGTCAGTGATGCCCTACTATGTTCTCAATGTGGAGATTTGAAGTCATTTTCACTTTTATCAAACTCCCTTTACTTTACTTTTACCCTATATTTCTGAGGGGAAAAAAGAAAACATATATTTTCTTTTCTTTTTTGGGAGGGTGGGGAGGGTCTTTCTTTTTTTTTTTTTTAGGTTTTTGCCCAGGGTGTTTGTGCTCATCAGAGAGACAGTGAGAGGGAAGATGAGGAATCACCCCTCCCCCCAGTGGAGATGACCATGCCACAATCCTTTCTCCTCCATGCTCCTCTTGGGATTTTGTGTGTGTGTACACACACACACACACACACACACACACAGACATACACGGTGTGGTTTCCAAGCTGCTAGGTCCAGGACTCAAACCACAGTCGACCACATAGGAATTCAGTGCTCTATACACCACGCCATCTACTGACCCCAAATGTATTCTGTTTTCAACTGACTTTTCCTCATATGCTGTTGACACATTCATTCTTGCATATGTGGTAACTGATTCATCAAATATTCACACCCTTTCTAGCATCTTTAACCACTATTTCTCGCTGGCTCCTGCTGGTCTAGCTAACAAAACTTTCCTTATTTGTGGTCCTGAAAATGAAATCCGTTCTTTTTGTCATTGAGGTTTTAATAGTCTAAAACAGATCTTCTCTATTTTGGTTTCCTGTAAAACTACAGCAACAATTTTTGCTTAAACCATCTCTCTTGTTTAGCCATGACTCATAGACTCAGCCCCTTTCCATTAGAGCAGGGGCGAGGCTCATGAAACTCCCACTACCAAGAACTCTCAATGTTCTGGGATTTTACCCTACTTGTAAGCTAACAAAGTAGCCACCACAGTTTTCATTGCTGGAAAATGACATAAAATTCCTAGGTCAGAGATAAAAGCTATTTTATTACTCATAGCAATAACAGTAACTGCAGTATCAGCGATTTTGCACTCATACTCCAGCATCACTTCCTGCAGGGATTCATAAAAGAGGCCAGACAATACCTGCACATACAGTAAGTTGTGTTACAGGAAAGCCCTGAGCTTAGAACCCAAGCCTTTTATAATGGGAGGTAAGCATGTATATTCTCTGCTCTACTGTACAGTAGATGTGTCTGCCTGCTCTTTGTTCCAGGAGACACTATTCTATTTTCCAAGATGGTTAGAAGATCTTTCCTTTACTCTGTAAGAAGACATTCTCTCTCTCTCTCTCTCTCTCTCTCTCTCTCTCAGGGTGATTTGGTATATGAGAAAATTTTAAAAGTTCATGGAAATGAAATTAAAGTACATTTTTTTCTTTCAATTGACAAAGGGTGAGAGAGAAAGAGAGAGAGAGAGAGAGAGAGAGAGAGAGAGAGAGAGAACACTCCTTACTTAAGTTTGATCATGCCACAATCCCTTCTCTTACATTTCTCCATCCTTTTGGTACTTTGGTCATATGCAGAGTCTGGTGTGTTTTTCAAGCCACTGGGATTCCAATTTTCCAACTGCAGTTAGAATGGGGTCCATCTCCCTTAATTACTAGGCTATGGGGACACCCCTACAGGTTTATTTTGATGCAAAAAGTTTAGAAATATATACTAGTTTTTTCATAATATGCATGTTTATTTACTTTTTGAAGATCTCCTCATACTAACATCCTTGAAAAGATAGTCCTGAACAATGGGTAGTCAGTGTCTCACAGTCAGCTGTGCAGAAATGTAGGTCAGCCACAGACGTTTGCCACCAATGAAACCACAAATCATAAACTGCCAGCATCCAGCTGGGTTCTCCTGTCACACTGCTGTTTTATTGCTCTCCTGGTGCTCCCCTAATCATGCTACTTAAAAGCACCAGAGTCCAAGAGTCAGAGTCCTTCCCCAGCACATCTAGAGCTCAGTGAAATTGTCCTGGCGTGCAGCAGGTCACAACGGACCCGCATATTCACAAGTGCTTTCATCTCTGTGCATTATTCTCAGTGAATGTTGCTCCATCAAGTTGATTGTGCATTCCTTGGCCAGTTGTCAGCACAATAGGCATACATGAATGATCACTACTGGGTTGTCTGAAAAGTCATAACACATTTTTCTATTTTTTTAATGCAAAAATGCATCATGACTTTTCTGACGACCAAATATAATTTGTTTTTAAAATGGGAAATTTTTCAAAAGCTGTATCAATATTGAGAATGAGAATTAATTGAAATAATTGGTATTAAGTACTCTTACAAACGTGTAAGGCACTATTACTGAGGGGAAATTTTTATATGATTTTCATTCTAGATAAGATACCAGTTCTTACCTTAAAGTTAAAAGATTTTTTAAAAATAACAATACACACTGCTGGTAAATATACAGTGAAAAAACAATATTATACTTTGTTTTGTACTTTAAGTTGCTAAAAATCTTCAGTGGAGCAACTTATTAATAGGTATTAAATACTTTAAAATTTGCAACAAATTATGTATTTTACTATTTTTATAATAACCAAAAACTACTAACATGTTGAGAGATATTAAATAAAATTTTAACATAACCATGAGACAAAGCAATTCTCCCCAAAATTATCTTCATCAAATGTGCTTAATAAGATGTCAAATATTAATGCTTTAATGGCAAAAAGGCATGCTCTAAATTCTGCATATTTAAAATCTTCAATTATATAATAATCCACAATAATATTATTGTTATTAAAGTATCTCTAAATACTAGACCTACACAGTCTAATATAAATGAATAAGAGTTTGAGATCTGCAATCAGACTTCCCTGGACTAAAATCCTGGTCTGCTTTTTCCTCTCTGTGTGTTCTTGAGAATGTTACTTAACCTTGTTAAACCTCACTTCCTTTATCTAAACAATGGACATCATAACGTCTCCCAGACTTTAGTGATTCCTGAATAAAAAAATCACAAAGAACTTAGTAGAGTACCTAGACAGAGGAAGAAGGGCAGAATGTTGTTGTGATTAGAAACAGATACTTGAGTGAGACTGTTTCCAATCTTGTTATCTTTACTTACCAGGTGAACAAGTTACTTAAAAGCTTTGTGCCTAAATTTCCATTCCTTGTTATATGGTCATCTTTTAATACAGTGCTTGGAACATAGTAGATGCTCAGCAAATATTGAAAGCATGAATAAATTAGAGTTGTGTTCATTATTTAAGTATAATATTAAAAACACATAGCCAATATCATCCTATGTCTAAGCTCTTCCACTATGACTTCTGCTCTTTTAATATACCTGAAAACACTCTTGAAGTCTAGTCAGTGATATTCATTACCACAGTATATAACAGAGTTTCCATCTGAATCCTTATTGATCACCTTAAACTCTTGGCATGACCAGACATTTTCACCTCCATTGGATGTTCTCTTCAGTTAGCTTCTATATTTGCTTTTTAGCTTCAAAATATGTCATAACTTCTGTTTTTTCTTACTGTTCCCAGATGTATTTATAGACATTTCCTTGGTTATTATATTGGTAAATGTTTTTGTTTGCTTGCTGATGTATTTTTTTTAACAAAAGATCTAATTAAATAGTGAACTTCTTTGTTATTCATATTATTTAATGTGGACGTGGGGACAATTAGGCTGTAACCAAGTTTCCAGTGTTTGTCCAGTTCATAGGACTGGTGGCCCTTCCCTTCTTCTTGATTTTGTATGAATTTTTCTGAGTAAAGAGCTCTTTCTCTCCCAAAGAAATTGTTAGTGTAATATAGGTATGATGAATTAAAAATTACCTGAGATTTTTCTTTGAGCTAATAATTGCTAATTCAAAATGACTGAAATGGGACATACTCAAACAAAAAATAGATAAAATTAAAATAAGAATATTAAGGGCAAATTAAGAAAAACAGTTATATATGCTAATATAAAATATGTCTAATTACTCAAGGTTCAGAAGTGCCATAACTGAGAGGCAGAGAGTTGAACCAAATACTAAACTAGATTTGGAATTCTGTATTCATGGCAGAAAAATAAAGATGTTGATAAAATAATAAGGTTATTGTTACATAATTTGTACTCTAAACCACACGTAGGGAATCCTGTTATACTTTTTAATCACTCCTTCTGCATTACAGTAAAAGAAAGGTGCAGGGCCAGCCAGTGGTGCGTGGTTAAGGCACTGGATCCCACATGGCTAACTGCACCGTATGAGTCCTGGACTTGGTGGCTTGAAGAACACTGAGTACATGTGGATCCAAGCTCAAATCCTGGGAGGAGAGCGAAAGAGGAGAGATTATGGCATGACTATCTCACCTGGGGAGTGCTTTATCACTTTATCTCTCTCTTTCTCTTGGCAAGCACACACACTCTGTAGAAAATCGAAAAGAAAAAAATTGCATGGTTTTGCTGCTGTCCCCCGTTTGGTAATATCTTTAAACTATTGGGAAGCATGCCATATAGGTGATATGTATTAGCTTTCTAACTCAGAATGGATGCTTATAATTCAGGCCAAAAAAGGACAATCAAAATACTGTGGAGGAGAGAGTAAACACAGCCAATGAATATTTTTATCAATAAGGGGGATTTCTTTATCCTTTGCCACCTGATTTTGATCTGAATTTGAATAATGATATTCATATTAAATTATTAGAGGATAGATGATAGATATAAACACTGATTAAAGAAATGAAATCTCTACTGTGGAAACATTTGAAGCTACCCAACAGCATGAAATACATATTTATAATTTTTATGTTCCCTCATGAGTTCATGGTTTAATTGTATTAAGAATGTAATTAAATATTCATTATATTTAGGCCCTGCCAGTCTTCATCACATGATCTGCAAAATCATGCTTCTAAATTTCAACCACTTGAGTCGTTAAGGTCTATAATGCTGGTTTTCTTCTATACTAAGCCAGCCCAACCCTGAATGAACATAACCAAAGGACAGTTTTTCCAGAAGCATTTCCAACAAGGATACTATAAAGAACACATGATTAAGACTTTTGGAATGTGTGCATTTAATTTATGCCATTTTTAAAAATGAAAGCTTACTGTTTAGTTTTTTCAATAAAGCTTAGCATAACTGACTATGACATATATAATATGGTCATTTGGTTCATTTGACCTCATTTATACTTTTAGATCCTTTATAGTTACATTTCTTTCTGGTTTTTCACACTTGCTATTTCCTCTGCTGGAAGGCTGTTGTCCTCGACCCTACCTTCCCCTAGTTAACGTCTGCCCTTTGATTTCACCTGGTTGACAAACATGACTTGGACAAACATGACTTCCACTGAAACACCTCTCCTGACTTACATAACTACACAAGTCTTTTATATAATCTTCCCGCCTTGTGTTTTTACTTAAGAGCCCTCATGTCAGTTGGTGACATTTATTTCTTTGCCTACAATAAACAATGTATGTTTCTCTGTTTTTTTCTTCACTTCTTTCCTTATTTTATTTTATTAATAAATTAATATTAAGTCATTAATATTATTATTTTTTTAATTTGCTATAGGGCACAAGCACTCACTAGAAGAGAGAGAAATTGAGAAAGCAAACCACCAGGTCTGGGACTCAAACCGTGGTCAGCTATGTGGGAGTGAAGTGCTTTAACCACCGTACTACCTTCTGGCTCCTGTCTCCCTCTTGTAATAAACTGTAATCTCTATGAGAGCTTTATCTGTTTACATCTTGGTTTTATTTCCATTCCTTCATAACAGTGCTTGGTGGGTCGGCCCCATTTTCTAGTAGTTAAGGGAACTGTATCCCACATGGCCAACCATAGCTTGAATTCCAGCCCCAGTGGCTTGAAAAACATACTAAGTGCAAGTGTGTGCCTGTTCAAAATCTGAACCAGATAGAAAAATGGGAGAGAAGGGATTGTGATGTGACCACAAGTGGTGACTTCTCCTTTCTCTGTCTGTCTCTGTCTCTCTCTAGTGAGCACATATGCCCTCTAGCAATTAAAAAAGAAACCAAATAGTGTTTGGTGCATGGTTGGTATTCAAATGGCATTTCTATTAATGCATTAATGATCTGAAAAACTCTAAAGAATCTTGACATATAAAACTTATACTTTCTGGGACCAGCAGTTAGTGTAATGGCTATGTCGCTGGACCCCCATGTAGTCGACGCGGTTCGAGTCCCGGACCCAGTGGCTTAAAACTCACGCTGGGTGCGTGTGCGTGCGTGCCCAAGATCTCAAGAGGAGAATGGTGGAGAAGGGATTGCGGCATGGCCATCCCCCCGGGGGGTGATTTCTCGCTTTCTGTCTCTCTGTCTCTCTCTGTCTTTCCGGCAAGCGCACGTGCCCAGTAGCAAAATCCCCTCAAAAAATATATATATATAAAACTTATACTTTTTCAGATGCATGAAATTTAATACATATATATATGTATGTGTGTGTGTATATATATACATATATATTTTTCAAAGTTGTGGAAATAAAGCTCTAGAGGCATTGCCTCCTTTAATTTCACACTTCTGGCTTTTCTAAAGTCTAAGTTGTCCAGAGGTATTCCACCACTGAAAAATAATATAATGGACTGTTTCAGAAGAGAAATACATGGGGCAATTTAAAGAAGGGGTGTCTGTTAGGAAGATGAGGGAAAGGTAATATCTAACCCATTAGATTATATAACTTATGGTGGTATAATCTTCTAGTAGGGAAGCAATCATATCTCTATATCATTATACCCATTATAGTACATTTAGAAAACTTTCAATTATTTAGTCAACAAACATTTACTGAGTTTTATGGATCTGGCATTGTTCTAGATACTGATGCTATAATAGAGGGCATTGTTCATATATGAGGATGAAAATCAACCAGGACTGGAGAATAGCTGAATGAGATTATTGAAATCTCTAGTAAGTACTACAATATACAAAAACAACAACAACAAAAAAAAACAAAAGCAAAAAACAAACTAGTAATAGAATAGTTGGTTGATTAGAAGGTGCTTGTTTTGTTGAGATGATCAAGTGTCACTACTGAATAGTGATACTTGTATTAAGGTCTGAATAGTGGGGAAGAAGCCCTATATTGGACTGTCATCTGCTAGTCTATGAAATTTAGTAGGTTGAAGGGAGAAGAAATGCTGATAAGACTCAAAATTCTTGATTAATAAAGCACCTGAAAGCAAAATATTTAAGACACACACAGAGAGAGAGAGAGAGAGAGAGAGAGAGAACATTCAGGATAAACAATAGGGTATAGTAAACTTCTACAATTTTTAGATGCAAAAGATGAAGCTGAAAGGCCTAACGTGTGTGTGTGTGTGTGTGTGTGTGTGTGGGTGGGTTTAAATTTAATAGATAGATTAAATGTATAGGGATAGATTAAATGAATGGGTGGGTAGATGGCACAGTGGCATATCAGAAGTGGTCATTGCCTGTTTATAGCTATGGCTTTCTTTGTCTTTCAAAATGTGATTTTATTTATTTATTTTTTTAGAGAGAAATTTTTGCTATAGGGTACATGCATTTATTGGAGAGAAAGAGAAAGACAGAAAGACAGAAAACATGAAGTCACCCCCCCACCCCCCGCCATGGGGAAGGCCATACCTCAATCCCTTTTCTTCCATTCTCCTGCCAGGATTTTGGGCATGGACGCACACGTGCCCAGTGTGAGTTTTGAACTGCCTGGTCCAGGACTGGAACTGCGGTCAACCACGTGGGAGTCTAGCAATGTACCCATTATGCCATCTGCTGGCTCCTCAAAATGTGATTTTAGAGTGTGATATGGTATGTGATACAATATAAGAAACTATAAAGTGATAAAAATTACTTGCTTCCAGTAGAGTACATAGCTAATAGTTACATGTTTGCCCTGGGAAGCCCCAAATTTGAGAGGACAGCTATCTCAGGGAGATAGATAAAGAAAGAGGTAGGAAGAGAGCTCTACCCTCAATGTTATTTATCCAAACAAAAATATCAAAAAAATTACTTTTAAAGTAGCATGAGACTCATACCCAACCTTAAGCAAAGCGACTGTGGCACTTGCAGCAATGCATTCTGAGACTTCCAACCACAGGGAGGGCAACTGACCAAGGTATCCAGCTGCCATGCTCTGAAATCCATTGTCCTAGCCTACATATTCCATGGGCTGTGCCTCACCAGTGACTAAGTACATCTGGAATACTAAGGAAGGTCCATTCCTGGAGACACATGATATCTCTGATGACTACCTTTACCTGGGGTCTTCTCAATCACTTATTTTCCTTAAACTGTGCTGGGGTCCTTAGACCCTTTTCACCCCTCCTTCCTTTCTTTTCTCCTTCACTCAGGATCCTCCTTCATCACGATCTGATGGTTCTCTCAGGCTTTTCCAGCTCCCTTCTGATTTTGATCTGTCTGCTTCTGAAAGGACCTAGATCAACAAAGGGATACAGATAAATCAGTTTGTTTTTGATATCTCTTTAGATAGTTCTCCTACTTTGCCAAAAATGAAACTAAAATAATATCATCACTATTATTATTCTTAATGATTTTGATTGAATGCAATTATGTAGCCAATTAAAGTTACTATTTAATGAATCTTTTAAAAGTGTTCCTTTGTAATTGATGGTTCATTAAATCCCAGTGATCTCTAGGGCATATACAAAGACACCAGAATATGACAGGGAGTTTAACATTTTGCTGTTACACTTGTAAACTAATCACTTCCTCTACCTACTTCAGTTCTTATAGATTCGAATTTTCTTTCTTTCGGTAATCCAACATATAAATAGGTCTTTTTCCATCACCCTCTTGTTTTACAATAATAATTGTTGACAGGAGGATGGAATTTCCTGCTTTAAAAATAGAAATAAAAACTTTGTCAGACTTTAATCTCTACTTTTTTTGCATATGATGTAGTTTTATGTCTTTTGGTGCATTGCATCTTATTTTTCAAAGGACATAGGTGACCATTTTGTTTGTGACAAGACACATTGCATGTTATAATAATTACGTTTTGATATGGAAATGAAATGTCATTATGTCTAAACTACTGTACCTGACTGTTGAATTTGTTTTCAAAATGACACTTGCTTTTTCTGCTATTTCTTTATACCTCCCTTAACTTTCATTGTGTTTCTGAAGCTCCACTCCTCAATCAGCTCTTTCACCAAATCCAAACTTTTTGGAATGTCCCTAACCATTATAAGAACTTTATCCATACCTATTTACATCTCATGTGTCCTTTAAGATACAGTCCATATTCTTTTTTTTTCTTCCATGATGCTAACTCCAACCACACTTAAATTTACTCACCTCATTTTAATCCATTCATGATGTGTAATGTCAAATACGTGATGACTCACTATTCTACATCATGTCATGCTTTAACATGTCCTCCCATACTGTGGAGATCTGAACTTATCAAATGTGTTGTGTGTTGTGTACCACACAGAGATTCTAGGAAGTGTCTGAACTGGGACTGAATACTCCTGCTATTGGTTACCACTTGTTTCACCATGTATGTGCTACTTATCCCTGTAAGATTTCTTTCTCAGAATGAAGTTACTTGATTAAAGGTTTTGTTTGATATTCAAATGAGATAATTTCTGAGAAGGTGATGTTTTGGGGTGTTGGAAAAGTCATGACACATTTTTGCATAAAAAAACATAGAAAATACATCATGATTTTTCTGACAATGCAATGTACAGTGCCTACCCTTTATAAATTAATATCATATATTACACTGTTTTACCTTTTGTCCTATTTATGAGCATTTGAAAAGACTGGAACTATGGCTCTTTGGGTTTTTAAAAATAATCATTAACCAACAACTTATAAATAATAAGCATACATTTTTCATTGGGATATTAGACTGTCTGTTTAATCTTGATTAATATATCAAGTGCCTTGTAAAAGCAGATTTTTCTACTTTTTCTTTTCCTTTTAAAAAGAATTAGGGAATATTCCTGAATTAAATGTGATCTACATAATATACCCCAAAATGACAAATTACATTTTGTCTCTGTCTAAAATGATGCAATTTCATATAAATAGGAGAAATATTATAAAGTTACACCACATGCTGTTTCAAAATGACAAATTCTATGGGACCATAGAAGTTAGCATAATAGCTATGTCGCTGGACTCCCATGTAGTCGACCGCGGTTCGCGTTCCGGACCCGGTGGCTTAAAACTCACGTCGGGCGCGTGTGCATGCGTGCCCAAGATCCCAAGAGGAGAACAGAGGATAAGGGATTGAGGCATGGCCATCCCCCCTGGGGAGTGATTTCTAGCTTTCTGTCTCTGCCTCTGTCTGTCTGGTGAGCGCACATGCCCTATAGCAAAAAAAAAAAAAAAAAAAAAAAAAAAAAAAACCTCCAAAAAAAAAAAAAACGACAAATTCTATTGACTGATATTCTTATGTCAAGATATTATTATATTATTATAATAAGACTCTTGTGGTTAAAATAATTATTTTAAAATGAATACTTGAATTCACATAAAACATAAGCATTTTTTTTCTGTTACGTAAGTTCTTCTGTAATTGATAGGTATTTTTTCCTTTTTTTTTTTTCAGTTAGGGTCTTTTGACTTAATTCCCAAAAGCTCTGTTCTTGCTGTTGTTCATTTGGTTTTTACTGCCATGGATTTGTGAAAAGAGAGAAAACTCTGAAAAACTAGGGTTCATGGAGAAATTGATTGACTTTCTTTGGATACTCTCTTGTTCGTGAAGCAATTACTGTGGCCAGAAGAATAGGATACTTTGGGAACCTATGATCTTTACTCACAATAGCACAACTCGGGGAGAGGAGAAGTTTTCCAAAGATGCAAATGCAAGATAGAAAACAGAATATATCTACTCAAGTGACTCCCATTTTAAAAATTAGAAAATAATAGTTCTCAGTAATAGAGTAGCTTGGAAGTTAATAGTTACCAAATATATCATACTTGAATATTTAGTTTTAAAATTAAAATAAAATATGGTTGTCATGAAAATTATTCTAAAGTAATTTTTGGTTACAAGTTCATTTGGAAATGCTTTGTATCTACAAGGGCAATAAATATGTAAATAAGAGACTCCTTAGCTATATAAACATTGGTATGTTTTTCAGAGTCATTGATGTAGGGACCCTCTTAAGAAAAATACTTTTTAATGCTCTCTCCCATGTACTTTGTATTACACTCTTACTCAAATATGAATCAAAACAAAAATGACATAGCAAACACTACTATAGCACTTAACCATGTCACAGACTGTTTTAAGAGCTTTATATATGATAGCACATTTAATCTTGATGGGAGTCTTCTGAGTTGAATGCTGTTATTAGTCCATATTGACTATGAAAGCATTGTGGGACAGAGAGGTTGAATATCTTGAACAAAGTACTCAGCTATTGATTGTCAGCTTGATTCTGGGATCCACGTTCTAAGCACTCTGCAACAGAGTGCTTACAGCTAGCACCTATAAACTCTTTATGCATATGGTTTCTAAGTAATTATAAAACCGACATATGGCATAATGGTTACATCACTGGACTCCCACATAGCCAACCACAGTTCAAGTCCCAGACCCAGGGGCTTAAAATCACACCAGGGGTGTGGGGTGTGTGTGTGTGTGTGTGTGTGTGTGTGTGAGTGAGTGTGCCCAGAATCCCAAGAGGAAAATGGAAGAGAAGGGATTGCAGCATGGCCATCCTCCCTGGGGAGTGATTTCTTGCTTTCTGTCTCCCTGTCTCTTTCTCTCTCTCTCTCTCTCTCTCTCTGGCGAGCACATGTGCCCTAGCAAAAAAAACTCTCTTAAAATAAATAAATAATAAATAGAAATAAAACCAAAGCCCAACTACAAATAAAACACAACACCAAAATCAGTAAACCATCTCTTTACTGATCTTTCTTGCAATTTTCCCCCTCCCCATAAATCTATTCTGATCAAAACAGCCATAGTAACTTTATTAAACATAAGTCAGAATATGTCTATCTTCTCTTTAAAGTCATACATTATCCTTCTCCCTCACCCAGAGACACAAAGAGCAAGATGTGAAGTCCTTACTATGACTTAGGTACCATGTGATCAGTGTTTCCAGTAGCTAACTTAAAATCCTTTCACTCTCCTCACTGTAGACACTATGGCCTACTTACTATGAAACATGCCAAAATCGCTCCCAACTCAAGGTCCTTGGACCGGCCATCTTTTCTTTCTAATTTGTTCTTTCAGTAGATATCTGTGTTCTGAATTTCTTTGCATAATTGTCACCTTATGAAAGATGCATTATTGAATGCTATATTTAAAATAGTATCTCCTCTGTCTTTCTATATGCTCATTACTCTTTCTTCTTATTATCACCACTTGACAGATTACACATTCATTGCATTTTGCTTATTGTCTGTTCCCCTAACTAGACTACAAACTTTCTGAAGAGAGGGCATTGGTTTTGTTCACTGCTTGTTTTCTAGCATCTATAATTGTACTTGACACACAGTAGGCACTGAATAAGTGTTTATAATTAACTTTGAATTTTGAGATAATTATAAATTCAAATGCACATTTAATAAGTAATAGAGATGAAGAGAAGAGGAAAGAGAAAGATAGCAAGAGAACAATAGAGAGGCAGGACGTTAGTGAGAAACAGATATGGCTTATTACCTGTGGATGATGACATGTATAGTATTCTCAACTGGATTGGTCTGAGAAGTATTTCATGATGGGTAAAGTCTTTTTACAAGCAAAATGAGAAATAGTGATTGTTTTAAAAAATAATTAGAATAATAATAATAATGATTGGGAAAAACATAGAAAAGATATTGAATGTTGAAACGGGGAGATTAATATCTCTGTATTGACTGACATGCATGGCATTCCCTTTTTTTTTTTTTTTTTCTTTTTTTTTTTGGAGAGGTTTTTTTGCTATAGGGCGCGTGCGCTCGCCAGACAGACAGAGAGAGACAGAGAGATAGAAAGCAGGAAATCACCCCCCAGGGGGGATGGCCACGCCGCAATCCCTTCTCCTCCATTCTCCTCTCGGGATCTTGGGCACGCACGCACACGCGCCCGGCGTGAGTTTAAGCCGCCGGGTCCGGGACTCGAACCGCGGTCGACTACGTGGGAGTCCAGCGACATAGCCATTACGCTAACTGCTGGTCCCAATGGCATTCCCTTTTGAAAAAGCAATGTAATACAGTGTAAAGTTATATGTAATCCAATGTAATATAAAGATTATGATGATAATAAAAATAAAAATTAAAAAAATAAAAAAGTAATAGAGAGACACCTCATGTATCCTTTTAAACCAGGTTCTCTCAATAGGAACATCATGGAAACTGCAGTCCTATATTACAACCAGGATATTTATATTTGTATAGTTGAGATAGAGAATTTTCAACCTCATAAAGACACCTTATATTGCCTTTCTATAGGTAGCTGCAAACTTGTTTAGATCTGTTAGTTTTTTCAGCTCCAAGTCTTGGTTATCTGGGGCAAAATCTAAAAATCCACATAACATACCACCATGCTCTCTGTTCCTTGGATCTCAAAACATCTGGCTAGTCTACCTTTCTATACCTTTCAGAATCTTTTAATATTTCTTGAATTTGAACTGTCCAAGGTTTTTAGGTGATTAAAGGGATAAGAGTAAGAAATAATATATATATTCCCTGTACTGGAATTCCATATCTTTGAACTAGTATTTTTAAATAAATAAATATTGAACAAAGCTTTTAAGTCAACATTTAAATCATTAATGACATATCAAATAAAAGTTGTACTTTTACTCTCGACTCCACAAAGTAGGTTAGTCTCATTTCCAATGATGTTTTCATGCCCACTATAGACCAGTTTATTTTTAAAAATTTAAATAGCTCTCTTCCCTCAGTATATAAAACTTCACATTTCAAGTACAAAGTTCTTAATAAAACCTGGCTAAATATTTCAAATCAAATATATCTTTTCCCCAACCGTTGCTTACATTATGCACTGTTTTTATTGTTCCCTTGATATAACGTCTAAGCGACAGAAGGCATCATTTCTAAATAATGGAAGGTATGCAACAGTACTGGAGGGAATGAGAGTCAGATATTGTAGTTGGAGATCATACTCCCTAGCTTCAATGTTTCTGCCTCTGCATTTTATTCTTTTTGGGGCCTTGATCATTTTCTTTCCCTCCCTCCCTTCTTTCCTTCCTTCCTTTCTTCATTTTCCTTCATTTCTTTTTTCTTTTCTTTTCTTTTCTTTTCTTTTCTTTTCTTTTCTTTCTTTTCCTTTCTTCTTCTCTTCTCTTCTCTTCTCTTCTCTTCTCTTCTCTTCTCTTCTCTTCTCTTCTCTTCTCTTCTCTTCTCTTCTCTTCTCTTTCCTCTCTCTCTCTCTCTCTCTCTCTCTCTCTGTTTCTTTTTTAAATAGGATCTCAATGTTTTGCACAGGCTAGCCTAGAAATCATGATCCACTTGCCTCAGCCTCCAGAGCAGCTGAGACTACCAGTGCACAGCTGAGACTACCAGTGCACAGCTGAGACTACCAGTGCACAGCTGAGACTACCAGTGCACATCACCACTCCACTTCAGGCTACCATGGGAAACATTCTTAACTTTTCTGTGCCTCAGTCCCTTTATTTGTAAAATTATAATGATAATATATTATGATAATAATGATAACCTCATGGTGCTGTGCTGCTGTAAAGGCTAAGTGAGAAAATATTTGTAAACAAATTGGAACAATTCCTGTCACTGAAGTTCTATCCATCCATGTCTACGCATGTATTTATATATGTATAAAATAGACACATACTTTAGTACCCCTAAACAACATGAGTGTGAGACATTTTGATAGCACACTAATTAAGAATACGATTTATCTTACAAAAAGAATTTCCTTTTTAATTTTAATATGGTTTTATTTTGACTATTAATTGAACAGTGTGTGTGTGTGTGTGTGTGTGTGTGTGGCATCAGAGTCATTTATGACTGTATCAGATGCCTCTGCTTATCAAGACCATTTTAATATTGAAATTACATTTCACAATTGAAGAGGTACTTCTTTTTTTTTTTTTTTTTAGAAGGTTTTGCTATAGGGAGCATGCGCTCGCCAGACAGAGAGAGAGAGACAGAGAGATAGAAAGCGAGAAATCACCCCCCAGGGGGTACGGCCATGCCGCAATCCCTTCTCCTCCATTATCCTCTTGAGATCTTGGGCAGGCACGAACACGCGCCTGGTGTGAGTTTAAGCCACCAGGTCCGGGACGCGAACCGCAGTCGACTACATGGGAGTCCAGTGACATAGCCATTACGCTAACTGCTGGTCCCAAGAGGTACTTCTAAATAAACATATAATATAAATACATTTTCACCTTACTTTAGAGAAATATTCACTGAATGATAATTCCAAGTATTTCTGAAATTTAGTGCAAATGTTATATGCTTCTCTTCCTTATAATTCCATAGCATTAGACAACTTTTCTTTCTAATCTATTAGGCAGGGACAGGGAGGTTGTAAGAAAATTTAACAGAATGTTTCTAATGGAAAACATGCTTTAATGTTTATAATTTAAGTTTTGTTTCTTCATTTTATGGCATCATATTTTCCCTGATAAGTGCTATTTTATAGACCATTCTCCAGGGACTATAAACACATGGAAAAGGTATTCCATAGGTAAAACAACCCACCTCCTAGTATGAAGGTTTCATATTTTTACTGTTAGTATTTTCTCACTCACCCTTGCAACCGACTTATCACTAGGAATTATAAATGTCCATATACGTTTCATTTGCAATGTTCTAGTTACTAGGTAGTATGAATGTTATAGTTTTGAGGAACACTAAAATTTGTCAGATCATAGGGTATCATTGGTAATGACCAATTTCCAAAGCCTAGTTATTAGTAAGCACACGGAAAGTACATCTGCATTTTGTCAATAATTCTGGTACCTCCAATTTGACCTTCATATAAGTAATCATAGATACAATGTCCTACCTATAATGGGTTTGCCAATACCATTTTATCATTCTATCTGTAATAAGCTTGCAGATACCTTTTTATCAGATCTCCATGTAAAAGGAAAGGAGCTATCATCTTTGAACACATACAGTGTATGTGTACACATGTGCGTAGGCATGTGAGTGTAAACTCTTTTGTGTTATAGCTTTTGTTCAAACTTAAGTATATGAAACTCATCTATATTGTGTGTAGTCATAGATGGTCCGTTTTTAAGAGAGAGGTTTTTGCTATAAGACGCATGTGCTCGCTGGAAAGACAGACAGAGACAGGGAGACAGACAGTGAGAAATTACCCCCCCCCACCCCGCTCCGCCCAGGAGAATGGCCACACGCAATCCCTTTTCCTGTATTCTCCTAACAGGATTTAGGCATATACTCACACATGCCCAGCATGAGTTTCAAGCTGCTGGGTTTGGGACTTCAACCACAGTCGACCATGTGGGAGTCCAGCAACGTAATCATCATGCCAGCGGCTAGTCCCCTGATGGTTTGTTCTTCTTATGACATTGTACAACGTTGCATGACCACAAAACAATTCATTTATCCATGAAACTACTGGTGAACATTTAAGGTTTTAAACTGCAAGGCCAGGGCAACTATGAACATTCTAATTCCACTGGACATTCTAATTCCCCAGCCAGTAACACGTCCTAAGAATGCATGTATTCAGCTTTTCCATAGAAAGTCAAATTGTTTTCTAAGATGTTTGCATCATTTTTATAACCTCATTCTTTCTGTATGAGAGTGCCAATGTTCTAGAGCTTTATTACCACTTGATGACTTCTATTTTCTATCAGCGATGCTGATAATGGTGTGTCATTAATTTATATCCTGGTAATTCCTGAGTTCTGAACCCTTTCTAAAAATATGTCCTTTTGACCATTTGGATATCTTCTTTTATGAAGTGTCTTTTCAATCTTTTGCCCATCTTTCTATTGTGTTGCTATTACTTTATTGATTTGTTAGAGTTGTTTGTATACTGGCAAACTTTTCCCATAGTGTGAGCTGATGTTCGACTGTATTAACAATGCTGTTGGATAAACAGAAATTCCAAAGTTTTATATAGCTCAATATATCAACATTTTTTTGGCCAGGAGGTTTTTTAAATGTTTTCTAATGTTGGTTTCTAAAAGCTTTATTTTTGTAAATAATCCATTTCTATGGAATTGACTTTTATGAATAGTATGAGGTAAGAATCCAAATAATTTTTAAAGTATATCCAGTTGAACTAGTGCAACCTATTAAAATGATCATCCTTCCTCCACAACCCTATAGTCTCATGATTTTTTTGTGTTTGCTTTTGTTTGTGCCATATATATTAAAATACAAGCACTAGTGTGTTTCTGGACTTTATTCTATTGGTCCGTTTGTTTTTCCTTAGCCACAACTGTTTATTTTATTGCCTTCCTAAAATACAACTTTTATAGGATGCTGCCACTTTTAAAAGTAAACTATGATGTGAAGTTTGGTTGATTTAATTTGTAAGGACAAGGTTAATACAGATCTTATTGCCTAATAGGTTAATAAAACAAATAGTAATTTATATATATTTTTTTCCAAATGTTCTAGTCACTTGATTTAAGTTATCACTGGGAGGAAATAATGGGTTCTCACATAACTACCTCGGAAGTTACTGTTAAGATATGAGCCTACGGACTTGTGCCTGCTAATAGAAACATAAAAAAAATGCTGGAGAAGTTCAGAGGTAACTTGTTTGCACAGTAACACAAATACAAAAGTTCAAAAGCTACAGCCCACAGCCCAAATTGCCTGCCACCTATTTTATAAAGTTGTATTAGTTCATTTTGTGTTACAGTTGTAGAGTTGAGTAATTGTGAAGGAAATCATATGGCCCACAAACCTAAAATATGTATTATCTGGCTCTTTATCTAATATGTTTATCAACCATTGTTCTAGAGAATCTGCACATGATCTTCTACAGATCTGTTCAACACCACAGTTGAAATAGGAGCTCCAACGGAGTTTTTTCTAACATTGAGCCCCATATAAACCATTCAGGAGAAAGGATATGCTAGACATGTTTCAAAAATACTGAAAGAAGACTACTGCCAAAAGTTATTACAAGGAATTCAAAAAATAGGACCTGCTATCACTTGTTATTAATGAAAATTGTCAGTAGGAGCCACTGTCATAGAAAAATGGCAAGATGTTCCCATTGACATAGTTAATGTGAAAATACACCACTGAGAATGAACATAAAAAGACATCAGGTCAGCTTATTAAATGTGTTGCTCAAGAGAAATTGGATCCCACATAGTAATTTGTGGTTCAAATCCCTGACATGGTTGGCCTGAAATGTTTTGAGAAAATGTATGATGTCCAATATCTGATGGGAGGGAGGACTGTGAGGGGATTTCAGTGTGATCAGACCCAATAATCAGACTCTCTTATTCTCTCTCTCTCTCTCTCTCTCTCTCTCTCTCTCTCTCAGTCTCACATGCACACACAAGTACTCTAATGGATAAAGAAAGAGAAAAATACAGAAAGAATACATTCTGAAAAGCCAGAAAACAAATATTCTTTGTAGCAGAAAATACATTTCCAGGCTTCCCTTTGTGAATGTGCTGGATGTAAGATTCTAAATAGGCTGCTGGAATATGAGAAAAGGTTGGTATTAGATATTTATTACTCCAGGAGTTCAAGGTAAAGAGAGCCTGTTCTTGGGACCAGCAGTTGGCATAATGGCTATGTCGCTGGACTCCCATGTAGTCAACCGTGGTTTGAGTCCCGGACCAGTTGGCTTAAACTCACGCCAGATCTGTGTGTATGCTGGCCCAAGATCCCAGAGGAGAATAGAGGAGAAGGGATTGTGGCATGGCCATCCCCCCCCACCCCCCGGGGGGTGATTTCTCATTTTCTGTCTCTCTGTCTCTCTCTGTCTTTCTGCTGAGTGCACGTGCCCTATAACAAAAATCTCTCCAAAAAAAAGAAAAAAAGAGAGCCTGTTGTTTAAGTCTGTAGTAGACTTACATCCTGGATGGGGAGAATTGAGAGTCAAGAGTAATTAAAAAACAAGTTCAAAGGAACCTTACTGGTTATAAATGAAAAAGGAAAACCAAATATTATGTACCAGAGAAAATTCTATTGAAATTGAACATGTTCAGGGAGAAGAAAGACTAAGTCTTGGACGGTGACCATGAACTGCCACTTTCTTTGCTGTCTGTTGAGTATTTTGAGCTGTGTGTGTAAGTTTGGGATTAACCTCAACATTATGAGTGAAGATAGAGGTGTAGGTCATTCTGATTAATCACTGGTTTGCTGAAATAAACTAACAGGCCAATTCACCCACAAATCACAGTATTAAAATCTGAACAACAAAATTATATATATATAATTATAACATATACATTCTTTAGAGGAATATTTTAGGATGCAGAATCTCTAGTTCTCAACACAATTACTTGGATACAATACAAACATGTTTCACATTTAAGGAAAAATATATAATCAATAGAGTTCAACCCATAGAAAATTCAGATGTTAATTATCAGATGAAGATTAAAAATCAGCTAATATAGCTATATTTAATAAAATAAACTTAATTAATTAATACTTAGGAAATCCTATCAGAGAAATAAAAAATTTTGAAAAAGAGCCAAATTAAAATTCTAGAACTAAAACATACATATTGGAAAAATAAAACCTAATCGGATGGGTTTAATGGAAGAATGGAATGAAAAAGTGAATAATCACTAAACTTGAAGATACATCAATGTGAATAAGGGAGAGGAAAACTATTTTAAAAATCCACACATCATCACTTACCTATGGAACAATATGAAGACATCTAATGTATATACAGAGTCCCAGATGAAAGTTAAAATCAGGCAGAAAAAGATATTCCAACAAATAATGGTTGAAAATTCAGATTTACAGATGATTTACCGAAAGGCATGTGCAAGGTCTAGGAGCTTGGTGACTCTGATTAGGCACATTAAAGAAAAAGGATAACAAATTTTATTAGGATATTTTGGAAGCCCGATAAACTTTGGGTTGAAGCTCATGGTACTGTACAGCATTGCAGGAGGCGTCTGGTATTAGAAAAATGTCATCCACATATTTTGGTAAAATGGGTCCAAAATAGATCTGTTGTTGTCACTTTTTTCTAATTGTTAAAATATATATGGAAATTATTATATCTTATTGTTAAAAATTTTTTCTTCTTTTACTCTTGGTCTCCTTATATATATGTATTCCTAATTTTGGAAATACAGTTTAACAAAGTAGTTGTATTTGTGTCTGTGAGAGAGTGAGTATGTGTGTGTGTGTGTGTGTGTGTGTTGTGGTAGATTTTTCATTTAGTTTGGTTTGTTTTTTGTTTTTGTTTTTTTTTCTTTGACAGAACCTTGTGTTTCATTCCCCTTGCCACACACAGCTTCCCACCTTGCTGGGATCACAGGCATGTGTGTCCTGCTCTTTAGTGTGGGCTGGTAATCAAACCCTGGCTTCTTGCTCTCCTATGTGGCCACAAGAGCAACAGCATCCATCATGCACCGCCACAGCTGGGCTTGTATCTTTTAGTTATCTACATCCATCTTTTAGCCTGTCATTTCCAATTAATATCTCTATTATCAGTAGCTGTATCTCTATTTTATGGCATTTTTCCAAGTACTTTTTAAATTTAATATGTACTAACTTTCAGAGCTAGCATTCTGGCTATGTATTCATAATTTAGTATCTTGAAGAAATTTTCTACTGTCTTAATATTTCTGACAAGCTTAGTAGACTGTCTTTGAATGGTGCTTATTTTTCTCTCTTTGCTGTTGGAGTGAAATGATTCCCTGCCAATTAGGTAAAAATAATTTGTCATGGTTATATAATCAAGAATAAGCATAGATTCAATATGACTTCCATGATCAAGTATTAGGATTATCTAAAATAGTGCTATATAAAGCTTCTTATGTTTGTCTTATGCAAATATAGTCCCATAAATAGTGCTCGTATTGCATTCAGTCTGTATGTTCCAATATTAGTATAATCCAGATGATTAGTATATCTGGTTAAATAAATAATTAATATATAACTTATGATTCAACCTAAATTTAAAAAGAATCGAAACATGTATGGAAGGTAACTGAGGAATTGATTAGTGCTTTTAGCTGTGATAGTTTAAGTGGGACTGTAATGTGTTGAGACATTTAATATTATTAAGGATATCAACCCTGTGGGATGAGCTTATATTTTTTGAGCTGTTTTCCTTCAGTGGCTGAAGAACAGAAAGAGGTATATTTCTTTTTATGAGTTATTTACAGGAGATAGCTCTATATTTGGTACATTCTAGAAATCCAAGGATTGGCAAAAGAAGAATTTTTTTTTAGCTAAGTAAATTATATGTGACTTATTTATTATGAAATATTATAGTTTAGTTTTCTGATTTTTATATTGCTATATATGAGAAACCAACTAAAGTGCATCACAATCAAACATTCCCCAAAATATAGAATTATGGAGAGAAAAAAACATTGGATTTTATTAACTATAAGCATAGAATGTTTTATTCCTTAACAACAAGTTGAGAATAGATAGAATCGAGGATCTAGAAATAAAACCATAATTTATAATGAAAGAATTTGGCAAAGGTGCTATAATACATCAGGGAAAGGTTTTTGCTCATGACAAATAATACTAGGGTAATTGAATATACATATGAAAATAAATAAATTTAGACCTAAGTGCGAGAGCTAAAACTTAGAAACTTGGGAGAAAAGAAATATCTTCAAAATTCATGTTAGGGGGAACCAGCAGTTAGCATGATGGCTATGTCGCTGGACTTCCACGTAGTCGACCGCAGTTCGCGTCCTGGACCCGGTGGCTTAAAACTCACGCCGGGCGCGTGTGCGTGCGTGCCCAAGATCCCAAGAGGAGAATGGAGGAGAAGGGATTGCAGCGTGACCATTCCCCCTGGGGGGTGATTTCTCGCTTTCTGTCTCTCTGTCTCTCTCTGTCTGTCTGGCGAGCGCATGCGCCCTATAGCGTAAAAACCTCTCCAAAAAAAAAAAAAAAAAAAAAAAAAATTCATGTTAGGCAAAGTTTCCTTAGATAATATACAAAACATATAAGCCATGAGAGGAAAAAAATGAACTTTATTAGGGTTAAAAATTTTTATGCTTGGGACCTGCAGATGGTGCAATGGTTACATTGACTCCCACGTGGTTGACCGCAATTAGAGTCCTGAACCAGGTCGCTTAAAACGCATACTAGGTGCGTGTGCATGCATGCCTAAAATCCCAAGAGGAGAATGGAGGAGAAAGGTTTGATGCATGGTCATCCCTCCTGGGGGGGTGATTTCTTGCTGTCTCTCTGTTTCTCCAGCAAGAGCACACACCCACACACCCTATAATAAAAGTATCCCTAAAACAAACAAAAAGAAATAAACAACAACAAACTTTTATGTTTTTAATTCTGATAGGGTGAAGAAACAGAGGAAAAAAGATTTTTTTTTTTAAATTTTATCTTATACATTCAATCACTGTCCATCACTACAGCTTGTAAAAGAATTTATTCAACATGAATACACTTCACACCAGTCCAGTTGAAAATAACATAAATGTTATCATCAACAGACAATCCTCCATTTTTGTGTTCCTTAAATATCCTGCCTCTCTATTATTCTCCTTGATTCCTGATTTCTAAGTGCTCATGCCCTATTTGGGATGCTTTCTAATTCTTCCTCCATATTTCTCCTTGGGAATTTAAAAAAACATACACACACACACACACACACACACATACACACTTGTGTGTGTATATGTGTATATATACATGTATACGTGCGTGTGTGTGTGTGTATAAAGACTTACTTAAAAAACAAAAGGAAAATAAGGGACTAGGAGAAAATATATACATATAATATATATTATAGGTTAAAGGAATCATGACAAGAATAAAAGAACTCTTATTTAAAATAAGAAGATAAGGGATAAGCAGGTGGTGTGGTGATAAAGCATTCAACTCTTGGCCAACAGTAGTGTGAGTCCCAGTCCTGGTGGCTTGCTTTCTCACCTTCTTGCTCTTTTTATTTTTATTTTTTTCCCTCTCTGGTGAGTGCACATACCCTATAGCCAACTAAAATGATAATTATGAATAAAATTAAAATAAATAATCCTTTAATAAATAAAAATAAGAAAATCTAATTTTTAAAATGGTTGAATGCTTTAACAGCCATTTCATCAACAAAAGTATATCAACAGGAAGCACATGAATGGTTGATCAACATCATTAGTCATTAGAGAAATGCAAATTCAAACCATAGTGAGGTATAACTTATCCAATAGAAGAGTTACACAATCTAAAAGGTGGACAGTGTCAGATGTTTGTGGAGGAAGTGGGGAAAGTGGACCCTCATATATGTCTGGTGTGAGTGTAAAATGATAAAGCTACTTTGACAGTTTCTTAAAAAGCTAAACATAAAGTTACTATAGAATCCAGCAATTCCACTTCTGGGTATCTGTCCAAGCAAAAAGAAAATATATGTCTGCACAGAGTCTTGTATATGAATGTGAATAGCTGCATTTTTTTATAATAGTATCCATTAACTGGTAAATGGATAAACAAATGTGGTATACCCAAATGATAGAATACTATTCAGTTATAAAAGAAAGGGATTCTAAGACATGAAACCTACCCAAATGTCCACAAACAGAAGAATGGATTGAAAAAGTGTGGCACATATACTCTATAGAATACTACTCAGCCATAAAAAACAACAAGACTCTGGCTTTTGACAGAAAGTGGATGAATATGGAAGATTTACTGCTAAGTGAAGCAAGCCAAACTATGAAGGGTAGACATTATATTTCTCTACTTAATATATACCAACAGTCTGCACTCTGGCCAAAACTGAATGACTAGAAGATATAGAAACAGAGAAAATGGTTAAAGATACCAAATACAGTGTGAGAAGAGGGTAGGAGAAGGGGGAGAGTCTGAGGAAAGACATTAAGGAGAAAAATAGAAAGGCAAGGCATTTATGGGACAAAGAAATGGGTTATTATCTGTTGATGATAACATGTATAGTATCCCCAACTGGACTGGTGAGAAATGTATTCATGTTGGAACATTCACTTTATAAGCTAAATGACATATGTGATTGAATGTATAAAACAAAATAAAATAAAATTTAAAAAATAAAAATAATGCAAAGGATTTTGATGACATCTCCACCATGTGTGAATTTGAAAACATGCTGGGTGAAAGAAGCCAGACACAAAATACTAGAAATTGTCTAATTCTGTTTATTTGAAGTGTTTAGGGAAAAACAGACAAATTTATATGAAATAAAGCAGGTCAGTGTTTGCCTAGTACTGGGGTTGGGAGTTAGTATTGATTGGAAGTGACCTTGATGAAATTTTGAAGGATGATGAACATATACAAAAACTAGAGCGGGGTGATGGTTACGTAATTCTATACAACTTTTCAAATTTATTGTATTGTACACTTACAGAGGCAAATTATATGGTACAACATTATGCCACCATAAATGTATTAGATAAGTTTATATTTTAAGAAATTAGGTTAAAAACAAGCAAAAATATATGATCATAACAAAGAATGTAAGAGAACTGAGTAAATAAAATCAAACCAAGTTTTAAATAATTTCCAAAGCTTTTTTCCAAAGACCAATGATAGATGTAATTTGCAAAAAACATTAAGGAAAATAAAAGAAAACCAAAATAGGGGCCAGACAGTGTCACAGCAGTGAAATGTAATATTACTTGAGGCTGACCCAAACAGGAAGTTTCCCGAGTATATCAGGCACGTGGGTGTCCATGATCCAGGGCTGGGAGTTGATCAAGGTGTTAGGATCCTTTTGGGAGTGTGTGCGATCTCTTTTTCTCTCTCTCTCACTTGGAAAGAAAGAAACAAACTTAAAGATTAAAAAAAAAAAAATGACTGTGTATTTTAATTCAAGTACTCCCTTGAAACATTACTGTGTATTTTGTGGTAGGGTTTCCTTCGAGAGGAAAATGGTGCCTTAGATTCTTAAGGTTGATATAATTTAAATAACCAACTGCTCTTTGTATGACTCTATGCTAATCAAATCATCTTCTGATAATTTGGTATCCTGTGTAATTTTTCTGTGAGTGGAAATGTAGGTAAAACTGGTAGACACTTGTCAGTCTCCTTGAAGGTTAATTTACTATTGAAAATTATATAAAATCACAGTTAATAATCTTAATTTCCTGATGATTTTTGTTTTTGTGACTCAGTATTTCATTAGTAAATTAGTATCCAGCACTTAGTGGATGAACTAAGAAGATTTTTTTTTTTTCTCAGCATATAAAATGCTGCCTTTTGAAGGGATTTCAAATGCATGTCCTTCCTTTGACAATGTTATGAAATTACCTCATGACTTCCTTTAGTTTTCTACAAATTATCCCATGGGACTTGCTACTTTTTTAATAGTATGGTACACTGAACGTCTTTTTCATACATGTGCCTAGATATTTATTAGTTATCCCTAAGAAGCCTACGAGTGCTTAGTGCCATGCCAGTTTAAACAAACATCTATGTGATCAGACAACCCCTAGACAAATACAGTTTATTTATTTATTTGTTTATTTATTTATTGGAGAGGTTTTGGCTATAGGGCATGTACACTCGCCAGAAAGACAGAGAGAGACAGACAGAAAGTGAGAAGTCATTCCCTAGGGGAGGATGGCCATGCCACAATCCCTTCTCCATTCTCCTCTCAGAATCTTGGGCATGCACGCACATGCACCTGGCATGAATTTGAAGCCACCGGGTCCAGGACTTAAACTGTGATCAACTACATGGGAGTCCAGCGACATAGCCATTACACCAACTGCCGGTCCCAGACAAATACAGTTTATTAAACTATTATAAAGAGTGTGACAAAATGTGTTTATTATTATGCATCGATTATTGATAGCATTATACCCATATTATAGTCTCCCAAGAAGCTGAATACCAGAATATATCCCATGATATTCTGCTAAGACTGGTAGAGTCAGTTTTCTTTTCTTAAGCAGACTTTATTTTTAGAGCAGCTAATTTACAGCCAAATTGAGCAGACGGTACAGAAATTTTTTTTCCATATACTTCCTGACCTCTCACATGCATAGCCTTCCTGATATCAAAATACCCACCAGAATGGTATGTTTGTTACAGTTGATAAATACGTATTAACATATCATTATTTATTTTCCAAAGTCCACAGTTTTTAGGTTTATCCTTGGTGTACATTCTTTGGGTTTGGGACAAATTTATAATGATATGTATTCACTATTATAGTATCATTCAGAATAGTTTCTTGGCCTCTACATCCTTTCCTACGCCTCCCGATCGTAGCCTTGGGAATCACTGCTCTTTTTACAGTCTCTGTAGTTTGCCCTTTCCAGAATGTAATATGTATTTAAGTTTTCTCCATGTCTTTCCCTGACTTTTGCTTTTAGCACTGAATAACATTCCAATGTCTGACTGTACACAGGTTATTCATTCACCTACTGAAGGACGTTTGGTTGCTTGCAAGTTTGGCCAATTACGAATAAAGCTGTTATAAATATCCATATGCAGTCTCTGTATGGACATAAGTTTATCAACTTCTTTGGATAGACGCCAAAGAGCATAATTGCTTGATTACATAGATAGTGAGAGTATCTTTAGTTTTGTAAGAAACTAAAAATGATATTCCAATGTGGATGGACCAGTTTGCATTCCTTCCAGCGATGAACGAGCATTCTTCTCGCTTTTCATTCTCCTCAGCACTCGGGGCTGACAGTGTGCTGGAGTTTGGCCCTTCTAGTAGGTATATGGTAGTATTTCTTTTCGGTTTAGTTTGCGGTTCCCTGATGACATCTGATGGAGAGTATCTTTTCCCATGCTTCCTTGCAAACTGTACATCTTCTTAGGAGGGGTGTTAAGCTTTGATAAGATCTTTGGCTATTCTTAAAATAAGGTCATTTTTGTTCTAATTGTTAAGTTTTAAGAGTTCTTCAAAGAATTTGGATAACTATCCTCGATGTGATACGTTTTGCAAAGATTTTCTACCAGGTTTTGTCTTCTCTTTTTATTCTCATAACAGTATCTTTTACAAGGCAGAGGTTTTAAAGTCTAGCTTATCCTTTTTTTTCCATGGATTTTGCCTTGGATGTTATAATAAAATGCCATCGTCAAACCCAGGTTATCTAGATGTTCTCCTGCATTATCTTCTAGAAGTTTTAATAGATTTGCATTTATGTGTGCATATGTAATCCATTTTGAGTGTAGTCTTGTGTCTAGATTTGTGTGTGTGTGTGTGTGTGTGTGTGTGTGTGTGTGTGAATGTCCAGTTGTTCCAGAACCATTTGAAAAAAACTATCTTTCCATTTTTTTAAAAAAAAAGTTGTTAGAGGATACATGTGCATACTGGGAAGAGTTAGAGAGACAAAAAAGAGAGGAAAAGCAAAATATTCCTCACTCCCCCCAGGGAATGGCCACGCTACAGTCCCTTCGCCTCCAGTCTCCTTTGGAATTTTGAGTATATGTGCACAAACACCTGGCATGTTTCTCAAGCTGTCCAGAGGGGACTCAAATCTCAGAGACAGCCATGTGAGATCTAGCACCTCAACCACCATGCTTTCTCCCTTGCTGAGATTTTTAAGCAGGATTACACAAAATCTGTAGATCAAGTTGGGAAGAATAGAGCCAGTTTTAAGCAAGATTTAAACACGATCCGTTTACTCCAGCACAAACCTCTTTTTATAACACGGTGAGAGTATCTCAGCAGCCTTAAACTACAGGAAAAAAAATGATTCATTTCAAGGAAATGATAAGGATTAGTGATGTGACAATAGGCTAATAGTTATTTTTTATGACAGTACCATTTTCTTTCTTTAATTATAATTCTAAAGATGTTACTGGCAGAAATTTTCTAGAGAAAGGGAGCCAAATATCAATAAGATAAACATAAGAAAGAAAATTGAATTACAGACAAGAGAAAATGAAAAGTACTGTCTTTTGAAGCTGTTGATAACAGTTAGTAAATTATCTCAAGTATTTTAGATTTCTAGCTCTACTTCAAAAAAGAACAAGACAATTTAAAGAGTTTAACCACCTGAGTTTCTGACAGTATTCTAACCTATATTTTTATTTGAGAGTTATTTCAATATATCTGTGCTCATTTTCCCATAATAGACTATACACTGCCATTATTATAAAACTCAGTTGTAAAATATGAATAATTTAATAGAAAGTTACTATCTTGAAACATTAGAGTATTTATGCATTATTGATTTGTTTAGAGTACTAAAATAGTAGAATTATTTCAATATTTTTTAAAGCTTCATATTAAGATATCAGTCAATAGCTTCTGAAATAGAAGGGAATATATAAACATGAAAAACATGTTTTTCTTTTTTGTTCAAAGATCTAACTGGTCTAGATTTTTTATTTTAATTTCTTCTGAAAAGGTGTAATCAGTCCCTGGAAAAGAACTTATGATGCTGATAATGTAAAACTGTCATTTTCCAATTTGGTAGTTAAATATATCATCCCTCTGTCAATTAAGCACAGTAGTTCTGTCACAAATCTTGTTTCTACTTACAATTAATTAAGCAAAACTAAAATGTTTAAAGCTACTACAAATCAAATTTAATTTAAATAGCTACAATAACTTAAACAGAGATAAATGGAATCACTTTTGTATGGTTCATTACTTCTTCTAATTCCTTTTTAAACATTTCTGTAGGAGGAGTTCTGAGGATGGGAAGGGAGGAGTTGACCACTGGGCCTCAATTAAACTACCAAAATATCTTAACTCCAGTAGTTTCAGAACCAGTTCTTTGCACTTATTTCATTCACTTTGTTACCTCAACATTTTAATGTGAATTTTCAAAATATATTTGTCATAATTTTTGTAGTATGATTTATCTTGAACTTTAAACCTTGTCCATTCTAATGTAGAAATACAATCTTAATTTAGGTGTTTAATTAAAAGGATGGCTACATTATTAACTAATAATTCAATTATAATTTTATAATATGCTTCAAATATGTTCTAATGATTGTACTGTTTTTCACCCATGAGAGTTTCAAATATGTATACAAAATAATTTTATAATCTTTTAGTATTCTATTTTTTGATTACTGCTAGGATAGTTTATTTTTTTATTTCATGATTCATTGAATTTTATTACATTCCTATAATTTCATTTTTTACCTGCAACATCTATAAAAGCTCTTCCTAAGTTTTGTGTATAGAATTGTCAGCAAAATAGAATTTATCACAAGTAGGGTGAACATTGTTTATTAAAATTGAGATTAGATTACACAGATACTTACATCTTATTTCCACAATTATGCAAGAAATTATTTTCAGACTATTATTTAACTCTATGAAGAATTTCCTTATTTTTTCCTTGCTTTATTTTATGTTTTTATCTTTTAATCAAACTTCACATATTAGTTTCAGTGAATTCTCATCGTGGTGGGGATTTAATTATTATTTTTTTTTTAGCCTAGACCATTTTAAGAAAAAGAAGATGTTTGTGTTAATGATTGGTTAGGTTCCATTTAATTGTTTTAATAGAGCATTCAAAGAATTCAGTGGTTGCAGTTTGAAAGTCCTACTATCAAAATAATAATAAATAAAGTTAAATAAAATAATTCTTTTTTTGGGAGGGGGAGAAGTTTTTGCCATAGGGTGCGTGTGCTCACCAGAAAACGAGAGAGACAGAGAGACAGAAAGTGAAAAATCACCCCCTGGGGGGATGGCCATGACACAGTCCCTTCTCCTCCATTCTCCTCTCGGGATTTTGGGCATGCACGCACACATGCCTCGTGTGAGTTTAAGCCACCGGGTCCGGGATTCGAACTGCGGTCGACAACATGGGAGTCCAGCAACATAGTCATTATGCTAACTGCTGGTCTCTAAATAAAATAATTCTTTTTTTTTTTTTTTTGGAGAGATTTTTCGCTATAGGGCGCGTGCGCTCGCCAGACAGAGAGAGAGAGAGACATAGAGACAGAAAGCGAGAAATCACCCCCCAGGGGGGATGGCCACGCCGCAATCCCTTCTCCTCCATTCTCCTCTCGGGATCTTGGGCACGCACGCACACGCGCTCGGCGTGAGTTTTAAGCCACCGGGTCCGGGACGTGAACCGCGGTCGACTACGTGGGAGTCCAGCGACATAGCCATTACGCTAACTGCTGGTTCCCTAAATAAAATAATTCTAAAAAGAAAAAAAAAACTGGGGAGCTGGCAGGTGGTGTGGTGGTTAAGGGCACTGGACTCCCACATGGCCAACTGTGGTTCAAGTCCCAGACCTGGAGGCTAGCTTTTTCATTTTCCTTTTCTCTCTCTCTGGAAATATTAAAATAATAATAATAAATAATGTTAAATAAAATAATTCTTAAAAATAAAGTCTCACTATCACTGATGCCCTTGGCTCCAGTATCCACTCCTCTACATGCCCCCACACATTTTTAGAGAAATCTCTTAGTTTATGTTTCCAGTGTTTATTTTAGGAAAATGAAATAAAATGTATATATGCAATTCTTCAGTTTTTGCACAAGAGATAAAATACACATTTTTGTATGAAATGTAAAATACATATTAAAAGTCTACATAGGTATCTCTAATAGTGTATATAAGAATAAATATACTGTTCTTTGTTTTCTCCATTTACTAATATGTCTTTGTGAACACTTCATTATCAATTTATCGATATCTTCTCATTCAGAAAGGAGAACTTGCACATTATTATATATTTACTATTAGTTACCAGGAAAAAGAGGAGGAGCCTTTTTGCTATCTCTTTGAAATATAGCCCCATACAATTTAATAATCTAAAATCTGTAAGTACTACTCCACAGCCTTAGCACTTGGGTTTCCCTGTGAAGGCCATCTTCCACACAAAGCAAAGGAGAATGTAGATTAGTGTCCCACCATGGAAACATAACCGAGTCGAATAGAGAGATCCTACAGGTGTTGAAGTAGCAGAGGTAGCAGAGAGGCACATGATACTAAAACTGTCCTTGTGCCACAGAGAGTTTTGCTTCAGCCAGGGGATCATAGCTGTATCTAATACCATTGAAAGGGATCCAGGTAAAAGACCCTAGCCCCCAAATATTTCTGTATTCTGTTTACGGGAAGAGTGATACAGGAGTTCTGGAAACTACTATGTGAAAATAGGCACTTGATGAAGGAAATGGTCTCGTAGAAAGAAGTAACCTCCGTGTCTCAATGGCTTGTGTCAGCAGGTATCTTCATTACAGTAACTCATACCCAGAGGGCCAATTTATGGCTTAGCGACCAAAATTGAGAAGGGACGGACCCTCCAAGGTCATCTGAGTGTGTTTTTTTAATGAGTATTTTTATTTTTTCCATAAGAATTCATGCTTATTTATAGATAGATGAAGAAATGCAGAATCAAACTGAGATAAGAATGCTGGTTTATCAGGTATGTTTACTCTCTCTCCCACATGACTTTCTTGTATCTTAGCCTTGCACTTGAGATCCAAATCTGAGTCTCAGTAAAATTCAAAATACTAGCTTTTTCATATCATTTACTAATAGTTGATGCTAGTTAGAAAAAAAAAGTCTCTACTAAATAAAATAAAACAGTACAAATCTAAAAAAATAAAAGGAAAAAGACCACTTTCATAGAATATCATCTGATTCGTATCAGATGGTAACAGGCATTTTGGTTGATAGAAAAGACTTTAAATTTTGTGTAGGTAATTCATTACATCTCTGACTATCTCAACACCACTTAGGAGCTAAAGGAATATTAGTTGGGGTCCACTCATAGAGAAAATTTTAGACAATAAGATAAGACAAAAGGCATAGTTAATAAATCATATTGTTAATATTTTCTTAACCAATGCACAGGAAAATATTATTGCTTAGGAGAGATCATATGGAGGTAGAAGCAGTAAAGGACAGTTTTATGGATATAATATCACAGTGTCTCCTGTAGAATACACAGAATCTGGGGCCACTAGATGGCATAGTGGTTACATTGTTGGACTCCTATATGGCCAACCACAGTTCAAGTCCCAGATCCAGATCCAGTGGCTTGAAACTCACACCAGGCATGTATGCATGTGTGCCCAAAGTCCCAGGAGGAGAATGGAGAAGAAGGAATTGTGGCGTGGCCATCCACTCTGGGGGGGTGATTTCTCACACTTTCCCTCTTACTATCTCTATCTCTCTTTCTTTCTGGTGAGCACACGTACCCTAAGGCATAAACATCAAAAAAAAAAAAAAAAAATATACAGAATTTGACTGGATAGAAAAACAAGAAGAGGGTCCACATGACTGTGCAGTGATAAAATATGACACTCTGCAAAGTTGACCCCATGGAAAGGTTCTGGGTGCACATCAGACCTCTCTGAGTATGCCAGGAGAACATGTGTGCCCATGACCTGGGGTGGGCTGAAGCTAGGCTGGACCATGGTGTTGGTTCCCTGTTGGGAGTGCTTCTTTTTCTCTTTCTAATGGAAAATGTAAAGAAAGAAAAGAAAAAAGAAAAAAATCAGGAAAAAATACTTTCATTCCTAAGATATAAATCCTCTTCTAATCCATGCAGAGAAAATTCATTTTCTATGTTGTAAAGATATACAGTGATTGAACGCAAAAAATTAGAAAAATAAAGTAAAATATTTAAAAATCTCTTCTAAATTGCATTGTTATTGGAGATTGATTTTTTTTCAGTTGCTATTGTGTTGTTTAGTGCTTTAATTATTATCCCATTTGCAGCTAAATGTTAAATCTTTGGTTTAGTAGACAGTGCCATACCCAGAAATAAGTTTACAGAATTAACCTTAAAAATAGAAAATGATTCTCACCTAAGTGTTAAAAAAATTCTCTCTATAATACTATATCAGCGGTAAGATGATTCAGAGATAATTACTCTATAAAATAAAATTAAACACCCAATATTCTTTATATTTTCTGTTAAATTCCCATGATTATATTTTAAAAGTACAACTATAATTCACTTCTTTGTAAAAAATAAACATTCAAAAGATTTAAAGAAAAGCTAACACTTTACTTCTTGCCTTTCCTTTCCACTCCATAAAGTATAACCAGTATGATATGTAGCTTTCTTATTTTATCTATTCATTTTATGCATCTCAAATATCATGTTTCTCACAGTGAAACAACAGATTGAAGACTTCCTCATACTAGTTTTTTCTTAAATTTGCCAGAGAGTGTGTGTACTCGCCAGAGAGAAACAAAGTGAAAGAAAGAAAGTGAGAAAGCACCCTACTTAGGGAATGGCTATGCAGCAATTCTTTTTCTTCTCTATTCTCCTCTTGGGGCTTTGGGCATGCACGCACATGCGTCTGGTGTCAGTATCAAACCACCTGGTCTGGGACTCAAAGCACTTTTGGACATTTGGGAGTCCAGTGTCTTAATCGCCATGCCACCTGCTGGCTCCTCTCCTTGTAGTTCTATGTAATATATACCTGATTGTAAATTAGATTGAAACTCATCTCTAGAATATCCAAATATTTTTTCCTTTGTAATTTACTTTAATAATTTTTTCTAATAAATTGTTTGCTTTTCTTAATAGTTTTAGGAACTCTGCATACATTAAAGATATTAATGCATTGTCATTTATAATAAAAATATTTATGATGGTCAACATTTTGTCCTTTTACTCTTTATACTATGACCTATATTTTTATTTATATTGTTAAACAAATCTAATCTTCCCTTTGTCTCCTAGTTTTCTGCGTTAGTTAAGAAAAATCTCACCACAACAGTGTTGCACGGTGTCTCCTAGTTTTTAATAGTACCTTTGTGCTGGGGAAGAGCAGATGGCATAATGGTTCGGTCACTAGAGTCCCGTGTTGTCTACTGTGGTTTGGGTCACAGACCCAGCAGCCTAAAACTCATGCCAGGCGCTTGTGCATGTGTACCCAAAATACCAAGAGGATAATGGATAAGAAGGGAGTGCGGCATGGACACCTCCCCTGGGGGATGATTTCTTGCATTCTGTCTCTCTGTCATTTTGGTAGGTGGTGTGCCCTATAGCAAAAATATCTCTTAAAAAATAGTAAATGATGCCTCTGTGCTATAGTTTGAATGTATCCTTCCAAAATTCATCTTGAAACCTGATCTCCTTTGTAGTGGTATTAAGAGGTGGGTCCTTTGGAGAAGTTATTAAATCCTGAGGGCTTTGTCCTCAAAATGGAATTAGTGCCCTTATAAAAGAGGTTAAAGGGAGTTGCAGGTTCCTTCTGATACAATATTCCCTTTCTGCTATGTAAGCAACTAGTGAGAAAACACCATCTTTGAAGCCCTCACCATAACAGAGCTGCTAGCTTCTTGATCATAGATTTCCCAGCTTCCAAAACTATGTAAAATAAATTTCTGTTATTTATAAATGACCAAGTGTGAGGTTTTTTTTTTTTTTTTTTTTGTATAGTAGTAGGAACAGGCTTAGGCAATATGTATGTGTATGTGTGTGTGTGTGTGTATTTAAATTTATATATAACCTTTTCTATACATAAGATTAAAATCAATATACTTATACATTTAGATTTGTAATTGTAAAACTATTGTTAAATGTGATATCTAGCTGGCAGTTTTGTTTGTTTTCCATATAAATATCCATTTAAATGAGATACACCTATTAATTAATCACTTTATCCTCCAAATGATGAGCACTGAATTGAATTAAGTTAATTTTTGGAATTTGTTGTATAGTCACATTTTTCATCCTTCAATTTAGTTTTATTAATTATGCTATTTAGTTTTACTTTATGTATAACTAACTATCCTTATATTTCTCAAATCAAGCACATATAATCATAAATAATATGCTTATCATACTGTTAAATTTAATATACATTTACTTTATAATATTCATATTTTTAATCAGAAATGGATTAAAAATAAGAAATTGAACCATCAATATTTAATGGGCATTACTGTTAAGGCTTAAATCATGAAAATAAGCAAATTATAGAAATTGTAACATGTATCTTTATTCTTTAGATTTATTTGAGTTTATAATTTTCAATTTTTTGTGTTCATCAGGTTATTATTAGTAAGGCTAGCTCAGAAAGAAATTGAGCTGATTATCATCTAGTCTCATGATTTTTCCACTTTAAAACAATGAAATAACTTACTTCACCCTAATGTTAAAATTTAACTTACAATAATATCAGGCCCTTGTATTTTAGTAACAGCAAATCTTGAATATATTTTTCCAAAATAATAAGAATGTTTTCTTCATGTGCTCTAATTTTTCTTGAGCTAATACTATAATAACTACTTTTAAAATCATTCAAATTCATAAAGGGGATTTTTTTTAATTCATTGTTTTTTTTTTTTTTTTCCCAGAAGTGAAAGGAGAGAGAGAGAGAGAGAATACCCCCAGCTAATTCACCCCTGCTTTCAGCCATCCCTGGATTATAAGCAAGCTTATTTTGTCTTAACTCATTCTCTAAGTTCAACTTTAGACCAACCCTTCTTATATTGAACATAATTTTATTCGGGTAGTTTATCACTATCAAATAGTTTCTAAAGGTTGCATAATTCAGTGGAGTACTAGGGAAAAAAACTATTTTAATCTATGTTTATCTCTAACTCCTTAAAAATCTTACTTTAATTATGTTTGAGTGAAGCTAAGCTAAATTTATTTTAGGCTTGAGATTTTCTCCCAAAATGGAGATTGTCTATGTTTCTGATCTTAGCAATTATATATTGATTTTACACATTAACTATAGTTTAACAGTTGAAGATATTTTCTTTAAAATCTAAATTTTTGAGTCATTTCTTTACTGTTCTTTGTATCATTAATAGTATTTTTAGTGTGAATTTATAATCTCATAAATCCCTGAAATGTAAAATATTAAACTTATTACTATTCAGCAAACTATAACGTGATTAAGTCTTGCCTGAAATTTTTTTTTTAATCTAGATTCTCTTATTTTCTCCACTAACTTCTGCTTCTCCTAACTGCCATCTCAACCAATAGCCATGGCAGTAACAACAACCCTCAAAGAAAATACAGACACACACACACACACACACACACACACACACACACACAAACAAAACCTGAATTAAGAGAGAAGATACTCGGGACCAGCAGTTAGCGTAATGGCTATGTCGCTGAACTCTCATGTAGCCGTCGGCGGTTTGAATCTCTGACCATGTGGCTTAAGCTCATGCTGGGCGCGTGTGTGCGTGCCCAAGATCCCAAGAGGAGAATGGAAGAGAAGGGATTGCTCCGTGGCCATCCCCCTGGGGGGTGATTTCTCGCTTTCTATTTCTCTGTCTCTGTGTCTTTCTGGCAAGCGCATATGCCCGATAGCAAAAAACCTCTCCAAAGAAAACAAAGAAAAGAGAGAGAGAAGATACTCCAACAACTATCCAAAAATTTAAAAAGAAAAGTCAAAGTTTTTTTTAAGAATTATTTTATTTAACTTTATTTATTATTATCATTATTATTTTCCAGTTTGATCAGAGAGAGAGAGAGAGAGAGAGAGAGAGGAAGTGAGAAAGCAAGCCACCAGTTCCGAGACTTGAATCATGGTCGGCCATGTGGGAGTCCAGCGCCTTTAACCACCGTGCCACTTGCCAGCCCCTATAACCAGTTTTTAAACATATCAACTAGTGCTTTCTTATTTAGGAGTTCAACAAATGTGTTAGTCACTTTTTTTTTTTTTTTTTTTTTTTAACCATGCTGTATGGGGTTTGGAGAAAGCAAGCTCCTAAAGAGCTATTCAGGGATGTTGTTAAACAGTGACCCAGGAAGCAATAGGTCATTTTATTACCAGGCACAGACAAATACATAAAGATATATTGAATCATTAATATTTAATGGCATTACTGATAAAGCTTAAATTATGAAAATGAGCAAATTATAGAAATTATTATCTATATTTCTGTTCTTTGAAGTCATTTGAATCTCATAAAATGTCAGGAGAATGAATTTTACGTTTTTTCCTCTGCTTTGCTATCTTTTTTTCTCTGTTTTGCTTTTGGATTGTTGATATCCTCCAATTGTGTCTTAAAATGACCTTCCTCAGAGTTCACTATACTCCAAAGTTATCATCTCCTTTGTTCTTACTATACTTGTCTGGAAGTAATTGGAAGGGTGAGGGGTTTAATTAAGTAAAAGCACATTTCCCCTAGCTCTCTGCTTTTGGTCAGAAAATTTGAAGGATCACATAAGATCTTTGCTCTCAGACATTGAGGCTCTCTTTATCTCCTGTAGCAATAGTTAGGTCCCTACCTCACATGCATAAGTGACTGCTCAAAAACTCAACTTCTCCCAGAGGTATACAGCAGCTTTTAGGACTGTTATGCAACACCCTCCAACGTTGAGCATGCAATTACAAGGAACTTGTGTTCATTGGTAAGGCCTCTCTGAGAGCCACGTAGCCCCCATTACAACATACCCTACCAATCCTCCACACAGTACTCGCAATATGCCCTACGATACTGTCAGGAAGTAAGAAAAGCAGGAAGAAGACCAATTTCCTCTAGTGGAGTTCAGCCCAGGGTATTGCATCCTTGTCTGAACCAAACATCCTCTTAGGGATGACTCAGATGGGATTTCTACATATAACCTGCAGAACCAGTTGCCCGAGCTACCCACAGCTGTGCCATGCTTGCAGTGTCTGCCCATGTTTTTCGTTTGACAAACACATAACCACATTGAGAGGGGCTATTATGGATGTCTATTGCAATATGAGAAATATTATAGATTAAATCTATGAAATATTTTTAGAGAAATATAGGTAGGAGGAAGTGGGTGGGGGGTGGGTAACTCCTCACTCTCAAATTTTAAAACTGACCTGTAAAACCTGGAAATCCAGAGTTGGGAAAGCTCTGAACACTTATAAACACATTTCCTTTGAACCCATTAGCAGCTTTATGTTATAAATAATAAATCAAATTAGAAATGTTATAGTCTAAGAAGGGCCTTTCATTTAACAGAGGAAACTCCAAGTTCGTACATGGTTGTGAGCCATTCCTATGAGATATGAGTGGCTCTCAGGAGCTGGAACAAAATACCAGCAAGGTATAAATGGCATCTGGGGTAGTCTTGCCTATAAATATTATCAAATTTATAGCCTTGAGTCTGAAGAACATATTGTGTGAGGAAATACAGTGTGAATAAATGAAAATTGTGCTCCACTGAAGTAAGAAAGGGGAAAATACAGTTTTATTTCTTGCCCAACATTTCTGCATCATGATATCTCTAAGTGCACGACCATAAATCTGAGACAGATCTCAAGAAATGGTGTAAAATATTTCATTGCTAATCTGTCAGATTTTAGAATTCCCTTCATACAGACTGTAGGAGAAAAAGCACACAGGGCACAGGCAAACAAGGTGGCCAGAAAACTTGGGGGAATCTGGGCTTCCCTGGTTATTTAGTGTAGAAGTTTGGAATTGTGAGAAAGTGAAGATTAATTTTTAGTTATTTTCATTCAAAGAGAGCAATGTGTAAAGATCCAGGTATTTGATCACTACTCACCAGCCTTGTAAATGCCTTTTGATCATTAACTGGGCAAAACATGTAAATAATTGTATCATTTATTAGCCTACTTTTGTCTTCTCTTCCCCAACAAAATACAAATATCTGACCATATAGAAACTGCTTTTCTTTGGCCATCATGAATTGTACCAACCATCGTAACACTGGTCAAAAGTGTTCTTGGGAACCAGCAGTTAGCGTAATGGCTATGTCGCTGGACTCCCACGTAGTCGACCGCAGTTTGTGTCCCGGATCCAGTGGCTTAAAACTCACGCCAGGCGCGTGTGCATGCGTGCCCAAGATCCCGAGAGGAGAATGGAGGAGAAGGGATTGCGGCGTGACCATTCCCCCTGGGGGGTGATTTCTCGCTTTCTGTCTCTATGTCTCTGTCTGTCTGGAGAGTGCGCGCGCCCTATAGCGAAAAGAACTCCCCCCCCCCCAAAAAAAAAGTGTTCTTAAAGTTGGTTACAAATTTGTAAAATAAGAATTATAATGCCATAATGTGGTTTGGGAAATGGAGATAAGATATGTAGAATAACTTGCCAGGTTGCTGATCCACAGTTGTTCAATAACTAGTAAGTAAGAACCAACCCATGGCAGGATGGTTAAGGCAGCTGGATTCCACATGGCCAACTGTACTGTTTGAGTCCTGGGCCTGGTGGCTTAAGAAACATGCCTGGCATGTTTATGTGTTTGCACACGTCCCAAAAGGAGGGAGAAAGGGAGGAGAAGTGGTTGCTCTATGACCATTATCCATGGAGGGGGAGGCTTGTTTTTTTCATTTTCTCTCTCTTTGTCTCTGATAAGTGCACATACCCTCTGGCTAATTAAAACAAAACAGTGACTGAAATTATTATTCTGGATCTAGGAGTAAAGTTTCAAATTGTATTGTCTTCAAAAAATTAGATATACATGGAGCCAGCAGGTGGCATGGTGGTTAAGGTGCTGGACTCATAATGGGCAAACACAGTTCAAATCCTGGATCTGGTGGCTTGAAAATCACGCTGGCTGTTTGTGCATGTATGCCCCAAATCACGAGGGGACAACAGAAAAGAGATTGCTGTGTGGATTCCCCCCTGGGTGGAGATTTATCACTTTCTTTCTCTCTGTCTCTCTCCAGTGAGAGCACATGCCCTATAGCAAAAACCTAAGGAAAAAAAAAAAAAGTAAATATATACACAAAAATACATAGAATAATATGTAAGTATAGATGCATGCTTTTAGAGTCAATTGTTAAACCTTTAATAGGACATGACTACACATAAACCATTTTGTCCCAGCTATGATAAGTTTTATTGCTTGATAAAGGTCCTGTCTGCCAGATCTCTGCATTGTAAAGAAATTCTTTCCTTTATAGTCAATAGGTAAGCTATCTAATGATACTCAGAGGCCATCTTACTATCCTGTTCTTCCACAATACTTTCACCCGATGATTGATTTCCATTGATGACACTTGTTTGAATTGATTACTACATTTCTGGTTGTAAAATAGTAATTTTCTCTCATTTTGTATCAGTTATTTTTCTATAAAGAAGTGCCTTCTCTGTATCTCACCATTATATTCTGAACTGATGAAATTTTAAGAAATATGTCAAAACTATCAAAGTCACTAATATTTTGTTCTTAAATTACCCTTTTTTTAAATTTCTGTGATTTCTGACACAATAAAATGTTCCATGTTTATATTCCACTTTACATTTGGCAAATATTAGCCACTTTTCCAAAGAATTCTTAGATTCTTTTAGTAATTAATCATATTTAGCTATCAAAATCCAGATGTTATGTGTGTTCTTATTGCTATTTGAGTGTCATTTTTTATGTTCATAGCTAAAAACATTATGTTAGGAAAATTTATGGTTGTACTTCAAATTTAACACCACAGGATACTTTCCTATCATTTCTCATTCCAGTTTTTTTGTTGTTGTTGTTTTGGGTTTTTTTTTTTTTTTTTTTTTTTTTTTTTTTTTTTTTTTTTTGAGAGGTTTTTACTATAGGGCACGTGCGCTTTCCAGAAAGACAGAGAGACAGAGAGACAGAAAGTGAGACATCACTTGCAACCCAGGGGGTTGGCCATGCCGCAATCCCTTCTCCTCCATTCTCCTCTTGCTTGGGACCTTGGGCACACACACACACACACACACACACACGCCCTGCATGAGTTTTAAGCCACCGGGTCCTGGACTGAAACCATAGTCAACTATATGGGACTCCAGCGACATAGCCATTAGGCTAACTGCTAGTCCCTTTCATTCCAGTTTTGTATACATTTTCTCCTGAACTAAGAGTTCTAGTTCCCCAAAGTATCAATATATTTAATCATGTGCCCAGTTTACCATCACATAAAACATTTTCAGAATTTTTTACTAGTACAACTACGATGTAAAAGTCAAGATGCCTTTGCAGTTCTTTTTGCTCTTATAATTCCAGGCAAGGGTGTACAGAATACTGTGACCCAGAATTCTTTGATTTAAGTCATTATGGTTTTTTCTCTGTTGTTAATAAACTGTTGGCTTGAATTGCTTCTCTTTATGTTTAATTTATGATTTGCTCTTTTGTCGTTTTATATCTTTTAAAAATATTTAGACATCTATAAATATCAAAAATCATTGTAAATAAATATTCACAGAAGTCCAATAAATATGCTTAAATCTTTCATCTATTCATATCTATCTTTTTAGAGAGATATTTTTTTTTGCTATAGGGTATGTGTGCTTGCCAGAGAGACAGATACAGAAAGCAAGAAATTATCCTCCAGGATGGATGACCATGCCACAAACCCTTCTACTCCACTCTCTTCCTGGCATTTTGGGCAAATATATACACATGCCAGTGTGCTTCAAGCTGCTGGTCCAGGACTTGAACTGTAGTTGGCCATGTTGGAGTCCAGCAATGTATCTACTATGCCAACTGCTGGTCCTTCATACCCATCTCTTATGGTTAACCATTTTAATTTCAGTCACTCTTCACTTAAAAATGGACGTTTGTTTACTAACTAAAGCACAGAGAATGCCCTTTCTCAGATCTTTGTCTTATTCTAGTATTCAGTTAGTGTTTACTACATAAAACTTTCACAATCACACAAGACTACATATTTTGTTTATAAATTTGTAGTTTATTGTGCACTCTCATTAGCATTCAGAACAAATGAAAACAGTTATGGCAGATTTATATGTTTTGTGGTGTGTCTTTGTCACTTACTGGGACTTATCTAATGGATGTTTTTTGTATAAATAGGATTAAAATACATTTGTGTGGTATCAGCTAATAGCTATTGAAAAATAGGTACCCTATGGCACCATGACACACTACTAGACATCATATTTAGGCTCCTTGCTTATCTAAACAATTTACTTAATGACCTAGTTTTAGGAATTAACCAGAACTTGGTCTTTATTTGAGCACTGCCTTAAATAACTAATTTATCTCTTCTATATTTTTTTCCTGAAAGCAAACAAGCACTCTTCTTTCACTTTGTGTTTTATGCAAAATATAAATGATACCTATACATTTTGATACTTCTTGCCACCCACACACTTAACTGGATATAGCTCCCAATTATTCATGCAAATCTCCTTCATTGTATTTTTATTCCTATATATGAAATCTTGTGATTTATTTTCAAATTTTTATATTACATTTCCAAAAATAATTAATTTCTCATAGTACTTTTATTGAACTGGTATCTGTTTTACCAAAAATAGTATTTACAATCCAATTACCAATGCACAAAACTGTCTATTTCTCTAGTCACACCAATAGAATGTGTCTTTAAGATTTTGAATTTTGGGGGGCCAGCAGGTGGCATAATTGTTGGGGTGCTGGATTCTCACATGGCTAACTGTAGTTCAATTCCTGGACCTGGTGACTTGCTTTCTCACTCTCTCTCTCTCCTCTCTCTCTCTCTTTCTTTCTTGTGAGTACATATGCCCTATAGCAAATGTTTTTTTAAAATGATAATAAAATTAAGTAAATAATAATGTTTTTGAAGAATTATTTTATTTAACTTTATTTATTTATTTGTTTATTTATGTATTTATTTATTTATTTATAGGGACAGAGTGACAGACAGAGAGAGGGAAAGAGAAAGCAAGCTGCCAGGTTCAGGACTTGAACCGTGGTCGGCCAAGTGGGAGTCCAGCAACCTTAACCACCACACCACCTGCTGGCCCCAAAATTAAGTAAATAATGCCTTAAAAAAAGATTTTGAGGGACCAGCAGTTAGCAAAATGGCTATGTCACTGGACTCCCATGTAGTCGACTGCGGTTTGCGTCCCAGACCCAGTGGCTTAAAACTCATGCCAGGCGCATGTGCGCGCGTGCCCAAGATCCCAAGAGGAGAATGGAGAAGAAGAGATTGCGGCATGACCAATCCCTCTGGGGGGTGATTTCTCGCTTTCTGTCTCTCTGTTTCTGTCTGTCTGGCGAGCGCACATGCCCTATAGTGAAAACCTCTCAAAAAAAAAAAAAAGATTTTGAACTTTTTTTGAACTTTTTTTAAATCAGTCTAGCAGATTAGAAACATGTTAGTAGAGATTTAATGTCCTTTATTTAAAGTAAGATTAATCATTTTTCTAGTATATAAAATTTTTGTATATCTATTGCTTTAAAATTAATATTTATCTTATTTTATGTCATATTTTATTCTTTTAAGAGATATCTATAAATTAGAGATCAGTTCTTTATCTTTGATATATGTTGACTTGTTATCTACAGGTTTTACATTTGTATTTTTACTTAACTTATGGTATGTGTGTTTGGATTTTTTTTACATTTTTTTGGAGAGGCTTTTGCTATAGGGCACATGTGCTTGACAGAAAGCGAGAAATCATCTACCGCAATCCCTTCTCCTCCATTCTCCTCTCAGGATCTTGGGCATGCCTGCACACACGCCTGGCATGAGTTTAGCCGCCAGATCTGGGACTTGAACCACAGCCGACTATGTGGGAGTCCAGCAACATAGCCATTATGCCAACTGCTGGTCCCAACTTATGGTGTTTTGTCATTCAATTATTATTATTTTACTTTTTTTGCAGTTTAATTTATAAATCATGTATTTTATGGCACCTGTATTTTGAGTCATGGCTAAAGACTGTCTTAACCATATATAAATATTTTATCCAGATATTCTTTTATTATTTATAGGTTTTTTTTTTTTAATTTCAGACTCTTTTATTTATTTTTTATTGTTTTGGAGAGGTTTTAGCCACAGGGCGCATGTGCTTGATAGAAAGACAGAGACAAAGAGACAGAAAGCAAGAAATCACCCCCCGAGTGGGGATGGTCATGCCACAATCCTTTCTCCTCTCTTCTCCTCTCAGGATCTTGGGCACGACCTGTGTGAGTTTAAGCCACTGGGTCCAGGACTCGAACCACAGTCGACTACAGGGGAGTCCAGTGACATAGCCAGTACGCCAACTGCTGGTCCCTGATGTTTTTGTTTATTTGCAGTTCATTTTTCTGTAATCTGTGGTTTAGTTCCATTTTTCTCTATTCTGATAATATAGTTATTCTAATTGCATTCATTTAAAAGTAAATCTTTTTCAAAAGTGTTCAAAAATTTATTATATACTATGCTTTCATATTACAAGGGTTTATTTTTAAACTTTCTTCTCTGTGGTAGTTTTCTGTGGATTTGACATTAGTGCACACTGATTTTGTAGCATGTAATGTAAATTTTAATTTGCCATAGAGCTAGTACCCCTTCAATGACCTTTTTTGATTTTTCAAAATTTCTTGGATCTTCTCAAATGTTTTCTCCATAAGTTTTTTTAAAATTATTTTATTTTCCTTTATTTAATTATTTATATATTTTTAATTTGACCAGAGGAGGAGGGAGAGAGAGAGAGAGATGTAGAGAGAGGGAAAGTGTAAAAACAAGCCGCCAGGTCTGGGACTCGAACCACTGTTGGCTATGTGAGACTCCAGTGCCCTTAACAACCACCCCATCTGCTGGTCCACTCCATAAGCTTTATTCCAGAAAATAATGGGTGGTAATTCTTAAGAATTATTTATTTATTTATTTCATGACAGAGTCAGAGAGAGAGACAGAAAGGAGACAGAAATAATGACAGAATGACAAACGCCCTCAGCAGGGGCTTCACACTGGAGTTCATTTCCAGCTTCAGCCAGCCTGGCTTACTGACAAGCCTGTGTGCACCCAGCATGGACCGGGGGCCACTAGACCCAAACCTGGGACCCTTCCTTGTGGTTCCAGTTGCATCACTGCTTCACCATGGTTCAGACCCAGTATTTTTTATTAGAATAAAGTTAGGTTATATTAATATGGGAGAATTTACATAGTTGTGATGTTTAATATGTGTACGTGTAGGTCATTCAAGTGCATTTCAAATTTGTGTTTGTGTGTGTTTTCTTTTTTTGCAGACTGTTTTTTGAACAGTTTTAGGTTCACAGCAAAATTGAGAAAAGGTAGGGTTTACTATATAAACCCATCCCTCAAATATGCATAGCCTCTCCCTTAATGGCCTCCCCCACTACAATGGTACATTTCTTACAATTTGTAAACTTACATTCACGCAATCATTACCCAAGTCTACAGTTTACATTAGAGTTCCCTTTTGGTGGTGTACATTCTACAGAATTGGATCAGTTGAATTTATAATGGCATGGATCTACCATCGTAGCCTTATACAAAACATTTTTACTGCCCTAAAACTTCTCTGTGCTTCACTTAGTCATCCCTCCCTACCCTCTAAAGCCTGCACTGATACTTTTAGTGTTTTTATAGCGTTGCCTTTTCCAGAATGTTATATAGTTGAACTTATGTAGTATGTAGCCTTTCACAGTGGCTTCTTTCACTTAGTATTATGTACTTAAGTTTCCTCCATGTCTTTTCCAGACAAATAGCTTTTTTAATTTTTATTATTTTTAATGCTGTTTAGTGCTGAATAATATTCCATTGTTTCAAGGTACTATCTTTTAATTATCCATTCAACTACTAACGAACATCTTTCTAGTTTTGGCAATTATAAATAAAGTTGCTATAAACATTCTTGTGCAGGTTTTTTGGTGTCGTTTTTTGTTTGTTTTAAATTTCCACAGAGCACCTATACTCACCAGGAAGAGAGAAAGACAGAGAGGGAGAAGGCACTTCCCAAAAAGGTGTGGCCATACTGCAGTCGCTTCTCCATTTCTCCATCCTGTCAGAATCTGGGGCACTCACACACATGTACCTGGCCTGTTTTTTTTTTTTTTAATCTTTTTTTTTTTTTTTTTTTTTTTGAGTGACAGAGGTTTTAGCTATAGGGTACATGTGCTTGCCAGAGAGATAGAAAGAGAGAAATCACCCCTCAAGGGGGATGACCATGCTTCAATCCCTTCTCCTCCATTCTTCTCTCAGGATTTTGGACATGCATTGCATGCACATGTGCCCCACACAAACTTTAAGCCACCAGGTCTGGGACTTGAACCACAGTCAACTATATGGGAATCCAACAATGTAACCATTATTCCATCTGCAGGATTTAAATCACAGTCAACCATGCAGGGTCTGGTTGATCACTAGGCTATGAACCTGGCTCTCTTGTATAAATTTTTTCTTGTGGATTTTAAGTATTTTAAAAATTGCCTTAGAAATATTTAGTATTTTATTACTAAGTTTATTTTTAAATAGTTTGAGTGCATTTGTGTACAGATCATTTTATTTTTATTATATTAACTAGGTGGTTATTGTTTGTACATAAGAAGGTTACTGATTTGTGTACTTTAATTTTCTACCTTGTTTTTTTTCTGAGTCTTTAAATTAAACTTTATCTTATAAAATGGCTTTAGACTTACAGAAAAACTGAGAAGATAGAGCACAGAATCCCAAGTAGCTCTTTCCCGGGTTCCCTATTTTTAACATCGTTAGTATGGTGTGTTTGATAAAATTAATGGATGGATATTGCTTTATTACAGTAGTAGTATTCTAAGTTCATAACTTATTCAGATTTCCTTGTTTTTTACTGCATATCCTTTTCCTGTTTCAGGGTCCTATCCAAGATACCACATTACGTTTAGTAGCCATGTTTCCTTAGGCTCTTCTGAGCTGTGATAGTTCTCAGGTGCTTTTGTTTTTTTGTTTTTTTGTTTTTTTTGGAGAGGTTTTTCGCTATAGGGCGCGTGCGCTCGCCAGACAGACAGAGAGAGACATAGAGACAGAAAGCTGAGAAATCACCCCCCAGGGGGGATGGCCATGCCGCAATCCCTTCTCCTCCATTCTCCTCTCGGGATCTTGGGCACGCACGCACACGTGCCCGGCGTGAGTTGTAAGCCACCGGGTCCGAGACGCGAACCGCGGTCGACTACGTGGGAGTCCAGCGACATAGCCATTACGCTAACTGCTGGTTCCCTCAGGTGCTTTTGTTTTTGACAGCCGTGATAGTTTTCAGAAGTACTAGTAAGGTATTGTAAGATGTCCCTTTATTGGACTTTGGGATTTTCCTCAAGATTAGCCTGGGGCTATGTGGCTTTAGAAGAAAGGCCTCAAAGATGAAGTACCATTTCCATCACATCATTTCAGGGATCAACATTTCACATACAACATTATGTATCTTGGTTGATGTGGACATTGATCACCTGACTGAGGTTGTAGTTTGCCCAATATAGAGTTCTTTTTTTCCCTTTTCCATACTTTACTTTGGAAAAAAGTACTATGTAGTCTATACTTAATGACTAAGAGATATGTTCCCCCTTTGAAGGTCAAACTAACTAAATCATCCTTTGAATTTATTAATAATTTATTTGGAGGCCAGCAGGTGGTGTGGTGGTTAAGATGCAGGATTCCCATATGGCCAACCATGGTTCGAGTCTCTGACCCAGTGGCTTGAAACTGATGCTGCGTGTATGCCCAGAATCCTGAGAGAAGAATGGCAGAGGAGAAGGGATTGCTACATGGCCATCCCCATTTAGGGATGATTTCTCACTTTAAATCTCTCTGTGTCTCTCTCCAGTGTGCATATATACCCTTTGGCAAAAAAAAAAAAAAAAAAAAAAAAAAAAAAAAAAAAAAAAAAAAAAAAAAAACCAAGAATTTACTTAGAATTCTTTCTCAAGGAAATGTGAATATTCTCTCCAACTTATGCATGTGTTCATTCATTGCTTCCTATATGTATGGACTCAGGAAAACTTATTTTATACTTCAGGTTATAATCCAAAAATATTGGGAACCAGCAGTTAGCGTAATGGCTATGTCGCTGGACTCCCATGTAGTCGACCGCGGTTCGCGTCTCGGACCCGGTGGCTTACAACTCACTCCGGGCGCATGTGTGTGCGTGCCCAAGATCCCGAGAGGAGAATGGAGAAGGGATTGCGGCGTGACCATCCCCCCTGGGGGGTGATTTCTCGCTTTCTGTCTCTATGTCTCTCTCTGTCTGTCTGGCGAGCGCATGCGCCCTATAGCAAAAAAACCTCTCCCCCCCCCAAAAAAAAATCCAAAAATATTTAATTTATTTTGCTCAAATTATTCCAGATTTGACCATTGAGACCTTTCATCATTTTGTACCAGTGTCTTTTGACATACTTCCATAAATGTGGAATTCTTAATTATTTTAATACTTTCTTTTTTTGGAGAGGTTTTTGCTATAGGGTGCGTGTGCTCGCCAGACAGACAGAGAGAGACATAGAGACAGAAAGTGAGAAATCACCCCCCAGGGGAGATGGTCACGCCACAATCCCTTCTCCTCCATTCTCCTCTCGGGATCTTGGGCACGCACGCACCCGCGCCCGGTGTGAGTTTTAAGCCACCGGGTCTGGGACGTGAACCGCAGTTGACTATGTGGGAGTCCAGTGACATAGCCATTACGCTAACTACTGGTTCACTTATTTTAATACTTTCTTACTTTTCAGCAATAACAGATACTTCAGGTTCTTCATGTTTATTTCCTGCTCAGTCATATAATCAGTAATTTCCCCAAGTGGCACTTTTATTACAGAATGGTATTAGAAACTAAGATCTAGGTGCTAAGTATGTTCGTTACTATGGGGGTGTAGTTTTATTTTAGGCCCTCTTAGCTGACAAAAAGAATAAATATATGTATGTATTCTAAGCCATGTGTATACACATATCTATAAATATTTCTAAATGTAGCCACTTATATGTGTAATTAAGCTAAACATGAGATTCTATGGATATATTTGTAAATCAGGATTTATACTTTAAAAAATAAAATGAATATTAAAAATTAACATTATGCAAGCCCTTTTATAGGCATAGACTTTATTTATTTCTTGAATGGTTTTTGCCTTAGGGCACGTGTGCCTGTCGGAAAAACAAAGATACAGGGACAGCACAAGGGAAAGTAAGAAATCACTCCTTGGGGGGAGGGCCACATTGCGATCCCTTGTCCTCCACTCTCCTCCCAGGATTTTAGGCACTGAAGAACACATACCTGGCATGATTTTTTCAAGCCACCGGGTCTGGGACTTGAACCACGTTTGGTTATGTCGGAAGTCCATTAGCGTAACTGCTGTGCCATCTGCTGGCCCTATGAATGTCTCAGAGTACAAACACTGAGTAGTAGAGCAAATGTGAGTTTAATTTTTGTTATTGTTGTTGTTGGAGAGTATTTTTTTTTTTTTTTGCTATAGGGCACATGCACTTGCCAGAAAGAGAGAGACAGAGAGACAGAAAGTGAGAAATCACCCCCCAGGGGGGATGGCCGCCACACCACAATCCCTTCTCCTCCATTCTCCTCTTGGAATCTTGGGCACGCACGCTCACGCGCCCGGCGTGAGTTTAAGTCACTGGGTCCAGGACTCGAACTGTGGTCGACTACATGGAAGTTCAGTGACATAGCCATTACACTATCTGCTGTTCCCAATGTGAGTTTAATTTGATAAGAAATTGAAAAACAGTTCTAAAAGTGATTGTACCATTTTAAATTCCCACCAGCAATGTATGGGCATTAAATTTATTCTACTTCATCATCATTTAACATTGTCAAATTTTTAATTTCAGACATTCTGATAGATTGAAGATGATCTAATGCTATGATATGTATTTATGTTTTCCTTAGTGACATTGAACGTTTTCTAAAATTGCATGAATCATTCATGTCTTGGGTTGTTTTTGTTATTGTTGATTAATAGGGCTTCTTTATATATTTTAATAGAGTAATATAAAAAATATAAATAATGTGCCACTTTTCCTAAGGAAAAAAGGAAATAAACATTTTTATTTTGCAAATTAGTGGTGATGGCTAAAATAAATTACTATAAAAAGTTAAGAACATAAGAGCTGGATGGTGGCATAGCAGCAGCACAGTGCTCTGTGAGCTTGACCCACATGGGGAGATTTCAGGTTCACAGCTGCAGACCTCCAAGAACATGCTGGGTGTGTGCATGCCCCTGATGTAGGGCTTGGTGTAGCAGGGCATTGGATTGCAGCATGAGAACCTGGTTGGGGTTGCCTGTCTTTCTGTATCTCTCACCCATGGAAGAAATAAACTTTAAGAATGATAACAGTGGGCCAGCCCATGGTATTAGGCGGCTGGATCACAGAGTTCGAATTCCCAGTCCTGGTGGCTTAAAAAACATGCCAGGTGCATGTGTGCCTATGCCCAAAGTCCTGAAAGGTGAGGGAGATAGAGAAGGGATTGCAGTGAGATCATTCCCCATAGAGAGCACTTTCTCACTTTTTCTCTGTGTCCCTCAATTGAATACACATGTCCTCTGGCAAATTAGGAAAAAAAAAAAAGCTCTTACAGTTCTCCCAGTGTGATTTTTTTTAATGTACAATTAGAATTTTGAACCATGTATCTATTTTACATATTTCAACATTAAAATGAACTATATAGAAAAAAAAAACTAACCTAAAAAAATGGATGTAACCAGGAACAATTGAACTTTATTATTATTATATATCAAAATAGGGGGCTGGCAGGGAGCATGGTGGTTAAGGGTGCTGGACTCCCACATGGCTGACCAAGGTTCGAGTCCTGGACCTGGTGGCTAGCTTTCTCACTTTCCATCTCTTTCTCTCTCACTCTCTCACTCTGTCCCTCTCTGACCAAATTAAAATAAATAAAATAAATAAAAATAAAATAAAGTTAAAATAATTCTTTAAAAACATATATATATATATATGTAATTATATAATTAGTAATATCATTACATGTACTATCTTGAACAAGATACTAGTAGGGTTAAAAAGAGCTGCAATTACTGGATATTGTCTCATAGCTTGTTGCTAGTAATATAGAAGTAGTAATTCTAAAACTGTGTTATATTTATTGTAAATGATGGAAATTTATTAAAAATACCCTGGTTATTTAGAATCAGAGTCCTTACTGTAGATAAAAAAGGATGTAATTTCCAATACGTAATTAGGAAGATAAATATTTAGAAAAAGTTCTACAGGGTTCTCTATGAACTGGAGGCATCAGTATAAACCATGGTCTTTGAAAATAATTTATTTCCTAGCTGTGACCCACTACAAGGGAATAATGACAACTCAGCTACAATGAGCATCCCTAATTTCAGGTCATGGTTTTAAAATAGCACCTATGATTATGAGAGGAGCCAGATATCCTTGGAGAAATGCTGTATAGAACAGAATCTTTCCCTGGAATAATTGAAATCTGATTGTTGGCACAGAAAGATTGTACCACATGTATAATGAATGTACTCTATCATCCAGGGGTAGTTGTTACAACAAATAAATTCAAGTCAGTAATGTCATTTATGTGGTTGCTTTTATAAAAACAAAACTATACCAGATGATAGAATATAATTCATAAAGAAATAGGAAGTGGTCATGAAAATATTTTATACTACAAAGAATTTCACTGGTTGTCTTAGAACAAATTGAATCAGAGAATTCACAAACCTCAAATTTCCCCATTATAATCGTTCTGAGTGTTGATCTCTTAAAAATAGCATATAATGGTCCTATTAAACTATTGAGTGGTTGGAAAAGTCATGTGATATTTTTGCATAGAAAAACATAGAAAAAAATAACATCATGACTTTTTCAATAACCTGATAGTATTTGTAATGTAGTATATATAATGTAGTAACTATATATATATGTGTGTATGTGTGTGTATTCCATAAAAAAAAAAAAAGCAAACACTAAGGCCGTGCAATTAAAAAGTCTGAAATTGTTTTAGACATGGATAGCCAAAAGAAATGAGAGAGATACTTGTTTCTAGCTGCAGCTAGCAATGATTTTAATTAGGTAAGGAGATTTATAACCAATAAAATTTAGTGATTTAAAATTTCCACTGTTTAACCATGAATTACAAAATTAAACTAAAGGCTGATAAAGATCTTTGTTTAATTAAGAAACCTAACATATTTTAACTGGTAACTTCTATTTCCTGAGCTTCCGTGTTTTACTGAGTTTTCTAAATATGTAACTCGGGCCTCTGTGCTGGTCTCTGAGAGGCTGTGGTGGGGAGGGCTTCTAGCTTCCTAGCTTCAGCTGAATCTCATCTCTGCTTCCTGCTATATACGGAGGCCATCTAATCAGATTGTATATGGAAAGCAGACTCCGTGAAAATAGACACAAAATATTCAAAAACTACTGGCCTTCTCACCTGGACTATTACCACAGCTTCTGGAATATACTTCTATTTGCATTCAGTGACAAGAAGTTTATAATCTCTCATTCTGTATACTTCTTATGCCACCTCAGGTCTCTGCTGCTTCCTGGTCTTCTCTTCTGACTCTTCTTTTCACCTTGGATATGCTTTTTAAAGAAGAGATAGCTTTTAGTTTGGTGATTTATTTATTTTTTTCCATTGTTTGTTTGTTTGTTCGTTTGATACATTCAATCACTATGTATCATTACAGCTTGTAAAATGAGTTTTCCCATCATGGATACACTGTATATTAGTCCAGTTACAGATATTATTATACACATTACCATCAACATATAATTTTCTATTTTTGTGTCCCTTAAATGTTTTGCTTCTTTTCCCCCGTGATTCCCTTCTTCTCACCCTTCTCCATTTCCCCCCCTCCTCCCACATTGTGTCTAGTATCTGCAATTGTTCTCCACGTTTTTATATCTTTCTTTCAATTTCTGCCATAGAGTGCGAGCATTTGGTATATATTAAGTGCAGATATACAATGTCTCTCTTTCATTTTTTTTTTTTTTTTTGCGTCCAATCTAGCTTCTTTAAGAGTTCGTTCTTCTGGATGTTTTTAATTATCTATCACATGAGTGAAGGTAACATGTGATGCTAATTTATACTTTCTTAATTATGTTTATAGTTGTCCTCTAATTTTTATTTATAGTCTAAGAATTTTCATATACTTATTCAAACTTCACAGTCCTTGAAATATGATAAATCTCATTTTATAAAATGGAGGAATCTAGATTCTAAGCATTAAACTAAGATGATCAAGATCACCTACTCAGTAAATAAGTTGGTGAGAACAAAGGTTATAACTACTAGTCTAATATTATTTATCACATATTCTTTTTTTAAAGAGGTTTTGGTCTTAGGGTGCATGCATTTCTCAGAGAGAAAGAGACAGAGTGAGAAGGAAAGTGAGAAATCATCCTCCAGAACGGATGGCCTTGCCACAGTCCCTTCTCTTTCATTCTCCTCCCAGGATCTTGAGCATGCACGCACATGTACCTGGTGTGATTTTTCAAGCCACTAGGTCCGGGACTCGAACCATGGTTGGTCAAGTGGGAGTTCAGCAATGTAACTGTTATAGCATATACTGGTTCTATATTTATTAAATATTCTAACAACAATGTTAACTAGGCATAATTGCTAATATTTATTGACAGAAGTCAGAATGACGTAATAGCTAATATTTATGGAACTTATTGTGCTGTTAGCTCTACATTGAGTAGTTCATATTACTGTCTCATACATTCCTCATACAAAATAGGTACATTGAACTTAGAGGAGTTGAATATCCTTACCCAATTTCACACATCTAATCTGTGGTGTATCAGAATTGAAATTGGTTTTTTTTTTGGAGAGGTTTTTGCTATAGGGCGTGTGTGCTTGCCAGAAAGACAGAGAGAGACAGAGAGATAAAAAGCAAGAAATCACCCCCCTAGGGGGATGTCCACCCTACAATCCCTTCTGCTCCATTCTCCTCTTGGGATCTTGGGCACGCACACACATGTGCCTGGCGTAAGTTTAAGTCGCCGGATCTGGGGCTCGAACCGTAGTCGACTACAAGGGAGTTCAGCAACATAGCCATTACGCTAACTGCTGGTCCTCAGAATTGAAATTTACTGGATTGGGAAAATTAGAAAAATGGAAGATAAAAATTCTGGTAACAATCTGCTATATGTGGGACCAGCAGGTGGCGTGGTGGTTAAGGCCCTGTACACACCCATATGGCTGACCATGGTTCAAGTCCCGGACTGGTGGCTTGCTTTCTCACTTTTCCTCTTTCTCTGGTCAAGTTAAAATAAGTGAATAAATAAAATAAATAAATAAATGAATAATTCTTTAAAAAAATAATGAGGACCATCTTTAGGTTTATTTAAAAAAACCTACTATGTGCACTGGGAAAGAGGCTTTGTAACACTAATTTTACTTGAAGATGGAAAGTATGTCTTTTAGCAGGACCAGCAGTTGATGTAATGGCTATGTCGCTGGACTCCCATGTAGTTGATCGTGGTTTGAGTCCTGGACCCGGTGGCTTAAAACTCACACTGGGCACGTGTGCATGTGTGCCCAAGATCCCGAGAGGAGAATGGAGGAGAAGGGATTGCGGCGTGGCCATCCCCCCGGGGGGTGATTTCTCGCTTTCTCTCTCTCAGTCTCTCTCTGTCTTTCTGGGGAGTGCATGCGCCCTATAGCAAAAAATCCTCTCAAAAAAAGAAAGAAAGAAAGAAAGAAAGTATGTCTTTTATTATGTATATGCAGAGGTATATCCTTGTTTATCTCCTGAGTTGACCACAGTAACAGTTCCATCAAGAAGAAGTGAACGAAGGCAGAGATAGCGATTTTTATTTTGTAGTACATAAAACCAAGAAACAAATAGATTTTTTAGTTATTTGGCAGCACATGAAACCAAGAAACAGATTTTTCAGTATCACAGGAAAAAATAAATATTATTATCTCATTTGATGGGGAACACTTTTGGTACAATATCAGTTCTTTATTCATCTTTCTTTTTTAAAAAATATTTATTTAGTTTTGTTTATTATTATCATATTTTCTAATTTGCTACAAGGCAGAAAGAGACAGAAAGAGATAGAGAGAGAGTGAGAAATCAAGCCACCAGGTCCAGGACTCAAACCACGGTCAGCCATGTGGGAGTTTAGCGCCATAACCACCATGCCACCAGCTGGTCCTCTTAATTTGTTTTCCTACCATTAGTACTACCACAGTATTTGGCACATTAGTTAATGCTTATTGAGAAAAAGAAAGAGAAAGAGAAAGAAAGAAAGAAAGAAAGAAAGAAAGAAAGAAAAAGAAAGAAGGAAGGAAGGAAGGAAGGAAGGAAGGAAGGAAGGAAGGAAGGAAGGAAAGAAAGAATAAAGAAAGAAAGAAAGAAAGAAAGAAAGAAAGAAAGAAAGGAAGGAAGGAAGGAAGGAAGGAAGGAAGGAAGGAAGGAAGGAAGAGAAAGCAAGCAAGCATAAATGAATGAAATAGAAGAATGAGAAGTAAGTTATTTCACCTTTTTATTTAGTCTAATATATAATACAGAATTTCATTCATGTTTTCTTATCACACATAGATTCCTGAGTGAAAGTACAAAGTGAAATTTTTATTTATTTAGATAGCCTAATGCTTTAGGTGGGATCATGGGGTGCATGAGGAGGAAAAAAAAAGATATATAGATAGATAGATAGATAGATAGATAGATATAGATAATCTAAAAAAACCCACATATATATACATATTTATATCTATATATTCCACAGATCTTAAGAAATCATGAATAGTCCTACACTATTCATTCTAGTACTAAGCTAAAACAATTTGTATGTTAGAAAGTAATAAGAGAAAATTGTAGTGTGCCTTGCAAAACAAATCAAATTGAACACCTTGGAATTAAATCAAAATTTTTCCATTGTACAAATAAAGGTGACTGTAGATAGGAGAATGTGAATAATATATCTCAATATTAAGGAAGTTTTTACTGAATCTCAGTTTGCAAAACTTGGACAGGTGTTACAAAAGCTTCATAAAGCTGGTGTCCTCATCTAATTTGTGACAGTCCATAACTCCTAATATACTGTACTTTATGCCATACTGGGTAATTTATGAATATCTCCTGAATGAAGTCTGTGTCCTTTCAAAAATCTCTCTTTTTAAATTTTAATAGAAAACAATGTTTAATGCATTCAAATTCAGAATAGTGTGACACAAACATGTACACACATACACACATAGTCATTAAAGTTATTAAGTCAAACAAAGCGAATGCCTCCAGACAGGTTGTGGGTTACTTTTAAATTTTACCACATTAATAAAACGGATCCTATTCAAAAGCATATCTTCCTGTCCTTATGAAACAAATTTTAAAGTTGCCAAATATTATTACTGATATCTTAATGGTAGATGGGATCTGAAGAGAAAATGTATTTTTAAGTCAGAACCATGTTAGAGAAAAACAGTAGTTTTCATGTTAAATTACATCAAATAGGTAGCAAGCTAGGCATTAAAAGGGAGGGGACAGACAATGGTTCAACAGTAACACAACTGGACCTCCATGGAAAGATCCCACATTAGAATTCGCAAATCCTCCCTCTACACACTGGGCACTCACACACCTGCCTTGTTCTGGGCTGGCCAAAGCTTGGAGCAGGTCATGGTGGGAAGACCCTGTTTGGGGTGGCGTTTCTTATCTGTCTCTTTCATGGGGAGAAATAAACAAATGAACACTTTGTTCATAAGCCTTCTCAAAAGAGGAACTTAGAGATCAAGAAACATTTTTTTTAAAGATTAAGAAACTTTAGTAAGATGACATACATCAAATAAATTTTACAAAAATAATTAAAGGTGAGTGTTGGCAAGGAAAAGTTGATAGTGCTAGAAGAGAGGCACTCAGCTAAAGAGTGCTTACGATTTATTCTGGTCAAGGTGTAAAGAGAGTTATTAGTTTGAAATATCACGTATGTTGTCATTCTTTTTGTGTAGATATGCCTTCCGTTTATAAATAGATGACACTAATAATGTTCATCCAGAGATAGCCTGAGTGGGTTTGGAAAAAATAACATTTTTATTTGTACGTACATGGCTTGGGCTGGTGACGTTTAAGACTGCTTCCACATAAATGCGAAGGGAGTAGTCATAGAGAGGGGGGTTAGTGAAAAAGACAGAACAAAGCAATGGTAGGAAGAAGGCAGATAAAATACATTCGATGTCCCCTGTGTTCATTGTAATAAATATTTGTCATTACTTCTTTGTTATTTTTCCCTTATACTTTAAAATGAATTGAACATGTAGTCACAATAGTCATATGTAAGAAGAAGGGTAGGTATATAGTTGTCTTTAACCTTCCATGTTTGACCAGATGTTGATCCAATAGTTTCAGTAAGCTGTTGTCAAACAAATGATGGTAATTCTCCAGGACTACACAGCATAATGGTCCCTGAGCTGTGGTCTTTGGATGGATGATGACATGGGCTGGATTGTCTTCCTGGCTGCAGCAGAACATCAGCAGGACAAGGGAGCCAACTCTCCAGGCTTGACCCCAAGACAGACACACCCCCAAAACATATGCACACGTGTACACACACACATACAGTCAACTTCACAGCCTTATTTATAATAGAGTCATAGTACCTCATTGTATTCTTTTTAATTTTAGTTTTTTTGTCATACGTCATATGCACTTGCTGGAAAAAGACAGAGAGAAAGGGAGAAAGTGTGAACTCACCTTCAAGGGGTAGGGACCATGCAGCAATCTCTCCTCCTCCGTTCTCTTCTTGGGATTTTGGGCATGCGTGCACACATGCCTGGTTTGGATTTCAAGCTGCCAGGTTGGGACTTACAGTGTGGTTGACTATGTGCGATTCCAGCGCCTTAACCACTATGCCACCTGCTGGCCTCTGTATTGTTTTTAATATCGACATTCTTAAAGTCATTTGAAAAGTGGGTTTTATTAACTAAATTATTATAGAAAGCCATTGCCTTCAATTCAAATTTTAAAAAGTATGGATCTTGCTTTGATATTTTATAAACAATGTTAAGTGATAGAAAATCCTATTGCTTCTATAATGTATTGCCAGTCTTATTGGCAGCTATTTCACATTCTTGTCATTCTTTCTAAGTTTTTATCTTTAAGCAAATATTTCTTTCTCTTGGAAACTCTAGTGAGAAGCCCATGAACAAGGTATCTGTGAACTGAAGCTCATTTTGGAAACTCAAAAAAAGGAAAACAAAACAAAACAAAACAAAACGTGTCCCCTTACTATAGATGAAAGTCCATCTTATAAGTTAAAAAGAAAGTTTAGATATTCAATGATCACAAATGAATTTGTAGTACTTCTTTTATTTCACAGAACTTTATATTGCATGTCCTAGTTATTACAGTCTTGGGCAAAACAAATAATTGTTACATTGCTACATTATTTGAAAATTGTCTACTTGGGCATTGGAATAAATAAGTGCATGATTTTGATAGCATTATTAAGTATAATTAATATTTAATAAATTTAAAGCAAGCAATTTGATATATTTTAGGTATATATATATATATATATATATATACACATACACACACAATCCTGAAGCTATCACCACAATATCACTACAATCATGATAAGGAAAGTGTATATCAAAACTGAAAACTTACTCACGCCCCTTTGTAATACAATCACTCCTCCCCCTGAACTCTCAATCATCAATAGATTGATTTGTAGTTTCTAGAACGTTATCCATGCATATTTATTTGGCTTCTTTTACTCAGCATAATTATTTTTAGATCCATCCATATTGTTGCTTATATCAATAATTCACTCGTTCTTATTTACTGCACATTATATCTAATATTACACTAAATGGACATGCAGTTTGTTTAATAATTTCCCTATTGGTGGACATCTGAGTTTTTCCACCATTAGAATATCACAAATAAATTATGTGTTGTGAATATTTGTGTACAGGTCTTTGTGTGAATGTGTCCATTTCTCTGGGATAAATAGTGAGGAATGGAATTACTAGATTCTGAGTGTGTGTGTGTGTGTGTGTGTGTGTGTGTATAATGTTAAGAAACATATGTATATTTAAAAATATAATTCTCCCCACCAGGTTGCTTCCCCACCTGCCCTAAATTTCCAGGATCAGGACAAGTTTTGTGGAAACAGCACGTTGTATCTGCCATAAGCTTGCTGCACAGCCACTTACATCTGATTCCATCTTACACAATGATGGATTCACTTGCTTCTACAAATAGGCCTTTTAGTTTGGGGACTTAAAAATCTCTTTATATACAGAGCATAATTCTTCCTTAGGGGTTGACCAAATATTTGTTTTGTTGCATTCTAGTGTTCTATTTTATATGTAAGCTGCCAACTTAAGCTACTTTATTCTACTACTATAGGGAATTCTTATGTCCCATAAAGCAAACTTCAATCCAGTAACCCTGAATAATATGTCCAAAAGTCTAATATAGATCTGAATTACAGTCTTATCGAGCAACATCCCCTCAGTAACTTGTAACTTCTTTCATTTTTTTCCATTTTTTAGTTCAGTGAAATAGGCGTGTCAGTTTTGGACATCCTGCTTAGCTTTATATAACATTCATGGCTGGAACATGGCAGGCAGAGTTTTGCTTTATTACTTTGCCTGGGATTACTTTGCAAATCTAGATAGATGAATTTGGTTAGGACGGTTGATATTATACCTGGCAGCCCAACGATTTCTGAAAGTAAAAGATTTCCTGTAGGTTAAAAAATTTATATCCTCGCTGGGAAGTCAAGCCATAACTTCCCTTTCCCTCAGAATCTTTGTTATAGAATACTTTTGTAAAACCAGTTTCCAGAACACTGAAAAGATGATACATGAAATAATGAAGCAAGTGCTTTTACAAATCCACAGAGCTAAAAAGATTGTGCTACATAGGGAAATAGCACAGGGACCAGGCAAGGAACACTTTGTATCTGCTAACACAGTTGCCTTTAATGTTTGCTCTGATAATGAAGACATAGGCTGCAATTTTCCTCTCACCTATTGAAAGCTTTTGTCTATGTCCACATCAGCTTCAAATAGCATGCAATGCTGATAGACCTAGTGTGAGGTGACAAGGCCAGCTATGCTCCCCTGCTGCGAGTTCTGCAATCTTGCCCTGTTTTTATGCTGATGTCCTTGAAATGGCACATTAAATCATAAGCAGAGGTTTTTTTGTAACACTCTTGGTCTCATCGCTTGTTGTTTTTGTTTTGTTTTCTGGTGGTAAAACAGATAAATATGTATTGTAAACATTTAGAAGCAAATGAGTTATGGGGACGAGCAGTTGGCACAATGGCTATGTCGCTGGACTCCTATGTAGTCGAGTGAGGTTTGAGTCCTGGACCTGGTGGCTTAAACTCATGCCGGATGTATATGCGTGGGTGCCCAAGATCCTGAGAGGAGGATGGAGGAGAAGGGATTGAAGTGTGGCCATCCCCACTGGGGGGGTGATTTCTCGCTTTCTGTCTCTTTGTCTCTGCCTTTCTGGTGAGCGCCCACACCTTATAGCAAAAGCCTCTCCAAATAAATAAACAAACAAACAAACAGATCAGTTATAAAGTGGAAAAGCCGCATAATCCAGTAAATTTATACAAATACATAAATACATCAACAAAATAGGTGAATGCATTTTCCCTTTTTCTCCTTTTATACACACATATATGGAATATGTTTTATAGGATATATATTCACACACATTCATACATACATTCAGTTGACAATATTTCAAGTGCATTTTCTCTGACACTGAACATTCTCTAAAACTTTCCTTTTAACATATGTAGAATAACCATCTTACAAAAAAAAAGAATACATTTTTAAGTAGGTAGGCTCTAGTCTGAGTAAAGTCACAAATTTGTATATAAAGTCTTTACTTGTATATAGACTTTGATGCAAAATTAAAACTTTTCTCATACAAATATATTAGAATTTGTGAGATAGTCATGATAGCAATATTCTGAATTTTGACCAGACATTCAGATCTAAGAGTTAAGGACGTGTTATTAGACATCTGTTGCAGCTGTTGCTTTTATTACTACTGCTACGACATCATTACCCACATCTGCACTTACTATACTTACTATCACATGGTTCCAACACCAGCATATCTCCCACCTACTAAGCAAGGAGTGGAACTGCATTGCCCTGATGGTCAATGGCATCAATTACTGGGTATGAAAAACTTTCAGATTGTGCTATGTGATCATGAATCAAACAAGTTTAAAAAACTCATTCTAATACCTTTAGAGGTTAACAATCCAAAGGAGATTTGTGATAAAAGTTGTCAGCATTTCAAGAAAATAGTATCTTGCCAATTCTGTTTTTTAAATAAATATTCATGATCTATTCTGATACATTGTAATTAATGCTACCATTGAGTTATAGAGTTAATAATAAGATTGAGTGGGATTTTATAAATCAGCAGTCTAATCTTTTCACTTAGTTCTGAGGGAGCTTTAATCTCAACAAGCTAACTTTGTGTTTGAGGTCACAAAGCTCTTTTTTTTTTAATGCCAGAGGGCACATGCGCTCACCAGAGAGAAAGGGACAGAAACAGAAAGAGAGAGAGATAATATCCCCTTCGCCCCCCCTCAATGGGGCATAGTCATGCCACAACCCCTTTTCTTTCATCTCTCCCGCCTGTCAGGATTTTGGACATGCACCATATGAGCCTGGTATGTTTTTCAAGTCACCAGGGCTGGATTTGAACTTCTGTTAGCCGTGTGGTATCTGGCTCCTTTAACCACTAGGTCATGGGGATGGCCCAGAAATCACAAGATATTAAGGGGAGCATATTCAATCTTAACTGTATTTTTTATCATAGTTTTCCCCAATATAAGAACTTTGGAAAGTCACATATATTTGCTTGTTTGTTTGTTTTTTGTTTTTGTTCATAATTTGGAAACAGGGCAAAAACTTGTGGTTCTATCCCAGAATGCATTTTGGGTTTTTATTAGTATAGTTTAATTCATATGTGTGTGTGTATATATATACACACCCCTTTAAAATATAAAAGATAAAGATAAAGATAAAAAAAAATAGCTCAGAATTATTTTGAAGTCAACTAGAACACTTTTACCCATGCTATAGATGAAAATTGTTTTGTCTCGATTTTGATATAACTTAAAGCCAGGATACCAGACTGAGAAACAGGTAGACTTTGTTTTTCTTTTAGTTTTCTATGACCATATGTGTTTCAAATAGGCAGTAGTGGATCAATCAGGAAATGCTGAGTCATCTATTAGCTCCAGACATTAAGTTACTGAGATTCAGAAATCGTGTCTGCCAGGTAAAGGAGTTGGATTCAAGGACAGATCTAGTGGTGTACAACTCAAAGCCCTTAAATACCTGGTGTGTGGTGCTCAATGAGCAGTGTATTCATGCTGTTTGAAGCATATGTTCTAGACTTGTGAGCTTTAACTGCTCAGTTCCCATATTTACAATGCATATGTGACTGCCAAGCCACAGGGTTCATAAAATGAGTACTGGACCTTATATTGAAGTAGTCCTTTATATTAGTAGTCTTTTATAACACTGGATAGGTTCCATTAACTCCAAGGCTCAGTTTCCTCCAATATGGTTTCAGATGATAACATTTGCCTTTTAAGTTTATGGTCACACTGCAATTCCTCCTCTCCTCCATTTCTCCATCCTGTCAGGATACTGGGCACTCGTGCATATATGTCTGGCATATATTCCAAGCCACTAGGACTGGGATTTGAACCACAGTTGGCTGTGTGGAATCTAGCTATCTTAAACAGTAGGCTATGTGTCTTGCCCCTGGCACAATTTTGTTAATGAATTATAGTAAGATAATGATTAAAAATATTGTCTCTCTAGTCTCAAAGAGAAAAATGTCAAAGGTCCTGATTTGAGTCCGAATATTTCTACTATTTGAACTTTCCAAAAATATACTTTCACCCAAACCTTAATTCTTTATGGCTTCATTAGTCTTTCCTATCTTTATTTAAACTTCCAGCTGGAATACTTCTTATGACAGTTTTCATGAATTAGACATGCGGCTCTGGGAATCAGAACTATTTCCCAGACTCATTTGGTGGTTGAATAAGTACAAGGATATTGATGATGTCATTTTCATTTATGACCCTCTTGCTGATTTGTGCTATACTTTTCTGCAGTTACTAGCTTCAGAGACATCTTCAGAGTAGAGAAATGACTGCCCACAAGCTTCCTGGTAGAAAAAGGAATTGAGACTCAACTGTGATTTGCCCTGTGCTATTTGATCATTGCTTGATTTCTTACCAAGGCCTTATATAGACTTGAGCCATTGTGATTATCTCCTATGATAATTATCGTAATCTAGACTCAACCACTTAGTCTAGACTCAACACAAATGGTTAGATATGTGATAGCTGTGGGTCTGGGTAGGTTCTACATATGACCTGAGAGAAACTTGTTTTGTAAAACATATATGCACAACTAAGGCTCAGGGTTATGTTTCTTCTGACAGCAATATTCTACATGCCCAAGATTTATTTGTCCAAGTTGTCATATCTGAGTACATATTTAATCATGTCCTTTGGTATATTATGCTTATAAAACATATATTTCTTCTTATTTTAAGATATATTTTCATATTCTGCAACTTAGATTTGTCAAACTATATTTCAATTATTGTGGCCTTTGAGGGGTCAAATGCACATTCTGCCAAGCTCCTTAGTTTCCAGCATATGTAGTAATTCATTTAGGATTGCTTTTTTTGTTGTTGTTGTTTTGTTTTGTTTTTTTAGAGAGTGAGATTTTTGCCGTAGGGTGTGTGTACTTGCTGGAGAGACAAATACAGAGAGACAGAAAGCGAGAAATCACCCCCACCAACCCGCCACCTCGGGGGGATGACCATGCTGCCGCAATCCCTTCTCCTTCATTCTCCTCTTGGGATTATTTTGGACATGCACACACACGTGCCCAGAGTGAGTTTTAAGACACCAGGTCTAGGACTCAAACTGTGGTCAGTCATGTGGAAATCCGGCTATGTAACCATTATGTCATCTGCTGGTTCCTGGTGTTACATTTTTAACATACTGGAAAGTCAAATAAAGAAATGGCTCGTGATGTACGAAGGATTTTTAATTTTCCAAAAATATTTTGGTGACAAAAGGCCTTTTTTGTTTTGATAGGTATTGCATTAGATCTATAGATTCCTTTTGGCAACATGGACATTTTAACACTATTAAGTCTTCTAGTCCATCAATGCAGGATATCTTTCCAATATTTGTCTCTGCTTTAATTTCTTTTTTTTTTTTCTCTTTAAATTTATTTATTTTTTACATTAATTCACTATACATCATTACAGCATACAAATGAATTTTCCATCCAAAATACACTGTGTATTGGCTCAATCAAGCACATCAACATACATGTTTTCAGCAAATAATTTTCCAATTCTTATGTCTTGTATATTTTGTTTTTTGTTTTTCCATCCTTGATTCCTTATCCCTCACCCTCTGCCATGTCCCACCCTCCTCCCACATTGTCTCTGGTATCCATGGCTGCTTTCTATGCCTTCCCCCCATTTAATTGATTTGCTAATGAACTTAATTAGTCTAAATATGTCCAATAGCTAGCACAGCTGATATATACCTATACATGAACCCAAGTCTGACTTTAGGCATAAACCCCAGTGAGTAGAATGTACATATTATAAAGTAGTACCCAGCTGGGGCTATATAGCTTACTGCAGTCATCAAATATGCATTTTTTATAAAGAATTTCGATATGAACAGTTTTACTGTTCTTTTTTTCTCCTGCAACTTTTTTTTTAATTACTTAACATTCATTCCCTGAGCATCATCACAACGTATTAAATATGGTTTCCCATCTAGAATAAACTGCATAGTGGCTTAATCATGCATGTTATCATCAATAATATTCCATTTCTACTTTCATACATATGTATACGTATATATGTTTTTTATCCCATGTTTGACCCTCTGCCCTTTCCCACTCTCTTATTACACTATCTCTGCTATATACAGTTGTCTTCCATTCCTTTTTCCCCAACATTTTGTTGATCACACAATATCATAAGTAATCTAACTACTTTCAGCAGGTAATTTCAAGACGAGTAGTTTTTAACTGGTGATGATATTTCCTTGAAACTTAACCCGACCATCCACCAGATGACTAGAAATCACTGCAGGACCACAAGAAATATGGGGAAGCAGGAAAATACCTCTCCCACAAGGGAAACGGATAGCTCCTCTTCATCCACACACAGTTCAATGGAAATAATGGATATGTCTGATAAAGAATTCAGAACATTCATAATGGCAAAGCTAACAGAGATGGAAGAGAAGAGAGACAAGGAACTGCTGAAGAGGAAGGAGAAAGGAGTTGAAGAGTTCCAGGAGGTGAGGAAATTCATGCAAGATCTAAAAGAGGAATTTCACACTTTACAAAAGAATCAGATGGAACTGTTAGAGATGAAAGCTATAATACAAGAAGTCAAATCCACCATGAAGACTGAGAAAATGGCCCAAAAATTTGAGAATAATATGCGAGAAGTACTAGATATAATTAAACATCCAAACATCCAGATAATAGGCATCCCAGAGGGTGAAGAGACCCATAAGGGCATTGATAATCTATTCCATGAAATCCTGCAAGAAAACATTCCAAACCTGGAGAGGTACTCAAAGATTCAGCCCCAAGAAATACAGAGGACCCCAAATAGAATCAACCCAAGAAGATCTCTAAGACACATTATAGCCAGATTGACCAAAACAACAGACAAAGACAAGATACTAAGACTGGCAAGAGAAAAAAGGCAAGTTACCTACAAAGGGTATCCCATCAGACTAACGGCAGACCTCTCATCGGAAACAATGCGAGCGAGGGGAGAATGGGAAAATATATTCAAAGTATTAAGGGAAAAGCAATTTCAACCGAGAATTCTGTACCCAGCAAGGTTATCGTTCATTTGGGAAGAAAAGACACGATCTTTCCCAGATAAACAAAACCTGAAAGAATTTACCAGCACCAGACCAGATTTCCAAGAATTTCTTAAGGGAGTGCTATGTTAGTAAAATTAAATGCAGACACACAGAAATAAGAGTTCAAAAACTAAGAAAATGGGCAACTTAATTGTAGGGGCAATGTTTGGAGATGAATATTATATCCAAGAATTCAGTCTGGAAGATCGAACCTTAACAGAAGAAAGATTAAGTACATGAGACTGAACCGATGAAACAACATTCTGTGACTTCACTGAATTATTGCTGCTTTTCTCCTAAACTTTGTTTTCCGGTTTTAAAGGATTTTTGTCCTGTCTTGAGCTGTTGATAGGTGCATGTACCTACTATTTGAACAGAATAATAATCTCTGCTTTAATTTCTTTAGATGATGTTTTGTAGTTTTCAATGTTCATTTCTTTCATTTTCTTGGTTGTTCATTCCTAAGTATTCCTTTTTATGTATTTATTGATGTGATCATAAATGGGACTATTTTGTTTATTTTCTTTTATGGTATAATTTATTGTTAGTATACAAAAACACAGTTGAGGCTGACCCAATTGCCTAGTGGTTAGGGGCGCTGGATCACATGAAGCTGACTGCGGTTTGAATCGCAGCCACGATGAGTCCTTGGAAAACATGCCAGGAATATGTATGTGCATGCCTCATATCCAAGCAAGATAAAAAAATGGAGAAGAAGGAATGATTACTCCCCAAACATGGGGTGCTTTCATTCTCTTTCTCTGTGTTTCTTTGGTGATTGTACATGGCCTCTAGCAATTAGAGAAAATACTTTTTGTATACAATTTTGTAGTTTTCAACTTACTGAGTTAGCTTATGAGTTCTGTTTTCTTTTGGTGTGTGTAGAGGTTTTAGTTTATTTTTTTCATAGGCAATCCTAAAATTCATGTAGAACCACAAAAGGCCCTGAATAGCTAAAGCAACCTTGAAAAAGAAAAAAAACCAGAGGCATCATATTATCTGATTTCAAAATATATTCTGAGTGTCCAATACTTATGACTTTAAAACATGTGTATAGGCCAACAGAAGAGAAGAGAGAGCTTATAAACTCACACATATACAGTCAACTGAGATTTGATAAGGGTCTTAAGAATACACAATTGGGAAAGAGTAATCCATTCAAAAAATTGTGTTGCAAAGACTGTGTATCTATGTAAAAAAAAAAAATGAGCTGTTATCTTACACCACACAAAAAATTTTAAAACATATTAAATATTTAAACCCAATACTTGACCCTGTAAAATTCCCTGAAGAAAACATGGAGAAAAAAAGGCTAACACCATTGGTGTTAGAAATGACTTTTTGAATATTGTGCCACAAGCACAAGCAACAAAACCAAAAACAGGCAAGTGTGATCACATTAAACTAAAAAGCTTCTGCACAGCCAAAACACCAACAACAGCCAAAACAAAGTGAAAATGCAACCTTCAGAATAGGAGAAAAATTTTTGCAACCTATATATCTGTAAGGAGTTAATATTCAAAATATATTAGCAATTGCTACAATTTAACAGAAAAAGTAATAATAATTAAAACTGGATTTAAAAAGTGGACATAAGAGTTGAGTAGATATGTCTCCCAATTAGACATACACATGGCCAACAGTAATATTTGCTTATTTGTAGGACTGTATATGTGTATGACTCAAAGCACTAATCATCAGGAAAATACAAATTGAAACTTCAATGATATATCATTTCCCATCTCTTATAATGACTGTTAAAAACTAAATCAAAATAAATAAATAAATAACAAGTATTGGTGATGATATCAAAAAATTGAAACCCTTATTCTCTCTTGGTTGGAATATGAAGTGGAAAATAGTATGGAGGTTGCTTAAAAATTAAAGACAGAACTGCTATATGATCTATTAATAGTACTCCCATTTTTAGATAAATATTCAAAAACATTAAGGACAGTATCTCAAATAGAGATCTGTACTCCCAGGGTTATTGCAGTATTATTCATGATAGCCAAACTGTGAAAATATGCCTATTGACAGATAAAAATGAAGAACATGTGGTAAATATATAACAATGGAGTATTATTCAACCATAAAAAGGAAATCCTGCCATATGCTGAAACAAGGATGAACCTAGAGGACATTATTCTGATAAGTCAGTCACAGAAGGACAAATACTGCATGGGTCAACTAGATGAGATATCTAAAATTGTCAAGCTCATATAAACAGTGAGTGGAATGGGGCTTATCAGGAGATGTGGGGAGGAAAGCTTGAAAATTACTACCCAAAGGCTACAAAGTTTTAATTATGGAAATTAAGTAAGTTCTAGAGATCTTCTGTAAAGCATTGTTCCTATAGTTTCTGCCTATAGTTACCAATACTATTAATATATTGTCCACTTAACACGGGAGAGCCCATGTTAAACATTTTTCATACAGTAATAAGAGAATGAGGAGAAAAACAACAAAACAGGAATAATAATACTATTGAAAAGGATTTTAAATTGTATTTTGCGAGTTATAAGGGCAATTAAATCCATGAATTCTCTGTTTTGACAAATGGAGATATATGTCTCTATTTGCATTATTGTTTATTTTCTTTCTTGTGTAATTCATTCATTCATTTACATATATATTTATTATGAACCTACTACTTGCTAGGCATTGGGTTAGATACTCTGATTATAAAACTGAAACCAGTACTAGATGCCTTCTTGCTCCTTGTTTAAGGTGGATATTTGTATTTACAAAATGAGTTGTATTTCTAATTAATATGTGAATCAGAGTTAATTATGTTTCAGTCAACTAAACTCAATGTTTTTATCAAATCTTCATTAGTATGAAGATCTTTCAGTATTGAGGAAACATTTAATTTAGGTTAACATTTGTTCTAAACGTATGCTTTCTGTTCAAGCATATACTCATAAAATTTAAAAATTCAAAGGACCTGAAAAATGATAAAGTTTTACTTACTTCTCATTCCCATTTTAGAGATCAGGTTATTGAGACCTAGGGAAATAATAAGACTTGTGCAACAACAAACAACTAATTGGTGACAAAGTTAGAATGAAAACACAGGTAAGAGGAAGATGGAAAGAAGGCAAATGGATCACCTAACATCATGACTCAGAGAATTGGAAAAGCAACAGCAAGAAGTTCCAAAAAACTGCAGGAGTTTTTATAAATAATAAAGATATGAGCAGAGATAAATGAAATAGAAAATAAATGCACTATACAGAAAATAAATGAAAGTAAAAGAAGCTGGTTCTTTGAAAAGATAAACAAAATTGATACACCACTAGCGAGACTTGTTAAGAAGAAGAGAGAAAGTAACCAGGTACTCTAACTTCCATTTGTTCATTACCATAACACAATTCTAGCATCTTTCTGACTTATAGTAAATGTCTGCCCAGGTTTTCCTGGGGCATGTTATGGTCATTTTGTCTTCTGCTGATATTTAGCAGGAAGTTTCTCCATGTCTCACTCCTTAATCTTAGTCCCGAACCATAGAACTCTGTGGAATATCTTTCATTTTCATCTAATGTTCTTACCTTTTACCACTCTTGAGGGCAAGGAATAGGCTTTATTTGTGTCAAAATCCACAGTATCTAGCATAATAACCTGTATCTAAATACATACAGACAATCCAATGCATTAATTGACTTGACTTGCTTTATTGTGCCTCTTTACTACTAATTAAGCAAACTTGGATTAGACTATTTCTCTTTAAGTAATAACTTTCTCATTATAAATAAAAGTTAAAGACTAGTTCAGCAGAGAGATGGCAGCTTATTTTATGCTGGTATTAAGGTGATAAGCAAATTTTCCTTCTTTTTGAAGGCTGAATAATATTCTATTGTCTTTATGAAGCACACTTTCTATCTGACAAAGAATGCCTATGTTGCTTTAGTTTCTAAATTATTGTGAATACTGTTGCCATACCTATGGGAATGCAGATATCTTTTTGACATGTTGATTTCTTTTGGATATTGATTTTACTGCCAAAAATTAATATATGAGGTGATATACATGTCAATTAGCTTGATTTAACTATTCCACAATGTAAATGTATATCAAAACATCACATTGTGCCCCACATATAAAACAGAGTTATTATTTATGCATTAAGAATAAAGTAATTTTATAAAGAATGAAGCCAAGTTAGTAATTTTATTTCTATACTTCTGATATCTTTTTCCAGTAGTTTGGTTAAGACTAAAATGAATAGAGAGTGCCCTCTTCTGTCTCGTATCCATAAAGGTTCATACAGAATTTCCATCCACATACTTATTTTTAGGTCAACTTAATTTTAATTTTCTCATGGGAAAGATAAGTATAGTCATTCCTACTTTTCCCCTTATTCTTTTTTGTTGTTGCTGTTTGTTTGTTTTCTGAGAGGACTTTTGCTAAAGAGCATGTGCGCTCACCAGAGAGACAGAGAGAGACAGAAAGCAACAAATCCCCCCTCCCCCAGTAGGGATGGACATGTGGACATGCTGCAATCCCTTCTTCTCCATTCTCTTCTCAGGATTTTGGGCACATGTTGAGCTTGAGTTTTAAGCTGCCAGGTCCAGGATTCAAACTATGCTTGATTACGTGGGAGTCAATGATGTAACCATTACACCATCTGCTAGTCCCAGTTTTTTTCTTATTACCACATGTGTTGGGTTAAGTGAACCAGAGTTCTAGAGTAGTAGTTCTCAGAAATATATGATCCTCCCTACCGGCAAGATTTGGAAATATTGTGATTGACACAACTTAATAGTGTAAGTAGAAGCTAAAGATGATACCAGACATATCACAATAGGCAAAATGATTCTCACAATCAGTACTAGACTGAGATGTCGATAGTGTCAAGATTGAGAAATCTTTCTCTAGAGGCTTAGAGGATACATCCAGGCATCAGAAAGTCCCACCAATCAATGTCATCTACCCACACTGGTTACCAATGAGATGCCCATTGTCTTAGTCCATGCGGCTCCTTCAGGTCTGTCATTTTTTTGTTTCCATGAAAAGTGTATGTCACAGGCCATAGTGAGACTTGAAACTCTGATCTGAATTTACTAAACGGCATTTTTTCTCTGGTCTTTTTATTCACACTGCACTGCCAAGGAGAAGGGCAGGACTATGTGCTCAAGAAGGGACATTTTAGTTTTTAAAATAATTTGAAGTTGCCTTATTGATATGGCTATTTTTTTCATTTATTTTAATTGTTGACTCTCTACTGTCATATTCCAAAATCACCCTGTGCTAACAGCTCAGCCATGATAAAATCCCTGAACATTGATACCAGCTTCTTGCTTAGGAAGAACACCCACAGCATCTTTTTAAAAAGCTTCTGAATGTCAGCTATTAGTGACATGAGTATAGTAAAGGTTTTTTTTAAAGAATTATTTAACTTTATTTATTTCAATTTGAGTAGAGAGGGGAAGAGAGAGAGAGAAAGAGAGAGGATGAGAAATTGAGAAAACAAGCTGCTGAGTCTGGGACTTGAACCATGATCGGCCATGTTGGAGTCCAGTGCCCTTAACCACCATGCCACCTGCTGGCCCCCAGTAAAGTTTGAATATACCACATTATTTCAGTTCTACCCTGACTTCTATAAACGACCTAAATGTTTTCAAGTTCTTTACTTGTTTTTTGACCTCTTTTATATACATTGAGATCTTACAACAAGCTATGAAAATTTATGTAATCATAAACAATATTCAAAATTGATTGTTTCCTAATCAATGAACACTGTTCTAGTCCCTCATCATATTTGGTCTTCACGGTAGCCCTAAAGATTAGGTAGTATTTATTTTCCCACTTTACAGGTCAAGAATCGGACTATTTCAAATCCCTTTTGGGCTGTGAAAGGAAGCCTTTATAATAAGCTAGAGATAAAACAGAAGAACATGAAATAAATTTCCTGAATTCCCATACGAGAAGTGGCTGCCTAATGGTTGTGTTTGCTAACTAACACACATTCTGGAACAGTAAGACATCATCTCAGACTAGTTTAGAGACAAATCAACCTAGAAAAGGCAAATTTTTTCAATTATCCCTGAGAATCTATGTTGGAGTGACTTTTTGCTGGAGCCATAATTTTACTTTAATATCATCATTAAAATCATAACATTGTGACATAATATTGTTACCTGGACCAAAACAGTGTATTGGGCCTGGGAAAACTCATTTTATATGCTGTAATGATATACAGTGATTGAATGAATAAAAAATATATTAAATATCATATCGACTGGAACCTATTACTTGTTGTTTAGAAGAAAACAATGCCTATAGAATTATATCAAACCTATTTAGTAAAATGATATTATATAGTCACAATGAAGGGACTATAACGACAGGCAGCTAGTAAATTTCTTATTAATCCAGAATAATATCTGGAGAATATGAAGTACATATAAGAATAAGAGGCATTTTGTAGCTTATTCATGAATATCTAAAAGTAAATTTGGATTAAAATTGAGGCACCCAGGGGCCAGCAGATGGAGTAGCGATTACATCAATGGACTCCCACATAAGCGATCATGATTCGAGTCCTGGACCTGGTGACTTGAAACACGCCAGGCGCATGTGCATGTGTACCCAAGATCCAGGGAGAAGAATGGAAGAAAAAGGATTGTGGTGTGGCCATCCCCCGTGGGGATCTTGGATCTTTCCCTCTCACTGTTTTTTTCTCTTTCTGTCTGGTGAGTGAATGCACCCTGTGACAAAAACCTTAAAAAAAGAAATGGGGCATCCAAATTTACACAAAAGTTTCATATAAAATATATGAAGGTATGCGATGGTATTAGAGATAGGTTAGTGGGGGGAAGAAATAGAAATAAACTCCCTTTTGTTGCACCTCAGCTTTCTTTTTTGGCTAAGCTCCGACTTAAAGCCTCTGAATATATTTGAGCCTCACAACAAACTTTGGAGTTAATATTATCCAAATGTTATTCTGAGAAAACTGAAGTTTGAAAGGGTACATAAATTGCCCAAAGTTCACGCTCATTAAGTGGAGGGTCAGAATTCTAGTCCAGGTCAGCATTATTCAACAATATAGGTCTTTACACTACATGACACTGACTCTTAATATTTAATCTTCCCTTTCATGGGATGACAACTGATCACACACACACACACACACACACACACACACACACACACCTTCTAGCTGTTTAACTTCCTAAAGTTACCGGATGAGTAAGGACGTGCTATTTTGAGACCAGCAGTTGGCCTAATGGCTATGTTGCTGGACTCCCACGTGGTCGACCGCAATTCAGTTTCAGACGGGTGGCTTAAACTCATGCCGGGCACGTGTGCGTGCGTGCCCAAAATCCCGAGAGGAGAATGGAGGAGAAGGGATTGCAGCGTGGCCATCCTCCCTGGGGGATGATTTCTCACTTTCTGTCTGTCTGTCTCTGTCTCTCTGGCAAGTAAATGTGCCCTATAACAAAAACCTTTCCAAAAAAAAAAAAAGTGCTATTTTTCAGGGTGCATTATATAGGGAATTCACCCTTCCTCCCCTTTAAAAATATTTGTTCTTTTATTATGTATCTTTAGTACTAGGAGAGTTAATATATTACCCAAAAAAATGATTTTAGAGTAATTTTATCTCTTTTTTGGTTTCCACTTAATTTAAATGGCAACATTTTGTATTTAACTTTGTTTTTATAAAACCGGCCAGCCTTTTGCTTTTCAGAATGTAAAATGCTGCCAGCTCGTGTTCTGAACACTCCCCCACTGATTTTTGTTCGTGAAAAGAAGAGGTCAGTTTGGGTGGCTTTGCAAGAAAACTATTAGTCCTGTGTTAAAGAGGAAGCAAAGCACAGAAGTGTGTGGGCGTAAATGGGAGGCTTATCTCTTTCTGCAGTATCACCCACAAAAATGGTACTTGTGACTTTTGACAGCAGCAGTTGTTTTTAGTTTCTATTAAGTTATTCTATGGCGGGGTTGAATAAAATATTGAATCAATGATGAAGTTATATGTCACTCCGTAATAAGGAATAACCCGAGTAATAAACAGCAGACATTTATAAGAAGCAGATTACAGCAGGGACACTAGACAGCCTTCAATTGCAAAACAGGACACATGAAAGAAAATTTGATTAACTGAATTTATTCAGATGTTACAAGGCCCAGTGATGTATCAAGGAAGGAAATTCCAAAGGAGCTTTCTCGAGAATACTGAGAAAAGTATACACAATGGCTAATGATGAAATATGTGATCGTGCAGAAGTCCCATAGTGGTGAACTCATGTTACTAATTACCCTGTGATCATGGTGGCACATAGCTGCAGCAAAGAGATCAACACATAGATGATAACATGTATAGTAATCTCTTCAACTGGAGTAATACACAGCTCATTCATGCTGGGAAAATTCATTTTGCAAGCTGTAATGATATACAGTGATCGAATGTATAAAAAATTTACAAAAAGGGGGAACCAGCAGTTAGCATAATGGCTATGTCGCTGGACTCCTACGTAGTCGACCACGGTTCGCATCCTGGACCCGGTGGCTTAAACTCACGCCGAGCGTGTGTGCGTGCGTGCCCAAGATCCCGAGAGGAGAATGGAGGAGAAGGGATTGCAGCGTGACCATCCCCTCTGGGGAGTGATTTCTCGCTTTCTGTCTCTCTGTCTCTCTCTGTCTGTCTGGCGAACGCACGCGCCCTATAGTGAAAACCTCTCCAAAAAATAAATAAATAAAATAAAATAAAATAAAATGTGTGTACAAACCGAGGTGCAAGGGAAAGCAGAGCTGGTCTAACGAGGTCAGCCTCTGCCTCTTTTTGGCCTCCAACAGCCACATGCTCATAAGAGCTGCACACCTTAAGGGTATCGTCTGTCTCTGGGTTGTTTTTCATGAACCTTAAATATTCATTTTTTCTGAGCTTGTCATCAGGACATTGTCACATCATAATATGAAGTGACGCTATGTAGACTACAACAAATATTGGGTCAATTCTTACATACTTTCGCCTGCATTGGCAATAATGACAGCTATTTTAAAAAGTATTGTTGCAGTCGGGCTAAGGAAATGAAAACTTTGAATTGAGAAAAATGACACAAAGCAAATAAAAAGGCATGGTTTGAAAAACAGAAGACAGACACATGGTGAGATAGCTGTAGGATAAGTGTTGTTTCTGTTGATCTGTTTTGTTTTGCTCATGTCCAATGGCTTTTGGTGATCACTAAGAATTTTCCTTTATTTGTTCAAAAGTGTGCCCATGCTAGGTTGTGGATTTTCCAAAGTAAGCAGGCAAGACTCAATCGTTGTCCAACAGAATAGACATTTCAACAATGAGCTGCCTAATTCAATAAAGATGAGATAATAAAGTATGATGACATATAACAGTAAAAGCAGAAGGGACCAGGAGGTATTCAGACAGAAAGCCAACTGAGTCTAAAGGATTTCCAAGCCAGGCAACTTCCTGAGCAGGAGTGGTTTATTCCAAAACTGAAAGAAATTAAAATAAAGAAGAAGTTAGCTCTATGTATTGAAACACAGGTTAAATTATTATTATTGTTTATGCCAGAGAGCACATGAAGATACATAAAAGAGGGGCAGGAGATAGAGGACTCTCCCGGAGGGGCCTGGTTATGCTAAAAACTTTTTTTTTTTTTTTTTTTCCCTCCAAATCTCCATCCTTTCCATATCCTGGGCATGTATACATGCACGCAGTCATGATGCCAACAGGCTGGGACTCAAACCCCTTGTTGTCATGTGGGATCTGGCATCCTCTACATGAAGCCTAATTACTGATCTATGGAGCTAATGCAAAATATTATTTAAGTTTCTAAAAATTTAATTTCTTGATAATTTTTGCTGGCATTTTGATGGCATATGATTTTAATGATAATCATCTGATTTATATATCAACTATAAACACTTTGATTTGGGGTAACCTCATAATAAGTAGCCAAATAGATGCTCACTGAGAAAGAAACTTCCTTCTCATAATTTTTTGCTTTCCTTTTTTCTCAGAATTTATTAGGATATAATTTATATAGCATGGGCTTTACCATTTTAAAGGGTAAGACTCCGTGTTAGCATATTCACAAGGTTGTATGATGATTACCACGAGATATTCCAGGACATTGGCATTTTCCCAAACAAACCACATGCCCACCAGCCGTCTTGCCCATTTCCCCTCCTCTCAGCTCCTACCGACCAGTAATCAAATCTCTGTCTATAACTGTGCCCATTCTAGACATTTCAGGGAAATGGGACCATACAGCATCTGATCCTTTGTGACCGGCTTCTTTCACTTTGCCTAATGTTTTCCAGGTCCACCCGTGTTGCAGCATCTAGCAGTACTTCACTCCTTTTTATGGTCAAATAGTGTACTGTACCTTATTTTGTTTATCTCATCATCTGTAGATGTATGCGATGTTTCCACTTTTTTAGCTATTATCAATGATGCTACTACGAATATTCATGGGTACGTTGTGTGGACATTTGCATTCATTTTTATTGGGTATATGCCTAGGCGTGGAAAGCCGGATCATAGGGTAACTCTATGATTATCCTTTTGAGGTTCTGCTAGATTGTTTGCCAAAGCAGCTTCACCATTTTACATTCCCACCAGCTATATATTGCTTTTGTTTTTTCTTTTTTACAGACCCCTGAAGAACTGGAGGATGTTTCTGACCTTGAAGAAGATCATGAGGTTCGCAGCCATGCCAGCGTTCAGACTGAAGGAAAAACTGACCGGGTATGTTATCTCCGAGCAATGTCAGCCCTGGATGCAGAGTTGTGTGTTGTGTCATTGAGGGGTGTTCCCTCTCCTTGTCAATGACTTGGCAGCCTCTCACAGCCTCTCTCCAGGATCTGGAACTGGTTTGGTGAAGCACAGGAAGAAAGCTTTAGAATGTAGGGGCAGCAGCATGAGGAGAATTAATTCCTCTATTTGAGAGCTCACGGTGAGGCCATTTCAGGTCAGGTAGTGAATCACTCCACACTACTTCTGATCTTTATAGCAGTCATGGGAATATAAAAGTGAAATATGTACATGCTTATTTAGAGTAGAAAAGAAAAAGCAAGAAATTGTAAATATATTGCCCAACAGTTTTTCCTTTCTGCTCTAACTTCTTCTGTGCCTACCCTAACACGCATGTGCTTGAATGTGCGTACACACACACATACACACACACACACACACAGCTCCACAAATGTTAATCTCAACTTCTGAGCTCCTTTGAAGTTCTGTGCTTCGCTTTATTCAGACCCAGTTGATGGAAATCTATGAAAGTCTGGCAGCCTAGCCACTGACAACTTGCAGCCATAAACCAATCTATAGAATTGGGACGTGAGGGACCAGCAGTTGGCGTAATGGCTATGTTGCTGGACTCCCACGTAGTTGACCAAGGTTCAAGTCCTAGATCCAGTGGCTTAAACTCACACCAGGCATGTGTGCGTGTGTGCCCAAGATCCCCAGAGGAGATAGGAGGAGAAGGGATTTTAGTGTGGCCATCCCCCCGAGGGGTGATTTCTTGCTTTCTGTCTCTCTGTCTCTCTCTTTCTGGCAAGAGAACGTGCTCTATAGCATAAACCTCTCCATAAAAAAAGGAATTGGGATCTGAAACCCAGGTGGTCCAGCACAGTATCTAAGACCACCTGGGAATGCTTCTGTATCAGCCACCTCCTGCTTCAACACTTAGAAAAGTCAATTTGCTTGGTAGCTTTTATTTTCTTGAGCCCCACTACCCACCCTCTCCTATTTCTATGCTTGCCCTCCCTGCTCTGGTACCATCCACCCTTTCAGTTTCTGTATATGATAATATCTTTGACTTGATTGACATGTGCTACATGCATGCTGGGAAAAATCATGTTGCAAGCTGTAAAGATGTACAATGATTAAAGGCAAGTGAAGAAAAAACATTGTTGGTATCTTGTTACCTCAGTTCCATCATTTGTGAAGTGAGGACACTAAGCGTTTCCCTATATGGACTGAGTTAACAGAGCACTTACATGGTGCTCAGTTTATAGTAAGGCCTCAATAATTATTATGAATTCTTGTTGTTGTTATTAGTAGTAGGATTAGCAGCAATAGTATGACTATCACAATCATCATTATTACATCATTATTAAATTAGTTGAATTCAGTGACATAAAATGTGGAGATGGAAGCACATTTCGAACATGTTCCCCTGTGTCCCGGTCCCTCATGGTGTCTATCTGATGCTGGCGCAGTTTTATAGAGAAAGACCAGAGTATACTGTGGTGTTTGAAGACTTCTTGTTATAGAATCTCCTCAGAAACATTCAAGCAATGTTTAGTAAAACCCATGTGTCCTACTCTGTGATTTCTGGACACTGATTTAAAATAAACTTTAATCTATGTCAGATTTTACCCATAATCCTTTGGATTTCTGCTTTCTAAGAATGAAAAACAAGGTTAATGAAATAAAAATAACTCTAGAGGCCGCAGATGGCATAGAGGTTATGTTGCTGAACTCCTATATGATTCTTGATGGTTTGAGTACAGACCCAGCGGCTTTAAACTCATGTTGGGTCCATGAGTATGCGTGGCCAAGATCGCAGGAGAATGGAGGAGAAGGGATTGTAGGTAGCCATCCCCCCTAGGGGAGGTGGTTTCTTACTTTCCCTCTCACTGTTTCTGGCTCTCTCTCTCTCTCTCTCTGGCGAGCACATGCACCCTTAGGCAAAAGCATTTCTTTTTTTAAAAAAAGCTATCTAATTTTAAACAAATACAGAGGTAGGTTCCTTTTTTACTTCTCTTTTTGGTTGCCTTTTTTTAGACGGAGGGTTCTGCTTTTTTTTTTTTTTTTTTTTTTCTGTAGGATGCATGGGCTTGCCTGAGAGCCATTGAGACAAAAAGTGAGAAGTCATCTCCTGGAGGGGATGGCCACACTGCAATTCCTCCTCCTCCATTCTGCTTTCAATATTTTGGGCACACACACCAGATATGAGATTTAGGCTGCTGGGTCTAGGCCTCAAACCGTGGCTGACTACTTGGGAGTTCATCAACATAATTATTACAATATCTGCCAGTCCTATGCCTTTTTTTTTAAATCTCATATCATGTAAAAATATTGTTTCTGTTTATTTACCTTAACATATATGAAATAAATAGAAAAAATCCTGTCTTTTTAGGGCCCAACTCTATCTTTTTATTAATATTATCTTGCATTTATCTATTTGTTTTACATCTAACAAAGTATTTTCCATTTATATAAAATAGAGAAAATATGGGAAAAGATCAACTGAGGAAAGTTCTATATTTTTGGATATTCAGATTGCCTAAAACTGATATTTATCAGTCAAAATAACCTGGTTTTCTTATAAATTTTGTCTTGCTCCAACTTTAGTAATAGGAATATTCTGTATTTATATTTTAATTGAGAAATTTTAAAATTTTACTGTTTTCTGTAATATATTCAATCACTATATATCATTGTAGCAGGCAAAGTGAATTTTTTCAGCATGGATACACCATACATTAGTCCAATTAAAGATATTTTTGTTAACATTATTATCAACAATGATTCCATTTTTTATGACCCTTAAATGTTTTGTTTCTTTCTTTTTCCCCTCGATTCTCAGAAAAATGTTTTAGGAATAGATATCATGATTACACAGCCAGGCAGTATTTGGTAATATTATGGGACAATGTCACTTTCTTGAGTGATTATTTGGGTTATTGGTCAGTCCTCTCAAAGTCAGTGCATTTGCTAACTGCTTGGCGTCTTGCAGCATCTGAATATAGTTGTTTTTTTTTTTTTTTTTTTTTTTTTTGTTTTTTTTTCCCCAAATCTGTTAGCATCAGTAGTGAGAGATGGAATCTTATAAATGGCAATCGAATTTGGAATACATTTTACAAGAAGTAAACTTTGCTTATGCTTCCATGAAGTGAGTGAATGAGTAGCTTAGGCTGATGCTGAGTAAGTGGGAAATGGGTGTCAGGGCTTACGAAGAAATTGATAGGAGGATATTTTATTAAAATAAAGGCACCTTTTAGAATGCTGGTATTAGGATACGCATGCTTGGATTCTCATTCTGGTTTATTGTGTATAGCAAAAGAAACCTTGGTTAAGACCGTTAAAACTTAGAAACTTCAAATTTCTTCATCTGAAAAATAATGAGTATACTACCATCACTCCTTCAACATCATCGATAACTTTGAATAAGCTAATGCATGTGGGACAGTTCTATGAACTTTAAAATTATATAACAGAAGAGTAAACTTTTTATTACTACTATTTTTATTTATGGTTTTGTTCTTGGTCTGGATTCTGGGCCAGCTGGATGACCCCCCGCCTGTTGAAAGTTACAAAGCGATAAGCTCTGTTCATTGTGGAGCTTATGAATTTTCACAGACGCCACTGCTCCTGGTCTTTTAGGAATCACTCTGAAATGGCACGGTTACTGGATATGTTCCACTGCTTAAAATCCAGTTCCTCGGAGCTGCCCTGGGTTATTACTTCATCATAATCTAGTGACAAAATAGATCCTCTAGCATCGAGTCTTCTGGGGCACACTTATATTCAGCCTGGTCACTCTCTATTCTTGTAAATCTCATCTGCATGAATTCAAAGCAACTGAGACTTTATTTACTTTCTGCCCTAGAGCCTCCCTACAATTACCCTGTGGAATCCCCACTGACCTCTGCTCAGTCATTACAATATCCACACCACCTCATGGGAAGAATTCACACCTCACAGAGCAACTCTGGACCAATATGCCCTCTTCTGTTCCTGAGATAGACGAATCTGAAGTGCGTTTTCATGATCTTTAAAGGGTCGTTGGTGGGCTCAGGCCCCAGTTTCTATTAGTGACCAGCTTGATAATGTTATCTTCGGATTGTCTCTCTTTCCTGATTCACTCTTCCCAGGCAACTAGTTCTGTTTCCTTATCTCAAACAAACTACCTTGTATTCTCAGGCTCTGCTTTTTAAGGGAAAATCAAGAATGATAATTACTTCACATACACTTTTAACCTAAATCTCACATTAACTATGCTAAATTGATTTACCATCTCAGCTTTACTAATAGGATCAGTGAGGCTCCAATTTATATAAGTTATCTAGTATGCGTGTTCTGATTTTACACTCAGACCTTTGCTGATTACACTTGTCAGGCCACTTAGAACAGAAAGTGAGTGGAATGAATCTTTTTCTAAAACACAAACCAACCAGCCATGACCACAATACATTTGATACATCATTAATGGGATGAGAGACAGAACACAACAAAGGATGTCTTAGCTGTCTGAAAAGGGGGAGGAAATATATATATTTTTAATTTTAAGGAGGAATAATTGTATAGTGTGCGCAACTTTAATCACAGACTCTTATTGTAGATCTATCTTGTAAGTTTATTAGAATGGATTCTACTTTCATACCTGAAGTTTGTAAGTCAGATGCCCAAGGTCATTGCGGCCCCCCACCCAATCATCTGATTAGAACCAGGACATGACTATACAGATTTTATAATATCTACCTTACATCTTATAGCCCTTACAGTTCCAAGTTCCTAATAATAAGATCCCTGTTCCGTATTTCTTATAATGATATAATGATATCAATAAGCTCAGTCTTACATCTTATTTTTGGGGTTAGAAATTTTATTCTTATTTTTTTTTAAGATAGATTTTTGCTATATGACACATGTGCTCACCAGAGAGAGAGAGACAGAAAGAAAGTGAGGAATCACCTCCCTGGGAGGGGTGTGGCCATGCCACAATCCCTTTTTCTCCATTCTCCTCTAGGGATCTTGGGCATTCATGCACACATGCCCAGTGTGAGTTTAAAGCTGCTACGTCTAGGACTTGAACTTTGGTTGACTATGTGGGAGTCCAACAATATAACCATTATGTCATCTGTTGGTCCCTATTATTATTTTTAATTTGCTATAGGGCATGCATACTCATCAGAGAGAGAGATAGAAAATGATAAGGTGCCAGGTCCAGGACTTGAACTGCAGTTAGCCATGTGGGTGTCCAGCACCCCAACCACCATACCAATGCAATGGAAGAAGCAGTAACAGTAGATTCAGGAAATTGTTAAAGTTCCAGGAGGGTGGCAGCTGAGAGACTGTTTCTCTAGCCTAACTGGGAGACAATGGTGGATTTCGCAAAAACCTTAGTTTTGCATTCTATCCAGCATTGCTGTTAATTTTTGTCCATAGAATTGAATACATCTTTTAATACATTTCATAAGCACCAATACTTTGAGATGATGCCATAAAATTTTGAAGTGGATGTTTCTGAGTATTCTTTGAATACTTATGTCATGCTTACTACAAAATTTCTTGTCATTGCACGAGTGTCTGTACTCCTTTTTTTACTGCTATTACTAAGGAGTAAATACCTTTTTGGTTCTCGTATTATCCAGACTCTGCTATATTGAACATGGCTATAATCAATTTCAGGCACTGTTTAGTAATGGAGTGACAGTTATTTATTATCATTGTACTTTCTGCATTTCACTCCTAGTAGCTCTGACTCCACATCATCTGTTATTGCTGTCATCAATGGCAAATGCCACTGGGCATTGTAAAGGTCTGTAACTAACAAATAATGATTTAGAGTCTACGGTCAATGAGAGCAAAATACTAAGAGACCAATAGTGCATGCCTTATGAAGTGGCAATGGAACAGCAGTGGAAATTAGTGATTATCTTAATAATTAAACATGAATACTCACTGGACCGATACCGTGCTTATATCCAGTAATTAGGCGTTCAACAGTGACACAGGAATTTGAGTTTGGTAGAGGTTCACAGAACATTCTTCACGGAGCTCATTGTTTATTCCTTGTATGTTTTCATCAAGATTAAAATAGGGATTTTTAATCTTAAAAACACAAATTGGAAAAAGACATGAAAATAAACTTCTTTTAAAATGATCCCATTCCTAACTTCCTGAACATAAGATTTTTGGCCAGTCCTAAAGGCTTCCGTAAAGATTTACTAGGTACACGCTAAATTATATTATCTGTTTAAATACAGCAATGTCAGTTTTCACTTAACACATTATTGTTTACAGAACATTTCTAAATTGATGTCTTCTTGAATGAAAACCTTAGAATTTGTTTTTAATTTTTATTCCTTGATTTTACAAAGGAGGAATTTAGGCTCTTAGAATTTAAGAAGTTTATGCAAATTATGTTGCTTGGGACCAGATCCCAAGTCTTCGAGCTCCAACCACAGTGTCCCCAGTAAGGCACATCTGTGAGCTTCGGTGGAGTTTCATGATTCATTAAGATCTCATTGCCCTACTATTTCTACAGTAATTATAAAGTTGATATTTTAGTTGTTGCCCTAGAAAGATGATTTGTTTGGGTCAGCCACATGGTGCAGGTGTTAACTGTTGTGCATAGAGACAGATCTCCCATTGCCAACCTCAGTTAACATCCCAGCTCCAGTGGTTTGAAAAACATACCAGGTGGATGTGCATGCACACCCAGTATCCTAACAGAATGGAGAGATGGAAGGGGATTGTGCCATGACTCCACCCCATTGGGGGTGCTTTCTCTCTCCTTCCCTTTCTCTGACTATCTTTGATGAGTGCACACACTCTCTGGCAATTAAAAATAGGTGAATATTTTCAAAATCTGTGAAACTGAAGACCATAAGCATTGAAACCTGATCTGTTTAAATCTTGCAAATTTCTAAATGGCCTAATTCTACAATCTTCCATCAGTAACAACATTGGTTTATTACCTTTTGGAATCTGCCTAGGGGTGCCCAGACCCTGACAGTATCGCTCGGTGGATCACTCTGCCATGATGAAGTGAAATATTAGACAAGTAGAGTTGTGTAGCAGGAGACCCTGTAGGATAAGAATTCGAAGTCTTGCAGAATGGAAAACAGAAGAGTGGAGGCAGTTGCTCCTCAGTCTCTCACTGCCTTGGCAGGTGTCATATTTCAATAATAAAGAGAATTCTTTTATTTTCTTAAAGAATTATTTATTTATTTTATTCACTCCTTTGACCAGAGAAAGACAGACACACAGAGAGAAGGAAAGTGAGAGAGCAAACCACCAGGTCCGGGACTCGAACCATGGTCGACCATGTGGGAGTGTCCAGCGCCTTAACTACCATGCCACCTGCTGGCCCCAATAATAAAGAGAATTCTTTTTTTTTTTTTTTTGGAGAGGTTTTTTGCTATAGGGTGCGTGTGCTCGCCAGAAAGACAGAGAGAGACAGAGATAGAAAGCGAGAAATCACCCCCGAGGGGAGATGGCCACGCCGCAATCCCTTCTCCTCCATTCTCCTCTCGGGATCTTGGGCACGCATGCACACGCACCCGGCCTGAGTTTTTTTTTAAGCCACTGGGTCCGAGACTTGAACCTCAGTCGACTACGTGGGAGTCCAGCGACATAGCCATTACACTAACTGCCGGTCCCTAATAAAGAGAATTCTAATACTAGAGTTCCCCTGGGTTTTCTTCCACAATGGGAGAAGCAGTAGGAGTACACTTAGGACATTTTTAAATTCCAGCAAGGTGGCAGCTGAGAGACTGTTTCTCCAGCCTACCAGGGAGACAATTGTGGATTTTGAAAACAATTTGATAAAATAAATGAAGAGAATTTGGGCAATAGAATAAGTGAGCACATCACCCACCCTTCCTAGCTCTGCTTTATGATATAGAAGTTACACATGGACTTTGGAGTCACATAAGTCTTGATTCAAATCTTAGTTCTACCTATTACTATTTGTTTTACCTTGGGATTGTTATTTTATATTTTTAACTTTTAATTGTTCTCATCTGTAAAACTGTGATAGTAATAATAATATCTATTATATCTATAATAATATCTATTTTATGGGGAATTTTTTGATAATTAAATTAGATATATGAAAAGTTTAGTTCAGCTCTTGTTTTATAGAACATGCTCAATTCATTTTGACTTTTTGTTTCTTTTTTTTTTTTTTTTTTTTTTTTTTGAGAGGTTTTTTTGCTATAGGGCACATGCGCTCACCAGAAGGACAGAGAGAGACAGAGAGACAGAAACTGAGAAATCACCCTACAGGGGGTATAGCCACGCTGCAATTGCTTCTCCTCCATTCTCCTCTCGGGATCTTGGGCACGTATGCACATGCGCCTGGCGTGAGTTTAAGCCATTGGGTCCGGGACTCAAACCACAGTCGACTACATGGGAATCCAGCGACATAGCCATTATGCTAACTGCTGGTCCCAATTCATTCTGACTTCTATAAAAATATTTACATGGTAAGTGCAGACTCGCATGAGCTAGTATTTTACTTTGACTTTCTTTGAAGTTGCTCAAGAGACTTTATAAATAAAAATCTCCCAGTCTTCCATGGAACTAATTGGTGGTAAATGGTTTTCATATCTTGAACATTCTACTACCAAAATATTTTGAAGATAATTTATTTTTTTGTCTTCCCAATGTGTACTACTCAAGAAGTGCTTTATGAAGTTAAAAGGGAGGCCAGGTGGCATAATGGTTACGGTGCTGGACTTGCATGTGGTCACCTATAGTTTGAGTCCCTGACCCAGTTGCTTGAAATTAACAACAGTTTTGGGACCAGCAGTTAGTGTAATGGCTATGTTGCTGGATTCCCATGTAGTCAACCACAGTTTGCATCCTGGACCCGGTGGCTAAAAACTCACGCCGGGCACGTGTGCGTGCGTGCCCAAGATCCCGAGAGGAGAACGGAGGAGAAGGGATTGCGGCGTGGCCATCCCCCCCCCCCCCCCCGCCGGGGGGTGATTTCTCGCTTTCTGTCTCTCTGTCTCTGTCTGGCAAGCGCATGCACCCTATAGCAAAATCCTCTATATAAAAAAAAAAAAAAAAGAAATTCACAACAAGTTCATGGGAGTGTGTGCCCCAAATCCCAATAGAAGAATGGAGGAAGGGGAATTGTAGCATGACCACCCTTCCAGGGGTTAATTTCTAACTTTCTATCTCTCTGTTTCTGTCTCAAGTGAGCACACACACCCTAGAACAAAAATCTCTCTCAAGAAAAAAAAAAAGAAAGAAAGAAAAGGAAAAAAAAGAAATTGAAAGGTGGATGACATTACTGTGATTTAAAAAATTTTTAAAATAAATATGTCATTTGAAGTTACAACATGTTTTACTGACGTAAATTAGAAAATGGTTATAATATTATATTTAAGCAGATTAGCAAATGCATCATTTTACATAGTTACGTTTTTGTGACAAGAGCATCTAAAAGCTACATTGTTAGCAACACATTGTTACTAACTTTAGTCCTCCTGGTGTACATTAGATCTCTAGACTTGTTCATTCTATCTGCTATTTTGTACCCTTCGACCTTTGTCTTCCTATTTCCTCACCCTCTCCTTAGTTGTGGTAATCACTGCTTCATTCTTTATCTTTGTGTATTTTAGCTTTTTTCCCCCATATTACACATATAAGTGAGATTGTGCAATATTTTTCTTTCTGTGTCTGGTTTATTTCACTTAGCATAATGTTCTTTGTGTCTATCCCATGTTGTGGCAGGTGGCCCATTATTTTGAGAGAAATTTTTGCTATAAGATACCTGTACTTGCCAGAGAGACACACAGAGAGAGACATAGAGACATAAAACAAGAAATTACCCTTTAAGGGGAATGGCCATGCTGCAGTTTTCCTTCATTCTCCTCTTGACATTTTGGACACACATATACACCCAGCATAAGTATTAAGCCACCAGTTCTTGGGACCAGCAGTTGGCATAATGGCTATGTCACTGGACTCCCATGTAGTCAACTGTGGTTCGAGTCCTGGACCCAGTGGCTTAAAATGCTGGGCATGTGTGTGTGCGTGCCCAAGATCCTGAGAGGAGAATGGAAGAGAAGGGATTGCAGCATGGCCATGCCCACTAGGGGGTGATTTCTCGCTTTCTGTTTCTCTGTGTCTCTCTGTCTTTCCGGTGAGCACACATGCCCTATAGCAAAAACTTCTCAAAAAACCAACAAAAACAAACAAACAAAACAACCAAACAAACAAAAAGCCACCAGGTCCTGGACTCAAACCATGGTCAACTATGTGGCAGTCCAGATACATAACCATTATGCCATCAGCTTACCCCAATAATTTATTTTTTAATACTGAATGACATTCCACTGTGTATGCACCACATTTACTTTGTCCATAGAGGTATACGTAAGTTGCTTCCACATTTTTAGTTATTACAAATAATGCTGCAATAACGTGAGAATATAGATATTTTATGAGGTAGTGATTTCATTTTCTCTAGTATATACTTGACATACATATTTGTATTTCTAGGCTATCTATTTTGTTTCATTGGTCTATGTTTCTACTTTAATATCAGTATCATACTGTTTTAATTACTATAGCTTTACAATGTAATTTGCTTTATTGTTTTAAGATAGAGCCTCACGGTGCCATGATCCTCCTGCTCAGTCTGTCAGCTGAGACTACAGATGCACACAAATATGTCCAACTATTTTTGTAGACAAAGTCTCACTTTCTTAACCAGGCTAGTCTTGAGATCACGATTACTCCTGCTTCAACCTCCCCAATACATTAAGATTTCAAGCCCACACCTCAAACTTCCCATCGAACTGGGAATAGAACGAGGGCTTCCTGTGTGGTATTAGCCTGTGGAGTATAGTGTAATGGCAGCTGTTGCTATGCAAACTAGATCACAATGTACTTTTAATTCAGGAAGTATGTAGCTTTCAACCTTTTCTTTTTTAAGAGAGATTTTTCCTATAGAACGTGTCCACTTGCCAGAGAGACAGAAAGAAATCACCCTGCTGGGACCAGCAGTTGATGTAATGGCTATGTCGCTGGACTCCCATGTAGTTGACGGCAGTTGGAGTCCCTGACCTGGTGGCTTAAACTCACGCCAGGTGCGTGTGCATGCGTGCCCAAGATCACAGGAGGAGAATGGAGGAGAAGGGATTGCAGTGTGGCCATCCCCCTGGGGAGTAATTTCTCACTTTCTGTCTCTCTGTCTCTCTCTGTATTTCTGGTGAGTGCATGGGCTCTATAGCAAAAACCTTTCAAAAAAAAAAAAAGAAAAAAGAAAGAAAGAAAGAAAAGAAAAGATAAAAATTAATCACCCCCTCCCCCCCCCGGGGCTCTCTCTATCTGCACCCTATAGTGAAAATCTCTCCCCCTAAAAAAAAAAAAAATCCACTTGGTCATGATGTATGTTTTTGAAGTGTTGCTAAATTGGTTTGATAATAATTTATTGAGGATTTTTGCATCAATGTTCATCAGAAATATTGGCTTGTAGTTTTCTTGCAGTGTCTTTGTCTGGCATCAAGGTGAAACTGGCTCTCTTTAGGAAGAGTTTAAGAAGTATTACTAATAATTCTTTTCTGACTGGCTGAGTGTGGTCATAAAGCCATATGGTCTTGGGATTTCCTTTGCTGGAAGATTTTTCAGTGCTTCTTCAATATTTTATTTGTTATTGATATGCTCATGTTTTCTGTTTCTTCCTGACTCAATCTTGGTGGATTATATTTTTCTATAAATTTATACATGTTTCTAGGTCATCCAACTTGTTGCCATGTAATTGTTCATAATAGTCCCTTGGGATCCTTTTTATTTCTGAGGCATCTATAGTGTCTCCACTTTAATTTCTGATTTTATTTACTTGAGTCATTTCTCTTTTTTAGTTAGTGAAGTTAAAGATTTGCCAATATTAATTTTTCAAAATACCAACTCGGTTTTATCAATTTTTTCCTTTAATTTTTCTGTTCTCTATTTGATTTATTTCTCTTCCAATCATTATTATTTTCTTCTTCCTCCTAACTTTAATAATTTTTGTAGTTGTTCTTTTTCTCGCTCCTTCAGGAGTAATAATATGCTATTTGTTTCTAAATTTTCTTCCTTTTTTTTTTTTTTTTCTAAGAGGTTTTTGCTATAGAGCATGTGTGCTTGCCAGACAGAGAGACAGAGAGATAGAAAGTGAGAAATCAATCCCCAGGGGGGATGGCCACGCCGCTATTCCTTCTCCTCTATTCTCCTCTCGGGATCCTGGGCACGCATGCACATGCCCCCGGCGTGAGTTTAAGCCACCGGGTCCGGGACGCGAACCGCGGTCGACTACGTGGGGGTCCAGCGACATAACCAATACGCTAACTGCTGGTCCCAATTTTCTTCTTTTTAAATGTAGACATTTATTGCTGCAAACATCTTCTTAAGACACATTTTTTCCTGTATCCCTAAGGTTTTGTTATGAAGGGTTTTGATATGTTTACATTGTAGTTTGTCAAGATATTTTATAATTTCTGTTTTTATTTCTTCTTTAGTTGTTAAAACATGTTGTTTAATATTCACGTATTTGTAAATTTTCCCAAGATCCTTCCTGTTATAGATTTCATACTGTTATGGTCAGAAACAATAGTATATACTGTTTTGATCCTCTTAAATGTGCTGAAACTTGTTTTTTGGCCTAACAAAAGAATTTGTCTTGGAGAATGCTCCATGTGTACTAAAAAAGAATGCGTATTTTTACCACCGTTAGGTAGAAAGAACTATATATGTCCATTAGGTTCATCTGGTCTAAAGCTCTTTTCAAGTCCACTATTTCCTTGTTATTTTGGGTGGCAGTTGATCTACCCGTTGGTAAAAGTGGGGTTTTGAAAATCATGTACTATGACTATTAGGTTGTCGGAGAAGTCATGGCATTTTTTCTCCTTTACTACGTCATGACTTTTCCAACAACCCAATATACTGCTATCTATTTCTACTTATAGATACACGAATGTTTGTTATATATCTAAGTGTTCTGGTGTTGAGTGCCTATGTGTTTATAATCATTATGTCCTCTTGATGAATTTATCCCTTTATCATTAAAGAAGCATCATTGGAATAGCTTTGAACTTGAACAGGTTTTTAACTTGAACTCCATTTTATCTGACAGAAGTGCAGCTGTACCTGCTCTCTTGTGGTTACCATTTGCCTGAATTATCTCTTCCTTCCCTGTATTTTCAGCCTATGTGTGTCCTTAGAGTGGAGTAAGTCTCTTGTAGGCAACATGGAGTTTTATCCTTTCTTTAAGCATTATTTATTGAACTTTATCATTACTTTATTTTTATTATTAGACCAGAGAGAGACAGAGAGAGAGAGGGAAAGTGAGAAAGAAAGCCTCCAGGTTCGGGACTCTAACTGCATTTGACCATGTGAGTGCCTTAACCACCATGCCACTTGCTTGTCCCAAGTTATATCTTTTTATAAAATATGAATTCTTCTACTTTAAGTCTTATAATTATATAGTTTAATCTATTTATATTCATGATTCTACTTTGTTAAAATTTTTAGTTGTTTTGTGAAGCCTCTGTTATTTTATTATTATTATTTTTTTAACCTTTGTTGTTTGTTGATTTTTTTTGTACTGCTAAGTTTTGATACCTTTCTTTGCCATTTATGTATTGCTTTAGTTTTTTTTGCTTTGTGATAGTCAAGAGGCTTATATAAAACGTAGTATATGTATAGTGAACTATTTTAAAGTGATTCTTAATGTTTTCAGCATATTTATCTAAATCTATATTAATAATGCAGAAGTGAAAAAGTGATCAAAAAAGCAATTCTTGATAATGGGATAGAAAAGAAAAATTGACCCAATAGTTAACCATGCTCTTGTTTTCTGTGTGCCTGATCCTTTACTTAGAGTGTCTCTTTGTAGTACTTTGGTAATTTGATGATCCATTAGTTTCTATGTCCCAGAAAGGTCTTGGCCACATTCAGAGAGTTATATATAATATAAATCCCTAGTTTTTATGATAAGCTGTCATTTAAAAAAAAAAGAAACAGAAACCCCTCATCTTGATGTTTATGGGATGCATGTTGGAGACAGTTTTGCAAGTAACTTTTGAAATCACTTTCTCTGTCCTTGTTCCACAAAGACATATGCTCCAGCAATTTTCCCCTCTGCCTATATTGCTTGGAAGTCAACAAAACCTAAAATCTAAATCAAAGGTTTTATTGTGTTTTACACAATTTAAACTTTAATTACAGTGTCTTGTGGATGAGGGAAGAAAAAGAAAATTGATTTAATAGTAGTGAATTAGGTTAGATTTTTATTTGAAGGTATTTGAAGCTGTAGTCTCTAATTGCTGGAATTGAGTTCAACAAATAGAACAATGGAAATCAAACACCTAAAATGTATAATTTCAGCAATAGTGATTTTATATTCCAGCATGACAAGATTATACTGCCTTTTAAGAATATATTATTCATCATGTATACTGATGACAGACAATTACGGAAATTGTAACATGTGTTCTTTGAAAACTAAGATTCATATATATATATATATATATACATATATATATATATAGTATATTCACTTAATAACATTGTGAAACTGCTCTACTTAAAATCTTTCAGACCATTGACTATAAACTCTATAAATAGAAGTAAATTACGACAGATATACCAACCGTTGCCTAGGTTACTGGACACAACCTCAAAACGTCAACAGCGGCAAAAGTATTGAGCATATGAAATCTTAAAGTACTGAAAATGATTCTTGCTGTAAAAAGAAAAATAAAAGAAACGATTTGCCCTCTAACTTCACATTGGTAATAGGAAGAGCTACTTCATTGTTGCTTGTCTACATGTAGTTAGCTAAATAGAACAGAAAAAAGCCATAGATATGTGGTTTACTTGAGAAATTGGAAACATTTTAATAGGCCCCATTTTTTTATTAGAGTACATCCTTAATAACTCAAACAGAATATGGGGATACCTGCCCTTATTGCCTCCTTCATTGTATAATTTGGCTTAGGTTATTAGCAGAAATAGCTCAGGAACAACTGAATGAAATTACGTGACTCAGCAGCAATCCAGAAGGCAGGGTACTTTTTCATCATTTGTTTTTTTTATCATTTTAATTGTGTGTTTGGCAGTCAGTCTGCTCTCCGTTATTTCTGGAATACCATTCTCATTTCTTTTATGGCTTCTTTTTCTCCATCCATTTCTAGAGATTCCTGTTCGTTAGTGTTCTGATCTGAGCCCAATCGTTCTCCAATTCTTCCTGCTTTTCCTAGACATTCTCATGGAGTCCCAAGATTTCAAGTATTAACATAAGAGGGGACTTCAAAGGTTTATGGAAAATGGATTGAAAGTGTAAGTTTTTTTTTCTAGTGCAAACATTTTAGAAATCCATGCATCTTTTTTCCCCCATAATTGTGTTTTCCATGAACTTTTCAAAGACCTTTCATACAGGCACATTAGTGCAGTCCTGTCTCCTGAACTCTGGTTTTCTATTTTGGCAGACCTGTAAGTCTGCTCTCCATGAAAGGCTTACAGACACCTGTGGGTCTCACTGCTTCAAAGCTAAATGCATCATGCTACTCTGTAAATCTGCTCAAACTCCTGCACTCCTTTTAATACTTCTGTACATTTATTTGCATAAGCCTGAACCAGAAATAAGACATTTTACGGTTTTACTGTTCTCTACATATTTTCTGAACTTGTCTTTTGTTTTGCTTTCTGTTACACCTCCATTATCATTGCTGTCAAAGAACTGCACCAAAGTTAAAGGAAAGATAGGGCTGTATTCAAGGATATTGCAGTCAGGGAGACAGACCAGAATTTATTCTGAGCTCAGTTCTGATTAGCAAAGGGAGAGAGAGGGGTTGTAGGTTATCCAGTTTGCTAATTGGCTTTACCCTAAGGTGTAATACACTTCCTTATAAACCTCTTCTTCATTATAAGAGGTAATTTTATATCTTGAAACATGTGCCCTCCAAAGTTAGATTCCTACTATTGTACAGAATCTGAGTAGGGCTCTATCTCTCTCTCTCTCTCTTTTTTTTTTTTTTTTTTTTTTTGAGAGGTTTTTGCTATAGGGCTCGTGCACTCACCAGACAGACAGAGAGAGACAGAGAGACAGAAAGCGAGAAATCACCCGCCAGGGGGGATGGCCACGCCGCGATCCCTTCTCCTCCATTCTCCTCTCGGGATCTTGGGCACGCATGCACACGCGCCTGGCGTGAGTTTTAAGCCACCGGGTCCAGGACGTGAACCGCGGTCGACTACGTGGGAGTCCAGCGACAGAGGCATTACGCTAACTGCTGGTCCCCTATCTCTCTTGATGAAAGAAATATGCTTTGTGGTAAAGTGGAGTTGTTTATTTAGTTTTGTATTTTCTTCCTGTTGCCATATTTGCAATTATCCAAATTGACGTGGATTGGTTTTCCATTTTTAAAACATTTTATGAATCTTTATTTACATTCAATCATTGTAAATCTCTATAGCATACGATATGTTTTGCAAGGCATGTATGCAGTATGCCGCAATCAAATCAAAGATATTTCTATTAATATAATTTTATCTTATTTATTTATTTATTTTTCATTTACAAGTTTGCATTTATATTTCAAAATAAAAATAGAAAATATCAAATTATTACAAAATTGCCACATAGGAACACATCTTAAGGTATCACTGCGTGCTATATTGACTTAGAAAATACGACAGATACGGTCGATACCGACAGCTGTTATCCTTTCTTTGAGCAAAAAGAAAGCTCACACGAAATGTCAGACTGAAGCCAGTGAGTCACGATGAGGCAGTACTGGCTCGACACCACCACGAGGGAGGAAGTGTGGAGCGTGCGTTCCCTAGCTGGGCGCTGGGCCTGGGCCCTCAGTTTCCTCATGTGCTGTAAGGGTTCTGGCCTGGTGACTTACTAATGTCCCATGTGCCGTGGTCCCTTTAAAGACAGTGTAGGGACCAGCAGTTAGCGTAATGGCTATGTCGCTGGACTCCCACGTGGTCAACCGCGGTTCGTGTCCTGGACCTGGTGGCTTAAACTCACGCCGGACTCGTGCGCATGCGTGCCCAAGATCCCGAGAGGAGAATGGAGGAGAAGGGATTGAGGAGTGGCCATCCCCCCTGGGGGGTGATTTCTCGCTTTCTATCTCTCTGTCTCTCTGTCTGTCTGGCGAGCGCACGCACCTTATAGCAAAAACCTCTCCAAAAAAAAAAAAAAAAAAAACAGACAGTGTAAATCATGACCACTGTTTTCTTCTGATTGCAAACGTCAACAGAAAATAGCATATACTTCAAACTCTCACTACAAAGCCTCAGTGATTTTCACCACCTTTGGGAAAAGTCCATTTTGGAAGTTTCCAGTGGAGTCACTTCCTTGCTCTGTGATTTGTGCCTTGGAGGCAACCTCTATGCACACCTGTGCACGTGAAGAAACTAGCTGGCTGTTCTTCTCTGAAGCCATGGTCTACGGCTCCGCCTTCACTCAACAGGCTGTGCCTCCTCTCTCAGGCTCACAGCATTCTCTTCAAATTATAGAGCAACCAAGTCGCCAACTGATGACTTATTGTTATTTCTTGACATTCTACTTTATATTATAGAAGTTGTATTTTAGTATGTCCCTATAGTTTTTTCTTATCATCCTGCTAATAAACAGTTTGAGGATGTTAGGTAATAGCTCTTCAGCTATTTTGTGGTATACAATGCACAACTGATTTGCACAGGAATGAAAGAGAAGATATTTATGCTGGCTGATCCGATGTACTTCAGCACCTTATAGTGGTAAATCTATCCCTCTATGAATGCTGCCTTTTGGCCTTAAGAAGAGACAACTCAGTTTGCTCATGCTCTCTCAAAAAAAGTATTTAGTTACTTTTTCAATATCAAACATGAGTTTTTACAACAGAGACACCCTTAGGAAAAACATCCCAAAACAATGATGCAGTGCTCTAGAAGGTACTTTGAATATTTTTTTTTTCTTTTTTTTTGAGAGAGATTTTTTTGCTATATGACATGTGCGCTCACCAGAAACAGAGAGACAGAGAGACAGAAAGCAAGAAATCACCCCCCCCCCCCCCGGGAGGATGGCCATACCACAATTCCTTCTCCATTCTCCTCTTGGGATCTTGGTCATGCACGCACATGTGCCTGGCATGAGTTTAAGTCACCAGATCTGGGACTGGAACCACAGTTGACTACATGGGACTCCAGCAACATAGCCATTATGCCAACTGCTGTTCCCTCAAAACTTCTTATATTAGAGTTCTTTTAGTAAATGCCTCCTGAAACTTCAATCTGGGCAAGATTTTATCATGCTATCACTTATCAGATAATGGAACTTAAATAAAATATATACATGTCACCTCAGTTTGGTTACTGGGAAATTTTAAGTAAAAATTAATGTCCAGTAACTAATCTTCAGTGTTTGTCTCTTATTCCTAATATATTATTATTATTTGTCTTTAGAAACAATTTATCTCCATATGAATTCTGATTTTAGAAAATTAAAGTTGCCTTCTATTAGTTTTTTTAATTTATTTTCCTCATTGTTAAAATTTAGTCAGAAGTGAGAGAAGATAAAGCTTTATAATATCTTTTCACAGTAGTTACAGCTTCTATGAATTACTCCTCCATTCTATTATAGATTAGAACATTAGCATTTATAAGTACAGGTTTTCTACCTTCTAACATTGATAAACAAATCCTAAGACCTCTGGATGGAATCATCATGCCACTGAGGCATGGATTTAAGTGATGTCCTGTGGTATTTAGATGTGATTCACTTGTTAGTGAGACTGGTCTTCAACCAAGCTCTAAACAGTGTTTTATATTCATTTATGCATTCACAGCAAAAGAAACAGCAAGTAGAAAAGGTCTGAGGAGGAAATGTCCTTTGAGATAAGTGCTAGTGAGTAAGCAATAAAAGACAATGTCTGAGCCTAAAACAGAAGCCTGGGCTTGAAGGTCAGATAAAACATTGTAAGACATTTGGCTTTTATTCAGAGTAGAACTAAAAGTCACGGGAAGATTTGGAGCCAGGTGGTGGCATGACCTGTCATTTTTTTAAAGGGATCATTCAAAATACCATGTTGAAAACAGTTGAGTTGTGGTATAGGAGGCTAGCAGGGAACTAGAAAACCATTGCTATTAGTAAGATGAGAAATGACGCAGACTGACAATTTTAGAAATTGAAAGACTGAAGTTGTCTGTCATGTATCTATGTAGTGGGTGAGTCAAATGAATTTACCAGAGATTGGATATTAACAGAAAGAGAAAGGAGTCAAGGACAAATAAAAGATTTTGGATTAAAAATAGGGAGAATGGGAGCCAGCAGATGGCGTAGCAGTTATGTTACTGGTCTCCCCCACTGCTGACTGCAGTTCAAGTCCCGAACCTGGTGCCAGGTGCATACGAGTGCACACCCAAGATCCCAGGAGAAGAATGGAAGAGAAGGGATTGCAGCATGGCCATTCACCCTGGGTGGGTGACTTCTCACTTCCCTTCTTACTGTCTCTGTCTCTCTCTCTGGCTAGCACATGCACTCTAAAGCGAAAACTTCTTAAAAAACAAAACAAAACAAAACAAAAAAACTGGGAGAATGGAGCTACTGTTTAAATTGATAAAAAAGAGTTTGGACCACGAGGTTGAAGATGGTTAGAAAATCAGAAATTAATTTTGTCTATGACTAGTCTAAAAGCAAATAATGTTAATGAATAGATAAATTTGAAATTTACAAACTAAACTAGAAATAATCCCACATGCATAGCTATAATTTTAGAACTTTGTAAACTTACATTTTTATGGTTTTCTTGGTGACTCCTTTTTTCCAAAGAGATTTATATTTTAACTTTAGGTCTGGTTCACTTCTATTTTCAGATCTTGTCCTTTATTAATCTCTTCTTTGCTGACACACATACTCTTCTGAATATCACCTTTTTAATAAGGCAGCCACTGACTACCCTGCTTAATACAGTCATGCAATTTTAAATTCTTATGTGACCTTTTACCTTTCCTCATTTATTTTTCTTTATAACACTTACTTTCACTATCTGATATATAACCTGTTTGCTTGTTCTATTTTAGTCCCTCCACTAGACAGTAAATTCATGAAGGCAACAACAGTTTTAATCTATTTTTCCCCATGATATCTCTCCCATACTTAAAGCAGTGTCTGATACATAGTAAATATGCTATAAATATTTATTGAATGCATAATTGAATGAATGATGTTGACCATAAATGTGCTTTGGGAAAAAGAACCTGTGCAGAAATCTGGGAGGACTAGAGTTTCAGATATGGCATTTGAATTCAACCAATAAATGACCTGTCTTCAAAATAAATAGGATAACTCTTATATTTCAAAAACAGTATTTTAGGAAATACTCTGACCATAGGCATTTGGAAGTAAATTTCCTGAGGTTAAAATCTTTAAGTGACTCTTTGCCTTTTTAGGGCATGGAGTTTGTGGTGGACATCTGGTTACCTAGTGATGCCTTGTTTCCTTTACATTGAGCTGTCATTACTTAAAAAGTCCTATTTCTTATCATGTTGAGAATTTGACATTGTACATTAAGTTTTAAAAATTATGTCTCTCTGATGAAATGTAAAATACGTGTTTACTTTGTTACCTGTGAAAGACAGTGTGTATCAAGTCATGGGTAAATGAGCAAAAAAAGATCCAAATGGAAAACTAAGCACCCTCTGATGGTCTAAAAATTACCTTTGAACTATGAAAGTACCAAGGCCTAAATATAGGTTTTTTATATAAATATTTTAGTCAGTGAGTGATTACTAACTTTTTTTCTCTTAAAATGTGAATGTATGTTTCTTACACATAGGTTATATAGACTGTGACACCATATATGTCTAAGGCTTGGTTAAAATGCCAGTTATACATGCATGGACATAAAAGTGTCTTCGGGTGTAGAGACAGTAACACCATACTACTCAAGCCCTTCTAAGAAACAAGAGCTTTGTAAAACAGTCATCTTTAGATATGCCTCATTCTTTCTGATTTGAAGATAATTTTAAAGGAAAACAGTTTCTGGACGTAGACTCTCAAGTTTAAATCCAAACTGCCACTTACCCATTGCTGACATTTAACAAATTACTGAAATATTCTAGTCTCAGTTCCTTATTTTTAAAATGGACCTATTCTCACTTTGAGTATTCAGATCATAGGGTTATTGTGAGTCCTTTAAGAGTTAATATTTCTAAAAAAAAAAAAAAAAAGACTATTTACTTGCTTTAAGGTACATGAGCTCTCCAAAGATGGACAGAGAGAAGATGAGAAAGCACCCTCCAGGGGGGGATAACCACACCAGAATCTCTTCTCTTCCATTCTCCTCATGGGATATTGAGCATGCATGTGGACATGTGAGCACTCCCCTTCCCCAAACCACACACCTGTTTTTAATGCTCTAGGTCCAGGACTCAAACCACTGTAATCGGCCATGTGGGATTCAACTGCCTTAACCACCATGCCACCTGGTTGGCCCCAAGGGGCACATTATTGAGTGATCAAAAAATATCCACCATCATCATGATTATCACCATCACCACTGTTATTATCATTGTCGTCATCATCCTTGTCATACTATTTGCTGACTAGATTCAGTAGATTCACTTTGACATCTCTACTGTTCTTGCAGGTTTGCAATTTTCGCTTTCTCGATTAGTCCCCTTCAAATGTTCCAGAACAATTTCTGGAGAGAGCCTATCAGATTGACTGAGCTAAATAAACTTCCTTGCATGTGCAAAGCCTTGTACCTGAGGTGCTTCTATGAATTTCTAGGAAGTTTAGAGATGAGTAGCCCTTGCGTCTCATCTGTCTTCCCTGGTCCAGTTTCAAACTGCTGCTGAGAATAAAAGAAGCTCTCTGTTGTCAGGGTTGTTATTATACCTGCTGTCCACATCTGTTTGTTTGCAATTGTATACCTCTGCGTTTAGCATTAGATTAGTGTGGTTCTGTAAAAAGAAGAACTTAGAAACTACTGTTACTGAAATTTTCTAAAATTACATAAAATGATGTTAGAGAGAAAAGGGATTTTATTTCCAAATATAGTTTCTGAAAATATGCTGAACTCCCTTGGTTCTGTTTGCTCTCATTTGTATGAGAAGCACAAAGAGAGATCTGGCCTTAGAGTTACCATCACAGGAGATAAATCTTGTTTCCTTTTATTAGTAACTGTATAATTTTTGTAATATATTTATTTCTCTGATATTCCAATTCCTTATATTTCCATTCAGATAACAATACCTAACTTGCAGTATTGCAATTAGAAAGAATGTGTATGAAGGATCGTTCAGTGATAGAAATAAAATGTGTGTCTAACACATGGTCAGCTTTTTAAAATTATTGGATTTTATAAAATGCAGTAACTTCAAATCATAAGGGAATCACATATCGTTCTGTGAATTAAGTATGAGTTCTCAAAGGTCGAGGTGAACCAGAGTAGGGTAAAAAACAAACAAACAAACAAACAAACAAAACAGCTTATGTTGCAGTAAGGAAAATAACAGGCATAAGCATGAAGAATAAACAGTGACACATAAATAAAAAGAAGAAAGGAAGGGAGATATGGAAGGAGAAAAAGAGAAAAAGAAAGACGGAGAATGATAGCAAAAGAGAGAAAGAGAAGAAAGGAAGGAGGGATAGAGGGAGGGAGTAGGGAAGGAAAAAGCCCTGAAGGCAGGAAAAAAGAAAGATCGGGTTAGGGTAGGCAAAGGCCTCCAGTTACCAAGAATGACAGTGTTCAGTGCATTGAAGAAAATGACTAATGCAAACTTAAACTCCTGATTTCCAACAAGGAAGAAGGACCCTATGTGTACTAGATACAAGGAGTGCATATTTATTTTAGTGACCTTGAGATGAAAAGGATTTTCTACATATGACACCAGAGAAAGAAAACAAAGAATAGAGAAAGACTTTGCTGAGAATATAAACTAAAATAATAAACAAACGACACACACACAGTGAAGTCTGAAAAACTGCTCAAAGACAAACCAATTTGGAGAGATAATGATCACAAATTATATTAGCAAATGCTTAGGTAGAAATAGATTTTTACAAATTAATAAGAAGAAATAACTTCCTCATTCTACTCCTTACCCCTAGCTGACAGATAACTGGGTATATAATCTGAACGAAATATTAACAAAAAGACACTCATATTCATAAAATCATGTAAACAGTTGTTTCACTTTATAAGATATTACAAAAATGAAAAGGAAAATAATTAAATATTATCTTCTTAATCATATTTGAAAAAAATAAGAGGTCATTAATATTCATTTTCAGAAAGGTTTTAAGGAAAATGTGTACTCATAGACAGTGTGTGGAGATATTAGTGTAAACTTTCTGATGAGAAATTGAAAAATAAACCCTGAATGCCTTTATACAAATGCAGTCTTATACACTGTTTTATTAGGATATATTAATATTTGGGGAACTGCAGAATGATATTCATCACATCCTACTCAGTGTACACACACACACACACACACACATATATACCTACCTATCTATATGCATACTTACACAAAGGAAAAACAACTGATGACTACTGATAACATGTAATTGGATGATACTGGATCTTTAAAATAGAATAAAAGAAATTTTCAATTGTTATGAAGTATTTTATAGATATTGAAATACTTTCTAATAAGTAAAATATGAAAAAATAAGACAGATGAATATACATATTATAATCTCATTTTATAATTTAATTCATAGACTCATATAAATAATCACATATATAGACTACAAGAATAGTCAATGGAATATTACTTTCAAACTCTTTAGTGTATAAAACAATGTATTATCAATACACAGGTATTGTGTATAAAAGTACAGAGGAATAAAAAACTCCATCATACTATTGTAGTCGATGAATACTTTTATAGACCTAGCTGGTTCAAATAATCTTAAGAAAAAAACACAACTATCTATGTTTTTACTATCTAGAGAAAACCATGGTTGTTAATTCTTTTGATTGTCCCAATCTTTAAAAAGTTACATCAGGGACAAGCAGTTGGTGTAATGGCTATGTCACTGAAATCTTATGTAGCTGACTGCGGTTTGAGTCCCGGGCCCGGTGGCTTAAAACTCACGCTGGGCACGTGTAAGTGTGTGTCCAAGATCCCGAGAGGAGAATGGAGGAGAAGGGATTGCAGTGTGGCCATCCCCCCTGGGGGGGGTGATTTCTCACTTTCTATCTCTCTGTCTCTCTCTCTGTCTTTCTGGCAAGCGCACACGCCCTAGAGCAAAAACCTCTCCAAAAATAAAAAACGAGTTACATAATGGCCCAGTCCCAGTGATACAAGTGAGAGAGTTCAGCTGTGCAGTGACTGTGAGACTGTCAAAACAAACAAACAAACAAAACAGAAAAGAACCTTTCTCTTCTTCTCATTCTTTTTCTCTCTTTCTGTCCTTCCCACTCTATTGCTCTTTCTCTCTCATTAAAAAAGTACATTAATAGTGTATACATTCTTACTGAAAATTTAATGAAAAATAAGTTGTTAACAGCTTGATGTTAGAAGACATTTGTTTCCTGACTTGCAATAAAGACTATTAACTCTTGACTCAAACTATCAATTGCTACATATCCTTTTACTTCCCAAAAATAAATAGCACCACCTTTTGATTGACTCTAATGTTTTGAAGTTGAGACAAATTAATAAGCCAATGAAACTAATGTCATAGTGATAGAATAGATTTTAATGACCATTTTTTTCAGTCTGGGCATTATTGATAGAGTAGAGTTTTACCATTGCAGTTCTATTATTATTAAGAATGATTAAAGGCAAAAGACAAGCAGCAGACATGCTTGCCAGAGACGACTGACTCCATAATGTCGTTAGCATGTTGGGGTCAGTCTTTGCTAAAATGTCCATTGGCCCTTGTCCAAAATGTCAGTGTAATAAAGGGATTCTTGGCCATTGTACTATTGGCATTTTGGGTCAGAGAATCCTTTGTTGTGGGGACTGTTCTGTGCATTAGGATACTGAGCAACATCTTTGTTGTCTATGCTGTAAATACCAGTAACACATACCTCCAGTCTCAATGTAACAAACAGAACATCCTGAAGAGATTGTCAAGTCACACTGAGGTGGCATTTGAAAGGAGAGATGAAGTAAGACCAACCACAGGGCGAGTGTTTGGAAAGTTTGTCCTTTTCTGCTGAGTCCTTCCTAATTATTTTTATTTTACATAAAATCATACTGATAATGGATGTTAATTTTTTTGTGGTAAAGTTTCTCTTTGTTTTGTTTTCATTTTGAATGTGTGTGTTTTTATGCCCTTACTTGGCAAAAGGTAATAGTTCACAAACATATGTTGATTCCGCTACATTTTTTTGTAATTTCCCAGGCCTGTAAAATCCCATCTTAAGAACCTTGGGCAAAACTCATTCTCTCATTCTTTATGTTTTCAATGACTATAGATTTTGTTCATTTCTGTGCCTTTGTACTGAGGCTACAGTAGAAGTGGTCTATCTTTCAGAAAGATTCCTTCAAACACCCTGGAGTTTTACCTTTCCAAGTTTAACTCATTGAGGCCTTACTTTTATTTTCCTTTTGTTCTCATCCATAGACACAACTTCATCTATATCAGTACTGAGACTTCGGTGTCAGATGCTGCCTGCCTCTTGAGCAGAGAGTTTCATCTGTAGTTCCTGAATGGAATTTCACTTAAGAAATTTTGTCTGCTGCCAAGTGCTTTTCTAATCCAGATGTTTGCCTCTTCAGATTCACATTCAGGAGACAAGAAGAAATATGCTTTGTTTATTTAATGTTGATATGCGTTCTGACCATATGGATTTAGCTCACAGAGATTTCATATACTGTTAGTGCTGCTGATGTAGGATAGATGTTACTGTTAACCCCGTGTTTACATTGTTGCAGCAGCAAAAAGGTATTTTTTATAGTTTGAATCTCAAGGGGTAATTGGACTACATTTTAACCTTATTACCCAGGTAAAATAATTTCTATGGAACTGTATGAAAGTGAAATTGAATGATCTGCGTTGTCTGCAGAGGGAAGAATCCTTTAACTGGATCTAATGGGTAATTCGGAAAGTAGATTTCAGTATCTATCACACTTTGTGATTTGTTTGGAAATTTATGAATATTATAGGCAATGTAATGATAGGCATAAATATCAAAATGAGCTCGCAGTTTTTAGGGTTTAAACTTAGATTCTTTGAAAACTGTTGAATCGTTAGAGTAGCATACCAGCATCATAACCCTCTAAATTTTCTTCTCTTTTATTTTTATTTCTTGATCGTAAAACAAAACAAACCAAAGAAACAAAAACTACATTATTACCTCATTACATAGAGAAGTGGTCATCTATTCTAGTGCATTTGTGAGCTGCATTTTAAGAGCGCTGGACTCCCACATGGCCGACTGCAGTTCGAGTCCTGGACCTGGCGGCTTGCTTTCCTGCTTTCCCTCTTGCACATTCTCTCTCTCACTGTGTCCTTCTCTGGTCAAATTAAAAATAAATACATAAGTAAAATTAAATAAAATAATTCCCTTAAAAAAAAAGAATTTCTATGGTCCAGGTGACTGGATGACAACTACAAATATTCATACCAACAAACACAAATTCTCAGTTTCCACTTCGTACTTTCTCAATTTGCCACGTCTTCCTCCTATCACTTTATCCATCTATCTCCTCATTTGTCTTACCTCATCATTTCTTTTTGTTAGCATTCTCATTTTGCTAATAGTTCTTAATGCTAATACAACCTTGAAGTTTCAAAATGAATGTGTCATTTTATTCTTGTTTGATTTAAGCTTTTTTTCCTTTGTCTTTTTGAACTATTCTAAGGCTCAATCTTGGAATATAATAGAGAGAGACTTGATTGAAGGGATCCTTTATAAGTTCTTCATCTTGATTTTTCTCATTGCCTCACTTTGTGAATTTTCATGAGCGGTCCAAGAAGGGCGTTATCACTTTTTTTTTGCAGGAAAAATGGTTGATGAGTCTTACCCTGCCAGAAGAATCCAAAACGTCTTTGCCTCTTGGGGCCAATTAGGGTCCCAGGATTTTCCTGTCCTATAAGAGCCGAGGATTGATACATAGCACCTTAAATACCGTGCCCCCAACACACACGTATTAATAGATAGATACTAGAAACATAACACATGCCACTGAAACTGGCATTTTCTAAATATCCCAAACATTTTATACTTTTTATCATAGGGCCCTGCCTTTGGAAAAATAGTTCATAATTCACTTGGAGATTTTTTAAATGACTCTTTGGCTAGTGGATACTTAGAGAAAAATAGAAACACACAGTGTTTGTATAAATAAAATATGTTAAACTCATCAAGATTAGTCTCTTTTCTAAATCTGTTCTCTTTTCTTAATTCTAAAATTTCTATTGAGAAAACAAGATGAAAAAATCACCTAGTTTATCTTGCTGGGTATAATATTCTTGATTGAAATTGCTTTTCACTTAACACTTTGAATATATTTTCACATTCTTTCCTTGCTTGCATTGTTTCTGATGAGAGGCCCGCTGTTAACCTGATGCGATATCCTTTATAAGTAACTTGACGTATCTCTCTTGAATACGATACCTGGAAAGATGATCCTTCATATGGGAAGAAAAGACAAAAACATTCTCAGATAAACAAAACCTAAAAGAATTCACGAATACCAGACCAGCTCTCCAAAAAGTTCTGAACAGAGTGCTATACCAGGAACTAAATAAGACCCACAGAAATAAGAGTTCAAAAACCAACCAAGGAAATGGTCAACTTAGTGGTAGGGACATGTCTGGAGTTGAATGTTATCTTCCAGAATTTAAATGGAAAGATCAGACCACAACAGAAGATAGATTAAGTGCATGAGACTGAACTGGTGAAATAGAATCTTACAACTTTTGACTAAAATACTACTGATTATCTTCTGTGTTTTGTTTTCTAGATGTAAAGATTTTTGTCTTTTCTTGAGCTGTAGATAGGTTCATGTACCTACTATTTGAACAGAATCCTAACCTGTTTCCTGAATTTAAATCTTAAACAATTTTTTCTTAGTATTTTAACATTTTGATTTATTAAAGCTAAAACTGCTTTGATTAAAATGAAAAAAATATATTAAAAAATACCCACTTAATGACGGCAGTAAGCTATATAACCTCAACTAGGTGCCACTTTATAGTATGTTCATTCTACTCACTGAGTTTCATGCCTCAAGTCAAATGTGTTCACAGATACACATATATCAGCTTAACTTACTATTGAAAGAATTTAGATTAACTAAGGTATTTTGTGAATCAATAAAATGTGGGAATAAAAAGGCATGGAAAACAACTGTAGATACCAGAGACAGTGTAGGAGGAGGGTGGGAAATGACCGAGAGTGAGACATTAAAAGTAAAATGAAAAAAATAAATAAGAAACAAGAAATGGAAAATCATTTGTTGATGATAACATGTATGATTAAGCCAATATACAGTGTATTCAGGATGAGAAATTGGATTTTATACACTGTGATGATGTTCAGTGATTGAATGTAAAATAAATACATTTAAAATAGAAGCAAAAAGAAAAAACCACATAATTTAGGGACCAGAATATGGCATAATGGTTACTTCGCTGGACTCCCATGTAGTAGATAGTGGTTTGAGTCCTGGACCTGGTGGGTTAAAAATCATGCCAGGCACTTGTGCGTGCATACCCAAAATACCAAGAGGAGAAAGTATAGTAGTGTAATCATCCCCCTGGGGTGGCTGATTTCTTGCTTTCTGTATCTCTGTCTCTCTATCTCTCTGGTGAGCACACATGGCCCTATAGCAAAAAAATCTCTCTGAAAAAAAGTCTAAATGCAAACACGCAAAGAAAACACTCCCACCTACTTTAGGTACTACATCTACCTTCAATTCCATTGATTTACTTAATAAGAGTTCATGCATTTTTTTTAGGTAATATAGAATTTTAAAAATCCTATTCATTTTTTTTTTTTTGGAGAGGTTTTTGCTATAGGGTGCGTGCGCTCTCCAGAGAGACAGAGACAGAGAGACAGAAAGGGAGAAATCACCCCCCAGGGTGGATGGCCATGCCGCAATCTCTTCTTCTCCATTCTTCTCTCAGGATCTTGGGTACACATGCACACGTGCCTGGTGTGAGTTTAAGCCACCGGGTTTGGGACTCAAACCGTGGTCGGCTACATGGGAGTCCAGAGACACAGCCATTACGCTGACTGCTGGTCCCAAAATTATACTCATTTTCTGATACATTTCAAGGTATTGCATACTGCTTGAATATCCAAAACTAATACCACAGCAGTAAAAGGCCCATTCCTCTAGTATAGTTTCATGTGGTATGTGTTGCATTCTGATGGATCATACTTTTTTGGAGCCTATAAAGCTCCTTTTGAAAGTTTATTATGTCTCTTCTGAAAATCTACTCCCATTGCTAATGGGGGAAATTTTTGCCCAGGAGGGTGTAATAGAAAAATAATGGTCTTCTGGGACCAGTAGATGGTGTAATGGTTATGTTTCTGGTCTCCTACATTGTTCGCCATGGTTCAAGTCCTGAACCCAGAGGCTCAAAATTCATGCCAGATGCATGTGCGTGAGTGACCAGAATCCTGAGAGGAGAATGGAGTAGAAGGTATTGTGGTGTGGCCATTACCCATGGAGGGTGATAACTTGCTTTTTATCTCTCTGTCTCTCCATCAAGCACATGTGCCCTATAACAAAGATCACTCAAAAAAAAAAAAAAAAAAAAAAAAAGGAAAAAAAATAAGAAAAGAAAAAGAAAAAGAAAGAAAAACCATGGTCTCTGTGGCCGTTGGTTACCTGGTTACCTACAGTGTTATATCTGGCATACAACAGTGTCCAGTTGGGTGCTGAGGTGTCAATAATGGATATTAACTTGGTTTCTATAATACAGAGAATGAACAGTAATTAACATGGAATACAGAGTCAATCTCTATTGAGACTATATTACTCTGCATCTGTCTGCCTTTAAAAATTTCCAATACTATTTTTCTGGTATTGTTATGTATAATCTAGCCTTATGCTAGCTGGCAGTAGATTTTTAAGTGAGATTTTATTTCTCCACACATGCAAAATGTTAGTTAGGAAGTGTCTAGTGGTTCTTTGACCCTCAACAGAAACCTAGGAAGTGACTGCAGAGATAATTAATAAGAAATTTCTAAGCTGTTTGGCTCAGCTACTTTATCTTGGTGGAGTCCTCTTAGCAAGAACAATCTGGGACATATTTTAATTTATGGTGGTGTCAGAACTCATTTAAATATCCTAAATCATAAGTCGTGTTGATTAATGAAGGTATTTTAGTATTAAAATGTGTCAAAAATTTTCTTTAAGGGACCACTTTGTTATCCAAAATTAGGTGGGCTCTGTAGTTTCTTAGTTTATAAGCAAATATTCATATTTCCTTTGACGTGTATCTGCGATATTAGGATAATAATTTTGTGTTTGTTTTTAACCCTGCTCCTTTTGTATTTCCTTGGTAAAAAATATCTAGCATTAAGAAACTATTTTAATAGTGTTAGACTTTCCCTTAGGGAGATGACTCTTTTTTTAAAAAAGAATTATTTTATTTAACTTTATTCACTTATTTATTTATATAGGACAGTGTAAGTGAGAGAGAGAGAGAGAGAGAGAGAGAGAGAGAGAGAGAGAGAAAGTGAGAAAGCAAGCTGCTGGGTCTGGGACTCTGACCACATTCAGCCATGTGGGAGTCCATTGCCCCTAATCACCACACCATCTGTCGGCCCCCTCTTTCTTTAGGAAAATAAGCTGCCCAGTGATAGAAGATGAGGCTCTTATGGATGGATAGATAAAGACCTACCAAAAAAGTTTGCTTAGAAAATCGACAGTATATTTCTGTGGAAGAACATATAGGAGAGAGGGGGAAAAGGATGAAAAGAAATCCAAATAAGGAAAAGAGGTAGGAGCTAGGACTTAATAAAAGCTAGCCACTAAGAAACACATTTTTCTATATTTGCTGAAGTACACTTGAGTATCGACATGCATATTTTACATTGTTTTAACTCATTATTTTGAAATAATGTTAGAATTACAGAAATGTTAAAAAATATTACAGAAAGTCCCTATAGACCTTTGACCCAATTTCTCCTAATGTTTACATCTTGGATAACCAGGGCCCATTTGTCAAAACTTAGACATGAACATTAGTCATCTACTATAGCTAAGTCACATGCTTTATTCAGGTTTTATCAATTTTTCTACTAATGTTTTTCTAGTCTAGGATTCAATGCAAGATCCAACATTTCGTCTATTTGTCACATCTTTTAGTCTCTTCCAGACCATGACTCTGTCAGTCTTTCCTGACCTTGATGATTTTGAAGAGGAGAGAACAGATACTTTATAGAATGTCCCTCAATTTGCATTCACTTTAGTTTTTTAATGGTTTGAATGTTACACATTTTTTAAAGAAAATACCACAGAGTTATTGTGTCTGTCTTTCTCATGCCATAAAATCTGGAGTTTCAAGATATGTATAACGGGGACCAGCAGTTAGCGTAATGGTTATGTCACAGTAGTCAACTGTGGTTCAAGCCCCGGACCCTGTGTCTTAAACTCACGCTGGGCGCCTGTGCGTGCGTGCCCAAGATCCCAAGAGGAGAATGGAGGAGAAGAGATTGCGGCATGGTCATCCCCTCAGGGGTTTATGTTTCCCTTTCTGTCTCTCCTTCTCTCTCTGTTTTTTTTCTGGCAAGCACATGTGCCCTATTCGTAAAAACATCTCCAAAAAAAAAAAAAAAAAAAAAAAAAAAAAAAAAAAAAAAAAAGAGTAGGTATGAATAAGGGCCACTAGGTTGCAGTGTGGTTAAGGTTTTGCATTCCCACGTGATGGACCAAATTTGAATCCCGGACCTAGCGGCTTGCTTTCTCATTTTCTTTCTGTCTGTCTCTCTTTTGTCAACTTAAATGAATAATAATAATAAATAAAATTATAAATAAATAATTCTGTTTTAAAATGATATTGATAGATCTCATTTCTGATGATGTTGGCTTTTACCACTTGTTTAAGTGCTGGTGGTTGGCTTTCTCCAGGGTTTACTTACTATTACCTTTATTTTTTTTTTTTTTTCATTCTTTTTTGGAGAGGTTTTTGCTATAGGGTGCATGCACTTGCCAGAAAGACAGAGAGAAACAGAGACAGAAAGTGAGAAATCACCCCCCGGGGGGCTGGCCACGACATAATCCCTTCTCCTCCATTTTCCTCTCTGGATCTTGGGCACGCACGCACACACGCCCGATGTGAGTTTAAGCCACCAGGTCCGGGACTCGAACCGCGGTCAACTACATGGGAGTCCAGTGACATAGCCATTATGCCAACTGCTGGTCACACTATTACCTTTTTCTTTGTAATTAATAAGTATGTTGGCGGAAATGCTTTAAGACTATTCAAATTTTATGTCTTCTCAAATATTCACTTACTAGTATTAATATCCATCAGTGAATTTTGAACACTAATTATTATTGTGATGTTGCATAAGAGCAGTTTTCTGTTTCTCTTATTCTACATTTACGAATTGGAATGATGAGTTCTTTCTTGCAACTTATTTATTCATTCAGTTATCTCTATGGATTCATGGATATTTATGTAGTACACGAATTTTAACCCTATTCTGTTGACCAAATCGTTCTACCTTTGGTATGGGAAGTTTTTCCAGGTTGGCTACTGTTTCTTTTTAGCATGTACCCCCCACCTTCTTTTCCCTGGCCTTTTCTTTCTCTTCTTTCTTTCTTTCTTTCTTTTTTTTTTTTTGTTTTTTGAGAACTTTTAGTTACAGGGCGTGTGCACTTGCCAGAGAGACAGAAAGCTAGAAATCACCCCCAGGGGAGATGGCCACACCATAATCCCTTCTCCTCCATTCTCTTCTTGGGATCTTGGGCATGCATGCTCACATGCCCAGTGTGAGTGTAAACCACCGGGTCCAGGGCTTGAACCGTGGTCAACTACGTGGGAGTCCAGTGACATAGCCAAAATGCCAACTGCTGGTCCCTTTCCCTGGTCTTAAGGGAGGGCAGGAGCCTATATTCAATAAGCATCAATCAGTAAATACAAGTGGTCCAACCATTTTGATCATCCTCTTTCCTAACATCCTTGGGTACTTTTCCACTTGCTCACCCTGGTCCTCATAAATTCTCCTGTCTTCTGTTTCAGCAATTAATTAAATCTCTCTCCCTTACTGCAATAATCTTGAATCAATTTTTCTTGCCTATTTAACTTCTCCACTGTATTTTTTTCTTTTACATTTATTACTACTTTTAAGAAAAGTCCTAGACATGTAGATTTTTCTGAATTTTATTGTTAAAACTGTGAGAGGAAAGCTTTTTTTTTATTCTCTATATCCTAAAGTAAAAACCAGAGGGACTGGCAGGTGGCATGGTCGTTAAGGTGCTGGACTCCCACATAGCTGATTGTGGTTTGAGTCCTAGACTTTTCTCATGCTCCATCTCTCTCTGGTCAACTTAAAAAAAATGAAATAATGATAATAAATAAAATTAAATAAAAATAATTCTTTAAAAAACAGAGATATTGCCATTTAAATTATTTTCATTCTTGATTTTTATAATTCATACATTACCTCTAAACCTTTTCATAAATTTTTCCATCTGCACGAATGATATATATGGGTGAATTTAAGAATTTTAGGATGGTAGGTCCCTACAGTGGAGCAAGAAGGGAATAGTCATAGAAGATTAGTCTCAAATGAGAGCAATAGATCAATGAGGGCAGAAACAGAAGGAAAGGGCTTCTGAGGATATAAGTTCTCAACAATGTATTAAAGTCTTTAGAGAATTTGAAATGTAACTTTCTCCAAGTGTGCATACTTTGCGTATGTAAACATATACATATTTTGAGATGCATACATATATATACTCAGTATACTAATTGTGGGACTTGGGTCATAAATGAGCAAAGATGTGTATAATTTATCCAGTAATGTAATCACAAAGAAGTGATATTTGTGGAATTTTCAAACTGATACAAAAATGTTTTCTTTTCTCTGAAAACCTAGCAAGTGAGGCCTAGTCACTTACACAAGCCAGTTTAAGGTTTGTAGTTCTTCTGAAATTGACAAAGACCTCTCATGAGAAAGGGTTGACCAATGCTGAGTTGTCGGAGATCTATCAGAGGAATGGGCAGATGAGAAACCAGGACGAGGTATTTGAGGAATCCAGGATAATTACGCAAGGGAAAACAATTGACTCTGATTGATTGTAGTGAGGAATGATTTTCAGGTGCTTGTTGCTCGTACTTGTCAATACTGAGAACATACTGACCTTTTTCAGACAGTTGGACTCCCTGTAACTAGTTACAGAATAAACTCCCTTCTCCATCCTCTGCCTCCTGTTTTATTGACCAAGAGACATAGCCAAACTAAGTTTGGCCAGTAGCACTGGAGTACAGCAGTAATGTACTGCTCAGTAATGTTGAAACGGTATGGAATATTGGGATTTGATTCCTGTACTTGCCAGATGCACATACGTGCCCAGAATCCTGTCTGACTGAGATGGCTAGGGGTGGATTGCAGCATGAGATTCTGTTGGGAAACTCTTTATCTCTCCAAAATCCCAAAAGGACAAAGAAAGGGAAGAGAAACAATTGTGATGTGACCATACCCCATGAGGGGTGCTTTCTCACTTTCCTTTTATCTCTCAGTCTCTCTATATAACTCTTCAGTGAGTACGCACACCCTCACAACATTTAAGAAGAAAAATTGTTGTGGGCCAGCAAGTACAGGTATGTTAGGGCTGCTGGATCCCACATGGCTGAGTTCTGGGCCCTGAAGTTTGAAAATTATGCTGTTTGCATATGTGTGCATGCTCAAAATCCTGAGAGGAGAATGGAGAAGAGCTTGAATGTGGCCATCCCCTGCGAGGGTGATTTCTCACTTTCCATCTCTCTCTCTCTCTCTCTCTCTCTCTGGCGAGCACACATGCCTATAGCAAAAACTGAAGAAAACAAAACAACAACAAAAACTAACTAAATAAATTGTAGGTGCATACTTTTTTCCAAATTATACCTAGTGGTACACATACTTTCATTTATAAATTTTATTCCATTTATCTTTACCTTACCAACCAAATGCTCTAAATAAAATTTGATGTTTTCTGCAGGGATATTTCAAAATCCTTGAGACCAAGAATAGTGCCATGTAACTCTACTCCTGTGCAGGAGACAATCAGTAAATGATGGACGATGATGTTGTGGATGACTCACCATCTGTATTATGACTAAACGTAATTGTATTGTGCTGTAACACATGGCATGGAGGTGTCCTGAGATAAGCAAGAAAGCTTATTTGTAAACTTAAAGCCCATCAGTTTCTGAATGACTATCTCCTCTTTGATAGATTTTCTTTCTCATCCTTGTTACCAGACTAGCATACTTCCTGTCTACTTCCAATATACCATTAACTGGGGCATGGAATTCAGGTAACCAAACACATTTAAATTTTATGACAAGTCAAGTCAATAGGATCCAAGCTACATTCGAAAGGCACTTTTGTGAATAAAATAAATGAGATTCTAGATCTTATTATTTGAATTCTTCACAGATTTAACAATACATATTTATTGAATTGGTTGAGGATTTCTATATTGTTAGTCTGGCAGCATCGAAAGACAATAGTATATCAACATCCTAGAATGATGATTTTTTAAAAAATTTATTTATTTATTTTGCATTCATTCACCGAACATCATCACAACATACAAAATGTGATTGCCCATCCAGAATACACTGTATTGTGGCTTAATCTGGGACCAGCAGTTAGCGTAATGGCTATGTCGCTGGACTCCCACGTAGTCGACCACGGTTTGAGTCCCGGACCCGGCGGCTTAAACTCACGCCGGGCGCGTGTGCATGCGTGCCCAAGATCCCGAGAGGAGAATGGAGGAGAAGGGATTGCGGCGTGGCCATCCCCCCTGGGGGGTGATTTCCTGCTTTCTATCTCTCTGTCTCTCTCTGTCTGTCTGGCGAGCGCACGCGCCCTATAGCAAAAACCTCTCCAAAAAAAAGAAAAAAAAAATCATAAATGTTATCGTCAGCAAAAATTTTCCATTTCTTGTTTCTTATATATATATACACATATTTTTCCCTCTATTTCTCACCCTCTGCCATTGTTCACCTTCCTCCCACCCTGTCTCTAGTATCTGCAGTTGCTTTACATTCCTTTTTTCCCCCACATTTTATTGATTCACAAAATATCTTAATCTAACTATTTTTAATAGCAAATTCAGCTATACATACATTATCTGTGAACACATCTTTGACTTTAGGCATGAAACTCTTGAGTAGAATGAATATACCATAGGTAGCACTTAGCAGAGGCTATATAGCTTACCGTGGTTGTGGTCATTAAATAGGTATATTTTAATATATATTTTTAGTTTAAAGAAAGGGCAGTTTGATGATTAAAAAAAACATAATACAATTGAATTTAAATTAGTCTAAGTCCTTGAAACATTTATATTATATATATATATACATGTATATATATAATATTATATATTATTATGCTTTAGACATGGCTTAACTATAGTCTTATTTTAAATGGGCACTTAAGCTTAGTGTTAAGTATGAGTAAATAATGTATATATATTGTAAAATATCTAATACTGTTTTGGGCTTTTTATACTGTAAACATAGTATCCTGAAGAAAAAACATTATTATTTTTGTGGCTGGTCAAAATTTATCTAGAGTATTGTATTTAAGTCTGGAAGTCACTGTAAAGAAAAAACAATGACACACTGACATATGACCAAAGTAAAACCCTGATGCTGATCATCTGTTGTGTTGTCAGAAAAGTCAGGCTGTATTTTCCTATGTTTTTCTATGTGTCATGACTTTTCAAATGACCTAATAGATAACAAGTTTTGGACAAAGTGTCTGATACTTAATAGTTCCACAAATGAGAAAGAAAGAAACAAAAAGGAATATGTGAAAGAATGAATGAAAAATTAGAAGGACTGCTACTGTGAGTAACATCTGATAACTGTTTTCACGTAACTGAACATTATCTTGTAGAACTCTCAGTTCTAGAGGGCTGAATTCAGGCTAATACCCAATATAATAGAGAAGGAATATAGACATTGATCTAGTAAGTATCTCTGGCCGAGAATGTAATGGACTGCCTCAGAAGATAGTGTATGCCTGTTGCTGAAGGACAAAAGTAAAGGATCAGGAGGGAGAAAGGCTGACAGATCAGACAGAACCTCATAAGCTGGTTGTACCCGATGAAGTCACTGAAGTACTTGGGCTGACACTCACTTCGTGGTGATACAAACTCAACAGTTTGATTCCCTTTGAGGAGTAGATTAAGCTTTTAAAGATTGACTCACCCTAACCAAATTCACCAAAGTTGAAATGTGTGCATGTGTTGTGTGTATTTTTTTTTCACCCCCCCATTTCTCGCTTTCTGTCTCTATGTCTCTGTCTGTCTGGCGAGCGCACGCACCCTATAGCGAAAAACCTCTCCAAAAAAAAAAAAAAGAAAGAAAAAGATTGCAATACATATGTAATTTTGTTAAAGTATGTTATTTCCTTTATAATAGTCTATTTTGGAAGTAAGTTCATAGTAACCTACCTGTTTTGTTAAGAAAGGAACCAGAGAATAGATCATAAAGCTTTATAAACCTTATGACTAAATATATAGCAAGAAATATATGGACATGACAGGGTTATATCTGTCAAAAGAATGCAGTACTCATGTCAGATTTTTATGCCTATTCCAACTTGCACCACCTTTTTGAGGCTTCATGTAGATTTCTTGAGAAAAAAAAAATAAAAACTTTGTTTTAGAGAAAGGTTTATGCTACAGTCACATTCATTTAAATTTCAATCATCATGACACACACTAAGATCCCGATGAAAGATTATTCAGGAAGTCATATGTGAAGATTATTTATGGAAGTCATAAATCTCATTCATTTTTATGTTTTAATATTTACTGATAAAAATGTGCCTGGACTACTTTATTTCTTAGTCCCAGAAAATCTATCACTACACCTTCAAAAAAGTCCAAAAAGAGGTGAAAGTGTGTTGCAGATGGAATGATGTTTTGGAATAAGAGTAGGTTATATGACCTATAAAATCTCTATACTTCTACAAAAAAAAAACTGTTGAAAGCATTATTTGTTTTTCAGTTTTTTTATTGTGAAAAAATTAAATGCACAGAAATGTTTAAACACTATTACAATATTCACCCATATTCCCAGGACCTTGCTATAATAGTTTTAACAGTGCCAGAGCCATATTTGATTTTTTTTATTCCTGAACCACTTCAAAGTAATTTAAAACACAGATTTTATATCTAAGTAGTTCAGCAGATATATCCCAAAATAATAAATGTTCTCTTATATAATCACCACATGATCGTCACACTGAAGAAAATTAACAATCACTTCCTACTGTAGCCAGATACTTTAGTGTGTTTTCAAAGTTCTCCTATTGTCTCCAAAATATCTTTTACAACCTTCATCATTTCCTAGAACCAGAACCCAAACCAGGTTCACAAATAAAACACATCTATTTTTCGATGTAAAAGACAAAAAAGAAAAAAAACTTGACAAGTATTTCTTTCATATATGAGACATGTACATGTTCTGTGTTGAATTCATTTACATAGTTTTGACGTGGATATTAATAGCTGCTTCATATATTATTACTTAAATAAGATCTTTTTTATAGACGTTGTTAGCAGTTACTAGCATGTGGAAAGCATGAATAAACATTAATTACCTTTATTATTACCTTTAGGATGTAGTTAATCAATCAAATAAGTCTAATGATTTAATAGTTAGCTGGTTTTGACAACCAGCTCCTGAAGCTTATACACTTTTACAATGCATCGAAACCCATTTCATACCTGTGAGTATAACCCACTGTTTGTTAAGGTGGTGCTTTTTGACAAATGAGGTTATTAAGGGTTCATTAAAACTAATATATTTGTAAGTTTGATTTAAAGATCAGTGCAGAAATATATATCACTCCTTAAAGCAAAGTCTAATTCCAGTCCCTAAATGTCATTTCAGAAAAATATTGTAGAAAACAGTTTTAAATGGATTCTAAGCAACATACTTGAAATTAAAATTTAGGATACTTAAAATATCAATCCATACATCTTCTTTTACTAATTTGTCCTCAAAAATGTAAATAATTTGAATTTTTTCCAACAGCATGTCACATTTTTAAAATTCCATCAAAAGCATTTACTATTTACACTTTTGATGTATTAGAAACACATCCATTTCCCAATGCCTATAGACTTATTTTAAAAACATATAAATGTCATTATTTGAGAAACTCTGGAGTGGAGAACAGGAATTTTTTTAGAAATAGTTCTCTAATATATCTATATATCAGGGATATATTATGTTTTTATAAATTTATGAAACATTGGATTTGACATGATAAGTTATTAGCTATCAACTCATATGAATTATATGAGTTAACTAAGAATATCCTAATATTATAAAATTTAAAAGATTATTACGTTTGTGTTACTTATTGCAATTCTATTTCTGTGTTTCTTCCAATTTTATTGTTAAAGAAAGTACTGAAATGATATGATTAACTTAATAATTAAATTTTTATGAAAAAAGTTATAGTTAAGGAAATCAGAAATAAATTTGTGGGAACAGAGAACTATTAATGGAGATACATAGATTCAAACATCTAGTCTGCCACCGATCTGGTGAATAATGCGTATAAAGTCTCTCCCTTCTTTGGGTTGTAGTTTCTTTATCTGCAAAATAAGTGATGTGGACTTGGTCTTCTGAGATTAATACTTCTATTTCCAAAGGATTTATTGCTTATAATGTAAATGCATTTACTCAAAGTATTTTTTTCTTTTTTTTCCATAGGCCCTGTGAGGTAGGATAGGTGAACATTTTAGCTATTTTCCCAACCTTGTGGAATGTTGTGGAAGCCAGTTTAAGGCATTTATTAATATATACATTAATCATAGGTACTATTTACTAAGTCCCTAAAATATTCCAGATACTACTATTTACAAACATGTCTCTTACTCTCACAGAACCCATATATAAGTTTATTACCATTTAACATATAATGAACTTGAGTTAAATTATTTGTCACATAGGTAATACTTGGGGGAATTTAAATTTGAAAAGACTATATGACAGCAATTTCTGCTACTTTTTTCTGTTCATTATTTTTTATACTCTCAGGGTAATAAAAATTATTTAAAGTTTTTAAATTGATAAATAATGTAAGCATATACACATTTTGCATAATATAATGAGTATAATGAAATCAAAAACACAAAAAGAAGCTTAAACTTGATTAACTGTGCCATTTAAATAGTAGGAATAATGAGGGCCTAAGTTTGAAAGAGAGCAAACAAAATGAATAATAGAAATGAATTTGAGATCCTTGTACAGGTAGAAGTTTGGCATTTGTACAAATATAGGTGACAGAGAAAATGCAAGAAATATGCTATAAAATTTTGAGTCCAAAGGCCTATTCTTAATCTTTAGCTCTTAATTATTTTTATTAACAACTACTAACAAACATTTTATCATGTACTAAATCCCTCCTTTCAGGAAACTTATATCCTAGGGGAGGAAGATCAATATAAACAAACAAGATGTAGATATAATGTCACCATATTATTTTGAAAGAAGATCTGCTTTCAAAGACCTTCACTTTAATAAGAAAAAAAAATATTTGTATTCCCGGTCCTGTTGTAATGGGGGCATTGGGAGTGCTGCTGGCTGATGCTGGAGACCGTGTGGAAAGGCTCTGAATTCATGTCTGGAGTCTACCACAACACACTGGGCCTATCTATGAGTATACTTGAATACATGTGATCCTGGCTGACAGCAGGGCTGGGGTAAGATCACAGTATAAAGACTCTGTTGAGTGAGTCCTCATTTTGTCTGAATAAATAAGTAAAGTTTTTTCCTTTTATTTTCAATTTCTTTTTTTCTTTATTTGTTTTTACATTTTTCCACATTTACTTAACATATCAAAAATTTTTTGCACATACTCCAGAGTTCTTGACAGTTAATAAACAACTTTCAAAATTTCAAGATACAGAGTTTTAAAGATAATGTTCAAAATATTTCTAATAATTTTGTATAATTTTGTTTGTGAATCTATAACGACAGAGACAGTATGGTTTTAAATATTTTTGAGAAAATATTTACATGTCAGCTACTAAAATTGTTGAAAAGCAAATGCCCAGCACACAAGTCATGCATAAACTTTCTCAATTCAGTCCTGCTTACCAAGTAGTCTTAGTATCATCTGCTAGCAAAGATCAATCTCTTTTTCTTCCTTCAAAGTCTTTCTCAAGATAATCCTCTGGTGTGGTTGCTCTTTTGCAATCCCTACTGATTACAATGCTGGGCTGAAAAGTCCAGGTTATTTTATGTTATAAATTCTTTCATACATCTTCTCTAATCCTCTCTGCCAGGCAGAACTGTTTAAACAGGTGCCAGGCCATCTTTCTAAGAGCTTCTGTTAGCTTACTTGAGATACACCTTAGTTCCATAGTTTTCTGATTAATCTTCAGATATGACCTTCCAGTCAAAGCCCTGTACAATAATGAGTATTTCCAATTTCTGGTTCAATGCAACAAGCATTATTGAACTTAAGCAAATAACTCTTCTGCCACAAAATAAGAATACTCCCAAATATTTTCCAATTCCAGAGGGGTCATGAAGGAGGAAAAGTTTATGTTTACATTTAAAGAAGCAAACAAGAAAACTATTTTAACAAATTGCTGAACCTATCAACAACTCAGAAGAAATTAAAATGCATAAATTGTGAAAACAAAGCATAGTAAAAAAAAATCAGTAAAGTTTCACTCAAAAGTCATAAAATTCTATTTTGCCAGTTTAGGCTTATATTCAAACTCTTTCCTGTTGACTATGCAGTGTTACCATGACCAATTGTTCCATTTAAATCCTGGAAGTTAACATTTTAAAAAATGATATTTTACAACTGATTAGAGCACGAGAGAACAAGATGAATGTTTTGATGGGAGAACTGATATGTTCTGTAATTCAGAAACAAATTACCTGCATACAGCTGGAGAATGAACAAAGAAATATATACTATATAAATTTCTGCTGAAAATATGACTAATATGTTTGGAAGTCATTTTCATAGCACTGACGGTTGAAGTCAAGAAAGTAGGCGTATGCTAAGAGAAGATAATGACAAAAGTCAAGAGGGTCAGCAGACAGTCTTAGGGAGATGTGCACTTGGGAGATGATGGAAGTGGAACATTCTGAGAAAGAGCAGGTAGATCATGTAAGAGGGAATCAAGACTAAGAAAGTGCAGTGTAAGAGAAAGGAAAGGGAAAGCATTTCTAGGACCCATTTGATCACTAATTTTAGGTGCTATAAACAAGGATAATGAAGATTGAAGGGAAAAAAATCACATTCTGTGATGGCTGGAAAGTTTGAAAGCAGGTGTTGAGAGCAAGTCAAATATGGACTGCTGCCTATTTTTGTACAGCCCATCAGTTAAGAGTGGTTTTCATATTTTTAAGTGCTTGAAAAACTTTGGAATACATGTAATCAGATGTGATCAGAATAATATTTGTGGAACTTAATAGTTATGTGAAATTTAAATTCCAATGTCCATAATTAAGTTTTACTGGAACAGAGCTGTGCTAACTTGTTTCCACTCTATCTATAATTGCTCTTGCATTACAACAGCAGAGTTGAATGATAACATGGCAGAGTATGGTATGAGTTGCAAAGCATAAATTACGACCTTGCGCTTTATAGAAAAATTTGTGGATTTTTTTTTAGAGTTAAAACTGCAGATGGGGACCAGTAGTTGGCATAATGGCTATGTCATTGGACTCCCATGTAGTTGACTGCTGTTAATAGTCCTGAACCCGGTGGCTTAAATTCACTCTTGGTGCGTGTGCGCGTGTGCCCAAGATCCTGAGAGAAAAGTGGAAGAGAAGGGATTGCGGTGTTGGCCATCACCCCTGGGAGCGTGATTGCTTGCTTTCTATCTCTCTGTCTCTGTCTGTCTTCCTGGCGAGCACATGTGCCCTATAGAAAAAACATCTCCAAACAAAAACAAAAACAAAACAAAACAAAAACTGCAGATCAAATATATAATTAAAAATGCCCAACATGCTAATGGGAGAATAAAACTTTAGCTTGAAAAATAGAGGATAATGGGAACCAGCAGTTAGCGTAATGGCTGTCGCTGGACTCCCATGTAGTCTACCACGGTTCGCGTCCCGAACCCGGTGGCTTAAAACTCACGCCGGGCGCGTGTGTGTGCGAGCCCAAGATCCCAAGAGGAGAATGGAGGAGAAGGGATTGCGGTGTGACCATCCCCCCCTGGGGGGTGATTTCTCGCTTTCTGTCTCTATGTCTCTCTCTGTCTGTCTGGCTAGTGCATGCGCCCTATAGTGAAAATCTCTCCAAAAAATAAAAAATAGAGGATAATGGGACTAAACAGGGATGCGGTGATAACACAATGTGCTGTGAGGCTGACCCACGTGAGAACACTCCAGATTCACGTTGAGACTTCTCTGAACGTGCTAGGCACACATGTGATCGTGATCTGGGGCTAGCTGAGCTTGGTGGTAGACTATGGCATAAAGACCCTGCTGGGGGGAACCAGCAGTTAGCGTAATGGCTATGTCGCTGGACTCCCACGTAGTCGACCGCGGTTCACGTCCCGGACCCGGTGGCTTAAAACTCACGCCGGGCGCGTGTGCGTGCGTGCCCAAGATCCCGAGAGGAGAATGGAGGAGAAGGGATTGCGGCGTGGCCATCCCCCCTGGGGGGTGATTTCTCGCTTTCTGTCTCTATGTCTCTCTCTGTCTGTCTGGCGAGCACACGCACCCTACAGCGAAAAACCTCTCCAAAAAAAAAAAAAAAAAGACCCTGCTGGGAGTGCCTCTCTGTCTCTGTCTCTCTCTCTGTTTCATTAATGAATAAAATAAATTCATAAAGAAAAAAAAAAACTCTCAAAAAAAGGAAAAAAAAAGTAAAGCAAAGCAAAATGAGAGTAGCATTAGGTATAGAATTCTGAGAATCACTGTACAGTGTGAAGAACTGAATCCAGTATTGTAAGCGACAGTGAAGAATTTTAAAAGTATGTTTATATATATGTTATAATTTAATCTCTAAACAACTTGTGAAGTAATATCATTGTATCTAACTTACAGATGTGGATATTAGATTCTAAAAGATAGGTGGCTGTATATTGGAGAACAAATAATTTAAAAACTTACAGAAAAGTTAGAGAAATACCACAAGGAGGTTATTTTGGAATTATGTGAATATCTAGAGGCTGATTTTCTGGTTTGTATCCTGGTTCTGTCATGGACTAACACTATAATTTTGAGTCAATTGCTTAGCCTTTTAGAATGGCTCAATTTCTCCATCTATAAGATTTGGATAACAATAATACCTCACAAAGTTGCTCTGAAGGTTGAAGTTTAAATCTATGTGTAGTGCTGAAAAAAAGTGTCATTTATGTAAGTGTTAGCCATCCTTACTGTCTTCTAATAAATTCCAAAATCAATAGACACACAATATAATCTCATTCAGATGGCAATGATTCAAAAAAAACCTTTGAAAGTTATTTATATCAGAGTTTAGCTTTGCAAATCTGAGCAAAGATACATATTTGACTTCATGTACTTCAGAGATTGTACTTCCTTGTTTTGTCTTAAACTTCATAGCACAGTTTCTTTGTATATCCTGCATAAAACAATTCAAAAAGCAGTTTTCACCCAGAATGCCTACACATCATGTATTTTCTTGAGTCCTATTTTGAAATTTCCATAGTGACTAAAATTAATTGATGACATAATAAATCATTCATAGAAGCACTTAAAACATTTAGTAAAGATGTCAGCCTGTAATATATTGTCTAGTTATTGTTTGCCCTTGTGGAAAAGGACCAGAATTCTCTAGAATTTTTTATTTTGCAAACTATTGCCCAACTTTTGGCCCTTATTTTGTCAGAAGTAAGCATTGCTTGATTGAAATTCACCGTGTGAGTTGAGGTGTTATTAAGATAATAGAGTACAACGGATGAGCTCTCTGTCCACGACAGGGTCAGCCTCAATGTTATCCAACAATCGACTCTGTTTCCTTTATGGAAGATGGGTATCAGTTGCAATTATTGTCATTTTATATCTAAGGAAACTTAGAAAGGAGGTTAAGTGACTTCCTCAAGGTCATATTGGAAATCAGGGGCATTCCAAGAAAAAATTGGGCATATACTTAACCAGATCACCGCTTAAATAGCGATAGTTTCAACTTTATTATGAAAATAATGAGTACTTTTCCATAATATGCCAGTGTATATTTCAACATTATAGTTTTTGATCTAGCGTCATAGATTTGCTACCTCTAAAATGTAACAAAAGGCAAAGTTGAACTAATCTGTAGCTCTTATTTTTGAAAGTTTAAACATTTTTTTACGAAAATAGAGATCATGATAATGACCAGTAGTCAGCATGGAAAAAACTCACTTCTATTTTTCATCTGGTCTAATGTGTTGATAGCTTATAGTTTACTTAACGTGCTTTCATATTACTTTTGATTTCAGAAGTAGTGAGCTGTGTCCAGTTACGTGTCTTGCCATATGCCAGCAGTAGTAAAAGTTGTTCTTTTAACACATCACATAGGGCACATTTTCTGAGAGAAGAAACTACACGCTACTTTCAGATGCTAAGGAAAAATGGCTGTATAGTTCATCAATTATAAACTTAGTCTCATGCAGCTTAAGTTGATTCTTCAAATAAAATAAATAATAACATTAAAGGATTAAGTGCTAGACCTGTGAATTTTTTTAAATAATTTTCTTAATGGATAAGGAATAGCTATCATTTGCTGAATATTCAATATGTATCAAGTACTGCGCTAAAGTATTTAAAGGAAACAAAATCAGAACACATTATTGTTTATTAATTTATTTATTTATGTGAGAATTGAGGCATGAGTAATTAATACTGGAATTTGTATAGATACCAATTTATTTTAGACATTAGGTTAGGCTTATAGTAAATAAATAGTAAGTGACAGACAATTTATTTTTATTTTTTGTTTTTTTTTCTAATAACTACTCTTGTTTTTTTTTTTTTTTTTTTTTTTTTTTTTTTTTTTTTTTTTTTTTTTTTTTTTTTTTTTGCTATAGGGTGTGTGCGCTCGCCAGAAAGAGAGAGACAGAGACAGAAAGCCAGAAATCACCCCCCCCCCGGGGGGGGGATGGCCACACAGCAATCCCTTCTCCTCCATTCTCCTCTGGGGATCCTAGGCATGCACTCATACACACCCGGTGTGAATTTAAGCCACTGGGTCTGGGACTTGAACAGTGGTTGACTACATGGGATTCCAGCAACATAGCCATTACGCCAACTACTGGTCCCCCAATAACCACTCTTTATTTGCTATTATATACCATCGATTCAATAAAGTGTGTTTTCAGTATCCTGGACCTACTATCCAGAATATTTCATAGCTTTTTGAACTTATATCTTCTTCTCTTATTTATAGATGTCTTAGAGACTTGAATCTGAAAATTAATAGATATTGTAGTTATGATATATTCTATGTGAATATTCAAATATAACTACAATATCTGTCACTTGTTCACTTACATGATTTATGCTTTTCAAAATGGTTTCTCTCAAGCCTATCTAGTCATTCTATTATGAGAATATATATGAAATTCCACTATGCCAATACCATTTTATAAGTAGCAGGCTTATAAAATTTTATGGCCCTGAAATTATCAAATCACTTTTACTTCAAGATTTTTTTTTTAGGTTTTGCCTTAGAGCATGTGCACTTGCAAGAAAAAGAGAGATAGAGAGACAGAGACAATGAGAGGAAAAGTGAGAAGTCATACCCCAGCAGGTGGCCATGCTGCAATCTCTCATCCTCCATTCTCCTCCTGGGATCTTGGGCATGCATGCACCTGTGCCTGGTGTGGTTTTCAAGTCACCAGGTCCAGCACTTGAACAGCAGTCAGCCATGTGGGGGTCTAGAGACCTAACTGCTACACCTTTGGCTGGTCGCAGGATTCTTTATCATTTGGCAGAAAGTCATAGGTCCTAGGTCCTGAGGTTGTAAATATGGTAGTTTAAGGGTAAACATGGTCTTCTGTTCATCCCACATTCCAGATTACAAATGAAAAACACAATCTATATACTGTTCAAAATGCAATGTGTCCAAAGAAAGTCATAATGCCGATCCATGTTAAATTGATCATGCACCTCAAGACCTGGTTTTGATCAGAGATGGCTGCCTTAATCATATCTGCCTGTAACATTTTTACTCTTCCTCCATAACACTTTGTGCATACACACACACACACGAATATATTTATATGCATAAAATATACATACATTCTTATGATTTCATGTATACTCATCTATACACATGTGATTTATAAGTGTATACTGTTATACTTTACCAAAGTATATTCAGAGTTAATATAGTGATCTATTTATATGTGATTTAAAGTTTTAATGTGTTCAGACCAGTAGTTAGCTTAATGGCTATGTCGCTGGACTCCCATGTAGTTGACCACGGTTCACGTCTCGGACCTGGTGGCTTAAACTCATGCCGGGCGTGTGTGCATGCGTGCCCAAGATCTCGAGAGGAGAATGGAGGAGAAGGGATTGCGGTGTGGCCATCCCCCCGGGGGGTGATTTCTTGCTTTCTGTCTTTATGTTTCTCTCTGTCTTTCTGGTGAATGCACGTGCCCTAGAGCAAAACCTTCTCCAAAAAAAAAAAAAAAAAAAAAAAAAAAAGAAAAGAAAAAATAATAAAGTTTTAATGTGTTAACTATTTATGTAGAGTCCCATATTTATTTTATTCCTTTTTTTTGAAAGAATTTTTTGCTATAGGGCACAGCACTGAGAGACAGAGACAAAAAGTGAGAAATCACCCCCCCCCCCCCCTCACTGGGGTTGGCCGTGCCATAATCCCTTCTCCATTCTCCTCTTGGGTTTTTGGGCATGCATGCACACATGCCTGGAAGGAGTTTTAAGTCACCGGGTCCAGGATTTGAATTTTGGCCAACTACATGGAAGTCCAGTGACATTACCATTACACCATCTGCTGGTCCCAAGTCCCATATTTATTTTAAGGAGTATATGTAAGTATGCTGGACACCAAAATCTACAGTTCTATTCTCAGATGTAATTTTATAGTTCTAGAGCAAATAATTATAATTTAAAAGATGTTTTTGAAATCAAAAAATAAATCTGGACAGTTTTGATTGAATGCCTTAAACTATGAAGTGTCTCTGATTTTAAGTGAAAAAGGTTTATGAATATCCTATAATGACCACGTCTTCCTAAAATTCTTCTGACATGGTGGAGTGATTTGAAATCTAATTATCACATGTTTTAGGCTAAGATGACTCAGCTGCCTGAGGCAGAAAAGGAAAAGATTGCTGAGCAAGTTGCTGATTTCAAGAAAGTAAAGAGTAAACTGGATGCCGAGATTGAGATATGGGATGACACGAGCAACGATATCATTGTTCTGGCCAAGAAGATGTGTATGATCATGATGGAGATGACAGACTTCACAAGGTAATTATGCGGAAATGATGTGAGAAGTTGATAATGTTTAAAACACTTGTCACATTAGTGAAATCTCAAGTATCTCTGAGTAGCAGATGCCAAGAAATCAAGTGGTAGGGAAAAAGTAAATAATATAAAATTAGAAAGTTGTATGTGTGTACTTGAGAGGCTTTGGCAAATAAACATGGCCAAGATTCTCTTAAACTACTTAAGAATTATTTTAGAACTTTATGCCCTCTCACCTTGGTCTTCCTCAGATGGGATCTCTGTGTTTCATATTACTTTTACAATGAAATTGGTAAAGCAAATTATGATTGCTATTGGAGTAGTCTGGATGGCTGATTTACATAGCTGCATTGTATCAGTTATAGTGGTTTGTATTGTGGTATCCTCAGATTAGCAGTATCTTTTTCTCCTGAGAGCGCAACAAGATGTATTTAAAATGACAGTGAATTAATGATGGCCATGAAGGAATCACATTTTGTGTGTATATTCCAGAAGTAATCAAAAAAGGTTTGTTATCATTTTAAAAATATCGTTCTTCAGAGTTGACCAAAGAGAATTGGAATATATAATGCTCATCCTATCAGTTACTAAAATATATAAAAATACAAACACTGCTAACTGTCTGGGCATAGTTATAAAAGTCACAAAACAAAGAATACCCTGAAGCAAAAGCCATTAATTTGTATGACCATTCAGTAGATATAAAATTATGTCAGGGCCTGCCAGTGAGGTGGTGGTTAGAGCAGCTGTATCCCGCAAAGCCAGCAACGTGGTTCTAGTCCCAGACTCAGCCACTTGAAAAATATGCCAGACACATGTATGCACATACCCAAAATCCTGAAAGGAGAAATAGAGAAAGGATTGTGGCATGGCTATTTACCCATGAAAGTCAGGTGCTTTCTCACAGTCTTTTTCTCTTATTCTTTCTCTTTCTTTCTCTCTGCTGAGCCCACATGCCCTCTAGCAAATACTTCAAAAAAAAAAAAAAAAGAAGAAAAAATATTAAATGCAGTGATGGGATATATGTAATTTAAGAGTCACAATTAATGAAGAATATATATATATATATATATATATATATATATACATATATGTATATATATATATAAAGAGAGAGAGAGAGAGCTCTCCCTGATATTAAGACAGTTTATAATCATTACATATAAAGGAAGAACTCATAAAGAGAATATTGTTAAAATGAACTATATTTAAATATTCTGAATACTAATAAAATATCCTAAGCAATATTAAATGTAAAAGTTAAGACCTAGTGGATGGTGATTAGATCACAGAGGCATCACTCTCATGAATGGACTAATAATGTTGTCAGAGACCCAGTGAGTTCTCCCTGTTGTAAGATAGGATCAATTCTTACAATAGTGTGTTGATAGGAAAGGAAGATGGCTACCCATAGGGTGGTTTCTCAGCACATTTAGATATGCTCTCTGCTTCTTCTGGCCATGTTGTTTTGCTGCCTCACTCCTTTCCAGGAGTGGCTTTCCAGCCTCCAGAATCATGATTCAAATAAATCCTATCCTTTATAAGTCATCCACTCTAACTTACTTCTGTAAGCAATACATTAGCTGACTAAGAGAAAAGGACAAATCTACATGAGTTTACATGCTGATCCTTCTGGTCTCTGCTTGAATGAATGAGCCGAGAATCAGAGAAGACTTTCTTTTCCTTCCAATGTAAACTCTTTCCCCAACCAACCTCTGTACATGGGAAGGTGCTGTTTTACTTTCCTCTCAATAGTTATTACTTCTTAAGATATCTAGTTCATTTGTCTATACGTTCCTATTTCTATATTTATAACAGTGTAAATTATATGAAAATATTACATTTTTCTTCCTGTTTTATACCAAGAACTTATTACAGCATATACATGTATAAAGTATGTATATATCTGCTTAATATATGTTTAATATGTAGTAGTTAAGTGAGTTAAGAAATTAACAAGAAAAAAGGAACTTGAGCTCAGAAAGAACCAGGATTAAGAAACAAAACTCAGGGACCAGCAGTTACGTAATGGCTATGTCGCTGGACTCCCACGTAGTTGACCGTGGTTTGAGTCCCGGACCCGGCGGCTTTGTCTCTGTCTGTCCGGCGAGCGCACGCGCCCTATAGCAAAAACCTCTCCAAAAAAAAAAAAAAAAGAAACAAACTCAGACAAAAAATGGTGGGAGAAACATAAGCTTAAACTCTTGAAACTCACTCTTTAAAATCTCTTATTTGTGAATCCATAAATAGACCTTAAATGCTGAATGCTAAGATTTTAACTGTAATACTCATATGGCATTAAGGAAAGACACATGTCAGGGCAGCGGAAACTGAGATCCTGGGAAAAGCCTACAACTATGCCTCTAAAAGGGAAACTAGAAAAATGGTCATAGGTCATTTTGAACGAGCATCAAGGGAGACTGCCCCCCCACCTCAAGTTATACCTATTAAATTGATCAATTTCATGTTGTATAATCAGAATGCTACTCTAAAAGAATAAAGATTCAAGAAGCAGTGGTGAATGAAGAAATTAGAAAACATTAGTATATTCAAATTAGCCTTGGCAGGACAAAAATGACAACAGAAAGGACAGCTTGAAGTAACTATGGTACACAGAGAACACAGTGACGTTTGGAGAGCAGAGTCTACTATTCTTATATTCAGGAAGCATTCAAAAGTATTAATGTTTCACTTTGCTTCACAGAGAATTATATGATGCATTTTTCATTTTCCAAGGGATCTGTACAATAATGAATATTGAATCCAATAGAATTAACTCTTCATATCAGTAGATGAAATTAATGTGGAGGGTATAAATTAAGTTAGAAAGGAGAATAAATGGAAAAGAAAATGGGGGTAAATTTAAAAAATGCAATTGTGTTATAAATCATACTGAATATATCAATATATCTAATGTAGTAAGCTTACTAGCATTTGTTTAAATTTAAGTATACTAACTCAATAAGTACAAATTTAAAAATTCATTTAACATAGAGACATATAGAAATTTTTTCTAGGAACCATGGGCAAAGAAGAAAACCTCTCTAAAAGTGTGGAGTCCAGCTGGTAGGTTGGTGGCTGAGGCAACTGGATACCATATAGCTCACAGGACAGTTTGAGTCCCAGACCCAGAGGCTTGATAAACGTATCAGGCACATATACATGCGTGCCCAAAATCCTGAGAGTAGAATGGAGGAGAAGGGGTTGCGATGTGGCAATACCCCTTCCCCTGACCCGGGAATGATTTCTCACTTTCCCTCCCTCTTTCTCTCTCTCTCTGAGTCTTTTTAGTGAGTACATTTGTCCTATAGCAAACTAAAAAAGTAAGAGAAAAATATAAGGAAAGGAATAAACAAATGGAAAAGTTGAAAAGTAAATGCTCAATGGCTTCTATTTGCTGTGTGAGGCCTTCCGTGAACCATCAGAAAGCTTGAGAAGACAAAAGTTAAGGAATAGCTTGGGTAGAGAAATGATTCAATATATAAAAGGTAGTCAATTATACATTGTTTTGCTCTTATTTGGAACTCTAATGTGTTTATTAGGAGCAGAGTAAATAGATTTTCTCTTCACACGTTCCGAGACTAGTTGGGTTAGATTTATCTGAAGTCCTAGGTTATGAAGGAATTTGTAGCTCAATTACAACTACTAGAAAGAATTTATTGAGATGACTGACTGGGTTCAGAGTAAGAGGAAAATTTCATTAGAAAACAGAAGTGGAAAGGTAAAAAAAGCCCATCACTTGGCAATGGTGACTCACACTCTTCATTGCAGTTTTTCTTGCTCTGCTTGTCTTCCTCCCAAAGGAGTTAAGGTCTTACTGTTGACAGACTTTGATTAAGTTTGAAAAGAATTCTGTTAAATCAGTGACTTTGGGAATATCATAACTTGTAGCAAGGGTGTTATAAGAGAATGCATTACTCCTGATTAAGTCATTGGAAAACAGACATATTTCATGTTTTACAGAAGTTAAACAGCCCAACATTCTCACAACATATAGGTATCACTGTCAAAGATATCCCCAAACAAAAGAAATAGTACATGTTCTATTTGTAGAAAGGATCCGTACCAAGGTGGGATTTTAGGCTCTGATAATCTCCACTTGAAGTGAATCCAGAGCCACCTAAATATTCAGTTCATATAAACTGTGATAATTCTTCGGTTGCATGGAAATGGATGAAACCCTTTTTCACTTCTGACTCCCAATTGTTTTAAGAATTTTTTTCTCAGATCTGTCTCTCAAATCTATTTACTCTGCTCCCAAGACACATATCAGATTTCGAAATAGGTGAAAAACAATATACAATTAACTACTTTATATATTAATGTTTGGTTGAGGGTTAAATTTAGTAGTTTTATATGTAGTATTATTCCTTAGTTGGACAACCCAATTCCTTCATTTTAGCTAATTTGTAGTGAGACCTGTGAGAATGGGGCTCATAGCTGGCAGTGTAGTATTTCTGTCCTGCATATAGACTTTAAAACAGCTATATAGTTAAAAATGACGAAAACAATGCATTCTCTATCTCTTCGGAAGTGCCACTAAATACTGTTTCTCATTTTTTCAAATACTATTTTATTAATAACAGATGTAATAATAGCTAAACTTTGATGAATGCTTATCATGACTCATTTCCACCCTTTGTCCTCCATTCTTTTTTTTTTTTTGAGAGGTTTTCGCTATAGGGAGCATGCACTCGCCAGACAGACGGAGAGAGACAGAGAGACAGAAAGCAAGAAATCACCCCCCAGTGGGAATGGTCACGCCGCAATCCCTTCTCCTCCATTCTCTTCTCGGGATCTTGGGCACACACGCACATGCACTCGGCGTGAGTTTTAAGCCACCGCGTCTGAGATGCGAACCGCGGTGGACTACGTGAGAGTCCAGCGACATAGCCACTACGCTAACTGCTGGTTCCCTGTCCTCCATTCTTGTGAGTTTTCTCATTTATATCATCTGATTCCCAAATTCAACCCCTGTATCTCATTCAAAGTCTCTTTTACTAAACTTCACTTGCTAGACTTTGTTTAAATCTTTTTTAAAAATGGTTTTATTTCAATACATAGATTTATTACTACTTATTCCATCTATCATCTATGTATCTTTAGTTATCTATCTACCTATCATCTCTATCTATCTATCTATCTATCTATCTATCTATCTATCTATTTAAGTTGACCAGAGAGGGAACAGAGCAAAAGAGAGGAAAGTGAGAAAGCAAGCCACCAGGTCCTAGACTCGAACCAAGGTCGACCATGTGGGAGTCTAGCTAAACTATTTTTCTGTTGCTCTACCCTCCACCAATACCTCCTGTCATCTAAAATCTGGACACTTAGAATCACACAGCACATTACACAATTATTCTTATTTTAAATTTTTCCATTTGTTTTCCTCTTTAAGAAGGGACTGGGTCTTTTTATATTTTTGCCAATAGGGTAAGAATTTGTAATGCAATGGGTAGATGCCCAGATTCTAAAGTTGAACCAACCCCAATTCAAACAACTTTCACTTGTTTGTCTTTAAGCAATTTATATGACTTCTATTTCTTTCTCAAAAAAATGGAGGTTATCAAGCAATCAAACAATCTTCAGATTGAAAAATGAGAAATAAGAAAACATATGAATTAGTCAGGCTTTGTGATTTTAAACATGATTTCTCCTGGGTGAAGAGCTATCTATGTAGTCACATAAGCTGTGATATATTATTCATACTGAACCTGTAGCATTTTTTAATAACCTGGAACAGCCTGGCATTCCTTTCATTTAGCCTCTGGTACAATCTAGAATCAGAATTAAGGTCCTAGAACTTGCTAGAGAAAAGCAAGTCTTTTCTCTTGCACCAATTATATTGCCAGGGAAACATCTTCCAAATGTTTGCCTGGATTGTGAGAGTCTGGAGAGGGGTAGAGAGTGGGGTGACTGGCAGTCTATCTTTAGGATTTAAGTATTCTCATTTATTTAATCCCCTGTCATCAGTTCAAGGTACACCACCCCTAAAATAAGTCTAAAAACCTCTCATTGCAAAAACTCTTTATTTTACCATCTTCAGAAAACAATCTCCATAATTGCGTTGGGGTAAAGGAGGGGTAGATAGTCAGTGATATGATTTGATTTCTAAGAATGTACCAACCATAAGGTTGATGTTGGTTCATCAGAAAAGTCATGCTATATTTTTTCTACATTTTTCTATGAAAAAACGCATCATGACTTTTTCTGATGACACCAAATCATTAAAATGATAAAATTGAGGTCCATTTTATGTGGCAGGCAATTGGGGAAGATTCAGAGTTCTCATCCTTGGTCTACCTGAATCCACTCTGTGCACCTGTGGTCCCAGCTGGCTACAGAGTTTGAGGAAGGATGGCAGAATAAAGGTCCTGCCGAGGCTACATCTCTCTGCTCAGGAAACAAATAAATAAAAAGTTATGCAATTAGCAATACCAAAATAAACATAATACTGTCCAAATCAGTAATATTTCCAAAATAATTTATTCAAAATATGCCAGGGAGGTGTTATCCTTCATGAAATTTAATTAATTCATTCATTTTTAATTTACAATAGAGTATGTACAGTCACCAGAGAGAGAGAGAGACAGAGAGAGTGAAAGTGAGAGAGAAAGCACTCCTGGGGTAAAGGCCGCAATGCAATCCCTTATCCCCCCATTCTCCTCTCAGGATTTGGGGCATGTACACACACATGCCTAGTGTGTTTTTTCAAGCTGCTGGGTCTGGGACTCAAACTGTGTGCTCGGTCTTGTGGGATCTAGCCACTTAACCATCATGCCACTTGGTTGGCCCATGACATTTTGTATTTTAAATTACAATGCAATGAGTCCATTGTTTTGTTACTCTACTTTAAGTATGGCTTCTTATACTCAGGAGTTAACAATGGTGGAATATGTGGACTGAAAGAGATTTGCTACAAATCCCTGAGCTCTCAGTTTTCCTTACCTCCAAGAGAGCCTAAGATTTGATGGGGCAATGGGAGAGAGACTTTGAAGTCTGTCAAACTAAAGGGAAAAGAAAAAGAGTATTCGTAAATACTCATGTAGAGGTAATATGAATTTATTGCAGAGAAGGAGTCCTTGGGAGCAGCAGCTGCAGAGTGATGGTGGGTGACAGACAAGATTAGGAGGGGTTGTATTTGTGGCTCACCCCGTGCAGACCTCCCATCAGAAGCAGGCTTGTCGTAATGAAACATTTCTGCCCTGCTTGGCTTTTCCAAGATACAGTCCTGAGAAACGGAATAGAAAATGAGTAGAGGGAGGGGTGAAATTCATCTTGCCTCTATTCAGCTGGGGTTTTAGAATGAAATCTTTTTGGAAGCACAGTTGGAATGTGTAAAATCTATGTTCTGTGCCTCATATCCCCCTTTTTTTTAAAAATAAGAAATCTGTTCACACATGACTCACTTCGCTTTCTGAGGTAAACTGTCTATATTCTAATATAGTGTATTAATGAAAATAGCAATTTAGGTATGACAGCCCACACAACAAAGGAAGTAGAAGTATGGGTGAGCTTTCTGATTATTCCTTTTAAAACTGATCTGTGCCACAGAAATGGATGATTATCTGTGGATCATAACGTATATAGCATCTTCACCTGGACTGGTGTGAAGCGTACTCATGTTGGGTAAATTCACTATACAAGCTGTAGTGTTGTATAGTGATTGAATGTATAAAATAAATTAAAATAATAAAAATGTCTGTGCCTTAAGATTTAACTCTAAAAGCAGAGAAATTTTGTTCATGCTGGTAAAAGCAATGTAAAGATATATAGTGATTAAATGTAAATTTAAAAAAAATGAATATGTTTTTTAAAAAAGCATAGGAACCTAACTGTTGCTTCATTTGATAAGGCTACTGAATTCTTTCTCATGTGTATGGTAAATACATGCAATTATCTAAAACTGATATAAAATATGAGATATATGGGTCACTATTTAAAATTTAAATATGTCTGGCTTCTTAATTTATAACTTTGAGGACTCATTTATTTTATATTTGAAGTAAATATTGTTTACTGTGTTCTACAAACATGGCTCACTTTTTCCTGTTGGACAGTGTATTAGAGTAATTATAAGCTATTATTATTATTGTCTTTACCATGCATGTTTTATTTATGGAGTCTCAAATCACTGGGAACATTTAGTAAGCAAAGAGAAATGCTTTCACATAAAGGAAAAAGATTCTACTTGCCAGTTATTTTTTATTAGATATGGTAAAATGTACATATACTCTAACATGATAAGTAATAGGCAAAAATTCAGCTTAAATAACATTTTAGTAATTGTTTATTATCATTAAGTGAGAGCAGAAATACTCTTACCTGGAATCTGGCATTTCAATTTCTGATCTCTGTAGTAAATGTATCAGAGGACCGGCGAAATAGCTATGCAAATTTCTAAGTGACAGAACAATTCTGTATATTGTTAATCGGCAGCTATTTCAAGCACATAGAATTAAATTATGCATTGTTTGGAGCACCGGAGACTGAACAATTAGAAAAACATGAACACACAAGGATCGCCTAAATGAGGACATACAGAGACGATTTGTTCTAGACCTACTCAAGCAAAGGAGTCAGCCACCATCTCTAGCTTCTGATAGAGTTTCAAAGGCAGGTGGGAAAAGGAAAAACTTAAGAAAAGGAAAAAGGGGTGAGGAGGTGGCATAGTGGTTATGGTGCTGGATTCCCACATGGCTAAACATAGTTTAAGTGCCAGACCTAGTGGTTTGAAGATCACCCCAGGTATGTGTATTTGTGTGTGTGTGTGTGTGTGTGTGTGTGTATGCCCAAAATCCTAGGATGAGAATGGAGGAGAAAGGACTGTGGCATGGCCATCACGCCTGGGAAGTGATTTCTAACTTTTCTTCTCACCGTCTGTCTGTCTTTTTCTTTCTGGAGAGTGCAAGAAGCCTATGGCAAAAACCTTACAAATAAGTAAATAAATAGACTTCAGGTTTTTTTCTGATTGAGGATTGTTAATATAGGGAAACTGCAGGGAGGCTAACTAGAAGCAGGGCAATATACGTGATTGGTTTGGGAAGCATATTAATTTTCTCTGATTGTGACCGAATTACAGGCGGAAACAAATATAGCTAAGTTAGCTGTCATTGACCAAATAGGAAATTTAATTTTTTTTTAAATTATTGCCAGGGCACAGGGCACATACTCTTGCCAGAGAGAGAGAGGGAGAAAGAGAGAGAGAATGTGAGCATCCTCCAGTAGTGTGTAGTCATGTCACAATCATTTTTCCTCCGCTTCTACATTCCATCAGGACTTGGGGCATGCACACACATGTACTTGTTGTGTTTTTCAAATCACTGGGTCTGGGATTCAAACCAGTATTGGTCCTGTGGGATCCGGTTCCCTGTGCATGCACAGTGCTTAACTGCTTCACTATGGGCCAGCCCTAGAAATTTAGTCTTTAGTATCTTAATGTCTTTGGGTTAGAAATACACATGAGCAGCAGGGTTGAAATAATGAACACTGTCTTTTTTAGTTTACTTTGGAGCCAGAGTACCATCTACTATTTTTTTTTTTTTTTTGGAGAGGTTTTTGCTGTGAGGCATATGCGCTCGCCAGAAAGATAGAGAGAGACAGAGAGACAGAAAGTGACAAATCACCCCTCAGGAGGGATGGCCACCCCACAATCCCTTCTCCATTCTCCTCTCGGGATCTTGGGCACACACGCACACACGCCCAGCGTGAGGTTAAGCCACCGGGTCTGGGACTCAAACTGCGGTCGACTACATGGGAGTCCAGCAACAAAGCCATTATGCCAACTGCTGGTCCCCAATCTAGTATTAAGTTGAAGTTTTAGTAAGGATGTCACTTGATTCATCAAAATAGATGAAAGTAGTAAATAAGTGCACTTTTGCATAGAATATCCTGATAATAATAATATTTTTGTATAGTATCTTTTGACCTCATGTTCTGCTTTTGAGGGAAATTTAAGAGTAGGAGATATTGTACCTCAGCAATTTTTGATGTAAACTACTTAAATAGAAAACAAAAGATGTCAAAACAATTTAAAATTTAGGTAGATAAAACCTAGCACTGTGGCATGAGTATATATTGGAAGCCAATTGTCATTTCTTCCTGATATAACATAGTTTGGTGTTTAATTATTTCTTTAGGTTCAGAGTAAACAGGAAGCTCTATAAAATCAGCTCTAATTAAGTCAAGCAATGTTATCAAGTCTCTAAGTGGTATAATACATTTATTAGTTATTTCCTTTTTCACCTCAACAGATTACCTTGCTCATTGAATTTTGCCAGATGTATATGAAAGTACTCCATAGAGTGGAAAATGCCAGAGCACTGCCATTTGTTTCTCTTGTTTTTCCCAGTGAATGTTGACTTTAGAATCCAACACTCCATCAGTAAATCCTGATGTCTTCACTAGATGCCTTTTGTGGTGTGGACATAGCACCAACCCTCTTGCAACCTAGAATTTTTTCACTGTTAAAATTTAAAATGAGTAAAGTGTAACCCACCTGAAAGGATTGCTGTTATGACCATATAAATAATGCATTTTCAAAATGCTTGGTTCAGAGGAAGGATACAATAAATGGTGACCATTATTTTCAAGTGACTTTAGGTTCACTAAAAGAAGAACATGACAGGCATGAGAAAGCCCAAGGAGAGAGCTAGTGTGGAATTATATTGGGTTGTTGGAAAAATCATGACACGTTTTTGCATGGAAAAACAGAAAATATTTCATGAATTTTTTCAATGACCCAGTAATTCTTTACAGAGTTCCACAAAAATTACAGAGACCATGAGACAGATCCACATAAGACCATGGAAGGGGAAAGGGGAAGGAGAGGCAATAGCTGCTGGAAGAGACAAGAAGGAAATGTTTTAGCTAAAACAGGACATGAATCAATCATGATGGGCAGCTAATCCATGGTTAGATAATATTACAAGAGAGGGACCAGCAGATGGCATAGCTGTTACATTGCTGGACTCTCATATAGCTGACTGTGGTTTGAGTCCTGGACTCAGTGGCTTGAAATCACACCGTGTGTGTGTGCATGCGCAAATATGTGCTCGAGACCCCTGGAGGAGAATGGAGGAGAAGGGCTTGCAGCATGGCCATCCTACTGGGGAGGGGATTTCTCTCTTTCTCTCTCTCTGGTGAGTGCACATACCCTAAGGCAAAAATTGCTTAGAAGAATTACAAGAGAGTCAAAGGATGAAGTGAAGTTTCAGTGATACGGGTCTTGTGGGGTAAGGAATAGATTATATTCTCCATTGGCAAAAATATGGATGTAGAAAGCTCCTCTGGTAGGCAACTAATACATTTCAAAATAGACCAATATTGAAGAATGTTGTTTTAAATAAATAGAAACTTTTATTTTGTTCACTTTTGATTTTTTTTGGGGGGTGTAAAGATGCAGTTATGAAGCAATGGAATCCTACGTTAAAAACAAAAAGTCATTACATTTTTAGGTACACCCTGACATATTAATATCCCTTGAGCTCTGCCTCCTACAAAATATGAGATTAGAAAGAGTAGATTCAAACATTGGAGGAGTGTCAGTGTGCCAGCTGGCCACCATGTGTTTGACTTGTGTTTAACAATGAGTATTGGCTGACCTCTGCTGAAGAACACGGACAGTATCTGGGTACCTGAGGCAATTGCAACCCACAAGTGAAAACACAGTCTCTCAGATTTGTAATGGAATACCGAGAGATGTCAAGGTGAGTCACATCACATAAATGTCACCTGCTCTGACAGCATTCAGGACATCTGCCCATGGTGCTTTTCTTCCGATTTTCTCCTTGTATAATGAAGCAACTCTAAGATGCCAGTGGGGACTGGTAGTCTTTTCCAGTGCATCAATAGAAAAGGACATAATGTATTTCAAATCTGGCTCATTTGATATAGCCAAGGGCAGACGCTGAATTGCAATTGCTCTTGATAAGAGCAAAATGCATTTAATAGAGCTACACAGAAAAATTAACCTAAAAAAGGACACAAGGAGCTCTGTAGTATTTCCTCAATGACTGCATTTCCAGTGGAATTGCTGACATTAGGTTCAATATGTGTCTATTATTTTTAATAAAGAGATATGTTCAAATTACCATTTTTAGCAAATATATTCCAACAAATAGACAAATATTTTGATACTTAAAAAACAATCGTGTCATATATTCCCATCATAATTTCTTACTCTTGTTTTTCATATTCTCACCTAAGTATTTTTTCTCTAGTATCATCATTAGATTAATTATCTCCTTTAAATTATTCTGGGATTCTTCTTCTTCTTTTTTTTTTTTCCACTTTTGTTACCCCAATTGCTACTTTATGTTTACTGCTTTCTAGGAACATTAATTATGAACACACCTTCTGTTTGTTTGCTTGTTTGTTTTTCCCCTACCTCTCTGGCATCAGTGTAATTCGATGGTATTTGTCGGTTTTATGCTTTTCTTCCCAGTTTGTTCCTCTTGTCTTAGTCTCTAATAGTCTGTTCTCCATCTACCCATTCTCTTCATTTTCTGCAATTCTCCTGGTTTGCCTTTGCATATTTGCCTCTTCCAAGGGACCCTCTTTATCCCTTTGTCAGTTTCTCATCAATGATCCTTCCTCTTTCTTCTTGCCCCTTTTACTGCTTTTCCTTCTTTCTACTAGTAACGTGCTTCTAACCATGCCATTGCTTTCTCTTTATATTTATATAATGCCTTCCATATCATCCCTTCTGCTATCACTTTCTTCACTCACAGTTGATCGGTATTTACTGAGTTTTTTTTAACAAGTTTGGTACAGGGGGACCTGATGCAGATCTTGTTTTCACTCATTTAGAAGAGGCAGACATAGGGATGGACAGACATAGGCATGGTGTTTAAATGTGTTGGACTCCCATATGGCCGACCGAGGTTTGAGTCCCTGACCTGGTAGCTTGCTTTCTCACTTTCTCTCTCTCTTCTCTTTCACACTGTCCCTCTCTGGTCAAGTTAAAATAAATAAATAAATGTTAAATAAAACAATTGTTTTTTTTGTTTTTTTGTTTTTTTTTTGGAGAGGTTTTTGCTAAAAGGGCACATGTGCTTGCCAGGAAAACAGAGAGAGAAGGAGAGACAGAAAGGGAAAAATAAACCCCTGAGGGGATGACCATGCCGCAATCTCTTCTCCTCCATTCTCCTCTTGGGATCTTGGGCACACACGCACATGCGCCCATCGTGAGTTTAAGCCGCCGGGTCTGGGACTTGAACCGTGGTTGACTACGTGGGAGTCCAGCAACATAGCCATTACACTAACTGCTGATCCCAAAACAATTCTATAAAAAAAAAAGAGGCAGATATATAAATTAGTCAACAGAAAAATAGGGCCAGCAGGTGGCTTGGTAGTTAGGGTGCTGAACTTCCCTATGGCTGACTGTGCAGTTCTAGTCCCGGACCTTACCACTTGAAAATTATGCTGAGTGCATTTTGGGGACATGGCGTGTCCCCAAAATCCCAGGAGGAGAATGGACAAGAAGGGTTTGCAGTGAGGCCATTCCTTTTGGGGGATGATTTCTCACTTTCCCTCTCACCATATCACTCTCCAGTGAGTATCTATGGAAAAAAACTTTATCAGGAGAAAAAAATAAAGTTCAGAAAGATAGCTAGCTCCATGGCCAGTGGAATAAAGGCACTGGATCTTACATGACTGACTGTGCAGTTCAAATCCTAGACCCAGCGTATTTGCCTATTTGCTTCAGAAACAGGCTGGGTTATGTGTGTGTGTACCCCGAATTTTGAAAGAGGAAGAGATGGAGAGAAAGGATGTCAGCATAGCCATTTCTTATGGGGGGAGTGATTTTTCCTCTCCCTCTCTCTCTCTCTCTCTTGTGGCAACATATGTGCCCTATAGGGAAAAGAAAAATGAAGAAAGTACATGGGGATCAGCAGATGGCATAATGGCTATGTCACTGGACTTCCATATAGCCAACCACAGTTTGAGTCCAGGACCCAGTGGCTTAAACTCATGCCAGGTGTGTATGTGTGCCCAAGATCCTGGGAGGAGAATGGAGGAGAAGGGATTGCCATCCCCCCTGGGGGGGTGATTTCTCATTTTCTGTCTCTCTGTTCTCTATCTCTGTCTTTCTGGCGAGTGCATGCGCCCTATAGCAAAAACCTCTCCAACAAAAAAAGAAAAGTGCATGACAGCAGATAAACTCAGGATTTTATAGCAACCTTAGAGAATGACAATGTAGATTGGGAAAGGGTGACATAAAGAAAAATTTTCCTGGATGATGTATCACCTCATGCAATTTTTGAAGGGGAGTTAATGAACGGTAGAAAGAGCTTTCTAGGCAGAGGAGACAGCGTGAAAAAAAGGGTCAGTGACACAAAATATCATGTCATTGACCGCAGTTTGCCATTGCTAGATCATAAATATAAGGTGGAGAATGAAGAAAAGAAACTTGAGAATGGAGCAGGGTCTCACTGTAGATGGTGTTCTTTGTCACATCGAGAACTCTGAACATGATCAGGAATGCTGGATAAATTTGAATCAAGAGATAGCCCAAATTGGATATGCATCTTACCATATATTTTGTTCAGCTATTTAGAGAGCAGATTTGAGGGGTGTTAGTATAGAGTTAGGGATCCCAGTTGAAGGCTGTTTTATGAGAATTGGGATCAGGATGCAACAGAGAAAGACCAGAGAGGAGAGGGCAGGTCTAAGAATTATTTAGATGAAAAAAATGAAACAATATAATTTCTGACTACATGAAGGGAATGTGGGAGAGATTGAGTCCAAGAATCTACACTGAGTAAGATTAGATGCAACATCGAAGAGAGGACACGGCCACGGCTCATCCTTTGTTCTCCCTCCCTAACAGGTCTTCCAACAATAGTGATACCTTGTGTTTTATAGAAGTACACTATAATTTTGAAAGCTTTAACCTAAATATTACTTAATTCTCATAATAATCCTCTGAAATTAAGCAGGTAGTTTCATCAACAATTACCTATTAGTCAGCCCAGGCTCCCAGTTTGGCAGTCAGGTGGCTGGCATCCACTGTAAGTCTCAGTAAATATAGGCATGAAGGTATTGCCTTTCAACCACTATGGACTAACTAGAAATTGACAGCAAGAACTGTGAAAAATATGCAAATATGTAGAAACTTAAAAAAAAAATGCTTCTGATCACACTGGGTCAATGAAGAAAGAAATTCAAAAGTTTCTTGACATTAAGTGGCAATGGAAACTTGACATACCAAAACCTGTGTGATATAGTGAAAGCAGGGACATTTAATAAGGAAATTAATAGCAGTAAATGCCCATATTAAAAACAAAACAAAACAAAACATGGGGCTAGCTGTGTTGTGTGGTTAGGAAGGTTGAATCCTATATGGTCAACTGTGTAGTTCAAGTCCCAGGGCTGGCAGCTTGAAAAATACATTAGTATGCATGCCCAAAATCCTAAAAAAGAGAGAGAGATGGAGAAGAAGGGTGTAAGGGTGTGAGGATTCCCCATAGGGGCAGTGGCATTCTCAGTTTCTCTCTCTCTCTCTCTCTCTCATCTCTGTCCAGCAACTGCATGCACCCTCTTGCAAACAAATGGAAAAAGATGGTAAATAAACAACATAATGACACTTCTTCAGGAACTAGAACTAAATTCGAAGGTAGTAAAGAAAATGAACTAATAAATATTGGAGAAGAAATAAATGAAATAGAGATCAAAAGCAAAACCATGAAAGAGGCTAAAGAGGGTGAGCCTCATGAGAACCATCTTCCATCTGTGACTCCTTACCATTGGACTGCCCACTGTTGCTCCTACAAAGTTCTCATCCCCATCCACAGGAACAGATTTAATAGAAGGAAGGTAACAACTGGTTTAGAATTCACCTTTAATAAGTAAATATTTTATATACACAACATGGCTTACACAGCAGGTTTTATATCTTTTGCATATAGACATACAACTGTATTGACACACAGACAGTCTAATGGTCCTTTCACATCTGCTACTCTTTTGTTTTGTATTTCCATGAAGCTGGATTACAGATGCAGACTTTTTCTTTTTTCTTTTCTTTTTGGAGAGGTTTTTGCTATAGGGCGCGTGCATTCACCAGAAAGCCAGAGAGAGAGAGAGAATCAGAAAGCGAGAAATCACCCCCCAGGGGGGATGGCCATGCCGCAGTCCCTTCTCCTCCATTCTCCTCTTGGGATCTTGGGCACGTACACACACATGCCTGGCGTGAGTTTAAGCCACTGGGTCTGGGACTTGAAGTGCAGTCAACTACATGGGAGTCCAGCGACATAGCCACTATGCTAACTGCTGGTCCCAAGATGTAGACTTTTTCTAAAAGTGATTTGTGGAGCTTACAGGATAGTGAACATATGGAGGTACATGGAAGCTCTATGGCCTGACTCCCTCCCCTTGCTTGATCCTTGCCATATGCTTCTCTTCCATTTGCCTGTTCCTGAATTATATGCTTTATAATAATCTGATAAATATTTTTAAAAATTGTATTATCCTAGACTAGCTGAAAACTAGAGAAACAGCTTTTCTAATATCAGTAACAACACAGAGGAGGTTGATGATAATAGAGGTATTTTTTGTACTACATTCACTGTCATTGCAAATGGGAGATGAATACAAGTAAAGGTTAGGACACACTTCACCATGAGCTAACTCCTCTTTATCTGAATCCTCTTTCTGGTAGAAGGAATCATATCATGTTTTACATTTACATTTCTAGGTGGTATTCATTGATAAGGGCTCTTGAGTAAAATATGTCCTTGTTCACTATTCCCCATTGCTATTAAAGCGGTGTTTCCACATAAAGTTTAGGTTAAAGATGAGGATTAATTATGTGAATTGGGTATTTGTCCAATAGACAAACAAGAGAGAATGGATTGAATTATGATTCCTATAAGGAGCTTGGCAACAACATAACCTCATAAACTAATTGAAGAGACTTGTCAAATTATACTTGGCAGCTTAAAGTCTTGGAATGAAAATGAGAGTTAGATCAGAATTAATCTTCGTGTTTTTTTACATTAATCAGTGTTTAGTTTTGCTTTTTTTTTTTTTTTTTTAATCATAATAGATCGTGTGCATGTGAGAGAGAAAAAGAAAGAAAAAGTGGAAAGGATTGTCCACAAGGTTTGGTTGTGCTGCGATCTCTTTCTCCAGTCCTCCAGCCCATCAGATCTTGAACACTCACACACATGCCCTTGTTTCAGATCGACCAGGTGAAGAACTCAAATCATGGTTGCCACGTGGTTTCCAACACTGCAGTCCACCAACCCATTGCCTGCAAGACCATATATAGGCATAGTTTTTTTTTTCTTTCTTTTTTTAAGACAGTTTGCCTTAGGGCACATGTGTTCACTGAGAGACAGACAGACAGATAGTGAGAGAGAAAGTGAGATATCACTCCCAGGGAGGATGGCCATGTTGCAGTCCCTTCTCCATTCTCCTCCCTGGATCTTGGGTATACACATACATGTGCCTGAAGATATTTTCAAGCTACGAGGACTTGAACCATAGTCATGCATATGGGAATCCAGCTATGTAACCACTATACAATCTGCTGGCCCCGGCCCTAGTCTTTTAAGCAGATGTAACCTATTCTAAAAAGAGCATAATACTTTACAAAATTGATCTTGCCAAACAAGAATTTTCTATAAAGATCTGGAATTTATCAAATTTGAATCATTTAAAAATTTGTTACTACTATATAAATTCTATGAATCTCTTTAAGTCTCTGTGATATAGACTAGGCCAAATGATTTAATTTTCTAAACTTTTAGATGAATTCAGCTACCATATGTGCATAGTTTTAACCCAAAGCAAAATAAGAATTTAGAACAATTGGTCTTAAACTATAATCAGAAATACCTGGAGAACTTTTTAAACACATGCAATTTTGCACCTTCTCTAGACTTGCTGAGTCTGAATGTGAAGGTTTAGCGATTGATAATATTTTTAACTTCTCAGTTGATTCTGCTGTAAACTGCTTGAAAAATAACAGCTGAAAGAGCATGATTAATATTACTGGATAAAGGATGGTCTATTCAATAAATGATGCATGAAAATAAAAAAAAAATACTTATTATCAGGTAGAGAAAATAATATATATAACCTTTTGTGTACTATGCTACCCTCATTGTGAGTATGTGTTAATACTAAATGTATACCTATATGTTCTCACATCCACAAAACATCTCTGGATGTTTTCCTCTAGAGAACTGGGGGTCAGGTAGAGGTGAAGGAATGTTTATTTTTGATTTTAGCATCTATCCTTTTATGCCATTTTAAATTAGTTTTTTTTTTCTTTATTTATTTTTGTATATACATTTAATCGCATTGTTTAGCTTACAATGTGAGCATTTCAATATGTGAACATTTCTCCCCAGTCCCGTTGATCAAAATATCTTCAACCGGTAACACCACACTTAGTTTTGACTAAGCTTCTAAATTACAAATGTGTGTGTGAGAGGGTGAGTAGGTATGTAGGGAATGAATATTTGAGCATGTAAAAAACAAACAATATGTAAAAGAATATGATACCTTATTGTATTTTTTAACACTAGGTAAATTTTTATTTTTCCTTAGAAAAATTGCTCCAATTTTTAAGAACAGTAAGTAACCATATGCGATAGTCAGTCTTGCCTATTTTTCATCTTCACCCATCCTTAATCTCTACCACATAATTATTTACAGAGTTCACACTATTAAATCAGTTCCAATGCTAGACTAGAATATAGGACAAGTGACATATGGTTTCTACTCTCAAATGTTGGCAATAAAAACATAAACACATAAAGAATATGTGTAATATAAACTCATCCCCAAATATCTCTTCTCAAAAGATTTAAGTGTAAAGCCATCAAAACTTTCTACTGAGACTCTAATAACATATAAATAAGTAGGACATAGACAGTCCTGTTATTTCTTTCATTCTTAGTATTTCCTCTGTCTCTCATTTCTGTAATATTGACCTGTTTCTTCCCAATCCTTTGTGAACGTATTTATCTATTTTTATTCTTTGTTTCTACCATCATAATGATGTGTTTTTGCTTAGTTTTTGGTTTATTCTAAATGCTTATTGGTTGCCAACGTACCACACAAAAGAGATTGAAGGTATGAGGAATAGGGTATTTTGAACTGTGTGTCTGTATATGTGGTATTTTATTCCCCTGGAATAGCCTTTTCATTTCTTACCTGCACCATTTTCTGCTTTATAAACTCTTCAGAAATGTACTCACATTCCATTTATCCATCTAATTACTCTCTCTGCTTGTTTTGAAATATATAATTTGGAATTGCAAAACTACATAGGACACAAATAGAAAAATATAATTAAAAGAGGTGAACAACAGGGGACCAGCAGTTGGCGTAATGGCTATGTCGCTGGACTCCCACGTAGTCGACCGCGGTTCGCGTCCTGGACCCGGTGGCTTACAACTCACGCCGGGCGCGTGTGCGTGCGTGCCCAAGATCCCGAGAGGAGACTGGAGGAGAAGGGATTGCGGCGTGACCATCCCCCCTGGGGGGTGATTTCTCGCTTTCTGTCTCTATGTCTCTCTCTGTCTGTCTGGCGAGCGCACGCGCCCTATAGTGAAAAACCTCTCCAAAAAAAAAAAAAAAAAAAAAAAAAGAGGTGAACAACAGAAGGCACAGGAAAGAAAAAGACTTGGTCCTACAGTAGAACTGGTGATATTCAAACATAAAAATTCATACTCAGGGGCACAGATGGCATGGTGGTTAAGGCTGCTGGAATCCCACATGGCTGGCCACGGTTTGAGTCCTAGACTCAGAGGTTTAAAACTCACACTGGGCATGTATGCATGCATGCCCAAAATCTTGAGAGGAGAATGGAGGAAAAAGAATTGCAGTGTGGCCATCCCCCCAGGTAATGATTTCTCACTTCCTGTCTCTCTCTGTCTCTCCAGCAAGGGCACTTGTTCTATAGCAAAAATCTCTCAAAAGAAAACCAAAAATGTACCCAAAATACTGTGTAGGATGCTTATCAAAGATGGGCCATAAATTTTACCCTAAGCTGTTTAATTAACTAAAGAGAGTGACTTAAAATAGTACAACTTGGGACCAGCTGGTGATGCGGAAGTTAAGGCAGCTGGATCTCATTACACCCAACTGCACAATTTGAGTTCCAGACCTGCTGACTTGAAAAAAAACATGGATCATATGTCTGTGAGTGTCCAAAATCTTGAGAGGTAAATGATGAGAAGGGATTCCTGTGTAGACCTCTCACCCTGAGGGTGCTTTTTTACCTTCTCTCTCTCTAGCTCTCTTTCCAATGACCACACAGGCCACATGGTAATTTTTTTTTAAAGAACAGTTTGTTATTAAAATATAATTAAATATTCAGAGAAAGCACAACAGTTTCCGATTTGCAGGTACACAATTTATTTTGTATTCTTAACCCAGAGTTCAGGGTTTTGCTTATGGGTGGTGTCTGTTTTTCTTTCATGAGCTTTAATTGGCTAGGACTGATTCCTTCTCATTCAAGTGAATAATGTCTAGGTCACAGGAAATTGAAAGTCAGTAGCTACTCAAGGAGTTCTCTGGAATACTCACAGTGCATAAATTAGAGTTTTAAAAAATGACACAAAACAAGTAAATGGTCAAAATAATGTTCATTTTTAGATTATGCAAATGAAGGTAAGGAAGAGAAGCTAGCTTTTCAAATCATCTAAATAAACATGTTACTTTCTCATCACTGAGCATTGGGCAACTGCTGCTGTTGCTGAAGTTAGGTGAAAACTGTGAAGAACTGAACAGAAGACGACGTAACTAGGGATGCTTATGAGCCCCAGAAATGCAACAGTAAATGCTTCTTTTTGTTTTCCTTTCTCTGAATTTTCTAGTAGAATGAATCAGAGATTGATGATAACTGACGAGGGAGGAAGTGTGCTGAAAACTTCATGGTTGTCAGTCAGTCCAACTGCATAGCATTTACATATTTTATATTTATTTATTTATGTAATGTTTCAAATAAATATTGAGTCATTTAGCACTTTCCAAACTTGAAAATTTCATTTGTTGTTCACCATAAATACATGAATGATTAATAAAATAGGAAAAGTATCTTTAAATCACTTTCATTTATATTGTCTATTTTGACTATCCAGATTACCTACAAAAAAGATTAAAAGTAGGTAATGATAATTTATTAAGTATCATTGTATTTCAGACTTAATTCTAAATTCTTTACCTAACTTATTAAATTAAATCCTGTGAGGTATGTTATGTTATTATTATTTTATAGATGAAGACATTGAGGTATGGAGAAAATATATAACTAACGTAAGGCACAACTGATAAATATGACAGACAGATTTAACTCCAGGCAGTTTGACTTGAGAACCCACTGTAGACTTTACCAATATATTGGCAGGTCAGTGTTAGAAACAAATATTATATAACCCTGTGATTTCTATTACTTATCTTGCTATATGACATGTAGAAGTATAGAAAAAAACTCATCTGGTAGTCTGAAGTTATAGGAAATCCAGCCATAACTTTTTAATCAGTCAGGATCAGAAGTCAACGTGTTTCCATTACAAGCCTGCATAATAAACATAGCTCATAAAATAACTACAGGCTAGCAGGTATTCCAGATCTATATTCTTATATTTTATATTCCAGCTCTGTATTCTTCAATCTAGTCATTGTCCTGAGGAAGCTCTCTAACCATGAACATGCATAAGTACGTTGAAACAGTAGGATGATTGTTACTACGTAACACACATGCACACAAATACATGAACACATGTGCACATGGGCATGCATACATGCAAGGTTTAAAATACAAATAAAGGAGCAATTATTGCTGTCAGAACTGCATCAGTGCCACTTCCGGAGAGGAGCACTTGAGCTAGGTCTGCAGAATAATCAGAAGGATGAGATGAACACAAGTGCCAGAATGAAGCAAAAGCAGCTGAAGTGTTGTGGGAAGAGCAATAAATGGGGCTATTGACTTAGTTCTTCCAAACACTGTTATCTTAGTTGAGTTCCTTGAGTTTTCTGGGCCTACTTTTTTGTGTTAGGAATAGAAAATCACCTGCCACACAGGGCTCTTGTGAAGAAAAATAATGAGTATACATGAATATGCTTCATAAATTATAAATTAATATGTAAAATGAATATATTGTTAATAGCTTCATGTTGATGTTTCATGAAATAAATTATTATATGTAGTGGCTATTGCTTATCGGTTGCTGAGCTACGGCTTTAGAGGATGACAAAGTAAAGTGCTTGCAAATAAGGTGACTGTGTGATGTTCTTTCATGAAAAATTGTACAACTCCTGGAAGAATATCATGTGTGCAATATGCGTGGTGCAGGAATGATTAAATGGATGAATGAATTATTAAAAAGTGAATAAATGGCAAGTCTATTCTGAGTTTTTCTAAGTCTTTCATTGCTTCACCTTAAAGAAACTATGGCTTCAACCACTGGAATATGGGGGAAAAAAAAATCTCTTGTTATTTAAATCTATCATGTTGAATTGGATCTCAGGATGAATGGCTAGTGTCTGACTTTCTCATTTTAACTTGATTTGTATTTCCCTTTTTCATTTCATAGTTAAGATTTGTTGCATTTTACCTGAAAAATACCTCAGTATAATTAATAAAATGGATCATATTTTAGAAAGCTACGAGGAAAGGAAAACATACAGAAAGGTGCAAAAGTCCAGTATGGCTGAGTGGAGATGATTGTAAATAGTGCAATGAGGGCAGGTATTATTTGAAGAGCAGCGGGAGGACATCAGGAAGTTAAGCATGCAGATAGTTAGAGAAAGAGTGTGAAGCGGAAGACACCATCAGAGGAGAAAACCCCAGTAGGGAAGTATGCCTGATCTTGAAGCCTGGTAGGTGATATGAAATGAGATCAGGTATGTAATGGGAAAATGCATAAAAAAGTCATGTGAGAACATAGACTTTGACACTCCATATAAGAGGGGCTATCGCAAGGCTTTTAGCAAAGAAGTTTTCTTCTCTTTACTACATTTCAAAAGGATCACTATTTGTGAGGGGGAAAAGGGAGGCGGCAAGGATAGAAGCAAAGAGGTCAATCAGAAGCTGTAACAAGAACGCAGGGAAAACTTGATGTGCCCTCCAACTCTAGGAATTCCATGTCTTTTATTTCCTGGAACTCTCCATCACATTTTTATTTTTAAATTTGTCTGGAGCTCCTATTAGTTGGATGTTGGATCTATGGATTTCATTCTGTCCCTTAGTTTTTCTCTTAAAAGTTCAACCTGTCCTTTTTGATTTTACCTCCAATTATTCCACTTGAAGTGCCTTTTAAAAAATTTCAAAATTTCTTATTTTTTAAATATTTATATTTTCTCCATAGCATCCTATTCTTGTATGGTGGATATACTGTCTTCACACCCAAAATCCCTGGAGGAGAATGGAGAAGAAGGGATTGTGGCATGGCCATCTACTCTGGGGTGTAATTTCCAATTTCCCTCTTACTGTCCCTCTGTCTCTTTCTAGTGAGCATGTGTGCCCTATTACAAAAACCTTAAAAAAAAGGAATAAGCCAAAGAAAAGCAGACTTGGAAGTTTGTACACTGACGCTATCTCACTTGACAAAGAATTAGTAGGATGAATTTGGCCTTTAAACAGGAGAACTCTAAATGCTTTAATCTGGGACACCACCTTTATGTTAGTAATTAGAGAACACAGAATATACTTTTTATATTTCTTTCTAAAAAAATACTCCACCCTTAGGCTTGAGAGATAAATGTTTGGCTGTCAGTGTCTTGTGAACAAAGGAAGAGGGAGAAAATTTTAGACGGAGGGTTGATATTTATAAACAAAATCTTAGTTTCATTTTTGCTATGACTAGTGTTTCTAAGTCTAGAGCCTCTGTAAATGATCTTAATCTGACTCTTCTTTCACTGTGAACAATAAATAAATCAAGATTATATAAGTGATAATTAGTTTTGTTTGCATCAGAATTAGTGGGGTCAAGAAAGTTTCCCAATGGTTGGAAAGGTGGGGTAGCAGTACAGTGTGACATTCCAGAGGAATATCCTCATGGGAAAGCTGCTGGTTCATGGCTAGAGACCTTCCTGAGTGTGCTGGGTATGTGTGTGCCCAAGATCCAGGCTGGCGGAGGCTAGCAGGTGGATCATTGGGTTGCTGTCTCTCATTCATGGAAGAAATAAAGAAACTTAACACACACACACACACACACACAAATAAAAAACCTAACCCCCATAGCAGAGTAGTTATGTGCTGTGCACAGGGAGTTGTATCCCTCACAGCAAACTGTGGTTTGAATCCCAGCCTCAGGAGCTTGAAAAACATACCAGCTTCATGTGTCTGCTTGCCCCAAATCCTAAAGGATAAAGAGATGGAGGAAAAATGATTGCATTGTGACTATAACCCATTAAAGGGATGCTTGCTTTCTTCTCTCTCTCCCATGTACCCTCTGGCAAATAAAAAGATAAGTAAAGAAAGAAGAAAGGTCTCCCTAAAGAAGTGACATGTCTATAAGATCTGTACAGTCAGGAGTGATTAACATGATGAAAGGATGAGAAAGAGCATATTCTGGCCCACTATGTTCAAAGACTTTATTTCAGGAGTGAGTATAGAGTAAACGAGAAAAAGGCACACATTTGAATTTTTTTGTTTCATTTTCAAGTTTATTCATTTCTTCCATGAGAGAGAGAGAGACAGCCTTCCAAGCAGAGTCTTGATGCCACACCTACCTACCTCCTCAGCCATCCCTGGGTCATGGCCACATGTGCTATGCTCAGCACACTCAGGAGGTCTCTAGATGCAAACTGCAACTTTCCCAACCAGGTCAGCCTCACAGTGCTGCATGGGACACTGTACACCTGGCCCCTGCATTTAAGTTTCTATTGTTGGAGATTGCTCCATTTTGGACTCAGTGTTATGACCGTAATGACTAACTGCTATAACAAATATACATAAATCAGAAATATTAATATATTCACTTTAATGAAATGATTACTAAAAATAACCACCATTTTGAGCTCATCGTATGTATACTTATTTTGATATTAATTATCTCATCCAATATAATTGCTATCCTCCATTGGAAAATTTATAACTTGAAACTCAAAATAGAAATAATTCACCTAATATCTCACATTCACGTATGGTAGTGCTGTGACAAATTCAAGTCTTTGATTTTTACAGTGAAATTCATACTTTTTAGAAGTTTTTTTTTTTTTTTTCAATGAGACACACACACACACACACACACACACAGAGAGAGAGAGAGAGAGAGAGAGAGGGAGAGACAGGCACCTCAACTGGGTCCTCATGCCATGACCCCTCCCAGTCTCAGCCAGCTCAGCTCATAGGTTGACGTGTAAGTGCCCAGTGTACACAGGAAGGTCCTGGGACATAAACCAAGGGCCTTCCTGTCTGGGTCCAGTAGTATTATCACTGTGTTGCCTCCAGGACCTCCCTACTGCAATTCTTTTCTTTATAAAACTGGGAAATAAAATCATAGTTAAAAAATTAGTAAAATGATCTTTTAAAATTCTAGATTTGTAAACCCGATTTGTTTTACTTCATTTTTTAACTCAATTATTTAATCATTTAGAAAAACAAAATAAAATATTTTGTAGTTTTATCAACTGTACTAGGGAGAAATGTTCACCTGTTGAAATATCCATTTTGTAAGCCAAATAATAATGTGATTGAATGTATAGAAGAACATGAAATGAAAAAATAAAAAAGATGAAAAAAACAGAAGAGATAGGACCAGCAGTTAGCATAATGGCTGTGTCACTGGACTCCCATGTAGTAGACCACGGTTTGAGTCCCAGACCCGGTGGCTTAAACTCATATGTGCGTGTGTGCCCAAGATCCCGGGAGGAGAAAGGAAGAGGAGCGATTGAGGTGTGGCCATACCCCCCTGGGGGGGTTGATTTCTCGCTTTCTGTCTCTCTGTCTGGCAAGCACATGCCATGCCCTATAGCAAAAGCCTCTCCAAAAAAAAGAAAAGAAAACAGAAGAGGTTACAAATAAAAAAAGAAAAAGAAAAAAAAAAAGCTTCTTATAAATGGTAATACAGGGTCAGTATTATTGTTAGAATATGGGTTAAAAGTACTATTTTCATATAGTATCATGCTAATTTTAAACTAATTCTTTATCATGAATAATTTATCATGATTTCAAAATCTTGTGTCAACCAAGCTAACACGTGAAGCAAATACATTCTTGTGACCTTTGTTAATAAATGAGCAAGGTGAAAGCAACAAGGATTTTAAACTGGCCCAGCCACAGGCAGGAGTGAAGATGGCAGGGTATCTCCGTGTGATAGAGGAGCCAGAGGAGAAGCCCCAGGTTCAGATCCTGGGTCAAGCGAACTTGCCAGGCTCACTGGGGTATACCTGATCCTGGCTAGCTGTAAGAATGGAGGGGCCAGGCAGATTGCAGAGCAGTGAGGTACTGAACAGAGTGTCTGTTTCTCTGTCCTTCTCATTCTTTAAATAAAGATGATTAGAGTGGAGAAATTATAGACAGTTTTTTTGCTCAGGATCTTAGGTGAAAATAGTACAGGGGAAGTACTTATCAGTCATACAAAGTCTAGTAGAATGCCAATCATATTGCCAATTTTTAAAAATTGACTTCTAAAATTGTATGCATTTATCTTGTACGACATAACATTTTGAGGTACATCGTAGGACGTTAAAGCTAGCTAATTAACAAATGCATTACTTTATACAGTTACCATTTTTATGGTGAGAACACTTCACATCCGCCCTCAGCATTTTTCAAGAATACAATCTGTCTTCATCAACTACTACACGCTGTGCAGTAGATCTCTTGACCTTGTTCTCTTATTTATTTTAAATATGTATCATTTGACCAACATCTTTCCAACCCGACCTCCCCTCTAACTACTCTGGATTCTGGTAATCTCCATTCTGCTCACTACTTACATGAAATCAACTATTTTAGGTTTTACATAAAATGGAGATGACATGATGTTTGTCTTTCTGTGCCTGACTTGTTTCACTCAACATAATGTGTCCCAAGCTCTTGCATGTTATCACAAGTAACAGGGTTTGGTTCTTTTTATGATACTTAGATTGATTTCATACCTTGGCAATTATAAATAGTGTTGTAGTAAGCATGGGAGTGTAGGTATCTTCTGACACAGTGATTTCATTTCCTTTAGATATATACCAGTAGTGGGGTTGGTGGGTCATATGGATGTTCAGTTTTTAACTTTTAAAGCAATCTCCTTACTATTTCCCACATAACTAATTTATGTTGCTACCAATATTGTGCAGAGGTTCCCCTTTCTCTACAATATCAACAAGATAATATTTGTTACCTTTAGTCTGTTTGATAATAGCTATTCTAACAAGGGTGAGGTGATATCTTGTGATTTCGATTTGCATTTTGTCTGATAATTAGTGATGTTGAGCATTTTGTCAAATACCTGTTAGAATGCCAAATTTAAACCCAGATATTTTCATTTGAAAAAGGCTTTTATGACCCTTATCAGTCTGTAGATGCTACTGAAGAGTCTGCTCTTTTACGTTGCTTTGATAGAATTTTTAAATGTGTGTCATTCTTTTACTTGCCTTTAGGAATAAATTGAGATGAACTGGAAGAAAGAAGTAAAAAAAAAAAAATTAGTAGTAGTAGAACTCAGCTCAGTGAAAATATTGATTAAATAAATACCTCATCAAAGTGAGAGTTAAAATGAAAAGCCTTTTAGGAACATAGAGGACTACACATGAGAATTATTAAAATGACTGGCATGTTGAGCCACCCCTTTGTTTTATTTTCTTCTACATGAAAGATGCCACAGTCTTTCATCTAAAGCAGGATTACCCAGTAATTCAGTGGTACAGCTGGAAATCAGAACGAGCTAGTTTATTTAACTTTCATTAAAGCAAGAGTTTATTTTGGTGGTTCTTAAGGCTTTTTAATGATAAAGCCTCAGAAATTCAAAATAGAAACTTCATGGGGGCGATAACAAAACAGAAATGTTAGACAAGGGAAGTCACATTTTGAATTTCAGCTCCAGTGTCTGTGTGTGGGGAGGGTGTTACCTCTGTATGTTTGTGGTTGTGGGTTTGAGCTCACAAGTGTGTAGAATTTGTGTTGCTTCTAATATTTGGCATGGCCATGCAGAAGTTATTCTTTCTTTGCCACTGATTTGCTAATATACAACATAGACTCATTTTTAAATCATGATTCTTAATGAAACAGAATGTCTCTTACTTGTAATGCTTAGGTAGCAAAATGCCTGTTAGTAGTGTGGCAATATTTTATTGCTGAACATTCTCCCCTAAATCTGAGGCTCAGAAAATGTACTCCATTTTACATAATTATACTCTTGGAAATTACTGTTTCTGCCTGATGCAAGTTGAATGCTGCAGCTTAGAACATACGAATTATTCTTTTGCTATAGATGGACAGACCATAGATGTGTGGAAAACAGGAGATGACATGCAAAAACATATTCAGTGGTATAAAACTCCTTTTCTGAACTCAGTTTTTCCACCAATATTCAGGCCTTAGGCAACAGTTGAAAACAAATAGTTGTGTTATTTAAATAAAATACACAATTGCTGACTTGAACCATGTGTGTTTGGCATTGTTTTCCAGGAGACAGGGTGGGCGGGTTGTTTTGATTCACCTCCACTGTTTTGCAAGCTTCCCCTGTGACCCACACCATGTATTTGCAATTCAGCTTTACTGAAATAACAGCTGGAGCTTGTGCAGCAAGGTTTTCCTTTGCCGAGCTAACTGGGTTGTATGGGATTAAATCTATGACCCTGTCCTCATTAACCCAGTGCTCTAACCAACTAAGCTAACTTCTCTTGTTCACATTGGAGTGTGTGTGTGTGCTTTTTGCAACAGTGGACAAGTAAAAACAGAGTGTATAATATGATGGATATTGGGAGCAATTTCATTTTAAAATAATAGGCATTCTTATAGAAGCCAATATCAGCCCCTTAATTAATCACTATTAACCAAAGCATTCAACTAGACCCAAAGCCGTCACTGCTAGATTTAGTATTCAAAAACATAAAAGATGATGCTGTTAGTGTTAGCAATGTTCTGAGGCCTATGGTTTAGAAATGGTGATCTGTAAGTAATCAGCAGCTCCTTTCTCCTGGAAAAGATGCATTATCAAGCCAGATACTGACTGCAGAGCACATAGCCTTCTGCTGCTGGTAACACTGATTCTTAAGTCTTTTGACTTGCACTAAATTTATTTACTCAAGAAACGTGTATTAGTCTATCTCAGGCTCATCATAGATTACTTTCATCATTTAAATCTATGTTTAATTAGTTCCCTTGTCTGCCATTCATCTCTGAACGCCTGTCTGGTTTCTAAATTCTCTCATTGTATACATTATTAAATCATTTGGTGTTGACTTCATGTATTACCTAGGAAATAGATTTAGGAATTGTTTCTTACTTTGATTTGTCATGGAAGCTGTTTTGTGAGGTTCGTTTCTCCTCTGAAGGGTAGGATGATCAGAGACATGGGAAATTGGAAAAAGACATGTGGCACTAATGTCATGTTGTTTATTGCTGAGTTCAAAGTGAGCTCACAAAGCTCCACTAGGTTTGCAAAGCCTATAGCAGCACTCACAACTGCTTCCTCCCTCTTGGAGCTAGTAACACACATAGAGAATACTCACAGAGTACTTTCCTCCCTCTCAGAGCTCATAGTGTGCAGAGCTTAGGTGAGTTAAGTCAAGGCCATCACAGCTCACCAGGCTGAACCAAGGCCAAGCAGAGCAGGGCTACCTAACTAAGCAGCACTAGCTGGCCAGATACTCCTTTCCCTTAAAGGAACTACAGACAATAGTGGTTCATTGCCAAAACAAGCACATGTGTGTTACATTAAATTGCATAAAACAGCATAATCATAATTACATATCAAGCACACAAGTGCAGTACAACTAATAGAAAAAGTTGTATAACCTGTGACTTTCAAATAGGATGTGAGGTAACCAGACTAAACCATCCTGCCTCCATTTGCAATACATAAGCATAGAGCAATATGTAAATTTTTCTGAACTATACATTGGTAGACATCTTTACAGAGGGTGGTATCATTTTGTGAAAGGTCTCATACCCAAAATATGGGCATTTTCATGCCATTTAGTATGTAAAACTATCTCAACTTTGGGCAAAGCTTTATTTATTTTTTTAACTTGTTGTGTAGTGTCAGTTTCTCAGATGATTAGAAGAGGTGTATACTTTTGGTTTTCACTGAACCAAATTATACTAATGAAAAGCAATCTGATTCTATTTTCTTGGTAAAAAAATGTTTGTGAATAGTAACCATAAACTCTCTATTTTTTAAAAACATTATGAAAGATTTTTTTGTAGAAGTGAAGGTTTCTCTGATTATATAAAATCTTGCAATGTTTTCTCCTAAAAGAGGACTTGTCAAAGAATTACAATAATGTCTTTTCAATTCAGCTGTCATGTAAATTATCTTATTTATCAAGAGTTGCAGTTAAAATTTTAAAAGGCCTGGAAGTTCCATCTTCTCATTTTATAGGTGAGGAGATGAGACAGGGAAAGAGTTCAAGAAGCAATTTGATTATACCTAAGAAGACCTCAGATCTCTTTATTCAAGCAGCATTTCATCTCTGAACATTTATGTGCTAGTATTTTTAAAGTAGAATTTATTCCAGCATTCGTTGGCATACTTTGGTTAATTTGTCTAATACCTCTATTTTTCTAATAAGAAAGAACTATTTATCACCTCTGTCTTTTTCATGACTGAAAGTGAAGAAGCCAGGTACTCGGTCGGAATCTGCCGATGTAAATACGAGTTAGCATCCTGCTGCAAACATTCTCTCTCAGCCACTACAGACTCATGAGCTATGTATGCTCATGAACAAGCACCACGTTTAAAAGCTTTCTACACTTTCACACACATTTTATAAATGCAAAATTGTGATTGATTCCTCTGTTGGAATGTAAGCAACATAATCTCTTGCAACCATTTTTTAATATTTATTTCAGTATAGTTTCACTGGGTTAAGACTTTAAGCAAACTTGGAAAATATGTGGTTTTGTAAAGGATTTTTGAAGTCTTTTTTTTTGGTGTAACTAGTTGATTATAACTTTTGTTGTATAGTTAACACACACACACACACACACACACACACACACACACATACACATACACACAAACACAACTTTGACCTGGTTCATGTGTTGGTCCAATTTTAGCAAGAAAACAAACATGTTATTCAAAACAACTTTAAAAAACTGGCTATGAATTCATATCAGTGTTCTACACCAAGTACTAAAGGAGAAAAATGAAGGAATAACTATTTTGGGGAGGTCTATGAATGCTTTAGTGAAGAAGTAGACCTTAAACAGCAGATGCCAAAAGATGAATGGAAATTCACCTGGTGGAGAAGTGAAACTAGAGATTAGAAACTGAGGAACTGGAACAAGTTAAGTAATGAAGATGCAACTCTAAGGGGGTGTGAAGTTTACAAACGTCCGGACAGGTAGTATTAAAGGCGTGTGGAAGGAGGGTTTGGTTATAACAGGTTAGACCTGAGTATGTGAAACCCAGATGGTAAACAATATTGTCCACCTTGCTATGAAAATGTATTTTTGTGTTGTGTGTGTGTGTGTGTGTGTGTATGTATGGGTGCATGTTTGTGTATGCATGGGCACAGAACATGTGCCTGTCTCTGGGTGCCATACTGTTCGTAAAGCAAGTATACCTGAGGCTAGTGCAGTCCCGCCTACTCCTTCCTCTAAAGTAGCCATTAGCATGAAATCTTCAATGCATCTGAGGTCATGGAGCAGGGAATGCTTCCCTTGGTAAATGTTAACACCGAAGGAATGTGGAGGAATGTGGAGCTGTCTTTCATCAAGTGAAAATGAAGTCCTCCTCAACCTTGTACTTTGTGCACAGGTTGAGGATAATTGCATACATTATTCATTTTAAAATCTGACTTTTGTTCAATGCTAGCCTGGATTTTGCTGTTTGCTGTCTATATGGTGAGTAGTATAAAAGTGAGAAGAACTGGCATACAAAGGTAGAACATGTTATCAACCGGTTCAAGGAAATCCAAGGTTAAAAATTAACTCCTTGCCTTTACTAAAGACACTATCTAACAGGAAATAAAGCATGGAGCCTATTTTGAGAAAATAAAAGATGTTGAAGTATTTAATCAAGCTTAAATATTTTTAGTTAAGTTTAATAGTAACTTTTTTTCTCAAGTACACTAATACTGCAGTTTGTTGAACATGGAATTTGCAAAATTTGAGAGCTCTAAGAATATTTGTTGTTTGGTCTTCATTAAATTAAAACTCTTGTGAAATAGCATACCTAGAGTCCCTTGTAGAGTCCCTTTAGGATCTTGTAAATGATGCAAATATGAATGAATTGGTAAGTAAAAATCCCGCCAAATTTCACTGCTTGTTTTCAACATATTGTGATTTACAAATACCTCATGTTAGTTTTTTTCTCATATTAGTTTTAATGTAAACTTTTTGCAAAGTACTATTATCAATACTTAAAGAAATCACTCATTTTAAATTGCAAAAAATGTCAAACACAAATTGCTTTTCTATAATTATTACAATTTCTTCCAGTTTGGCGATCCTCCTTTAAGAAATAAATCTACATTTTTGTTTGTAACATTGCTTTTTCATCATTTAAAAATAGAGCAGAGGGAAAAGAGGATTCCTTATGGCTCCTGCAAACTAGTCATTTCAGGGGACAGGAAAAATGATTTTCTACTGACAATTCAGCCTCCAGACAAAGCTAGCGTGCGATCACAGCAGAACAGCAAAGAGATTCCAGATCACCTCTTTCTGCTTGCTCCTGAGCACTCAGATTGAACTTCAAGAATTTGAAAGAAACACACCATCCATCAGATGACTAGAAATCACCACAGGACCACAAGAAATATGGGAAAGCAAGAAAATACCTCTCCTCCAAGGGAAAAGAATAACTCCCCTTCATCCACAAACAGTTCAATGCAAGTCATGGAAATGTCTGATAAAGAATTTAGAACATTCATAATGGTGAAGCTAACTGAGATGGAAGAGAAGAGAGACAATGAACTGCTAAAGAGAAAGGAGAAAGAAGCTGACGAGTTCCAGGAGGTGAGGAAATTCTTGCAAGATCTAAAAGAGGAATTACATGCATTACAAAAGAATCAAATGGAACTGTTAGAAATGAAGTCTATAATACAGGAAGTCAAAATCTCCCTTGAAAGTATTAAAAGCAGACTAGATCATACAGAAAATAGAATCTCAGACATAGAAGAGAAAATTGCTGACCTAGAAAAATCCACCACGAAGACTGAGAAAATGGCACAAAAATTTGAGAATAATATACGAGAAGTACTAGATACCATCAAATGCCCAAACATCTGGATAATTGGCATTCCAGAAGATGAAGAGACCCATAAGGGTATTGATAATCTATTCCATGAAATCCTGCAAGAAAAATTTCCAAACCTAGAGAGGCATTCAAAGATCCAGTCCCAAGAAATTCAAAGGACCCCAAATAGAATCAACCCAAGAAGATCTTCTCCAAGACACATTATAGCCAGGTTGACCAAAACCACAGACAAAGACAAGATACTAAGATTGGCAAGAGAAAAACATCAAGTTACCTACAAAGGACATCCCATCAGGCTAACAGCAGCTCTCTCATCGGAAACAATGCGGGCGAGGAAAGAATGGGAAAATATATTCAAAGTGTTAAGAGAGAAGCAATTTCAGCCAAGAATACTGTACCCGGCAAGATTATCTTTCATGTGGGAAGAAAAGACAAGAACATTCTCAGATAAATAAAACCTGAAAGAATTTACCAGCACCAGACCGGATCTCCAAGAAGTTCTCAAGGGTGTGCTATATCAGGAAAATTAAATACAGACACACGGAAAGAAGAGTTCAAAAACTAAGAAAGTGGCCAGCTTAATCGTAGGAACAAGTCTGGAGTTGAATATTATATTGCCGGGGTCTAGCCTGGGGTCTAGCCTCGGCGGGGGTGGGTTGACTCGTGGGAAGCGGCGCAGGTGAACAGAAGACAAAGGCCTCGGTGCCTTTTTATGCACGTCTTATGCCGGACACCCCTCAGAGATCGGTCTCTGAGGAATGACAACTGCTAGGAATCATTATGCCTTTTTATTGAAAATGTGATACATGCAAGTAAATGGGTGAGGGGCAGTAAAAAATTTACTCTAAGGAACAGGGTATACAAAGCATGGAAGCAATAATTATAAAACATGCTGTTTGTCTTGTCAGATTAGTTAAAAATCAATCACAGTTTTTAGGATGAGGAAGTCCATTTGTCTGTTGTATCTTCTTCTTGGATCTTGATTACTGAGAAGGGTCTTTTGAAGAGGGGGCTTGCAGGATGTTTGATCACTTCAGTCCTGGGCCAGGGCGATAACATTGCTGGCTGCAAAGACCTAGATAGACATTTTGTCTTGCTAAGTAAAGACACAGTTAATATATGGACTATTTATACATTACAACAATAAAGAGTGAGTTTATGATCTTATATGGGAAAGGAAGATGATCTTGTAGTTCAGGAGACAACACAGGATGCTTTATTAGCAGTTTTTCATAGTCAACAGCGCATAGATGAGAAACTCTTTGTAGTTGAAAACTACCTGTTGCTTTAGATAAGAGCTCCCAGCTAAGTTAATCTTTTTCTGGAGCCCTCAGGTTTGTTTATCCTGTTGTCCCAGCCAGGCCTTTTCCTTTAATAAACCTGCAGGTTTCTGCATTTTATTTGCTGAGTCTGTCAATTAGTGAGTTCTTTTGTTTTATCTCTGAGTCTCTGTTATGTAGTGAGTGTGCTGACTTTGCCTAGCATGAGTTAACTTTGGACTGTAGCTTTAGCAAGGGGTATATACTAGCCTTAAACTAACTTAGTCTACATATACTTCTGATGCTAATTTGGTTTATACTAACTTAATTTATATGTTAATTTCGGCTTAAAAACAGACAGGTAGGGGAGTCTTAAACTTCCTGGTCCTCCTGCCAGTCTTAGGGAACCACATTCTTACAAGGTCACTAATTGGCTTTATTGTAATGGTAGGGGGTAATGTTTTACCCTTACAGGGTACCGTAATAACAGTAAAACTCACGGCAGAGAAATTAACTACAGGCCAGAAAAATGACACAAGGAGAGTTAGTAAACTACTGGCTTTATCTTGCCGTTTCTTCCCAACCCAGGCCATAGGAGACAGCCTCTTTACCAACTTGTGTTGTCTGCATGGCCCCATCATTATATCCCAGAATTTAATAGGAAAAATGGAACCAGAACAGAAGATAAAGTACATGAGACTGATAGGTTCATGCACCTACCATTTGAACAGAATTTCAACCTGTTTCCTGGCTTTAAGAAAAGTTCCTTAGCATTTCTATAATTTAAGTTAAAACTGGTTTTCTTAATAGTACCATATGAACTTACCATTGAAAGTAGTTATTTAAGAAATTGTGTGATCAATATAATGTGGGTGGAAAAGGAATAGAAGACAATTGTAGACACCAGAGACATTGGGAAAAGAGGGTGGGAAAGGACAGAGGGTCAGAAAGAGGGGTAAAAAAACTCTAGGAAGTATAAATGGAAAATTTTGGATAATAATATGCATGATTAAGTCACTATGCAGTATATTCTGGATGGGAAATCACATTTTGTATTCTGTGATGATGCTTAGGGAAAGAATGTAAATTAAGTTATAAAAAAAAGGAAAGTTTCTGATTCTCTGAGAAGATTCCTCATGGATACTGGGAACTAGATATTTCAGAGCACAGGAGAAATGAAGATTTTCTACTCATAATTCAGCCTCCAGCAAGCAAAGTTAGTGTGGCAGGAGAGTTGAGCCATTCTCTGAGAAGATTCCTCATGGATACTGGGAACTAGATATTTCAGGGCACAGGAGAAATGAAGATTTTCTACTCATAATTCAGCCTCCAGTAAGCAAAACTAGTGTGGTAGGGAGCCCCTCTGGCCTTCTATCTCTGTCTCTGTGTCTCTGAGGTCTCTGTCTCTCTCTGCTCCTGTCTCCTCATTTTTTCTTGGTAATTTTTCCTTTTTACGATTTTTTTAAAGGTAGAGTTTCTCTCTGGCTCTCAACTCCATCTTTTGTTTTGTTAATAATCCCTTCTGCTCCTTTCTCCCAGGCAGGAGAGTTGAGTCATTCTCTGAGAAGATTCCTCATGGATACTGGAAACTAGATATTTCGCGCGGCGCTTGTGCGCTGCGCGGTTTTCTATTTTGTGATTTTTTTCTTTAAAAAAAAATAGAAAAGCAATTATAATTTTTTATTTTTTGTCTTTTTTCTCTCTTTTTGTTGTTGTTTCTCTCTCTCTTTTTCATTTTCCTTTTTCTTGTCTCTTCACCCAATATCTACTGAATCTGCTGCACCAGCGATCACAACAGAACGGCAATCAGATTCTAGAACACCTCTGTCTGCTTGCTCCTGAACATTAAGGCTTAACTTCAAGAATTTGAAAGAAACACGCCATTCATCAGATGACAAGAAATCACCGTCAGATCACGAGAAATATGGGAAGACGAGAAAATACCTCTCCTCCAATGGAAAAGAGTAACTCTCCTTCATCCACAAGCAGTTTGGTGAAAGTCATGGAAATGTCTGATAAGGAATTTAGAACATTCGTAATGTCGAAGCTAACAGAGATGGAAGAAAAGAGAGATAATGAACTGCTAAAGAGAAAGGAGAAAGAAGTTGCCGAGTTCCAGGAGATGAGGAAATTCTTGCAAGATCTAAAAGAGGAATTACACACTTTACAAAAGACTCAAACGGAACTGCTAGAGATGAAGTCTATAATACAGGAAGTCAAAATCTCCCTTGAAAGTATTAAAAGCAGACTAGATCATTCAGAAAATAGAATCTCAGATGTAGAAGAGAAAATGGCTGGCTTAGAAAAGTCCACCACGAAGACTGAGAAAATGGCTCAAAAATTTGAGAATGATATGCGAGAAGTACTGGATACCATCAAACGTCCAAATATCCGGATAATTGGCATTCCAGAAGGTGAAGAGACCCATAAGGGCATTGATAATCTATTCCATGAAATCCTGCAAGAAAACTTTCCAAACCTAGAGAGGCATTCGAAGATCCAGTCCCAGGAAATACAAAGGACCCCAAATAGAATCAACTCAAGAAGATCTTCTCCAAGACACATTATAGCCAGGTTGACCAAAACCACAGACAAAGACAAGATACTAAGATTGGCAAGAGAGAAACATCAAGTTACCTACAAAGGACATCCCATCAGGCTAAAAGCAGATCTCTCATCGGAAACAATGCGAGCGAGGAGAGAATGGGAAAATATATTCAAAGTGTTACGAGAGAAGCAATTTCAGCCAAGAATACTGTACCCGGCAAGATTATCTTTCAGGTGGGAAGAAAAGACAAGAACATTCTCAGATAAACAAAACCTGAAAGAATTTACCAGCACCAGACCAGATCTCCAAGAAGTTCTCAAGGGTGTGCTGTATCAAGAAAATTAAACACAGACACACGGAAATAAGAGTCCAAAAACTATGAAAGTGGCCAACTTAATCAGAGGGACAAGTCTGGAGTTGAATATTATATCCCAGAATTTAATCAGGAAAATTGAACCAGAACAGAAGATAAAAGTACATGAGACTGATAGGTTCATGCACCTTCCATTTGAACAGAATCCTATTTTGTTTCCTGGCTTTAAGCAAAGTTCCTTGGCATTTTTTTGAGTTAAGTTAAAACTGGTTTTCTTAGTAGTAATGAGTGAACTCACCATTGAAAGTAGTTAGATTATGTAGGAAATTGTGTGATCAATGCAACGTGGGTTGGAAGGGAATGAAGGACAATTGTAGACACCGGAGGTGGTGTGAGAGGAGGGTGGGAAGGGACAGAGGGTCAGAAAGAGGGGTGGAAGTAATTTGAGGAACTAGTAATGGAAAATTTTTTGTAATGTGCATGATTGTATCACTATGCAGTGTGTACTGGATGGGAGATTGCATTTTGTATGCTGTGATGAAGCTTAGGGAAGGAATGTAAATTGAGTTACAAAAAAAAAAAGTTTCAGAAAAAAAATATATATCTATTCAATGACTGCAGTAGGATATGTAGCCACAGCTAGGTGCTACTTTATAGGATGCGTAAAGTAAGACTTGTGTTCATGGAAATGTGGGTATCACCTGTGTTTGCTATGAGGGTATTTGGATTGATCAGGGTCTTTGGCGTTACAATAAAATGTGAGGAGAAAACAGTATAGAAAGCAAACATAGTTACCAGAGACTGTGGGAGGAGAGTGGGAGATGGCAGAGGGTAAGAGATAGAGAATCTAGGATGGGGGGAAAAAAGCAAAACATACAGAAGACAAGAAATGGAAGATCATTTGCTGACAATTACATGTTTGTTGATGTGCTTGATTGAGACAATATATAGTGTAATTTGGATGGAAAATCTCATTTTGTATGCTGTAATGATGTTCAGAGAATGAATGCAAATAAATAAATTGGAAAAAAAAAAAAAAGGAAAGTTTCTGAAAAACAAAAGATCTATTCGATGACTGCAGTAAGATATATAGCCCCAGCTAGGTGCTACTTTACAGGATGCCTAAAGTTAGACTTGTGTTCATGGAAATGTATATATCAGCTGTGTTTGCTATGAAAATATTTAGATTAATTAAGATCTTTAGTAATTCAATATAAAATGGGGGGAGAACAGTATAGAAAGTAAACATAGATACCAGAGACAGTGTGGGAAGAGAGTGGGAGATGGCAGAGGGTAAGAGATAGGGAATCAAGGATGGGGGAAAAAAGCAAAACATATAGGAAACAAGAAATGGAAAATTATTTGTTGACAATAACATGTATGTTGATGTGCTTGATTGAGACAATATACAGTGTACTCTGGATGGAAAATCTCATTTTGTATGCTGTAATGATGTAGAGTGAATGAACGTAAACAAATACATCTAAATAAAAAAAAAAAATAGAGCAGTGGGACCAGCAGTTAGCGTAATGGCTATGTCGCTGGACTCCCATGTAGTCGACTGCGGTTCGTGTCCCGGACCCAGTGGCTTAAAAACTCATGCCGGGTGCATGTGCGTGTGTGCCCAAGATCCCGAGAGGAGAACGGAGAAGGGATTGCAGCATGGCCATCCCCCCTGGGGGGTGATTTCTCACTTTCTGTCTCTCTGTCTCTCTTTGTCTGTCTGGCGAGCGCACGTGCCCTGTAGCAAAAAAACCTCTCCAAAAAAAAATTTAAAAAAAAATAGAGCAGATAAATTCAGCCTCTTATATTCTTTATTTTAGTAGACTTGATACTCTAACTATAGATTATGTTTGAGTACCAAATTTCTTTTTAATTGCTATAGGACATGTGCATTCACAAGTGAGAGAGCGAGAGACAGATAGGGCAAGAGGGAGAAAATACTCCCCATTGTGATGTGGTCACAACACAATCCCATCTTCATTTCTCCTTCTTGTGAGGATTTGGGGCATGCATGAAAATACACCCCATGTTTTACAAGCATCCAGGGCTAGAATTCAAACATGGTCAGCTGCGTGTAAACTAGCTCCCTTAATCATTAGGCCACAACATCAACCCAAAGCACCACAATTCTTACATTTGGTGTTGTGAGAGTATGACAGAAATGTAAAGACCAGTCTTTTCATCTTTATATAAAGCCCAAGACAAACAGAAATCACACTCACTAAAACAAACAAAAAAAATTAAGAAAGTGATGATTTCTCTAAGTGGGCAAAGAAGAGAAACATGGATAAGCCATTGATAGGTAGAAGGATCCAGAAGCAATCTGTCATCAACCATGAACAAAACTGAGATCATCAGCAAGTGCTTAAGCTTAGAAGGCATAGTCCTGAGTGTATGTAAAAGATCATGGCAGATCACCTCTGAGGCTAGCCAGGGTTCTCTGAACATCAGAAAGTTTACTGGCCACCATGGCAGAGAAATGAATGTTGCTTATTTATTTCCCATAGCTTCTTTTCTCTGCAGATATGTTCAATGTTGATTGAAGAATGTCAGAAATATAGGTGTTCTAAACATGTCAGCATTCCAGGCTGCCAGGACCAGTTCTTATCTACTTTCCTATTTCTTCTTCAACACTCCTGTATTCTCCATCCTAGTCAAACCAGGAGCCTTTTCCCAAAACAGTTCAGTAACTGATGTGTGCCAGCCCCTCCCTCTTCCTGATTTGGCCAAACCCTCCGCTTTCTTCTAGCTCAAGTCTAACCTTGTGCACTTGTTTAGGACAATGTCTTTCTCCCAAATTACAGTTGGTTTTGGAAACATTGAAATGATAAGTGGAGGGCCAGCAGTTAGGTGGTGGTTAAGGACACTAGATCCCACATGGTCAATAGCATGGTTTGAGTCTCAGACTCAACAGCTTGAAAAACATGCTGGGTGTATGTGCATGCATACCCAAAATCCTGAGAGGAGAATGGGGGACAAGAAAAGCACCCCCTGGGAGTGCTTTCTTATGTTCCTGCTCACTCTTTCTCTGTCTCTCTCTGGCTAGCGCATGCACCTTATAGCAAGTTAAAAAAAAAAGGAAGTGAAATTTGTCTTAGTGTTGTTTGCTATTTTCATTGCCGTAATTACTAAAATACAATATTGAATTTAAGTATTGTGTTGCTGAATATTTTGTGATGAAGGAAATAAGTTTTGAAGTAAATGTCTTGTCCTTTATTAAATTTAAATCCTTGAAAATCCAATAGAATTGGTTAACTCACTCTATTGCCACTGTAATTCCTCTGAGGGAAACGGCAGTCTCATATCTATAGTGAACAAACTATCGCATTTACAATACTGCAGAGATAAAATATAGAAAACTTTAAGGACCAGTGGACTCATTACGTCAAAATAGTTCCATTTCTAGGCAGACATAGAGCATAAAAAAGTAAAATTTATTTCCTATGTTATTTACTTTATTGTCTCAGGAGGTACAAGAACATCAAATTATACTAAATAGTATTTCAATATATTTATTTTGCCTGTGTTTTGTCTTTAAATGTCTATTTCTACCTGATTATTATAAGGTACTTTTAAAGTCTTTTTCTCTTAATCTTTTTTTCCGTTATCATGCGTTTACTTAGATAATTTGATATAGTATTTAGGTATTTCAGTCACAGAAAATTTTTTTTAATGTTAGAGCATTGGCATGATTTAAAAAATCAAAACGTTGCATATATCCCATAGTGTGTGTGTGTGTGTGTGTGTGTGTGTGTGTGTAAAAGTAGAAGAACCAGAACATGATGCATTGGGAGACCTCGGATCCCTTATTTGCCATCCATTTTAGATCCCACTTCTAAACTATATGCTTCAATACTGAGGCAGGTGGAAGACAGTTTGAAAGCTATTAAAATACCTAAAAATTCTATATACCTAACTATGGTAATTTGATTTTTCATTGTATCGCCTACATAAATATTTCTGCTAGAGATGGCTCAGTTGTTCTTTCAAATTATATTTATATAATTTATATATTTCCACATATCAAATTGTACATAGTTGTAACAAAACATCAATGAAAGATAAGTCATTTTTCTTAATTTGTTTGAGGAGTAATTATAAAATGGAATGGCTGGTCCTGTGGTAATTGTTAATTATGACACAATTTCTCAGCAATAAAACTCTCAGCTAAATAGGTAATATATGACATTTTCATGAGTTAGTTTAGCAGTTTGGTTAAAATATAAAATGTTTCATGTCTGTCTTGGTTATACATTTATTAATGCCATATGGTTGATCATCTGTGTAACTGTCTCCCTAACTGGTTTAGATAGCTGAAAATAAAAACACATTTGCTTTAACACTAATAGAGAAAATAAATATTTCCCACCGTAAACATAAGTGTGACCAATTATCTAACACTACAAAACCTACCTTTTCTTTTTTCTTTTAAGCCAAGAGGTAGTCCATTTAATTCTGACGAATTATTTATTGAAAGAGAAAAAGGCTTTACATTATGATATCGAAGGATTGAAAAGTTTTCAAGATTATCTTGTCCAACCTTCTCCTTTTACAGATAGGAAAGGTCACTTCTGTTGCTAAAAATTCAATATTCCTTCTAGAATAAATGGTTTGAGGTGTGACTGACACCTCTCTGATGGCCATTGCACCTCAGGGCTTTAGATTTAATATGGTATCTCAAACAAAAACAGAAGTGTTGATTATGTAATAAGTAAAGCATATTGCAATAGAATTGCTCTGCATGAGTTGTGAGAGCTCATAAAGAATGACTTTGTAAAATGGATGTCATAATTATGCTCATGAAGCAATATGAATTTACAGTTGTGGGTGACTGATTATTTTCTTTCTAAATAATACTAAAGACATATTAAGAAAAAAATTCTCAAGGTCTTCACATTCATCTGATTAGTATCTATATCCATATATAGCTATAGATGGCGTCTTTCAAAAGATCATGGAAAAATGTGTATTATGAAAAAACCGGGTATGGATTTTAAATGTTTTTGCACCAAAATAAACTGATATTTTCATTCCATTTTCTATAAAATTCTGAAGTTCCCACCCCTAATGTCTATTTTGCTATCTATCTGTCTATGAAAGTTTGTATATAGCCTTCCAAACAAGTTAAGTAGCATAATTCTTCATTGACTAAAAGTGTTCTAAAAAGCAGTGCTTAAAAATACTTTTGCTGATACATAATTAGCTATTTTATATACTGAACACTGTTCTCTTATAATTTGTCAATGAAGACAAGTCTTTTTATTTGAGTTAGATAAACACTTAGGCCTCGTGGCTATGAATATGTTTGCCTGCTATAATTTATATATAATATGGCCGAGATTAGATTCCTTCACACTCTCTTCTAAGGAAAAGTTGAGAAGATCTCTATTGAACCAGTCATTCTCTCTTGTGTTCAAAACTTAAGATGACACAAAAGATTTGATACCCCAAGCACATATACCGTCGCTTAACTTACCGTGATAGCATTAGCTCAATAAAATAAAGAAGGTTACTAGTCGTCGTCACATTGGCTCTTCAGGACTTTACTTGGAACCTCTCCAACAGGTGAGCTAGTCAGAGCTAATTTTAATATAGAGGCAATTCTTCTGTGTCTATTTTATCCCCACTTGACTGATTTCATAGGACTATTAAAGCACCACATTGGAATAAGAGTAATGATTCAGAAAAGTGCAAGAAGCATATTCAAAGACGTTCTTGCTTGCACAATGTAATGTAATTGTACTGATTAGTTGGTTCTGTTTTTTAATTCCTTTGTGGTCCACAACCTAGTCAAAGGCCTGCATCTACCACATTGCTGAATGGGTAGATGCAGGCCTGGGACTGGAACAGTGGTTGACCATGTTGGAGTCCAGCATTCTTAATCACTGTGCCACCTGCCGGCCCCAGAATTATAACTTCTTTCTTCAATATATCCAAGAAATCTATATAATGATTTTGATGAAAATCTCTTCTAAAATATTATTATATTTTTCCTTAAGACTTATAATAAGGAAAAAATAGAAGCATATCTGGTTTATAATACCTTGCCTGTCTAAAGAAGAAAAAGTAAAGAGCAGTTCTTTTGAGGTCAGAAACTATATTTTAATTCAAAGACTTTTCTTTTTTTTTTTGGAGAGGTTTTTGCTATATAGGGTGCATGCGCTCACCGGAAAGACAGAGAGAGACAGAGAGATAGAAAGCAAGAAATAACCTCCCGGGGGGATGGCCACACTGCAATCCCTTCTCCTCCATTCTCCTCTCAGGATCTTGGGCACGCACACATATGTGCCCAGTGTGAGTATAAGCCACAGGGTCCGGGACTCTAACTGTGGTCGACTACATGGGAGTCCAGCAATGTAGTCATTATCTCATGTGCTGGTCCCTAATTTGAAGATTTTTTCTAACAATAAATGGAATTTTTAAAAAGAATCCCCATGGAATTGGACTTGTTTTTAAAATAGCTATGAGGTAATACAAGTGGGATTTTTATTTTTATTTTTTTTTGTATTTTGGATAAAATTTTCAGAACAAATAAAAATTACTGTGAACATAATAAAATCCAGCTGCTTAATTGAGCAGGTCAAGACTCTTCTCTGGGACAGTGAGGTCATTTGTGAGTTTTGTGAATTGTTTCATTACTAAATGATAGATCACATGTACTCCCTTATACATGCTCTTCTCCTCTGAGTCTTCTTAATATTGGTTGATGACATGAAACATAAACACTGCAGAAACCAAGAAGAGCCTCTGATCTGAACTGTCTCTCTCCACTGTTGGATTGACAGCAGGGAATCTGTCACACATAGCACAACCATTGTGACAACCCACAGGACTTCCCTCCCAGACTGCAACCTGATGTTTCTAAGTTTCATAGAGCACATAGTCCTAACCAGGTAGTTACATAATAGATGTGACTTAATAAGTAAACATTGACTAACTGGTAACTATCTCTGTGTGTCCTTGGGCATCTCTCCATTTCCCAGCTTCTTAGGCTATTGTCTATAAAATTAGTTTTTAATGTACTTTCATCTTCTACACCAGGTTTAATTGTTTCTGATTGCCAAAATTCTAGTATGATATATATTAACTCACTGTTTTTTCTTGCATTAGAAAATAGAGGCTAAAAATGGTTGTCTGTGCCCAAAATCCATGAGTGAATGAAAACACATAGGATTTTGTAATGTGTATATATATAATATATAATGCATATTATATATATATATTATATATAATATATATTACATTATATAATATAAAATACATTAAATATTTATATATAATATATATACTTTGTACAAAGTATATATATTATATATAATATATTATATATGTATAGCACATATTTATGTGTATATACAGACGCACATAAACACATACACATATATATGACACATATATATGAGATTTTGAGATTTTAGTGCCTTACTTGTTAACTAGATGTATATATTATGATATATAGGTATATATTATATCATACATAATGTATTACATAAAACATAATATATGAAATGTATTATATGTATTAAATATAGTGAATGAACTGAGAAGAATGCACATCTCCACGAGATAAGCTTTAGCTTAACATTTATCACATAAATATTCATACAGGCAGGGGCTGACAAATTTTTTTCTATAAAGATACCAATAAAGATATCTTAGGCTTGCCAGTCCATATGTCCTGAGTCATAATTAGTTGACTGCTGATGTAGCCCAAAAGCATATATAAATGAGTGAGCATGACTGTGTTACAACAAAGTTTTATTTGGCAAAGGGGTAAGTGGCTTGAACTTGTCTGAAAAGCCATAATTTATCACTCTTGTTCAAAGTCATGTGGACAAGCCTGAAAATATTCACACTGTAATGAACTATGTATATTGTGGTTGTGTCTTCATTATCAAAGCAAATGATGTCTAGAAACATAACTAGCCTATTAGGTGTTGATATTATTTTCCTCCCCCTGGATAAAATCAAGTAATGCTAGCACGAGTGTCAATGCAAGTCATTCAGCATTATTCTGAAGTCTACTAGAGCAAATTTTATTAAGTCAGAATGTCCGAGAGTATGATCTAGACCATGCAGTATCTCTCAGCTGAGTGTGGCTACTTAAATTTAAAAATAAATTAATTAAAATTAATAAAACTTACAATTCAGTTTCTTATTTATATAAAATATATTTCAAGTGCTCAAAAGCTACACGTGTCTAGTAGTTACCATAATGGATAACATAGAAAATGTGTTTTCCTTATTCTCCAAAGTGCTACTAAACAGCATTGAAACTTGATCAAAACATATCCAACCATTAAAGACATTTTCTAAAAGGCAAAAATCATGATAGCAGAAATAAAAATAAAATGTTCCACAAGGAAATAAATGAAAAACTTTTAGAATTTATGATTATTACCTTTAAAGATTTCAAAGATTTAATATGATTTACCATTTAATCTTATTTAGTATAATATTATTATCACAGAATTTTCCTAGAGACTTGTGTAATGTCCTTGTATATTCAAAGAGAACCCCCAGCTCAGGGATTAAGATGTAAAGGCCATCTGTTGAAACTACTTGACCTAATTGCTAAAGGTCACCAAATGGCTTTACTAAGCTTGACTACTCAGAATATATTAACTAAATTCAACAAAATTTTATTTTAAATATATGAACTTGCAAGCACCTCAAATGTTTTCCTATAAGCCATTCCTGTATGTGTCGCAGAACTATCTTATTTTGTTACTTTCCTACTGTCTACTAATTCCCAGGCCAATGCAATGCACTTTTTAAAAAATTTTTATTTGCATAATAAAGGGTCTGAAGAATCTTGGCTCAAGATACATTTTGGCTTTTAGAAGGCTTTTATTCTTTCACAAGTTCTCACTACTAAAACATTTCAGAAATTTCAGAAGAATATTGAAATTGTAAAGGAGACTACATTGGACAGGTTTTAATTTAGTCAAAGAAAATAGCTTTGAATCAATTATCCACAGTTTTAAACATATAATCAGGATTTTGACAATATTTAGATGTTGAATTGCCAAGCAATTAGCAACCAAGAGATTTGATTAGACATCCATATTAATAAACACCTGTCATAATAGCATCACAGATGTTCTAGAAACATAGCTAACACAAAATCTATATTTAAAAATTGTGGTCATATTCCTCTACAGTGTGGTACCAAAATTAAAATTCATGATTTTTATCCTATTTGTCTTACTAGAATTCAATTGCTGAAATTATTTCTCTCAATATACAAATTCTTTTTCCTTTCTTAAAAAATTAAAATGACTAAAAGGTTTTCATTGATATCAAAACCTATATTGCAAACATTTAAAATGATTAGTTAATAGTGCATTAACAAAATACTGGTGTACAGAATGTACATATCAATAAAACATATATACATGTATGCTACATAATTTAAGATCTTCAGTTTAAAATTTGTAATAGTTCAGATGATGTAAATGTAATTTTAATTGATAAATATGTAACACATTTATAATTTTTGCTTTTATTTTTCTAGCTTATTTATTTTTTATACACTCAATCACTGTATATCATTACAGCTTACAAAATGAAATTTCCCAGCATGAATACATTATATGTTAATCCAGTTAAAGATATTATCATATGTGTTATCATCAAAAGGTAATTTTCCATTTTATGTCCTTTAAATATTTTGCTTCTTTTCTGATTTACAGTTTTTGACAGAAGCCATGTTTGTTGAATGCTTGATTCAGTTAATATAATGGTTAATATAATGTGCTAAACTATTTAAGCTAGTATACTCTCTAGGAGCATATTCATAAAAATAATATAGATAAATAGAATATGCAAAGACACATTGATTATGTAAAATAAATAAGAACATATATAAAAACCAAACAGTGCCTATCTATAGTTGAGCTGAAGAGCATATTTCATTGTTTAAGTAAGCATTTTTTTTCTCAACACAACTTCAAATATGGAAAATTTCCCATACAAATAAATATATATGATATTTATACAAATGTTGATTTAAGAACATGTTCTGGTTAACATTATCAGATTATTGAAATGTTTGTCTCACATAATGTAGATATCAATAACATACATATATATCTATAGGCATTTGAAGTACACAGTGAAATTCCACATACGCTAACTTGTTGAACTCCGGAAATCATTCATGCAATGGTCAAGATGACCATTAGTATGCCCATTTTAAAGATGAGGAAACTACAACTTAAGCAGTGACTGCTTGTAAGTGGAGATTGTTTTGAGTTCAAAACACAAGGTTGTGACAAGTTAGCATGGACGTCTATGTTCTTGAGGTTGACAGCATAGACTCTGGCAGGGGCAGAAAGTGGTTATTAAATTATTAATGGAAAAATCCAGAGAATGATCAAAATAAGCTAAGCAACTGAATGAGAAAAGTTATGGATGGTAAACAAGCATGAACATAGCCTGACATTTAGAAGAAAAATAGGGAGGCAAAGCATTAATGGCCCAAAGAAATGTGGTATTATCTGTTGAAGATATTTTGTAGTTTTATCAACTGTACTAGAGAGAAATGTTCACCTGTTGAAATATCCATTTTGTAAGCCAAATAATAATGTGATTGAATGTATAAAAGAAAATGAAATAAAAAAAGAAATAAAAAAGAAATTACTCTTAAGAACAAACTAACACACACCAAAACAAAACAAAACAAAAAACCAAAACAAAACAAACAAAAAAAACATAGCTTGAAAGTTATCTGTAGGAAGGAAATACAGAATTTCCTCTGTGTGTGTGTGTGTGTGTGTGTGTGTGTGTGTGTGCGTGTGTGTGTGTGTGTGTGTGTGTACAGAGGACCAGAATTTTTACTCAGTTTAAAGAAATAGCTACTAGTTAATACAGTAAATCCAACACACACATAAAAACTTAATCCATATAGACCCCAATGTAGAAATATGCAATCAGAAAGTAGATAGCTATTAGTCATGATGTTTGTAGAAATTATTTACACAGTTCAGAGAACCCGGACTAATTGGACATCAAGTTCTATAATTGTATAGTTAAAAGGCATTTGGGATTATAAGGTATCATGATTCATGTGCACTCTGGTTATCTATTTTTCATTCACTTGTCTAATTTTCTTTGGATTTATCTTTTCATATTATTATATAAGGTTTATAGTACTCGCTGAAAGAAGAATTTGTTTCTTTGGATACTATGACGCAGATGTTCACAATTCCCAATGAATTTGAACATGGAAAAGTTACACATTTTTGCTATCCCATTCTATTTATTATATGCCTTCTTCTAGCAAATCAAACCTGATGCAGATGTAATTTTTCCTTCTACTAATATTCTCCCACATTCCAAGCAAATGTTTATCATAGTACTCAGTTTTATTTTCATCTTATCACTATTATCGTTTGAGACTATCTTATCATTTACTTATTTACATGTCTATTTGCTGTTTTAACCTTATTGTCTTAGGTTTGAAGCTTCATGGATAAAAATGCCTAGGAAAAACCCTAGTCTATGGTAAAAATGCACAGTAAATAAATTTAATGAATAAATTAATGAACAAATAGATGACTGAGTGAACTCCTTTCCTACTTTTACATCATAAAGCTTAAGATCTAAAATGGGATAGTTTTGTGATAGGGTATGCACACTCATCGGAGAGAGAGACAAAGTGACAAAGCACTCCCCAGGGGGATTGCCATGCTGTGATCCCCTGTCCTCCATTCTCCTTTTGGAATTGTGGGCACACACACACATGTCCAGCATGATTTTCAAGCCACCAGGTAGTCAGCCATGTGAGAATCTAACCAACTTTAATCACCATGCCACTGGACTGGCCAGCCTCCAGAAGACAGTCTTTATCCAAATGGTGTTTCCATGTGGGTATCATTTCTATCCTGTCATTCTGTGTTGTAAAGAGCAGGGGCACGTCTCATACTTGCTTCTATGCATCATATTGCCTAGCAAAATGCCACATACATAAAAGAATCAAATGGGGCCAGCAGTTAGCATAATGGCTATGTTGCTGGATTCCAGTGTAGTCGACCGCAGTTCGAGTCCCGGACCTGGTGGCTTAAACTCACGCCAAGCGCGTGTGTGTGGGTGCCCAAGATCCCGAGAGGAGAATGGAGGAGAAGGGATTGCGGCGTGGCCATCCCCCCTCAGGGGTGATTTCTCACTTTCTGTCTATTTGTCTCTCTCTGTCTGTCTGGCGAGCACATGCGCCTTATAGCAAAAACCTCTCCAAAAAAAGATAATCAATAATTGTTTGTTAAATATATGAGTTCATTAAAACTCCTCATGGAAGTAAAATTGCTATTCCTGAAGAGTCGTCGTAACCTAGAACCTTTCATGAGTAAATATAGAAGAAAGTAGGACTGCGTGATTTTTTTTTGCTCAAAGAGAAGAGAGGAACCTGGCAACTTGGGATAGTATAAACATAAAGCAAGAATCAGAATCACCAGGTTTTATTGACCCTTGCTCTGCCCATTTCTTGGTGTGAACATGATCAACCCACTGACTTACACAAGCATCAGGGCAAAGGTCTGCTCAATGTTCATAGAAATACATATTATGCAAACTATGCATGCAGATTTCAACATTTTTATAGCACAATAAAGTCATACTTTAATTTCATTTTTCCATGAACTTTTGAAAATGTCTTTTACTTTTCTTTATAATTGGGGCTAATAATCTCTGCTAGTCTTACACTCCAGGGTTGCTATGTATATCAAAAATTCAGTAATCTGTAGGAAAGTGTATTTTAGTTTGTAACTGCCATATAATTAAAATTTATTGTTGGGAACCAGCAGTTAGCGTAATGGCTATGTTGCTGGACTCCCACGTAGTCAACAGTGGTTCGCGTCCTGGACCCGGTGGCTTAAAACTCACGCCGGGCGCGTGTGCGTGCGTGCCCAGGATCCCGAGAGGAGAATGGAGGAGAAGGGATTGCGGCATGACCATCCCCCCGGGGGGTGATTTCTCGCTTTATGTCTCTATGCCTCTCTCTGTCTGTCTGGCGAGCGCACGCGCCCTATAGCGAAAACCTCTCAAAAAAAAAAATTATTGTTATGGGTAACATTAAAACTTCTTTGAAACCAACTGTCAGCAATCCACATGTAAGATAACAATCGTTTCCAATTTTAACTACAAGGGAGTAGAGGGAAAAACAGAAGAGGAAGGAAAGAGATAAGTGATACAAGAAACAAGGGAGAAAAATGAAAGAGAAGATAAAATATACAGGGTAGGATTTCAGGGGGAGGAAAACAGCCAAGAGGTGGTAGAACCAGCAAGAGAGCTCATAATTGTATCTTGTAGGGATTTCAGAGTGGCACAGGTAGACCAAGATCTCTAACTTGGGGCTTCTTCCATTTCAAAACAGTAGACTAACTGAGGTAGGGATGAGGTAGGATTATGTATTTTTATCCAACACAAGATCAGCCAAGAAGAAAGTGTCATTCTATGGGAATGAATAAGTCCAAATGTCACAGAGAGTACCTATTCACTTTTAAAACAGTGACTGCAGAAAAATATATGTTCAGGCTTACTAAGAATCTCTTCTTAAGTGATCAGTATAAAATCTAGTTTCCAAGAGACACGCCTAGTAGGAAGCCACCTTCTGGTAGTGGAGTAGGGCCTTGAGAATCTCAGTATGATCAGCAGTGCAGGTGACTTGAGTGCGACTTACATATTGTCTAATTTGGCACAGCTGAAACCTCTGCAGTTCCACCAAGCCTGGTCTGGCATACTTTCCCCACAGTTAGTTAGCATGCTCATGGCATAATAATGTGAACATAACCTTTGCAAAGAAAATTAAATCATTAATCTCACTTTGGTGATCCTTGGGAGCCATCTGAGTGTGTGGAAACCAACATCCTATAAAGAATGCCCAAGCTCAGCGCTCAAAAGACAGAGCAGAATCTATAACTCCCAGCCTTTCAAATATTTGCCATTTTTTAAGACATACTAGCTATCTTTTAAAATAAATTGCTTTATTTGTTCCTCTTTCCGTTCATTATTATTATTATTACTACTATTATCATTAGTGTTTTCTGGTTTTGAGTTTGAATTACTCTTTCACCTTTAGTTCTTCACTAGTCTAAAAATCCCCTAATAATAATTCCTATTGTCTTTACTGTAGCATCAGCCCTCAATGGAATAAACTGAGTTTTAGTTGTTCTTAAACTTGCATAATGCTTCCTTCTCTAAACAGAATCTAAAATAAGAACAATAAAAGCCTGTTCTTATGATCATTCATCGTTTCTATTTGAAAGTAATTTAGGAAGGAAGGAGGAGGATATATTGTAGGTGATCATTACATGTTAAAGGTACATGCACATTAAACATTTTGGAATAAAAAGCATTTTAGAATAATCACGTATTGTGGAATGTTAGTTATTCAAAGATGATTACCCACTGTGAATTTGACCTTTATTTTATCCTTCAAAAAAAGAATACCTTTTTATTATTTCTATGGCTTCTCTTACATGCCTTTTAATAATATTTTGCTTGGTGATATCTAATAGAGCCAACAATGCAAAATAAAAATTAAAACCAAGTGTATTTGTAACTCGACTGAAAGAATTGATTAATTCACCTCTAGAAAAGCATATGTTTGAAAAAACGGTGATATGTAAGCCCATGGCCAGTCTCTGTACTATTCTCCCTACATTCAGATACTCTGGAAAAATCAAGCACGAATCAGCTCTGACCATGCCTCGAACAAACAGAATCTTGTTCAAGGGCCAAGACATGTATACACATAAAGCTAAAGTAGAGAGGAGTAAAAATATCAAGAGAGGTACAAGAAAGATCGTAGGAATGTTCAGAGGAGGAAAAGATTTGTTTTCTGCTTTTAGAAAGACCTTCTGGAAAAGATAACATTGGAGCTCTGCTTTTCATTGTGAATCTCAAAAATGGGGCTATAAAATGTTCTCATGAAGAATGGGGAATATTGGAAGTATATTTATATTTTTGTCTAAAACATAAGAATTATATTTTTACCAGGATTAAATATAAATTACATTAACATCTTCCTTTAGTGTATATCCAAGAAAACACAACTCTGTAGTCTGAAAGGGTTGTTTGTGGTGTCTCTTTTAATAGCTCTCAACATTATCAAATTAAAATGTGTCTAGTTAACTGGATTGATGAATTTCACTACCTAGTTTTAACTGAGCTAATGCTCCTTAAATGGGACCCATTGTTTTCAAATTTTTAGAAAAAAGCCTATGGAATAAGGATAATTAAACGGGAAGCGTAAAAGTCCAGAAGATGTCAGAGTTGACAATTCACTTATTTCTAGGAGGAGAGGTTGACCAGCTACATTACAAAATAAAATCAATGATGATATAATCAAAACTGACAATAACTAAGCCAATAAAGGTAATTTTCAAGAAAATTACTGGAAATATGGATTTTCATGCTCCAATGCTCATTTTGAATTCATTCTAAGAGAATATTGTGTTTTGAGGTTGTCTTAAATGGCATTATCATTAGCAAGATATTTAAAATAGTTTTTTCATCTTTACCTGATTCCTTTAAAATGTACATTTCTATATATGTTTTATGATATATGTAATTTTAGCACAATTAATACACATATAACTTAGAAATAAATATACATATATAGAGGATGAGGTAAATCACCTCTTATTTCACTCTATGCTGGACACCACAGGCTGAGTAGTGGCCCCAAAGCTATGTGTTTGGCTAACACTATGAATGCTTTGCTGTTTAAAGTACCAAAAAGTTCATGTGAAGAGAGGATACCATTGGAATGCCAGATCCTGTAGCCTTGAAATTTATCCCTAAAACAATCACCATCTTAATGATTGCAACCTTTTGGGAAAAATGTCATTTTTTCCCATTGAGGGAAAAACTTTATTTAACACTGGAGTGTAAGCCACCGAGATGAATTCTATGAACTTCCTCCAGAATCCAGCAAAGGGGTTTGTATTTTATTCAGCATAACCTTCCTCTCACAAAGCTGTTGGTTTTCTCATGTTCTATTCTTTTCTTCCTAACTAATCTTGCTTAACTGGAGACCCAGTGTTTCAAGTTTCAAGTGCTGGAGTTTGGGGAGGAGTTCTAAGCAAGGCAGAAAGGCAGCTATCTCAATTCATTTTGACACGCTGCAACACCCTCACTGAGATTTTCGAGAGAATTTGGGGGAACTTGGAGACTGATTTTTAGGAGAGAACTGACAGACCTTGAATGATGCAGAGCTCTAGTGGCAGAGGGCAGAGGAGATCCATGGCCAGCACATACTGATAACAGGACCCAAAGCACATTGCTGGAGCAGCAGCAGACCATCCGCCCCTTCCGACAAATAACAAAGAAAGTCTGGAAAGAAAAAAGAAAGGCATATGTGATTGAATGTATAAAAGCAATTGAAATAAAAAATAAAAAAGAAGGAAGGGAGGGAGGGGAAAAAGGAGGGAAGAAAAAAATCCAAGCCTAGCTTATATTCCTCAGTTTTATATCATCCTATAACCTCCCAAACTGAGCCACCCGATATAAAAGCAATTCTAAAATACTTTAGTATGGCATGAGACTGTTTTATTCCAAGACAAATTTTTAGGGCAAGGACACATTCAGTTGATAAGGAGGATCATATAGCTGGGTATGATGTTGGATAACTTGTATTTTACAATGAAATTGCTTTAACTTCTTTTAATTGAGGTGGCATTATGTATGTTGTCTCATTTTGCATTAGGTGACTAATTGCATATTAGACCTGATGGAGAGAGAAAGTAAAATAATAATAATGTGTGTATGTCTGAACTAGAGCTGATTATTTCAAATATTAAAATCATACCCTTTAAAAATCAACGTTGAGTCATTGCACATTGTAATAATTTAATAAAGTATATAAATTAATTGAGAGCAACAATAATGGTACATTAACATAAAATCTAGCTGCATAAAACAGTATGTCTCAAGTCCCACCCTATAGGAACAAACCAATTGAAAGTGGTAGGCTTCACAGTGTCCTAAAAATTAATAAACTGTAGTAGTACTCTACCAGACGGGGATAGGGAGGGCATGCCAAAGATCAGGTTTTCATCTCAGGAACAACAGTCAGACCCAGACTGGTAGTGAGTAAGACCCTTGAACCGTCCCTGTACCCAATCTATTAATTGTGATAGGTCTTGACTAAGTTAGTGACCCTTTCACCTCTGTATGTGTCTTCATCTGGACCTTAGGTTAACACTGCACTGTGACCAGCATAAAAAATGAGCTGGTAAGCTTTGAGAAGGTCAAATGCTAAATAATAATGGCCGAATTATATTATTTTCCTAAGTTGAAAATGATTATTTTCTGAGCCCATAAAATTTGGTCTGATATTAAAGAGGCAGGCCCAGCCAGTATATTACACTGGTTTAAGGAAAAGCTGCAAAAAATGCCCAGGCTCTGTAAGAGATCGTGTACATGATTAATGCTGAGGCCACTGCCAACAGGAAAAAGAGGGACTCCCACAGTCAGAGAGTGCGATTGTATTTACAGTACATTGGCTTTGATTAATGTGCGCACTTGGAAAAGGAATGTGTAGAGGCGAAAAAAGACCTGTTTTCAAATGTTGGTGCTGAGTACAGATTTCCTGTTAATCCTGAGAAGGTGTCAATGAATAATGACTTACAGGCTTTTCTTGGAGGGAAGCAGAAGGCACTGCAGGGGTAACTTTCCCATGTACAAGGGGAGATACAAACGGCCTTCCTTGTCCGTCCTCATTACTCAATGAATCTGGAGAGTCACCACTGACAAGTTTATTCCATATTTCATGGTTTCAATAACCAGTTGCTTTCAAGAGTATTCTTACATGATTTGAGCTGTAATTGTGTTCCCAAGTGACTACTTTAAATATGCAGTGGGTATAGTATCTGACTGTCATGAAAACATCCCCTAGATTTTTCAAACCTGATGGGTCCTAAAGAAGAAAAGAGCAGCTAAAATAATGGACTGGAAAACATCCCCATCTCTCTCAAAATAGAACTCCTTCTTTCTCGCCTCATGCCAGAGTCTGCCGTATTTTCAGGAAGTTGTGTAGTTTGTATGAAGCACCAGGAGGAGGAAACAGCAGATTAAATTAAGGTGAGGTACATGTGTCTCCTCAAGGAACTCTGGTTTTTAAATCATGTCCACATTTCTCCAGGCCACTCCTTTTGGTATAAATTGTAAGTACTGAGAGTCTTCAAAAAGTTCATGGAAAATGTGTAATTAGAAAAATAAAGAAAAAATTGTACATGGATTTAAACTTTTTTGGGTACCAAAACGAACTTGTGTTTTCATTTCATTTTTCCAATAAACTTTTTTTGAAGTCCCATTGTAAAGGAAAATACAGATAGCATACTATGAAGGATCTAAAATTTAAGCCTTTCACTAGCAGGTGTAGGTATTAGAATAATATAGGTCATACTCAAAAAAAAAAAAAAAAAAGGACTAACAATCTGGAGAAGCAAGCACCAGAGGACTGTCCCTGTGTCCCAGCTGATTTGATCTAAATTCAGGAGAAGCTATCACTTCCTTAGAGGATCCAACTCTGACTCTTTGGTGACTCTCAAGGACTCTGGTAGGTTCAAAAATAATGGCTCTTCAAGACATCTACTTCCTAATTTCCAGAACCTGTGACATTACAGATGGCAAGAGAAACTTTGTGGATATATTGTATCAAGGATTGTGAGATGGGAGGATTATCCTGGATTATCTGAGTGGGTCCAATGATGCCACAGGTATCCTTACAAGAGGAAGCAGAAAAACAAAAAGGAAGGCCATCGAAGTCATGATAGAAGCAGGGATTGTACTGATGGAGGAAGGAACCATGAGTCAAGGAATACAGATAGCCACTAGAAACCTAAAAAGGCTTTGTAAGAGAGCATGAACAGGAGTATTGCTGAGGCCACTGCCAAGAGGAAGAAGAAGGACTCTCATAGTCAGAGAGTGTGTTGGTGTTTACAGTACATTGGCTTTCATTAGTGTCGATTCTCCCCTCAGAGCCTAAAGAAGGAACCAGTTCGAATACCACCTCAACTTTAGCCTGGTAGACTTCTGGTCTCCAGAAATATAAAGTAATAAGTTTGTATGTTTTATACCTTAATTGGGGGTAATTTGTTACTACAACACTGGGAAACCAATACAAAGGACTTATGTGAAGAAAAATTAGGGGAACAATAGATACAATAGTAACCCCAGTCATATCTTACAGAGGGAGCAGTAAGAATCAGAATGCATGCAACTACCAACTGTCCTTTTCCCTTTAGATCAATGCAGAAATTCCCCTGCCATTGGAAATATTGCATGAAAATATTTCTTAAATATCTGTGATCTTTAGGTGTGAAATTAAAACAGCTTATTTAATTAGTCAAAATATGGGCAGTCACTAGAAAAAAAAACTTCTATCTATATATAATACAATTTTTACTACTGCTAAAATACCCAATTTTTTTAACCTTTTATCAGTGTACATCTTTACGGCTTGCAATGTGGTTTTTCCCAGCATGCATGCTGTGCATGTCAATCAAGTCAAAGATTTTACTACAGACATTAACACTAATGGCTGTGTTCTTAGTTCTAGAAAATGTGTGATGTTCGATCTTGGGCACCCACAATGATTTTCATGTCACTATAATTCAACAGTTCAGTGGGGGAGAAATATAATTATGACTTTTTTCTCTTAGATGTATCTACTTTTGGACCCAAGTAGAATGGGGGAGCAAAGGAAAAACAAAAAGTTAAATGTCAAATTGTTGATTAAAGAAATTCAACCAAAGAAGAGGCTATTTTATAGTCCTTGGGATTGGTTCAGACAGAGAATTATGCTTTAGGATCCCACTGAGAACAAGCTGTTGTTCTTGTGCATTTCCTTGCAATACATGAAACATCCTCTAGATTCAGAGGTATCTATTGAATTTGAGTGCTTTAGGATTCCCACTGATGTCTTACTATGATGATGCTCTCATTACGTGATTTATTTTTGACTAGTTTCAAAAGTACTCATGACTTGAACATCTGGCTCTTTAATTTAAACATAAGGCTTATGTCCATACACAGGTGAAAAGCTAGGGGCTGCTGGCTTCATAAGACTCTTCTCGTTCACAGAACAATGATAAATATATTTTAGATAGACAGTGGGCGTGAGTCAGCACAAGCTGTGACATGCACACCGATGTGAATTGCAGCTCCTCCAGGTGTGCGGTGTGAAAACTGCACAACTCTGCCACAGTGCTGGGTATGAGAAGTGAATGAGAACATTACAAAATCATAATAGTGCCTGGAACGTAGAAAACCCACAGTAAAATTTGTTATCATGCATATTTTCCGTACAAATTTACCCAGAACAATAGTAAAATATTCACACTTGGGAAGAAATAGAAAATGTGTGTTTTATTGAAGACAGAAATAAAAATGCCTGGCAACCTGACCGCTATTTTGCAAAAAATCTTAACAACAAATAAACGTTGCTAAGGAAATCCTGATTATAATTCTTATTTTTGTTCTTTTTTTTTTCCTACAAGGTTAGTGTTCTTTGGTCCTCTATGAAATCCTTCTTTAAATTCTATAGTCTGTTCAGGATTTGATTCAACACTAACAGGTCAAGGGTACATTGGGGAATTTGAGCACTCAAATAGAGAATAATATTTGTTTCTTTCTCTTTTTTTTTTTTTAGAAAACTAATTTGTAAATTTGAAGAAGGGAATCCCTGCTCCCTACGCACACAACAACAACAAAAACAACATAACACACACACATAACAACAATAAAAACAATAATGATAATAATTTAACTAGAAGTATCTCCTGGGCTAATTTTCATAAATATCTTTGAAATAAGTCTTATATTGTTTCATAAATAAATACAATGTTAAACATGAAAGATTATCATTATCATGCACAAAGCAGAACTTTTGTAATTTTTGTTTTTAATGACAAGTCAACTACATCGTGACAATTTTAAAATAAGAAATAGAACTGGTGTTATGCCCAAGTAGAACTCATGTCTTATTTTAGCTGTATTGGTGAAAGGCTATGATTCTTTTCCACTTTCTCCCATCTAATTGGTTATATCTAAATTTTTCTTTCACAAGAAACACAACTGTTTAATGCTAAAATAAAAATAAATAAATAAACATTGGACTTTAGCACTCCTGGGAGTATGTGCAGAAGAAGCAATACTATAAATTCCCAAAACTCTGCTTTCTGTTATTTCTGGATCAAATAGAATGCATTTCCTATTCTTATTTGCAGTTGCATCAATTTGTGTGTCTAATTCTGGAATGTGGTTGCTAGTGACGTCTGTTAATTCCCATCCTGACCCCTAAGCTTCCCGTGATATCCTGTTATTCTTTTGCATCCTTAGATCTCTAATTGCAATGGATCGAGCAGAGGACTCTGAAACTTAGGAGGTAGGAGCTCTTGAATATAGAAGGCACCTGGATTCTTAAATGATGATGTGATATGTAATCCATCATCCCACAATCCACCTTACCTGATGTGAAAGAGGAATAAATAGTGTTAACAATTGAGATGTTTTCATGTCTTATATAGAAAGTTATAGCAGTTAAGCTACTCTGCATAATATGGAAAAAAGGGCAAAAATAAGAATAGAATACATACAAATAGACAAACACGTATTTTAGACAAATAATTTCTTTTTCATAGAATAATGTTTTCTTCAGACTTGAAACCCTCAAATTCCTTATAATACTAATTACTCAAATACATTATTAGTTGATTATCTATTAGCTTGTTTTCCAAGAATTTTATAGGATCCCCAAAACTTGAGAATGACATTGTATAAAAGAAAGTAATATGCATAAGGGAGAAAGTTTCCTAAGTAAATCGTGTGTTTCAATAGCAGAGCAGTGTGTCCCTGCTAGTGTTGCACCTCTCTGCCTCTGTTCATTCATAGTTGCTTCCATGATAATGCCTTTTATTTATTTGAATTGAATATAGAATTATGACTAAGAGAATACTGATAGTATGCTTAGAGAACTAAATTATTTTATAAAGTTATGTTACTATAAAGATGTTGCTAATTGTAAAACTCTGTATAAGGGGTTAAAGAACAACTTTGACCAATATCAACTATACTGACAGTCACATACATGCCCAGAGTATATATGTGTATGTGTTACACACACACACACACACACACACACACACACAAATGTATGTATATATGTGTATGTGTTACACATGCACACACACAAATGTATATATATGTATGTATTTTCTCAGTATAAGGATGTTAAGAACAAGGTTCTACAGAATAATATTGTCAGCAGTTGTAAGAGGGATCTCAGTGTAATTAGTTTAGTTGATATTATCTGGCAAGTACTATCATTTTTAAATAAAATAAGGTAATTTTTTCCCTTTTATTTGAAAATGAACAAGGAAAAGAAAAACATTATAACATCTGATGAGCACCTCTTATGTGTCAGATACCGTGTGAAAGATCAGAGTGTGTCTTCCTTAGCGTGTGACAGATATTGCAATCATTAGTTAAAAGAAAATAAAAAACTAAAACCAGCAAATTAATTTACCTAAGACCACTGGCTAATAAGTAGTAGTACCAGGATGTAGAAAAAATGTGTATGTTCCCAAGTCTATATTAATTTCACTCTACTTTATTGCAGCGATAAATTTGAATGTTAAAAATAATTATGTCTAAAGCTAAGATTCACACATGAAAGTTCCATTTCTTATATGATAAATAAACATCAAAGTGCAGTCTCTTACCTAGCATGTGTAATGGCTGAGTTTGAGTGTAGGTTTGCAATGCAGGTTCGGGGAGAGGGAGTAAACGTAATGAGGATAAGAAAAACAGGTAATAACACTTTAAGAAAGAAAGTCTGGTACTATAGAGTACTGGGACCAATTCAACCATCTGTCATGACCCTAAAATCCTATGCATTATACATTTTTTATTTTGCAGGGACATACATTTAGATTGTATTCCTTATGGATGTTTATGAGCAAATCAATGTTAGAGGACACCCCAACTACCCACTACCTAAATCTAACCCTGGTCTTTGCCCTCCATTGCATTCATGGTAACTCCTATAAATAGCTGAAGAAAACTTTCAATATTTTAATTGAATGTGTTTATGGGAGGTAGTATAACATCGCTGTTAAAAGCAAACTCTGTAGCCAGATTGTCTGAGTTCACATTTCATTTCCAATACTTACTTACTCCTTAATTTGTTTAAGGTATATTTAATGTCCTGGGTTAGTCTCACAGACTAGCGGTTAAAAGAATTGGATACCACTTGACTGATCAAGGTTTGAGTCCCCCCTGCAGTTTGAAAAACATGCCAGGTGCACATGTGTACATCCCACATCCCAGGATAGAGAACTGTATGAGAAGGGATTACTCTATGACTATGCCCTTTTTAGGGGAGTACTTCCATCATATGTCTGTCTGTCCGTCGATTTCTGGAGAGTGCACATTTACTCTGGCAATTGAAAAAAAAAAAGATATATTTAATGTCTGTTCCACAGTTTTCAAGTCTACAAATAAGGATGACAATTATAAACTCAGAATTATTATACTGATAAAAATTAGTATGTGTATGGAATGGTACCTAGCACATAGACAATGTTAAATGTGTTCGCTTTTATTATGGAAAAATATATATACTCTTGTTGTTTTCATCAAATAAGTGCACTACAATGTCATGGAACTTATTCTATATAAATATCAAATGAAAAAAGATTAAGGGGAAGGTTTTTGGTCATGATAAGGGGAATAATATTATGTCATCAAAGATTTAGGGGCTATAAACTGCAAATGATATAATTAAGCTTTCAGTTCTTGTTTCATTTCATAGATATTCTTCATTCTTAAAACAACAAAATAAGTTTGTACATCCATTTGGTATTTTTTGTTTATAATGTGAAACCCTAGGAAATTCAGCTATTACTGATAATGCCCCACCGTTTTTTTTTTTTTTTTTATTTCTTATTCTAATCAAATAGAAACAGGGGAGAGGTCTGAATGCCAAAAAGGGATGAGCTCAGAGAGAGGAATGAGTCAAAAATAGGGCAGTACGGATATGGCTGGCGGGTTTACGTTAAACCAACGAGTTAAGTCTCAAAGTGATCTCTCAGAAATTCAGCTAAATATGATTTTCGTGACATTACCATCACTGGGTGATTGTAGCCTTTCCCATTACACTTTCTCACCTATAATTGTAATTATTATTATTTTTTTCAATGGACAGGTAAAGTTTTATGTATTTGTCATATATAATGTGGTGTTTTGGAATACACACACACTTTGTGGAATGTCCAAGTTAACATGCACTACCCCACATAGTTGATATTTGATAGGCCCTTCACTTCAGAGCTCCATTTGCCCTCCTTTCTGGGAGATAGACTATTATTATAGCCACTTTTAAATAAAGACTTCTAGCTTCTGGTTTCCTTAAAATGTTTCCAATCTCTATCCCTTCCTTCTCTGAGAATCTTTCTCCAGAGGATCCAACTCAATGATTTAATATACAATTTGCTGACAGGAGATCCTGAGAACCCATTATGAAAATGAAGGCAGAAAACAACCTTTGAATGTATTTCCCAATTTAAGAAACCTTCATTACGTAGCACATTTCAGGCTGAGAATGTAGGAAAAAAAAAATCATAGTTTTAGTAATTGTAGCTTCTTCTGGAAGCTTGGCATGATATGGAATCATTTATAAAATGTGTATTCTGTTTGGCACTCAGTAGGAAGCTTGCCAGGCAATACATTTAATTACGAACATGGGGAAGAGAGTAATTGTGATCTGTCACAGTGTATTAACATTACTTTTAAGTTTTACATGTGTTTAAGGTAGTGATTTCTTAAATACGTATGTATTTAAAACTAGGAACAATTTCTCTTTCATCAGCCCAGAGTTTTTATACAGGGAAATATATTATTTCAAGGGGAAGAGTGCCTTAGCTGTATTTCTTAGATATAATTCTTTGTCTATTGTTTAAGTGATGGGAGTCTTAGCTGTTCTCCTTAGAAACAACCTTTGTCCATTGTTTAAGACCTTGAAAATTGATGCATTGCCTTTTGGGAGCTTAGACAGCTTTATTTAAGTTTAGCTTTCTCTGGAGATGCATAGAAATAATGAAATGCAATGTCTTTCTTGAACATAACCATGTATATTACGTCTATTCCTGCCTGATGTGTAGCGTAAATTTGATAAAAGCAACCCAAATAGTGTAATGATTAATGTTGACTTTTTAAAAAATTACAAGGCAACTCAGGTCAGCAGATTCAGGGAAGTGTGATGAGAACCATCTCTGAGGCCAGGATTTGATTGTGTTCAACATGCTGCTCCATTTTACAGAAAAGCTCGCTTATGATCTTTTTGAGAGGCACCATGGGCAAAGGACAATGGAAGGGTCTTTCTGGCATACAGGGTACAAATATTTTGGTGTCCAGGTTTTCAAATCATTTAGTGTCACATGGATTCCCTCTTTGATCTTTACATATTGCTATTCTTAGTGGACAAAGATTTTCCTCATGTTATACAGATTTTCCTCTAAATCTTAACCAATTTGACATCACAGTGCCTACCCTCAAGGTCAAGCCAAAGCATATATAAGACACGAACAAAGATTGTTTCACTCCCCTTTCTTCTAACTCCACCGTGTCGAGGCCTGACTAGTTTGTCTCTCTCAACATCCTTATTATTTCTCTTCTCCCTGAAGCATCAAAATAATTGCTTTAGTGAACCTTTCCTTCAGGGTACCATTTTTAGCTAGGGACAAGAACAGGAATAAAGTAGTTAAAACTCTAGCCGTCATGGTGGTGACACTCAGTGGAGAGTTAGGATATCAGGAGAAGAGTGATTTTAAATGGATGAAACAGCTTCATTCATTTAGGTTGCTATTTTGGGGGGAAAGAAGAGTTTAAATTAAAAAAAAACTCCTTATCTTATCCAGTCCAATTGCATACATCTCACATCTTTAAAGGGTGGAACTTCTGGGAAAAAAGAAGTCTAGATATGGAAATCTTCGACCACCATTTCATAGTAATGTGCCAAAGCCAGTACCTTTTTTTTCTGTAGAAATATTGCTCTTGTATTAAGTGGCCAATTATGCAAGAAACAAGTGGAGAGTAGCTCCAAAAATATAAAAGTGTACTTCTTTCTTTTCACTTCTCTTGCAGAATCCTGAAATCAGTCCAACTTTTATTCTATGACATTAGGGGCAATTATTGTGTCAAAATAACAAAACAACTTTGTCATATTTTTCAAAAATTATTTATTTTTAAAAATTTGCCAGACAGAGGGAACCAGCAGTTAGCGTAATGGCTATGTCGCTGGAGTCCTACGTAGTCGACCACGGTTCGTGTCACGGACCCGGTGGCTTAAACTCACGCCAGGCACATGTGCGTGCATGCCCAAGATCCCGAGAGGAGAATAGAGGAGACGGGATTGCGGTGTGACCATCCCCCCTGGGGGGTGATTTCTCGCTTTCTGTCTCTCTGTCTCTCTCTGTCTGTCTGGCGAGCACACGCATCCTATAGCAAAAACCTCTCAAAAAAGAAAAAAAATTGCCAGACAGTGTATGTGCTGTCTGAAGAGAGAGAGAAAGAGAGAAAGCAAACGCCGTGAGGAATGGCCATGCCACACTCCCTTCTCTTGCATTTCTTCTTCCTTTCAGGATTTTGGGCACACATATGCACATGCCCAGCATGTTTCTCGAGCTGCTGAGACCAGGACTCAAACCATGGTTGGCCATGGGGGATCTAGCTGCCTAACCACCAGCCCAGTTGTTAGCTGACCCCAAAAATTACATTTTTGAATTCTTTGTTTAAAGCAATGTTTGGAGCACTTAGAGAAATTAAATTATAAAATTCTTACACTACTTCCTTACCCAATGCTAATGTTATCGCTGAGGAAACTGAGGCACAGAGTGATAGTTTATTCTGCAAATACTTAACTAGTAATAAGTGAACTGTTTTGAGAAACAGTCCAAAATAGTGTGCCACTTCATACTCAGTTACTATAATATACTGATTTTTTTTTTTTCCTCTTCAAAATAGAAACTGCTTAAGTGCCAATAAACAGATTTGGGAAGAATAGAGGGGGTAAAAAATAAAATGTAAAGGATACGTGAATGGTGTTCTTATAGGCCTTACTGACTTTCTGGGACTTGCTGTGTTTAGATTCCCAAGTTTTACCTACAGACCAGTCTCTCCCTTTTTCTCATGCCCAAATCATGATGATAAATAGCAGAAGTGAGGATTGAGAAGACAAGATCAAGGGGCAGTAAGATCAGGTCAGATCACCCAGGCCACCACTCCTTCTAGCTAGAGTGTTCTCCTGGCTAATCCAAGGTATGTGAATGGAGTACCTACTGTGTAGCAGCTGATTTTAACACACATTTTTTTCAAAATAAGTCTGAATTATTTGAGATGAACAGAGAGCATGGCATTTCAGTATTTCTTATGAATTCTCTTCAGGCCCAAATTCATTTTTGTCTAGAAGAAAAATTTATGCATTTCAAAGTACTGTCAACAATTTCCTTTGAAGTGATACTAGAATAAATGCATTTGCTTAGGTAAGAAGGCTTCGGATATCTCTTCTTTGAAGCTGGAAAGACCACTAAGGGGCCAGCTGGAAGAAGAAGAATTTCTGTTATGCTCTAATGTTAAAATCCTGGATTACACATTTCTCCAGCCTGGACTTTCTTTGTTTGAATTAGTTGTGGACGGGAGATAATGTACTAAAAGTAAAAAGCAATTAACTGAAAGTCTGTACAAAAGAATTAAAAAGAGAAAGATAAAAATAGTCCTGCTGATCAAAATGCACTGTTAGATGTATACAATATTCAAAATATTGTTTCTTCCCAGAATCAGGAAAATGCCTTTGCCTTGAGGGATCTCAATTCAACAAGGATAACTCTAACATGAGTTTCACTGTAATAAAAATAAACATCTGAGATTGACTGGAGTTCATCTTCTTTCCAAAGTAGTTGAATTTTAACATAATAGACCTCCATTAAAAAAATCCATTTAATATTGGAGTAATTGGGGCCTGTCCAAAACCAAAATATGTAAAATCAATGACCAGTAGTACTTGGGATGAGAACCTTCTATAAATATGAATACATGTCATTAGATAGGTAGCTAGATATTGATAAAAACTTTTCTTCATGAACCACTGTAACTAACATGTATTTTTTTTTTTAATGTTTAGGGGCAAAGGACCATTAAAACATACAACTGATGTGATCTATGCAGCTAAAATGATATCTGAATCAGGTTCACGGATGGATATCCTTGCTAGGCAGATTGCTAATCAGGTGAGTTATTTACAAGTAGAAGTGGTAAAAGTTCATGCCAATTACTGTCTGTCATTCCAACATTAATTAGAGGAAAGGTGAATTTTTGCTCTATTTGGTCAGCTATTTCTTTAATTATTTTAATTTTATGACATTATTAATGTACAAGTAGGGGACATTTTAATTCTAAGGACTCTTAATACATTGGTGGACAGATAATTTTATCTTTGAGTATGTTTATACTCAAATCATTTTAAATATTAGCTCTTTTTTACTTCAAATATAAGTCATAATTTGAATTGGCTTGTAATAACAAAACTGAGTTTATTTCCTTGATACTCCCTCTATATATTTTCATTTGCTATTAAAAATAAATAAATCAATGTTTCAAAATTCTGTTGTGGGACTGGCCCCAGAGCATAGTGGTTAAAGAAGCTAGATCCTACCTGGCTGATTGTGATTCAAATCCCAGTCTTGGCAGCTTGAAAAATACACTGTGCACATGTGCTTGAATGCCCTAAATCTCAACAGGATGGGAAGGCAGAGTAGAAGAAATCATAGCATGATGACATCCCACTAGGAGGGACATGAGGGGAGGTGGTTTCTCCCTCTCTGTCTTTCTCTATAGAGCACATATGCCCTCTGGAAATTAAAAAATACTACAAAATTTTATTATGTTAGGTTTTCTGTATCAACAATGTAGTCTACCAATCTTTGTAAAGTTGCAGGACAAATGAGTAAAATGCTAAAATTAAGCTATAACATAATATATACATATATGTGTGTGTGTGTGTGTGTGTGTGTGTGTGTACACAAACAAACACTTTGGTTTCATTTCCTTAGATTTCTCCCATCTCTATTCCAATTTTCTAACCAGCAACTGCATTATCAGAATTACCTTATGCCTCACTTTAATTGAAATATCTGTCAGTTCCATTAGTTAATGTATTGAGACATTCCATTAATATTTAAGACTGGGGTATAATGTTACTTCACAGTTTTTCTGTTGTATTCAACTTCAAGATACACATTTATTTCCCTTTGAAACTCTTCTTTTCGACTTTGAAACTGTTCCATGTTATATCTTGCTTACATACTTAGAAACTTCATCAGATTGCTTCTTACTGTGCTTACTATGATTCATTCTTTCAATGTTCTGTTTTTAGAATGTGAAGCACTCTCTTCTATAAGATCCTACTTTTGTGGATAAGAACTAATAATAGCAGGGAAAATATTTTAAAACATTCCTTGAGTAATGTATTTTTTAGTATCTTAATACCTTAAGAATTGTACAGATTGATTAATCATATTTTTAGTATTATAGCTTAAAACAAACTCTATCTCAATTACAGACAAGATTTCTTAGTCTAAATAAATGTCTAAAGTTCAAATATGCCATGGTTTCCTTTATTTTAGAATGCTGTTATATTCTCTTTTATGAGAGTAAATATAAATATAATAAGTGATACCATAATACATTAGATAAATTTATAAAACTAATAAATGTTAAATACTGGATGTTTATTACCATTGTTCTTCTGTTTATTTTGGAACATACTATTTTCAAAGTTCAAAAATTTGTGTCACATTTAAGTTATATGTTGACATTCTTTTTTTTTTTTTTTAAGAGAGATTTTTGCTTTAGGGTGTATGAACTTCCTGGAGAGACACAGAGACTGAAAGTGAGAAGTCACCCCCTGGGGGATGGCCACACCACAATTCCCTCTTTTCCGTTCTCCTCTTGGGATTCTGAGCATGCACATGCACTTGGCATGAGTTTCAATCCGCTGGGTCCAGGTCTCAAACCACCATTGGCCACATGGATGTCTAGCACCTTAACCACCTGCTGGCCCTGACATTCTTTTTTAATTGACTTAGATCACCTTGCAGTGGAAACTTTCATAACTAGTTCTATTTAATTATGCCTTGTTTGTAAACATTATTAATATTATGTGGGAAAAGTAAACATATTGTCTCAATTCCATATAGCTTTGACATTTTAAGAGAAACTTAAAGACACAGTCACTGACTGATGAAGAGTCACAGATGACTTGCTTTGGCCTTTTCTGCTTCCTATGGTGGAGTAGTTTCAAATGAACTACTTTTGTTCTGAAAAAACAGAGTTTTAAAAAATTACAACTGAGAATAAAGAAACTGACTCATTATTTTAATGACTACCTGTGGAAATTGTTTATGCATGGGCTTCTAATATTGTTTGATAGCTTAAGAGAAAGATTTTAGACAGAAAATAATATCTGTAGTTATGAAATAAAGCTAAGTAACTATCAAGTAATATGATTTCAGTGTCTAGGTACATGTGATATAAAAAAATCCACTAAAATATTAGTTGCTTTTGATTTTGATTAGTCTGAGTTCCAAAAAAAATTTAACAATTTTTATGAAGCTTTCTAGTCTGTTTGTTTGATGGAGTATGGGAAGATTAATTTCCAGTTCTACCCAGTATTGACTTGAGTGTGTGTGTGTGTGTGTGTGTGTGTGTGTGTGTGATATATAATATTGTATATAGCAATTTAGCTTTATTCGTAAAGTTCATATAGAGAGAGAATAAAATGAAATCAAGTTAGCTGATTGTGTTTTCTTAGATTTTCCTTCCTATTCCCCTCACTCTTCCTCTCTGTCATGTTCTCTTGACCATGGATTTATTGTGTATCTACCATGTACATTTCACTACTCTTTCACTGTCATGGGCTACCAAGGAAGAGATTAATTAAAACCATTTGTTCATACATCCAGAACCCCCATGGCAGCTCACTTGTCTCAATCAAACATTTCTTGGATTCCAGAATTGTCTCAAGATAGAGTGGTAGCTTCAGTGTTCCCTTCAAGATTATATTTCTTTAGGTAAGCCCAATAGTAGTCTGGTACAGATTTTGACTCTGTTAGACAGTATCTTCCTAAAAGACAGGATATTGTTAGCTATCACAATTCTTAAATAGCTTGCTTACGAATAAATAGAATGTCGAGTTGGAGAAGTAGAATACAAATCCAAGAAGCTAGACACCTGGTACACACTTCTTTCTGTTCCTTTACTTTACACTGTAATTTATCCTATTAGCAGATATTCTAAACTAGGTAAATGAATGCCTCATAAATTAGGAATAATACACAGAAAGATATTTTTAATTAGTAACATAATCAATATACCCCAAATAGGGAGAAGATAAGTAGGAGGCAAAATAAAATTAACATCTGCCAAAGTGTTTCACACAAACAGAGAAAAAATTAAGCTTTATGACCCCTGGGTCGTATGTCTGTAAACTGATTACTCCTTCGCTATAATTTTGGCAAAGCTAAGATATGAACTGGGTACTCCCACCTAATCATAATGAACACAATTAGAACGGATTTATAGTGTTATTGTATTGATAGCTAATGCTAATTCAAGAAAATATGACATTTCAAAAACAAAGAATTACAAGCCAAATCAGATACAGTGCACACAATTATGAACAAAACAACCTACAAGTGTAAATTATATTGCTATTTTAACAAAATATTATTGGTGGCTAGACTCAACTTACAGCATTGTTACACATTAATGTTGTAAGTCAAAAATGTTTATTGAAAAATATCGTGAAAAAAATTTCTGAAGCATTCATTATATCTTTGTTTTTTTTTTTTTTAATTTGCCAGTAAGTTTGTGAGCTCACTATAGAAAGGCAGAGAGGGAGAGGGAGAGGGAGAGGAGGGAGAGGGAGAGGGAGAGGGAGAGGGAGAGGGAGAGGGAGAGGGAGAGAGAGAGAGAGAGAGAGAGAGAGAGAATGAATGAGAATCCTTTAATGGGGCATAGTCACATTGCAGTCCCTTTTCCACCATTTCTCCTTCCTCTCAGGATTTTGTGCATGCATGTTCATGTACCCAGCATGTTTTTCAAGCTGCTAGGTCTGGGAATTGAACTATTCGGTTAGCCATAAGGGATCCAGTGACTTTAAACATCAGGCCAGGGGCCCGGTCCCATTATATCACTTATTACATATCTTTTTCCCTAAAGTTTATTTATTTTCTTCATTGAGCTAGAAAGAGGCAGATGGATAGAGAGACAGAGATGCAGTGCCACCAACAGGGTCATCATGCCTCAATCCATCCACAATCTTGGTTGGCCTTGATCATGGGCACATGCACGCTGCATTTTCAGGGATGTTCAGGACACAGATCTAAGACCTTCTCATGTAGGTCCAGTTGGAGTTACAATAGCATTACTGCCTGGCCCCTCATTATTACGTGTTTCTTCAGGATTATAATTCACAGATTCATCTCATGACACTATGTTTATTTTGTGTGCTACGATCTACCAAAGGTTTGCTTTGAGCAGAGATGTTGATGCCTAGATTTGTTCACTAAATTGATGATTTCCCACATCATAAATGTAAATGTATAACAGGTTCTCAAGAATTAAATAGGACCAAATAGATACTGAAATATCAATTTGTTCACATCCTTGAAACAACAGTCAATCATCTGTTTAAAATGATGCTATGTTACAATTTTACTTTAACGGATCTTAGTCATTTTTTTCACTCAATGTCTTAAATGCTTTGAGGCAGATTATATATTCAGGTTTATTTAATGTATATAAAATACAACCTTAGGAACCAAAGAATGAAGCCTTCTGGAGTCTAGGAGAAAGGCGCTCTTTTTTCCAAAGAAGGCATACAAGTGGTCAAAAGATTTGACAAATAGCAGAAGAGAATTTCTAAAGTAGGAATGATTCATTCTCTTGTTCTGTTTCTAAGCAGCCAAACCTGACTCAGAAAGGCTGTTCATATGTCAACAGGAAAGATTTTAATAACTTATAGCATGGGAATTTAGCAATTAGCATGTTTTTCTACTTTAGTTCTAAAACTGTTGCCACTGTTCGGTATAATCAAGAGTCTCATCAGTTCTGGAAATAAAGCATGAATCTGGGTCAAGCAGCTAAAGTTGAACTTCAAAAGTTCATGCTTTTCCTTAATTGAATCAGACTCTCTAGTATGGTCTAGAGAGTCTCTTGAGAGAATCTGCATGTCTTGCTTAAACTTAGATCATAGCAGCACTGGTGATTGGTCAAGAATATATTAGTATGCGAATTTGAATTTACTAAGAGTTATATAGTGGTGTGGGTCTTTAGGAAACAAATTCACAATAATCCCAACTATAATTTATAAATGAGAGTGTCAAATTAAGAAGCCAATTTGTACATAAAAAAGAAACCAATTTATAAAGCAGAATAGTAATTTATTGTTTGCTGTATATGATACAAGTGGCAAGAAGACTGATACTGTTCATCAACCATGGAAGTAAGAAAGTCGAACCCAATCATGCTTGAACATACTTGAACGCTACCTCTACCACTTATTAATTGGCAAATCAATTAACTTCTCTGTGCATTGGTTTCTTCCTTTGCTAAATGGGAATAAGGATAGAGCTTACTTTATAAATTATGTGATTATTAAAAGAGTTAGCATGAACGAAGCACCTAGAATAGTACATGACAAGTAAAATATGGAATGACAGAGAAAGCACTACACACACATGAAAGGGATAGCCTTATCCTCGAGTCCATCCATAAGAACTAAGGACAGATAAGAAAGTCAGTGACATCAAAGCAAAATATATTTTGAATGAATACAAGAGGACTTCAAAAAGTTTATAGAATAACAGAATTAAAGTACAAGTTTATTTTGGTGTACAAAAAATAAAATCTGTATGTTGCTTTTCTAGCGGATGCATTTTCCACGAGCCTTTGAAGATTACATTTTACTGTATAGATCATTATGCATTCCTGTGACTGAAACAAAGACAACTAAACTCATATCATTAACTCTTTCTGAAACTTAGGGTACACATCTGCAAGATGACAATAATCAGTTCTAGTAAAGTAGTGCTGTGAATACTAACACAGAATTGTGCACGTGAAGGACCTGGCACAGAATCTGGCAAAGAGGAAATGCCTGCTAAAGAGTAGCTACCTGTTGGGACCAGTAGTTAGCGTAATGGGTATGTCACTGGACTCCCACGTAGTCGACCGCGGTTTGAGTCCCGGACCCGGCGGCTTAAACTCACGCCGGGCGTGTGTGCTTGTGTGCCCAAGATCCCGAGAGAATGGAGGAGAAGGGATTGCGGCGTGGCCATCCCCCCTGCGGGGTGATTTCTCGCTTTCTATCTCTCTGTCTCTCTCTGTCTGGCGAGCGCACGCGCCCTATAGCAGAAACCTCTCCAAAAAAATAAATAAATAAATAAATAAATAAATAAATAAATAAATAAATAAATAAATAAAAAGAGCAGCTACCTGTCAAGATCAAACAAGGAAATGACTACCTTTTCAGCAGTATAGATAATGTCTCATCTGTAAAGTAGGGAAATGCCTGTGCCTGGGAGCTGACAGATGATATGCCTAAACTACTTAACCTAGCACCTGAAGCACAGAAAAATTCAATGAAAATTACCATGGCTAAGTTTGACTCAAGAGTCTGTATTTTTATCGTGTGCACACATCTGGAGCTAAGTAGAGTGGTCTGTTTCACAAAAGAGATCATCTTCAGGAATTTCTAACATCTACTGTAGTTATCAATTATAGATAAAGGCAGACATGCATGAAATGTTTTCTGATTATTCTATTTCATTCTCCTTAATTTGTAGTTTGGGCATTTAGAATAAAAGAATTTTAAATGTAATATTTATTTTAAGATATGCAAAATATAAAGAAAATGAAAACTACTGATTATTTCACATTTATTGATCATTTTCTTATATTTATTTCCCAGCATTAAAAAATTATTTTATTTAACTTTATTTATTTACTTATTTCAATTTGACCAGAGAGGGACAGAAAGAGAGAGAAAGTGAGAAAGCAAGCTGCCAGATCTAGGACTCAAACCACATTCGGCCATGTGGGAGTCCAGTACCCTCACCACCATGCCACCTGCTGGCCCAACTTCCCAGCATGTTTTAAAAATACTGTTACTTTGGGACCAGCAGTTAGCATAATGGCTATGTTGCTGGACTCATATGTATTCGACCGCAGTTCAAGTCCTGGACCCGGTGACTTAAACTCACGCAGGGCGCACGTGCGTGCATGCCCAAGATCCCGAGAGTACAATGGGAGGGGAAGAGATTGCAGTGTGGCCATCCCCACTGGGGGGTAATTTATCGCTTTCTGTCTCTCTGTCTCTCTCTGTCTTTCTGTCGAGTGCAGGCACCCTATAGCAGAAAACCTCTCCCCCCCAAAAAAAAAATATATAATATTGTTCCTTTGAATAGAATTTGGACTTTTAAATGTTGATTTTTTTTTAACTTCCCAAAACATTTTTACACATTTTTTGGAACATTATTCTTTGGGAACTATATAATGTCCCATTGTATAGATATATATTCTTATTTAGCCTTGTCATTATTTTAGGATATTTAGGTTATTTCCCAATTTTGGTACTATTAAGTAATTCTACAATGAATATCTCTTTATAAAAATCATTTGCAGGCCAGCCCATGGAGTGGCGGCTAAGACAGCTGGATCCCAAAAGGCCTAGTGTGATTCAGATCCTGTATTTGTGGCTCGAAAAACACTCCATGTTCATGGGTGCCCAAAATCCTGAAAGGAGGGATAGATGGAAGAGAAAGGATTTCAGCATGATCATGCCCCGTGGGGAGCACTTTCTCATTTTCCCTCTCTCCCTCTCTCTGGTGAATGGAAACACACTTTGGAGAATTTTTTTAAAAATCGTTCATATTTCTATGTTTGAAATTTTTTTTTTCTTTTTTTTGGAGAGGTTTTTGCTATAGGGCGCGTGCGCTCGCCAGACAGACAGAGAGAGACAGAGAGATAGAAAGCAGGAAATCACCCCCCAGGGGGGATGGCCACGCCGCAATCCCTTCTCCTCCATTCTCCTCTTGGGATCTTGGGCACGCACGCACACGCGCCCGGCGTGAGTTTAAGCCGCCGGGTCCGGGACTCGAACCGCGGTCAACTACGTGGGAGTCCAGCGACATAGCCATTACGCTAACTGCTGGTCCCTATTTGAAATTTTTTTAAAAGTGGAATTAAGCTAGGAGTCCTTTGTGTGTGTGTGTATGTGTGTGTGTGTGTGTGTGTTTCATTTTGCTAGGGAGCACATGCACTTGCCATAAAGAGACAGAGAGAGAGACAGAGAAGGAAAGTGAAAAAATACCCCCCATGAGGGATGGTCACTCTTCAATCCCTTCTCCTGCATTTCCCCTTATGGATTTTGGGCACACTGCACATGCAGCTGGCGTGTTTTCCCAACCTGTGAGTCCAATGTGAGATTCAGCAGCCTTCACTACTATGTCAGCAACTGGTCCCAGTTAGGAGAGAGATGTTAAATTCTTTCATAACTAGGTGAAGTTGGATATAACATGGCCAAAAACGTGGATTGAATCTCAGGCCCAATGACTTGACAGTACTTCAGGAGTGTGTGTATGCATGCCACAAGTCCAGAAGGTAGGGAGAGGTAAAGGTGAGGGGGATTGCAGCGTGACCAGCCCCATGGGGGCTGCTTTCTCGATTTTTTTCTCTCTGTGTCTGTCTCTTTCTCTGCCTCTTTTAGGGAGTAAATGTGCCCATCACAAATAAGTAAAATCTACTATAATTGCATAGGAGAAAGAATACAAAGATTAAATCCTAACCAAAGATATTTACTGTGCTATGAGCCTAAAGCTTTCCTTACAGGACAGTTCCTTACAGAAGACAATACAGTTTTTTGTTTGTTTGTTTGTTTGTTTGTTTGTTTTTTTCCCGGGGGGGGGGAGGTTTTTACTATAGGGCGCGTGCACTCGCGAGACAGAGAGAGACATAGAGACAGAAAGCGAGAAATCACCCCCCGGGGGGATGGTCACACCGCAATCCCTTCTCCTCCATTCTCCTCTCGGGATCTTGGGCACGCACATACACGTGCCCGGCGTGAGTTTTAAGCCACCGGGTCCAGGATGAGAACCGTGGTCGACTACGTGGGAGTCCAGCGACATAGCCATTACGCTAACTGCTGGTTCCCCAGAAGACAATACAGTTTTAAAGGCTATTTTGGTAAAGAAAATTCATATATTTCTCAAACATGCTATTTGTTTCATGGTTCCAGGTAGATCTATAGCTGCCATCTAAGAAAGAATAATTCCTTTTGTTTATAACAGCTAAAAATCTTTAATTCTGAAAGCAATATAACAATGTTTTGTTGCAAGTTAAGAAGGCTTCTAACCTTATAATAAAATCTGTATTTCATGTACCTTTTCATGTCTTAAAATTTATTTTTCATTTTGTCTAAGCTGAAGAAATAAGGATGAAAATATATATATCAAAATATATATAGGATTGTTTTGAGGGAGGGGGCTCCATGAGAATAAACCTGCCGCCTTACAATTACCTGCCATGCCAATAGTTATTTACTTGGAAATGCTTATTATTTCTTTTATTTTCATTTTATCATTGGTGCATATATAGTGTCCAGATCCATCATGCAAACAGGACTTGCTGGCCTACCTGGAACAGATTAAGTTCTACTCCCACCAACTGAAAATCTGCAGTCAAGTGAAAGCGGAGATCCAGAACCTGGGGGGAGAGCTCATCATGTCAGCTGTGAGTACTGCCTGGCACCTACCCCCTCACAGGTGGAAGATGCTTGGAAAAGAGCAGCTACACCCCTGCTCCCACCACTGAAACTTTTCAATTCAGCTTAGGGCAAACTCATTTTGGAGTTTGTAAGAAAGTATATGCAATTAAACTAGCAAGAAATCTTGCCAGGTTTTCCTAAAGAAATCTTAAGTAGATACAACTTGTTTTTATTTACTTCAGAAATAAAATAAATCAGGTTTCGTAAATTTCTTAGTTGAGGAACTTATGTTAATTTATAAAATCATGTTCAGACTTCAGAAAATGTGCAGATGGAACCAGAATGAAATTCCATAATTTTTCTAAGTTTAAGGCATGTGGAATGGCAAATTAATAAGATGGTCATTTTATTGCTATTAATTGATACTCATTTTCCCTTTATTCATTTTTATAACATAGAAATTTAAGTCTCGAGATTTTTTATTTCCACATGTACTTTTAGAAGTGGACTATGAAAGAACATTATAGATTTATAAATTTTTTGTTGCTCTGAGTTTTGAGCTGCTATAAAATTACCATGGTAAAAATAATGTCTAACTTTTGTGTTCATCTTTTAATAACAGTAGATTATTTCTCTGGTGCAGGTATGGTAATAAAATAATATTTTATATCTCTATTAGATTCAGTTATCAGTGACTTTGAGAAGGACATGGACCAAGATTATAAATTTAAGTTAAAGTGAAATATTATAAAAATTCTAGGAATTTATATTACTGAGGACAATTTAAAAATATGTATTCCAGTATACTTTTAAATTTGCAATACCTAAGGCTTCTAAAGTCTGGAATCAATGAATAAGTGGTCTTAAAGAGTAGGTAGTTGCAAAACATGAGGGAAAATCAACATCAAAAGTCGGGGAGAAGAAACTAATCCTTACTGATATCTCTTGCCTGTATTTTACCTTAATCTTCACAATAACATGCCAGATAGATCATTTATTTATTTGTTTTCTTTAATACATGATAAAATTAAATTCAGAAAGGTCACATAGCTTTTCCAAGGTCACATTCATAAATGTCAGAGCTGGTGTTGACCTAAACGTCTGTGCTTTCTTTGTTCATGTAGACAACCTGGAATCGATGATGAAAGTGAAGAGCACAAGTCAAAAGTGAATAGCTCATATAATATATTATTGGGTTGTCTGAAAAATCATGATGCATTTTTGCATTGAAAAACATAGAAAAATAAGTCATGACTTTTCCAATGACCCATGACTTTTTCAATGACCCAATATTTTGTGGGATTTCTTTCTAATTTTCTATCCCAGTAATTGTCAAAGGAAAAAAAAATGAGATTTAGATTCCTTGATATTCAAATTTTACAAAAAAATTCCTCAAACACAACCTGTTAGTATTGGTGCTCTGTCATTTTTTCCAAAAGAAAATGCATTTTGAATACAGTTTGCATGTAGTCACATACAGACAGAAATGTGTGTATGTGTAAACACACACACATATGTATACATGCTTGTATGTCTTTATATAAACAGTTATCCATCAGGATTCACTGGACCCCACACAGAAACCAAAACTTCTAGATGTTTAAGTCCCATCTAAAAATGGCATAGTATGGGCCAGCCTGCCATGTGGTGGGTCAGACAGTTGGATCCCACGTGGCCTGCTGCACTGTTTGAGGTTTGGGTCCAGTGACTTAAAAAACACACTAGGTCTACATTTCCAAAATCCTGAGGGGAGAAATGAAGGAGTAGATATTATAGCATGGCCATGTCCCTTGGGGGGCTCTTTGTCTCTCTCTGGTGAGCACACGTGTCCTTTAGCAAATCTTTAAGATGGCATAGTATTTGCATATAAACCATGCACATTCTCCCATATACTTAAATGATCTCCATTACTTATAATACCTAATACAATACCTATACAGCATTCATTTGCATTGATTAAGCATACTACTTGCTATGTAGTAAATTCAAGTTCTGCCTTTTGCAGTGTTCCAGAATTTTTTCTGGAATTTCCAAATAATTTTAACCTGTGATTGATTGAATCTGTGTATGTGGAACAGAGGTCATACAGAGGGCCCGCTGTACACACAACATGTATGACTCTGTGTGGTGTGTGTGTGTGTGTGTGTGTGTGTATTTATATATTCAACTCTATGAATTTTTTTAAAATTTAAATTTATTTGTTTACATTCATTCACTGTACCTCATTATAGCATACAAAATGAGATTTTTCCATCCAGAGTACACTGTATATTGACTCAATCAAGTGCATGAACATACATGTTATTGTCAACAAATAATTTTCCATTTCTTGTTTCCTGTATGTTTTGCTTTTTTTTCCCCATCCTTGATTCCCTCTCTCTCACCCTCTGCCATCTCCCACTCTCCTTCCACACTGTCTCTGGTATCTATGTTTGCTTTCTACATTTTTTTCCCCCCACATTCTATTGAGTCACTAAATATCTTAATTAATCTAAATATTTTCATAGCAAGCACAGCTAATATATACATTTCCATGAACATAAGCCCAACTTTAGGCAAAAGCCTCAGTGAGTAGAATGAACATCCTATAAAGTAGCACCTAGCTGGGGCTACATATCTTACTGCAGTCATCAACTAGGTATTGTTAATGCATTTTATTTTTTAATTTCAAGAAAAACAGTTTTAGTTTTTTTTTTTCTGAAACTGTTTTTTTAAATTAATTTACATTCATTCCCTAAGCATCATCACAGCATACAAAATGTGATTTCCCATCCAGAATATACTGCATAGTGGCTTAATCATGCTTGTTATTATCAAAAATTTTCCATTTCTGGTATTTTTTTACCCCTTTTTCTGACCCTCTGTCCTTTCCCACCCTCTTCTCACACTATCTCTGGTGTCTACAGTTGTCTTCCATTCCTTTCCTCCCAACACTGTATTGATCACACAATTTCTAACTACTTTAAATAGCAAGTTCACTTGGTACTATTAAGAAAACCAGTTTTAACTTAAATCAAAGAAATACTAAGGAACTTTGCTTAAAACTTAAAGCCTGGAAACAGGTTAGTATTCTGTTCAAATGGTGGGTACATGAACCTAATGACAGCTCAAGACAGGACAAAAACTCTTAAAACTGGACAACAAAGCCTAGAAGAAAAGCAGCAATATTTTAGTCAAAAGTCACAGAATGCTATTTCACCAGTTCAGACTCATGTACTTAATCTATCTTGTGTTGTGGATCTATATTCCTGATTGAATTCTGGGATATAATATTCAATTCCAGACTTGTCCCTATAATTAAGTTGGCCATTTTCTTAGTTTTTGAACTTTTATTTCTGTGTGACTACATTTAATTTTCCTGATATAGCAACCTCATGAGAACTTCTTGGAGATCTGGTCTGGTGCTGGTAAATTCTTTCAGGTTTTGATAATCTGAGAATGTTCTCTTTTCTTCCCATATGAAGGATAATCTTGCCAGGTACAGTATTCTCGGTTGCAATTGCTTTTCCCTTAACACTTTGAATATATTTTCCCATTTTTTCCTCACTCGCATTGTTTTTGATGAGAGGTCTGCTGTTAGTCTTATGGGATATCCTTTGTAGGTAACTTGCCCTTTCTCTCTTGCCAATCTTAGTATCTTGTCTTTGTCTGTGGTTTTGGTCAGTCTGGATATAATGTGTCTTGGAGAAGATCTTGGGTCAATTTTATTTGGGGTCCTTTGTATTTCTTGGGACTGGATCTTTGAGTGCCTTTCTAAATTTGGAAAGTTTTCATACAGGATTTCATGGAATAGATGATCAATTCCCTTATGAGTCTCTTCACCTTCTGGAATGCCAGTTATCCAGATGTTTGGACATGTGATGGTGTCTAGTACTTCTCGTAGATAATTCTTATTTTGGGGGGCAATATTCTTAGTCTTCATGGTGGATTTTTCTGGGCCAGCAATTTTCTTTTCCATGTCTGAGATTCTATTTTCTGTAAGATCTAGTCTGCTTTTAGTACTTTCAAGGGAGATTTTTGATATCCTGTATTGTAGCCTTCATCTCTAACAGTTCCATTTGATTCTTTTTTAAAGTGTGTAATTCCTCTTTTAGATCATGCTAGAATTTCCTCACCTCCTGGAACTCATGAACTTCTTTCTCCTTTCTCTTCTGCAGTTCATTGTCTCTCTTCTCTTCCATCTCTGTTGACTTCACCATTATTAATGTCATAAATTCTTTATCAGACATTTTCATGATTTCCATTGTACTGCTTGTGGATGAAGAAGAGTTATTCTTTTCCCTTGAAGGAGAGGTATTTTCTTGCTTCCCCATATTTCTTATGGTCCTGTGGTGATTTGTAGTCATCTGATAGATGGTATGTTTCTTCCTAACTCTTGAAGTTCAATTCTGAAATGACTAGTTTGCAGAAACCATGAGGAATCTTCTCCTGAAGGGCTGCCTCCTGCCTCTCCTGCTCTGAAATGACTAGTCAGCAGGAGCCATGAGGAATCTACTCCTGAAGGCCTGCCTCCCACCTCTCCTGCCACGCTAGCTTGTTTTCTGGAGGCTGAATTATCAGTAGGAAATCTTCATTTCTCTTTTACCCTGAAATGACTAGTTCGCAGGAGCCATGAGGAATCTTCTCCTGAAGGCCTGCCTCCCACCTCTCCTCAATTAAATGAATTTTTATCTTGGACTGTTAGACAACCAGCTTTCTAATTTAACAATATGCTACTTTAAATGTGTAAGAATATATATTTATTGAAATTCAAAATAGGACTTCAGTTAGATTTTCTGTTTCACATACTCACTATCCTTTATAAGATCTAAATCCAAATCAATTTAAATTTCCAAATATATTCTACTTCCTGTGTTGTCTGAAGCTAAGATTTCAAAAACTTTTGTTCAAGGACCAGCTTTTACATGGCAGTTAAAATATATTACTGTTAATTGTGCTTCCTAAGTATAATTTCCTTCAGTACAATTTGAGTTTGTATTCCTTCCTGTTTGGTATGATAATTCAAACTCTTGAACTTTACATATTTTGTGGATAGATTAAGCAGGAACCATTTAAAATCCATGATTTACAATTTAAAAGCTGAGTCATTATATAAAATGAGGAATAGCATTGCAAATCTAGTACTATTTGTCATCATTTTGCCCACAGTTTCCTATTAGAAAAAAATAAATCTGAAAAAAGGGAGCATGCTCCTTTTATATGCTTTACTGCTATCTGCTTGCAGGTAGATCCTGGAAAGCTTTTTAAATATGTTTATTTACATGTGTCAAAACACATTTGCTTTAATCTCTGTGATCCAGAGCTCTCGTCTTTTTCTGCTTTCTACTTTACATTGAGAAAATCTAACCTTTTTTTGCACGAGGTCTCTTAAAGAGTGATAAGCATGATTCTAAAGTAGGAACCTCATTGAAAATGATAGAAAATTGGTAATTATAGCTACAGACTGTTAAAAGGTCACCAAATAACATTAGCTTTCCAAGAACAGGTTTATAAACATTGCTCTCAACAAAGAGTTAAAATGAAGTACGTCTGAATGAAATGTATTTCTGGCATAACTGGGTACTGCGCTTTGGGTTTAGGGTGTTAAGGTTTGGGATAAGAAATGATTTAGTAACAAGGAATTTGAAGGAGTTGTCATAATATAGCATTTAATTAAAACTCTTTTCCAGTCATTCTTACATCTATACTGCAAGCATATCTCCTGAAGTTACGTGTTTTACTCTAGGACGCCAAAGTGTAGTTACTTCAAATCCACTATTGTGAATTGAATATCCTCTCTATAGCAGACAAAGCAGAACAACTAGGGATGTACAGATGACTGTATGGCATCTCCCTTAAGATGCTCAAAACATACAAAATTAAGAAGCATAGGGGCCAGCAGTTAGCGTAATGGCTATGTCGCTGGACTCCCACGTAGTTGACCGCTCTTCGCGTCTTGGACCCGGTGGCTTAAACTCATGACGGGCGCCTGTGCGTGTGTGCCCAAGATCCCGAGAGGAGAATGGAGGAGAAGGGATGGCGGCATGGCTATCCCCCCTGGGGGGGGTGATTTCTCGCTTTCTATCTCTCTGTCTCTCTCTTGCTCTCTGGCGAGCGCATGCACCCTATAGCAAAAACCTCTAAAGGGAAAAAAAAAAAAAAAAGAAGAAGCATAAAATAGGGACCAGTAGATGGCATAATGGTTATATGGCTGGCCTCCCACATAGTGAACCTCTGTTCAAGTCCCAGACCTGGAGGTTTGAAAGTCACGCTGGGAGGGTGTGCATGCATGCCCAAAATCTCAAAAATCCCAAGATGAGAATGAAAGAGAACTGATGGTGGCATAGCCATCTTCTCAGAGGGTGATTTCTCACTTTCTATTTCTGTCTCTCCCTGTCACTCTGGTGAACAAATGCGCCCTGTAGCAAAAATATCTCTCAAAAAATAAAATAAATAAAATAAATAAAATATAAATAACTCCAGAACAATGATTAAAAAAAAAAACAGTGGTATGCACAAATGCACATAGCTTAAAGGAAAAGATTTTTAATTCTTCCCTTGAACAGAGTAAAGAGGAGAAAACTCCAGCAATGACTTGATTGTAATTTCAGCCTTCATTTACAAAGTTGAAAATAAATGAGATAGGAGAATAGAGGGGGAAAAAAAGGATTTGAAGTGCATGGGGCAACTGAAATGAAAAGACAGGTATAGGGAAGACATCATGGAATATTATAGAAATGACAAGTAGTCTGATATGACTGAAAATTTTATTTGGCATTGTTGGTGTGTGGAGTAGGAGATACAGCGCAAGTTGCAAAGATACCTGGGATGTTTAAAAAGGATCATTTATAATATTCTAACTTTACCCTATAGGTAATTGAAAAAAACTGGAAATTTTTGAGTTTAAAATGATCGTAAACTGATCTATATATTTGGAAATTAATTCCTTTTGACAGAGTGGTGATTAGAAAGATGAGAGATTGGAGGATACAGGTCTGTTTAGAAATGATTTCTTTTTTAAAGTTGAAGATAGAAACAGGGAGAACTTGGATTAAAGCAACATTGAGGAGAACAGAGAAGGGTGTATCCATACAAGAACAAAGTCTGAGATTAAAGTGTTTAGGGTCAATGATTTTTTTTTTTTTTGGTATGTTAAGATTGGAGGAAGAAAAAGGATGAAAGTTTATTATCTGTTGACGAGGATGTATATAATGGTCTCAACTAGGATGGACTGAAGTGTATATCATGCTGGGTAAAGTCTCTTCACAATCCAAATGATGTATAGTGATTTAATGTATGAATAATAATAAAAAAATTTAAAAGACTTACCAAAGGTTTGGGGATTTGATAGTTTAGTTCACAGTGGCATCATTAACTGAAAACTATGTACAGAATGGTGGTCAAATGAGGAGTAAATCCATTCAGATTTTGCTTAAAGTGAAGTGACTTTGGGACATCCAAAGAAAGAGGTCTAGGAGAAGTTGAATATGTGGTTCTGGAACTTAGGAAACAGGTGGGACAGAGAAATAAATAGGTCCATCCAATGAAGGTCTGTTGGCTAATATTTAAGAAAATAGCTGATACAGAGAACCCTAAATATCCTTTTCCACAAAGTAAGTCCAGTATACCTTTATCATAAACAAAGACTTGATTGTGGCAGTTTAAACAAATTAGGAGTTTCCTATCTCCATAAAATGAGAGACTGAAAGTGAGCAACCCAGGGCTTTTACAGTAGTTTCATAATGCCATTGAAGAATTGGGCATTTTTGTCTTTCTGCTTTATTGTCCTTGACTTCTGACTTTCATTATTTTCAAGGTCAATAATTAGATCCTCTTGTTCTAGTTTTGTATTACAAAGATCAAGAATAAAGAGAAACAAAAGCTTACATTCCATTTATCTATGTAAAGCCCTTTAAATAGATCAATGGAAAATGCCTTTTTGAAAGTACTTTCTAAATGCTTTCTCTTACATATTATTGACGAGACCTTAATCAGACAGCTCTATCTAACTGCAAGGAATACTGAAAAATATAGATTTTGTGTTTATTTGTAATTTAACCTGAGCACATTGGTTTCTCCAGTGTGATCAGAGTTTTGTTTTTATGTAAGAAAAAATGGATATTGGGTGGCAACCAACAGTTTCTATCATATTCCTATGTGATTTCTAAAATCATAGTAGAAATCACATATATTGTAATTGTCTCCTTTTCTCTAAATTCCTCTCTACACTATAAAGTTGTTGAGTGTATTCAAATGATTGAAGGTAGAGTAGTAATAACTATAAATGTAGACAATTCAGGTTAGTTGCATCTTAAAAAGTACATACTGAGTTATTCATTTAGGAGGTATCTTTTTATATTTTCCAAAGTACTGCCAGTAATATAGTGAAGAAAAGTTATACCTCATTGGGCTTAATACTGAATATATAGGTACAGAAAAAAGATGGTGGTATAGACTAATTTTTTTCAGCAATTTGGAGTTGAAAAGAATGAGAGAAAAAGAGAAAACAAGAGAGTGAGACGAGAGGGTCAGAGCAGATAGAATTGCTGAACATTTTCTTTCTTTGAGTAAAAAAATAATTGTATGTACTTTTTAATGTGGTCATAATTAAAATATCTAGGTAAAGAGTAAGAAGCAATCAGAAGAGAATTAATTTATGAAAAATTAAAACTGTAACTGATGGAATAAAGTCTGAAGCAAGTGAGAGGAAATGAAACTAGGAGAACATGTTGGAAGATTAACTTTAGGAAAAAAAAAAAAAAAAAAAAAGAGCTGCTTTAAGCCAGGGTACAGATGAATTAAGATAGTATCTCATTTAGAGACAGATGAATGGTAAGTTAAAGGACTTCATGATGGATCCTTTATTTTGGGAAAGTGGGACGAGTAGTTTTCTGTTAAGATTTAAGTACTTTTTCCAACTTTCATTACAGCAACAGAACAAATTGCGATGTCCATGTCTTCAGTCATTTCTCAACATTACTTGTAAGAGAAAATAACCTAAGTTGACCACAATGATTTGAGATGGTGAGCAGAGATACTGTACGGTAGACAATATCTACCAGCACCAAACTCCATGAGGTTGTCTGGTTCATGGCACCCGACTCAGCTTCAGTTTACCCTCAATCACATGGAAGTGAAGCCAGTATGGCCTTCCAAGTGCTATCCTTTCTCAAATAAAGAGATAAGTATGTAAAAATGTGGTAGAAATGATAACAAAACACAGAGACTAAGTAATTAAATATGCAGCTTAGTTTCCATAGCCACCTTGACTTATGAAAGTCCTAAATTAGGAACAGAATAAAAACACATAACTCTAATAATATTAAAACATACCCAGGCTGTTTAAAGGCATTCCCATAATATCTTTATTAATTGTTCATTTAGTGTCCTTTTACTCAGTGCTCAGTGGAAAACTGCTGTATACTTTGTAAAAGGAGGCTTGTTATAAAGAAATCAATATTGTTATAGTCTAGCCTGTGTATATTTTTAAAAACTCAGGAGATAAAAATCAAATAATTAAAGTGGTTTTAAAGTCTTAAAATTACTCTTATCTCATTTTTTAATACTACTTATAACTGATTGTGTAATCACTATGTATTGTGGATTTCTTTTAATGTGTTTAATTGCACTCTCTTGCCCTGAGGCAGGTGTGCCAAAGTCACAGTTTTAAAAATTTGATGAATAAATAAAACTAAACAGTAAGGGGGGAAAGATCAACAAGACTAAAAATCCACTAAGCAGCTGCAAATCAGCTTTTGCAAAAACTTGAGGAGCAGTGAGCATTCATTAGGAATGATTGGGAATGACAACAACACAGCTATTGACCAAAAGAGTCACAAGGGCCTACAGAACTCAGGCAATCAAGTACATACGAAATAACTTAGTATGTTAATGTGTTTTCCATGTTAGGGCATTAAGGAATTAGTTAATGAGCTTTCTAAACCTACTGTCATCGTTTGTAAGCATTAGAAAATTGGGAAAACTAAAAAAAAAAAAAGATTTGAAAAATGAAGTGGGGGACCAGAAGTTGGTGTAATAGCTGTGTCACTGGACTTCTATATAGTCAACCGCAGTTCTAGTCCTGGACCCGGTGGCTTAAACTCATGCTGGGCACGTGCCCAAGATCCGGAGAGGACAATGGAGAAGTAGGGATTGCAGCATGGCCCCTGGGGGATGATTTCTCACTTTCTGTCTCTCTGTATTTCTGGGGAGAGCACGTGCCCTGTAGCAGAAACCTCTCCAACTAATAATAATAATAATAATAATAATAATAATAATAACTACTGAGATATTTATAGCAAAAATAAGGAGGGGATAAAAATCAACTGGAAAGGGAAAATTAAAAGAAATGAAGAGAAGGAGAGTGCAAAGAAGGGTGGAGAAGAAGAGAAAGGAAAGGAAACAAAAGAAATTTTGCTAGTAAATTTAACCCTCTTGAGTGTAATTTTTTGTTCGTTTGGTTTTTTTCATGCTCGATAGGAGGTATATAGACATAATCAGATTTTAGCAATTCAAAGAGCATGTTAAAAACTGAAAATGTATTGGGGATATTTTTCTTTCTGTATTGTATCTGGATAAGTTGCTAGTACAGTAAGTTGGATTTTTCTCAAGAATGCTGATTATGCTATGTATCCAGGTATAATAATATATGTAGGAATCTTAGAAGTAATCTAGAAATAATCTGTTATAACATTGTATTTCAATTTCTTATAAGCTAATGAAATAGGTCACAGATTTTTTTTCATGACTTGTCTTTGTGCACGAAATTATCTATCAGTGGAGCCAAGACCAGGGTCTAGGTCACACATTTCCGTCATTGCACCTGAAAGTAAGCCCTTGGCCTCCCAGTGAGTTTAGTGGCAGGATGACGCTAAGTGATATTAGTATGCCCAGTTGGGATGGTTGTTACACAGTACAGCAAAAACTAAGGAATGATTTTAATACAAAGGTAAAGTACACAGTCTTAATTGATAATAGGGATACTTTAATGATCCTGGAGTCTTAAGAACACCTTACCACAACGCACACTCCACTCACCCTCAAAATAAAGAGCTAAAATGAGGCAATAGGAAAGCTACAAGACCCCAGATAAGGAGACCTAGGTATAATCTACATATTATCTATAATATTTGAGCTTTTTGGTCATCTATTTATAAACTGTGGTTTGAAATAAAATGAGTTTTATGTTTCCCTGATCTTATTCCCTTTTGTTCTATCTTTTGCTATCTAGTTTCTATCCAACATGCTCAGCCTTGATTTTTGAATTATATTATGACAAAGAAAGCAGTTTTATTTTGCCTTGAGGGTACTTCTTTTTTTATTTTAATTTTTATTTTTCTATTATCATCATAATCTTCTTTATATTACATTGGATTACATATAACTTTACAGTGTATTACATTGCTTTTTCAAAAGGGAATGCCATGCATGTCAGTCAGTACAGAGACATTAATCTCCCTGCTTCAACTTTCAATATCTTTTCTATGTTTTCCCCAATCATTATTATTATTATTCTAATTATTTTTTAAAACAGTCAATCGCTATTTCTCACTTTGCTTGTACAAATACTTTGCCCATCATGAAATACTTCTCAGATGAATCCAGTTGAGAATACTATCCATGTCAACATCAACAGTTAATAAGCCATGTCTGTTTCTCACTAACGTCCTGCCTCTCTATTGTTCACTTGCTATCTTTCTCTATCCTCTTCTCTTCACTTCCCCCATTGGTACTTCTAAAGTTTTGTTTAAATGATGAGATCGCTGCTTCAGGAGTTACCTACTAATTGCAAATGTGAAGAAAAGTGTTATATATACTATTAAAATGATGCAATATATTATTCATGATTTTAGGATTGATTTTTACATGGCTTGAGTAAGACTGCTTTGATACTCTCTTATAAACAAGAGTGATGTGTTTTGTGAAATCATAGAAAAGAGAAAATATCTGTATGAGGCACACATAAAAGGCAGACTTGAGAAGAAAAGTAATGGAGGGGGACCAGCAGTTAGCATAATGGCTACATTGCTGGACTCCCACGTAGTCAACCATGGTTCGCGTCCTGGACCCGGTGGCTTAAAACTCACACTGGGCGCGTGTGCATGCGTGCTCAAGATCCCGAGAGGAGAATGGAGGAGAAGGGATTGCGGCATGGCCATCCCCCGTGGGGAGTGATTTCTTGCTTTCTGTCTCTCTGTCTCTGTCTGTCTGGTGAGCGCACGTGCCCTATAGCGAAAAACCTCTCCAAAAAAAAAAAAAAAAGTAATGGAGGAAAAAAAGAAAAGTATAAATGTGATTTGAAAGTCTCTACTGTTAAGTTTACTCCCTACTACAATTGCAATATTCTTATTTGTGTGTCAAATAATTCTATTTTACTCAAAAGGAAAATATTGGAAGAATTTAAAATTTAATGCAAAACATTTCTGTTCTAGAGAAAGGAATTGGCTTGTTATCAATCCTTAGAAGAGAGGGGATTAATACTTTTTATTGTAGAGAGGGGATTAATACTTTCTATTGCGTGCTAAACAACCTGAACTACAAAACTTCAAAGAGAGGGGGAAAGAGAGGCCTGAAAGTGACTAAGAGATATTTGACAGCTAGAGGGTGTCGCCAAATTCCCCATTAGGCAAAGTGCAAATGAAGCAAAATAACTGAGCTGGATGCAGACATTCTCATGTTCATGAATTTAGTTGGAAGCCATGGAGGAAAAGCAGAAAAGAGTAGGAGAAAAGAAAAATTCAAGCAGCTAAAGACTGTAGGGCAGCAAAGGCTGGCATCAAAATCCATAAAGACATAGAAAAAGGCAAAACTGAAAACGGATATGAAAAAAAAAAGCACAAGACAGTATGGATGACATTTGCAAAAGTAATCACTTCAGTACGTGACTCATGCTGAAGTTATGCCTGTTACATAATGGCAGGAAGTTACATAATTAAAGTGGCAGGAAGAAAAAGCTCCTGTGAGGTTGTGTGGATGTGTGTGTTTTTCCTTGTAAAGTCAATGCAATCCACATCTCCCTTTTTCATTACTAAAGCGTGAATGATATTAATAGCAAATCAGTAATTAGTAGTAATACATATTCAACGTTACTGCTGATGTTTTTCTGAATTCCAGGGTTCCTCATCCTAGGGACTGCTAGCATTTGAGGGCTAGGTAATTCTTTGCTGTGGGGAGCTCTTCTGTACATTGTACAATGTTTAACAACATCCCTGGACGTCAATGCCAGAGGCACATATGCTTGCCTGGTGATTCACCCTTCTCCCAAATAATATTCTGTAACTGCTACCTTCTCTGGATCATTGTTCTCAGGCAAACAGGAGTCACTGGGTCTGAGTGGTTATTGCCATCACCCTGCATGCCCTGGCTATAGCTAGGGGTCAAGTGACACGGAGTTACCTCTTCTGTGCCATTTCAAAGCCTTCTCTGAATTTCTCTGGCTGAGATTAATAATGTTCTAGTTAAAACCACACACACATACACACACACACACACACACACACACACAAGCTTTATTTCTTCTTCTGAGAACAGCTTCATTAAACCACATGTACATATTTCTCTCAGGTTCTTTTAATAGGTACCCACTCAAGAGACAAATGATAGCATCATTGTATCTTTTCCTGTCACTTGCTTTGTGGGTGTAGAAGAGGTGACAAGAGAATTGACTGAATTTGGTGAATACTCTTTTTTAATTGATACATTCACATATATTTTTTTTTATCCTCTCAACAGTGTCTCAGGTAAACTTGTGGCATTCTGTTGACAAAAAAACAAGTCCGAATAAATGAACATAACTTGCCAAGTGTCACATGGTTAGTGAGTGGTGAAGTGAGCATGTGAATCCAGGCTCTAGTTACAGACTTCTTTGTGTCATTACACACTAACAAACATTTATTCTCATTTTGTCAGCCCCAAAGCAATAGGGCAATCAGTAAATATGATCCTTGTTCTCCAGAAATTCAGTTGGGAAAAAAAGGCCAAAAGCAATAGTAATGTGTAGGAAGTTTTACTTTACCAACAGAAATCTTACTCTAATTTCTTCTGAAAATTGCAACAGTTTAAAAAAATCAAGAAAAATATAAAAGTTAGAACAAAAAATAAAAACAGACCTGGGATTCTTTTTTTTTTAAACTATAAAGTCTTTTGGGATAAATTACTCTAGTTAAGTATATTCAAGTGGAAATTAATTGACAGTTTTAATATATAGCTGTCATCGCTTGATGATGGACAACATTTCTTAAGAGAGAGAAACTTTTATCAGGCTCTCAGTTTAAAGAGATTATTTGCTGTGTGTGTCCATTATTTGAACAATCACTAACATGATGGGCTATGTCCTAACCTAGTGGTCGTAAAAGACAGAAAGGGTCAAATGGACATTTTTTTTCCCCCAATAAAACCTGAAGTTAAACATTAAATCTCAATTTAGTAAAGGCGTTTTAGCAGAGAGTTGTGATAATATTGTCTGGAAATAATGCTTTCTGATTACCTAGCTGGTCACAACGATAACAGACAACTGCAGAGGAACAAGTGCATTAACTTTTCTCTGCAGTAGTAGCTGTCTCAGGGCAGCTTTTGGCCAAGCTCTAGGTCATAGGCAATTCATGGCCGAATTTTCTGATAGCATTTAGTATTTTTTTTAAAAATATCTATAGTCTCTCTATATCTGTCATACGTTTTACAAACATTGATCGCCTACTGTGTGCACATATGTGCACGAGTCAATCTGTACGTGTGTGTGCTCGTGTGGATGAGTACACACATGGTATTAATTCTTATTGCTAATGGCAAAATTGACATTCTATGAAAATTTTAAGAGCCTCACTTATGGTTGCAACCACATGTAGAAGAATTGTTTTTGGTCTAGCCTTAGGCTTAACAAACACAGTATGAAAAAATTACCTATAATGGAAAAAAAGTTTTGTAAAGTTTTTCCAGTCAACAGCACTGAATTAATCAAGGTAGACATAGTCTATGCTAAGAAACAGCTAGCAGTTCTCAGTGGCTTAAAACAACAATGTTTTTACTTTGGATCAGATCTAAGTTTGGTGAGGGTTGGTAGTGTGCTTTTGCCTGCACTGTTACTCAGAGGCCAAGGCTTATGCACTCCTGGGAATCTCACTAGGAGGGCTTCACATCTCTGTACAAGAACGAAAAGGGGAGAAAGGTTGTTAATTGGTTGATAAATGCATTCTAGAATGAAAATAAATGAATATGTGTAGCTTAGGGTTGTGTTTAGTGCAAAACAGGTGCTCACTGACAGCTACCTATTATTGTATTAGTACTAGCCATGGCAGTAGTAGTAGTGTTAGTAAATAGGGGACAATGCTAACTTTATCATATAGTGGTATTATTCATCGGTACTTCATTTTGCCTCATTGTTATCAAAGTTATTTCAAATTAACCAAATATGTAATAGACACAAAAATGAAGTTATCTGTTGATGATAATGCACATGGTAGTATCTTTGACTTAACTAATATGCACTGTATTCATACTGGAAAAAACCATGTGATACACTGTAAAGATGTACAGTGATTAAAGGTAAATAAAAAATAAGGGGCCAGCAGGTGGTGTAGTGGTTAAGGATGCTGGACTCCCACGTGGCCTTTTGAGGTTCAATTCCCAGACCTGGGAACTTGCTTTCCACTTTCTCTCTCTCTCTCTGTCGCTCTCTGGTCAAATTAAAAATAAATAAAGTTACATAAAATAAATCTTTTAAAAATGTAAATAAAAATAAATTTTAAGGGGCCAGCAAGTGGCATGGTGGTTAAGGGCCCTGGACTTCCACATGGCCGACTACGGTTTGGGTCCTTGTCCTGGCAGCTTTCTCTCTCTCTCTCTCTCTCTCTGCTGCTGTCCCTCTCTGGTCAAATTTAAATAGATAAATAAATGTATAAATATAATTAAATAAAATAATTCTTTAAAATTTTTTTAAAAATTAAGATTAATCAAAGAAAGCTAGGAAAATGTTTTGCCTTTAGGATATTTTTCCTACCTATCATAAAATTACCTATTGTCTAACCCTGCCTTTTTTTTTTTTTTTGAGAGAGAGATTTTTGTTATAAGGCACATGTGCTCACTGGAGAGACAGAGAAAGACAGAACAGAGGCAGAAAGCGAGAAATCGCTCCCCCACCGGAGATGGCCATTTCACACTCCTTCTCCTCCATTCTGCTCTTGGGATTTGGGGCATTCACGTGCACACACTTGGCGTGAATTTCAAGATGCCGGGTCCAGAATTTGAACCATGGTCGGCCACATGGGAGTACAGCACTTTATTATGTCACCTCAGGCTCCTATCCAACCCTCTTTTAAAGGCAGCACTTGATACAGGCTTGAAGAATAATCATTTTATTTTCCATACTAAAATTAGGGGTTGGATCATACATGCTGATGAATAATGGATGACTATACAAAGAAAGTCTTAGGCCATCGTTTACTGTGTTCAGTCCTTGAAGAGAGTTTGACATAATCTACATATTGCCAATGCAGCATAACAGAGACATTAGCCCTTGGATTTATAAAAAATAAAAATAAAAAAGATAGGAATAGAGATATTTAGATTTAATATTAGAGTATTTATGTAAGTGTCCCATCGTTAGAATTTTACAATTTCAGTATAGTGTAGGGCTTCAGTTCCTAATAAATTCAGAGAACTCATTTCGGCAAGATTAACACTTAGATTGAGCAGGTACAGCAACTCAATATATTACCTAAATGTTTAAGAACAGAACAGAATTATTAAACAAATTAAGTGTTTTGGACAATAGATGTCTAAGATCTAAAGCAAAGGAAATGCTCTTATTTGAATAGCCTAAACGATTTTGCAGACATGTAATTAAATAATAAAATCTTGGCTAGATGAAGAGAGAGAAAAGATCTATGAAACTGACCTGAAGATAGACGTTAGCTTAAAGTGCAAAGTAATGGTTTTGTAATGAATTAGAAAAAAAGTTGTATTACAGAGTATTATATGTATAGACCTACATAATAACTAAAGTTGTGCCATTAGTTTATTTTCTTCTAGTCCATTCTATTTCTAACAACAGAAAATACCTGAGTTTGAGTCATTTAGGAAATGTGAGGTTTATTCAGTTTATGGTTTAGAGGGTTAGCGGCCGGGACACACAGTGCCACCCAGTGGGGAGCAGGTGTACATACATCTGTGTCCATGTGTCGCATTCCTTCTCTTACCTCACTAAGACTTTATCATGGAAGCCTAATCCTAATGCCTAATCAATTCCCAAAGGCCTCATCTTTCAACTTAGACATATTAAGTTTCTTCTTAATACCCTTACAATAAAACGAAATTCTAATACATGAGTCTGAAAGGGGACATTCAAATTATAGCAGTCATAAGGATATTAAGAGGCAGAAATAGATCTTAAACTCAGTCTTCTGATCCTAAAGCATGTACACTTTAGGCTAAGTTACTCAATAGAGGGGTACAGAAGTTTTAGTGAAAACGTAAAATTGAGCAGATCCAGGGCTCATCTCTCTCCATTTGAGCAGATGGGACACCTTTTATGGTAGGGCTCTTACTCTTCTGTGATAATTTTAATGTGAAAAAAATGATCAGAATTAGTCATGCCTGTAAATAGCAGTAATGATAGCAAAAAGGAAAACGGACACTAATGACGAGAAACTCCTTAAATGTGTTAATTATTCTAATCTTCACATCAATGATAAAAATCTCTTTATTATTCCCATTTTATTGATGAGAAACTAAGACTCAGAGCTTTAATATATGGATGAAGATAAGTCCTTTCTCTTCTTCCACGTCCATCCTCCACCTCTCATTCAGAAGAGGTGCCGCCAACCCCAACATTAAACAATAGTGTCTTTTAGGTTACAGAGTTGAAATCTGTCTGCCTGGTGACATAAATGCTGCCTATATTCCCAGCATTGCACTCTGAAATAGACAGGCCTGAGGACACCAGAATCATCTTCATGATCCTTCACACTCATACCTTTCTGCACTTGAAAAACAGCCTTTTTAGAGCTCTGAAGTGTTATACCTGTCCTTCCACGAGCTATCAATCAGTCCGTCCAAGGAAAGGATATTATCCTAATGCACTTCCGGACATGGCCAGTCATTAATGTAAAATTAAAATGAGCATACACATGCATGTTTCAGAGCCAGACTTTGCTTATAGGCACCACCGATCATTTACGGTCATGACTAATTCTGATAGTTTTTTCACAATTGGGCCACCTTTACAATATTGGTACCATCTATGGATGTCTTCCTGTGCCTTACTTTATGCTTCTTCCTGGTTATTGCTATACCTCTCTGACCTTTATTTAGCCTCTTTTGTGTTTGAAGCAATTACTGGAGCCTACGAAACAAGCCTCCCCTTTGTACCATTTAATTTAATTAGACCTCTCATTTGAGCTCTTGCTGAGTCAATATTTAGATCCTTGTCTATATCCCTGGAACAACGTGAAGCATTCCGTATGCTAGCTAAATAGCTTAATATGCGTGGACATATGAGCTGAATGCCTTGGTTCTCATTCTCTCTCCCTGCACAGTATCTAAGGGATGCCACTACGAAACTTGCCCGCTTTGCTATCCCCCTTAATTATGCTCCTCCATGGTTCACATGGTAATTCCTTTTTCTGGATGATAAATTATGCTGGAACAGAAGGAAGAGCAGTCCTCAGCATTGTCTCACTAATTTTGTTTGTAGAGCCGTTTTTCTAATGTAGCATTTTCGAATAGCCCCATTATACATCTGCTTCTCCACCTGGGAGCACTAGCCATGCCAGGTGCAATGCCATGGATGGCATAATTTTGCCTAATGGCTTGAAGTGCCTCTGAGTATGCTGAAGAGAAGGGGAAGATACGAAGCAGCTCCAGAGAAACCTTGGTTTCTTTATTTTTGGTTGGTGGGGTCAGTTCAAATACTGAGACTGTTTGGGGTTTGTTCTGGGAAGGGTGATCTGAAAGCTGAGAAAGATCATCTGATAATTCGTAGAAGAAGACTTAAGAAACTGGCTTTGCCAATCTTTCAGACTTCATGAGTTTTTCAAGAATGAAAAATTTTGTTTTAGCAACAATTGCTGAGGATATTTGCCAGTGTATAAAGACACATACAAACCTATGTATGCACATAAAATAGCCATTCTAATAAAGGTAAATGTGTGCTGGATTTCCAATTTAAAATTTATATATAATAATATAAGAACAGCTAATTTACTAACCCCTAACTTATAAGGTGATATGTATTATAAACATCATCTTTTAGTTATTGCCTACCTAGTGTGTAGGTATTTTTATCTCCATTTTACAAATGATGGACCTAGCCCTAGTTGCTTGGCCTGGTGGTTAAGGGGCCCCAATCCCACATAGCCAACTATATGGTTCAAATCTCAGCTCTGGCAGCTTGGAAAGATCTGTTGGGCATACATGCATGCATGCCCCAATCCCTTGCAAGAGAGAGAAATGAAGGAGAAGGGACTGGGACGACCACACCCCGTCAAGGGGATACTCTCTCTTTCTCCCTGTTTCTCTGATAAGTGAACATATTCTTTGGTAAATAAAAAAAATAAATAAATAAAATGAAAACCACACACACCCACACTTAAAAAGACAGGCCTGTGTCTCATAGAAGTTTAATAGTTTGCCCATATCTGTATACTTATTGTAAGATGAAACTGGGGTGATTTAGATCTTTTTGATGCCAAAGCTCATCCACACACATTGTAAAGAGGTTTTTGCCTTAAGAAGAAATGGAAGCATAAAGTAGGGATCTGTCTATGATGTCTATGCCCTTTAGAGCTCCCGCATTATCTGTGTCTATGAGTATATGAGTAGGATAAATGGAAGTTTCCAGAATAAATGGGAATCTTGATAGACTGGTGTGCCTCAGCCCTCTTCCATTCTACTATGCTAGCTGCATGCAAGTAGGTATAATGTAAAATCATTTGGGGGTTTATTCTTTTTATATCATTTAAGAAAATAAAATGACTTTTTATTAGGTAATTCCATCCAAAGTATTTGAGGATATTTTGCATTTCTGATTTGTATAGACCCTCTCTGTATCTTTCAGCATGTCGATCACAATGTATGTTAAAAATGGTAACCTATTGCTAACAGCAACGACAGTGACAAAAAGTAACCCTTATTGGGCTTTTTATACCAGACTATTTTTTAAGTTCTTTACATATACTGTTTATTTATACTTTATAATAACTTATGAGCTCTCTGTTATTGTAATCACAACTTCATAAATTAAAACCTGAAGCGAAAAATAAGTAATTGGTCTCTGAGGTGACCTAATGAATATGTGGTGGGACCAATCTAGTTTCTTAATTACAGAACTTCTCATTGTAATCAATACCTTTTACTATCTTACAGACATAAATATTCTTTTTTTTTAAGAAAATTAATTTTCTTTATTCATGACAAAGCATGTTTGTGTGAGAGAGAGAAGGAGAGAGGAGCACCTTCCGTAGGGTCTGGTCACACTGCGTTTCTTCCTGCAGTCCTCCAGCAAGTTGAATCTTGGGCACTTGTGCATGTGTCCAGTGTGTTTCAGGCCAACCAGTCTGGGGATTCAAACCAGTTATCATATAGAATCCCAGTTCTCTTGAGCAGCTCCTCACTGCTATGCCATAGCACCAGCTCACGAACCTGAGTATTGTTTAAATAAATAGCATATTTTGTCTTAGTGATACAGAATTTCCCTGTGCTTGGTATCCTTTCATTTCTCCCAAATTCAGTTTCTATCCCCCATTAGATGTTCAGATCCAAAGACATACTGGTAACAAGAAAGGAAAGAGGCAATAAAAATAAATATGTGTGGCTGCTTTTCTCTATTTCAATTTTTGTGCCAATGGCAACCTCCTTGCTGTTATCCCTAAGCTCTAATGCATTTCCAGCGGCACTCCTTGACACAAGAGGGCCTATCCTGCACCTAACCCTACATTTTATTTTAGTGATTTTAAGATTAGCTTTCTTTAAGGAAACATGAACAGATGAATATAGCAGTCTTCTCTGAAATCTAGTAAAATCGTCTCCTTTGACACTAAATAAAGACTTATGTATGTCAAAAATATTTTTCCTTATATACCATCTAAATGAGCAAAGTAAAACAAAACAAAAAATGGCGGTGAAGGCCTGGGGGCAGAAACTTATAGAAAGTGAACATTCTCCACTAAAGTGGACAGATCCAGAAACACCTATTCTAGAAATAAGATATATGGAAGGGCATATGTCAAAATTCTACTTTTAGACATTTCCTTCCCATTGTTGTAACTTGGAAACCTCTTGAGAACCTTTCAGGATTGTGGTGTGATTAAAATTCCAGCAAGTAGAGAATAGCTCCTAAAACCAACCGTAATCACATGTGGGAAGGAAAGGTTAGAATCAATTTAATAAAGATACTAAGCATAAAATGGGGAGTGGTAGGTTGAGGGTCAGTCAGTGGACTACCCGAAATAATAAAGGAGCTAAACAGACCAGTAACATTCTGAACTTCTTCTTTTTTTTTTTTTTTTTTTTGGAGAGGTTTTTGCTATAGGGCGCGTGTGCTCACCAGACAGACAGAGAGATAGAAAACGAGAAATCACCCCCTAGGGGGGATGGCCACACCGCAATCCCTTCTCCTCCATTCTCCTCTCGGGATCCTGGGCATGCAAGCACACGCACCCCACGTGAGTTTTAAGCCACCGGGTCCGGGACGTGAACCGCGGTCGACTACGTGGGAGTCCAGTGACAGAGCCATTACACTAACTGCTGGTCTCATTTTTTTTTTTTTTTTTTTTTTGAGAGGTTTTTGCTATAGGGTACATGTGTTCACCAGAAAGACAGAAGGAGACAGAAAGACAGAAAGCGAGAAATCACCTCCCCGGTGGATGGCCACACTGCAGTTCCTTCTCCTCCATTCTCCTCTCAGGATGTTGAGCGCACACGCACATGTGCCTGGCATGCGTGTAAGCCACTGGGTCCAGGACTCGAACTCCAGTCGACTACATGAGAATCCAGCGACATAGCCATTACCCTAACTGCTAGTCCCGATTCTGAACTTCTAACTGAACCCAGAGTTTATACTTGCACAAAGCTTGGTCTCCTTCTCAATACAGAATCATAGTCCAGAACATTGGGGTTATTTCTAGCAAACTGAATTTGCCCTTCTGGCTGATGGAAAAATGCAGTCTCTGACTTTATTTCATGCATGGAAAAACTTGGGTAGCTTAACTGTCTCAGACATCCTGACTTCGCATATTTGAATACATTGTCTTATCTCACAAAGTGTTAGGCATTTTGTTAAGGAGGTAAGGATATATAGTAAAATAAGCACTGGCTTCAGAGTCAGGTACCTCGAGGTCCTGAGTTTGCCCTAGAGTTTGGGAGCTAGTATTGTACCATGATTAAGAATGTGGACTATGGATCCAGACTACCTGAGTTCAGGTCCTGCTCTTGTTACAAAAATGTGTGACCATGGATCTTGGTGTTTCGTCTATAAATCTGGGATAATATTAACACCTATAGGATGATAATGATTAAGGTGTCTAAATCTATGTGAACCTTAATGTATAGCACAAAATGATCAAGTGTTTACTGAGCACTTAAGCCATATTAATATTAGGTTGTCGGAAAAGTCATGTGTTTTGTCTATCTTTTTCTATGCAAAAATGTGTCATGACTCTTCTGACTACTCAATATTAGCTATAAGTTTTGCCTAAATTTTTGATCTTGGAAAGTGTAATTAACTTCTTGTTCCTCATCCATAAAATGGAAATTTACCCAAGAAATTGATATATTTGTAGGATCAATAGCAATGATGAGTATAGTATTTTTGACATGGTAAAAACCAGTAAATACTAATTATTATTGTGGGGTTCTGTATAACCATGACTTAAATACTTCATATGAAACAGGAGTTAAACAAGAAAGGTTAAATGGATAGGCTTGGGAATATATCATCCTGTAAAATGCTATTTTATTTTGTAAAAATCATTGCAAATTATACAAAATTATTTATAAATGCACTCCCAAAATTTGATTTGGGGAATCTGGAATGCCAGTACTTTGCCATACATAAAATAGAGATGCTTACAGTGTTATCCTTCCCATCTTCCCAAGGCACACGTGTTCACCAGAGAGAGACAGTGAGACAGAGAGAGGCAAAGTGAGAAAGCATCCTCCATGGGGATCGCCAGACTGCAATCCCTTCTTCTCTATTTCTGCCTCCTTTTGGGACTGGAGATAAAAACACACAACAGGAACCAGTAGTTGGCATAATGGCTGTGTCACTGGACTCCCATGTAGCCGACCGCTGTTCGAGTCATGGACCCAGTGGCTTAAACTCACACCAGACACATGTGTGTGCATGTCCAAGATCCTGAGAGGAGAATGGAGGAGAAGAGATTGCGGCATGGCCATCCCCTCAGGGGGGTGATTTCTCGCTTTCTGTCTCTGTCTCTCTCTGTCTTTCTGGGGAGCACATGCGCCCTATAGCAAAACCTTTCAAAAAAAACAAAAAAAAAAACAAACAAAAACCAAAAAAACAAAAACACAACATGTCCAGCATGTTTCCCAAGCTACCAAGTCTGAGACTGGACCTACACAGCCAGCCATGGGATCCAGCCACCTTAATCACCATGCCACAGGCTGGCCCCAGAGTGTTATCCTTAAATCAGAAAAATTTTGCTTTAGTCAGAAATAGAAAACAATGTATCTAAATTCCTTTTTTTTTTTTTTTTTTTTTTTTTTTTGCTGAAAATCCAAGTACGTGCAAACATAGGTCACTAAGTAAAATGCACTCATATACTTTCTGAATAAATATTTTACGATTCTTCCATTTGTATCAAATCTCATTTAGTCTAGTTTCAGTGATATGAGAGGGTCAACATAATTCATAATAGCATCACAGTGAATACTGGCCATTAATATTTAAAGCACATAGTAAAGTGATATGTCTGGCCAGTTTTCACACATGTTGGAGTCAGGATGAAGCTGAAATGCCAAAGCTCTGTAGATCATTCATGTCTCAAACTAATCTGGGACATTGTCAAATAAAATACCCAATCTCAACTAGTTGCCAATTTTCTGACTGTCATGAATTAATACTGAATAGTACTTTCAAAATTTCTCCTGGTTTAGAAGTGTAATGAGAAGGTATATTCCTCATGAAACACTGTAGTCTAGCTGGATTTTTATAACACTCTGATGTTTAGGACCCTCTTTTGTTACAGATTTAGAAATGCTCTTTTTGTGTTAAGGAATCATTGAGTTATATGAAATTGAGATAAAATTATAAATTAGAACTGGATTTGGTTGGAATTTTCTATTAATTCTATTCTATCAGCTAGTAGATGCTCAAATACATTGATTTGATCAAGAAAAAAAATTCTCATTTGCATTCAAGTTACTTTTCTGTGAATAATATATAATTCCCTGCCAGTATACTAAATGTTGCCCCCTTTATTAATAAAAATAAAAATTTTTGATATTCAGGTTATTTTTCAAAACTCTACTACAACTACATTATGTTTTGTTATAAATAATCTTGCTAAAGCAAAAAGGAACCTAAAGTTACCCAGTTTATCAAATGACCAGTCTAGTAGAGTTTCGCTGGTCTGTATTATGAAAGCTGCTGTACAATAACAGTAGACTGAGGATCTACTATGTGTGTAAGTTGGGGACATTATACTTGTTCATTGAGAGTTGAGAAGGGTTCCCTAAGGTAGGTTAGCATTAGGGGATAGGGCAGACTCACAACATTGCTCAAGATTAGTATGTAAGAATCCCACAGCAGGAGAAAATATTAAATACAACTATGTCCGAACCATCTCTATTAAATCTAGAGACCATGTAGTATGTCTCGGTAAGCAGATAGTCTTCATGTATCAAGGGACAAAATATGAGAATTTACTACTAGTGATTTTAAGGGGTCTGTGAAAGAACCTAGAGAGGAAGATAGCAATGAAGACTTTTAACAGTGTAGAACAGGATGGGACTTTATGAGTCATTTAATCCAACCTATATTCTGCATAAACAAAGAAATAAGTGCTCATATAAGGTAATGTACTAGGAAAAGTATTCAGCAGCCAAATCATTTAGTCTCTTACTTATGATTGCAATGCTCTTTCTACTACTCCAACTGGCTTCCAGTTACAGATCAGAAGTCAGAGAGCAATTCTGGGGGATCCAGCAGGCCAACTCAGTAACATATCTGGCAGGGAAAGAAACTCAGTGCTTAGTCAGTGAGCTACCTGCCAACATGCCATATAGGTCCCTGTCTCTGGCCAATATTGGTTCCAGATTCTGGGCTCAGGCAGACCTAAGAAGTGTGGATAAATTTGGCACAGTCACAAAGGTTAAATAAATTCAGGGCTGTGATCCAGGAAGAACATTAGATGAAAATATTTGGAAAATTCATAGATGAGAAAGGGTATAAATCAGACTTCCTTCTCACCAGCCTCTAGCAACCCCGTAAGCCTCCAATCACCTTAAAGCCTACTTCCAATAAACTGTATCAAGGTTATAGATGTGACAGTCCGAGTTTTGATATGAGTTCTGTTTTACATTCCCTCTCTGACATGGCAAAGGGAACTCAAATTTTGCTAAGAAAAATCAGAAGTAATTTGTGTCTTCCTCGTGTAATTAGGCTAAATATCAGACTTATTGGGTGCTCGGAAAAGTCATGATGCATTTTTCTGTTTTTTTTTTTTTTTTATGCAAAAATGTGTCATGACTTTCCTGACAAGTCAGTAGTTCTGTGTTATGGTTTCAGATGGTTTATGAAGCATGTTTACGTTTCAAAGTCAGGAAAGTGAAACAAAAGTATGCAGATTCCAAATCAATGGAGTCACACATACCATGTTTACCTAATTAAGAAGGTTATTTATTTTATAAACTTCCCCCAGAAGTTATATGTCACCTAAAATCCAGCATTCTTAATAAAGGGACCCATACTTGTTATTTCCCCTTAAAATTTCTAAAAATTTCTTTGTGGAATACTTGTTTCAGCAGCTTCTCTCCTTTTGAATATTCTTGGTTTCTATCAAGGCCATGTCAAAAGTGTCAGTAACTATGTTTCCTTATGATACAGGGCCATAAGTATAAGTCTGCTTTGATTAAATGGGAATTTTTCTTCCATTCCTTATTTTGGGTATTCTAACATGACAAACATATTTGCAATGTGTAATGATTTATTAGACCTATGGAATCAAAGAAAACAATCATCATGTTCCCAGAATCGTTTTTTTAAAAAATGTAATCACCACTTAAATGCATAGTTTGGTTTATCCTTGATTTTAAGTTTTATATGTTTACCCTGTAAAGATCAGGGAAAGAAGATATCACTTCACTGTGATAAGTAGCATTTAAAAAAAGTATATGTAAAGTACAACAGAGAACACAAAAAAAATAATGATAATCTTTACCTGAAAGGGAAGAATGGTATTGAAAAAATCGTTACCATCTCCCTGAAGAACTACTGGAATAATCAAGTTGAATCTTGAAGGCTGTCTTTGCCTGCTATTTATTGCTAATGCAAATTATCTATAACTGGGTGACTTAAAAGAAATAGAAGTTCATTTGACTCATGATTCTTGTGGCTGGAAAATTCAAAGGCTAACTTAAGGCCACCATGTAAAATGGCTGACAGACTCAGAGATGACAGGAACATGCCTCAGCTCTCTTATAATAATCCATTCTTGTGAGAAAAAATATCTGTTCACAAAAGCTAGAACTCATTCACCTTCTTATGAGACAGCATTTTGAGATCAATACTTTATGACCCAATCACTGTAACCCAATCTCCACCTACTAGGACCAGATTTCAAAGCATGAACCATTGGGGACAAACTATATTCAAAGCATATTAAAAGGTAAGTGTGGGGACCAGCAGTTGGCATAATAACTATGTCACTGGATTCCCACATAGTCAACTGTAGTTTGAACCCCGGACCAGGTGGCTTAAACTCATTCTGGGCGTGTGTGCGTGTGTGCCCAAGATCCTGAGAGGAGAATGGGAGAGAGAAGGGATTGTGGTGTGGCCATCCCCCCAGGGGGGTGATTTTTCACTTTCTATCTTTGTCTCTCTCTTTCTGGTGAGCACATGTGCCCTATAGCCAAAACCTCTCCAAAAGAAAAAAAAAAGTTAAGTGTGAATTTACGAAAAGAAACTCTTGGGTGAAAGGCAAGCATCTACAAAGTCATTTGAGCATGGTTTTCACTTTATGCTATTATAAAGGAATTCTAATAAGTTGGATTGGTGGAAAATAAGTTTGGAAAAGTCATTTGAGACTGTGACATGTTCAGTACTCAGGACTTTTCTTCTGTGGTTATTAATGTTAGATTGAAGTTGATAAAACAAGAAAGTAATCATCAGGTTTACATATAAATATATATTTTTTTCTATGAGAAAGCAAGAGAGAGAGAGAGAAAGACAGCATCCCAAATAAAATCCCAATGCCACCATTAATCCCCAGCTTTCAGTCAGCCGTTGATTGTGGGCAAGCATATGCCTGGCACATGTAGGCAGGACCTGACCCAGCAACACCTCCTGTGTAGGACTGCCTTGCAGAGCGTCTTGTTTCACTGCAGTACTATAGTCTGGGTCCCAGAATTGTATTTTAGAAAAATAATTATGGGCAAATTAAAGAAAAGGGGCAACTACATGAGACTAACATGAGGCCGTGTCCCTCCTGTAAAAGGGATGTAAGTATTAATGAAGGATATGTAAAATCGAAAAAGAGGTTTATATTTAAGAGATTTAGGAGATATAATGATGTCTTGGAGATTATGAGCAGAATAGGCAGAGATTTTGAAGTTATTATAATAGCAGTTAAATATTTACTTGGTATATATTATGTGCCAGACACTATTTTGGATGTTTAGTTTATTTAACTCTCAGTCATTTGTACATAGATTCAATTATTTTCGGCTGAGGAAACTGAGACACAGAGAAGCTAAATAAAGCATTCAAAGTTAATATGTGGCAGAGGCAAATTTTGAATATAGGCCATTGTCTTCTGAGGTTTCTTTTTAAATCATTCTTAACCATCTTAACCATTAATCGTGCTGGAAAATGAAATGTTATGCACTGTAAAGATATATGTGATTAAATGTAATATAAAAAATAATAAATAAATAAATAAATAGCTTCTACACACATACACACACAAAAATATGCCGATCAACTAGGGAGAAGGTGTGGACTGCATTTGAGGTTCTTATAGCACATCTACGTGTAAATTTTCAACAGGTAATTGGAAATAAGATCATGGGTCCCAAAAGTGAAGTGCTGAAACATTGTGGAATGTTTCCGTGTATGAACTCTAATTGAAGTCATAGACATTTCCAACAGATGACATGTACTTTTATTGACAGAAATGAGAGTAATCAGGAATTTATGAGAGCTTGATCGCATAAAATTCTATATCTATCACCCTTTTATGATGGCTAATCAGAACAACCACTACTGTATTAGTTAATGACTATATTTGGCTTCATGATTTGTATATGTCTAAAGTACTTATTTGACCAAAGTACTTGAAAGTATTTAGTACACATCTGCACTAATTGAGTAAGACATTGAATAAGATGAATATGTCTAAGTCCTTGATTTACATGCTGAATACATGCTTTGAAAATCCATACTGTTGATGACAGTGTGTATGGTAATTTCTTGGACTGAACTAACATACAGGGTATTCATGCTGGGAAAATTCATTTTCAATGTTGTAAAAATATACAGTGATTGAATAAAAAAAAATAAAAAAGAGAAAAAGGAGAAGCATAACGGTAGCCACAAAGATGTGCAATGATTATATGTAAATCAGAAATCACCATAAAAGTATCCTAATCAATATCTATTATTACATTTAGATTTGAACAACTTAAGCAGTCTTTCTAAATCCCATTGTAAACTCTCTAACCACAGCTTTCTTGTGGTTGTCACAAGACAATTGAGGATAGTCCTTTGTCTTTCCTGGTAAATGAGCTTTTTGAACAATAAATTGAAAAAGGCTGGAGCCAAGATGTATCAGGTATCAAGAAAAAGAAGCAGGATTGATACTTTTCTCTCCATGCTGTTGTAAAACATCATTACCTAAAACTCTTGACTGTTCCACAGACGACCACTTTGTCAGTTCCAAAAGATATGCATGCATCGAGGCTGAACTCTACTGGTGGTATCATTATCCATAAACCTCACTTGTTCAAGATATTCCTAGACTTCTATATTTAGAGTAAAAACTTCCATAAACTAGATGGATGTTGTCCATGACCCTGAGATAGACCAACTGTTTTTATGAACTAAATAGACAAAATAATTAACCATAAAAGATCAGCACCCCTCCCGTTTTATCATCACTTGAACTGCATTGTCTCTGCCATTGCTAAGGGAGACTTTTCTTGTATGCAATAAAATTTTGAATAAGATTTTCTAAAAGAAAAAAAAATATTTTCAATTCACCCAAATGTCAATACAGAATAAGTTCCTTCTGTCACTGCTTCTGTTCAAATCAGTATAATCATACATAATAACCAGATAGCTTTAAAAAAAGAGCAATACAGAAAACCCAATTATAAGCAGTATTATAAAATAAAGAAAATATAAATTGGTGTAAATTATCTCTGTGACATTGGTAAGTCCATCTCTGTTAATCTTGAAGTGAAAGGAGTGTAGAAAAATGTATTCTGGCATAACCTTGCAAAAATAATTATTTACTCTTCCTTTGAATAATAGATTTTTCAAAGATATCTTAGGACAAAAAGTGAGCTATGGTCCCAAATTTCCTAGGTCTTTCTAACTCAAGTGTTATACATATAGCCTTATGTTGACAGGAATAATGCAAATTTCACTGGCTCATCAGTCATTTGTGATTTGGGCTGTTATGGGCGTGTGTAGTGGATCTATTCATAGGAACGCGCTGGATACTGGCTTCTCTATCTAGCAGTCCCTTCCCTCTCAGCAATGCTGTGGCTCTATGAGGCTGTGAGATCTGTTCTGCACTATTAGGCCTCAGTCTTTGCTCTAAAAAGCAAATCTACAAAAGCGTTTTAGCTCTCTAAAATAAATGGCCATCTTTTATTGTTCCCCAATCCAGGCTTACTTAAGATGAAAACCCTGACTTATGATGCCTTAGATCCTTTACTCCTAAGAGAGCTTTCCTTGGTTCTTCTAAGCAACGCTTTCCCCAGTGTTTTCCCCTTCCTTTTCTAGTGGCCTCTCTGTCCATGTTTTTCTATTTCTCAGGGAATTATTGAACAATACTTTAATGCCATGTTGATTGGATTGATACCTACAATCACTGTTTTCATCAAAATAATAACTTTGCTTTAAGACCAGGGTTTTAGAGATGAAAATAGATGTGAATGGGGTGAATGTCACCCTGAGACAGACCAACTGTTTTTATGAACTAAACGGTGAATGTCACCCCATTCATTACAATAGCTTGGATTTTGAATTACGGAGGCAAAACAAACAAGTTATCAGTGAGAAGTGAATGGAGTAGACATGCTTAAATTATCTATGATCTAGTAATTAAATAAGAAGCTGATACAGCACTGAATACCCAGCTCGAGTACCCATAGTATGAAATATTTATTGTGATGTGAGGCAAAACGTGCTGGAGGAACATAAATAAAGTGTCCTAGACAGTTGAAATGTGGAAAACCAGCTGGGAAACTAATAATATAATCCTCATTTGAACTTTTCGGTCATCAGAAAAGTCATGACACGTTTTTGCATATTGTCATGACTTTTCCGATAACTCAGTATTTGGGGCTGGGTGTAGAGAAGTGGCAATGGGATTTGAGGAGAGGAACACTTCTAGTTACAAGAAAGAAAATTTATTATCAAAGACTTAAATCATATCAAGGAGCCTAGATCATGGTCGTTTCCAAGGTTTAATAACATCATATTTTCCTGTATCGTGTTTTTTTACTGTTGTGTGCTCCCTTATAATCTCTATATAGATGCGGCATCTCTAAATTTTATATATTTTTACATCTCTTCTTTTTAAAAAGTAAGAAAATGAGCAGTCTCTTTTATAATTTTTAAGAATCTTTCCCAGAGTTATCCTAGAAGACTTCCTCTGACCCAGTTGGACAGACTGAGTTATGTGAAATGCCCTTAAACCAATCAATTGTGTATGATAATAGACTACCATGATCCAACCATAAGGGCTTGGAAAATGACTGCCTAAATAAAATTACAATTTCATTATCAAGGAGGAATAGGCAAATGGTTTTTGGATACTCAACTAATAGCGTTGACAACAGAAGACATTATGTAAAATGCATTGAACACTTACTAAATGTGTGAGAGATTACTAAAATTTCTTAGGATTTTTTCATCTTGGCTCTTGGTGCTAGAAGGAAGATCTTCTTCTAATCTCATAAAAGGCATTTAACCAGTTTAGTCTTTGTTTCTGGTTCCTAGTGGAGATTAATTTTAACTTTTTTTTCCCTGTTATGATGCACATTTGCATTCACAAGACATTTCTTATGACCCCGCCTATTTCACTGAGCTCTATATTAATAAAGAGGGCTTTCAGCTTGATTACCAGGAAAGTATGCTTAGTTCTATCCCTTTCCCACTCTAGGAAGTATCTTATAATGCAAGTAAGTGAAAGGATATAATTAGAGACATAACCTTGGAGCCACTCTAATTTATGGGAAAACAGTAAATCATTTTCCAATTTCAGTATTTGAACTATTATTACTCTTAAATTATAGCCCCTGTGACATGTGCCACAACTAATTGAAATGCATCAGTATTTCTGGACCTCTAGGTTAAGCCCTTTGATCTGGAGAAAAATCTTCTTTCCGTGTGACCACGGTGTTATTGTCATTACATTGTTGCATGTCTTGAGTCTATGGTTATTCAAGCTGAATGGTCAGATTAAAGAGTGTTGATATGACCATAGGCATCTGAAGTCAGAAACGCACACATATGCACACACCCCACAACAGTCAGTCCATTGCTAGGCATGTAATTCTAAAAATCTGGGGTCTGTTAATAATAGATACTTGCTCAGAAATTGTGTAATCATATATGGCATGTTTCTGGAAAACAAGAGAAGCTAGGGAGCGCCATTCAGAGAAAACTGAGCGGAGATAATGAGAACGGTGTCAAGGAATTAAAAAAAAAAAAAAAAGACTGTAAAACTACAGATAAAAGATTTCTTGATGCAAAATATTCCAAAGCATTGCAGAGTAAGATGATGAAAATGAGCAGGTTAGGATATCTCAAAAAATCTCAACTGAGAGAGGACTTTCTTCACTCAGCTACAAAACATTTCTTTTTCTCAAGAAAGGAGTTGTACAAAATGACTGAGAGACAGGAGCTTTGAAATTATATAGATTGGGAATAATCCCAGCTATACCTCTTACCTCCCGTGTTACCTTGTGCAAGGCACCAAAATTCTCTAAGTTTTTACATACTTTATATGATAAGGGGGAAAAATTCCATCTACTTCACAAGGTAATTAGTATTCTATATAATATTTTAAAAACCTATGACCTTAACACAAATTTACAAATTGGGAGTCTTTATTAGAAATTCATCTTTCCTCACTGTTTCATTTTTGTCATAATCATTGGGAAAATATTCAAAAAGTTTACTACCAGAATAATGGTAGTGAACCAATATATATACAACACACTGGGTATGTATTTAATCTGATTTATCCTATTTTGTTCTCACAATAATTATATAATATAGATATTGTTGCTTTATCATATTACAGAGTAGAAAACCAAGTCTCAGAGAAATAATTCAGTAAGATTCATTTAGTTGAATGTAAAATAAATAAAAGTTTTAAGAATATTTTTCATGAAGCATATATAAACATATGTAGATTTAGTTTGCCTCCAGAGTCCATGTTCTTTTTTTTAAAAGAGTTATTTATTTATTTACTTTTTTGTTATTGCTCTTTTACTTTGACCAGAGAGAGAGAGAGAGGGAAAGCGAGACGGCAAGTCATCAGTTCCAGGACTTGAACTGTGGCAGGCCATGTGTGTGTCCAGCACCCTAAGCAGCACACCGTCTGCCAGCCCCTTGAGCACCACACCACATGCTGTCCCCCAGAGTCCATGTTCTTAATTTCTCAGCTCTACTTCCCGTCTCCCTTCTCCCTACACACACCTACTCAGCTACACAGTTACCCACTAAGTCTTTGAGCTTTATGCTTTAAATTTACACAGACAAAGAGCACAGTGACTAAAACCACACATGACTTCACATTTCTACTGCCTGCTGCAATCCAGTGCCTGGGGATTAGTTTAGATGCCTACTGCTTCAGGGTTGGGACTTGCTGGCAGTCAAGTTTCCCATTTTCTAAGCAGTTGGGAGGGCAACAGCCAGCTGCTTTGAAATGTGTTTGAACTTCATCCCCTCATCTAGAAGACAGCTGTGCTTATCTGTAGAAGGACTGGAAGATTGCTTTGTGTTTTATAAGACACTTTAGGCAGGATGAGAGAGATTTCTGATTTGAAAAGAACTAAATTCAGGAAAAGAACTTTTTTGTATTTACCATTGTAGACACTTCTGCAACCTTTGATATTTACTTAGATACAACGATTGTGAGTCTCAAATAAATAGAAGACAGTTGTTTTAAAGACACTTTAATTGTTTTCCTTAAGGTGCATTTTTTACAGCTGACATATTCCCTGCTTCTCATCTGAGATAACAACAGCCTTCTTGCTCCAGGCTTCTCCTGGAATAATTTCCAAAGTAGTATTCTGTCTTGTTACCTGCTGCCCTTTCCTTGCAGTGTGTTGATGAAGCAATAATGGCATGAGTTAATGCTGATGCCCCTTCTCCTAGGTTTGAACAATTGACATGGTACATAATGACAATGTCTGCAGGCCAGAGCAAGCATGAGGCTGGGACCGTTTCCAGACCCACCAGTAAAATGAGGCCATGGGAAGAATAAGACATTTTAAAAACACTCAAGGAGACCAGAAAACGGGTTCCTTATCATAGATTTTGTTGTTGCAATGATTTAAAACTACTCATATTTTCAGTAGAATTCTTATTTTTATAGATAATTATGAAATTTAATTTTTAATTTAGTAGTATAGAGTAATGAAATAGCTATAGGGTCGTATTAAACCACGATCAGATCTTCAAAGATACTGGAAATGCGGGATTACAGAGGAAGTTTCAACAGGTGGCAAAAATTCCAAGGTATTTTTTTATACAGAAAAGCTGAGGGACCAGCAGTTAGCGTAATGGCTATGTAGCTGGACTCCCACGTAGTCGACTGCGGTTCGCGTCCGGGACCCGGTGGCTTAAAACTCACGCTGGAGGGGCTGGCAAGTGGCGTGGTGGTTAAAGGCGCTGGACTCCCACATGGCCGACCACGGTTCAAGTCTCGGACCTGGTGGCTTGCTTTCTCACTTCCTCTCTCTCTCTCTGTCTCTCTCTGATCAAACTGAAAAATAATAATGATATAATAATAAATAAAGTTAAATAAAATAATTCTTTAAAAAAAAAAAAAGTTAAAAAAAAAAAAAAAAAAACTCACGCTGGGCGCATGCGCATGCATGCCCAAGATCCTGAGAGGAGTATGGAGGAGAAGGGATTGCGGTGTGGCCATCCCCCCAGGGGGTGATTTATCGCTTTCTGACTCTCTGTCTCTCTCTGTCTGTCTGGTGAGCGCACGTGCCCTATAGCAAAAAAAAAAAAAAAAAAAAAAAAAAAAGACAGAAAAAACTCTCAAAAAAAAAAAAAAAAAAAGCTGACAACTTATTTAGAATCAAAAAGCCACAACCTGCATATACATAAGTAGTGTATATGTTTTTGTGTATAAGTAATCATTTAATTTATGGGCCTTCCTTATCTCTGTAGTTTCTATCCTCCTGCCTCAAACAAAGAAAAAACACTGGGTATTCTTTTCTAGAAAGGCATAGGCATGTTGACAGCATCCTAAGCATCAGAAGCATACAAAAGACTTAGGAGCTAAAGAAGCTCATCATGCTACCATTCTCTAAATTAGGGATAGAAGTAGGGAAGATAACCACTCGATGTTGTGTAGGTATTTTTTAATTGAATGTGACATGCGAACTTTATTTTTCAAACACAGAAAATATTATAATCATAGAATTAAAATATAAGTACTATGAAATTTTAGGAACAAAATCACAACATTGAAAGTGGGATATACACGTGCAGGCAAAATTGCCACTTTGCTAGCCCTGGTTACTTCCACTCTCAGAACATTTCCCTATTCAACATATTTGGACTGCTGGTTTTCATCGAGATTTAATCAATGGGAGATGGTTAGGAGATTATTGGCAAGCCATCACCTCTTTGGTGTTTTATGGACTTGTCATAGCTTCATGTTTTCCATTTCTTTGAGCCCTCAGAATGGTAACAATTTATGGTAATGGTGACAAGAGAATTGCCTCCCAACATTCACCAATTTGACTTGTTAGTCTTCCAATGCTCTATAATCAATTTCCTGTATTAAATTCCATGTTTGAAACACGTGGAATAGTTTCTTTTCCTCAATGGGATCTGATTGATGCATTCCATAAAAGGCTGTGATGAGCAGAGTATTTTGAAAAGTTTAGGAAATACGTGTGTATGTGTGTGCACTCAGGTGCATTGAAGACTATGAAATAGAATTTTCTCCCTCCCTCTGCTTGTCAAGAAATATACTTGTGCTGTTCCTGTATTTTCAACCATGGCTAGAATTTGTCCAGTTTTGTTTCATAAAAGTCCCTAAACTTGGTGTCTTATTATTTGCTAGTTCACCTTACTTACAAACTTATAAAAACCATAGCATAACTTTATTTATGTGCATGTGAATGTGTATGCATAAATCTTTTAATCTCTTGCTAAGTATGTTACAATGGTTATCACACTTAATTTTTATTCATTTATTTATTTTTGGAGAGGTTTTTGCTATAGGGTGCATGCGCTCTCCAGAAAACCAGAGAGAGACAGAGAGACAGAAAGTGAGAAATCACCCCCTGGGGGGATGGCCACACCGTGATCCCTTCTCCTCCATTCTCCTCTTGGGATCTTGGGCAGGCACACACACGTGCCCGGCGTGAGTTCAAGCCACCAGGTCTGGGACTTCAACCGCGATCAACTAAATGGGAGTCCAGTGACATAGCCATTATGTCAATTGCTGGTCCCATCACACTTAAACTTTAAACCTCAAGCTGGGCATGTGTATGTACGTGCCCAAAGATCTCTAGAGGAGAATGGAGGAGAAGAGATTGCAGTGTGGCCATCCTCCCAGAGAGGTGATTTCTTGCTTTCTGTCTCTCTGGCAAATACACACACCCTATAGTAAAAATATCACTCTCTCTTTCTAAAATGGAATTTTTTTGTAACCTATGTCAATCAATAAGATAGAGTAAAAATGAACATTGTTTCCAACTAAGTGAATCTGGTTGCTTTATGATGAATCTAATGTTAGATAAAGTGTAGATTTCTATAAGAACATTAAAAACAGGATCCAACCTGATCTAGACATCATGGAAGTCTTCTCTGAGAAACTTATGTTAGTGTAATAGTGTGGTACTGGAATAAATAGACATATAAATGAAACAGAATAAAGTCCAGAAATAAAGTCAATCATACTTGGTCTATTTATTTTTGAAGCAATTTCAAGATAATTTAAAAAGAAAAGCATTTTGAACAAATGGTGCATGAACAATTGGATATCTATATGAAAACAAAAAAAAACAAAAAACAAAAAACTTTACCTCATTCCGTAAGCAAAAATTAATACAAAATTGAGTAAGACCTTAAATATAAATCTAAAACTTCAAATATCTGGAAGAAAACATAAAAGAAAATCTGGGTAACCTTCTGGTAGTCAAACATTTTTTAATAGGACAAAAAAATTATTACCTCTAAAAAGAAAAAAATTTTATAAATTGGACTCAGCAAATTTAAAATCGTATGCTTTCTGAAGACTCAATAACAGAATAAAAAGAGTCATTGTAATGCTCATATATTACTGGTGAAATTTAAAATGATCGAGTAACTTTGGTCACAGTCTACTAGTTTATTTTTAAATTAAACATATACTAGGAACCAGCAGTTTGCATAATGGCTATGTCGCTGGATTCCCATGTAGCTGACTGTGGTTCGAATCCCGGATCCGGTGGCTTAAACTCACACCAGTCGCATGTGCATGCATACCCAAGGTCCCAAGAGGAGAATGGAGAAGGGATTGTAGTGTGGCCATCCTTCCTGGGGGGTGATCTCTCACTTTCTGTCTCTCTATCTCTTTGGAGAGCACACGTGCCCTATAGCAAAAATCTCTCCAAAAAAATAAAAGAAATTAAACATATATTTACAACATAGTTTATTCCTAGATATTTACTAAAAATACATAGCATAAGCTATGAAATAATTGTATAATCCTGGCCATTTATTCATAATAAAAATGATTGTAAATAGGGATGAGCAGATGGTGTAATGGTTATGTTGCTGGATTCCCAAGCAGTTGACCATGGTTCGAGTCCCGGACCTGGTGGCTTCAAACTCACACCGGACATGTGTGCATGCATGCTCAAGATCCTGAGGGGAGAATGGAGGAGAAGGAAGTGATTTTATCTAACCCAATAATATAAGGAAAAAAACAGACAAAGGAAAAAAGACATATAGCTGTCATTCATAAAAAAGACAATTTCATTAATATAAATTTTTTTAAAAAGTGGAAAAAATATAAAAATTATTAAATATGTTTTTTTGGTGTGGGTCAATATAAGCATATAAAAATATGCTCAGCTTCACTACTGAAGTTTCAACTAAAACCTCAATAGAGGTCTGGCCTCATGACTTAGTGGTTACATTAACTGATTCCTCATGGCCAACTGTGGTTTGAATCCCACCCTACTGGTTTGAAAAAACACATCAGAATGTGTGTGTGTATGTCCCAAATCCCAACAAGATGTAGAGAGGAGAAAGGGTTGCAACATGGCCTCATCGTGGGTGCTTCCTCCTCTCCCTCTCTCTCTCTCTCTCTCTCTCTCTCTCTCTCTCCCTGTGTGTGTGTTTCTCTATCTTGCTCTCTAGAGAACACATACACCCACTGGTGATTAAAATAATAAAATAAAACCTCTATATAGTATTTCTATATACATACTAAATGGCTGATGGAAAATAAATTGGGAAAAAAGTATAAAGATTGTGTAGCAATTGGAACTCTCATATTGCTGTGGAAATGAATAATTCTGTTCTGCCAAATATCCATAGTAAAAAGATAAAAATGAGCTAAGAAATGTTAGGTATTGCTCGTAGTAGGGTTGAAATGGTAGAATAATCAATATTGAAAGCATTTGAAAATCGTAGGGCTAGGAAAAGCTGTGTGGGCTGGAATTCCTTCATGGATTGTAAAACTAATGCCATTGGGCCTTTTAACTTTAAACAGCCTAGTCATTTCTTGCCTGTGGTTATGAATGTCGTTAAGTGTAGGATCAAGGATGGAGACTGGTGCTTTTTTTATTCTGAGCCCATCATTCTTGAGGCATAGTCAAAATGTCATGTTGAATAACATCATATTCATGTCTATGAAGAGGCCAGACTTCAGTGTTTTGAATGATGCTGGAGGGAAGGGAAAGCAAAAGTTGAAACACAATGTTGAGTGAACCACACCAAACCCAGGCCATTTCTTCTAGATCTGCTTCTCAATGAATGTAACTAAGCCTGTGAATTATTATAGAAAAACTAGTTCTTCGGCTGTACATTTTCCTTTAAGTCAATATGATTTCAAGATAGTTAATTGTTAATACTACCAATCCATATATTTTTATTTATTTTTCTATGAGGCACATGTGCTTGCTGGAGAGAGACAGAAAGAGAGGGGGAATGTGGGAAAGCAATCCCCCTTAAGGGAGATGGCCACACCACAATCCCTTCTCCTCACTCTGTTTCTCTTTTTGGAATTTTGGGCATGCACACACCCACATGCCACATGTTTTTCTCAAGCCACTGGATTCAGGACTTAGACCATGCCGTCAACCATGTGGGATCCAGCTGCTTTAACCACCACTCCACTGGCTGCCCAACTTGTATACTTCTATAAGATTCCATTTCAAATAAAATTAAAAGGTGTTCTGAGTAGCCACCTGGGTGGCATTATGTTTGTGATTATTTCTTTTGAATGTGATATAAAAAGTTTTTGGTCTAGAGTATCTGTATTAGAAAAAATTAGTTTTGAAAATGCTTCCAACATGACAACATTACACCTGAAATATCATATTTCATTTTATATCTGGCCCTCTCTGTACTGTTAAATTTCTTTAGCTATTTCATGCATTATATTTTTCTTTCAACTTAACTTGTCCTTTTCTTTTGCCATGTTCTAAGGCAGAGCTGACAAAGGACAAATGTATTGTTCACATCATATCAGTGGTTTATTGGAATAACTCTCCGTATTTCAAGAATGAGCCACCTTCTCAATTTCATTATAAGCTTGGCTATTTCAATTTGAATATACAACTCCTCCGTTTTGACCAGCTTTAACAAAGCTCCTTATGTGATTTGCCTATTAAGCCTGGCTGTTTAGCGTTTTTGAATGCATCTGAAAAGGGAAAATGCTTTAAATACAGGCCATTCTTCTAAAAATTTGTTCAGAAACAAAAGAATGTGTCTAGCAAGTATTGGGATAAAATTAGCTCCTCAAAAGAGGTTCAGAGTAGGTCATAAAAGATAATGAATTAGTGTATTTTTGCTAAAATAAATGTACCTAAGTATTTCCTGTCATACACAACTACCACCACTAGATCAGACTAGAGATGCAAATGGCACCTGTAAGTTAGAAAGAGTACAAATATTTTAAGTCTTTTTAGAAATACTGTAGATATTTTATTTTTTATTTTATCATTATTACTTTTTTTTTTTAGGATTTTGTGATGGGGCATTTGCACTCAATAAAAAGAGACAGAAAGAGATAGAGAGAAGGAAAGTGAGAAATTACCCCTAGGGAATAGCCACACCACAATTCGTTCTCCATTCTCTTCTCAGGATTTTGGGCACCAAAGTACACATGTTCCATATGATTTTCAAGCTGCCATGACCACAGCTCAAACTCTGGCTGATCATGTCGGCGTCCAGTGCTTTGACCATCACACCATACTGTAGTTATTTTACACTGTCACTTGTTATCTGCCAGCACATATACATATGCCCTTTGACATTGCCTATGCTAATGACAAGGAAGCTGGAAGTTGTAGTGATAGCCACAAATCCCACTCTTGGTCAGGAGGGGCTTTGTCTGAGTTTGTTCTTAGGAGGGGCTTGTGCATGTGTTCCCCTCATGGTGGAGGATCACATACTAGATTGGTCTGGTTATTTTTCCTCATTTTGGAATGGATATGAACATCAGGAGACTTTCTTTGTCTAAAAGCTTAGAGCTATGAAAGACCATTATCTTCTTCCTGGAATGTGGTGGGACCAGGAAAAAAAAAAAAAGCCTTCTATTTAAGACAATCATTAAGTTACTGCTGTAACCCATTTCTTGTGCTGCTACTGAACTGTGTGTCTCCATCTTAAAACTTAGCTATTTTGTGATTCCATTATGGCCTATACCCTAACTGTAATTTTAGGGTTCCTGTTTCCTATCTGACAGAGATTTTTATACAACTTTTACTTTGAAGTAGTGGTTAATGGTCACAAGACTTCTTATATCATTCAGGCTCATGGTATGGATGTCCTTTGGCTCTAATTGTGGCCCTTTGGTGACAGCTATTCATTATATAGCATTTCCATGTATTTGGGGCCTATTGAATTATCTCATAGTATTCACTAGGTCTCGGTACTTCAGATTTCAAAGTTAGGAGTTGTCTGGCCCTACATCCCTGACTCTAGTTGTTCTTATATATGACCTGCATGGGAGGTTACAATTGCTGGTTCCATTTGGAATCCGCCTACAGGAGCAAACAATAAAAGTGAAAGAAACTAGATTTTTAAAGAAACTACATCTAGCTGACTGGTTATGTATGACCTTCTTATCATCTTTCTGTCATGACTCTCCAGCCAACCTTTCTACCTACCTACTGACCCCTAACTGAGCACTTTAAAATTAAGTAAGAGTTAAAGACAGGGACCAGCACTTGACATATTAGTTATGTTGTTGGACTCCCACGTAGTTGACCTGCAGTTCAAGCCCCAGACTCAGTGGCTTAAAACTCATGCTAGGCACGTGTGCTTGCGTGCACAAAATCCCGAGAGGAGAGCAGAGCAGGAGGGATCATGATGTGGCCATCCCCCCGGAGAGATGATTTCTCACTTCCTGTCTCTCTGTTTCTCAGTCAAGTGCATGCACCCCATAGCAAAAATCTCTCTCAAAAGAAATGAATGAACAAAAGAAAAAGAATTAAGGACAAATCTAGGGTCAGGAGACCAAATCCTGGTTTGTGTTGCAAAACTAAGACAAACAAGTAGATTTCATTTTATTTGAGAATCAGAAAAAAGGCTTGATTAATCAAGATTATATTTATACTGTAACACATTTTTAAAATTTAAATTTATTTATTTACATTCATTCACTGTACATCATTATGGCATACAAAAATTCGATTTTTCCATCCAGAATACACTGTATATTAGCTCAATCAAGCACATCAACATACGTGTTATCATCAACAAATAATTTTCCATTTCTCGTTTCCTGTATATTTTGCTTTTTTCCCATCCTTGATTCCCTATCTCTCACCCTCTGCCATCTCCTACCTTCCTCCCACACTGTCTCTGGTATCTATGGTTGCTTTCTATGCCTTTTTCCCCACACATTTTATTGATTCACTAAAGATCTTAATTAATCTAAATATTTTGAATAGCAAGTACAGCTGATATACACATATCCATGAACACAAGTCTGACTTTAGGCATAAACCTCAGTGAGAGAGTGAACATACTATAAAGTAGCACCTAGCTGGGGCTACATAACTTACTATAGTCATCAAATAGATATTTTTAATACATTTTTTTTTGTTTCAAGAAAAACAGTTTTAGATTTTTTTTCTGAAACTTTTTTTAAAAACTTAATTTACATACATTCCCTGAGCATCATCACAGCGTACAAAATGTGATTTCCCATCCAGAATATACTGCACAGTGGCTTAATCATTCATGTTATCATCAAAAATTTTCCATTTCTAGTTTCATATATGTATTTAACCCCTATTTCTGATCTTCGGTCCTTTCCCACCCTCTTCTCACACTATCTCTGGTGACTACAGTTGTCTTCCATTCTTTTTCCCCCCACATTGTATTGATCACACAATTTCTTAAATAATCTAACTATTTTCAATAGCAAGTTCAGCTGGTAATTTAACACATATTGAAGACTGAATAAACGTTGTACACCTTGTGTCCTAAAAGCTATAACATAACTTCTTAATAGTTTTCTTTGTCTTATTACTTTGCTTATTGAGATAAGGATTTTAAAATTTAAAAATGTTTTGTTCTATAAAATGGCCTTAATCTATATCCTTGGTTCTGTAAGGGTGATTGAATACTTCTATTTGCTATTTTATGACTTGGAAATTAATACAGTGTAGATATTTAAAGCCATCATCCTAACAAAATGCCTTGACAAGTAAGATATCTCATTCCTCTTGGTACCAGTTTGCATTATACAAATAAGAGAAACCTTCTTAAGTGCAGTTATTGGATAGTCAATTTAAAAATTCCAGACATTAATGCAATTTGTCCAACTAGTCACTATCTTAAGACAAACTAGAAATTAAATCTATTATTTAATAGCTGTGTCACCTTGAACAAGTTACCAAACCTTCCAGTTTCTTCATCTGTACCATGAAGATAATAGCAGTATTTACCTCATAGGGTTGCTGTGAGTTAATTTATGTCAACTGCTTACAACAGTATACAGTAGATATTAGCAATTATTATAAGCTGTTCTACTTAGACCCTAACTTCACACATTTGCCTTTCAAGTATTTCTTTCGTGCAGGTGTATCATCCCCCAGAAGTCATAGAGTTCAGGAAAACATTGAAACTCTCAAGAATATCATGGGATACAATAGGTACCAGTTTACCAGAAAGGTTATAGGAGAGGAAATCTATCTTTTTAGACAGTATCAGACTTTTCTCTCAGCAGGAGTCCCAGCAATAGCAGTTGACATTACATTCACATGAGCATTAGGAAGCTATGCTTTCCCCGAATGACAAGCCAGGAGCAAGGCGAGGACAGCCACAGTAATGGAAACAAGTTTCACTTAGAATTAAAATTCTCTTGCAAAGCACGCATCTTCTAAAGGTCTTGCATTCAGAATGTGGAGAGTTAGAGTGGTATAGTACAAGCCTAAGAGATTCTGTGTTTTGACATCGTGTACGCCAGACATTTACAAAATCAGAAGAAATATCTAGCCTTTTTGTATATTACTTTTGGCTATCAATATCCTTGGCTACCACATTATAAGGGTGTGCTAGCAGATGTTCCAAATTAGCATAATTGCCAAGGACTTTTATTGTAAATTGTTAGTTTTGGTTTTGTAAAAAGATTGAAATATTCTATATGTACTAGTTACATGAACAAAAAGTTAACATTATAGGAGAAAATATCTTTTAGTGTTGTTACATCCCTCCTTTTTTGTAGTAAAGAGATGTTGATAGCTGTTTCCAGGTAGGAGCAAGCTTTTATCTGAAAGTATTTTCAGAATTGATCAAATTCATACTGTAGTTTAACTGAAACCATGTAAAGCATATCACAAAACACAGAAAAGGTCTGATAATAATAATAATAGTAATAGCAATAAAAAACATGATTCCTATAGGTCAATATTACAAATAGGACTCTATGTGGATTTTTAAAAGACTGTGGAATGCAGAACCAGTAGATGGTATAATGGTTACGTCACTGGACTCCCATGCAGTTGACCGGGTTTAAGTCTCAACCTGTCGACTTAAAACTCATGCCAGGTGTGTGTGCTTGCATGTCCAAAATCCTGAGAGGAGACTGGAGGAGAAGGGATTGCAGTGTGGCCATCCCCCCAGGGGGCGATGTCTTGCTTTTTGTCTCTGTTTCTCTGGCAAGTGCATATCCCTACAGCAAAAATCTCTCTCAAAAAAACGTCTATGGAAAATATAATTTATGAAAATAGTATGCATGGATTTGTGCACTAAAATAAACATTTACTCTAATTCCATTTTTCCACAAACTTTTTAAAATCCCCTTATATTTAAATGGGCGTTATTTGAATTGTTTGAACAATACATCTCATCATTAGCATGAGTTAATTTACTTAACATAAATCACTTATTATTTATCTAGATACTAAAGAAAAAGACAAAACTTAAAATTTATGTTTGGGCATGGACTAAACTGAGCGGCTTAGTGTGACTTTGATAGACCATCAAGCCCCATTTCTCTGAAACCACATCAGTATTAGAAGAATAAGTGCAAGTCTCCAGCATAAGAACAGTGGCTATCTGCCTGCTATGGTAAATGGTAGACGATGAAAATAATTTTAAAAAGAAACTTTTGGGACCAGCAGTTAGCGTAATGGCTATGTTGCTGGACTCCCACGTAGTCGACCGCGGTTTGCCTCCCGGACCTGGTGGCTTAAAACTCACGCTGGGCGCATGTGCGTGCGTGCCCAAGATCCCGAGAGGAGAATGGAGGAGAAGGGATTGCGGCGTGGCCGTCCCCCCCGGGGGGTGATTTCTCGCTTTCTGTCTCTCTGTCTCTCTCTCTCTCTTTCTGGCGAGGGCACGTGCCCTATAGCGAAAACCTCTCCAAAAAAAAAGAAGAAAAGAAACTTTTAATTTAGGTCACAATCTTCTTTGAAGAGTTATTTAAAATCTTGTCCTTCTTTCTGGAAGGGTAAGAGATAATCTGCTTATATGTGCATGCATACAAATATTTATATATACAATTGATCCTTGAATCAAAATAGGTTTGAAATACATAGGTCAGCTTATTCATGGATTTTTTTTAATAATGTAAATGTATTTTCTCTTTTTTATGATTTTCTTTTTTATTCATAACATTTTCTTTTAAATAGCTTGCTTTGTTTTAAGAATATAGTACATGTAAGTTATGTGTTGATCAATTGTTCATGTTAACAGTAAGGTTTCCAGTGAACACTAGGCTATTAATGGTTAAGTTTTGGGGGGAGAGCAAAAGTTATGATGGGATTTTTTTTTTTTTTTTTTTTGGAGAGGTTTTTCGCTATAGGGTGCGTGCGCTCGCCAGACAGACAGAGACAGAGAGACAGAAAGCGAGAAATCACCCCCCAGGGGGGTGGCCACGCCGTAATCCCTTCTCCTCCATTCTCCTCTCGGGATCTTGGGCACGCACGCACGCACATGCGCCCAGCGTGAGTTTTCAGCCACCGGGTCTGGGACACGAACCGCGGTCGACTACATGGAAGTCCAGCGACATAGCCATTACGCTACCTGCTGGTCCCTATGATGGGATTTTTAACCATGCAGATGGTGTTGTTCAAGGGTCAACTGTAAGAGAGTAGAAGTAAGGAGGAACTTAGAAGACATTATTGTTCCCAATTCATGCCTTCATCAAAAATACCTCAACTAGATTAGAAAGGAGTGCTACCAGATGTTAGGGGAAAGAGCCTCCTCTATGGTAAATAATTGAAATTACCTTGCACAGAACAATATTCAGTTAGTAAAAGTGATTTATCATGGTAAATGACTTTGTGGACTTGAGTTTAATAAGCTTGTTGGTTTGCTCTACCAGACCTCGAGAAGAAATTGACATTCTTATCTTATGCAGTTATATTTGTCAAGTTCAGGAAATTTTATTCAGTAAGTTGAACACAGATCCACAGTGGTCCCTTACCTTAGTCAAATTTGCTTTCATTTTCACACAGAGCATTCTATGGAATCCTTTTCCTAAAAGATTCTTTTCATGAAAGTAGGCTTGAATAAAAGGATTTATAATGCTTCTTACAGACTTAGTTCATCTCAGACATATGAGTAGGCCTGAGACACTGCGTAAAGCTAGGAACAAGTTTCCTACAATTAGCCAGGCTTGTCTTTGCCCATTGCTCATATGGTCTGTGATTTGGCTAATAGCTGAGAGTTACGCATCTCAGTGCACATAGTTCTTAGACCTTGATGATATTTGTAGAGTATCTTATAAGTACTCTTCATGAAATAATGGTATCCTCTCAGTAATTGTCCAATCTGCCTGCAAAACTTGTCTTCATGCTCTCCTAAAGGAGTAATTTATTCTGTTTTTTTTTTTTTTTTTTTTTTTTTTTTTTTTTTCCTGAGTCTTACAAAGGAGATTTTACTGTAGCCATTTAGGATTTTAAAATCCAAGCATTTGTCAGAGGCCAGAATAAGAGATCGCCTTAACACAAGCAGGGATTTGCTAATTGACTAAGAAAAAAAAAGAGAAGCCAGTTTCCACATTCATGTTTCTCAAACAGACTGAACACAAACATTCTCCCTAGTCTGTGGGTTTATAGATACCACTTACATGGAAAAATCAAAAGGAAACAAAATAAATATAATTTCTAGGTGACAAGATTATGGAGCCAAAAGGAAGAGAAGAATATACGTTTTAGGCTGGAGAGGACAAAACCGTTGGTGAAATCCCAAATGTTAGGCAGTTCCCAAGAGGTGCTTCCAAGAAAATACGGTGTATACTTTGTGGCATATATCTCTGCATGAATTCTTCTAGCAAACCCACTATTTTATGTTTGAGGGTTGGAATTACCAAAGTTCTTCAATGCTATTTATATTATTTCATTACTTCTTCCTATGGTGAGATTGAAAACCACCTTGAGAATCTAACTGGGCTCCGGGAGGTTTTTAATTAACATTGTTAATTATTAAAGGACAGATTTTAGCTTGAAATATGTAATTTAATAATAAAGTGTGTTATTCTATTCAAAGTCTACTTTTTTTAGTTGTGTGCAAATTCAGAAGCTCTAAATGTCCACTAAAACACATGTAAATGCTTCATGACATTCTGTTTAATGTTTGTAAAACATTTATCATTTCTTCCATGTGCATAGAATTTACATTTCTGGCTTCAATAAGTAAAAACTTTAATATGTGTAGTTGCCAAGTATTACCACCTTTGCAATCACATATTTTTTGGTGTTACCTTCTTTTTAAAGGATGTCAGGCTTGGCATATAATGGAGCTAATTAAATTTTTTTTCACAGGAAGCAGACAGCTAGCCTACTGCCCCAGGCATATAACCTTAGCTTACTACTTTCCCTCCCTCATTTATTCTGTATTTTAGAGGAGACTCCTAGAACAGTAAAGGTAGAGTACTCAGGCCAGGCAGCTGCTGATGGATTTTAGTAACTGCAGAACCGGTGTTTGAGCCCCAACCCTGACAGCGCACATCATAGAGGGGTGACAGTGGTGGCACATCCTGCCGTATGAGTTGGCTGTGGATGACAAGCTGCCTAAAATAATGGAAGAAATATTGGTTTTATAAAAATGAAGCAACTTGGCTTAGCTCTAAGGTATTTTGCAAGATTCTAGGAATGTCAGCGCATTATTCCCTGAGATTGTTTTTATGAACAAGCCAGAATACATAGAACAAAACAGAATCAAGTGGCAAATGTTTAATTAGTGCACCTTCATCAAGAAATTTTGTTAGTCTTTATAGTAAACATAAGAAATTATATTAAGAACAAATTTTTTGGCAGTCACTAGTTCCTTTACATGCATTACTATTCCTTTAAAAAACATATTTACGTATTTAATAACTGAAGAAACTAGAATCAAAGCAGTTAAACAATTTCCCAAAGTTGTGAAATGGTAGATCTGAAATTTAACTCAACTTTATTTGATTGTAAAATCTTGACTCTTTGCATTATAACAAAGTTAATAATAGAATAAAATTTCTTTGTTAAAAAATAAAACATTTTAGGAGCAATTATTTAGGGAATGAGAGTGATTTAAGTGCATTTCTACACTTGTATGTGTGCATGATGTTTTCCTTTTTTTTAAAAAAAAGAATTATTTTATTTAACTTTATTTATTTGTTTATTTATTTATTTATTTTTAATTTGACCAGAGAGGGACAGAGAGAGAGAGAGAGAGAGAGAGAGAGAGGAAAAGTGAGAAAGCAAGCCACCAAGTCCAGGACTTGAACTGTGGTTGGCCATGTGGAAGTCCAGTGCTCTTAACCACCGTGCTACCTGCTGGCCCCAGGTATTTTTCTTAAACTCTATGTTCTCTGAAAGGAAGAGCTTTTACTTGTTGTTCTTATAAAATTACTTATGCATAATACATATTTTATTTAAACTAGTCTTTTTGTATAGAAAAGGCTTGGTATTCCCCCCACCCCCAGAAATAAGGAGGTCCATTACAAAGAAAACAGTGAATATCTGAGCTGTTATGTTATTATATGGTTTGGGGTACTGAAGGATTTACATGATTTTAATGAAAATCAAAAGAAAGAAGTTCATCTAAGTTATTATCTTAGAAGATTGAAGGTGAATCCATTTATGCATCAGATAAATGGATAAATGATCAAAAAATAGATAATTGATGTGTAGATAGTTATACATGTGCAAATAAATATACACATGAAATAAAAAATAACTCATTCATTTCTGGGTAAACTCAGTGACCCTTTTCAGCTTCTAAGCATTAAATCTCTTTAAATTTCTGGTTGCATTATGGAATAATAGCTTTTTATTTTTTCTTACAGTTGGACAGTGTCACTTCCCTGATCCAAGCAGCCAAAAATTTAATGAATGCTGTAGTGCAAACGGTGAAAATGTCTTACATTGCTTCAACCAAGATCATCCGAATCCAGAGTCCTGCTGGGCCTCGGCACCCAGTCGTGATGTGGAGAATGAAGGCTCCTGCAAAAAAACCCTTGATTAAAAGAGAGAAGCCAGAGGAAACTTACGCGGCTGTCAGACGAGGCTCTGCAAAGAAAAAAATTCATCCAGTGCAAGTCATGAGTGAATTCAGAGGAAGACAAATGTACTGAAAACACTATTCTACTTTGGTGTCTATATTACAACATCCTGGCTAATCAGGATTTTTGCTTTATTTAGTGCTTGGTTGGTTCTGTGATTTCACTAAGTTTTGGGCTTTAACTCACAAATAACATAAAATATTGGAAGCTAAACCAACATAAGCAATGCATATTTGGGATGTTGTCACTGTCATCTCTGTAAGAACATTTTCTAATAGTTACTCAATGCATGCTAGTTGAATGAATGAAAAGTTCAGGGATCATTCAGCTTTTCCAATCACAGAAAATATCTTATATTTGTTACCAAATGAGCATAGGAAGTACAAGTCCTATTTTGTGATATGCAAAAGTTTGAATACACTCATCCTTTTCATTTTGAATTAAAACACTAACAATGAGCACTTGACTTGGTTTTTGATAAAAATAGAAGACTTTATTAGTAGTTTCCTCTTTAACCTCCAGACTTTATCTGTTCTAACCTGACACCTAACCTGGAAGAAATGTGGCTCCTGCCAGAGGAAGAAACTTCCACTCTCTCAGTCTTTGTATTCATTGTCAAATGACTAGGCTGAAATCCATTTTAAACTAACCAAGTTTGAGCAGTAAGACTACTTGCTAGACTCAGAAAGTCAGCCCTGATAATTAACAAAATGATTTATTAATACTACAAATATTATAGTGAATTTTGATGTGAGATATGCACCTTGTACTGTTCTGTGTATCCACAAGTTCTGCATTTTTTAATGCTGGTTCCATCCGATTATGTATGCAGAAAAAGAGTTATCACCTAGTAAAGAAATAAGGCACCCGACTATGTCCCGGAGTGAGTTATGATATCAGAAGTATAAGGAGTTCTGCATGACTCTAAAGACATATTTGTATCTGCTTTCAATTGTAATTAAAAGGAAAAGGCCAGTTTGAAAAACCTTTTGTCATCCAGTGAAATATAACAGTGTGATTTGTACCATTGAACTATAAAGCAGAGTTAATGGTGATGAAGCTAGAGTGATTTTAATAACATTCCTTTAAAAAAAAGTCACTGGGGTCATTTTATATCTCCAATTACTGTGCTTTCCCCTAGTTGAGTTCATAATGGACTTCATAATAATCTTAGAGTCTAGTGCACTGCTTCACTCTCCTCTTTTACTCATTCTTTTCATGGTAGACTCATCATAAACTCTTAGAGGAATTAAGTTTGGGTTTGACTTTTTCTCACTTATAGGGTTCCCATTCACAAAAAATTAACATTTATTTTCTTTTACTTTATCATAGTAATACTATAATCATAAGTTCTCATCGTACACATTCCCATTGATTACTTGTTCCAACAATGACATTACCTTAGACTGATGAGGAAAAAATTCACAGGTATATTATCAGCTGATGTTCGGGGGGTGGTGCATAAGAATGCGTGAAGTTTAGGGCATGATGTGTATCGTAGGTATCTTGAGGAAAGGAGTATGGGAAAAGAAGGACCTAATAAATAGGAAATTAAAAATTGTGAAGGAAATGTTAACTTCCATTTATTGTAGTGAATTATTTCATTTCTTCAAACTGCTGAATTATCTGGGTTCAGTGAATAAACTTTGTAGGAAGTCAAAAAACTCCTCACTATCTTGCACAGTGGACTGACCCACAATGGACTGACTAAACCAAGTTTACTCCCTAAAGGATAAGGTAGTGAAGAAGGGATTTAGGGAATCCAGATAACTACATTTTTCAACTATCTAGACAATTGAAGAAAAGAGTTTCTTTTTTTCAATGCTACCATCTTTTTCTGCTCTACTATAGACTATGAACATGTGACATTGCACATCTTTCTTTAGGTAGAAGTGTGAATTTATACTCTAGTTGAGAAAATAACTTTTTAGAAAGAGAGAGATTTTTTTCTATAGGGCACACATGCTTGCTGGAGAGACAGAGACACAGAGACAGAAAATGAGAAATCACCCCCAAGGGGTGATGGCCATCCTGCATGCCCTTCTCCTCTTGGGATCTTGGGCATGCATGCACACGCAATCAGCAAGAGTTTCCATCTGCTGGGTCCAGGACTCAAACTGCAATCCAATAATTAACCACTTCACCACCTGCCAGCCCCGAGAAAATATTTTTTTTAAACTCACTGAACTCCTAATTTTAATGTCTTAGCAGCTAAAACCACATGTATAAGAATGATAGATTGTCATTTTAAAATGTAATGTACATTTTACCCTGCATCATCTTTCCACATGTTGAAATTTAGAATGCAGTATTGGATGCCAAAAGAACAGAAATAACTTGAAATTATATAATTACCAAGTAAGCGCCATGTCTTTAAGAGAGATGACTCTTGAGGTCAGCAGGTGGTGTGGTGGTTAAGGGCACTGGACTCCCACATGGTTAACCGTGGTTCAAGTCCTGAACTTGCTTTCTCCCTCTCTCTCTCTCTTTCTCTCCCCCTCTGGTATAAATAAATAAATACATAAATAAAATTAAATAAAACATTTTTTTTAAAAAATCGTTTAAAAGAGAAACTACTAGCTGAAATGAGATGTGAACAGGCCTCCTTTCTAATGTAGGTAGATTTCTAGCTCAGCTCAAAACAAACAGCTATAATTAAACAAAAAAGTAAAAAAAAAAAAAAAAATTAACTCGTTGAATGTCTCAGGAGTAAATCTGCTATAGTAATCAAAGATATAATAAAAAGCTGCACTAAGGTGAGAAAGACATCTGCCCACTGAGTGAATTCCTACAATAAAGGTTTCAAGATTTAGTCTGATTCTAATCTGCATATACACAAGAAAACTCATGGAAAAGATATTAAATCTTTGTATTGTAAAGCACAGTTCAATGAGTTTAGTCAATAAGCATGCCTCTACTTGGACATATTTATATTTAGGCCTCTCTTCTGCAGAGAAATACCAGAAATTTTCATAATGAATGTGATAATTTGTTGCTCCATCTATGCACCTTTTGAAATCACATCACAGAGATTCGTGCTTCCTCTAACAAAACATGTGCTTGAGTCCGCTAATCAGAACTTATTTTTCACTTTTAGAGAAATTAATTTATTTTGATTTACATAGAAAGACAATTCTTTGAGCTGGGAGAGAGAGTTTACACATCATTGCCAAACCTTAGACTAGAATCAGAATAACTTGGAAAATATCTGTGAAATCATAATCCACTAAAGAGTCTTCTCCTTCATAGAAGAATTAGGTGATTTTCATGAAACACAATAAGAAATATAAATCTCTCCTTTCTTTGTTTATCACAAAAGGAAATTACTGGATTAAAATGTTTCTAATGGAGTTTCTGGATAATCCTTCAGGAATGAATTAGGAAAGAAGCTCAAACACTAAATTTCTAAATTAATTTTGTTGTTTGTTTATCTTATGATATGAATGAACACTATTAATGTGTTAGAGAATTCATTATAATCTTCATATTCATAAGCATGCTTTTTAGCCCTTGAAAATTTCTGAATTTAGAATCAATGTGGCACATATTGTTCCCCATAAATTCCCTTCTGTTGGGTGATAAGGACCCCCATAGCTACATAGAGAGACTCATACTTGCAGTCTGTCATTCTTGACAGTCTTAGCTTCAAAGGTCAGCTTTCAAGTCATACTGTAGTAACGTACAGTATGGGCACAATTGTTAAAATTGTGCACACACAATTAAGTGCCCAATTTGGACCTTCTAATCCAATAATTAACACTCCTCAAATTCAGTAATGCATTTCCGAAAAGATTAATATATGGCAACAGAGGAAGTGTCTTGAAAGGCTTCCTAAACCTTCATTTTATGCAATCCTCTCATCTCAGCCACTCCTGGGCTACATAACCTCTTATTAACCACTTGCAGTATTTTTCCAGAATAGTGCAGTCAGGCCTGCCCTTCCCAGCCAGTTACCCCAACTTATACTCTTTCTTCTTACTCCAAGCACCAAAAATATCTCTCTCTCATCTCTCATCTTAAGTATCTGACCTACATATTAACTTCTAGTATATTCTTTAGAGTTTTTCTTAAAATTATAGTTTTTAATTTCTAGCAGCATTATTCGCATACTTTTTCTATTTCCCCCAAATTTTTATGCATTTTTCCATGCTAGTAACTATGGTTTTCATGGATACAGATTTCTGTGTGGTGGGAGAATAAGTGGGAAAAGATCTGAGACTTCTCTTGGTAGTGTCAACCATTCTCATTGCAGAATCACCAGTCTGTTTCAGTATCATCGAAAGTTCTCCAGGTGAGAAAAACAAGCAACAGAGTCTCATTTTGAATGAAATCTGTACATTCTTTAGTCATTTTTGTGCCAACAGAGCCTGCCTAGGGTATACTAATGTATATTAGGAGTCAAATGTCAATTTTTCTATTTCTAAAATCAGAAATACTCATTTCACTTATCAGAAAGTTTAGAGGCATTGAGTTTACAAAAATATAATCTGCAAATTATTTTAATAGTGTTTAAAGTAAATTTAGAACATGTCTGTAACCTGGGCTATTACTGTTTTCATGCACATATCACATACCAAGAGAAAATATATGTTTAAAGGAAAACTTTTTCTTTCTTTATGACTCTTTTCCCATAATGTTATGATATGTTTAGTATTATTATTTTGCACATTATCACTAAATAAATAAACCAGGCCTAATGACAAAAGTGTCTACATAATAAATAATTTAAGAGTTTTTATGTTAGGCCTTGGGGTCTAATTAGGAAATAAAACATGGATGGTATTAAAACTAGGGACATGTAACTGAATATGTCCTAACCAAGGCTATGAACATCACCATAGATATCTCAGAGAGGAAGAGAAGAATTATAATTTTAAATACATATTTTGCCATTTTTAACCAACTCATATAATAAGAGCAAATTTTTTATTAAGGCAAATTAAAAAATACTTTTAAACACTGTCATTTTACATGTGACTATTTCTCCTGTAAGAGAGTAGATAGAATTTATTTCTGAAAAATTCATAAGAAGATAATTAGTATTAGTTGAGAGAAGTGCCTCCAAGTGGAACCCAACCTGATCAAAATCAGTCTGCAGGCAAAAGTTGGTCTGCAGACCTGATTCATATGTCCATCTGAGGTGGAATATTCATGGCTACAAGTGTGCCTTGGCAACCTGCAGTCTCCCCTGGTCTGTGGGGGAAAAAAAAAAAAAAAAAAACACATGGATTGACTTTAAGCGAGAGCTTGGCCAGTTGGAGGAAGAAATGAGTAAATATAGAACCATTCTAATAGGACATGGAGAAGAAAGTGCCGGAGGTAAGAGAGGGAATAAAAAAGGTTACTAAAGAGCAAACTTTTATAGTCAGTAAGAAAAGGATTTTGGTTCTATAATGATTAGATAGCCTCATCCTGAAGAAGATTTTAAGGTTGAATGGAACACTTGTTCTTGGTTTGGTGAAGTCATGTTGAAGGCCAAAGTATGAATGAACTACAAATTTTGAGGATAATTCAATATTATCCTCTGGAAATGAGAGACAAATTCAGCCATTCTTTTGACTGCTGATGGTGGAAACCCTTTCCGATGTTGGAGCCAAGCTAATCACACATTCTTAGGTGTAACAACTATGGGTTGAGCAACTGTGGTGTCCCAGGCACTATTCTAAGTTCTTAGGATATATTAGATGACAAAAGAAATAATCGTCCTTGTGCCAGTTCTGTGTTAAATGCTATTATTTTATTTAAAATTCTCAAATACCCTATGGAATACACACTATTTCCGTCCATAGATAAGGAAACTGAGGCTCACACAGTATAGGAATCTTGCTCAGTGCACTGTCTTTAAAATGAGGTTCACTGCACCCCTGGTTATAGACTTTTCGCCATCAGACCATTCAGACTTCTTGGAAAATGTGATTTGTCAGTTAATAAAATACACATTCTAAATGCTGGGGGGCTTTCTGTGTAAGAGCAAAAAAGGATAGAAACTTTTTGAAAATGTATTATCAATACCCATTCTGTATCATTTAATATAAATAAGAGATGCATAATTAGCTGCATATTCTTATGTCTGACAACCGAATGTAAAGTATCAGGTATATGGGAGTAAATATTTCATCTATTATATGAAATAAGAGGACAGCTCTTGCTAAATTCCTTTTATTATCACAAAAGGAAGATCTTCAAGAGCAATACCCATTTTAGCTGCTCTTCAGCCTTGGTTGGCTAAAAAAAAAAATTGTTGATATCATATCTTTTCTCTTTTCCTGCTAATGTGTGCCCATGTCTTTAAAGTTCCTATGTGTTAGCATACAATGTGTCCAAGGAGACATCATTATGAGAATTTCAGCAATTGTTTTACAGAATTAAGCTGTGATACATGTTGGTTTTACATTTCTTTTTGTGTCCCTACAAAAATAAACAACAAATTTTTCTTAGATTCAAGTGACAGCATAATAGTTTCCTATTCATATCTGTGGCTAAGAAGTCCCTGAAAACAGTAGTATATACACATTATGGCCAATTTAGTACCTAATAGTTATGACTTAAAACAAAGTTTTCTCAAGCAAGTTAAGTAAATATGAATTAAAAGTTTCCATGAAAGACTCCCATGCACCCCTGCTTTTCATTTTTACTATGTTTTTAGTTCCACAGTAACTTGGCAAAAAGAAAAAAAAATCACTTACTTTATGTACTTTTACAAGCAATAATTTTTACAGCTTAAACCTAGTGACATCGCTGAAAGTAATATGCACATTATAATTATGGATGAAAGCAGATTTTAACTCAGTCAATCTGAGATGAAATAGAAGTAAGCAATAGATAATAGCCATGGTTGTTGTAGTATCTCAAGAACTTATGTTTAGTGGCATTTGTGGCATTTCAGATCATTGTGCCTGTACAGCTCACTTTGCTGTGCAGTGACAGAGTGGGGTTGGGTGAACCACCCATAATACAAATGATCAAATCAAAGAAGTTTGGTCTTTTGGTTGTAGGTAATTTGTGTCTGTGTGTGTGTGTGTGTGTGTGTGTGTGTGTGTAGAGGTTTTTGCTATAGGGCGCATGCATTCGCCAGAAAGACAGAGAGAGACAGAGAGACAGAAAGTGAGAAATCACCCCCCGGGGGGAATGGCCATGCCACAGTCCCTTCTCCTCCACTCTTCTCTCGGGATCTTGGGCACTCACGCACACAAGCCCGGCGTGAGTTTAAGCCACCTGGTCCAGGACTCGAACCGTGGTTGATCACATGGGAGTTCAGTGACACAGCCATTACGCTAACTGCTGGTCCCTAGGTAAATTTTTTTAAAGTACTATGGATCTTTCTGTTCTGTATTTATCATTAAAGCCAATTGCACCAGTCAATAAAAATGAATTACTTACCTAAAACATAAAAGAGCTCTTTATCACCCTATGACATTGACATAGAAGCACAAATACTCCTTGTTTGAGATTCTGCATGCCTCTTATGTTTATCTGAATCAATGAATTTTTTTTTCATTGTGCTCTCAGTTGAACTATTTTGCATATGTAACACTAGATTTGTTTTGAAGTTATGTAGTATAATTTTACTTTAACTCCTGCCACTTTGTAGTTCATTATGAATTTACTCAACTAATAATTATATCATGTATGTGCAAGCAATAAAATTGAAAGGATAGGTTATATGTTTTGTGTTTGAGTTGGAGGTATGTGTTGAAGGGGAAGTTTTTGGAAAGGAGGTTAATGCATTGCTGAGTAGTCATGTGGTTCTAAATATCACCTTCATTCCCACTTTTCTTCATTTATACACACTACAATCCAGGGAGTGTACTTTTACAAATGACTGCATGCACACAAGTAATCTGAAGTATATGTGATAGAAATATCTAACAGAATTATATCCTTGATTTAAATGAGACTCTGTGGTCCAATATGGCCATTGGACTTGGACATTAGACATGACTTTAAAAGTCATGACTATATAGTCCAAACGTTGTTCTTTACCTTAGGACTTTATCAAAATGACCAATAACTTTTCTGAGAATGTCTGAATGCACACTAAAAGAGTCATATAATGTCACTGGCTCTGCCACTGTTCCTGCATTTGAACATCATGCCTTCCTCATTTCTAGGCTAATGAGACTCCTTTTTCAACACAAATCCCTTGGCCATAGTCTCTGGATTGTCTTCCAGGAGTCACAGGCTATTGCTGTCTGCTCTGGGATACCACATTATTTTCTCCTCTCAGGTTCCCTACTGCTTTAGAACACTTGCTGCTAAGTCTTGGACTATTTCTGCACTTTCTCAAAATGCAGACTCTAAGTACAGAGTCTTTGTCACTTAATTCCTATGAATGGCCATGCTTCCCTTTATTCAGTTCTGCCAGACACCATCCGCTTTGTTAATGAAAATGCCAGCATGGTGTTGCCTTCCTGTGTCAGTTTCTCTGGAGGCCCAGGATCCCGTATTTGTTCTGGCAGTAGCATTATCTCTGGCTTGATCAGTTTGTCGTGTTCTCTTGGGGGATGGAAGTGGAACTAAAAGCACTCTTGGCAAGAAGTCTGTTCTTGCCTAGAGGCTGAGCCGATGTCCTGACATTTCCCGGGCAGCACCATTCACATTCCATATAGAGCAGTAACTCAGGGGTATAACTTCAAGTCACTGAATGTCCAATGTCCTGTGTCTTATGAGAGAAAAGGTGTTGTCCTTAGTTTTCAAGTAACTGTGATTTCCTGTTCTCTCTGAATTCCCAGGTTTTGGAAAGGAGGAGAGGTTCCCTTGGAGTATGGAGCCAGAGAAGGGAGTTCTCAGGAAGACAAACAGAGTGTTAAACCGAAGGGAGTTGGGGAGGAGGAATTTGGGAAGAGGGGATCATATCCAGGATTTTACCAGATACCCTTTTTTCTCTATGATCAAAGAGACAGCCTGATTCAGGGTTCTGCTACTCTGAGCTTTACAGAGAAGTGGAATCACCTGCCTCCTGCCAGTGTCCTGCCTTCTCATGGTGCTGGTGAAAGAATGTTAAGAGCAAACATTAAGCCTGCATGCTTCCCTTTGTAGCCCTGGAAAGGACAGTTTTCAACCATTGGATTTGGCCTAAATGCCATCAAAAGTGGCCTGTCCTCCTGAATACAGACCTAGACACTTCATTTGGTAATATGCCATCTACGGACAAGAATTCTGAACAATGCACAAAAGAGTAACTAACCAAGTTATTTGTTGTCATCTTTTCTCTATATTTAGCTTCAAAAGAAGCTTCTCTGACAGTGCTGGGTTCCATCCTTCCACTAAATGCCCATAGCTACTCTCCCAACCCCACTGGGCTAATCCATTACATGCCAGTTAACCTGAGGCTTATGGGAATCTTACTCATGCGCAAGAAAGCAATGCAAGTTTCGATAGGAGTATCTGTAGAGGTTTTAGAAGGAGGTAGGGCTTAATGGGTTAAAGAAAGATTACATTCCAGAGGTAGAGTAAAATCTTACTTTATGTTGCCACAGCATCCATTTTGAATACAGGTTTAACTTTCTCATAACAGAGGCAGGGCTCAGTCACCCTTGATACAGTTCCCGGTTTGATACCACACCTAAATGGCTCAAGCACATGACCAGAGGTATCTATCCCACCTACTAGATTGGGTTTCCTGCTTTCACACCTTTAAATGGAGCATCCAGTCATTTGCCTGAGAAAGTGACCCACATCCTATTCCTTTACATACGTGTGAGTCTTCAAAAAGTTAATGGAAAAACACATACTATAAAGAAACTAAGTATATATTTCAAATTTTTTGCACCAAAATAAATTAGTACTTTAATTTCATTTTTTCACAACTTTTTGAAATCCCCGCTACTGGAAATAGTCTAGTGAACAGGACGAAGGATCAGCTCAGAGGACAGAGAAAGACACAGACACAAACTTATAGGAAGAGGATACTCAGAACCTCAAGGGTTGAAAACCCAGATGCTTTGTTAGAGACAACTTATACCACCTTACACAGGAGTGTTTTCTATATTTTACATCAGGAGTAGCAAGCTCTTAAAGAAAAATTAACTCATTCAGGCCATTATTGTTATCTGGGATAATCCTTATGGTTCCAACTGATGACATTGCATACATTCTTTCCTGTTGGATTTGTCTTGAGATTATGATCCACATAGTTTTCTGTGCTGATCTCAGTCTAGTGTTTCGAACTTCATGCTCCCAAGATTGTCTCAACTGGTTGCTATGCAATGTGTTTCCACATCGGTAACATCCTTATTCTATCACATGGTTCTCAGCACCCTTATATACTGATGGTTGCCATAAACTCTCTGCCCAACTCTTCATTCCTGCCATGCATGACCCAAGAACAGAAGACTGCACTCTAGACTCATTGGATTGTCCATTCTCAGGATCCATAAGTAAAACCTTTCAAACGTGTTCCCTATTTGTTGGTGTATTGAATTTGTACCTTCCATATGAAGAACTCCGGGCTGCTCTATGCTAGAGAGAATGCAAGATCTGGTTCCCAGTACCAGAGTGATGGGTAGGCAGGCACAAATTGCACACATGTCAGACAAGAGTCACAGGGCATCTAATAGTATAAACAAGTGAAGAAGGCATGATCCAAGACCCAAGGATAGGAATAACATGGCATATACAAGGTTGATTGACTGGAGTGTGTTAATAGGGTAGGGGTTCAGAAAGACAGGAGTTGGTTAGATCACAGAGAGTCTCAATGTTGGTCTAACATGCTAAGGCTTCCAGTTATAGATATAAATTATTTTTTATTTTTTGTCTTCCAGAAAGCATATTCTCTAACACAGTGCTATAAGATGAATAGTTAAGCAATAAAATACAGGATCAATAGAGTATTCAATGTGAGAGAAGGGATTGAGAGAAATCAGTTGTGACAATTCTGTTTAAGACAAACAAAATTATAGATACACATAGTGATAAAAATGTCAGGCTAGGAATCTTCAAATAAATAAACAGTAATAATTGTAAGCCATCAGCAACTGATTGTATGAGAGGGATTGGGTATTCAGTGCACTTGATCACATTAAAAAGAATCAAGTGTTGAAAAGCATAGCCATATTTTCTCTAACAGATAATGAATGATGAATACAAATACTATTTATGGAGTATCTACTAAGTGCCCAGCACTGTACCAGTCATATTAGTTGCACTATTGCATTGACTCTTCACTGTAGCACTGGTTATTCTAGACCACTCCAACTTTACAGGTAAGCAAAGATCAGTTTAAGTAGTTGATCATTTTCACCCTACCTGTGAGTGGAAGACTTGGAATTTGAACCCAAGAAGCTTAAATTCAATCTTTACTTTGTAATATAAACTATTCTACAGAGGGGAATCATTTTTACTTTCCACATTCTGTTCACATGCAAGCCTTTTTATTAACGATCTGAACATTTTCAGAATCATCTGTGTTTCATGTGACAGAAACTGCAGTTAGAAGTTGTCCCAAAAGTGGCAATAGAGGAGTTATCAAAACGGATTGCTACAAATCATCTCAAGATGGGGCCCAATGAGATGCCAAAGAAAAAGCACAAGATATCTGGTTGATCAGTCCAAAGCACTTAATAGAGGAACTTACAAATAGGGTGTCATAGTGGTTCTTGAAACAGTGAGAGGACATGTTCTAGCTAGATATGCCCACAATGAAGAGGTAGGTTATAGAGTTTATGTGAGATTTTAAGCAATTCAGCTCAAGTCCAGGGCACTTTTCTATGTGTGTAGCAACATGTTTGAACTTTCAGTGTTTCAGGCAACAACCTAAGTAAGTTTATCATGCCTGGACATGTACAAGGCCCTGGCTTGGGTTCAAACCTGCAGAGAAAGCCATGCAGCTGGTCAGGACACAGAGTGATCAAAGCTATCTGTGTTGCTATCTGTGTTTCTCCATGACAAAGAAAGTGAGGACAACTGGCATACCATATAATTTGTGAAATCACTGGATACAAATGGGCCTATGTCTCTAAGTTTGAACATTAACCTGTTTTCTTAATCTGATCAACTTGAGCCCTATGGAGAATCTAACAATCAGCTTGCAAGAGCCATAGGAAGAAGAGTTCCTTCTACCCCTATGTCACTTATCATAATTTTCAAATATTCAGAAAAATGGAAAGACTACCATAGCATTAGCCTTACCCTTTAGTGAATGTGAAAACAAAGGACATCCAAAATACTAAGGCCTTCTATAAATTTCCCTATAATGTATCCCTAACCACAAAGTAAAATGTTCAGAAATAATGCATTACTATAACTGAATAGCAAACACAAGTCTTAGGTTTTATGGAAAATTCCACATACATTTCACATTATACTATTTAATATACCTTTGTTTGTGTTCCTGTAGTTTATAATGAAAGGAATTTATAATTCTCCTGCCAAACCAACTTTGTCCTGTGTCTCCCCATATCCCCTGAGATCTACTGGGATGGCTGTGTCTGGGTTGAGAAATGCTAAAACAGACTGTATGTGACAATTACTGGGTGGAAAGATGGCACCAAGGCCAACAGCCTGAACTCTGACACAACCTTATCTGGTTTGCATCCTGGTTCCACCGTTGTTAGCACCAGCCTTCTTGGGAATGTTCCTAAACTTCATATCACCTTTCATTACAAATTATCATATGTAAAACATATGAAATTTTAGAGTTCTATTGACAAAATAATGGTGTGTCTTATAATCAGTGCCTGTCAGATTCAGTGAAAGATAATGGAACCTACCACATAGGGTTATTATAAATAATGAATGAATTAATATACCTACTTTTGATACCATCACCTTGTTTGATACAAGGTAAACACAATATAAAATTTAACTATTATATACACACACTGACACACACACGTATATATAATCTATAGCTTCAAAATAAAGACACACAAAACAGACTTCTAAAATTTCTTTAAATGTCAAGCCACAGTAGCATAAGTAGTGATCTCTAGTGCTGAAAGCCACATGACCTACCACGGGTTCAACTCCAAAGACGGCCTGAACACACTGAGTGTGCACCCAAGATCTGAATAGCTGAAGGGCTGATGATAGGGTATACATATAGGATGAGACCCTATTGAGGGTGTCTGTCTTACTTTTTCACTCTCTTTCTCAATATTTATCTCTTGCACTTTTTTCATGGAAAAAAAAAGTTCCTTCATAGAGGGAACAGAGAGAAAGAAATGCCTGGAGCAGGAAAGCATACCAAGGAAAGACAATGAATAGGCAACTTATATTAATTCATTGAACAAGTATTTGTTGAACATCCATGAGTTAGATATATTTATTGTTTTCTAGGTACTAGGAATGCAACAATCAGGAAAAAAAAAAATTTTTTTTCTGTCAGATCCCATGAAATGAATACAGGAAATAGAAGCCCATGGGCTTTTTTGATTTGGAAAAATGCAATTTAAGATTCTTTTTGTCCCTCCCATGAGAAGAACGTGTCAGGCTGACACAGAGAGGAGGCCTCCCTTTTCTACAGACTAGCATGGGAGATATGAGTTAGTTAAATAATGCAACCAAGAGTGTAAATTTCCATCTCTTTTAATTGCCATAAAAAGAAAAATCACAGAGGCCATGAACCTAAGACTAGAGTATTTGATCTAATCAGAGAAATCTGGAAAGACTGTTTAGAGGAAGTGAAACTACATCTGAAAGTGTGTGCTGGTGAGATGGGTGGAAGAGTGATGTAAGCAGAGTGAACAGGATATGCAAAGCTCCTACTGGGCAGGGGTCTGGGGGACAGCATATAGTGTTCTGAAATCAAGCTAATGCAGACCATGTGACACTCTGGAAGAGAGGAAGTAAGAAAAGCATCCAGGGACCAACTGGCCATGGTGGGAAGACAATGAAGAAGGAAGACAAAGCCTGGTATGCTTGTAATTCTGCAAAGGGCAGGCAAGGCAAGAGGCTGGCCCACACTGACATGTTTCCTCAAGAAGGCTCAGGCTCCTCAGGGCCTATCTCCGACTTCCAACCTCTCTTTCCTTCGATCAGCCTGACACATTCTTCTCATGGGAGGGGAAAAAAGAACCCTGAACTGCATTGTTAACATGAGGTTCTTTTTCTGATGTTCATTTTGTGGGATATGACAAATATTTCAACCCAAATAAGCATTATTTCTCAACCCTGATATGTGCGTGCAATGGATATTTCCAGCCTCTAATTTGGGTCACTTCCCCTTCTCAGGAGTCTGTCATTTCAGTACCAGTTCCCTGTTCATTTCTGCACATAGTTCTCTTCCTCTCACAGACATAATAGGAACAATTTTAAATCCCCAAGTAGAAAGAACACTTTATAAAGTAATTATAAGTGGAGATGTTTGTCCTTAGGAAGAATTTTAGAAGGAAGGTCTAAAAAAGCATGATGATTTTGCCCTGTATTATGAAACAGTTTAGGGAATAATAGAAAAGGAAGAAAAGGAAGAGAAACAGAAAATTAATAATGACAGGCATGCCTTGTTTAATTGTGCTTTACAGATGGGGCTTTTTATAAATTGAAGGTTGGTGGCAACCCTGCCTTGTGCAAATCTATTGGAGTCATTTTTCCAACAGCGTGTGCTCACTTAATGTCTCTATACTGCATTTTGGTAATTCACAGAATATTTCCCACTCTCTTATTATTATGATATCTGCTATGATAGTCAATGATCAGAGTTCTTTGATGTTATTAGTATAATTGTTTTGGGGGTACCATGGACTGTGTTTATGTGAGTCAGTTAATGTAATAAATGTGTGTGCTCTGACTACACCACTGACTAGCAATTCCCTGATCTGTCTCCCTCTCTGAAGGCCTCGCTAGAACACAACAATATAGAAATTTAGACAATTAACTTGCCAATGGACTCCGAGCCTTCATTCGCAAGGAAGAATTGTACATCTCACTTTAAACCAAAAGCTAGAAATGATTAAGCCTAGTGAGGGAGGCATGGTGAAAGCTGAGATAGACTGAATGCTAGATCTTTTGTGCTAAAGACTAGCCAAGTTTGGGACCAGCAGTTAGCGTAATGGCTATGTCACTGGACACTACTAGACTACAATACAGTGTAAACAAAACTTTCATATGCACTTGAAAACCGAAAAGTTCACGTGACTTGCTTCATTATAATATTGACTTCATTGTGATGCTCTAAACTGATATCTACTGGGTATAGTTATACCACTGATTATGTAAAAGATGTATATGTCTACTAGGTATAGCTATTCTACTAAGTATAGTAGAATATCTACTAGGTATAGCTATTCCACTGATTATATAAATGAAGTTATCAAATAACCAGTAGAGTGTAGATTCTGAACCAGCCTTTATTGGAGTAGACAGGAAGAGGAGAAGATGCCACAGAGACTCTCGGGGGAGATCTACCTAATGACTACAAGTGAGGACTCTGAGTATGAAACACCACATGTAAATTAGTGAATATCTCTGTGCTTGTGTTCCCAAATCTATAAAATGTATAAGAAGGATAAGTAAATCACTCTATTTAAAAGCAGTTAGGGAGAAAGTGGGTGGCACGGTGGTTAAGGACCTGGGTCCTAAGTGGCTGGCTGTGTGGTTCAAGTCAGGGCAGCTTGAGAATCATGCCAGGCATATGTGTGTATGTGCCCAAAGTCCCAAGTGGAGAATAGAGGAGAAGGGATTGTGGCATGGCCATCCCCCCAAAGGAGGTGATTTCTCACTTTCCCTCTCTCACGTCTATCTCTATGGCGAGTACACATATCTTACAGCAGAAACAAACAAAAACAAATGAACAAACAAACATAAAGCACTTAGAGGCCCAGGTGACTTTGTGGAATGATGCTGAAGGCCATATGGGAAGACTATGGGTTTGTGTCCCAGGTCTACTTCAACACACTTGGCACACATATGAATCATTCTGGGTACAAGGCTGGCAGGAGGATCGCACTGTAAGGACCCTTGAGGGTGTCTCTCTCTCTGAAAATAAATGACATTTTTAAAAAGCAAGTATAACAATGACTCGTATATCAAAAGCTCTATATAATATTAAAATTTCTTATTATTAAGGCTCAACCCAAAGAACCAGTAACTCAATAATAATGTCTTCTACTGTTTTATAGCTGCAAGTCATCCATTTTTTTTTCATTTTGATTTGTTTCTTTATAACACAGATTCCTTTTCTAATTACTTGAGTCAATAAAAATAATTACTTAGTGTATTTCAATTTAGGAGTATTGCCAAAGCTGTTAAATGCAAACCATAATGTTAAATGCTCTTATGAACATGAATCCTCACACAAAGAACAAAGATGAATGTTATAACCATACCATACTATACCACACCCTTATTATAGTTGAGAAAGCTGAGGTGAAGAATTTAAATAAATTGCTCAATAAAGCAGCCAGTGTCAGGACCAGCAGTTGGCATAGTCGCTATGTCAGTGGACTCCCATGTGGTTGACTGCGGTTTGAGTCCCGGACCCTGTGGCTTAAACTCACGCTGGGCATGTGTACATGTGTGCCCAAGATCCCAAGAGGAGAATGGAGGAGAAGGGATTGAAGTGTGGCCATCCCCCCCGGGGGGTGATTTCTTGCATCTCTCTGACTCTCTCTGTCTTTTTGGTGAGTGCCCACACTCTATAGCAAAATCTTCTAAAAAAAAAAAAAAAAAAAAAAAAAAAAAAGCAACCAGTATCGGGACCAGCAGTTAGTGTAATGGTTATGTCGCTGGACTCCTATGTAGTTGACTGCGGTTCGAATCCTGGACCCGGTGGCTTAAACTCACGCTGGGTGCGTGTGCATGCGTGCCCAAGATCCCGAGAGGAGAATGGAGGAGAAGAGATTGTCGTGTGTCCATCCCCCCCTGGAGGGGTGATTTCTCTCCTTCTGTCTCTCTGTCTCTCTCTGTCTGGTGAGCGTACGTGCCCTATAGCAAAATCCTCTTCAAAAAAAAAAGAAAGACAAAAAAAAAAAAAGCCACCAGTGTCATGTTTTAAACACATATCTGAAATATAGATAGCACTCACTAAAAACATTATATAGCATTAACGATTAAAGGTTTGGTTTTAAGTTGGAATAACAGCTGAGTTTAGATATTACTTCCCTAAATTACTAGCTGAATAAACACAAGAAACTTATTTAGTAATATCTTCAAGCCCCATTTTTCTCATCTGTAAAATGGAGATCATACCTACCTATCAGGGTTATAGTAAGATTTAATTGTAAATCAGCACAAAAAATATTTAGTACAGGGCCTGGTCCTTAGCAAGTGGACAATGAAAAGTATTTAATATAACTGCCAAATATATATTAATGATATATATTATAAAATATATTGCCTATGTGTTAATGTGTGAGTGTGTACATGCACCATAAACCTATTTCCTCCTCTGATTTGCTAAAATTTCTTCTTTGGCAATTTTATGACCCTTGGAAAGGCTTCCAAAGTTATTTTGATCAATATTCCTTTGCACATAACTACAAATATGTAATTCAAACACTTCTAAAATGAATGTCAAGTTGTCAGACCTTTGTTAAGAACTTGGTTGACAAAATTATTTTGATAGCATTGAATAGTTGATCATCTCACTCCTCTGCTTACTTTGCTGCTATTTTTTTTTCTTTCATATTTACATAAAATAAATGTATTATAGGAGTATTGTTATCATCACCACCATCAAAAATATCATCCCTACACTAAATAGTCACTTAACACCAGGCTTCAATACATTGAGCTAAATGTTTTGCATACCTTATGCTATTTCCTCACAAAAATCTAATAGAGTAGCTCATCTCAATTACACCAGATGGTGAGAAAATCGGGAGATAAGAAATTTGCCCTATATTGGGACCAGCAGTTAGCATAATGGCTATGTTGCTGGACTCCCATGTAGTCAACTGCCGTTTGAGCCCCAGACCCGGTGGCTTAGACTCACGCTGGACACGTGTGCATGCGTGCCCAGGACCCTGAGAGGAGAATGGAGGAGAAGGGATGGTGGCATAACCATCGCCCCTGGGGGGTGATTTCTTGCTTTCTGTCTCTCTGTCTTCCTGGTGAGTGCATGTGCCCTATAGCGGAAACCTCCCCAAAATAAAAAAAAAAAAAGAAATTTACCCTATATGATTATAACTGGCAATGATATAAACCACAAGATTTCAGTGTGTGTGTATGCATTGTGTGTATGTATGTGTGCAAACTCTTAAAAGCTCAAGTAATCTTACATTAAATAATATATGCTTCTTTTCAATAGGTATGTTTTCTTATTTTTTTTCCCAGAGGTCATGTGCACTCACCAGAGACAGAGAGAAGAGGAGAGGGAGAAAGCACTCCCCAACAGAGCATCAAAATCTCTTCTCATCCATTTCTCCATCCTGTTGGGATTTGGGATGTACACGCTCATGTGCCCAGAATGTTTCAAGAAATCGGGGTCAGGATTCAAATCATACAATAAGCCATGTGGTATCCAGTTCCCTTAACCACTAGGCGGTAGGACTGCTCCAATTGGTATGTTTCTTAAGGACAAGTCTTTTCTCCATAATTTGTGAACCTCCATAGTAGCGTTGGCTATTAAATAACAGCTTGGAGGATTGAAATATTTTAGCTACCTGATGCTTTATTGCTTATGTTATTCATATTTAACTGGCATTGGTTTGATAGTCCCAGTTCTATTACTTCAAAATACCTGCAGAAAAGGCAGACTTTTTAAGTGTTCAGTGATTGCTAATTGAACGAATGAGTAAATGGATTAAATAAGTTCCAGCTGCACTGATGTAGCTGCAGGGTTTGTATATAAATGACACTTTTAAATAATTGGTGCAATTGAGAATGAAATGGCCAATTCTAGAGACACTTCTTTTTCCAATACATCAAGCTATAGGAAGAAACATGGAATCATGGTTTACCATTATATTAGATCCCCAAATTTCTTTAATTGTAGATCCTGTAATTATTTTCAAATGTGCTAGGAGAGCTGCTAAGAAGGGTGGGAAGCAGAAGGTGCCTCTATTTACTAGAATACCCTTAGGTCATGGATTACATTACAGTGGAAAGAAGTTTCCTATGGATCTAGTTGACTAGGAATATAGTGATGACTGGGTCCTCAGGGAGGGCCCCTATCTCCAAAATGCTTGAATTTCACTTTTAATTTTTCCATTCTCTATTTTTTTTTTTTTGAGAGGTTTTTGCTATAGAGCGCATGCACTTGCCAGAAGGAGAGACAGAAAGAGAGAAATCACCCACCCACACCCTCCCCCCACCCCTAGGGAGGATGGCCACACCGTAATCCCTTCTCCTCCATTCTCCTCTTGGGATCTCGGGCACACACGCATGAGATTGAGCCATGGGCCTGGGACTTGAACTGCAGTAGACTACATAGGAGTCCAGTGACATAGCCATTACGCTAACAGTTGGTTCCAAATTTTCCATTCTCAAATCCATTCTTTTACAGTAAATACAGGTTCATTAGAGACTTACTAAAAACCACTAAGTAAAAAGAAATTAAAAGTCTCTCTTTTCAGATTCCAAAACATATATCTTTTATTCTATTGAGTTATAATAAGTCCTCCATTCTCTAACATTGATACCAAAATGATATAGTTTCTTATGAGGTTTTTGAAAAGATTATGTAAAAGATTTTGGAAACAGTAAAGGCTGGTCTTTGTGTATAACAATCTAAGAGAGTCTTGAAATCTCACACATGTGTGCCACAGTCCAGACTTCCCATTTTTAGTATTCAGATTTGTTTTTAAATAACTTGGATAACCTCCTTTAATGATAGGTGAAATATAGAGCTGCTTAAGTTCAATTCAGGAGGCTTTCACTTTGAGCCAGAGGTGAGACAATGGACAAAAGATAAGAAACTATGGACATAGTCCAGGGGTCTGCAACCTGGCAGTTCTTCACCTTCATTTATATTTTACTTTGGCTGGGTTTCAAAACAATTTAAACTAGAATGCCTTTAGGAAGGTCAATCTACAGTTCTTGCTACAATCTATTGTTTCGCCTAGGGCTCACATTTACCAAGGTATTTAAATTTGGGCCTTTGATTTAGATTTTGTATGACTTCTAATACTCTTTCATGTGAATTCCCTCTAGAATGACTGCTAGTATTCCTTCAAGGAATTATCCAAGGGAAGGAAGAAGTTGAAGCTGGATGGACTCGAAGCTGGATGGATATCTACATCTCTTTGGAAAGAAATGGTGGTAAAGAAGAGGCAGGCCCAGGGAATACATCCTGAAGGACTTACTGACCAAGGTTGGTCTGCCTTCAGTGCTTCAGTTGAGTAAAAACCATAACTAGCTATAGACACAATGTGATCTAGCCATGTTCTCAAAAATATCTTAGCCCTTACCAATAGCAAGACTTACCTCACATGTTGTCTATACTCTTATTGTTTCTTTCTCAAGACTATCTTCTGAGAAATCCAGAACGTTGGATGCTGGAACACCATATAAATCTTTGTACTAATTTTCCACATTGTCAACCCAAGGTTTTGTGAGAAACAAGTGACTAAGTAATGCTTGTTGAGAATCTGCCATATGCTATACAGCATGATAGACCCTTTACGTGGATTATCTTGATTTTCATAGTAATATTATCTCTAGTTTGCTGAGGTTCCTAAACTAAATTAGCTAAGATATATCAAGACAAGAATTTAAATTCTCCAGCTCCAAAGATGCTTTTCTTTTCCTCTAATTATATATCTTCTCTGTCTCTTACACAAACATTCCCAAACCAATTTTAATTCTTCTCTTGACATCTTTCAACATTATTTGCTTTCTCCAATTACCTATAATTTTCTTTTATTATCAGTCACTTCTTTTCTTTCCAGTTGTATAACCATTTCCTTTTCATTCTATATCTCAGCGATCAAATCCTCATGCCTAGAGAGTCAAATCCTCATGCCTAGAGAGACAAATGCCCTAAAACTCTGTCTAGTTTTGGCCTATTTTTCATCCCTTCCCTTTTCTTGCCTTTGTACATGACCCTTTGCAAGGGTATACTAGCTAGTTGACTAGGAACATAGTGATTCCTGTGCAAACCCCTACTCCAAACTTAACTCCTTCAGATCTTCCTCTCTGATTCTCTTTTCCTAAATCTTAATATCTTTGTTTTATTGATCTGTTTTTGTTGTTGTTTTGTTTTTTGTTTGCTTTCTTGTAGTATAGGGCACATTGCGTTCATCAGAGAGAGAACAAGAGAGAGAGAAAAAGTGATAAATCATCCCCTAGAGGGCATGGCCACACCACAATCATTTCACCTCCATTGTTCACTTGTAATTTTGGGCGCACAGGCACACGCACCTGGCGTGTTCTTCAAGCTGCTGGGTCTAGGACTCAAACCATTAAGTCAATCATGTGGGCTCCAGCTGCCTTAACCAGTTGCCATTCCCCCCACGTGGTGATTTCTCACTTTCTCTGTCTCTTTGTGTCTCAGGCAAGCACACGTGCCCTATAGAAAAATTTTTTTTAATCTGGAGATTCCTCAAAAATCTACAAATAGAACTACCATATGATCCAGCAATCCCACTCCTTGGAGTCTACCCAAAGGACAGAAGTGTTCTTCATTGGAAAAGTGCTTGCACATCAATGTTTATTGTGACACTATTAACAATTGCTAAGACATAGGATCAACCCAAATGCCCCCGAACAGATGAATGGATTGAAAAACTGTGGCACATATACTCTATGGAATACTATTCAGTCATTAAAAAAAACCCTGACTTTTGGCAGAAAGTGGAAGAATATGGAAGATTTACTGCTGAGTGAAGCAAGCCAGGCTATGAAGGAGAGACATTGTATGTCCCTACTTAATATACACTGAGTATCCACACTCTGACTGAAACTGAAACCAAAGGATATAAAAACACAATAAATAGGTGTAAAGACCAGATATAATGTGTATGGAAGAGGGACTGAGGAAGAACATTTAGAAGAAAAATACGGAGGCAAAGCATTAATGGGACAAAGAAATGTGGTATTATCTGTTGAAGATATTTTATAGTTTAATCAACTGGACTAGGGAGAAATGTTCACATATTAAAATATTCACTTTGTAAACTAAAAAAGGTAATTGAATGTATAAAAAATGAAATAAAAAAAGAAAAAGAAAAAAAAGAAAGTATAGTTAAGACAAACTAAAAAAAGTATACAAGAAAATAAAATAACAGTATGAGATTATTTTGGTGCAAAAAATTGAAATCCATAAATAGTTTATATATATATATTTTTTTTTTCTATAAACATTTTGAAAACTCTTTGGGTTAAAATGACATGGTAGGTTGTAAAACTATTGAAATTTATTGCTCCTCCTTGTGATAGTGTTATACATCCCCATCTTGAACTTGGAAGGGACCATTTGAGTTACTTCGACAAAAGAATGTAAGCTTCCATGATGTGTGTCATAGCCATGCAAGAATTATAAAAACTAGCCAGTGGTTCACCATGCTTTTTTTTTTTTTTTATTAATATCGTAAGTCTAACCATGTTCCAGATTAGGACTGCTCCATCAGCTTAAAAAAGAAAGAGAACTTGTAACAGGAAGTTGAAAAAATTAGTGGATAACTCACACTTTTTAGCTGCAGACTTCAAACTCCCAGTGGAATCCTCTAAAGGGAACTAGGAAAAGCAGAAATTGTATTCTGGGCTAACCTGGTGAGGTTAACTCTGAAACCTCTCCAACCATGTACTGTGTGTCTTTTCCAACCCTTGTTTGTGGTAAAGTTATGCCAGTAAAACTTGATTGTTTGTAATTAACTAGTCTACCCCACTAAATTCTTGAGTTGTTTAATAAAACAGTTTGGTTGATATTTTGGCAGCAAGTTGGAGAAATACCCTATATATCTATTATCTTTGATTTATCATCTATCCCTTTAAAGTAAAATATATTTTACCATAAAACCTCAAAAAAAAGAAAAGAAAATTAGTGGAAAGATTGAATTAAAGTACAAGTTTATTACAGTACAAAAAAATCTAAAATCCATGATTATTTTTTTCACAGTGTTCATTTTGGTCTTTTCTAGTACATAGTTAGACAGTATAAACAGATATTAGCAATGGACAGGAAGGAGAGAAAAACACTATAATCCTCAAGAAAGATGAAAATGTGGCCGGGCAAATAAAACCATTTCGAAATGACTCCTCCTTGAAATCAAAATAAAATGTTAAAATTGTGATGGAAAAGACAAAATGTAGAGTATGAAGGCGGAATGAATTTTTTACAGAGAAATGCTGAATGAGAAGAATATGCCACTCAGAAATACTTATACATTAATATGAAATTCATACCAACTAATGACAATTAAATAGAAGCAGTAAAACTTCAGTTTTGCATTATTTTATAATAAAAACAAGTTATAAACAAATCCATGTGTTTTATGAAACAGACGGTAGTTGTTTTGACTGTTCAAAACTAAGAAAGTTTGGTTCTGAATATTTAGAGATGAATTATTTCCCTAGCACAATCTGACTTTGCCTTAGATAGTATCAAGGAAAAAACAGTACTTTAAAGAAAGATTTTTTGTATGCTTTTTAGAGTATTTTCTTATGAGCTGGGATAACTGAAATTGTCGAGAAAAAGCCACTCCTATAACCATGAATGGATTAGATAGGAAGTGAAGTTGTTAACTCTCGGGTCCCTGAAGATCTCTGAGAAGAACGCTAATCCTTTTTTCTAAAAGCAGAAAGCAGAAGAAAATGTCTAAGTAGGGTAGGTGAGAGCCCAACAAAAATTCTAAAGGGAGGAGAAGTGAAAATAAATTCTATTCTCAGTTTAAGAAGAAATCATTGTTCAACTATCCCTTAACATTGCTTCAGTAAGGAAAACAATAGTCTAGACTTGAGAATGTCATGGTTCTGTCTGATTTTTTTTTTTAATTTTTCATGATTTTTCTGATTAAAATGGCTTAGTTCCAAAATTTTAGTAGGGGCAAAAGAGGAGAGTGAAAAATTATTTTACTACATCGAGACAATTTCTGGTAACATGTAGGTTTGTGTCCATATTTTATTTCCTGACTCCTTCCCACCCTATTCCTCAAAGAAAACTTTCTATATATAATCTTTTACAGTGACTATTTTTCCTTAATGAATAGTATTGTGAACAACTTCCTAAGTATGAAAATATAGATTGATACCTTTAGTGTATATAACTACTTAGCCTATTATATATTTTAACTATCATCTATGAATTGACTTGCCCTTGGATTTTGGAAAGGAATACTTTAAACTGCGAAGCCCAATCACATTCCATTTCTATATTTCAAGTAGTTGTTTGAGTATATTTTGAGGACAGTAGTGGTCATTTCATACCTGGTATTGGAAGCACAAGGAAAAACTGAGTAATGACATTATTTAATTTATTTTCTTATTCCTATATAAGAAGTAGTGTCCCAAAAAGATGAATATAGAAGCCAGCAGGTGGTGTAGTGGTTAATAGCCAACTGCAGTGAGAGTCCAGGAACTTGGTGGCTTGAAAATCATGCCAGGCATGAGTGTGTGCATAACCAAAATCCTAGGAGGAAAATAAAGAGGAAGGAATGGTGGCATGGCCATCCTCCTGGGTTGATGTCTCACTTTTCTTCTCACTCCTTCTTTGTAATTAGCATATGCACTCTATTGCAAAATCCTTTTTATTTAAAAAAAGTGAATATAGATACAAAATGTTGACTCTTCAGGCCTCAATCTTTGGCAACTGTGGAGGTGAGCAGAAACCAGAGAATAAAAATAATGGCAAGGGACCAGCAGTTGGAGTAATGGCTATGTCGCTGGACTCCCATGTAGCTGACCGTGGTTCGAGTCACGGACCCTGTGGCTAAAACTCACGCCGGGCGCGTGTGCTCAGGATCCCGAGAGGAGAATGGAGGAGAAGGGATTGTGGCGTGGCCATCCCCCCTGGGGGGGTGATTTCTCGCTTTCTGTCTCTCTCTGTCTGGCGAGCCCAAACGCCCTATAGCAAAAAAAAAAAACTCTCAACCCCCCCCACCAAAACAAACAAACAAACAAAAAACAATGGCAAGTGAGAGAAAGAGAATATAAGAAAATGTGATGTCCTAAAAGCCAAATGAGGAAAATCTTCCGAACAGGAAGACATGACCATGCATGTTAAATTCTGCTGATATGTATTTTAGAATGACTAGTGAGGATAACAAGACAATATAATAATGTGAAAACATTAATTAAATGAACACGAACGAAGCACATAATGACTATCAAGCACATGTTGTCACAATGGGGAACCCAAGCCTGTATAATATGTGGTCTCTACTCTCAAGAATATCAAAGCTATTTAAGAATTCTAATGGAAATATATATATATATATATATATATATATATATATATATTAAAATGTGATATGGGCTAGTGGAAAGTAAAACACAAAGTTGTTCTTCAGCCAAGGAAAGGATGTGTAATTCCACATAGCTTGATTGGAGAAGATTATATTTAAAATATTGAATTATAGTTATAGTATAAGTGGAATTAGAGAGACGTAAGTTCAGTTACAAAGATCAGAATAAGAAAGGCATAGGGAATTAAAGCACACGGCATATCCATAGAACAGGTACAAAGAAACTACATGAAGGATTTCCCCTTTTTCATTCTTGGGTCACTGTCAATTCATTCTTCATTCTTGTCTCAAGCCACATTTGAATTAATGGTAATAAAGTATGCTGTGAACCAGGAATAAATTGATATCGCAACAATCATTCTATAAATTAACTGCCATATTAGTATATTTTGTGGACGTTGATTTTAACAAAACTAGGAGACAGATCCTGTTTAACCTAAGAAATGGGGTCTTTCACCACACTGTCCTTGAAATTGATCACACTAATCTTTCAATTTCCTCATAATTTTTTAATCTGTGGTATGAGATCCTCTGATGTCAAAACCCTTATCTGAAGTAGTACTCAACTTAAACACAGCTGAAGCATAGAAACTGCCGCTTAACTGAGATTTCCCATGAGCCTTCATTAAAGCAATTATCGCCTTCAAAGGCTGACTGCAAGATATCTCAGAATGTTGCTTTCTCCATTTCTCTTTCCTGTTTTGTTTTGTTTTCGCCATACCTCATGCCCTATAAAGAAATTGCACTTAATTTTCTACCTATGGAGAAAATACCACATCTGAGTGTTTCCAAGAGGGATCCACCTGAGGGAAAGGTACTGAGCAGCTAAACCTCTGCAAATAATTCATTTGGCCATTGGATGTCATCAGTGTTCTACAGAGCACCAGCTGAGAGAGTTCTGTGACCAAAAAAAGAAAATTGGTTAAAGGCAGCAATTTGTTTATTGCTTTGATGGCATATTGGCATACCTCTCCGTTAAATGGTGTGGAAATAATAACAAAAATTCACTTTTATTAGGCAATATTTTTAAATATATACTAATGCCATTTTCTAAAAAAAGGAAAACTACATACCATGAGACAGGAGATGTGAATTTGACAGACTCTGTCTTGAAATTAAGCCAATAGCTAAAGCAACAGATCCATAATTAAATGATGTGGCCAGAGCGTTTATTATTTTCTTTCCAGTGATTGAATTGACTTTAGATGAAGGTTTTCTTCTTCTTTTTTTTTTTTTTTTTTTCCTCAACTTGCAGGAATGTGATTCTTAATTCTTGAACTTATTTTCAACTTTCGTAAAAATATATACAGAAAGGAAAAAAATGTAAACATCTAGGATTAATGGGATGCCATTATCCAAGCAAAAATTTTAACCAAGCCATGGAGGTTTTTGTTATTAGAGATAGCTATTTTTTTTCAAAAGTTATTGCTTTACATTATTTAAAAATAAGTATACAAGGGACCAGTACATGGCATAATGGTTATGTCGCTAGACTACCACATAGAGGACCACTGTTCGAACCCTAGACCTGGCAGCTTTAACTCACACCAGGTACATGCGTGTGCATGCCCAAAATCTCAAGAGGAGAATGGAGGAGAAGAGATTGCAGTTAGGCCATCTCCCTGGGGGGTGATTTTTGCTTTCTGTCTCTTTCTGGTGAGCACACGTGTTCTGTAGCAAAAGTCTCTTAAAAAATAAGTATACAATAAAATGTACTCATATAATCTCACATGGAAGAATTCAAACAATATTGAAGTATTTAAAGTCAAAATTGGAAGTTTACCTTTATCCAGAGGTGAATCATCATCTTCTTCCAACTCACATGCTCTGTGTATTTCTCCTTTTTCAGAGGGAGCCACTATTAAAAGTTTGTATATGCCCTTTAGGACCTTCATATGTGTTTATATTTGTGTCTATACAACTTTAAAATAATTATTAAGTAATTTGAATGTAGATAAAAATATTAGCCTGGAATGGTGATGTAGCCATTTAAGGGTAGCAGGTCTGTGTGGGAAGAGGAATTAATAGGAAAACAATTTTAAGTCTATCCTCACATCATGTTTTGGTTTTACATAGGGTTGAAAGTAAGATTTAGAGTGCTATTAGATTTAATTGTATATAATCTCACACAAGTCATCTCTTCAAGTCTCTCATGGTCTTTATAGGTACCAGGGAGATATATAAATACAGGAGATTCAAGATAACATTGAACTTGAGTTAGCAAGAAGAGCTTACTTTGTCTCCATTAGGGAGTGCTAATATATTAACAGGCTAATAAATTTTTATTTCTTCTCTTTGCTTTCATTGTTATCAGATTTTTTGGAAAAAAATTGTTAATATACTTTTGTTGCACTCACAGGCTTTAATGAGAATTACCTCTGCTCTTTTTTTTTTTTTTTTTTTGGTCTATAAATAAATCAGATTAAACATAGATCAGCAGGGACAAAAGTAAAACAATCTTGCTTGAACAGTATTCATTGCAAGAGATTAACAACACAGTCTTTTGGTTAGCGGAAAGATACTGATGTATAAATACAAATATACACAAAATGTCTTGAGTTTGAATATTCTAAAAGGAAAGAGAAATAACATTTTAAAATTATTTTTCCTCATGTAACACTGAGGCATCATAAGATATATTAGTAGTAATTGTACCTTTGTAGCATTTAGTTTTGTTCAGGTATAGATTGTTACTGCAGTGCTTTTATTTCTGTACTTAAAGAGAAAATGACAAAGGCATGGAAAAGAAAGCTCAAGAGGAAAGATGAAAGAAATGGAGTTTATTCATTCTGGAGAGTAGCATCTTGGAGGGCAAAGTAATAATGTTCTTCACACAGGTGAAGATTCCCAGAGACACTCAGTGGCTCTCGGGGGTCTGATTTCCTCCTGCACAATCCCTGCTGGCCAGGAGGGCACTTATAGGAAGAGAAGTACTTATTTTATAATTAACGAAGGTCAAGGGATGCACTTTGAAATTCTTGCTTCGAGACCGGCAATGAAATCCTCCACTGTCAGCACTGATATGAGGATAAGAAGAAGAAACACATGTTCACCCCAATGTGAAGAATTCTGGTTTTAGCCTTGGTTTTAAAACTTAAGCAAGAAAGGAAGTTGTTACTAGAGAAGTTATACAAAGACATGAAAGATTGGACAACTATATCAGTCTGGAGTGTCTTGACAGTAAGAATTTTTTTTTCTCACAGTCCTACCCTGTCAATAACCTAATAATAGACTAATATTATTTGAAATAACTGAAAATGCAAAATTATTGGTTAACTGTGAGGAGAAATGGGCTGGGTGGACTGAGTATTAGTAACTATCGAGAGTCTTCCCAGCTCCGTTGCATTGTACTTAAATAATTTCCACTGTGACAGAGTCCTACCTCAGGACTGTGACCCTCCAGCCATCATGCACCTAGGCTGAAGAGACACCTTCCTAAGGGTCTATTAGCTTGATCAATCAGGGTGATTCAATGGGCTCTTGGAACTCTCTCCTGACAGAAAAAGGAGATGCCACGTACCAAGAACAGTAAAGTGAATGTAGTTCATTCCATTTTACAGATGAAAACTGACTTTCAGACAGTGGACTAATACAAATTCATTACACAGATTTTTGGTGGCTCAAAATAAATGGCAATTTCTACAAGTCACAAACAAATATTGGAAGGAATTACACTGTTTTCCATTCCCTCAGTAGCCCAAATAACTTATCCCACAGTAACTTGCTGCTATCGCTGTGCCATCATTATAATGATATTTATAATAATAATAGCCAGTCAAGCCTTAGCCTATGCAGTCAACAACGTAGGATTCAAGAGTTTGAAATGTCCCCCATCCCTCTATCCTTCCCCTTTGCCCAACTGTATGCTTTAAAGTTGAAGTAGCAATAACATGAAAAAAAAATTTAGTACCTTGGGAATAAATGTGCCTTCTCTATTCTCAAAATATCTTTTCAGGCCAGCAGCTTTGTTGATTAATGCTTTTTAAAAATATATTTTAAGTGTATTTATTTCTTCAATAAGCAAGAAAGAGAGAGAGAGTGGATAGAAGGAGGAAATAGACAAGAGAGCACCCCCAACGGGGACCCAACATGGTGGTCTGCACCCCAACCTCAGCCAGCTTCAGATCATGGCCATGTGCATGCCTGGCACACTCAGGATGGCCTCCAGATGTGAACCCAGAACCCTACTATGTGAGTCAGCCTTGTAGAACATCACATTTTATCATTGCACCACTGTGGCCTTCTGTTGGTTAATTTGTGTGTGTGTGTGCCATAGGTAATATACTCTTACTGGAGAGAGATAGAAGGAGACAGAGAGAAGAAAAGTGAACAATCACTCCTGGGGGGAGGGCAATGCTGCAATCCCACCTTCTCCATTCTCCTCTTGGGATTTTGGCCATGCATACACAAGTGCCCAGTGTATTTTCTCAGGCAGCCTTGTGGGATCCAGCACCTTAACCACTATGCCACTTTCTTGCCTTCTGTTTTTAATTTTTTAATCAGATATTAACAGATATAATGTCTGAAAATGTTATATTACCTATAATCAACTACTTCCATTGGAAAAAAAAAATCACAAACTTTCACACTTTTGCCCTCCTGGAACAGATGGCAAACCAACTGTCAACATACATTTATTTTTAAAGTCATAAAAAGAGAGGTATAAAGAAGATAAAAGGACATTTGCTCTTTAAATGTCTTACTTATATTTACAAAGTAATCCTTTTAAAGTTATAAAAGAGTACTGTAAGATCCCTAGAAATCAAAATGAGAAATCGACACTAGTTGGCAAGAGTTGAAGTTGAACTTGCTAATCATTTGAAGACTGTAATTTAAACAACTAGTGATTTTGCAGCTGTCAACTTTTTTCTTCACGTAGTCAAATATTAGCTTAAAAATCTTTTTCTCCCTATAGAGGGATAAACTGAACCATAATTGTTTAAAATATGATTTCTTGAGACCAGCGGATGGACTAATGGTTACATCTCTGGACTCCTATGTAGTCGACTGCAGTTCCAGTCCAAGACCTATCAGCTTAAAATTCACGTTAGGCACATGTATGTGCATGCCCAGAACCATGAGAGAATGGAAGAGAGGAGATTGTGTCATGAGCATCCCCTTGGTAGGCAATTCCTCACTTTCTGTCTCTGTCTCTCTCTATATATCCCAATGAGCTCATGTGACCTATAGCAAAAACAAAAACAAAAACAGAAACAAAAACAAAAACAAAAACAAAACTTTCTAAAATAATTAGAGAGTTTAAAAAAAAATAAATGATTTCTCATTATTTTCCCTGACAGTTGGGGCCTGACACAACTTATACTGGTTCACATATATCCTGCATTTTCGGGTGAGTCCCAGTGGGTTTATGCATCACAAAGTTTGGGAACCATTGTGACTCTAATCTTCTAGATCAGTTGTTTTTAAACTTAATTCCTCAGGGGCCTAAAGTTCAATGGAGGATTCTCAGGAGGGAAGAGGGAGAACAGGATGGGGGAGCGCTAGAGTATTTGGCTTCAGTGAGAGCTTCCATTTCTATGTTTTATAAATGTCGATGAAATTCAAGTACACATGGTTGTATCCTGTTTTACATTATATTATTGTTATTGTCTACTTTTTGGTTTCCCATGGGACCTATGCAATATTATGCAGTGTCTCTGATTTGGTGAGGGAAAAATAAGTTGTATTTAGTTTTTGTTCATATAGGGGAAACAAAGACAATACTATTCTCCTGGGACTGGTGTGATGCTAGAAGGAGGAATCAAAATGAAGACTCCCTAGGAAGAATTTCCAAACTTAAGACAAAATCATATAAGGCTGACTTTCTGCAATCACACCCAAGAATTTGTCTCACAGAAAAGGCAAGTCTTGACAATGTTTATGCTATGTTCTGGTCAGCAAGGGCCAGAGTAGCTGGATATATTATTAGATGGGCTGTGAGTGCTGAAGAAATGCATTTTTAATTATAGCCTTTAATAAAATGCAACATTTCTTAAAGTATTGCTCAAATTAAAAAAAAAAGACACTAAAAATTATAAAAAGTGGACCAGATCATGGTGTGGTGGTTAAGGTAGCTGGATCGTTGATGGTTCAAGTCCCAGACCTAGCAGCTTGAGAACCATGCCAGGCATGTATACATGCATGCTCAAAATCCTGAAAGGAGGGAGAAGTGGAGGAGAGGGGTTTGTGGTGTGACCATCCCTCATGAGAGGTGTCTTTTCACTTTCCCTTCTCTCTCTGGCAAATGCACATGGCCTTGGGTTTTTTTTGTTGTTGTTGTTGTTGTTGTTGTTTTCTTGTTTTGTTTTGTTTTGTTTTGTTTTTTAACAGAAGAGGAAGACACCAAAACAGCTTAAAATAATGAGGGAGAGTAGGGAGAGTTTTACAATTGGCCTTGGAGAAGGACCTTGATAAGGTTGGACAGAGAACATTAAAGGAAAACCCTGGTAGAAGACGAAGCACCTTCTTTCCTTGTTAGACTAAATAATTCTTCTACTCTGTGGACAGCTGCTAGGCTGAGTGGACTGGTTCTAGCAGTAATCGGCAATGCTTTACAGCCTTTCCAGAGAGGCAGGAGGCAGTGGCTCAGCTCCTAGAAATTGCCAAATTCTTAGAACCAAGAGAGTGCTTATGTATACTGCCCCCACTAGTTTCTAAACTTTGTTTTGGGATCTTATATTTGGCAACTGCTGTCAAAGAAAAATTGCTTCAGCCAAATTAAACAAGCATGGAAATTGTATTCAAGACCATCCATCGTAATAAGGAAAAGAGATTTCCACATCCTTTGAAACAAAAGGTGAGGTTTAAGCACTGGGGTGAACTAGTAGAAAACCCCAGGAGGAAGTTAGGGCTCAGTTTGGTCAGATGTGATTAGGCCATTAGTGTTTTCTAATTGGCACTTAAGTTAGGCTCCTAACCTCCCACAGAAATTGGGCATAAAGGACCCAGGCTTTGCTGATTACATTTCAAAGGGATAGCTCCTAGGTCTTCAAGAAAGACCTTTGGGTTTGTGAAAGTGTCAAGAGGCTATTAGAAGATTTACATTGCAAAAGGATAGAGAAAAGTTAAAAAATTGCAAGTTTTCTAAAGTAAATTCTCTAAGGAAAGGGAGGTTGAGTTTTAAGTCAAAGAGAAATCAGCAGATGGCATAAGGGTTATGTTGCTGGATTCCTATGTAGTTGACCATGGTTCGAGCCCTGGACCCGGTGGCTTAAAACTCATGATGGAGTAGTTAGCTTAATGGCTATGTCGCTGGACTCCCATGTAGTCAACCGCGGTTCGCGCCCTGGACCTCATGGCTTAAAACTCACGCCGGGTGCATGTGCGTGTGTGCCCAAGATCCCGAAAGGAGAATGGAGGAGAAGGAATTGCGGTGTGGCCATCCCCTCTGGGGGGTGATTTCTCACTTTCTGTCTCTCTGTCTCTGTCTGTCTGGTGAGCGCACATGCCCTATAGCAAAAACCTCTCCAAAAAATAAATAAATAAATAAATAATTAAAAACAAACAAACAAACAAACAAAAACCTCATGACGGGCATGTGTACATGCATGCCCAGAATCCTGAGAGGAGACTGGAGGAGAAGGGATTGTAGTATGTTGCTATCCCCCACTTTCTCTCTCTCAGGCACTCTATACCAAAAATCTATCTAAAAACAAACAAAAAGAAAAAAACCCTATCAAACCTTAGTGAACCTGAAGAAAACATGAAAGACACCTTAAGCTCCAGATTAACATAGCTAGCCAAAAGGCTTCTTCCCTGACTAATCGCATACCCAACTTAATTTTCAGGTAGAAATTATTTGTTTATATGTCTGCTTTTCTTACTAGAATAGCATTTTTTTTTTTTAAAGTTCTCATTATGTTAAAATCTTTGCTTCTGCCTCCTGAGGAGCTGGGAGGAGGAATCGCCCAGCAGGAATTGAATATGGGCCTCACATTTGGCTTCAGCCTGCCAACTACCAGGACCACCCAGTGAATGCTACTGTAGGTGGGCCAAGACCAGCACGTTAACTCCAAAAACTACACCAGTATTAAATGGTGAGCTTCTACCTCTCAAAAGTATTCTGCTCAATTTAAGGAAAATAAAGTGACTTATATTTATTGATCACAGCAATTCAGAACATCAGCAGAGAAAGTAATGACAAAAGCCAATGACTCATCATTCCTTAGGTATGTACTCAATTGGGCTGTGTTGCCACTATTTTTGCTGTGGACAAGAAAGCTTAGAATTGGCATAACTGTAATTTGTATTTTTTTTCCTCATCAAACATAAATGTACAGCTCAACTTCTACAAATTTCCAGAGAACTGAGACCACAGGAATATCATCTCAGGGCACACAAGAATTCAGGACATCATCTGAAGATCTTTCTAGAAATGCTTACTTTGTCAAAAAAATATACATTGTTCTTTGTTCATTTCTTTAAAAGCAAAATACTCTTTATGAACTAAACTCTAATTCTGATATTTATCAGTTCATTAGAGAGTCTGAGTTACAAATTTAGCAAAGTGGAGGATGGGGGAGGTATGGGGCAGCGATAGGTAGTGTCTGACTGTAAAGTGTGGCAGAGGAAAGTTGAGTAGGTGGAGGATGTAGCATTTGAAAGTAGTTTGGGTAGGGACCAGCAGTTGGCATAACGGTTACGTTGCTGGACTCCCATGTAGTCAACCATGGTTCGAGTCTTGGACCTGGTGGCTTAAACTCATGCCAGGCATGTGTGCATGCATGCCCAAGATCCTGAGAGGAGAATGGAGGAGAAGGGATTGCGGTGTGGCCATCCCCCCCGGGGGTGATTTCACGCTTTCTCTCTCTCTGTCTCTCTCTTTCTGATGAGCACACGTACCCTATAGCAAAAATCTCTCTCTCAAAAAAAAAGTAGTTTTTAGTAGATTTAAAATCTACTCTCTTAGCAATTTTTAAGTATAGGATACACCCTTATTAACTATGGTCAACATGAGGTACAATGTATTTCTTGGACTGATTCTTCCTATCGATCTGAAATTTTGTACTCCTTGACCAATATTTCCCCAGGCTTTCTACACTTTAGCCTCTGGTAGCCACCATTTTACTCTCTGCCTCTGTGACTTTGATCTTTTTAGATTCCACATACAAGTAAAATCAGTGTATGGATTTTTTGTTTGTTTTTTTAAGAGAGGTTTTTGCTAGAGGGTACATGTGTTCGCTGGAGAGACAAAGAGAAGAAACAGAGAGACAGAAAGTTATAAATCACCCCCCAGAAGGGATGGCCATGCCGCAATCCTTTCTCCTCCATTTTCTTCTCAGGATTTTGGGCATGCTCACACATGCGTCTAGCATGAGTTTTGAGCCACTGGGTCTGGAACTCAAACCGCAGTCGACTATGTGGCAATCCAGCGACATAACCATTACGCCATCTGCTGACCCCTGAATTTTAAACCATATTGAATGATTAAGTTATTTGAGACCTGAACCAAATGAATTATTAAATCTGATTATGATGGGGCTTTAATTTTCCAATTGCCAAATTTATTCAAAATGGATTTTCATTATGGAATTCACGTTATGAAATTTGGTAATAAGAAAAGCACATTAGCAAACAAAAAAGGTATTCTACTTGCAAAAACATTATTTTTTCTTGGTATCATTTACTTAAAAAATAAAGAAAACCAAGATCATTAAGCGAAATCACTGAGTAGTCTATTCAATAGTAAAAACAGCTGCCTCTGTACTAAAGATGGGCTTAATTACCTATTGGATACAGCAGGATGGAGACCTGTTCCACACAGCACACTGACCAAAAGCATCTCTGGTCATCTGGTGACTATCAGTGCTTCATTTGGTTGGGCTGTGAGTCACCTTCAGCAAGTAAATGTTTACAAAACAAAAACTAGAATAAAAAAAAAAAAAAGCACAACAAATGAACCAAAAAAAAACACAACTGGTCTTTTAATTTTTCTTTCATTTGGAAGTTTATCATACATGGTATCATAGTTCCAAAGACATGTAGGTTCAGCCATGATAGTAACTATAGAATCATTGCAATTGTACAAGGACAATTTTAACTATCCTGTTATTATACTTAATATATGTGGATCTCAAGGGTCTAGTATCAATATGATTTTCTAGGTTCAAAGTTCTGGTATTTTCAGGGACCAGCAGTTAGTGTAATGGCTATGTCGCTGGACTCCCACGTAGTCGACCGCAGTTCATGTCCCGGACCCGGTGGCTTAAACTCATGCCGGGCGCGTGTGCATGCGTGCCCAAGATCCCAAGAGGAGAATGGAGGAGAAGGGATTGCAGCATGGCCATCCCCCCTGGGGGGTGATTTCTCGCTTTCTCTCTCTTTGTCTCTCTCTCTCTGTCTGGTGAGTGCACATGCCCTATAGCTAAAACCTCTAGAAAAGAAAAAGAAAAAAAAAGAAAGTTCTGGTATTTTCAGAGGAAATATCTACAATATATAAACCCATTTCACAAATATATAAATAATCATGCACTTAAAATGGGTTATAAACTAAGGAGTGAGTTGTTTCATACACTAGGAAGATTTTATTATATTTTAAGAGGTGTCATTCTATCTTAGAAGCTGAGATTAAGAGTAAAGATTAGTTTTTCTTCAAACAAATGACTAGGGTGAATTTCAGTTAAGATTCATCATAAGCCTGCAATAAGTGCTATCAACAGATTTTAAGTAGATTAAAAGTAACATCTATCAAAATTATACTTGGGGGCACCAGCAGTTAGTGTAATGACTATGTCGCTGGACTCCCATGTAGTTGACTGCGGTTCAAGTCCCAGACCTGAGAGGAGAATGGAGGAGAGGGTTTTGCAGGGTAGCCATCCCCCTGTGGGGCGGTGATTTCTCACTTTCTGTCTCTCTGTCTCTGTCTTTCTGCCAAGCGCATGCACCATATAGCAAAAACTTTCCAAAAAATTAAAAAAATAAAAATTTTTAGAAAAGTACATTTGGTGACATAAAATATAAAGTAAATGAAATATCATTTCTCTCTCTCTCTCTCTCTTTTTTTTTTTTTTTTTGAGAGGTTTTTGTTATAGGGCATGTGCGCTTGCCAGAAAGACAAAGAGGCAGAACGTGAGAAATCACCCCCACAGGGGGGAAGGCCATGCCACAGTCCCTTCTCCTCTATTCTCCTCTCGGGGTTTTGGGCACGCACACAGAATGAGTTTAAGCCACCAGGTCCAGCACTCGAACCACGGCTGACTACATGGGAGTCCACAACATAGCCATTATGCCAACTGCTGGTCCCTATTTTCTCTCTTCTGCCTTTATTTTATTTTGTTTATTATTACTATTATTATTATTTTAAGTTTGCTACAGAGCACATGTGCTCACCAAAAGATGCAGGGAGACAGAGAGAGAAAAGTGAGAAAGTAAGCTAAGACGTCTGGGACTTGAATTGCAGTTGGCCATATGGGATCCCAGCACCTTTAACCACCATGCTATGTGCTGGCCCTTCATTTCTCTTATTTTTAAAGTGAATATCACATTTCCCTTATCCTGTTATGATTCAAAGAGAAGAAATTGGCTTAAATCAGAATAGATAGATGTTAGTAGATATGTGGAAGGAAGGAGGAAGAGAAAGAAGAAAAGAGATTAATGAAGAAAATGCTTTATGACATATTTGTATAAGTCTGAATACCTTTCAAAACACTATTAAACACTTTATAATGGGAACTCACACATTTTGCATCCCTCAAAACTGGAAAAGTTATCAAAAATGATAATAATGCCATCAAAACAAAGGATTTTCCCTTTTTAAAATCTATCACTCAAGTCTTCTAAATGGTGAATCCCTTTTTTTCTACATTTTGGGGTCCTTTTCCAGGGAACCATACCTCTTTGTATCTCTTCCTACTTTTACTTGTGTGTTTGGTGAAAAGAGCATGTGTGACCCAGAGAGACAGAGGAGGGAAGGAGAGCACTGAGCACACTCTGAATGCTTTGCTTGAATTTACATCATACATGTGCTTCCTAGGGTCCATCTTTCACAATTTTGTTCCAAAATTCCCCCGCCCCCCACGTGAATTGCCTTTTCTTTTCCCAGTCTGTGATAGAAAACACTGGGAGAAGTAACTCTCAAAACTCTGTTTCTGGCTATATCCTTCTTACACATTCACTATGGTGGCTTTTCTTTTACTTATGTCCTTAACTGGAAGAGGCATTTTCCCCTTTTACTGTGCATAAAAACAAACAAACAAAATCCAGAAGGCAAAATATAAACACACTACACACATACACATAGACACATACTCCTTAAATATCCCTGGAGGTTTTACTAGGCTAGAGAGTACAACTGCGATATTGCATTACAACATTCTAAGCATATTGAAAACATCACAGGATCTAAAGAATCTTTATACAGATAGAATCAGCACATTAATTTTTAAAATATCTACAGGGACAACACAATATTCAGAAATGATTGACAAAACCCTGATTGCCATCAGAAATAATATCCGACTTTTAAAAATGACATGTTCTGTAGATACAAAGAAGGTTTATAATCACTAGAAATAATAATGAAAATAGCATTTTACTGGTCTGAATTCTGTTAAGCATTTTATTATAAACTAAGACTTTATAAACTGAAATTTATCCAGAGTAATGATCATCAATATTAAAGGTAAAGCAGAGCTCACAGACACGATGGGCTTTGGTAGCAATAAAACATAACAGTGTTCGGTATTAACATTTTTAGAAGGTTTTCCTCTACCGTGAACTCCGAGTGACTTAGCCTGAGCTCCAGCCTTTTCCAAATTCTATCAGCCATTCTGCTCATGTGAAAGGCCCAGAACTAATCATAATTCCTTGGAGTAAGGGGATTGGCTGTATGCCAAGGTATTTTTTCTTTCTTTCTCTGAACATAAAATGGTTAATGGGGAGTGTCAATGAAAAATTATTTCTGAGTTTCCCTGTTACTACTACCAACCCTTCTGTTCCATCTTTGGATTTATTAGACTCTGACAAAGGCATCTGTCACCCATGCAGGAGGCTAAAGACGGTCACATAATTCAAGTTTCTCTTAAGTTATGTAAGTTATCTGTGGCTCTCTAGGACAACCCCAATGATAAAAATATGACTTTAGCCAGCACCTTGAATAATTAGGGACAACACAGGGGTAGCTGTTTGTCCTTCACCGCGTATTCTGTGTCTTCGATTTCTGCAGCTCTTTCCTTACGTGAACGACGGTACTGCCATACTGCCCCATAATTCTGTAAATTCCCTTAGAAGATGCTGAGCCATCTGCTTGAGATGGAGTCTGAATAATAAGATGCAAACTCCCTAATATAACTTTAGTGCCCCTTTGTGCCACTGTCCATCCGTTGGTTGGGGTCCTACTTCTGTCAAAGGCTATAAAAAGAAAAGAGCCGACAGTTAAATGTTCCTCTCCTTGCTCATCCACTAATGCTTAAAGAGATAATAAAATGGACATTTATTCTCAACCGCAGCTCAGTTGAAATGTTATGATGTTTTCGGTGACTTCTGAAGGGTAATGGGAAACGAGTGCCACCTGTTTACGATGTGCCATCAGGGAGATGGCACTTCTTAGATGAATTCCACTTAAAACGTCACGTCCTTTGTTTGATGATGAGTTGTTCTCTGGGAAAGGAGCCTATTCCTCAGCATATGAAATAAACAGACCATGGCTCACACAATTCATTTGTTTTATCTGGCCCTACTGGTAATGCATGACAGCCCAGTCTGCTCGGCCCAGGGATTAGTGTGGATTATGAGAAAGGCTCAAATGAAAGCACTGGTTGTATTGCACCTGGGAAAATTGTGTGAGGAAGAAAACCTTTGGAGACCACCTTTCTTTCTCTTTCTCACTGAATTGTACAATAATTAAATAATTTGCAGAATTCCTTCATTGCTGGGGTTTATTCCACTCTATGACTTTGTCAGGAATTGAAGAAGATTGTAAGTAGCACTAATTGATACTAACTATTTGTCCAAACACCATGCTAAGCTAATCAGTACAAATTAAAGCATGTATTCTTCACAGCATCTAGGTAAGTCATATTGCCAGTTTCATTACACTAATGCATTCCCTGTTGGAGATCACAGATCCTTATCTGCTTCCAAATTTTGAATGAATAGGAAGGGATAGATAGAAGTTACTCAACTTTTTCAAGTGTATCATATTACTATGACAAATGTAAGTTGTGTAGCTTCACATTTGGAGATAGTTTACATTCCTGACCCATTTGGGGATGGGGCGTGATTTGAACTAATTCAATCTGAGAAAATTAAAGATTATTTAGAATAATTAATATAAAGGATAAGTGTCAAAGCAGAGCTGCATGAGTTGTCTGACCACTGTTTTCCTTTTTATTATAATTACTTCCTCGGGGCATCTGGCACTCAGTTCTCTGTGTGAGGGAACTTACCACACAGGAGAGTTCAAATGCATTTACAAACCTCAAAGAACAGGAAGATGTTACTCAGATTGGATGCACAACCTCCAGTAACAACTGTGTGTGAAATGGCTTTCTGGAAAAGCAATGAGAATGGCAGCTCATAGGCCTTTTCCACAGAGCAAACTTTTAAGACTCCAATGAAGACTGTTGGTCCTAGAGAAATGGCTTGTCAGGCATGTCCCTGGTGCTGGACACTCAGGCAGGGCATGATGTTTCACAGATGTCTCTACTCTTTCATTTTACTCACCCATGTCCACCTCATCGTCCTCATTTCTTTGCACCACAATCTTAATTATGTTCCTAGCAGTACTTCTTCATTTCTTAATCTATTAAAAAAACTCTTATTTACCAAAAAAACTTACATTTCCTGTGGGATTTGCCTTTAGTAAAATACAAAAGTTACAAAATAAAGGGACCAGCAGTTAGCATAATGACTACTTCCACGTAGTCGACCGCGGTTTGCGTCCCGGACCCGGTGGCTTAAACACACGCCGGGCGCGTGTGCGTGCGTGCCCAAGATCCCGAGAGGAGAATGGAGGAGAAGGGATTGCAGCGTGGCCATCCCCTCTGGGGGGGTGATTTCTCTCTTTCTGTCTCTCTGTCTCTGTCTCTGGCGAGCGTACGTGCCCTATATCAAAAACCTCTAAAAAAAAGAAAAGTTACAAAATAAAAATAATAACGAAATTTTCTCTAAGTAAGCCTTGGTGTGTGTGTATGTGTGTGTGTGTGTTTATATATATACATATATATATATACATATATATATATATATATATATATATATATATATGTATATATATAGCTATAAGGTGCATGTGCTCATTAGAGATAGAGTTAGAGGGAAAGTGAGAAATAACCCCCCCTAGGGCAGGGCATATGGCCACACCACAATCCTTTCTCCTCCATTCTCTGCTCAGGATTTTGGGCACCCATGCACATACATCCAGCATGAGTTTCAAGCCTCCAGGTCTGGGATTTGAACCACAGTCGGTCATGTGGGAGTCCAAAAATATAATCAGTACACTGTCTGCTGATCTCAAATCCAAGTTTCTTGGAGCTGGCTTTAAAGGTGTCAGTCTCATGAATAAATTAAGTCTAATGCTTAATATGGCTTTTATTCTCTTTTTCTTCCTCCTATAGTAACTATTATTTTTCAGCCTTTTATGTGTGGGGATCAGGTGTTAGGGAAAGGTGTCATATGAGAAAGTTTAAAACATGGCTTATTAATACATTTTAAAATAGCATTTTCATATACCATTAATGAGGCAAAGGTAAAATTTACCTCTTCCTAAACTTCATCCACTATCTACTATCAATTTAAACTGCAAATCACACATACTAATACACTATGATGCATATTACATTCTCCAAAGCTTTTGCATCAGAGGCTTATTTTTTCCATATATACTTATTTTTCTTCTGTCCTGCATCTTACATTCAAACTTAAGAGTAATCACCTAGAAGATTAGGATCAAAGCTTATATTCATTCTTCCATGGTACTTAGAGTTTTCTTATTGATTGTTAAAACTGTTTATTGACTTCTTCCTAAAATTGAGAGAAAAAAGGATCTGCTATACCCAATAATTTAAGACATATTTATTAGGGATAAATAATGTGTTGGGCATTAAGAGTGGCACTAGGATACAGTGGTGACCAGGCCTGAAGCTTACGCTTTGAACTTTATACCCTGATATGTGGTATTTCTAAAATATCATTTAGTTGTGTTAAACTGACTTATACACTGAACTAGGGCAAAAATACTAAAATAAATTCTCATATGCTACCATTCACTTCAATGTGTAGAAGAGCTTTTACTATTCTGGGTAAAGTGCTAATTGGAAGAATTCTTATAATTGTGCCAAAGCAATGCAATGATAAATAGGACCATAAACAGGGTTTCTTATTTCCCCATTGCATACATAGATTGTAATACTCAGGCATTTGGAGGCTTGAATTTTCTATGGTGATGCGGATTTAATTTTCAATACAAATGTTGTCAATATATGAATTTAAACACCACTATTTTAGCCAGCAGTCTACATCTAGATACCAGAGGACAGTTCACAGCCATTTAGCATAAGAGAAAAGAGATTAAATAATGAACAGATTTGTGTCAATATAAACCAACAGTGGTTAGGTTATTTTCCTCAACTCCCTAAATATTTAATGTATCCGATTATATTTCACTTGGTACTATAACCACACAATATACTTGGCAAAAAACAAATCAGAAAGTGTGGGATGTAGCAACATGCTGATGATATTTATTGTAAGACCTATGGGAATTTTGGCTTTAGTTTATATTTATTTTTACAAAAGGAATAGAATTTATTTGCCATGACAGAATAATTTGAGGATTTTAATAATGAGTTATTTTTCTCCTATGTTCTAAGGGATGAAATGGTAGTCTTTCGAAAGAATGACTGTGTTACATTTGGCTGTATGACCCCCGAGAAGTCAGCTGTTTTATCTGTGTCTCCATTTATTCAACAGGAAAACAAAGATAAATTACTTACTTACAACTTACTGTCACAGATACTTCAATTACTAAAGGTCATGGAAAACATCATGATAAGTTAGAAATCCTATAAATGGAAAATGGCCATATTATGTAAGATAGAATTATATCCCTTTTTGGCATTACTATGGTTTGGACAATTGTTCAGTCCCGGAAGTTTCTTGTTTGGGTTTTGGTCTTGGCAGTGATTTATTAGATTATAGAGGTGTCAGTCTCATGAATAAATTAACGCTGTCCTGTAAGAGAATCGAGGTCGAGTGTTTATGATAAAGGGTTAGTTCTCCTGAGGGTGAGCTGCCTGCAGCTCTGTCTACTTCTCTCTGCAAACACCCACCAATCTTTCACTGGCAGCCATTTTGTAGGTTGGCCTGATATGAGCACTACATCTTTGGACTTCTCAGTCACCGGAATTGTGAATCAAATAAATATCTATTTCTTTATGAATCACCCAGTTTCTCATATTTCTGTGAGCAAAGCAATAAAGGACTAAGGCCAGTATGGATGTCTATCAAATTCACTCAGGTTGTAGATACGCAAAGACAAATGTAATGGAACTTCTGCTTTTGGCTCCAACAAATAAAGACTTCTGAAATAATCACTTTCATACTTAAAACAAACGAACAAATAAACAAAACAAACTGAGCAAACTGAAACCCAGTAAGTTCAATTTTAAAAGAACTGGAGTTGCAGAATGAATGGCTATACCCAAATCCAGAGAGGCAGCCATTCTAGAGATACAGTTCATTGAAATAGCTTACGTAGGTAAGGAAAGGCTGAAATTCTTAAGAGGTAAATACACTTTAGTTGTTATTTTGATGAATTACTGGAAGCTGAGTGTAAATTGTCCTAAAAGAGAAAAATTAGTGGGTACTGGAGTCATAGCAGATTCCTCCACAATTCCATCATTTGCACACATGCTTAAGTTTTCATTTCAGAAAGCCCTTGTGTTCTCGTGACAAGGATGTATCATCTCTAGGATGGGAAGGGGGTGGACGTTGGTGAAGGAAAGAATAGCCATCTTAAAAGTGGTCCAGATATATATATATATATATATATATATATATATATATATATATATATTTTTTAAAAAATAACTAATCTCAGTGGGGGGGGACAAATTCCCTAACGTATAGATTTGTCAATTCCTTCTACCTTAACAGTTTCAAAGCAATCCAAATAAAAAATCCAATAAATTTGTTTTTAAATATTGACAAATTGATTCTAGAATTTATATGATAAGACAGAGCACTTGGAGTAGCCAATATAATTCTAAAATAAAATAAAGTTGGAAGAATTATATTCCTTGAATATGAAATTTATCTTAAAGCTGCCATAATCAAGGCAGCATTATATCTAAGCATATAATCCATTTTGAGTTGATTTTTGTCTGTGGTAAGAGATAAATAGCTAGTGGGTATTTTTTGTTTGTATTTTTTTTTTGGATATGGATATCCAATTTCCCAACACCACATGAAAAAAATTATACTTTCCCATTGAATTTTCTTGGCATATTTATTGAAAATCAGTTTGTTGTGTTTATGTGGATTTTTTTCTAGGTTCCTTATTTTGATCTATTGCTCTATGTGTCTGTTTTTTTGCCACTATGATGCTATTTAGTTCATATAGATTTATAATGTATTTTAAAATATATTATTATTACTATTATACGTTCAATTGCTATACTTCATTTAGCTTGTAAAGAGAATTTACCCTACATGAAATATACCTCAGACCAGTCCAGTTGAGAATACTATACATGTTATCATCAATAGGCAATAAACCATTTCTGTGCCCCACCAATGTCTTACCCCTCTATTTTTTTCTCCTTAATTTCCTTTTCTACATTCGTCCCCTCTTCCAACCTCCTTCTACACTTTTGAAAACTGCATTGCTTTCATCTTTTTTTCCCCCTTAGTATTGCTATGGCTATTCAGGATATCTTGTCATTCTATATACATTTTATAATCACTTTTCTCTATTTCTATATGAAGAACTCCACTGGCATTTTGATAGGTCTTGCATTTTTTTTAAATTTTATTAATTTATTTTATTTTACTTTAATTTATTTTGAATTTGACCAGAGAGAGACAAAGAGAGAGAAGGAAAGTGAGAAAGCAAGCTGCCAGGTCCAGGACTCAAACCATGGTCAGCCATGTGGGATTCCAGCTGCCTTAACCACCATGCCACCTGCTGGCCCCAGGTCTTGCATTTTGTAGGTAACTCTTGGTCAAATAGATATTTTAACAATATTGATATTTGCAATACACAATCAAAGAATCTATTTTGTTTATGTGAAGGAGTTTTCTTTATTTCTTTCCTCGGTGTTTTATCTAGTCCTCGTTTTTTTATTATTTCCGTTCCTTGGTTAAATTTATACCTAGGTATTTATTTTCATTGTAAGACCAGAAACAATAAAACTACTAGAAGAAAACACAGGGGTAAATGCTTTAGGACATTGGTCTAAGCAAGGAGTCTTTATATAAGACCTCAAAAACCCAGGCCCAAAATAGCAAATATATAAAACAATAGTATATCACATTATAGAGCTTCTGCACAGCAAAAGAAACAATCAAAAGAATGAAGAGACAGATGACAAAATAGGGAAAAATATTAAGCAAACAATGTAGCCGATAAGGGATTAACCATCAGAATATATGAGGAAGTCAACTCAGCAATGAAAAGAAAACAAAAACTAAAACAAATACCTGATTAAAAACTAGCCAGATGGTCTTAATAGATATTTATTAAGTGATGAGTGCTTGTCAAGCAATTTTAAAAATGTTTAACTTTGCTAATCATCAGGAAAACGCATATCAAAACTGCAATGAAATATCATCTTACCACAATTAAGTGTGGCTATTATAACAAAAATAACAAATGCTCATTAGGATGCAGAGAAAAAGGAGCTGTTAAAATATTAGTGAAGGGATACGAGCAGGTGGCATGGTGGTTAAGGTGTTGAACACTTTCACATGGCCAACCATGGTTCCAGTCCCAAACCTGGTGGCTTGCTTTCTCATTTCCCCCCGGTCCCACTCTCTCTCTGTGTCTCTCTCTGGTCAAATTAATATAAATGAATGAATAAGTAAAAATAAATAAATAATTCCTTCAAAAAATATATCAGTGAAAGGACAAGCAAATGTCGTAATGGTTACATCTCTGAACTCTCACATAATTGACGATGGTTTGAGTCCTGGACCTGGCAGGTTAAACTCATGCTGGATGTATTTGCATGCATGCCCAAGATCCCAAGAGGAGAGTGAATGAGAAAGGATTGTGGCATGACCATCTCTCCTGGGGAGTGATTTCTTACTTTTCTGTTTCTCTGGTAAGCACACATGCCCTATAACAAAAATCTCTCTCTTAAAAAAAATGTTAGTGGGTGTGTAAATTAATATAATCACTATGGAAAACAGTATGGAAGTTTCCCAAAAACTAAAAAACCAGCTCCAGCAGGTGGTGTGGTGGTAAATGCGTTGGATTCCCACATGGCTGACGGTGCATTGAGTCCCAGACCTGGCAGCGTGAAAGTCATGGTAGGCATAGAAATATATTTCAAAGAAGTAGGAAGAAGTGAGTATATCACTAGATGACTAATAATCAAAGCTGACCCCTAAGGAATAGGAGAAAATCAGGAAATACCTCCCTTCAAAGGATCATAACTCCTCACCAATGATGGATAAAACACAAGAGATTTCAGAAATGTCAGAAAAAGAATTCAGAATATTCATGGTAACAAAACTCAACAAGATGGAAGAGAAAACAGACAACTAATTCTAGGAGATGAGAACATCTTTCCATGACTTGATGGAGGAACTTCATAAAGAGATAGGTACATTGAAAACTAATTAAACAATTTCTGGAGATAACACATTTCAGGAAATCAAAACCTCCCTTTAAAGTATCAGCTACAGATCAGACCATGCAGAAAAAAGAATGTCTAACCTTGAAGAAAAAACCTCCAATTTAGTAATCCAAGCAACTGAAAAGAATAGGAGAGGGAACATTAGGAATGAGGATAATCTGCAGAAAATCCTAGACAATTAAATGGACAAATATCCGTATAGTAGATATTGCAAAAGGTAATGAGACAGGTAAAGGCATAGAAAACATCTTTCATAATGTATTCGCTGATAACTTTCTAAATTTACAGAAGCATGTCTACATCCAATCTAGGACATACAAAGGACACCAAACAGATATAACTTAAGATGAACTTCTCCAAAAAGCTCTCAGAGTCAAATGGTAAAATTTAGAAACATAAACAATAGTTTAAATATAGCAAGAGATAAATGCCAAGTTACTTATGAAGTTTATCTCATTAGACTGACATTGGCTCTCTCAAATGAAACAATGCAGGAAAAGAAAAAACGGGAAAACGTATTTAAAACTATGAAAAAAAAGGAAAAAAAAAAAGCAATTTCAACCAAGACTCAGGAAGATTACCTTTCAAATGGGAAGGAGAAAAAAAAATCATTCCCAGATAACAAATGCTGAAAAAAATCATGAAAATGAAATTGCTTGTCAGGAAATACCTAATGGACTAGTACACCAGGAATGCTAATGGGAAACGAGTAGAAGTAGGAAAACACAAAACAACTAGGAAAAATAAAAAGGATAAGTTCATACATACTGTTAACAACATTGAATGTCAGGACTAATTTTCCCAACTAAAAGGCTGAAAATGAAGATTCAACTATTTTACACACAAATTGAAATACAATTTTACCAAGTATCTGATAGTTGTCTTCACAGGTTTCAATTTGTATATTTATCATAACCATGACTCACTGTATATAACTAGATAATAGAGAAACAATCCAAAATAGAACAAGTAGCTGAGTTATTTCTTTGGAATGAATTTTTAAAAGGCTAAAATAAAGAACTTTTTAAGGTCTATAAAAATCACCAAATCACTGGGTTTACTATGTCTTTTCTTTTAAACATCTTTTTCAAATTTTGTTTTGCTTTCGCTTTTTTGAGGACTTTACTTTGTTGTTGTTGTCAGGTTTCTGCCATAGGGCAAGTGCACTCACTAGAGAGAGAGACAGAAAGAGAATGTGAGAGGGAAAGTGAGAAATGACTACCCCGTGCCCCACAGAGGATAGCCATGACACAATCACTTCTCTTCCATTCTACTCTCTGGATTTTGGCCATGCATGCTCACGTGCCTAGAGTGATTTTCAATCTGCTGAGTCCAGGCCTCGAATTGCAATCGATCACTCAGGAATCCAACACCTTAACCACTACATCACCTGCTAGTCCCAAGGACTTACTTCTTTATGAACAGTATAGTACTATGATTTTAGAAGAACTCAGAGTATGCGAGTAAAAGTATTCTTTTTCTATCCATTCCTGATGAGCTATTTTTATATACAATTTTACATAACTCTCACTGGACTAATGACTGATACCGAGATTTTTTCAGATTGTAAACTCTTATTTTATTTTATTTTATTTTATTTTATTTTATTTTATTTTATTTTATTTTATTATTTTAGAGGTTTTTGCTATAGGGCGCTCGCCAGAAAGATAGACAGAAAGCGAGAAATCACCCTCCAGGGGTGATGGCCATGCTGCAATCCCTTCTCCTCCATTCTCCTCTCGGGATCTTGGGCACGCATGCACACGCACCCAGTGTGAGTTTAAGCCACCAGGTCCAGGACTTGAACCACGGTTGACTACATGGGAGTTCAGTGACATAGCCATTACGCTAACTGCTGGTCCCCAGATTATAAACTCTTATCTCCCACAGGTTCCTACATGGAAATTACAAATTGTTCTTTCATTGCCTTTGTTAAGATTATCTTTGTTAATTTCTGAGATTGTTGCTTGATTTTTAAGCAATATGTGTTTTTTTTAGAACTGTATCTTATAGTAAAGAATGTCATAGACAATTCAGTGCATACTTGCAGAATAACCATTGGAGTGGGTTTTAAAACTTCACACCATAATATAATGTGAAATGTTGAACGTGGTAAATATGTTTATATACTCAATTACACACAGTATACATGCTTTTAAAGACCAATCTGTATCCTACAAAGATGTGTAATGATTATATGTAAATCATAAATTACAATAAACATTGAAAGAAATATGCAAAGTAATCAAAAAAAAAAAAAAAAAAAAAAAGAAGAAGAAGAACAGTAAAAGAAGCAGAAAGGAAAAGAAGATTTTACTAGGCGAGTGTGTGTATATGCCCAGAATCCTGAGAGGAGAATGAAGGACTTGCAGTGTGGCCATTCCTCTTGGGGAGTGATTTCTCATTTCCCCTCTCTCTGTCTCTCTCCAGCTAACACACACACCCTATGGCAAAAATCTAAAAACAAAACAAAACAAAAATACCAAACCAAACCAAACAGAAAACAAGAATAGAAACTAAAAACTAAGTCCAGAGTACATCTGTCTCTCCTTCTCTCTCTCATTTGTCTCTCACTCATGAAATAAGTAAATAAACTTAAAAAAAAAATTATTAAAAATAGAACTGCTCTATAACCCAGTAATCCCACTATTAGGCAAAAAGGGAAAGAAATCAGTATGTTTTAGAAATGTCTAAACTCAGGACCAGCAGTTAGCGTAATGGCTATGTCGCTGGACTCCCATGTAGTCGACCACGGTTTGCGTCCCGGACCTGGTGGCTTAAAACTCACGCCTCGCGTGTGTGCATGCGTGCCCAAGATCCCGAGAGGAGAATGGAGGAGAAGGGATTGTGGCATGGCCACCCCTCCTGGGGGGTGATTTCTCGTTTTCTGTCTCTCTGTCTCTCTCTGTCTGGCGAGTGCAAGCGCCTTATAGCAAAAAACTTCTCCAAGAAAAAAAAAAAAATCTGAACTCCTCCAGTGTTTATTGTAGCACTACTTAAAATAGCCCAAATATGGAATCAGCCTATGTGTTCATCAAGAAATAAATGTATAAGTAAATGTGGTCTGTATATCTGCATGTGTGTATGTATTATGTGTGTATCTGTGTATATGTGGAATATAACACATACACACACATATATGTGTGTGTGTATATATATATATATATATATATATATATATATATATATACATGTATATATATACATAATGGAAAACTATTCAGCCACCAAAAATTAAAAAAAATCTTCAGGGCCAGCAGGTAGCATAGTGATTATGGCACTAGACTCCCACATGGCCAACTGCAGTTTGCTTCCTGGACCTGGTGCCTTAAAATCATGCCGGGTGCATGTGTGTGTGTGTACATCCCAAATCCAGAGAGGAGAATGGAGAAGAAGGGATTGCAGTGTGGCCAACCCTGCTGGGGGTGGGGGAGTGATTTCTCACTTCCCCTCTCCCTGTCTCTCTCTGGTAAGCATACATGCCCTGTGGCAAAAAACTTTTAAAAATAATAAAATCCTGTCATTTGAGGTTACATAAATGAGCCTGGAGAATATTATGTTAAGGGAAATAACCTAGACACAGAGGGAAAAAAATCACGTTTCCACTCATTGAGCAAATTAGAAGAATTGACCTCATATAGGTAGAATATAGCATAGTGATTACTAGAGGCTGGGAAGTGCACAGGGGAAGGAAAGATAGAAATGGATAATGAATACAAAATGGCAGTTAGAGAGAGGAATAAGTCCTAGTGTTCTATGGAACAGTAGAGTATTAGTAACAATAATTTTTATGTATTTTAGACTAGCTATGAGAGGATTTTGAATATTCCTAAATAAACTAATCATGAATGTTTGAAATTATGGATATATTAATTACCCTTATTTGATCATTATACATTATATTTGGGTACTGAAAAATTTTACCGTACCCCATAGTATGTACACTTATTATGTGTCAATAAGTACTTTAGGAAAGGAAGATAATTAAGTGAATTAAGTGAAAATTAAATGGAATTAAGTGGGAAAAAAAAGACAAAATTATATTGCCAGAAAAATAAACTGTGTTGGGTAAAAAAACAGGATAGAGAACCCAGAAACAGACTCGCAAATATTATCAACTAATTGTTGAGAGAGGCACAAAGGCAATCCAATGAAAAAATATGCTTTCAGGTGTTGGAACTAACCTCCATATACAAAGGAATGAATCTAAGCAGGTTACACAACTTACATAGAACCTTACCAAATTTGTATAATTTCAATCAGAAACCAAGTTGTGAAATGCCAAACTATCAAACTTTTAGAAGAGAACATAGGAGAAAGTCTGTATGAACTTGGGTTTGAAGATATATGGGTACATCAACTCCATGATCCATTAAAAAAAAAAAAAAAAAAAAAAAAAAAACTGGTGAATTGAACTTTAAATGTAAATTTTAAACTTTCAGTTTTTTTAATTAAAAATTTGTCTTACCAAAAACCTATTAAGCAAATAAAAACACAAGCCATAAACAAGGAGAAAGTTTTTATGAATGTACATTTGATGAAAGACTTGTATTTTGAATGTGTGAAGAACTTTTTTCAGCTACAAGTAAGCAACCCGATTAATAGACAGGCAAACGATCTGCATAGACTTCTGAACACAGAATATACACAGATGGCAAATGATCATACGAAAAGATGTTTAGCATCATTTGTTATTATGGATACGCAAGTTAAACTAACAATAAAATACAGCTGCGAACTACTGGAATGCTAAAATCTAAAACTTTGCCAATACCAACTGCTGGCTAGGATGCAGAGCAACCAGAACATTCATATTGCTAGTGGGGGTAAAAATGGTATAGATACTTTGGGAGATATTTTGGCATTTCTTTTTTATTCTTCTATTGTCAGAGGGTGTGTGCACACCCTAGAAAAGACAGAGAGAGAAAGGAAGAGAATGTAATCCCCATTTGATGCACATATCATGCACCCCCCCAATTCTCTTTCCCATTGAGATTTTGGCCATGCACATACATGTCTAGTGTGTTTTTCAAGCAAACATGTCTGGGATTCACTTGGTAATCAATCATGTGGGATCTGGCTATCTTAACCACTGCACCACATTACTGGCTCAAAATTTTGTCAATTTATTATAAAGATAAATATAGTGTTAGCTCATGAATAAGCATTTTTCACTTCTAGGTACTTACCCATTATGAATAAAATAACATACATTCACATACAAGCCTCTGCTCAAATAAGTTAAGCAACTTTGTTCATGATTGCAATAACCTGGAAGCAAAAACAATGTCATTCAATGGGAGAATTTATAAACAAACTGTGAAGCCTCCATGCAATAGAATACTGTTTAGTGATTAGAAAGAAATTTCAATCTACCCTACCTGGATAAATCTTAAATGTGTTGCTAGTGAAATAATCTAACCTGAAAGGAAATGTATGATTCTATCTCTATATTATGCTGAAAATGAGGAAAATATAGAGAGTGGGAACAAGTCTGTGATGGCTGGGAAAGTGAATTTGGAGGAAGAGGGACCTGGGAAGGCAAGGTAACTTTTTAGATTTAATATTATTCTACTTGTTTTTATCGTGATGGATACATGCTACTACGAATTAGTCAAAATACATTGATATTACATCGTAAAGAATGAACACAAATTGGAAAAATATAAATTAGAAGATTGAGGGACTCCAGGATGAAATTAGAAGATTGAGGGACTCCAGGATGAAATTTAGATGATCATAAAAGAACCTAACTGCATTACAAATGCATGGCATCACTGAAGGGGGTTAAGTACTGATCTCAGCAACTTAGTAAAAAATAGAAACTGATCAACTAAAGGAAAAAAAAGGAACTGGTCACAAGGACTTGAATACAGTTGATAAGTTCCACTTCCTATAAAGATACAGGTTATAAGCTCTGACACCGCAAAAGTGATAAATGAGAAGAATCATGTTTCTCATTACTGGAGTGAGAGGTTACAGATAAGCAAAACTCAAAGGCTAGAATGAACCATGTGGTAATGGATTAGAGTTGGGAACATTAGTTAACTCAAATGTGTGGTTAGCTTATTACACATATAGAAATATGTATAGATGTGTATGTATACATGGGTTGGTACACACTCATGTATTTCCTGGTTCTGTCCACTGAAAGTTTCTGAGACAATGACACATTCAATGCAACAAACACATCCTTCATCCATAACTTGGTTTGCAACACCATTCTCCAATGAAAGAAACCAAACCTCCTCATAAAGACAGTTGAGTCTAAAACTGAGAAGGTGGAAAGGAGATACACAGAATGAGCCTGGAGTATCTCATAGTGCCAGGAAATAAGGAAGTGATTAAAAAGACCAAAAAAAAAAAAAAAAAAAGGAAAGAAAAAGAAAGAAAGAAAAAAAGAAAGAAAATTAGGATGATGAGATTGGCGGGGGGGGGGGGGGGGGGGGGGGGGGGTAGGGGTAGGGCTATCAAAAGAGCAAAAGAGCACAGATGTCAACTGAAGAAGCCCCCAATAGCCAAAATTGGAAAAATCTGAGCAGAAAAATAATTGCATAGTATTGCATTATAACCAAAGTATAGAACAAATACTTATAAGCTTACCTCAATAAAAAGAAGTAAAGAAGTAAATGAATTAAAGAGAAGAGATAAATACTTCATATTAAAGTGTAAATAATTTATGTAGATTATTCACTTTTGAGGAGGTGGAATATAATTCCCACCCTGAAATGTGGAGTTCACATAATGACTTCCTTTCACTGAGTACAGAATGGAAAGAGGGGGAAAATGAATAACTTTATAGTGAAGAAAACCTGTAAACACTACCTCAGCCAGGAGTGCAAGATGTTCTGGTCCACTTTGTTGCTAATGGTAGAAAATATCTGAAACTAAATGATTTGTAAAATAAAGGCTTACTTGGTTCACAGTTTGGAGACCAATGTCCAGGGGCCACCTGAGGTAGGGGTCTTGCAAAGTACTGATCACATCACGAGGGCAAGAGCCTAGCAGAGTGTCGTCCATTAGTCTCTGTTCTGTTCTCCTCCCCTCTGCCTATAAATCTACCAGAACACAATGATAGGGGACTCACCCTAAACTTCTAATCACTCGCAAAGGCCCCATACTTTCACACCATGAAGGTATTAAATTTCCTCTTAATACCTACATGACCATATCTCAACTCATGAATTTTGGGGGACATAATCCATAGTCCGCGGTTAGCATCTTCAATAATAATTGACAGGGATAGCACATTCCCTTAGCATGATGTGATGCAAATTATACTTTACCTCTGTGATATTTCTCCCCAGAAGCACCTCTGTCATACTATAGAACAAACAGTAGGCAAGACAAATTGAGGACCATTCAACAAAATACCTAGCCAAAATACCTTAGAACTATCAAACTAATTTAAAAAATGTAAGTCTGAGAAATTGTCACTTTCAGGAGAAGCCTAATGAGACATGGCAACTTTAGGTATTATGATATCTTGAATAGAATGCTGGAACATAAAAATGACATGGTAAAAACCAAGACAATCTCAATAAATTATGGACTTGAGATAATAGTAATTATGACTACTGGCTCGTTAGTATGGTAAATGCACCACAGCAATATTAACTAGAGGAGTGCAGGTAGATGGGAACATTCTTTTAAGTCTCCTGTATACTTAACACTATTCTGAAATAAAAGTTAATAGGAGACTTTAAAAAAAAAAAAGTTAATGTGGTGGGCTGCAAATCAATAGGTTATATCAGTCACTATGTCTGTCTTCACTGGGCAGAGCTCCAGTTTGATGTGATTGGTAATAATGAATGCTGAAGCACTTCCACATGAGGTCCAATGCTTTGTCCTTGCTCTGAGCAACCACAGCATTTCACATAAACAACTGCAAACATCTCTTTTGCTAGACCCTATGGTTGTTGGTAAATATTAGAAAGATGGGGCCGTCAGTGGCATCATTGTTAAGATGGCTAGCTCCACACGTCTGACTTTATGGCACTAGTCTTTGCTCTGGTAGCTTGAAAAGCATACTGTGTGTGTGTGTGTGTGTGTGTGTGTGTGTGTGTGTGTGTATGTGTGTGTGTGTGTGTGTGCATACCCAAAATCATGAAAGGAGGGAGAAATAGAGGACAAGGGATTGCTGCATGACCGTTCCTCATGGGGTGGCGGCAGGGGGACTATTTTTTCACTTTCTCGCTTCCTCTCTCTCTTTGGTGAGTGCTTGTGCACTCTGGCCAATTAAAAGAAAGAAAGAAAAGTGGACTGGCAGGTAGCATGGTGGTTAAGGTGCTGGATCTCCACATCACTAACTGCTTTTCAAGGCCTGGACCTGGCGGCTTACTGTCTGTGTCCTCTCTCTTTCACTCTCTGTCTCTCTCTGGTGAGTGTATGTGCTCTGTAGCAAATTAAATAATAGTAATAATAAATAAAAATTTGAAAAAAGAGTGAAAGGAAGAAAAGAGAGAAAGAGAAAGAAAGAAGACAGACATGATTCCTTGTCTCAATTTCTTGGCCTCTTTTCTAGGCCTCTGCTGTGTTTTGTGAGGTCAGAGGACCCTCCACCCTCCCGGAGGCCATTAGCACCAGTTGCACCGTACTTCTCACATCTGTTCTTCTTAGTTAGCACCCTAACATGGGCCCTCAAAATCACAGCAATGGATGCCTTGAAAAACATAAAATCCTTCATTATTTTCAGGTTTTTCCTTTCCCTTAGAAAGGACTCCAAAATTTGGGGGGAATGTTGAAGCTGATACCAAATTCTATAAATCCACATATTTTAATAAAATGTCATTTTGAGTGTAAGAACTATCACATGTTAAAAAGTATGCTCAACTGTGTAAGTCTACAAAGAGCTTTTTTAAAGATACTGTTTATTACCAGGGTTTTGACTGGAATGCCATATCCGAAAATATGATCAGGAAGTTAAAGAACTAAGGGAGATCTCAAGAGAGCCAAAAGTTTCTTTGGGCAAGATTGCCCAGTACCATAAACAGTTCTGGCTGGCAGGTAAGAAAAGAATGTCACTTCCTGATAGACCCCAAACTTCCACCTACAGGTACTTAAAGGCACAATCAGATGGTGAATTCCTGACTTGGCTCAGTAGCCTTGGGAGGCTTTTTTAAAGATTCTAATCTGAAATTCCTCATAAAAGGTTCCAGCAAAGCCAACTAAATCAATTAGTATTCTTACAGGGCTTTTTGCAAATAACAGATCAAATTGAGAATAAACTTATTATTATTATTATTATTATTATTATTATTTGCAAATAAGTTAGTCTATGCCTCCCTTTTGTAAAAGGAGGAATGGATAGAGAAAAATATATTTCTGAAGAAATTACAGTGCACTCATTATTAGACTTTAGCTCTGTCCATATCTGTTTTTTGAGTTTTTAATATCTACTTACTGCTTGAACAGAATCCTAACTTTTTCCTGGCTTTAAGTCTTAAGAAAATTTTTCTTAACATTTTAAAATTTTGATTTATTAAAACTAAAACTGCATTTCTTGACATTAAAAAATACATTAAAAAAAATTGCCCACTTAATGGCCCCAGTAAGCTATATAGCCTCAGCTAGTTGCTACCTTATGGTATGTTCATTTCTACTCACCGATTTTTATGCCCAAAGTCAGACATGTCTTCACAGATATGTTTATATCAGCTGCACTTCCTATTGAAAGTATTTAGATGAAGATCTTTGGTTAATCAATAAAATGTGAAAAATAAAAGAAACAAACAAAATAAATAAAAATAAAGTCTAAAGGCAATTTTTTTTTCTAATCTCTTGTCTGTCATAAAAATTTACAAAATTGCTATCAGTTGGAGACAAAGTTTGCTATGAATAACTACAAAGAAACTGCATTTTGGAACCAGCAGTTAGCGTAATGGCTATGTCGCTGGACTCCCACGTAGTCGACCGCGGTTCGCGTCTCGGACCCGGTGGCTTACAACTCACGCCGGGCGCGTGTGCGTGCGTGCCCAAGATCCCGAGAGGAGAATGGAGGAGAAGGGATTGCGGCGTGACCATCCCCCCTGGGGGGTGATTTCTCGCTTTCTGTCTCTATGTCTCTCTCTGTCTGTCTGGCGAGCGCACGCGCCCTATAGCAAAAAACCTCTCCCAAAAAAAAACAAAAAAAAAAAAACAAAAAAAAAAAAAAAAGAAAGAAACTGCATTTTTTCTTATGTTGGAGTTTCAGTAAGTTGTGGTTTTATGTAAAAAGTTCCCAAATGGACTTTCAAGAGTTATTTATGTGTAAATGCTTTGCTTTTCTTTAAGAGGACCTGGTAACAAAGGCTACTGAAATAAGTTTTAGGGGTGAGAATAAAATACACAACTGTCTGTGGGGTGGTTGTCATGACCCTAGCCATGCTCAGAAAAGTCAGTCACCATTTGCCATTTACTTAGAGAATTTCCCAAAAATATCTCTTTCTTAAATTACTGTTCGGGGCCTAGTGCCCTTAGAATGATGATTCATTAAGTGCATTATGCAACTTCATTCAAATGTGCCTCATCTTTTTATTTTTTGTTTTTTAAAAATGGAATCCTTTTTTTATTTAATTGTATTTATTATTAGTTTTTACACTCTACATATTTATAGCATACAGAATGACTCTCCTCAACATGAATACATTTATATCAGTCCAATCAAAGCTATTACCATACACATTATCAACACATAACTTTCTGTTTTTGTGTCCATTAAATGTTTTGTATCCCCCCATTCTTCCCTTCCATCTCCCATTGTCAACCCCACTTCCATACTGTCCCAAGTAACTGTGGAGTTACATTTCATGCTTTACACCTTCCAGTCTTTCAGTTTCTGCCATAGAGCACAGCTATTCAGTGTATATTAAATAGGGACGTACAATACCTCTCTTTCATCTTCCAGGTTGCTTCACTTAGCATTAAATCTTCCATATTTATCTTCATTTGTCAAATGCCAGGGTCTCATTATCTTTTATGGGTGAGTAGTATTCCATAGTGTATATGTAACACATTAAAAAAATATTTTGGGACCAGCAGGTGGTGTTGGTTAAGGCGCTGGACACTCCCACATGGCCAACCATGGTTCCATGGTTCGAGCCCCTGACCTGGTGGCTTGCTTTCTCACTTTCCTTCTCTCTCTCTCTCTCTATGTCTCTCTCTAGTCAAATTAAAAAATAAGGGAGTGGATAAATAAATAAATATTTTAAAAATATATTTTATTTTATTTTAATTTCTTTTATACATTCAATCACATACATCACTTAGCTTGTAAAATGAATGTTCCAACATCAATACATTTCTCACCAGTTCAGTTGGGAATACTATACACATTATCATCAACAGATAATAACCCATTTCTGTGTCTCATAAATGTCTTGTCTCTCCATTTTTCTCCTTAATTTCTTTTCTCAGACTCCCCATTTTTTAATCCATTCATTCCTCTGTTCTTGGACATTTGGGTTGATTTCATTTCTTAGCAATTGTAAATAATGCTTCAATAAACATGAAGGTGCACAAATTTTTCCAACTTAATGTATTCTTATCCTTTGTATAGATACCCAGGAGTGGAATTGCTGGATTATATGGTATGTTCTGTTAGTAGGTTTTTGAGGAATCTCCATATTCTTCTTCACAGTGGCTGTATTAATTTACATTCCCACCAACAGTGTAGAAGAGTTCTCTTTTTATTTTTGAATGATAAATATTCATAGCAGTGAGAAATATCAAAAAGCCATCCATTTAAGGTATTAAATAGTGCCTTACATTCAGAGTGTGTAACAGCTTGTAGATAATTTTTAGATAGCCTAATTAATTATTACAAAATCATCCAGTGAAGTAATACATCCTTTAATTATACTTTATAGATGAGAAAACTGATGTTAAAAAAAAGAAGTTAAGTGAGATCCTTTCCCTTATTTTCTGTTGAGAAAAAGAGTTCCTTTAGCATTCTGTTAGGTGCAATGGTTTATACTTGATCTCTACAGTGTGATAAAAATTAGGCCCTTAAGGAACCCTAAAGCAATTGATGCAAGGAGAATTCTTATCAACGTACCAGAAAGCAAACAGTATTTAAGATGTTGTTGATGTATTTTATTTCCCTAAAGTCCATACAAATTGGCACTCAATACATGATGAAAATCCAATGCTTGTTTAAGAAGAAAATTTTAACTCCTCTGCCTCCCCCCACAAAAACCAGCTCAGAGAGTGCATATCATAATATTGAACATATCTTTTGACAAAAGCTTTAGGAATTGCTGTTAATGAATAATCTGTGGAAAAGGATCCATGAAAATTATACTTGAAATTAGTAATATATTTCCCATTTTTGTAAATTTGTTTTGGAGATATAAAATTTCATGACCAAAGAAATAGCTTTACTATCTTATTGGCAGCAAATAAATCACAAATACATATGCTCAGTTCAATTTTGGTTTTAGTATTGAAACTTCAAGAAACGTAATCGTGAGTTGTTTTCCTGGACTTCAGTGTTTGAACAGGCTATAAACACTATGGAGCATAAAAGCACTGTCAATGAAGCTGGAAAAATCGTGTTTTGGATTTTCCTGTGCTTTCTATACTGCATAAAAGAAGGAAAGCAGAATCTTTTCTCCTTTACAAATCATCGACTCTGTGTTTTTAAAATTCTCTAATGGCCAATGTTTAAAAATACAGCAAATATCATCACCACATTTGTTATATGAAAATTGAATAATACAATCACATTTCATAATTCTATTTTACTGTAATTTTTACATCTGAAACCTTTATTCTAAGCCTGAAATCTTGTAGTAAACTTACAATTATTTTATATCCTTAACATTTATTTATTAGACTTAATTTTATGTAAATTAATTGTGTGATATTAGCTAAGTTACCCACTTAGAAGCTTACTTTTTGCTGAAGATGATCTCTAAAACCTTTTTCACTTCCCAAGTTTGAATATAGTACATCTATGTAAAAGGCCTATGTCATTTTCTAACATGGTAGACAACTTTATGTATTATTGCACTTGTAATAATCTATAATACTATTTTATATTACTATGGATTATATTATGTAATACAATGTTGAATCGCTGTATTTAAAAGTTATAACTTAAGATTTCTAAGAATAGCTTTCTTGTACATAATCAATTTGGCTAAATGTATGTTTATTCTCTTAGTACTAGTGACCTTTTTAAATCTTGTCTTTGTTTAAGATATTTTGATGGAGAAAATTTCAAGAACTCTAAGTTACTACAGCTAAAAATATTCCACCCCAGGCTCATAAAATGATGGCTATTGAAAAATGATATAAAGGTCTTATTACACTAACCTAATGACTAGTGAGCGAGAGGAGTTTCTCTGGGAAAATTATGAAAATATGATCAAACACAAAAGTATTTGATGAGCATTAATATTGGCTTTGGTGCCTTGCCAACTCCCCATACACCATTCTCGTTGCTTGCCTTCAATAACTTCATTGAAAATATTTTACTTACACATTGGGTTCTAAATCTAAGCATCTGATACTTTTTAAATTTATTGCTGTACCAGTGAAATAAGAACATTTCAGTTTAACTCTGTCAAACTTACCTGGTTAACTTAAAGCAAGAAAAACAAATTAAAACTATGGTACTGTTCTACGTTCCATATGGGTCAGGTGATGGGGTAGCTGTCACATCCTTGAAACTTTTAGTGGGGTGGGGGGATCAAAACGCATTACTCTCTATCGCAATCTTGGATCAGATATGGCATCACCATGTTGTTATTGTTTTATGTACAGTAATGCTGCCCTTGTAGCCAAGCTTAGAGCCAGACTCCTACATATCATCCCTTCTTTATTTTGATTCTCTATCACATTTCCCAAATCTATTCTTTCTTTTAAGCTTATTTATTTATGTATTTATTCCATGAGTGAGGAAGAGAGAGAGAGAGAGGGGTAACTCCAATAGGGTTTTGATGCCACAATTCATTCCTAGCTTCAGCCACCCTAGATCATGGGCATGTGCCTGCCTGTTATACTCAGGGAGGTTTCTGGACATAAACTCATAACCTCCCCATGTTGATCAGCCTTACCAATAATTGTGTTTTACTAGTATGCCACTGTCTGGCCTGCTCAAAATCTACTCTTTAAGAAATTTTTGCCCTTCACTTCATGTCTGTAATCTCATTTATCACATGCTAGTTTAACTCATGATGAATTCTATCTTCTAATTCCCTGATTTTAGGAATAATTTTACCTATAAACATCAATGTATAATCTAATCTATAATCAGCCCATTTTTTGTATATCTATATATTCTAAAGTAATATTTATTGAATTCAAATTCTATAGGTATAAGTTGGGAGAAATGTTGAATTGGCGACATGGAATGGCTTTTTATTTAACTTTGGCATTCCATGGACTCTTTATTATTCTACTGTACATTTATTTTGTAAAAAAAAAATTATGACACCACACACATGCATGTGACAGTGAGAAAGAGAGAGAGGGAAGGAAAGGAGCACATTACGTAGGATCTGATCACACTATTATCCCTCTCCTCCAGGACCCAAGCTCGTCACATCTAGGGCACATGCCAGAGTGCTTCAGCTGACTGGGCTAAAGATTGGAACCAGATTTCCATGTGGTTTCCAGCACTGCAATCCAGCATCCTATTTCCTGCATTGCCATGGTAGGACCATCTATTGTACAGTTTGAATCAGAAAGAAACTATAGAGAATAAATTCCCCCCAGATCATTTGAATGCCTAAACTCTTTCTAGGAGCATATTTCAAGTCTAGTGATTCATAGAACATGTTTGGAGAGCATGCTTTTTGATAATGGTTCTCCACTTGGTTACTTATTAGAATCTCTTTGGTGACTTTAAAATAACTGATGCCGGTGCCAGCAGTTGGTGTACTGGTTACATTGCTGGACTCCCACATAACCAACTGTGGTTTGAGCCCCAGATCTGGTGACTTGAAAATCATGCCGGCTGTGTGTGTGTGCATGCCCAAGATATCAGGAAGAAAAGGGATTGTGGCATGGCCATCCTCCCTAGGTGGGTCTCACTTCCTTGGTTTACTTCTCACCATCTCTGTCTCTCTGGTGAGCACACATGCAAACATATCTTAAAGAAAATCACTAATACCATGCCAGCCTATGGCATGGTGGTTAAGGTGACTGGGTCCCATATGGTCAACTACTATGCTCATGCCCCCAGACCCAGCAGCTGAAGACATGCTGGGTATATGTGTGTTCGTGCTCAAAATCTTGAAAGGAGGGAGAAATGAAGAAGGGGTTGTGACGTGATCATACCGATCATACCTCATGATGTATACTTTCTCTCTGTCTCTCTGTCTTTGTCCAGTGAACACATGTCTCGTTCAAATTAAAAAACCAGCAAATAAACATAAATCAATGATACCTGTTTACTACACACACAAAATTTGATGCAACTTTTCAGAAGCGTGATCTGAACATCACCATTTTTGAATTCTTAACAGTTCATTTTCATGTGCACCGATGATTGAGAACTACATCTCTAAATTAATCTTCTTATTTTTCCCTCTAGTTTCTTGTGTCTCTATACTCACCATCTCTTCAGCATTTTTTCCACAATAAATTGCCTTCATTTTTCAGCACCAAATGTTGAGGAATTACTTAGGTTGTATTTTTTCTTTACTTTTTTGGTGTTTGTTTTTCTGGGTCTTTCTCTGTTGCAATCCTTCTGTCTCAGCCTCCTGAGCATGTAGGACTGTAGGTATACCACCATACTTGGCCTTTTCAGTTGAACCAGGAACATAACTTGAGCCTTCAAGTGGTCCCAGCCTGCAGAGCACAGTATCTTATCAGCACGTGCTACTGCAGTTAGGCTGCAGATTTTGGATAGGACAAATCTACAGAATCAAACTAAGAAGCCTCTTGTCACCAAACACCCATTTCTTACTTTCTGCGGATCCTACATAACTTTTCCGCTTTACTTGACCTGTTTTTGTAAGTGTGTGCCATTCTACTCTTAACAATGTCTTTAATTCCTTTCCTCTGCTGAACTTTTGAGTACTTGTGACCTGGTTTCCATTCTTGATTTGGTTCTAGTTATTATTCTTGTCTAATCCTAGTTCTGTAAGCTAGGACCTATCTTTCTTTCCATTTTATTTTTACCACAATAATTACTTTTGATCATATCTTTTCCCCTAATGTCCTTTTAGAAAATATTACTGAAATCTTTTTTTTAACTTCTCCAATTTATCCTCATTTTTCTTAGTAATTTTACCTATTATGATTGTTCATTAAAAATAATTATTTAAATTAAATTACTCAGTTTAAGGTATTCAATTACTATTTTTATTTTTAATTTGCTAGAGGATACATGCTCTCACTGGAAATATTCCTTAGGGTATAGTCACATTGTAATTCCTTCTTCGTTTTTCCTTTCAGGTTTTTGGGCAGGCATGCACATGAACCCAGTATATTTTTAGCGCCTTCAGCCTAGGACATCAACTACATAATTGGCCATGTGGGAGCCTTAACCACCATGCCACTGGCTAGCTCTCAGTGTTCAATTATTAAGCCAAATAGAAGGAACTAGAATAACTCCACATAGACAACAAGATCTATGGACACTCAAGTCTTTCATAGAAAATGAAATGTTATAGTAATTGCATATAGCTTATAAACATCCTCTCATAAACTTTAAATTATCTCTGGATTACTTCTGATACCTAACACAATGTAAATATTATCTTAATAGTTTCTATACTGTATATATATTTTTGGAGGTTTTTGCTATAGGGCACATGCACTTGCCAGAAAGACAGAGAGAGACAGAGATACAGAAAGCGAGAAATCATCCCACAGGGGGGAGGGCCACGCCGCAATCCCTTCTCCTTCATTTTCCTCTCGGGATCTTGGGCAAGCACGCACATACGCCCGGTGTGAGTTTTAAGCCACCGGGTCCGGGACGTGAACTGCAGTCGACTACGTGGGAGTCCAGCAACCTAGCCATTATTCTAACTGTCGGTCCCTATACTGTATTATTTAAGGAAAGATGACAAGAAAAAAAATCTGTTCATATAGTGTTGATGCAACCAACATGAGCTTAGCTGCATGTATACATCAGAAACAACATAACATTGTTTGAAAAAAATTATTTGTGCACTTTCTTCCAACTGTTTCAGGTGCCCAGTTCCTCTTGCTTTTAACTCCTTCCTCTGTCATTTACCCTATCCCCTGTGTAGTGGCAGTTAGCGAGAAAACTGAGGCCAGAGATTGCTTTGGGACTGCCACTTTCTCCAGACCATTCCAGGTGCCCAGATCCTTTTACTTCTAACTCCCTGCTCCACCATTATCCTGTGGTGGTGACAGCCAGTGAATAAACCAAGGCCAGAGATCGCCATGGGACCTCCACTCTCTCACAACTGTTCCAGACTTATAGTTTCCTCAGTGCATGGCACATGACCCCTACTTTCTTCCTTAATTGAAACCTTCATCTCAGCCCCAGGTCTACCTATTCCCAAGAAACTGGGAGGCCATTGGAATGTCCAGTACCAATGACAACAGTTCACTTTCCAGGTGGGCATCAGGGAGATGGAGCTGCAGAGAGATCACAGCTCACCTCCTCCCTCACACCTTTGGATGCTCAGAATTAACTCCAAGAAATTAAGAAGAAATGTATAATCTATCATTTATATGAGAAATCCAGAAAGTATAACTCCTTTAAAAGTGCAATTCCTCACTATTCACAGACAGTAAGATAAACTCGAGGAAATCCCGATAAACAATTCAGAATATCCATAGTGACAAAACTAAGTGAGATGAAAGAGAAAATAGATAATGAACTCCAGAAGATGAAAGAGAAAAGAGACAAACTCCAAGAGATGAGGAAGTCCCTCACGATTTAAAAGAAGAAATAGACACCAGAAAAATAACAAATGGAATTTTTAGAGATGAAGGCAGTAATACAGGATATCAAAATCCCCCTCAGGTATTAAAAGCAGATTATGTCAAGCAGAAGATTGAATCTCAGATGTAGAAGACAAAATATCTGACTTACAAAACCATCACCAAAAAGTCTGAAAAAATAACCAAAACAAATGAGGGCAATAGATGAGAAATACTACATACCATTAAGTACCCAAACATCTGAAAAATTGGTTTCCCAGGAGGTGAAGAAACTATAAGACCATTAATAATTGATTCCATGAAATCCTGGAATAAAACTTTCCAAGCCTAGAGAAGTATTCAAACATCCAGATCCAAGAAATACAATGAATTCCAAATAGAATCAACCTAAGAAGATATTCTCTATGGCACATTATAACCACACTGGCCAATACCTCAGATAAAGACAAGATACTAAAATTGGCAAGAGAGAAACATCAAGTTACTTAAAAAATTTATTCCATCAGGCTAACATTGGACCTGTTAGCAGAAACAATGCAAGCAAGGAAGGAATGGAAAGATACATTCAAAGTGTTAAATTCAAAACAATTTAAACCAAGATTATTATACTTGGCTAGATTATCCTTCAAATGGGAAGAAAAGATAAAAAACATTCTCAGATAAACAAAGTCTGAAATAATTTACCAACACCAGACCAACTCTCAAAGATTTCTGAAGTATTATACCAAGAAAACGAAAAAGATACAGACAGAACAAAAACAACTCAAAAAATGTCCAACTTAATAGTAGTGACAAATCTAGAAATATCAATTAATAACATTGAATGTTAATGGATTAGATTTTCTGGTCTAGAGACACAGGCTGGCTGAATGTTTTAAAAAACAGAAACTCTCTATCTGTTGTCAACAATAAATGTACCTGATGGATAAATACATAAATAGACTGGAAAAACGTATTCCATGCAAACAGAAACCAAAAAAGGGCTGGAATCACGATACCAATTTCAAACAAAATAGACTTTAAGACAAAAACTATAAGAAGAGACAAAGAAGGGCATTAAATAGTAATATAAGAACTAATTTATCAAGAAGATATAAAGTTTATAAATACCTATGCACCCAACAGAGAAGCTCCCAAATGCCTGAAGAAAAGATTACCAGATCTAAAAGGAGTAAATGGCTGTAACACACTAATTGTTGGGTATTGCAACACCCCACTGTCTCTTCTGAACATGTCATCTAGACAAAAAATAAGAAAACATATACACGTCTAAACAATACCATAAATCAAATAGACTTGACAGACATCTCTAGAATCTTCCATCCAAAAACCATGAACTATACATTTTTCTCACCCCCATATGGAACCTTATCAAAGATTGAACACATGATAGGGCCTAAAAGAAGCCTTTCAGATTCATACACATAGAAACTATATTCAGTATCTTCTCTGAACCATGATGTAATTAAATCTGATATTAATTTTATGAAAAAAAAACTCAAAAATACACATACATATGGAAACTAAACAACTTACTCCTTTTTTTTTCTTTTTTTTGGAGAAGCTTTTGCCATAGGGCATGTGTGCTCGCCAGAAAGACAGAGAGAGACAGAGAGACAGAAAGCGAGAACTCACCCCCCAGGGGGGATGGCCACGCTGCAATCCCTTCTCCTTCATTCTCCTCTCCGGATCTTGGGCACGACGCAGAAGCGCCCGGCATGAGTTTAAGTCAATGGGTCCAGGACTTGAACCAGGGTCGACTACATGAGAGTCCAGCAACATAGCCATTATGCTAACTGCTACTCCCAACAATCTACTCTTGATTGACTTCACAACTACAGAAGAAATTAAGACTTAAATCAAAATATTTATGAAAACAATGATAATGAATACATGAGGTCCCATAATCTATGGGACACAGTAAAAGCAGTCATAAGACAGAATTTCATAGCAATTAGTGCACAGAATAAAAAAATGGAGAGGTGGCAAACATACAACCCAACATCATGCTTCAGGGACTTGGAAAAACAATAACAACAAAAATCAAAAAAATGTCAGGAGAAAAGAAATAATAATGATTCTAGCAGAAATAAATGAAACAAAAAATAAACTATACAGAAAATAAATGAAAACAAAAGCTTGTTCTTTAAAAAAATAAACAAAATTGACACACCATTAGTTAGACTAATTAAGAAGAAAGGAGCCAGATAAATAAAATTCACATTGAAACAGGCAATATTACAACAAACATAATAGAAATACAAAACACCATTAGAGAATACTATGAGCAACTATATGCCAACAAACAAGAAAACCTTAATGAGATGGACAAATTTCTGGATACATATAATCTACCAAGATATTATCAGGAAGAAACAGAAAGCCTGACTAGACCTGTAACAAGTAATGAGATTGAATCAGTAATAAATAACCTTCCAAAAAAGAAAAGCCCAGAATCTGAAGGCGTCACTTCTGAATTCTACAAAACTTTTAAAGAAGAGTTAATTCTCATTCTACTCAAATTCTTTGTAAAGTTCCAAAAAGAAGGAACCCTCCCAAATTCATTTTGTGAAGCCTCCCCCACCCTCATTTTCAAAACAGATAAGGACATGGCAAGAAAGAAAAACAACAGCCAATATTTCTGATGAATATAGATGCAAAAATTCTCAATAAGATACTAACAAATTGTATCAAACAACATATAAAAAGACTATACATCATAATGAGGCTTTTTTCCAGGGATGCAAGGGTGGTTCAACACATGGAAAACTACAATTGTGATACACCATGTTAACAGAAAGAAAGGTAAAAACCATATAATCATTTCAATCAATGCAGAAAAAAATACAACATCCTTTTATGATTAAGACTCTCAGCAAAATCAGCATAGAAAGGACATTTCTCAACACAATAAAAGCCATCTGTAAAAAACCCATAGCTAACATCATACTGAAACTGGTAGAGGATAAGACTGCCTGCTTTCTCTACTCCTTTTCAATATAGTGCTAGAAGTCTTAGCCAATGCAATTAGAAAAGAGAATACTATAAAAGGCATTCAAAAAGAGAAAATAATAGGTGAAATTATCTCTATTTGTAGATGACATGATTGTATACATAGAAGATCCAAAAGTATCCACAAAACAACTCCTGGAAGTAATTAATGATTACAGTAATGTGGCAGGCCCCAAAAATCACATATAAAAACCTATAGCATTTCTATATATGAACAACAAGCAGACTGAGGTAGAACTGAAGAAAGTAATCCCATTTACCATAGCAACTAAAAGTATAAGATACCTAGGGATAAATCTAACCCAAAAGTCAAAGACCTCTACTTCTACAAAGACCTCTATAAAATTAAAAAAAAAAAAAATAGAAAATGATACAAAAAAGTGGAAGAACATCCCATATTCCCAGATCACAAGAATTAATATAATCCAAATGACAATTCCACACAAATTAATCTACATAGTTAATGCAATCCCTATCAAATTAGTGAGACATTCTTCACAGATTTAGAAAAGACAATCACAGAATTTGTCTGAAAATCATAAAAAACCCTGTATTGCCAAAGCAATCTTGTGCATGAAGGTGGAGTAGGAGGCATCTCACTCCCTGATCCCAAAATATATTACAAAGCTGTGATAATCAAAACAGTATAGTATTGGCACAAAAACAAATATGGGGGCCAATGGAACAGAATAGAGACCCCGGAAATAAAGCTCAGAACATATACCCAATTGATTTTTGACAAACGGCACCAGTCAATACAGTGGGAAAAAGAATGCTTTTAGCAAATGCTGCTGGAAAAACTGTGTATCCACCTGCAGAAAGATGAATCTGGACCCCTACCTCTCACTTATAACAAAAATCAAGTCACAGTCAAATAATAATTTAAACTTAAAACCTCAAACTATAAAACTACTGGTGGAAAATACAGGCGAAACTCTAGAAGACATTGTGGTAGGCAAAGACTTTTTAAACAAGACCCCCAAAGCATAGGCAGTAATCCAAAGAACAGACAAGTGAGATTACATCAGATTAAGAAATTTCTGCCAAGCAAAAGATACAGTAAGTAGTGTGAATCAACAACCCTTAGAATATTTTTGTAAACTATGCCTCAGATAAGGACTGATAACCAGGGTACACAGGGAATCCAATGGGCTTACCTGAAAAAAAATGATCAACCCAATTAAAAGATGGGAAAATGAGCTAAACAAACAACTCTCTAAGGAGATCATACAAAGAGTCAAAAAGCATACCAAAAATGTTCATAAGGGAGATGAAAATGGAAACCACAGTGATAGCATCTAATGCCAGTCAGAATGGCTAAGATAAAAAAAATATATATATATATGATAATTCTACACAAATTAATCACAGCAAGGCTGTGGTGAAAAGGGAACTCTCCTACACTATTGGTGGGAATGTAAATTAGTCCAACCATAGTGGATCACAATATAGAGTTTCCTCAAAGATCTACAAATAGGACTACCATATGATCCAGCAATTTCACTCCTTGGTTTCTACCCAAATAGGAGAATGCTTAGTTGGAAAAGTGCTTTCACATCTATGTCTATTGCAGCATTATTCACAATTGCCAAGACATAGAACCAACCCAAATGCCCATGAACAGATGATTGAATAAAAAAAAAAAATGTGACACATATACTCTATGGAATACTACTCAGGCATTAAAAAAAAAGCAAGATCTTGGCATTTGATAGAAAGTGGACATATATGGAAAATTTGCTGCTGAGTGAAGAGAGCCAGGCTATGAATGAGAGACATTGTATATCTCCACTTAATATATGCTGACTGTCCACACTCTATGGTGGAAACTGAAAGATTAGAGGGTATATAAGCATAGAAAATGGTTATGAATATTGGGACAGTATGGGAAAAGGGTGGGGGAGTGAAGAGTGAGAGGAAAGGAATCAAGAAGAAAATAGAGATGCAAGATATTTATGGGACACAGAAGTGGATGGTTATCTGCTCATGATAACATGTATGATATCTTCAACCTGACTGGTGTAAAGTGTATTCATGTTCATAAATTAACTTGATAAGCTGCAGTGATGTATAGTCACTGAATGCATAAAATAAATTAAAAATTTAAAAAAGATTTAAATGTAAAAAATAAAATTGATTTATTCATGAAAAAGCGAGACCGATACAGGAACGCAGAAAGACAGAGAGATAGATTCCCCCAATGGAGTCCACACTCCATAATCTACCCCCAGTTCTAGCCAGCCTTGAACATGGGTACTATACACCAAATAGGCTCAAGTAGGCCCTAGGACATGAACTAAGAACTTTGTCCTGTGGCTCCAACTGTGCCACCTCTGCAGCACTGTCTGGCCCTACAACATAACATTTCCTAAGTCCATTGGGTTGAATCTGTAGATGTGGAACCAGCAGATACAAAAATCTGACTGTATGTGAAAGGCAAGAACAGAGGAATTACACACAAGTACTATTCTTCATTTATTGAATTTGCTTTCACAGGGTTATCTAGATGAATCATTTTGAAATAATTTCATTTGAAGTATGTTTGAATAGAAAAAATAAGGAAATACTTTGTGAATAGTGGAAATAAGGTTTCTCCTTTCAATGAAGGAATTTTTAATAAGGAAAGGCAAAGCTAGATGCAGCCCTTTGGTGTTGGCTTAGAATTAAAGGTATCAGCTGGAACTATGGCTTCTTTTATATATGCAGGTAGAAAAATATATGAATGCATTTCTGTAAATGTATGAATACATATCTCTTGAGAAGATAATAGAAGCAAAATGTGCACCAGTACCAATGAGAATATCAAGTGCTCAGTGCTTATTTTCCAATATTTTTGACTAATGGAAAGACTACTGGGGCAGGGAAAACAAGAGATGGTCCTGGATCAGAAACTAAGAAATGCTGAAGAGGCAACAACATGAAGGAGCTCTCTATGGTCAAATCTGAGACAACATACAGCAAAATATATGTGATTTTGTTCTAATGTAAACAGAATAAATAAATACTCATGATATGATTATAGTATAATGAAACTGAGAAGAGAAGAACAATCTATATTCAATCAATACAGAAAGGCTGACAAATATTACTATTACTTACCTGCAGCACTATTATTTCAGGCAAGAGTCATTAACGGAAAAACGTATTAAAAAATTAGTGGAAATGTATTGAATATTTGCATGGTCTCAACATGTCTTCCCTAAATACACTTAGTAATTTTAAAAATAAGAACATTACAATGGAGAAATCTGAGTCACATTCTCCCAAGTAAATAATTCAAGTTACCATCACCTCTGATACATATTGAAGTCATGTACCTTCTGATGTTTCAAGGAACTCGCAATGCTCATCAGTTCTGTGGTGTTCTTGCTATATCATGAATGACGAAAAAGACTTAGGAACTGCTGTGGTTTGGAGGAGACTAATGAGACATGAAAACTAAGCACGAGTTGGGATCCTGGAACAACAGAAGGCCATTATTGGAACAGTTGGTGAAATTAGAAAACAAAAAAACAAAACCTTGTAGTCGCATTAAGAAAATTTAATTCATTTGAACATTCTTGTTTAGATAATTCCACTTGAGTTATAGATGTTAACATTTGGAAAACCAGAGACAGAAACATGGGAATTTTTTGTCAAAATTTTTGCAACACTTTTAAATTCTACAATTATTTAAAATTAATATTAAAAGTACAAAAGTGATGAGTAAAAGTTTTTAAAAATGCAAAAATTAAATATCTCTTTCAACATTCATTGTATCCAGAATCTCTCTAAAATAAATAAATAAATAAACAAACAAACAGAAAAGAGATAATAATAATGGTTCAAAACTAGAGAGGAAGAGGCAGAGCTATGTTAACATAGTAACTGAAATTACTTATAAATTCTTAAATTTATTGTCATAACATAGAATATTTACTCTCTCAACCCTGTGATTAAGTTTATTTGTGTGTCATTGTAATTTTATTCTAAGAACCATTCACCATTAGGTGTCGGGAACCTATGAATATGCGATAAACCCAGTTGAAGTGTTGTAAATGGTTTTTAACAAAAGCTTGTTTTAGAATATAAGTACAATAGTTTTTTAAATAATTATTTATTTAATTTTATTCATTCATTTATTTTAATTTGACCAGAGAGAGACACACAGAGATAGAAAGAGAGAAAATGAGAAAGCAAGCCTCCAGATCCAGGAATTGAATTGAGGTCAGCCATGTGGGTGTGTCAAGCACCTTAGCCACCACACCATCTGCTGGCCCTCAAGAACAATAGTTTTTATGCAGTATTGCAACCTCATAGACTAATCAAGCCTTTAGATGTTCCACGTGGGTATGGTGAAATTTCTGAAATTAGGCTTCTGACAAAATTAGCCATTAAATTATTTGTTATTAGAGATATACCACCAACTTCTGTACTCCCAACGTTACAGTGCTACAAAGGACATTTCTTAGAAGAAGTTATAAACTTCAACAGGGGGCATTAGAGTACTAGAAAAACTGAGACAGGACTGGCATAAATGAAGAGTAGGAAATATTGGGAAGAGAGGGCTGGAATGTGACGCGAGGTAAAACACGATGCTCTGTAAGGCTGAATCTCATGAGAATGTTCTGAGTTTGTATTCTGAGATTTTCCTGTGTGCACTTGTCCATAACCCAGGACTGGCTGAGACTTGGGGTGGATAGTGGTGTCAAGACCCTAATGAGGGTGCTGTCTCTCTGTCTCTCTCTGTCTTTCTTACTCTTAAAAGAAATAAACAAACTAGAAAAAAAAATAAAGTGTTGGTAAGAGGTTAGGACTGATCATACAGGATATTCTAGGTCACTTAAGGATTTAGCTCCATATTACAAGGAAACTATAGAACTACCAGAGGGCTTCAGCAGATGAATCATAATATGAGAATTATACAGACTTTTGGAATTGCTGATGGAACCAAGAAAAATAAGTAAAATCAACTTCTCAATGTTGTGATTCGTTGGTGTTCACCAGGAAGCCATCATGAATTTCAGAATTTTTGAGGAAGATGCTGGTAACAGTCTTAAGTCTCAGATAGAATGAATCTGGTGAATCTCAGCTATACTAGTCTAGAGATAATGTGAAACTCTGGTCATGAAAGAGAGGTCTGTAAACTTTAGTTGTCTGCATCCTTGGAGGAGATGATGTTTACAAGCTCATTTGTTGTATATTAGTGAGTCTGTATGAATTGTCTCCAGTAAACAGTGATTTCTGCATTCCAAATCTCACTTCAGTACTTCTTCATCAAAGGGTCTAAGCTAAGTATCATCATGGAAGGTGATTCTATAAAACGTGTTTTCAGGCTCTACTTGTGAATGAAAGTTGAAAACGCCATAAAGTAAAAACGTGTTAATGGTGCTGTGTACGATTAATTTACTTATCGTGATACGTTCTAACTTATTATTAATTTAATGCTGATTACATTGACATCATGACTCAGAGTTTGAAAAATACTGACTAAATGAGTGAAAATATCCGATAATGCAAAAGCAAAATTCTGAATCAATGTGACATTATATGTACTTTATATTTAGCCATATAAAGACTTTATGAAATAGAAGGATCTTCCTTTCTTTTTCAAAATGTTGGCCTGTACAAGAAAATTTTAAAAAAAGACTAAATATATAAGATTTACTTGCCTCTCAAAAAAAAAAAAAAAAAAAAACTGTATTTGTCTGTTTTCAAAGAGAAGAATATGGATGGGAAAGTCCTTGGCTGTGACTGTGATATCAATAGAAACACCAGTTGAGACTCAGGCAATTAAAGAAATGGAATTTATAAAATGGTAAAAGTGGGAGCAAACTTTGCCCATCACATTAAAGATAGAAATTTAGATTATGTTGAAACTAAGCTTACTTTGGTTATAGGATTCTGCAAATTTTCCAAAGTGACTTACGGTAAAAATTTTACATTAAAAGTAAAAGAAACCCAAAGGCTACAACAGAAAATTTTATGGTGTATTAGGTAGTCAATTCAGTAGTGCAAATATGAAATGATATATGCTCCATTGATCAGCATGAGAATTTTATGAAGCATTTTTCTCTTTTGAATAAAGTTAACAGGTGTGATGACTTAAGCTTAACGAGTTGCCTGTGATTCATTTCCTCACAATCTGGAAGAAAGTTTTGATTCAGACAAATGTGACATTCACATTCAAGTAAAAGAGTGGCCTTTGGTTTTAAGACATCCACCTTCAGATGAAATCTCACCTATTTATATAAGCATTCTTTGTCACCTTTGTCCTACAAACCTGTGAATAAAAAGTCTTTTAATGCAATAATAAAAAACATGACCATTTTTTTCTTAACTGAAAGAATGTATATTTTATTTAATTTTTTTTTCAAACTTGAGCCAGACCCATAATCTCGTGGTTAGGGAATCCTACCCTACATGGTCCACTGTAGTTGAAATCCAGTCTCTGACAGCTTGAAGAACACAACAGGTGAATATACATGCATGTCCCAAATCCCAACAGATGGGGAAAGGGAGGAAAATAGATTGTCCTAAGGCTGTCCCCCACTAGAGGGTGCTTTCTCCCTCTCCCTTCCTGTTTCTTTGTCTCTGATGAGCACATGATCAACAACAAAAACCTTTTCAAATTTTTTTTAAGTTTATGTAGGTATTTCTTTCAAGAGAGAGATATACAAAGGAAGAGGGAGAAAAGATAGAAAGAAAGACAGGTTTCCTCCATAAGGTCCTTATATTATGATTCACCTACAGACTCAGCCTGCCTGGATCATGAGCACATGTGCATGTGCCCAGCATGTAAAGGGATGTTCCAGGACACAAGTCTGGGACTGTCCTCTGTTAATCTGGTTGCATTACTGCTCCATCTCCATCTGGCCTTATTGAGTTTGTAAGTTGGCATATAAAAGCAATTCAGTAGAAAGGCAATGGTGAGTTAATTTCACAGATGGGGTTTACCAGAAAAGAGAAATATATTTCTTCTAGACACTCTTTTTCATTCAAGTCTTTGATGTTCTCATGTTCATGACCTCCAAGCAAATCCATGCTTTTAGATGTTTATGGGTTTATTTCTGTCCAAAAAATATCTCTACTTCTTTCCTGAGGGCATCTCACATGAGGGATGGTAGAGAGTTTATTGTAATGTGTTGTCTTGTCTTGCCTTGTATTGTATTGTATTCTGAGAGAGATTTTTGGTATAGGGTACATGTACTCACTGGAAAGACAGAGAGACAGAAAATGAGAAAGCACCCCTCGGGGAGGATGGCTACACCACAATTCTTTCTTCTCCGTTCTCCTCTCAGGATCTTGAGCACACATGCAACATGCCTGGTGTGTATTTTAAGCCATGTGGTCCAGGACTCAAACCACTGTCAACTATGTGGGAGTCCAGCGAGGTAACCATTATGCCATCTGCTAGTCTAAGGTTTTATTGTTTAGTGTTTCATATCTTTTAAAATTTGTCATCTATCAGAGAAAACCATACCTACTGTCTAATTAAATAAAATATTGATACAGCTCATGGCCTGGTGATTATGACAGTTCAAATCCTGGACCCGGCAGCTTGAGAAACACATCAGGCATGTGTGTGAATTCCAAAAAATCTCAAAAGGAGGGAGAAGAAGAGGAGAAGACATGGCCATTTGACCATTCTCATAAGAGTCACATTATACTTTCCCTCTCTCTGTCTCTTTCTAGCTAGTGCACATACCCTATAGCCTTGACAGAATGTTAGTGTTTAAAAGATTCAGAAAATGACACAGATTGGGTTTTGCATCTGGGATTAAGTGATTTAGACACATGTAGGCCATGGTTGTCCTTTTCATCTTTTAGCCAGTGTCACATTCTTTCACAGCCCCATTCTCATCTTTCTTTTTTCTAGTGAAGTATGGCTGAGACAATTTTCTTTCTTGTTGTTTAATTTATCAGAGGATGCAGATGCTCGACAGAGAGGGAGAGTGAGAAAGCACCCTTATGTGGGGATTGGTCATGCCACAACCCCTTCTCCTCCATCTCTCCTTTTTGGGATTTTCAGCATGCACACACACACACCACCCACAGTGTGTGTGTGTGTGTTTGTGTGTGTGTGTGTGTTTCTTTCAATTTTTTATTCTTATTTTTACATCATCTGGCTTGTAAAGAGAATTTACCCAACACGACCTAGTGTGTTTTTAAGCCACTGGGTCCTGGACTCAAACTATGCAGTCGACCATGTGGGATCCAGCTGTCTTAACCACTGCACCATGGGCTGGTCTACCTGAGCTAGTTCTTTATTTTATAAGGTACAGTTTACATTTTCTTGATTTGTTTCATGTGTTTGAAAGAAATGTTTAACTATATATAATTATATCAATTCTATAATTAATATTCTACAAGAGTAATGTTCACAAAGACAATCGCTAAAAATGCTTATTTATCATTATATTATTCAAATTTTCTAATCTCAACACTTATGCCTCTTCCCAGGAGAAAACAAAACCAGTGAGAAACTAAAGCATCTTTCCTTACGTTATTATCAACCATTTTATTTTTTCTGAAGTTTCCCTGGCAGTCAGAAACTCAGGTTATCATTTTTTTTTTTTTTTTTTGAGAGAGGTTTTCGCTATAGGGCGCGTGCGCTTGCCAGACAGACAGAGAGAGACAGAGAGACAGAAAGTGAGAAATCACCCCCCAGGGGGGATGGCCACACTGCAATCCCTTCTCCTCCATTCTCCTCTCGGGATCTTGGGCACGCACGCACACGTGCCCCACGTGAGTTTTAAGCCACTGGATCCGGACACAAACGGCGGTCGATTACGTGGGAGTCCAGCGACATAGCCATTACACTAACTGCTGGTTCCCAGGTTATCATTTTTTAATGTTAATCTCTCACTAAGGAATTTTTGTAAACAAAGATGTTTTCCTCCCTAAAAGTATCCTGAAATCAATTCACTAATATTATTTACATTGCAGGGCTTAAAACACAAATTAACAGCAAAGGTAAATTACCCAATCCTTTGAGCACTATTATAACATTTTTTTGTTTACGTTTAGAATCATTTTATTTAACTTTATTTATCCATTTATTTACTTTTTTTCAGTTTGATCAGAGAGAAACAGAGTGAGAGAGCACTAAGAGAGAGATAGAGAGAGAGAAAGAGAGAAAGAAAGTGAGAAAGCAAACTGCCAGGTTTGGGACTGGAACCACGGTGGGCCATGTGGGAGTCCAGAGCCCTTAACAACCATGCCACCTGCTGGCCCTGCATTATCATAACATTTTAAAAGTGCTTAGAGTAAACATTTTAGTTACAGATTAAAATGTGTAGCACAAAAGGTGCTTTAGAAGTTTGTCATTAGCCATAACTAGCTTAGCTTTCTTTTTTATTCATGTCTATTTAGTAAAAATTATTATTAATATTATTATTTTTTTTAATTTGAGTAGAGAGAGACAGAGGTGGGGGGGGGTGGGGAGAAAAGCAGGCTGCCAGGTCCAGGATTCAAACCATGGTTAGCCATGTGAGTCCAACGCCTTAACCACCATGCCACCTGCCAGCCCTTATTCATGGCTTTAAAAGCCCAGGTCATACTTCTAATGTGACCACTAAACCATATTAAAATAAAATTAGTAATATGATTTTGGACTAGAGAATTTTTTTAGGTTCAACATCCAAACCCACCTGTTGTGTCACTGTACTCTTCCATTGGCAATCCTAATTTCCTCTGTAATATTCTTTTCATCCTGCCTGTGCTGTGGGGGTTTAACTTCCTGTCCTGAATTGAACAAGTTAGTTTTTTTCAATAAGCAATTCATTTTGTTCCTGGGTTGGGTTCTCAACTAGTTCCATAAAATCAAAGGCCTCTCTTTGGATAATTTCCTACTATCACTCAAGGCTCCTGGCTGATATTGTTTTATATCTATTTCTTGGTCTCTATATTGTATATTATAAGAGATCACAAATATCCCTTCTCTTTCACAGGACCCTCTTGTGCTCACCCATTCTTGGTGCACTTCTCTTTATTCTGCACTGATTCATTGGGCAACTGCAGTCCATTTTTATGATTTTGAATTCTTTACTTATGCTAAAATCTCCCACATTGGTACCTCCAGCCTACATACCCAGTTGTGTGTTGCAAGCTGAAAACTGGATTCCTACAGCGATTCACACTTCATCAAGATTCAGATCAGGAGTTAACTTTAGTCTTTCCTCAACTCAGAGGCGGGGTTAACTGTCCTCTGTACCATTGTTGTGGTCTATGAACATCTCTCTGAAACATTTACTGTGCTGAGTAATGATTATCTGTTTTACCTGCTAACCTCTTATTGAATTGCAACTTTTCTGCAGACAAGAATTTTGCGTAAACCAGCCTTGTATTTCCAACATCAAGAAGAGTTTTTTGTAACATTTTAGGTAATAGATAAATATGAGGACTTTGTTTACTTGTTTGTTTTTAAGTTCAGGTCTTTCAGTGAAGAATTCAGTTTTCTTGGAAGTAATGGGTATTGTGCTAACATTTAGATAATTATTTTCCAGGGAAAATTTAGACATAGTTTATGGATGAAATTGGCAGCTGGACTATATAACCTCTAAAGTCTATTCAACCATACCTGAAATTTTATAAACCTACAGTCTTATCATTCTATGAAAAAAAAATTACATAAGAAGAAAAAGTGAACTTCTTTGGGTACTTTATCCAAAGTTTCTAATTAATCACTTTGCCAGTACTAAATGTGTTGCTTAATTGCTCAGAAATCAAATTACATTAACACTACCAAAAGCTATTGAAAATTGGCACAAATACCATTAACAGATGAATTATCATTTAAATTAAATGCTTCATCTATTTTATTATTTTAAAGTCATCACATGATTTAGAGTAAATGAGCATACAACTGACATTTTTCTTTTGGCAACTATTTGGATCTTCTAGGGACAAGCTCTGCATGTGAAACAGGGAAGAGTGACCTCTAGTTCGACTTCATTCTTAATGTGTTTTATCACATTTACAAAGCAAGATATTTGAGCACGCTAAAAGATGATAGAAATAAAAAAAAGTAAAATGGACAAATTTTAATGCTAAAGCAAAATACATGCCTACATTTAATGGCTAGAATAATATATATCCAGATTCATTTGTAATGGTGTAAGTCAGGCATCTTCAGGATAAGCACATCACTTGGAAAAAGGGTATGAAAAATCTGAAGGTGTTTAGGATTAAAAGTATATATAGTTTATACCTCTTTTAGAGAAGAAAAAGTAGATTCGAAATTATGTGACTTGCTTAAGGTCAAGGAAATGCCAGGAGTTCGTGTTATTCTTCCTTATGACTTTGTTTGTTAAGGTCAGAATATGATGACTGCTTTCTTATACTCCATGTTTACTTCTGAAAAGATTGTGTATAACCCTTGGGAACCAGCAGTTAGCGTAATGGCTATGTCGCTGAACTCCCACGTAGTTGACCGCAGTTCGCGTCCCGGACCTGGTGGCTTAAACTCACGCTGGGCGCATGTGCGTGCGTGCCCAAGATCCCGAGAGGAGAATGGAGGAGAAGGGATTGCGCCGTGACCATCCCCCCTGGGGGGTGATTTCTCGCTTTCTGTCTCTATGTCTCTCTCTGTTTGTCTGGCGAGCGCACGCGCCCTATAGCAAAAACCTCTCCAAAAAAAAAAGATTGTGTATAACCCATTAGAGTCACAATGGACATCATGCCCTGTGGGCTGTATCACGTCTGTGTTGTGTGTGGGGGGCAACGGTGTTACAGTAATTCTGAAGGAAATCAGGTGGAAAGTGATAGAGGCAATAAACTGGGAGATTAGATGATCAGAGATTTTTTCCCCTCCAAAATCAGTGTTTGTTCTTACAATTTAGCTTCCTCTTTTTCTTCTATCCCTTCTCCGCAACATAAAATACTGGGTCCCAATAACGACATTTGAAAGTACGATAGAAATAAAACTTTCATTCTAAAGGAGAAGAGTAAAGAAATAGACTCCGAGAAACATCTCCACACCCTGAAATTGCCCAAAGCTTAATTGCCTCGGAACATTTCCCAAGTTTCTGTGCACTTCAAGAGCACTCGGGTAATAGTGGCTTAAGAGACAATTTTCTGAAACTTAGAGATTTGAACTTCGTTCAGTGGTGGTTCTGGAGCTAATAGACAAGGCTGAGCCCAGCAAAATTCCATGTAACAAAGGTACCCAAACCCTCTTGTAAAGATTTCTTCTTTTCCTCAACATGCATCTCCCTTTGGCTTCCATCGTTTTCTTCTCAGATACAGAGAATTATACTAATATAAAGCCAGAAATATCAAGGTTTTCCATTGATAACTGATAGGTACTCTTACTATGTTTGCAATTTTTCTCGAAGTCTCATTCTTTTGTATATGTGCATTTTCTATTTTCACAATTAATATTTTCTTGTGTACAATTTTACTACATAGAAATTTTTGAGAAATTACTTTAACTTTCACCAGAATATTAAATAATTAATCTTTTTACACACACACACACACACACACACACACACACATATATATAGTCAAATGAGATATTCTACAGAATGTGTTTTCTCTGTTTAACTGCAAGAAAGGCATATTTTCCCTGTTTAATTAATCAAGCCGATATTCATTTCAAGGGACAGAATTGTACCATTGTGAAGTTTCAATAAATTATAACTCTTTCAATGGTTAAAGGCAACATTTTCCAAGCTTAACATAATGGAGTTGGATTAATTCATTCAGAGTTCCATTCTCTGGGACTGAGATATGCTTGCCTCTAGGCAAGTGGCATGAATTACTCAAGACATTTCTTACTGAGAAAGCACACTGTAGAATTAGAAATATCTTTCCCAGATCCTACAATGCTTTTGTTTACCCTAAACCTTCAATAATCACTAATATAAACTGTCATATAGGAATCAATACGGGAGTTAGCTTTCTAGCTAATAGATAACTTATACTGAAGTCTTTCTTTAGATATTGAGAGAATCATTGTCACAAATGAAGTTGATCAGCTTCTGAGAGACTTAAAACTGGTTGATAGATTTCCTTTAAAATTCTATTTTATTATGTATTAGGAAAGGGAAGTAGCATTAGAATTGGAATGACTGCAGATTGTCCTGCCAAATTGTTGAGTGATGTCATAATAATTCACATAATTGGAGAATTTTAATCTTCCTCACAGTCTGTAGATTTTGGAATCTTTTGGATCACAATAAATTCTAATAAAATCTAATTCAAATATTTAACACTTCAAAAGGTTAACTCTTACAGAGGATATTTGAACTGGATAATTTAATATTTGTATTTTTAATTCATCACATGAAAATTCTTGAATATATACCATAATGTAATTTGTCCTTTTGTTCAACTATACATATGAATTTAATTTACAGAGAACAGGGAGTCTGGGTCTCTGCCTAGCATCCCCACAATACTGTGATTTTATTGTTCTCTGTGATTGTTTATTGACAGTTTAAATGGGTGTCTTGAATTTATTCTTTTCTAAATTTAAATATTTATTACTCCCTTTAATGGGGGAAATTATATTCAACAATTTGAGGATCATGGAAAGATATGCATACCAATTCAAAGGGTCTACTATATAATCGTATTTATAAAGTAATTATCAAATAATGTGAATAGAACACTTAACTAGGTCTTACTGGACAGTGATTTTCAAGAAGTTAGGAACCTAAATGTTCTTTTTGATATGTCTTTCTTCCACATCATAGCCAAGTCCTAAAAATTTTAATTCTAAATATGTCTGAGATGTCTTCTATTCTCATTATACATACAGCTATCAATCGATACTATGCTTCCACCAAACTTAACCTTAATTATTCCAAAAGTTTGATATCCTTTATAATCAACTTTTCAATAGGTAGATATTTTATACACTATTGTGTGATCATATCTAATCACTTCCATCAGCACATATATGTGTGCATGTGCATACACACACATGCACACACACATACCACTTAGAATCCTTCAAGACCAATTCTTGGTTGAGAATTCATAGCGTGTCTATCTTAACTGTTTGGTAGAAATCACCAGTAATGAATGAAAATGGACCTGATGATTTATTTATTGTTTGTAGGTTAGTAATGATCATGGTGATTTTTGTCTTTCAAGAAATTGATTATTTTGGGACCTGCAGGTGGTGTGGTGGTTAAGGCGCTGGACTCCCACATGATCAACTTCAGTTCGAGTCCTGGACCCAATGGCTTGAAACTTGTGCCAGGAATGTATACTTGCATGCCCAAAATCCTGAGATGAAAATGGAGGAGAAGGATGGCCGCATGGCTATCCGCCCTGGGGGCGGGGGGGGGGGGGGCAATTTCTTGCTTTCTCTCTCCAGTGAGCACCATAAACTATAGCAAAAATCTTTCAAAAAAAAAAGAGAGAAATTTATTATTTCATGTATATTATCAGATTTGTGGGCATAGACTTGTTCACAGTGCTTCTTTTTATATTTCAGTGTCCATGGGAAACATAGTAATAACCTCACTTATATTTCTGGTATTAGTAATTTTTATGTTTTCTCTTTTCTTATTAATCCTGGCTAAAGTTTTATTTGTTGTGTTAATCTCTTCAAATAATCAGTTTTTTATTTCAGTGACTTTTCTCTTCATTTTCCTCTTTTCAATTTTGCTGATTTCTGCTCTAGTTATTATTTTATTCTTGTTTTAAATTTAATTTGCTCCTTTTATAGTTTCCTAATGTAGAAACTTTTGATGTTGATTTTAGTTTTTTTTGCATTTCTATTTCATATATTTTGATAAATAACATTGTAATTTTATTCAGCTCAAAAAAAATTTTTTGGAGAGAATTTTGTTCACCAGAAAGACAGAGAGAGACAGAGAGACAGAAAGCAAGAAATCACCCCCAAGGGGGATGGCCACACCTCAATCCCTTCTCCTTCTCCTCCATTCTCCTCTCGGGATCTTGAGCACGCACGCACATTCGCACAGCATGAGTTTAATTCACCAGGTCTGGGACTCAAACCGCAGTCAGTTACATGGAATTCCAGCAAAATAGCCATTACACCAACTGCTGATCCCTTTTATTGTTTTTTCAAAAATTGTTTTAATGTCTCTCTTGAGATTTCCTTTACATATAGACTAGATGAGTACTATTAATGATCTAAATATTTGGGGATTTCTAAGCTATATGTCCACTATCACATTATAGTTTAATTACTATAATAACATCCTTTGTATGATATATAGTCTTTTAAACTTGTGAACTGTTTATATGATCAAGAATATAGTTTACTTTGTGAATGTTTTGTTCAAGTTGGAGAATGTGTGTTCTACTTTAGTCAGATGGAGAGTTCTATAAATGACAAGTAGGTCAATTTGATTGTTATTGATAGTCAGGTCATATATACACTTACTGAATTTCTGTCTGCTTGACCTATCAATTAATAACAATATCAATTAATGAAGTTGGATTCATCTATTTTTTTTTGGAGAGCTATCAGTTTTGCCCCATATATTTTAATGTTTTGTGTTAGGTGCCTATATATAATGGATTAATATGCATCTTAGAAAATTTCTTTAAATAGTATCCTTCTTTATCCCTGATAATTGTATTTATACTGAATTATGCTTTGACAAAAATTAATATGGCTAGTCCATTTGCTTTTGATTACTATCTGCATGGTATATCTTTCTCTGTCCCTTTACTTTCATGTATCAATATCTTTATATTGGGTCATTGGGAAAGTCATGACACACTTGTTGCATAGAAAAACATAGAAAAATACATGATGACTTTCTTGACCTAATATTTAAAATAAGTTTTGTGCAGACAACATGATTTTTTAACATTATGACAAAAATTCTTCTTTAATTGGTGTATTAAGGCCATTCACACTTAAATGAATTATCATTGACATATTTGGATTAATATCAGCCACATTTTATAGTTTTCTATTTGTTACCAGAGGCTTCTTTTCTTTGACCTCTCGTGTATTTTCTATGATTCCAATTAACTTCTTCCCACAGCATATTAATTGTGCTTCCTTCGAAAAAATTGCCATAGGGTTTATGTATTCACACACAGAGACAGAAACAAAAAGAGGTAGAGGGGGAAGGAAAGAGAGAGGAAGAAATCCACCCACTCCCCTCCCTCAATGGAGTGTGATCATAACACATACCCTTAGCCTCTACTGCTCCATCTTATCAGGATTATATCTGTGCATGTGCACCCACCTTACGTGTTTTTCAGGTTGTCTAGACCAGGATTTGAACTGTGGTTGACTATGTGGGATCCAGGTCTCTTAACCATTAGGGTATGGGACCCACCCTAATTATACTTTAGAAAAAATTTAATGGTGGACTATATTTTAAATAATCTAATTCCATCTTCAAAAACTATTATTTCATTTCATGTGATGTACAGGTACCTTACAGTGCAGTACTCCCAATCCCTACCCTGCTCTCATGTGATATTGCATCATTCCTTTCACTTACCATATGTTAAAATCACCTAATATGTTGTACCTGAACCTTCTCTTGTTTTCTAAGCATATTGTTTGTTTAACCTTTAAATATGCTAAACTTTGTAATTTGTATTGTTCCACTCAATGAGCCATTTCTACTCATGCACTCTCTTGCTGCTTCTTTGCAAGAAAGCAAGAGTAGTCACCCTTCAGCTTTTAGCTAACATATCATACTCTTAAATATCAGTCTCTTCTAAAGAGATTTGTAGATTGTTCCATTTTACACACTCACTGTACTTTAGCATTTTTTTCTAACTTTAGTACACTTACTAAAATTAGTATCAATTCTGTATTTATTCAAGTTTTATATTCCATACTAGTCTTCAATATTCATAGAACAATTATCACTTACCTATTGTTAATTTTTCCTCCCCAGAGGTTATGTGTGCTCTTCAGAGAGAGAGAAGAACCTTCCTGAACCCCAATAGGGTATGTTCGCATTGCAAACTTTTTATCTTTTTTCCTCCATTTCTCCATCTGGTCATGATTGGGGACACAAATGCACACTTTCCCAGCATGTTTTTCAAGCTGCTGGGACTGGGATTCAATCCATTGTCGGTTATATGGGACACAAATCCAACGCACAGCGCTTCACTACTGATCTATAGTGCCGCCCACCCCCATTATTTTTTTTTTCTTTTTTTTGGAGAGGTTTTCGCTATAGGACGCGTGCACTTGCCAGACAGACAAAGAGAGACAGAGAGACAGAAAGCGAGAAATCACCCCCCAGGGGGGATGGCCACACCGCAATCCCTTCTCCTCCATTCTCCTCTCGGGATCTTGGGCACACACGCACATGCTCCCAGTGTGAGTTTTAAGCCACCAGGTGTGGGACGCGAACCGCCGTCGACTACGTGGGAGTCCAGCGGCATAGCCATTACGCTAACTGCTGGTTCCTCCCCCATTAATTTCTTATCTCACCACTGCTGCAGCATTTAATAAGTACCGAGGAAATCTTTATAGAGTAAGTGAACATGGAGGGAAGCTGTGTAGCTTAAATGATTCAGAAATAGTGTCTTCTAAACTAGAATACTTCTTTGACAGTTCAGTACTAAAAACCTCTATTTAAAGTAAAATTGTGGGGCTGGCAGGTGGTATGGTGGATAAAGGCACTGAATTTCCATATGGCCAATGATAGTTCGAGTCTCAGTCCTGGTGGCTTGCTTTCTCACTTTCCCTTTCTCTGTGTGTGTGTCTAGTTAAATTAAAAAATAATAACAAATGTAATTAAATAAATAAATAATTCTTTAAAAAAAAAGTAAAATTGTTAGAGAATTCTTCAACTAAGTTGACCAGACAAACTTTGTTTTGACTAACATGTAGTAATAGCTGAGTAGGATACTGTTTTTGTAAATCATATCCTTTGAGAAATGCTTCCTTTTCTTACCTTTCTCAATCAGAGACAGGTAAACAGTAACCTGTAAGCCAAATGTGACTCATAATCTGTTGTATAATCTGTGAGCTAAGAGCTATTTTTACATTTTTAAGTAATCAAAACATTTTTCTAGAAGATTTTTATGACTTGTGAAAATTATATGACTGTCAAATTTCACTGCCTACAAATAAAATTTGAGAACATGAGCACATTCATTGATTAACCAATGACTATTCTATGTTTTATAATACAGTAGGCAAGCTGATTACTTGTGACAGAGATTGTGTATTTTCATGTTTAAAATACTTATTTTCTGGCTTCTTACAGAAAAAAAGTTTGCCAATTCCTGGTCTAAATAAAAACATATCAATGATATATGTGAGGGAGATTATTCAGCTCTAGTGTCATGACCACCAATATTACCATGTTAAGTAGAACTGAAAAAATAGATCAGGCACATAAAATGTCCTTCACAGAAAATTAGAGTAAGTAAAACAGGGTGTTGGAAAAAGAATAATTCTCATAGTTTTATGACCCAATTACCAATCCTAGTTTTCCTCATTATCTAATGATTTTGGGGGAGATGCAGAGCCTTTATTTTTCACTGTCTTTAATCCATGTGAATGTCATCTAAACAAAATCATATCTACAGAAAAAAATTATGAGCAGCATATTAATACTGAAAATATTATAAACAAGTCACTGTGACAGTCCTAAATTATTGTCTGACTTTTACAGAAACACAAACCAAACACCCTTATTCGAGTCCTTCTTTGAAAGATAATCTCTCACTTTTGATCTGCTGTTGATCTGGAAGAGTGACTTCAGTCCATTGGCTGGTTCCTGTTTTTGATTTTGAGCCTGAACAATGCAGCAGTTTTCTATATAGTGACTCTTAAAGGTTTAACCTGAAAAAAATATCAGTAAGACTCTGGAATAGCTGTGGCTATTAGACTTATCCCAAGATTTGGGCTAGACTTTATCCAAAGGAATGCCAGCAAAATCTGCAGCAGATGATCTTCTGTTGCCTTGTCTTTTCCCACTATATTTGGTATTGAGGTGTCAGTGGTTCTTGCCTTCAAGATCAGGTGGGGGGAGTTGCACATATTTGGCATGACTTCTAATCCATAAAAACTTTTTCAGTGAAGTCAAAGTATAGTATGCATGAAAGCCAATAACAGAGGCATCAACTATTTCAAATTTATATATGCTTCTTCCTGAGTGACCTAGGTAATGTCTCTTCTGATTTTCTGAGTTTTATTCATCTGCATAATATGGATTCAGAAAGTCTACGATGCAATATCCCCTTTCACATTTATTTTAAGTCATGGGACAAAGGAAAGGGGGTGAAATAACAGAGTATCCTGTAGTTAAACATGTTATAATGAGGTGGCACTGATTTTTCAGAGCCTTTGGATTTTCTGACTTGTGATTTTTAAAATTGCAGAGCTCAAATTCCACACAGCACAAATTAACCTCTAAATGAGAGATTTTTAACAAGCTAGTCTTATCTTGGGACAAAATCTAATTATCAGCAATTTGTGGTTCAATGAAAAGAAAAATGTCTGAGCTTCTCTTGGGAGAAATAGAAAAATCTTCTGTTGTGAAGTATTTAAGTAATATGTGTTATCATCCTTTAACAAACACATAAATAAGATTTGCACAGAGAAATTTAGTAGCATTGATTGAAATAATAAGTCTAAATATCAAAATTTAAATGGAATATAAAGGAAATTGAAGATTGTTTTAACAGACGTGGACATATAGAGTTAGATGATTGATATATGGAATTATAGCAAATTCTCATATATTTAGCAGACCTTGCAATATTGATAGTATAGATGCAAACACTGAGTTTAAGAATGATTATATATAGGCAGCTTAATTGCTTTGTGACAGAACTGGGATTAAAATCCAAATTTGTCAATTTTTAAAATCTTTCTTTGAATTAGTTCAATTTATCAACTCCACAAAGTACTTCAAAATAATATTGAACATGATAAAATAGATACATTTTTGCAAATTTTGAGTTAATTAATTAAGCAATAAATAAACAACAACAGAAAAATATCCTTTGGAATTGTAGGCATGGGAAACTCTGAAGTCTGTAGTTTGTAAATTAATTATCATTGGGATCAATTTTTATTTTGTGATCAAACATAACTTCTGTTAAATAAATTACATTCCTAAAGGACACATGTAACACAGCAGCTCTTTTGCCTTCCAATGATGAACCAGGGTAGTGGTGGGAAGTGAGGCCAGGGAATATAATTGAAGAATTTAATAAAGAATTTAAAAACCTTTAGAATATATGAGAAACTCTGTCCTAGGAAGGAGAGCTTTATACTAGCATGCTAGAACATGAAAAATCAAGGCACTTGATGGATAGTCTATTTCTTAGAGTGAGTCAGTAAAAAATTAACCAAGCAGTTAGGTGTATTTATTTAGGAATGGGATCCATATGTAATATGAACTGACATTTCAGACTTCTGATAAGTTGAGCTAAGATGACAGCACTATTTAATAACAAGATGAGGGCATTCCAGTGATGACTTCCTGTTTTGATGTGGAATTTGATTTCTATGTAGGGATAGTTGTTATGCTGCTACTCAACCATAACTTTTGTTTCATGTGTGCTTTTTATATCATAAATAACCTAAGCTATATAACTACTTTTACCAGCATTACTCCCTGATACTATTCAACAATGTAAAATAATTATACTTTAATTTAGCTTAAGTTAAAAGTCCTATGTCTTTGATTAGCTATTTTATTTTCCTTTTTTTTGGAGAGGTTTTTTCTATAGGGCGCGTGCGCTCGCCAGACAGACAGACAGAGAGCTAGAAAACGAGAAATCACCCCCCAGAGGGGATGGCCAAGCCGCAATTCCTTCTCCTCCATTCTCCTATCAGGATCTTGGGCACGCACGCACACGCGCCCGGCGTGAGTTTAAGCCACCGGGTCCGGGACTCGAACCGCGGTCAACTACGTGGGAGTCCAGCAACATAGCCATTACGCTAACTGCTGGTCCCTTGATTAGCTATTAAACCCAATTTTTAAACAGCATTGTTTAAAAATATTCTTGACATTTACCTTGGCATTGTGAGCATGTACCTAGTTTTGCATTGTTTGCTGGCATTTCAATTTTTGTGCACATTCATAGACATTTTAAGGACTGTAAAAGAGGAAGACATCATAAATTAGTGACATATAACTAGGACACAAATTATTTTTACTGTAAATTATAACTGTAACAAAAAAGTTTTATGATACTTTCTTGTTCCAAATATAAATGTGAAAAACTGAAAAATGTATGTGTTAGGAAGCATCTACACTAGATTATGAAACAATAGATTCTAATAGCTTCAAAGGAGCTATTAGAGTGATTGTGTCAAAAATATGCACTCTAACTGTTCCTAAACTTGTATTTATATAATAGGAGTTACAATGGCTTATTAGAGCAATTACCCATGTACTAATGAAGAAAGAATAAACAGCTTAAAACAGTCTTATTATAAAGACTGGCAGTTACATACAAGCAAACCAGTCCTAAGTCTTTGATACATGAAAACAAACACTTTAGATATTCTTGTGGGTTCTCTGTAATAATCCCTAAACACAACTCCTATTTGGGAATAAAAATACTGTATATACTTGCAACAATACTGAAATAAGAATTACAGGATTGTGACAGAAAATCATATCCCATAAATTGTGTCAAATTGTTTTGGAATAAAAGGACATGAAAATAGGAGGGAACATCTGAGCTTTTGTAGATACTATCATTGAATAGCTTCCTTATTTTATTTAATTAGCATCTGTTTTAGTCCATTATGTTGCTAATAATGAACATACTTGAGTCTAAGTGATTTATTTAGCTCATAGTTTTGGAGGTCCAAGCTCAAAATGCTGCATTGTTGAGAGTCTTGTTGGAGAGGGATACAGGGTATCACACGGCAAGAACTTGAGCAGATCACAGTATGTGTCTATGTCCATGTCATTTAATAAACCCAGTAAGCCCATAGGCCACATCCTTATGCTAATCACTTTACAACTGGCCCCACCTTTCAGCACTACAATTGGGTAAAGTCTCCACCCTCTCAGCACTGTGGCTCACCAGATTTCAATACATAAATGTGGGGGAGATGCATTTAAACCATAGAAGCATTCATAAATAAAGACAATAATGGATGATTTTTGCCCTCAGGTGATGGTGTTATTGTTGTTACTGTTTCATGTTTGTATTCTAAATTGAAAAAAAGAAAGTTCATACAAATAGGCTAATTAACAATACATTACAAAAGCACAAGAAATGTAATATGGCCTTCATTGTCAAATGAGTAGTAAATCCTATGTGCAACAGCTTCAGAGAATGTGTAAATAAATCTCTAAATCTCTTTTTAGTTAAAGTGATTTGGGCAGTTTTTGTTCAATTTTAGTTTCCAGTGAGTTTCAATGTAAAGAGCTTTCATTTGCAGAGACAGGAGACACTGATAACACTATGTCAGAAGACAATTTACAAACTAGTAGGCTGAATTATAATAAATCTCACTTGGCTAAAGATGATAATGATGTGATAAACATTGTTTCTTTCCCTATTCTTTTCTACAGAGAGAACTTAGAAACAATTTGTGGTATTTCCACAAACCTATTGGAAATTTGTTATTTTCATTCCAGTCAGGCAGAGCTGATATGCACAAGGGAATTTCAACACTATACCTAAATTTGCAAGTGTAGAATCAACCAGCGTAATCTAGACAATTCCAACCATCCCATAAAATGTTCTCATACATTTTTGTCCCCTGGTAGACTTTTAGACACTGAAATCTCTCCTAATATGGCATAAAATGTTATATGTACTTTCCTGTTAAAAGAGTTTTTTAAAAATGTTCTATGTCCATATAACATAATCACAACTGCTCTCCCAACTGCAATGTTTTTGACTTTTATTAATTTCATATCTAACCCACTTATTACTGCATTACTCAATGTATATCATTAACAAATTGGCATGAACACTGAAACTATGTAGGAATGTTGGCATTATAATCCTGAGAAGGAAGAATTAACAGGGAAAATATGTCACTTCACCTATCACTGTTCAACTAATTGAGTAAAGAAAATATATGCTTAATGGACGTAAGGTTGCTGTGAGTTTAGCTGAAGAATTACCCTAGCAAATATTAAAATCCTTGCAGAATTTATTTTGATAGCAATTATATTTTTACATTTTTGAATTTAATAAAAGAAAAAACTATAATAGATATAAGTAAGTTTTTATGGAGTACTGATTATGTACTGATTTTGAATACTGATTATTGTACTAAGTGCTTTATATTAAATAGCCCTCTTACTATCAAAATAAGCTAGACAAGCTCATAGAGATTGAGAAACAAACTTTAAACACATAGTTGGGAAGCCATGGGCAATTTTAATTGATAAAAAGAAATGTCATTTAATTTTGTTATTCAGCCTATATATGTTGGTTCACTCTGCATAGGATTCCTCTACTACTACTGCTGCTTCTAAACCCCTTATTTAAAATTCAAGATACGTTCAAACTAAATTTTATTCTGAGGAGGCTTTCTGCATCCTTTTATTCAGAAGCATGTCTAACATTCCAGATATCTGTGTGATGTAGGTACATCTTTCTTAAGCACTTACTTCACACTATCTTGTCATTCAATTATACATACAAGTATTTTTTTTTACCCTGAATATATTATGAATGCTGCAAGTTCAGGAATTATGATCCTGTTATATTAGTATCTTGCAAAGACTCCATTAAAATGAGCATTTACTGAATTTATGTTGTATTCTTTCCTCCATAAATATGTTTTATTTATGCTTAGAGCTTTGTAAAATTTATTTTTTAAAGAATTATTTAATTAATTTATTTATTTGCTTATTTTAATTTGAGCAGAGAGGGACATATTGAAAAAGAGAGAGAGAGAAAGTGAGAAAGCAAGCTGCCAAGTCCATAACTTGAACTGCAGTTGGCCATGTGGGCGTCCAGCACCCTGAAACACTGCACCACCTGCCAGGCCCAGAGCTTAGTAAAATTTAAATCACACCTTCATGAAAACATGTAAAACAATAAAAACCTATGCATTATAGAATATATAATATTGGATTGTCAGAAAAGTCATGATGCATTATTCTGGTTTTCTATGCAAAAATGTGTCATGACTTTTCCAACAACACAATAGTTCTACCTATGACAAAACAGACAGAAAACAATACTAGATATCATGACAATAATTTAAATCAAGCACCACATTAGTATAAAATCGATTTATAAAATCGAAAACAAATTTGCTATGGTTGTTTTCCCCAGTATAGTATCATTCAGGAAAAGATAGTCAACAACTTTGTACAAAATCTGCTCAGTAATAAAACAATTTGGATCATGGCTTGGGTTCTTTTTTTGTGTGTACATAGTCTATTATGTAATAAATCATTGTAAGAGGAAAGCATAACTATGAAAAGACTTTAAGAGTGACCAGAAGGTAAACCATTCATTTCATAATAATGACATAAAAGTTACATATGGGCAAAGGCCTTAGTCAGTATGCAGGACTGGAGTTTCATAAAAACCAGTGCCTGAAATATTTTAATATAATTTGTTGTGTTTATTTAGATACAGACTACATTTGAAAACAATAATTTAGTAAATGCTGCTTTTTTTTTCCCCCCCGGTAAATTCCAGAGAAAAAAGAAGTAATAGAAACATACTCAAATATCTAAATGCCACCTTTTTAGCAAATGGAATTTTTTTGTTATTTGTGAACTTGTTTCTGACATTTGTAACAAATCTTGCTGTTCACAGATTGTTTTTATTAGAGCACTTGAACTTTCTTTGTGTCAGAATTAATACACTGGAAAACTATTTCACCTCAATCTCTTGAAACCTTAAGCAGATGGAAAGTCCATACTATACACAGCCCTTCCTCTCCTCCTTTTGTAACTGCTGCAAAGAAAGAGCATATATTTGCAACACAAAACTGAAAAGAAGAACATGCGCCACTTGCTGCTCCTGCTGCTGATATTTTTGAAGACAGCAAATAAATGCACTGAGATATTTATATTCTCATACAACCTTTCTGTATTTAAAATTTAAACTCAGATATAATGGCCATTCAAAAATACATGTATGGCTCACAACAGACACTAAATATAGAAGCAAACCTCTTGAGTGCTGGAAGGGCTCACTCTGAAGAACTGGCATGTAGCTTCCTTGTCTTTGAAGTTGATCATCTGACACAGGCAATCAGATCGCCAGGGTATAATGAAACTACTGTTGGTAGGTACTTCTATGTTTATAATGCCAACAAGTGAATTTAAAATAACCCACCAATGTTATTTTTAACCCCTGGGAAAGTTATTTTCCTACACAGGAAGGCAATAAAGACAGAGCCATGAATGTAAGAGGTGAAGACCAACTTTGGTTATAATATGGTGAGGGTTTTTTATTTGTTTGTTTTTGTGTGTGTGTTTTCACATTTCTCTTGAAATTGCTAATGAAAATAAATTTTTCGTAGAGAAAAATCACATATAACACTAATAAATATTTACCATGAAGTCATTCCTCATATGAAATAAATATTTCCCTAGTTTTGTATTATATTTAGTGTTTCTCCTTCAAGTAACAGGAATTTTTATATATTATCACAATATAGGTCAGAATTTTATTTTATTTTATTTTTTCTTCATTCTTTTTTAATATGGCATGCTATAATACATGGGAACCTCTGGAATTATCTGAGCACATTTAAGTGGTTAATGTGGGATACATGAGAATCTTTGCCTTTAATTACGGAATTTAGGATGCATATTAGCACTCACAATCAAATATGGCCTGTAGCCAATGTAGCCTAGAGGTTAACTATTGGATAACTAAAAGTGTAGTCAATAATAGCCTCAACCATGACTCATATAGTTTTTTTTTTTCTTTTTTTTGATTTTAAATTTATTTATTTTACATTAGCTCTCTGTATGTCATTGCAGCATGCAAAATGAGTTTTCTCATTCAGAATGCACTGTATAATTGTCTCATTCAAAGATATTACCATAAATGTTATCTTCAGCAAATAATTTTCTATTTCTTGATTTTTATATATTTTACTTCTCCCTTTTTTTCTCCCTTGCTTCCCTACCTCTCATCCTTTGCCATTTCCCACCTTCCTCCCACACTATCTGATATCCACAATTGCTTTCCATATTTTTTATTTATTTCACATTTTACTGATTTACAAAAGATCTTATCTAAACTAAATACTTTCTTTTTTTGTTTTAAGAAAGCTTTTTTATTAATTATTTTATTTAACTTTATTTATTTAAATTTGACCAAAAAGACAGAGAGGCAGAGAGAGAGAGAGAGAGAGAGAGAGAGAGAGAGCAAGCCTCCAGGTCTGGGACTCAAACCACGATCGGCTATGTGGAGTCCAGTGCCCTTAAACATCACATCACCTGCTGGCCCATAAATACTTTCAATAGTAAGTACAGTTGATATAAACATATCTGTGATCCCATGTCTGACTTCTGGCATAAAACTCAGTGAGTACAATGAACATACACTAAAGTAGCATCTAGCTGTGGCTATATAGCTTACTGTGGTCATTAACCAAAATCCACCAATTAATCATTAACCACAAGATCCACCATTTAAAACCAAAGGGCAAAATGATATCATGAGACATGATTGTGTACTAATTTACTTTTTTATTTTTATATTTGTAAGACTGTGTACGTAGTTGTTAGACATTTTATCACATTCTTTTTTTCATTTTTCATTTTAATTATGATTATTTATAAATTCAATCACTTTTAATCATTTAGATTATGTATTTTACCCAGCATGATACACATCTCAATCATTTCTTACAAACAGAAATTTAGACCTATAGACTTTACTAAATTAAGAGAAGAAAAAAAATCTAGGCAAACATACTTTATAGATGAAGCCGTGTGTTTCATATTATATAATGTGTCTTATTTCTTTATCTATTGGTTTAGATAAAATTAATTTTGAGGTTCAGGTAGTTATAGTCCATTATAAACCTTCATATTACAATGTCTCATAATTACTATTTTTTAATAGTTAGAAGGTATGTATATTCGCCAAAGATACAGAGAGAGAAAGAGGGAGAAAGCATCCCTCAGTGGGGTGTGATTACATTGCAATTACTTCTCTATGTTCTCCATCCTGTTAGGATTTGTAACACACACACACACACACACACACACACACACACACACACACACCATGTCTAAAAGTCCCTGGGCCTGAGATTCAAACAGGGGTAGGCCATGTAGGATCCAGTTCCCTTTACCTCTAAACTATGGGACCTCTAAGCTAGTTAATTATTAATATTTAAAGTTAGTTTTACAGGAAATAAAGTATCAAAATGATCTGTCCCATATCAATGGCCCTACCAGGAAGAAGATATGAAGTATGAGATCAGAGAGTATATATGAAGACCCACTGTGAGTGAGTTGAGACTCAGATTCCAGTCCAAGCTATTTTGCAAGATCAGTTGTTTAATGGCCTTTTTTTCAGAATGTAAAATAGAATTATGTGTAGAGGCAATCTCTATTTCTGTAGATCATAGTTGGGTAAGAGGAGTAAGTAGATGTCACACTTCACTAACAGATGACTAGTCTGAAAACCCTATATTCTGATATATCTTTTAGAAAGGATAAACAGTGTGGAGTCAGCAGGTGGCATAGTACTTAAGGCACTGAACTCTCACATGTTTGACCATGGATCAAGTCTCTTACCTGGCAGATTGGAAATCATGCTAGGTGTGTGTGTGTGCCTGTTGAAAAATCTCAGGAGAAGAATGGAGGAGAAGGGATTATACCATGCCCATTCCCCTAAGGGGTGATTTCTCACTTTCCCTTTCACTATCTCTGTCTCTCTCCAGCGAGTGTACACACCCTTTGGCCAAAAAAAAAAAAAAAAAAGACATTTAAAAATGATAATACTAAAAACTGATCTTTAGAAAAATGTTAAAGAATGAAATAATGGCCAATTAGTTTGATTTTTTATATTCACTGTTTTTTTATTTTATTTAATTAATTTGGTGTTCTCCAAAGTTCATTTTATGGAATTCAAGCTCTATTAGAGTTCTCAATTGGGATCCCTAGAAAAAACATAAAGCCAGTAAGAAAACAGCCTGATTCATTTTCAAGACTAACTTAATAAAATTTGCCGAACCAGCTTGGAGGTGTGACAATCCCAGAGTGCACATGCTTAGAAACCTCTTGAACAAATGAAGACAACAGCTCACTTTTAGGAAATGACTTGTCAACCTGGTGGCTGGTCAGCAGCCCTTTGCTCCTTTTTACTTGCTGGTTCTTCTCCCTCCTCGGGACATTAGGTGGGCCTTTTTCATGGGCTCGTCTGGGCTGACACCTTTCCATGAGATAAGCAAGGGCAGGGGAAGGTGACAATAAATGCCTTATAAAAGAATAATGAAATTTAGATGACATCCAGGAAGATTGTACAGATTGTACACCCCATTGTATGCCAATGAGGAATTGGGGGAGGGACTCACACACTATGGAGTACATTGCTACTTGAAACCATTTGGGTGTGTCTGCCCATCAAATGTACAGTCTTGCTTCGCCATAGCTTATGTCTCTTTGTCCATTCTTTGGCATTGGACAGGTGAACTTGTTTCTTACACAAGGACCATTTGGTCAAATATCTTTGGAAAACATAGCTTACTCTTGAAAACACCCAAAGTATATTTAAATTTATAAGACTTCAGGAAGACTTTGTCAAGTTGTGTTATTTCAGCATTTACCAAACATGATTGCAGAACACTTTTTAAGTATGTAATGCCCAGGAATATGTTGTGAAACTAATGTTTTAATTTTCTTTTTAATAACACAAATATATTACTCAAATACTATATGACACACACTGTGTTGGACCCAGGAATTTCAAAGGTGAAAATGTACATACTCCCATAATCATGTTTATGACTGGGTAAATGAGTGGGTAAATGAGTCTATTATTTCTTTGCTTCATGTCACTCTACACTTATTTCTTTTCTCAACCCATGGAAGAAAATATATTGGTATCTTTAAATTATCCAGGACTAATCAAAATGAACATGACTACTTCTCCCACAACCAACATTCTTCTTCCCAATATTCAAATATATTTTCAGAAAAGAAGATAAATATACAATAAAGAAAAAATTTCTAACCTGATTCTAAAACTGATCTTGTTTGATAACCATTGCCCTAGTTGTCAGAACTTTTCAACTCATTCATGATGACAGCGTGCTACATGCTAAACCAGGTGTTCTGTATCTTTTTCTCCCACTTCCCTTGCCTTTTTAAACCTCAGTACTTATAGACCTTTGTTTTAATCCCTCTTTGGTAGTAATAATTTTAATCAGATAGAAGAATCTATCCTAATAGTTAGCTATTAAACCTCACTGCCAGCAAATCTATTACAAAGCACTCTACTAAAAGATATTGATGCTTACCCTTTGTACAATGGATAATAGAGGATGTAAAGAAGCTTAAAGTCAGGGAACTACCTCTCAAAAGGCCCAAGAGATTTAGTTAGGGACAGTTTGATAAGGTTGAAAGACAACCATTCAGTGGCTACAAATGGAACCTGAGAATGCAGTGAACAGTCCTTGAGCAAGAGTTCTCTCTGGATGAAAATGGTCAACTTTATTCATTCTACCTCTTTATTTTCTTACTGGGAAAAGGTCTTTTACAACAATGGAGACATATTTTGAATATTTTTACCTTTTTAGGTGGGACCTTGTTCATATTCCCCCTTCAAAGTAACCTGGACTACCAAGACTCCAATATGGGTTCAACAAAGGCCCCTAAAAGGGGAAACACTCTTGCAGATCCATAAACTAGTTCAACAACAATTAGAAGTCTGTCATATCGAGGCCAGGCATTTGAGTCTTTGGAATTCTCCCATTTTCACAGTACCTAAAAAGTCAGAAAAATGGTGTCTCCTTCATGAGCTAAGAGACTTTAATGCTGTTATTCAACCTATGGGACAACTTCGACCTGGTCTACCCAGTTGCTGCTATTTCTGAGGACTAGCTGTTAATTATGATAGATTTTAAAGATTGTCTTTTTTTTTCACAGTTCCTTTTTATACAGATGATAAATGTAAATTTGCCTATTTGGTCCCTGTGAAAAATAATCAAGAGTCAACTCAAGACTTTCAATGGAAAATTCTCCCTCAGAGCATGATTAATAGCCTGACTATATGCCAACTCCATGTTCATTAGGCACTGCTTCTCTCTTGTAAAGCCTTCCCTCATACTTTTATTTTCCATCATATGGATGATATTCTTACAGCCTCTACCAAAAGACAACTGATAGCCCTTTATAAACACATCCAACAAACTACTAAACTTCATGGGTTACAAATAGCCCTGAAAGTTCCAATTAAAAAGTCCTTGACAATATCTTAGGTATACAGTCAGAACATGTCCAATTAGTCCTCAAAAGTTAACTTTAGATATTCTAAATAAACTTGTCCTTAATTCCTTACAACGAATATTTGGAAATATAAACTAGGTTCATCCCATTTTAGGACTAACTGCTAATCAATTATTAAGCCCATTTATCACTTTAAAGGGAGATACTGAACCAGCATATCCTAGGCAACTTTCTCCTCTAGCGCACAAGAGCTCCTCCTTGTAGAACAAGCTTTAGAGACTTAGCAATTACAGTGAGTCTCATTAAAAAATCCAGTTGACCTTATCATCTACAATACTTCCCACAGCCTTACTGGTTTTATTGGTCTTTATCCTAGAATTACATTTCTTAAAATGGATATTTCTTGGTTCCTCTTATCATAAAACCTTTACCCTCACCCTAGATCTTATTGCTACCTTATCATCAACGACTGTCAATGTTGTATTCAATTGTTTGGCTTTCTAAGAGGTATCTATTTACCCCTTACGCACATAAATTTTTAAGCCTTATTACAACAAAGCGTACATTGGCATTCTGCTTTTACAGATTTTATTTTATTTATTCTGTTTCATTACCCTTTCTCTAAAATTCTTACCTTTCTTACTCAAGTTTCTATTTCAGTCCCTACCAGATTCTTTTTTTTTTCTTTTTTTTTTTGGAGAGGTTTTTGCTATAGGGCACGTTTGCTCGCCAGAAAGACAGAGACAGACAGAGAGACAGAAAGCAAGAAATCACACCCCAGGGGGTATGGCCACACCGCAATTCCTTCTCCTCCATTCTTCTCTTGGGATGCATGCATGCACAAGCACCCGGTGTGAGTTTAAGCCACCGGGTCTGGGACTTGAACCATGGTGGACTACATGGTAGTTCAGCGACATAGCCATTACACTAACTGCTGGTCCCTCCCTACCAGAATCTTAAAAGTATCCATTTCCCCATGCTTTGACTGTCTTTACCTACTACTCAGGCAAAACACAAAAAGCTGCTATTTCTTGGAAAGATAACCACAAATGGTGTTATTTCACTAAAACAGGGTTTTCTGCTACCCATCAAGTAGAATTAGAAGCATTCGTCTTGTTCTTACAAACCTTCCCTTCACAACCACTCAATATTATTTCTGATTCCCATTATGTCGTTCATATTGCTTTTCATATTGAACATGCTTTCATAAAAAAGATATTCCCAATAAAACATTATAACACCAATTTCTAACCTTATAATCCCTTTTATATAATTGTAAACATCCCATTTTTGTAATGCATATTTTCTCACATTCAGACCTTTTCTGGCTCTCTAACCTTAGGCAGTCGCCAAGAATATCAAGTTGTTGCTGCCTTCTCTCTTGATTAAAAGCAAAATCAGAGATCAACAATCTTGCGGTCTCCATCACCAAAATGCTCAAGCTCTTTGTAAAACTTTCCATATCACTGCCAGACAAGCCCAAACAATTGTTCACACGTGTCCCTCCTGTCAACTCATTTCAGGCCCATCTTTAGAACATGTAGTTAATCCTAAAGAACTTCACTGTAATCATATTTGTCAAACTGATGTTACTTACAAGTCCTCCTTTGGTAAAGATAAATTTATTCATGAAACGATTGATACTTATTCAAAATTTATTCATGCTACCTCTCTATCAGGAGAAAAATAGCACATTATGCTATATATCATTTTCTTGAATGTATTGCCATTATGGGTGTGTCTAAGTTATTTAAAAACAAACAGAAAACATATAAAGTCCCCTACTATACCAGCCTTAGATTTAATCATATTCTCCAAGATTTCCTTATGCAATATGTTGCTGGAATTCTTCATAATCCTACTGGCCAACTTTATAGAACGCACTTACCACACTCTTAAGGCTTACCTTAAAAACTAAAACATGAGAAGTCCCTCTACGCCAGGGTAATCTTCTTGAAATAGGTTTTCCAGAGCTGTATATACTATTGATTTTTAAAATCTTATAAACAAAATACTGCAGCCTATCAAAGACATTGGCAATTATTCCAGTATCAACTCAGCCCCCCATTACAGATTTATATCTGAGGATGGGAATTAAACTCACAATGGGGCCAGAGGGTCTATATCTGTCTCTTTACCTATAGGAACACAATGGATACTACTGAAGGATCAAATTTCAACATGGACCCCAGACTTCAACCTCACTCCAGAATCTCAGCCTGGATGATCCAAAAGCATTACCCAGCACTCTACAAGTCCCAGGAATCACTTAAGACCAATGGCAAAAACTAGACCAACATGCACTATTATTCAAAATGTGAAAGGGCCAAGCACCCCAGAAAATCAATTTCTTGCCTACCTCAGTGTTATTTCTCAAAATAGTCAAAAGGTAATAAGATTGATTTACATGTATGCCCTATTCTTTTGTCTTCTCCCCATACAGGTCATACAATACTGGGCACATATCACTGATCCTCCCCTTTCAGACCACTTACGAGGTAGGATGCTGACCCTCTTCTCTTTTCTAAGACATGGCCTGGACTGGAAGTGTTTGACTCCTTCCAGCTAGTCCTCTTTTAGAAAATTTAGAATGGCTACCTATTAATTCTTCTTCTGATCTTGCTTCCCCTAACCTGCTAGTCTTTCTTATGATCAAATTTTCTGTTTATGGATGACCTCAGGTTATCCCACAGAAATGTCTGTATAATTAGCCCAAAACTTTTGATCATCTAGCCAACTTGTCATTCATCTCGGGTTTCCATTTAATTTATCTACCACATCAGATATAAATATGCAGCCTCCTACTTTAAAGAAATGTGAACCCATACTTAAGTGGAAATATCAGTTTTATAATATTGAATGGCAACTTGTATCCAAGAGTTCCTTTGCACAACTTGACTTTTCACCAATGGAACTCTACTTGATTGGGGACCTCATGGAAACCTTATCACCAGGGAACAATATCTTCACTTTGGATCCCCCACCAATTTTATCATTTCATGGTTTGAACAAAGTCTACCTGGGCCTGTTGTACAAGTTACTGGACCTACCCAAAAGAGCTGCTTTCATTTCCAACTTTGACACATGTCCTTGCCATTCTTCAAATTATCTGTCATGGGTATTACCATTTCAACCATTCCTTCCATACCATTGACCTTATTAATAATGTTTCAGATTCCATCATGGTTTGTACTTCTCATCCCTATGTTTTCCTTATAAGGCAAGAAATACCTAATATTACTGAACTCAGTTCATATGAAGTTTTATACTTTTAGTTGGTACATCTTCTTTTACATATTCTAATGTTACCAATTAAAATATCTCCTTCATCATCTCCCTTACAAAGACAAGCAGAGATATGGGTTTCCAGTTAATTTAACAAGATACTGAGCCAAGTCCCCACCTTACCTTAACCTCTTATGCCCTAAGATTTCCTTTTACTCTTATTGCCTTCCTTGTCCTTGCCATTGTTTTAACCATAGCCACTATAGCATCAGTTTCATTAACCATTAGTATTCTTAGCACTGATACTGTTGAAAAGGTCATGATAAACCTCACACAACAAATGATTAAACAAACTACTATTGACAAAGAAGTATCTTGACTTACACACTTGGAGCAGCCGAACAATGGCTAGGAGAACTTCAAGATGCCCCGACGTTTTGCCGAACACTACAATGTGATTGAGAACACCATCAGGTGTGTGTTACACCTTCACCTTATAGCCTTCACCCACCCTAAACTATTAAAAACACCTTTTGGGAGTCTTTTATACCAATCTCAGCTCCCGAGTTTTATATTTAGAACTCTTTATCAACAGTTTGTCCATATACAAAGGAAACTCAAACGTCTACCTTATAGACACTTCAGGGCCATTTTAAAAGCTAAATCCTTCTACCTGGCTTCATGGTCTTTATTTACAAGTGTGGGCTATTACTGCAATAGGAATCTTAACTTGTCTGTGTGTAGTCCGAGCCTTCTGATGCCTCTGTCATCTCTCTCAACAACTCCAAAATCATAAGCCTGCCCTTGCTACATACCTGGCTCTTTCTGCCAATGATCCACCAGTTTATTTAAAAAACAAAAAGGGGGATATGTTAAGGAACAATATAAATATCATGCTTCTAGAACACAATGGATGCATGAAATATGAGTGAATGAATAAATGCATGCTCAGGAAAATGGTGAAAACACCTGATCTCATGCCTTCCTGCTTGAAAACAACAGGAGGCCCATTAGATGGGTATATTATCTGATAAATGCATTTTCCAGATTCCAAGGTGTTCTTTCCAGCCTCTGGCATCATTTAGCAATACCTTCTCTAACCGATACTAAAACCAATATGTTCTAGGAAATAACCTTATTTTTTCTGAGTTTCTAAAAAATAACTTTCCTTCCCCCTTTACCCTAATAAATAGGGAGGAACAGAGAGGTTTAGCAGGCTCATATCTGATGTGGCCTCTCCCTTTCCCTCTTGACACCGATCTGTGTGTCCTGAATAGTTATTCCATGTGTTTCAGGTGACTCTGCCGGACAGCATTCTTTCAGCAGTTTTATACCATTATTTCACAAAACCTCCAGTTCACCTCTCTGTCAGAACAGCAATGGCACCTTTAGGAATACATTTGCATATGACTCAGCTGATGGGCTTTGAGAGGTACAGGAACATGCCTGCAGCAGGATGTGAGGGGTTTACAAGAGATTTCTCTTTATCCTTAAAGGTGGCATGTCCGAAAAAGGTTCCATGCCAGGAAAAACCTTGAAGCATCTGTTTTGTATCTGTCTTCTGGCGAGAGGAGCTCAGATGACAAGGCTGTCAACTTGTCAGTGTTAGGAATACAAAAGAAATTTCAACTAAGAGTCAAGTTGAAAATGTCATATTTCGTAAAAGCACCCCTTAGACTTCATTTTCAGAAAGGATGTGTTTTTGCACTCTTGCCAAAATGCAATTACATGCACAGTTGCACAGGCAAATACATGGGGATATTTTCATAAGAGTAATTTACAGTAAACAACAAGTGCAATTAGAAACTGAGAAGGTTTTTCCTCCATGCAGTTACATGCAAATGGTATTACAGAGCATTTAGAAAAGACAGAAAACTATTTGCCAGTGCAGATACTGCCAATCAGTGTCACAGTGACATCAACATTATTTGGTTCTACCTATTTATTAACCTAAGTGAGGTCCCAGATGGTTTTAAATCACTGCACAGAAGATCTTCAAAATACAAAGGAAAAAAGAAAAGCAGAGATGACATATTTACCAAAATATGACCTCAATTAATATTTGGGGATAGCACCTTCAGTTTCTAACTTTAAAAATGATTCTCCATAATGAATCCATACCCAGCAGGATTTTAATGTTTCTCATGTAGAGACAATCACATGGCCTAGAGCAAAATTTATTCTAAGCCTTCTAAGGTAAATATCTCACTTGTTTACTAAATATTTACTAGAGGAAAAACCAGGAAAACTTATAAATATTTGACATCGATTTCTCCTCATTTATTTTTCTAGAAACATTGGAATAATTAGCTCTTTTCAGTCAAACGTTCTCTGTACTGGATAGATTTAAAATTTCATTTAGTGGTTATTTTGAAATATTAGGTTGTCAGGAAAGTTATGTTGCAGTTTTTCATAGAAAACTATGTCATGACTTTCCTGATGATCTAATAGTTTTCACTTATAATGTGTTGGTAAATTGATGACAAAAATATACTTTAATGAAGCTAACTAGAAAATTTGTGGATTCCAGCCAGTATCTGATGATAAGACAATGCAAAAAAAAAAGAAAGACCAAAATAGATTAATATAAATGTGATGATTCATATAGATATGTTTATGTATATGCATATATGTATGCTTGTATATGTGTTCTGGGGGAGCCCCCAATCTGTGAGGGCTTGCCCATGTGTTTACTGGTTCCAAAGGACACACCCAGAGGCCCAACAGGAAAAGACATGAGTTTAGTTACATGGGAAATAAGATTTGGATGGCTGGGCAGAGAATGGTTTGTGCCACAGCAAACATGGGGTCAGTTTAACACAATAAGAACAAAAGCATTTGTAAATCAATGAATGATTAATGCAGACTCCATGTCACTAAGACAAGGGTCTGGTTTGTACATACATTGCTGGAAGGTTTCAGTAAAGGATACCTTACCCGAATCAGCAGAGCACATTCAGGGTTTAGCATGCCTCATTGAGTGATGTTAATGTGGGAGAGGTGTGCATACCTCCCGAGTGGTCCCAGCAGAAGATCAATTCCATGAGGTAAATAGTAAGGTCATAGGGATGTTCAGGAGGCCCAGCTGGACCAGCACCTGGGCCTCAGGGAGACAGGGCAAAGAGACAGGGGGACGGAGAGTTCAATGTATGGAGCCCACCCTCCATGTATATACCCATATATGTCAGTGTTTTTGAAGGTTAATTATTCATATATAGGGGACTTGCTCTAGCTTGTTAGATTACTCAAATGTAAAAATTCACATACATCCAGGTATCCAGGTGGACTTGATCTTTATTCATGACGGAGACAAGTAACATTAAGTATATGTAAGCAAGCAAGCATTATACTTTCCTACTTTTTTATACGTTCCTAGCTCTTTCAGCTTCAATGTTAAAAATATTAAGTCTAAGAACATAAGTTAAAAACGGGGTTAGAGAACAGACCTTGTTTTTAAAGAACGTAGAAAATCAACTTCATGTAATATTAGCGCTGCTTCTCCACAGTTAAAGTAAAAAAGGTAAGCCTTTTGGAGTATGACCTCTGATTCAGTGTTCTGCTCTCTCAGGAGAGTCCGTGTTACAACGAATGGAACATATAGATAATTCATGCATACATTTAGAAAGAAATGCATTCACCACAGCGAACAATATTTGTTTTGTTTGGAAATGGCAGTTAGAAATATGAGAGTTGAACTACAACATGAATATTTTTAATATTATTTAGAAAAATAAAAGCAAAATATAAAACGGTAAATTTCGTAAGTCTTCAGTGAACTGGTGGTTAATGAAAGAAATGTCAAAACACAAGAATCATAAAATTTAGATTCATAAAAGTTAGTTAATTGAGACCGATAGTCTTGATCATAAAGCTTTTGTGTTAATTCTAGAATAACAATGGTATGAAAATGTCTTTTTACATTATGTAGAGCAGGATAGCATAGAAGGGTCCACGGCAAAGAAGAGAGCTAGAGAGAAAACCCAGAACCATTGACTGTGGTTCGAGTCTCAGACCTGGTGGCTTAAAACCCAGAGAAGCTGGGTTTTACACACAAAGCAATTGTCAATAAATTTGTTTGCTCTGTCATCAGAATTTCAGGACAGGTGCCAGCAGATGGCATAATGGTTACATTGCTGGGCTCCCACATGACCAAGCATGGTTCAAGTCTCAGACCTGGCAGCTTGACACACGCCAGGTACATGTTCATGTGTGCCCAAGAGCCTGGTAGGATAGTGGAGGAGAAGGAACTGTGGCATGGCCATGTCCCTGGGGGTGTGATTTCTTGCTTTCTATCTATTTCTTTCTGTTTCTCTGGTGAGCACACACTCTATAGTAAATAAATTCTCCCTAAAAAAAAGGGACAAAAACATTGTTTGGGCTTTTCAAATAAATAAATAAATTGAAAGCTGTTTTTCTGTTTCTTTACCACTGTTAACCAGGATTGATTTTCCAAAGTAGGTGATGAAGAGTATTGATTTAGTGTGTAGGCATCAGAATCACCTGGTGGATTTATACAACCACAGGGTATGGGCCCGGCTAGGTCTGCACGAGGTCTGAAAATTGTATCTCCAACATGGTTCTAAGTGCTGCTGATGCTGCTGGTTTTTAAACCACACTTTGAGAATTACTGATTTAGTGGAATGTCTTTAAAATACAAATCTGAAAGTTTTCATTGTAGAATGATTAGGAACAGTGGGTGAAAGAACATCAAGTAGGATTTTCATCTGTAGAGTTCTCAAAACATTTAATGTAAAACATACTTTATGAATATTGCCAAGGGACAAGCAGTTAGCGTAATGGCTATGTCACTGGACTCCCATGTAGCCAACTGTGGTTCGAGTCTCAGACTGGTGGCTTAAACTCACACCGGGCGTGTGTGCATGCAGCCCAAGATCCGGAGAGGAGAATGGAGGAGAAGGGATTGCGGTGTGGCCATCCTCCCTGGGGGGTGATTTCTCGCTTTCTATCTCTCTGTCTCTCTCTGTCTTTCTGGCAAGTGCACATGCCCTATAACAAAAAATCCTCTCCAAAAAAAAAGAGGTAAATAAAAATATTGCCTATGGAATATTCCACCAGGTGGAATAAACAATGAGGACAATGTTATTCAAGACTACAGCTAAGGGAGCAAGAATGAACTCAACTCGAAAGAAAATGGAGGGGATTTTTGAAATTTCTTTCTTTCTTTTAGTTTTTGCTTTTGGCCGTAGGGTGCCTGTGCTCACACTTTAAGCACCAAGGTGAGCTAGTGAAAAAGTCCTGGATGGCTTTACCTGAGAAAGTTGGTAAAAGTGATGAGGCCATCTGTGCTTGCTCACTGGTGTTTATCAAAGTTAGGCTCCTACCCTTTCATGGAGACAGGGAAATAGAAGCCCTATCTCCTTTACTTCTTTAAAGTATTATTTATTTAATGTATTATTATTATTATTATTATTATTATTATTGTTAATTTTGCTATAGGGCACATGCACTCATCTTTCTTAATGACTGATTATGTTTTATAGAGATAGTTCCCAGACCCTAGAAGAAGACATTCCTGGGTTGTAAACCTGGTAAGAAACTGAGGTAAGATTTACATCTCAAAGGAACAGAGAGGGGATTTACAATTGCAAATTATTTAATGTAAATGCTCTAGGGACCAGAAGTTAGTGTAACGGCTATGTTGCTGAACTCCCATGTAGTCAACCACGGTTCAAGTCCTGGACCCAGTGGCTTAAACTCACTCCAGGCGTGTGTGTGTGTGTGCCCAGGATCCCGAGAGGAGAATGGAGGAGAAGGGGTTGCGGTGTGGCCATCCCCCCGGGGGATGATTTCTCATTTTCTGTCTCCCTGTCTCTCTCTGTCTCTCTGGCGAGCGCACGAGCCCTATAGCAAAAAACCTCTAAAAAAAAAAAGTTATAATAAAAGGAAAGTCTGGGATCAATAGTCTGTAATAAACTTGTGTATGTTTTCCTCAAAGTGAATGAAAATTAAAATCACTTTAGTTACTCTTTAAGATCAAGGTATAATATGTATTGTTTCCTCAAATCATTTGTCATAGCATTTCTCTTTTTTTTAATTTTTTTTTTAGAGGTTATTGCTATAGGGCGCGTGCGCTCGCCAGAAAGACAGAGACAGAGAGACAGAAAGCGAGAAATCACCCCCCCCCCCAGGGGGATGGCCACGCCACAGTCCCTTCTCCTCCATTCTCCTCTTGGGATCTTGGGCATGCACGCACACGTGCCCAGCGTGAGTTTAAGCCACCGGGTCCGGGACTCGAGCCGCGGTAGACTACACGGGGATTAAGTGACATAGCCATTACGCTAACTGATCCCCCAGCATTTCTCTTTTCAAAGAGTATTTTGCGAGACTATTTTTCCTATAGAATAAATTCCAAGGAAGGAATGTTTTATGAGAAGACTTGTATACATGGCTAAAAACATTCTGAGTAAACGCTTTTTAAGCTATTTGTGGTGTTAATTGCCAAACCGAGCAGCATATTCCTCTGAGTAGGAATTGCTTAGAGGGAAAATGACATAGTAAGGCCTTGAAGCCCAGAGTGGGAAACACATAAGGTAGATAAATTTTGTAAAATCTGGTTCTTATTTTTAGAATGCTAACACATCAATTAACTTTGATGTGAATATGCTACATATGCATATGGCAGAGGAAATGCTTAGCATCTTTGGATATATGCATATATTTTTAGCTACATATGTGCTGTCGAAAGTAAGCACTAGAGGTATCACATTTATATGCACAATGCAACCTGGTTCCTACTCTTGTAATCTTTGTCTTTAAGATACAGACAAGTAGCAGTTTGATCATTATTGTAATTTATTTTTAAAATTTGGTCACATGTTGTCCAAGTATTCTAAGTTGATGATAAAATAGACTACTTTCAAAAATTTTCTTCTTTCTTTTTGATTTAAATCTATTGTTTAGATTGTTGTGTAAGGTAAAATCTATCATAAAAGTCAGCAGTCATGGGACAAGCAGTTAGCGTAATGGGTATGCCGCTGGACTCCCACGTAGTCAACCCCGGTTCGCGTCCTGGACCCAGTGGCTTAAAACTCACGCCGGGTGTGTGTGCATGCGTGCCCAAGATCCCGAGAGGAGAATGGAGGAGAAGGGATTGCAGCATGGCCATCCCCCCTGGGGGGTGATTTCTCGCTTTCTTTCTCTCTGTCTCTCTCTGTCTGGTGAGTTCATGCATCCTATAACAAAAAAAAAAACCTCTCAAAAAAAAAAAAAAAAAAAAAAGTCAGCAGTCATAGGACTAGCAAATGGTGTAATAGATACATCGCTGGACTCCCATGTAGTCCACCACGGTTTGAGTCCCAGACACCGGGCATGTGTGCCTGCATGTCCAAGATCCAAAGAGGAGAATGGAGGAGAAGGGATTGTGGTGTGGCCATCCCTCCTGGAGGGTCATTTTTTGCTTTCTATCTCTCTGTCTCTCCGACCAGTACACATCCTATAGCAAAAATCTCTCTTCAAAAAAAAAAAAAAAAAAAAAAAAAATCAGCAGTTGCCTCACTTCTCCCTCACAGAGATAAATACATTTCTAACTTTAGGAGGTTTTTGCTACTACATTGTCTGAGTTATATACTTATAATAATATAATAGATTGATTTCCTAATTATGTATATTCTCTATTGACTTCATAATGAGTCAAGTGAGGGTCCAGCAATCTTATCAAGAGGATCTGCATTAAAGTCACACGTTATTCTCTCAATGTAGTTATACTGCAATTTGCAGTATGTTAGTGTTTTTATTACTATAAAACACAAACAAATTCATGGTATTAGTCGTGGTTTGGTCCCAGACCTGGTAGCTTGAAAAGCATGCTGAGTGCATATGCACTCAAGTCTAAACCCTGAAAGGAGAGATGGAGGAGAAGCACTGACGTGTGACCATTCACCATGGGGCACTTTCTCCTCTCCCTCTCCCTGTTTCTCTGACTCTCTCTGGTAAGTACAGGTGCCCTCTAGTAACAAACCAACAAACAAGCAAACAAAAAAACAAACAAACAAAAATGCTCTTATACCACTTATCTTTCTCTCAAGGTTATGAGACAACCTAATCTTTCTACCCTGAAAATACTTACAGTTGGTTTTCTTTTTCTATTTCTTTTTTTTTTTTTTAGAGAGATTATTTTGCTATAGAAGTATGTGGGCTCACCAGAGAGACAGAAAGAGATAGAGAGACAGAAAGTGAGAAATCACCCCCCAGGGAGGATGGCTACCTCCACCATCCCTTCTCCTCCATTTTCCTCTCAAGATTTTGGGCATCCACATACATGCACCCATCATGTTTGAAGCTAGCAGGTCTAGCACTTGAACCACGGTTGACTACATGAGAGTCCATGGACATAACTATCACACCATCTGCTGATTCCCAGTTGGTTTTCTGTAACACACACACACACACACATTACCACTACCACCACCTCTACTATCACCACCAACAATTAACCACATTCTCTTTACTTAGATTTAAGAATTTTTTGGAGCAAGCTGCTCCCTTATCTTTCTTTGCTTTTATGCTATTTTATATAGGTCTTGTTTTTCCAGAGTTTGAGTATAAAAGAGAGGCCAATTTAATCAAAATGAAAACTTTCGATACTAATACTGATACCAACACCACAAATCGACTTCAATTATTAATCTCCTACTGTATGTTTAGAGTAGGTAGTGACAGATGTTCTGACATATTTATTTTCTCCCTCTCAAACCTTCAGCAATCCTGTAATTCACAATTAGACTTAAAGTTGAATCAAATATACATTATACAAATATACACAGTATTGGTTTGAAACATTAGAAAACTCCCTTTATTGGTCCTCGTGCCATGTTTTCATGAGCTAAATTTGCAGTTACCAACAATCTCTTACTTATCATTTCATACCACTTCTTCTAGTGGGTGGAGATTGATATGGGTTCAAGCTTCAGATGAGATCACAAATTAAAACTGCTTTTATTATTTCTTTTTTTTCCCAGCATGTACTTTAACTATAATTGTTCTAATTCCTGTTCTAAATCTGAATGCATGATTCTCACCTGAGAATTATTTTGAAGTTCTGTTATTTCTTCAAGCTTGAGATACCCTTCTTATCACTCATTTCTTCCTTACGTAACAAATGTAAAGTCTCTCAGGAACAATAGGACTGAATAAGTGGGAAGAAATATCACATTTCATACTATATATTTTTATGACATCTCTTGACATTTCTTTCCACCTACTAAAGGGAAAACTATCTATTGCTCTTTATAATGCATTATTTTTAGCATAAAGATTAGACTAAAGTATGTTCAATTTCACTAATACTCCAGTTATTAGAGACAGCAAAATAGACATTTTTGTATTGAGCATGCTGTGCTTTCAAAACGCTTGCTACTGTTGTGCATAGGACATAAGCAATGACTTATGGAGAGGGTCAACTGTTTTTCTGGGAAAAAAAAGACAGAGGCTTATATCTCAGACCTGGAGATTTTCTTCTTGTAATCTCTGACTTCTTGCTTACTGACAGTCTTTGATTTAAAATACACGCACACACACACACACACACACACACACACACACAGAAACTCTGCTAAGCTCTTAGGTTCTCCAAAGTAGTTTTTAAAAAGAAAGATGAAGTAAAATGGAAGAAATGGAGGGGAGGAGGGCAAGGGAGAGAATGTGTTCATATATACTCAGTATTTAGTCATAACTTCTCTCAAAATAAAGGCAGGACAGGATCAAGGGGTTTTTCTATCATATACATGCCTTCACTTGGGATTTAGTACTCCATCCTCCAGTCCCTAAACTTTAAAAGTAGTCTTTAGATTCATTCAGAAGCACCAAAGGAGCATTCTTTTTTTCAAAGAGATTTTGCTATAGGGTATATGTGCTCACTGGAGAGACAGAGAGGCAGAACGTGAGAAATCACCCCCCACCCCCGAGGGGATGGCCACACCGCAATACCTTCTCCTCCATTCTCCTTTTGGGATTCTGGCATGCATGTGCATGTACCCTGCATGAGTTTTAAGCCACTGGGTCTGGAACTCAAACTGCAGTCGACTACGTGGGAGTCCAGTGACATAACTATTATGCCATCTGCTGGTCCTCCAAGAAGCATTTTTTACTAGATCATTTCTATCCTCCATATATTCTTATCAAGGATACAGAAAACGCATTTAGTTGATATACTTGGCATAAGCTGACCACCTTATAGCCTAGTGGTTAAAGGAGCTGAATCCCATATGACCACTGTGATTCAAACTCTGATCTGACAGCTTGCAAACCATGCTGGGTGTGAGTAAAAGCATGCTCCAAGTCCTGAAGGTTGGAGAAAGGGAGGCGAAGAGATCATGGAGTAGCTACTCTTAATTGCGGTATGCTTCCTCATCCATCCCCATCTTTTTGTTTCTGTCAGCTGAGCACGTGAACTCTTAGCAATATCTGTCAGTACCCTCTCAAATATATCAAGCTCTAATGTGTGTGTATGTGTGTGTGTGTGTGTGTGTGTGTGTGTGTTTTATTTATTTGTATACAAACTTAGCAAAATGTGACAGTACACCATTGGCTAATTCTAAAGTGATGAAGTATACCTGCCCATTTTCTGTTCAGTATTAAATACCAACATACTTGTATTAATTCTCAATTTGAGCCCACTAGAGGACTGAGGAAAATTATCCATTTATTCATTGAATATTGTTATGGGTTGAATTGTGTCCTTCCAAAATTTGTATATTGAAGTTCTAATTCTCAGTATCTCAGAATGTGATTTTATTGGAAATAGGGTCAATGCTGCTCTAAGTAGCTAAGATGATATTGTATTGGGGTGGAGTGGGGACCTAATTTAATATGACTAGTGTCTTAATAAAAAGAAAGAATTTGGGCACAGCCATGCACACAGGAAGAATAACGCAGTATTAAGATAAAGATAGAAATCAAAGTGATGCATCTACTAGTCAAAGATTGCCAATAAACCACCAGAAGGCAGGGAGAGCAGGAATAGCATTCCTCAGAGATCTAAGGAGGAACCAACCCCTAGAAAACTGGATCTCAGATCAGAGCCAATAAATTCTAGTGTTTGAGCCACCCAATTTGTGGGCCCGTGTTATAGCAGCCTTAGAAAATTAATACGAGGATCTTTACTTAACGTTGGCGAACTTCCCACTTGGGACATCCTAATTCTAAACCCATCCTACTATCTCACATCATCTCTGTTAAAGGTCCTCATTATTTATAATATTAAACCCCTCACACAACCACCGCTATCTAAACTAATATATTCTGTGGCCTATTTTTTTCTCCACTGGTTTCTTGGCATTTACATAAACTATAAATTGTCCACCGTGTCAATTTATCTTTTCTTCAAATATACCAAGTTTCTCCCTGCCCTAAGGCTTCCATCCAGTTGGTTCTTTCTGTTGCAAATATTTTTCCACCTCCTCTTCACCTGCTTAACTCCTACGTAATCCTCAGTTTTCGGCTTAACTGTCATCATTGCACAAATGCTAGTTTTCCCCACTAAACAATTGCTGAACGTCTGTACAGTTCATTTGTGTCTTTACCACCACATAAATTATTGTTATAATGGAGATAATTATTGGTACAGTAATATCTGTCATCCTTCCAAACTGTAAGTTTTATTAATAAGAAGTTAGAGATGCAAAATATGAAAAGCTTAATAATGAAGACAGTTTGTAATGAAACTTTTGGAGTGCAAATCCAGATTTCTCACTTCACAGCATTAAGAAACTTTGGGAAGAGTACAACCTCTACTTCCCTAAGTTTAGTCACCTAAAATAAGATGTACTGAAATGTAATGAAACATGGTTGTTGAGAGAATAATTCACGTAAGTCACTTGTACAGTACATGTGCACACGTTATACTCATTTATACTCAGTGCTTTGTTTCAGTGCCAGTTATGACTAAGCATTTAAACAAATATTTATTGTATCGTATTTAGCTGGATTCATTATCTTGTTTTAGAGTGACTAACAATATAATTTTAGAAGCCAATATTAGTTGTGTATTAAGGTCAGACAATTTAACTATACTATTTAACTATAGTATTTAACTATAGTATCTTTTTAGAATTATTTATTTAAATTTATTAATTATTATTATCATTATTATTTTTAAATTTACTATAGGCATGTGGACTCACCAGAGGTGGGAAAAGGAAGAGAGAGAGGGAAAGTGAGAAAGCAAGCTCCCAGGTCCAGGATGCGAATCACAGTTGACCATGTGGAAGTCCAGCACCTTAACCACCACCCTACCTGCTGGCCCTGCTCAACTATCACACTTGGTGACCATATTTTCTACTATGTGTCTGTTAACTTGTAAAGCCAACCCAAGAGAAATGCTGATTTTTAGTGAGAAAGGTTATTAGAGAAATGTTTGACATCACACTATGTTTATACTGTGTAGTGTGTGTGTGTGTGTATTGTGTGTGTGTGTATGCACACACATGAAAGCACCTGTTAGCCTGACACCTACCTGAAATACATGGCACACTGAAGTTGGGATGTTCAATCTAAATGTGATTAGGAGATGATTAACAGAGGTATGAGAATTTTGACAGGGAATAATGCAGCACTTAAAGGTGCTCTGACCTTACTTTGAAGGGGCAAAGAAAGGAAACCAGCATTAGAATCTGTACATTCTAATCTCACACTAGTGCTTCTCAGTGTCTAAGCCTTGAAAAAAACTGAAGTTCAAAAAAGTCTATGATGACATGATTCTAACTTTGTAGAAATAATAGTATGCTACAAATCCTATTTGTTCATGGAAAGCGTAAACTACTATAAATTTTATATTATAAAGTATAAGTATATTTTTAACTTGGAAATTAAAAGTAATTTCTTCTGCTGTGAAAGACATTGATGAAAATTAAAAATATGCCACAAATCACAAAGAAATATTTATAATATATGACTCAATAATAACACTAATAATCTAATAAACCATGGGCAAACTGTTAAAGCAGACACTTCATATAAGAAGATATATAGTTAAGCACATGAAAAAAAAATTAACCTCTTTAGCTAACATGAAATTTGAGATTCTATCACAATGAAGCAATATTACATGCATATTGGATTGGCTAAGGTTACAAGAAAATTGCAGTACCAAGTTTGGTCAAAGATGTGAAATAACTAGAATTCTCACATACTGCCAGTGGAAATGCAAAATGATATAACCTCTTGGGAAAACAGTTTGAAGTTTCTTACTAATTTAAACTCACATGTACACGTGTCCCAGGGATTTTACACATAGACGTTTCCAAAAGAAATGAAGTCATACATGAACAGAAAGGCTTTTACTAGATTATACCAAGCAGCTTTATTATAGTCTCAAACTGAAACCAACTCAAGAACAACCAATTGTTAAATGAGTAATAAATTGTAGTGTATTCAAATAGAGGATTATTTCTTGAAATTACGTGGAACATGAGGTATCCAACAACAGTGCTAAATACTAAAAAACACTCTGAAAGAAAGAAGTCAGAGTCCAAAGAGAATCTCCTGTATAAGTCCATTCACATGGAACTCTAGAAAATACAAACCTAATGCATAATAAAATAAGGTGGTCCAAGGGTTGCCTGGGGCCATTACTGGGACTAGATGATTGCCTGGGATGGGTGCAAGGAAACTTTTGGGTGTAATGACATTATTATCTCTTGAGAATTGTGTTTACTTAGCAGATGCATTTGTTAAGACTTGCAGGCTTTGGGCCAGGTGCAGTGGCATGTGCCTGTAGTCGCAGCTACTCAGGGAGGCTGAGGCAGGAGCACAACAAGCTTGAGGTGCCTGGGGAACACAGCGAAACCTAGTCATAATAAAAGAAAGAAAAAATCAAACTGAAAAGAACACTAAAAAAACTTGCATGCTTTTTAAAAATGGGTACCTTGTACTATGTACAAATTATACTTGTAGCTATACCTAGTACAATACATAAAATTAAATTTAAAATTTTAAAAATATATTACTCTTATTCATGGAACCAAAATAAGTCATTAGAAAAGTTAAGAAAATTGAGTTCTTTACCTTAAACTAGGGATTATTGAGTCATATGATAGCTCCTTTTTACTTTTTTAGAGAATAGTTTATTTAATTTTATTTATTATTATTATTTTTTATTTGACCAGAAAGAGACAGAGAGACAGAGAGAAAGGGAAAGGAAGAACGTAAGCTGCTAGGTCCAGGACTCACAACACTGTTGTTCATGTGGGAGTTCAGTGCTGTAACCACCCTGCCACCTGCTGGCTGCCGTGTGGTAGTTCTATTGGCAGGTTTTTGAGGAAACGCCATGTTGTTTTCCACAGAGGTTGTACTAACTTACATACCACCAGCGGTGTAAGATGTGGCATTTTGTGTGAGTGACTTCATTTTGCTTTGGTGTGGTCTCTTGGGGCCTAGTGCAGGAGCTTGGCCCAAAACAACAACTTCCTGTAATTTTATTTCACAATATTGAAGTTTGGGACCTTTCTCTCCGCTTACTGATTTTTTTAGTCAGGTCCAGGCTACTGATGAGCTTATCACAGACATTCTCTGTTTATAAAAGAGCGTTTTTATTTCTAAAATTTCCTTATGATGCTTTCTTAGAATTTTCATCTAACCGTATCACACTTCTCTTCATGTATGTGCCTGCTTTTCCTTAAGAACCCTTGACATATTAATCATACTTTTTATAATCCTAACTCTAACATCTATGTCATAGCTGGTTGTGATGATTTGTTTCTGTCCATGGTGTGTGTGTGTGTGTGTTTTCCTAATATGACTAGTTGTGCCATACTTAATATCTGTAATTACTGTACCTCCCAGAGGCTTCAAGTTCCTCTAGTGTATTTGACTTTAGTCTTCTGTTTTGACTTTAGTCTTTATATATTACTTTGAAGACATAATTTGATCTTTCAGATCTTTTATTTATAGTAAAGTTATTGTGGTCATAAAATACACCAGGCTTTTTCTTTTTTTAAACATTTCAAGAATTATCATGCCCCTGAACCTTTAATAGGGATACTTTTCTAGTATTTTGAAGTTCTTTAACAGTCTCCATCCAATTGACACCACTTGATACTTTGCTTAGTGATCTGATTTGACTTTAGCAGTTCAATGAAAAATATCTTTATAGCCCAAATTATAATCAATGGCATTTATTTTATGGCTGTCACATTAAGAATAAGTAATTAGGGCCATGGCAAAACAGCAATGTGCAACTCAAGAGAAACCAGAACCCACATAGTGACCACAGTTGAAGTCCCAGGCCTGGTCAGCCTGAAACACACTGAGCATCCATACAGATGCCCAAGATCCAACGGTTTGGAGGATGGCGGAATGGGAATCACAAAATGACCAGAATCTACAGAGAGTACTTCTCTCTCTTTCTCTTACTCTCACATATGAAAGCACAGGCTCTATCATGAATAAAAAAATATAAAAAACCTAAAAGAAAAGAGTCGACATACAGAATCACTGTGTGTAATGTTTTCCTTATCAAACAAATGACTGGAATTTTTCTTTCTTTTGGAATTTCCTTTGACTTTGAAACTAAAACAAAGTCTTTATTTCAAGTGATTTTTTTTTTTTTCAGGTAAACTCTGTAATTGTTGAATCTTTCCCTAAAGAAGCGATCTGATTAGTATAAATCAGTATTCCATACACTACACCAGTGTATAATTTCTTTTACTCTCATCATCTATCGACATATATTGTGAAAATGAAATGTAAATAAAAGAATAAGTCCTCTGGGACCAGCAGTTAGTGTAATAAAAGAATAAGTCCTCCTATAAGCATCACTTTTTATACCAGACTAACATAGAGAGAGTGCTAAATATTGATCCTTGAAAAGAGACAAAATGCTTTGGGACCAGCTGTTGGCAATAACAGCTATGTCGCTGGACTCCCACGTAGTCGACCGTGGTTCGAGTCCCAGACCCAGTGGCTTAAAACTCACGCCGGGCGCATGTGCATGTGTGCCCAAGATCCCGAGAGGAGAATGGAGGAGAAGGGATTGCGGCATGGCCATCCCCCCTGGGGGGTGATTTCTCGCTTTCTGTCTCTCTGTCCCTCTCTGTCTGGCTGGCTAGCGCACGCGCCCTATAGCAAAAAACTTCTCCAATAAATAAATAAATAAATAAATAAATAAGAGACAAAGTGCTCATGGTATTCAATTTCCTGATGTGTTAAAAATGTATACTGAAAGTTTATTACATAGGAAGAATACCCATTTCCCAATACTTTCTATATATTGGGAAATCTTCCCAATCTATGTCCTATCTACCAGAAAAAAAAAAAAATCAGATATTTTAATCCTTATTGCCAATCATGTGGGGTCAACTGGAGACTTGAATAAAGGCATAGGCGAGTTAAGAAATTATTCCTATCAGTGTAGACAGTGTGGCAGTGCAATAACATAGAAGTTGTGACAGAATCTGTTCACTTTCTAGGCTTGGTAATCAGGCCTCCCATCTGATACTGGAAGACCTGATATCCTTCTAAAAGTTTCTGTTATGCTTAAACTACCTAAGGTAAATTTCTGAGAATTGCAATAAAGCAATCTGATTAAACAGAGAGGTACCTTGAGATCTACTTGATTGCTTATGTCAGAAATAACATTCCAAAGGAGAACCTTAATTTGTATTATTTTGTTTGATATTAAAAAGAAAAAATTATGTTATACTGTGAACATTAAAGTCATTTGCAAAGTTAAACAATGAGAAGAAAACATACGAAATACCTGCTGTTTTAGATAATACCTCTTTTCTTCTTTATTTACATGACTGAGAATGCTGTGAATTATCAGTTTTTAGTTTACAAACAAAAGAAGTCAACCTACATCAAGAAAATGACATTCCTCAAGCCATATATTGTTAGAATCACATTTATCTTTACCCAGGAAATGATGATCTAAAATGACATTTTGAACCGAAGCAATTTTCCAGCATATTTGCTATTTTTACTTGATCAAAACATACGTCACAAAAGATTATTATCAGGATCACTTTGCACCTTTATTTTAAGGACTTATGTAATGCCGAGGTCTTTCCCTGCAATTCAGGATGCATATGCATCGCATCAAGGAGAACATATGGAGATCAATTTGTGGTTTTGCCAAGTTCCTTCCAAGTTGAAATTTCACAGTGTTGTGAGCCAAAGAGGAACTCTACATTTAAAAGCCAAGTGTGAAATTATATCATTCTTTTAATCATTTAAAAATATTTACTGTAATTTTTTCTCTGGGGCGAATGCAAGATGTAGTTCATCCACCAAGGAGCTCGCAGTATAGTAGGCAGAACTGCCAGGAGGTGAGGTTCATTGTCAAAGTCTCATTGAAGAGATAGATTTGTACTGCATCTAAGTAGATGATTTCTCTCTCTCTCTCCTTTTAAAAATTTTTGCTGCAGTGTATGTGTGGTTCCAGAGAAAGATAGAGACAGAGAGGGAGAAACCATCCCCCATCGAATATGGTCATACTGCAATTTTCTCTCCTCTATTTTCCTTTTTTTTTTTTTTTTTTTTTTTAAATCTTGGGCACACACACACACACACACACACACACACATACACAGAGCTAGTATGTTTCTAAGGTTGGGTCTGGGATGTAAATGTAGTCAGCCATATGGGATCAAATTACCTTAATTGTCATATAATGGACTGGTACTCTAAGTATGTGAATTCCAAGGAAAGAAAAATGAGAATCCAGGCTCAGATAACTTTCAGAGAACTGCTGTGATGTGATGGGGGTAAAGTATAATGGGAGTAAAAGTGATAAATGAGGTAGGAAGACAGCAGGGTTTTTTTTTTTTTTAATTTTATGGGATAATAGATTCCACTAATAATATAAGGAATGCTGTCTCAACCAGTAAAGATGCATTCTGCTTTATTAATTATTATTACACAGACGGTTTGTGCATATGTGTCTACTAGAGAGAGAGAAAGCATCCTTCCAAATGGTGCCTGGTCACACTGTGATCCTTTTTCTTCCGATTCTCTACTCCAAAAAGGATTCTGGGTGCACAAATCACCTAGTGTGTAAGCTCCAGGAGCTGGGACTCAAACTCTGGTCTTCTACTTGGGATCTGGCTTCTTCTGTGCGGTCCCTAACTGCTGTGCTGTGGGGCCAGTCATATTTTATTTACAATTTATGAACAAAATTATGTCCATTTTTGGATTTAAGATTATATAGGGACTCTTACGCTATGATGATTATGTTTTACCTTAAATGTAAAAGGAGATATGTGTCATTTTAAGTGTGACTGACTAGTGTAGTTAGATTTCATATCTTGTCACCATGTATCTAAATTACCATAGAAGATGCAATTGCCAATGTTATTTCCTAGGTTACTGATTCTTGGGAGATTAAGAATTATTTTCACATTTACTATCCTGTTATAGAAAACCTTTGTCTTGTTGCAATTTCTAAATGGGGCTGTCTTCTGTTGATCAATCCTTCGTCTTCAGAAAAAGGACACTGCTCTCTCCTTCATGTTATACCCTCTCAAGTACGGACACAGACCGTTCTCTCTTTCTTCACGGCAGGACCAATACCGGACTATGATTTTAATCAGAGTTTAATGAAAGAGTGAAGACAACGATTTGTAGAATAAAGAGTGAATTAAAACTAATGACCACGGTGGGGACTGTTAACTAATTTCATAAAACCGTTTCCTAATAACTGTTTTAGGTATCCCAAAATTCATATGCTGATGTCCTAATCCTCAATGTAATTGTATTTAGAGTGATAAATAAGGCTAAATCAGGTCATAAGAGAGTGGCCATAATCTAAGAGCACTGTTCCTTCTAAGAGGAAGACAAGAGACCAGGGATGCACACACAGGGCCAAAGGGCACATGAGGATACAGTGAGAAGGAAATTGTCTGCAAGACAAAAAGAGAGACCTCCAGAGAAAATTGATCTTTGGTTTCTAGCTTACAGAGCTGAGATAACACCAATTTCTTTTCTTTAAACTGCTCAGTCTGTGATATTTTGTTATGGCAGTGCTTATAGACTAACACTGCCTGCTTAGAAGTTCCAGCTCAACAGACAACATACAGAGCAAATGAACGTGGCTCTGCGGAGCGACAGAGACAGCAAAAACATAGAAAGAAGTTTTGTATTAAGGTCCTGAATTTTGGAGGTAGTTTCTTATGTTTTGATAGATGACTAAAACAAAGGTGAAAGCAAGCCCTGTTCGTGGAGGTATTTCTTGGTAAAGTAATCCTGACAAATATTTCTTGCCATGATCTTGGTCTTTTGGAGTGATTTATGAATATTGCATGACATCTGCCTGTGCTCACTGCCTATTCAAATAACTGCATTGAACTTTGTGGTGAATTATAATAATAGTTCATAATTAGTGACATTCTTGCATGGGGGTAATAATGTCTCCTCCACTAAGATAAAATATTAAATGAATTATGAATATTACTACTAAGTATTTTCATTTATGATTTTTATTTTTGATTTAGTCTATGAAATAGGTATAAACTTTTTGGAGGGCTGACATCAATCACTGTATTATCAATGAAATTTAGCACTATAATATAAAGCTGAACTTTTCCAAGTTTTTTAGTATATTAAGGAATACATTTAGTAAATGTTCCTACATATTAAGGATGGATTTTAAATCAACTTTTAAATTAATTCAATGTTTTTATATTTTTACATTTTTAAAATGTATTTCTTTCTTAATTTCTTTCATGAGAATGAGAGAGAAGCACCTTAGACAGAGTCTCATCATGCCACTCTCCTGCCCCTCAGTTTTCTCAGCCAGATAGGCTCACAGGAATGTGCATTGCCAGAATGCTCAGTTCAACCCAGGATTTGAACCCTGTTCTTCCACTTGGCTCCCAGTATTACAGAGTAGTGCCCTGCCATATGCACTACTTTGAGTGGACTTTATTTTTAACCTTTTTTTGAGTTAACAGCAGTAGTATTTTCCCAGGAACTCACCTATTTCACATGGATATTTTCTGGCTCTTTGTTCTTGGTTTTCTAGTCTCCAGAACTGGGGGTGGGGGGGGGGGGGGAAAAAGAATTTCTGATGCTTAAGCCACCAAGACTGGCTATCTGCGGTCCTATGGTAGCCTTAACTTCTAATACAGTCCTTGCACTTGATACGTACCATTGTAACTTGTTGGATTTTCACTAACAATTATTTTTTGGGTTATTTAATGAACTGAGACTTGGGATAATTTCATTGCGCATTCATTCACTGTCACCTTTATGGACTCTTTTTGGCTAGAGGAAATATTAAAGATGATCTTGTCTAACCAGTTTATTGCTTAAAAAAAGATACTTAGAGTCCAGGATAAATAAGTAAATTTCCCATGGTTTAAAAGGTACATTAGTGCAGGTCTAGTTTTGAGTTTTTATGTTACTTTACTTTCTCACTCCATTCTCAATTAGGAAAAGTACCTGCTTCCCCCTAAAAAAATACATTAGGAGGATTCTCTCCTGGCTTCATTATACTTTGAGCTAATTACATATATAAAAATTGTTTGCCTATTAAGTCTGTGTAATAATAACCTGCTCCCTATGGGAAGGAATGGGAGAAAATAATGTATAACTTACTGAGTACTAAGATATTTGATGTAGGCTTGTCAGAAAAATTATGATGTATTTTCCTGTGTTTTTCTATGCAAAAATACATCATGACTTTTTCGATGACCCAATATTTTACTCCTCATGACATCTAAATAAAATGGCCATTACTTGGGCCAGCAGACTTGATTCCTGGACCTGGTGCCTTGAAATTCATGCCAGGCACATGTGCATGTGTCCCCAATTTCCGAAGAGGAGAATGGAGGAGATGGGATTGCGGCATGACCATACCCTAAGGGGTAATTTCTCGCTTTCTGTCTCTGTCTTTCTGGAGAGTGCTCACTCCTTATAGCAACCCCCTCCCCCCAAAAAAGACAGTCTGATTTGGTTCTTGGACTGACAACTCCTGATGAAAGTCAGTGTCACAAATTTGCTCTTACTTTGTGTTCCTTATTGTGCAGTGTTCTAAATCTTACTAAGTTTTTTAAAAAGTGCTTTTATGTCCTTAACTTCAGTGTTTATAATTAACCCTCTTAGCACACAAAATGTGGTATTTATATAAAATACAGATGACAAATGATGAGTGAGACTACATATTCTTTAGAAAAAGAGTTGTTAGATACTATTATGTCAGCTTGCCAAACAGAATCAAAGTTGAAGAGTAAGGGGGATATAAAAGGAAAAATAAAGAATATTAACTCAAGTTTTGAGAAATTGTTCACCAGTAGATAGGATTCTGACACTAGGATAAGATAGAACAGTGATAGAATTCCCCCACTCATCGGTTGTCTGACTTTGGGTGTGTTAATAAACTTGGTTTTTATGTTTATGAAATAGGGGTACTATATCTCGCCAGAGTTATTGGGAGGATTATTTCAATTATTCACCTCGGTATTTTGCTTAATAAAAAAAAAAAAGAAAAGTGATTCAGTGAACAGAAAGCAAAGCAGATAACACTGGTTAGAGTGGAAAATATACCAAGAATAGGAGAGACTTATCTCCACTAACCAGGTGGGAATGGGATCCAAAGTAAAATTAGCGTTATCTCAAAGAAAATTGCTTAAAACAGTTAAAAACATTTACTTTAGGGGTAAGCAAATTCCTGATGCAACCATTGTGATGTAATGGTAATAAAATATACTACAGTGAAGGTCTAAGTCAGGAGAGGTGTCTGATGATTGGGAAATAATGAATATGGAGGTAGAGAGGGAAATCAGAAGACAGAAGCAAGAAAGGAGAGGAGACTGACTAAATATCTCTACCAGATATAAACAGATCCTCTCAGAGGGACTGAAATAACCCTACCTGAAGTTGGTCACTGGCATTTCTGAAGGAGGAAAAAAAAAAAAAATGGAGTTAAAATGAAGGTGGTTGATGCTTACAAATTTTCATATAATATAGCTCCCTAATATTGGCATTTTACAACCTTTGAAAATTTATGTAGCTGCCATAACATTTCCTGGGGAATGACTGGTAAGCAAGTATTCTTATTGTTCATCTTATTTTGCTGCTAATGATATGTAATCTTGAGTGTTTCATTATTGATGCCTAGAGTTCAAGTTATTAGAAGAAGCTCAGAGAATACGTTTGTTCTGTTTGTTCTTTTTTTTTTTTTTTTTTTTTTTTTTTTTGTCTATTGCTGATTATTGGTGATTTAAATTATTTGGCTTACCAATTAACCTCTTGGAAATAATTAAGACACGTCCTAGGAAATTTCCTTTAGGTATTTGGCTACAGATGTTAAAAGATAGGTCAACTTAAAATAGGACTAATGATGACTCAACTATGAAAACAGTAAGACTAGTATTTTCATTCACAAATGCATACATGTGCACAAACACACACAAATGTATAGCAACTCATCATCACTCACTGGGTAATAATGTAGAAAGCCGGGACCAGCAGTTAGCGTGATGGCTATGTCGCTGGACTCCCACGTAGTTGACCGTGGTTCACGTCCCGGACCCAGTGGCTTAAAACTCACGCCGGGCATGTGTGCGTACGTGCCCAAGATCCCGAGAGGAGAATGGAGGAGAAGGGATTGCGGCGTGGCCATCCCCCCTGGGGGGTGATTTCTCGCTTTCTGTCTCTCTGTCTCTCTCTGTCTGTCTGGTGAGTGCACGCGCCCTATAGCGAAAATCTCTCTCAAAAAAAAAAAAAAAAAAAGAATGTAGAAAGCCAACAATCATTGATCAATATCATTACCTTGCTCATATTTTCTATAAAAGACAAAGGAAAAAAACTTCCTATTATGGAATATTCACAGCATACATGAAGAGATTTGTGAAGCATTATAAAGAGCATGTTTTCATAAATGGCCTCAGAACTGTAATTAATGGAACTCAACTACCAAGGAAGTGACATATGGTTCAATTGACATATCGGAAAAGCTTGCTCAAGTATTGAGTGTGGAAGGTAAAGTTTCAACAAAAGTCAAAGATTTCTGCTTTGCCACACTAATTGAGGAAAGCTCAGCAGTCCCTAAATTCCAAATTAAATAATTACTTTCTGCATGTTCACTGTAGCAGTAAATTACATAATGCATAATAAATAGTTAAAAAGACAGCTTTCTATTGAAAGTGTGATCCAAGGCAAGCAAGTAAGGAAAAGAGAGGTGATCAGCATCCTACAGCTTTTTCTTTGCAGAGGAAAAACGTGTTTCAAATAGTTGGCAAAGGGTGAGGTTCTCATTGGGATCTAATGCTCCAATCACCTGCTAGTCAATGATTTTATGTTTTCTTGATTTTCTGGAGTTTCTAATGCTTTTTAGTGAGTAATATGTCATTCTAATGTAAACACAGAAGTAGTTTATATTCTTTCAGGTTTGTGTTTGAGATTGCTAATGATATGCTTACTATACTATTGCTAGCTACATTATCTTAAGTCCAAGTAGGACTGAACGCTAAAACCTATAAACCCAAATAAAATCTAACTTAATTAGACATTTATAAAAGAATAATGATAAGACTCAGGCTTTATGCATGACATGCAGGGCTAAAAAATGTCCTACGTAAAGCATTTCCTTGAACAGTTAATTTTAGAGTGAAATGAATTCAGTGTTCTGTGAATTTGAATAAAGCATATGTTGTCTATAATCATAGGGTATCAATTTGTTATAAAATTCTACTTTGCTCTAAATTAAATATTTTATTAATATTTTTGTTGGTGAGGAATAGAGAAAGATACATGTTGCTATTCTTCATCGGATTGTTAAGCATGAGAAAGATATCAAGGGGAAATTATAGTCAACATTTTGGTTGTATGCCAGCCAGACTGGACCTAACACATAACTAAAATAAAGATCAGATTCTAGAAGTCAACTACCAAATGATAGGCCAAAGTTAAAAATTAGCTAAGAAGCCTTTTGGCTGGAACTGCCATCTTCCAGTCATTAACTAAAATGACGAACACAAGGGGAAAGAGGAGAGGCACCCTATGTATGTTCTCTAGGCCTTTTAGAAAACATGGAGTGTTTCCTTTGGCACCATATATGCAAATCTACAAGAAAGGTGATATTGTAGACATTAAGGGAATGGGTACTGTTCAAAAAGGAATGCCCCACAAATGTTACCATGGCAAAACTGGAAGTCTACAATGTTACCCAGCATGCTGTTGGCATTGTTGTCAACAAACAAGTTAAGGGCAAGATTCTTGCCTAGAGAACTAATGTGCGTATTGCGCATATTAAACATTCTAAGAGCAGAGATAGCTTCCTAAAATGTGTGAAGGAAAATTACTAGAAAAAGAGGGAAGCCAAAGAGAAAGGTACCTGGGTTCAACTGAAGCACCAGCCTATTTCACCCAGAGAAGCACACTTTGTGAGAACCAATGGAAAGGAGCCTGAGCTTCTGGAACCTATTACCCATGAATTCATGGCATGATGGGTGTTAAAATACATTAATCTATGGTCTAAAAAAAAATTAGCTAAGAAAACATATGTCACAAAGTATAGGAATGTAACACAGGCCCAGGAAGGTAATCCAACTTGTCACTTTAGTAGTTGTTTCCAAATTGTGGGACACTGTATTAGTAAAAAAACATGTTTGCTAGTGACTGAAGGTACTAAAACTCTGGAGTGCAGGAAGAGGCAGTAAAGGAATAAAGCAATGTAGGTATTTGTACATGAATGCTTGCTGAAGCACTGTTCATAATAGAGACAGAGAGAGACAGAAAATGAGAAAGTCCCCGCCCTGGGGGGCTGGGGGGAAGGCCACGCTGTAATCCCTTCTCTTCCATTCTCCTCTCGGGATTTTGGGCATGCATGCACATGCACCCAGCATGAGTTATAAGGCACCAGGTCTGGGACTCTACCTGTGGTTGACTATGTGGGAGTCCAGCAACATAACCATTACACCATCTTCTGTCCCTATATTGTTATTGTATATATTTAAATACAGCCAGGGGAAGGAAACTAGGGAGAAAAATAGAGAAGTAAGAAATTTGTGGGACACAGAAGTTCTTTATTACCTGTTGATGATAACATGTATAGTATCTCAACTGGACAGGTCTGAGGTGTATTTCATGTTGGTTAAATTTTCTCTACAAGCTAAATGATATATTGTGATTGAATACATAAAATTATAATGATAATAAAACAAAAATATATAAATAAATACAGCCTGAAAACTAATTTATAGTGGCTAATTTCCATCAATTTTGTTGGTAGAAGATTGTGATGTTAGAGCCAGCCGGTGGTATGGTGGCTGAATGGCTGGATCCCATCTGGCCAACTTTGAGGTCTGAGTTCCAGACTTGGCAGTTTGAAATACACACCAGGAGTGTGTGCATGCGTGCCTGAAATCCCAAAAGGAGAGATAGAGGAGAAGGAATTGCAGTGTGCCCATCTCCTATTTGGGGGGGTATAGGGTATTATTTCACTTTCTTTTGTCTCTGTCTTTCTGGTGAGCATACATACTCTCTAGCCAAAGAGAGAGACAGAGAGAGACAGAGAGAGATATTTTTTTTTTCTTTTTTTTTTTTTTGGCGAGGTTCTTTTTTTGCTATAGGGCGCGTGCGCTCGCCAGACAGAGAGAGAGAGACAGAGAGATAGAAAGCGAGAAATCACCCCCCAGGGGGGATGGCCACACCGCAATCCCTTCTCCTCCATTCTCCTCTCGGGATCTTGGGCACGCACGCACACGCGCCCGGCGTGAGTTTAAGCCACCGGGTCTGGGACTCGGACCGCGGTCGACTACGTGGGAGTCCAACAACATAGCCATTACGCTAACTGCTGGTCCCGAGAGAGATATTTTAATGTTATATTTTATGATATTATAAAAGAAAAACTATTATATTTTAATAAATATTACAGAGTGCATAAGAAATAAAAATTTTGATCATAATGGTTAGTTGTACTGTCATGAATTTAAGTATATAGGTAGATATGAATTAAGCTATTTTTTTCCATTAAAAATAGAAGCTGTTATGGATCTAATAAGACACTAGTAAATATGTACCAATTCCAACTCTAGGAGAAATCTTTTTCCATCTGCTCAGAAACCTCACTGTGGGTGTATAAAAGTACTACAGAATACCACAAACATTCCACCAACTTGGATTCACTTTTGAAACTTAAAAACTGGAAACTTGAAAATGCCAAGGAGCTAATTTACTTCATAGAAAAGAAAGTAAAATAATGACTTTGAGAAATTTAATAAATGTTACAATGTATTTCTGTGCATAGCGAGCCCTTTCATGGTTCAAAGATTTGACTGTACATTTTTTTAAATTAGATCTCCTTACAACTAGGAAGCAACTTAAGGCTAATGAATACCTGCATTTTAATTGTTTAGCTCCATCTTACCTTTGTTAGTTTTTAAATTCAGTCTAGGCTTTTACGTATTTATTTTTTTCAGTGGTGAGAGAATGAGGAGAGACATGGAAATTTATTCAGTTAAAACATAGATGTACAAGATCTGAATGAACTTTTAAAATATAACGAAACTCTAAAAATAGTTCATGAAGAATATAGTTTAAAAGGAATTTAAATGAGCTCATGTGCCATGTAGAAAACATTCAGTTGAAAAGAGAGAGCAGGTGTTCAGGGAGATGTTTTACACTGGGCTATATCTGAATCATTTGAAATCTAATTGAAGCACTTTCTCTGGTTACACACTAGTTTTCAGCTTCAAAGCTCTTTACAAATAGCAGCGAGCTCTGCCTATCATATCATACATGTGGAAGATGAAATAGAAGCAAAGAGGTTAACTCACTTTTCCAATGCCAAAGAGAGAAGTAGCAGCATACAGGCAAATTCCCAGGATTTCTTGCATCATTTTAGTTCCCTCTCTTCCATATCATATACTACGTGGTTCAGTAGATGGTAGCAGAAAAATTGGCATTCAGAACATCCTCAATTGTATTTTAAGCAGATAAGTCAGAGTATAATAAAAAATCATTTCTAAATTGCAGTGTTTGATAAAAGAGCTTTAATTTTATTTTCTAGGGCAGTCCATCAACAAACACAGGTAAATAATCTCTATGTGTGATAATATATACTGCTAGGTATTATTAGGGGTATAGAAATCACGGATTCTCCATTGAATCCCAGTGGGAAGAAAAATGTTCTCACTGAACATTAACTCAGGAAGAAAAGAGCAAAGAGAATTTTATTACTCCAGTTGAGTATACTAAGCATATTTGATGCAATTAATTATCATTAGCCCACCGCATGTACTTTGTATGGCAAACATGTGAAATGGATCCTGTGAAATATATGCCAGTAAGTTATTTACAGTAGGGCCCGAGGGCCATTTCATCTTACAACATATAAGCAGGATGATTGGTTTCTTTCAAATAACTTTTGTCCTTACAACAGTTTTAGCACTGTCACAAATATATCAAAAAATAACATGTGTCTAGTTCAGAGGGAAATGTATTTAAAGTTGACAAATCTACATATAATCTTTTTAGGGATTATATAATTGTGTTGGCTATCTGTGCCTCAATAGCCAAGATTGTACTTTTCCTTTCATTCTGCTTGTTCTACCACTGGGTCATTGGGAAAGTCATGACGTATTTTTCTATGCAAAACGTGTCATGACTTCTCTGACTATCCAATATTTGAAAAATAGTAAAAACTGGGTAGCTTATTTATTTAATTAATTCTTTTAGAAAGATTTTTTGCTATGGGGCATGTGCACTAGCCAGAGAGAACGAAAGATAGAAAGTGAGAAATCACCCCCAAATGGGGATGATGCAATCTCTTGTCCATTCTCCTCTCAGGATTTTGGGCATGCATGCACACACACCTGGCATGAGTTTAAGCCACTGGGTCTGGGACTTGAACTATGGTTGACTACATGGGAGTCCAGTGATAACTATTCCAACATCTGCTCGTCCCCCAAATTTTGATTAATTTGATAGTTACATCTTGCAATTATTAGAAATAGCAGAAGTAAATGTTTTAGTGTGCTAAAATATGTTTATTAGAAACTCATTTTCGGTATTATAATTAATAAGTCAACACATTTTTACATTTTTCTTCTATTTATTCACTTTGCTGTAATTCATTGACAGTACAAATATACATTGACACACTGCCTTACAATACAGTGGACTTTAGAATTTAATAGTTCCTGCTCCCATGAGTTTTGCATGCCTAAAATTAAGCTCTATGATGAATGTAAGAGTCACTCTCTGTAAGATAGAGTGAGAAGATATATTAGACAATGCCGGCCCCCTAAAATCATGAGGTTAACAGATCCAGATCCCATATGACTGACCAGTTTGAATTCTGGCTCTGGCAACTTGAACAACATGGCAGGCACTTGTGTGTGCATGCCCCAAATCCTGACAGGATAGAGAAAGAGAAGAGAGTGTGGTGTGCCCACGTTCCATTAAGGGTGCTTGCTCTCCTTCTCTCTCTCTCTCTCTCTCTTTTTTTTTTTTTTTTTTTCACTCTCTTTCTGCAAAACTTATGTGACCTCTGGCAATGAAGAAGAAGAAAAAGAAGAAGAAGAAGAAGAAGAAGAAGAAGAAGAAGAAGAAGAAGAAGCAGCAGCAGCAGCAGCAGCGCTGGACAATGGGATCCATTAAATGTAGTCTCAAGAAGTGATATTTAAGGAAAGATTAAATAATGAGGACCTTTGAAATGTGGTAATAGATAAGATTTCAGGGTAAATTAGAGCCAATTCAAAAAATGTTTTCGGAAAATAAATATATAAAAGAAACAAAATGCCCAGATGTATTTTAATACTGAGGCAAAATTTCTCCTCAATAAGCAATATTTAAAACAGAAAAAAATGTTATGTTAGAAAAAAATGAAGCAGTCAGAAAAGGAACTGTAAGTAGAGTTTAAATATATAAAATTAGATACAATTGGCATAAGTGGAGAGGTGAGCTCTCCTTTTTACAGAAATACCCTGATCCTTTCTCTTCATTGGTAGGATAATAGGCACTCCAGCAGCAGCTGGAATTGATTTCACAATTACATTTGTTTTGCATCTACAATCATAATGACTTTCAAAAATAGAATACAGAACATATTTTTTACCCAGATAATCTTTAAAGTATATGAATTTCTTTTAATCAACAACATTAAACCAGACCAAAGAGCATATCAAAATGTTAGATGTTTAACTTTTGTTAAATGTTATGTTGGAAGAACTAACACATTTTAAGGCAGCTTAGAATTCTTCATTGAACTACTCCATATCTGTCAGGCCAAAGGAACAGAAAGCTAACTACTGGACAACTTTATTTTACTTCCTGCCCAAATCGTGACAATAAACTTATACTTGAGTACCGTTGTGATGACCATGATTGAGGACCCCTGTAATGATATATTACAGACAACTATCTATTAAACCTCTCGTTCCATTCATTGAAAAGATGTAATCACCAGCATCTTTATTTTTTAATTTTTAATCTATTTTTGGAGAGGTTTTTGCTATAAGACACATGTGTTTGCTAGAAAGACAGAGAGAGAGACAGAGAGACACAAAGCGAGAAATCGTACCCCCCCCCCCCCCCCCAGAAGGGATGGCCACACAGCAATCCTTTCTCTTCCATTATCCTCTCGGGATTTTAGGCATGCACGCACACACACCCAGCGTGAGTTTAAGCCACTGGGTCTGGGACTCAAACCACGATCAACTACATGGAAGTCCAGTGACATAGCCATTATGTCAACTGCTGGTCCCAACCACCAGCATCTTTAACAACAGTAATTTTGTCTCCACTTTGAGATAGATATCTGAAATTCCTTCTTTCTTTTCTTGCTTCTTCCTTTCCTTCCTTTATTTATTTATTTAGATGCTTTTCAGAGAGAGAGAGAGAGAAGTCTCCAATGGGACATAGTCACCCTGCAATCTATTCTCCTCCATTCCTCCATCCCATTTGGATTTGGGGCACCCATGCACCCGGTGTGTTTTCCAAGCCAGTAGAACTGCTGGGATGAAAATGTGGTTGGGCCATTTGGGATTCAGCTCCCTTAACCAATTTACTAAGGGGTAGGCCTTGAAGTTTCTTTCTTTTTTTTCTTTTTTTGAGAGGTTTTGCTATAGAGCACATGTGCTCGCTGAAAGACAGAGAGAGACAGAGAGACAGAAAGAGAGAAATCAACCCCGAGGAGGGAATGGCCATGCTGCAATCCCTTCTCTTCCATTCTCCTCTCAGGATCTCGGGCACGTACACACACACCCCCGTGTGAGTTTAAGCCACTGGGTCTGGGACTCGAACCACAGTCGACTACATGGGAGTCCAGCGACATAGCCATTACTCTAACTGCTGGTCCCTGTGCTGTGAATCTTGCACTTCACTCAGTAATATTCATTCAGGGCTCTCAGTATGTATCAACATTTAGTATTTTATCTAGATGCTAATTGTTTTTCAGGTCCAGCATCAGCCAATGAAGTGATAACAAAATATTCTCAGACACTGAATGGCAATATTTAGTAAATTTTCAAATGCTACATTTGATAAGCAGTAATATTTATAAATCTTGGAGTACAATAGTGAAGAAATATTGATCAAAGTGATTTTTGACATTAATCCCTGCTACTTAAGTGATCAATCTGGATTATCTCTTTTAATTTGGATTGAAGCCACTCTTAGACAAATTTTAACTCCCATTCCTTAATGGATTTAATTCTACTAAGTAACCCAATAGAAATTATTTTGAAACTTTGACCCAGTGATTCTGAAGTTTGTCAGAAAAAGAAGTAGATCAGATGGCAAAAATAATTCTAAAATAGGAAAGCCATGAGAAGGCACTAGACACCCTAGAATTAATTTTAATATTATGAAATTAACATGATATTAGAGAGACAGAACGGTAAAGCAAAACTGACGACCAGGAAATAGGACCTACTGCATATCAGCTTATTAGGTGATTTTAAAAGAAAGAAAGAAGAAAAAAAGAAAAGAAAGAAAGAGAAAGAGAAAGAAATAGAGAAAAAGAAAGAAAGAGGAAGACAGGAATAAAGAAAGAAAAAAGAAAAAGAAAAAGAAAGCGAGCACAAATCAAGAAGGAAAAGACTTCATATTAAGGAGTGTTGAGACAAATTGTTAACTCCTTGGAAAACTGGAACAGTCAGTGTTCTATCTTACAATAAATATCAAAGTATTTTAAATGAGTAAAAATGGAATTATTTTGGGTAGATTCATTTTTTATTCAAATAATAGAAAACATAATAAAACAGAAAATGGATAGATTTTAAATAAAAAATGTAAAATGCTTATATATAAAGTAGGAGTCAAAATCCACAGTTCCAAAATACAGAATACACTTATTGTTTTTATAATGTACATTTATTATTTATTAAATAATAGGTACACAAATATAAAATGAAACTTTAATTAAAAGCTGAGTAACAGAAATAAACTGGTAATTTTTGGGGCATATAAGTAGCAAGAAAATCTATAAAAATAGCCAGTCTCCCTAGTTATCATATAAGAAAAGTTTAATTCAAAATTAAGACAAAAAAGTATTCCAAAAGACCGTTTTTGAAATGAATGGTAAGTGGAATAGTCTTTTATACAGAAGTTTGGCGATGCGTATCCACTTTAAAATATTTTGTGTTGGAACCAGCAGTTAGCATAATGGCTATGTCGCTGGACTCCCATGTAGTCGACTGTGGTTTGAGTCCCGGACCCGGTGGCTTAAACTCACACCGGGCATGTGTGCGTGCGTGCCCAAGATCCTGAGAGGAGAATGGAGGAGAAGGGATTGCGGCGTGGCCACCCCCCCCCGGGGGGTGATTTCTCGCTTTTTGTCTCTCTGTCTCTCTGTCTGTCTGGCGAGCGCATGCGCCCTGTAGCAAAAAACCTCTCCAAAAAAAAAAAAAAAAAAAAATGCTTTGTGTCTATCTTAGAATATTTACAACTGCCTGACTGAAATGAGAAGTAATTATTAGTTGGGGATATTGACATGAAGAAAGATATTAACTATAGTTTTCTTTATAACATCTACACTTGGAAATAGTATCATTTTCTTTTCTTCTTTCTTTTTGCTATGGGGCATGTGTACTCGCTAAAGAGATATAGACAGAGAGAGAAAAAAAAAAAAGGTGAGCAAGCACACCCTACGGAGGATGGTCATGCCTCTTATCTATTTTCTTATCCTTCTCTAGGGATTTTGGACACACATGAACCTGTACCCAGCATGTTTTCTGAGTCACTGGGTTTGGGACTTGAAAATTGCTGTCCCTTATGCTGGAGCCAGCCACATTAACCACCACATCACAGATTGTCCCACTATGAATTTTTAAAAAAAATTTTTTTGGAGAGGTTTTTGCTATAGGGCGAATGTGCTCACCTGAAAGACAAAGAAGGACAGAGAAACAGAAAGATAGAAAGCGAGAAATCACCCCCCAGGGGGATGGGCATGCTTCAATCCCTTCTCCTCCATTCTCCTCTTGGGATCTTGGGCATGCATTCACACGGGCCCGGTGTGAATTTAAGCCACCAGGTCCGGGACTCGAACCGCAGTTGACTACATGGGAGTCCAGTGACACAGATATCATGCTAACTGCTGGTTCCCCACTATGCATTTTCAAACCTGAGAGAAAGACTAAATATATGGTGTTGAATCCACTTAATAGAACCATAAGCAGCCTTTGAAAATGTTTATGGTGATTAAGTAAGATGTTTAGAGTACGCTGGGAAAATATTTGTCAGTTGAAGATACTATGAAAAATCAGAAATAAAACAATATCTAATACTATTTCCATTTTTTTAACATAGCTATAAAGGGAAAATATTGAAGAAACTACACCTATTACTGACAGTGATTATGATCAAATATACTGCAGATAATATGTTTTTTTACACTGATGTTTATCTTCTAACAAATATGAAAATGAAACTTTCACTTTACAAGTAAATTATATGTAGTCTACAGCATTTCACATTATCTCTGAATTTTTTTCTAAAGCAATAATGTCTTTTTCCGAATATTACCTATAGTTGCTGCTACAACGTTTGTTACTCAGTTGTAGGTGTCAGCGGGTTTATTTCATACAAGGCTTCTGTTTAATACTATGAAAAGTATCAAGCTATCCTGCACTCGTTATTGTAAAGAAGATGTGTCTCAGCAATCAGGAGCACCAATTAGTGTCTCTTATAACCTATCGTGTCTGTCACTCTAGTATCCTTATGAGAATAGCTATAGAATTCAGCGTCCTTTGATGTCATAAAATTGTGGGATTTTGTTGTATTTTTGAGTTTGAATCATTACTATATGAACATAAAGGGTAAATGAAGGTGGTACATTTTAAGATTTATAATGGATCATGGTGTTTTCTAAAATTACTTTTACCACTAGCTTTTCAATTGTTGACTCTGAAAACATGTATCATGAGATTACATTTATGGGCACCTACAAACATTTAGAAATGTTCCAAATCTAATGGGAAGTGCAATTTAATATTTTTAGGTGTTGGTTTTTGAATAAAAGTTTTATAAAGTACAGTTTGACTATGTGTACAGATTGCCTTAGTATAGTTTCAATTTAACTGGTGTTACTCTGGAAAAAAAGAAAAATAATAAACAAATCACTACTTAATGCAAAGGTACTATATTTCACAACCTTTCTGGTATGTTGTTTTGTTTTTTTTTTTAAATGGAAGCAATTGTGACCCAGCCTGGTGGTGTAGTCAGTAGTGATCTGAATTACAGAGCAGAAAGTGACCTGGAAAATGTAGTTCATATCACTGGGTCAACCTGGAAACTCACTAGGTATGTACATGTGCCCAGAATTATGATATTCTCTTCTTCTGGTGCATGCTTGCGTTTGCTATCATAAATAAAATAAACTCAAAAGTAGAAACAATTATAGACATTTATTTTGAATTATGGTGGGGTTATTTCATTTTTCTTTTCTTTTTTTTTTTTTCTTGGAGAGGTTTTTGCTAGAGAACTTGCCAGAAAGACAAACAGAAAATGAGAAATCATCCCCCGGGAGGTGGGGGGACAGGCCATGCAGCAATCCTCTCTTCTCCATTGTCCCCTGGGGAACCTGAGCATGCACGCACACGTGCCCAGTGTGAGTTTAAGCCACCGAGTCTGGGACCTGAACCACGGGCAACCACATAGTAGTCCAGCGACAAAGCCACTATGCCAACTGCTGGTCCCATGGTAGGGTTATTTCTATTCCCCTCTTAATGTGCTTTTTTGGAGAGATTTTTAAAATATTCTTTCAGTTTGAAAGAAATAAGAGGTGAATTAGTGAAACTGTGGCTATATGCACATTCAAAAGAGAAGAAGACTAATTTTTTTAGGGGCTAAAATCATTTTTATCAAACAGGCACATCTATTTTATCAAGCCAAACAGCAGTAAGAACACTTTCTGTGTACCCGACACTACACTCTCTCACAGATTTTCAAAAACATTTCTTTTGTGTGTGTGCGCGTGCGTGCACCAGTGACCAAGTCTCATGAATATGGTTTTCTTTGTGTTACTGTTACATTTGGCAATGTTAATTTTCCTATTTCCCCAAATTTTTTCCCTATTTTGTGGACACTGCCCTTCTCTAGACATTTTTCTATCTGCCTTCCATGCATCAGGTAAGATTCAGGGCACTCAGTTTGAAATAAGGACGACACCAGGAATTAGCATCATGAGCTCCATAAGCAAGTGTGTCAGAATCAGTGGAAGCAACACAATGTGAAGTCAGGACCACAGAGAGGACAGGTGTTAAAATCCTCCAGCTCTAACTTCCTGTCTCATGCAAGGTGAGGAGAAGGGGGTGGGGACAGCAAGGAACACTTGTAAAGGTCACAGCCTACAAAAAGAGGCCAACTGAAAGGATGAGATTTAACCATAAAATTTAGATTTATCTTGGGACCATCAGGTGACAGGAAGATTAAGGCCTGGATTCCACATGGCCAATTACACAGTTCAAGTCTCAGATACAGAGGCTTAAAATTCAGGCTGAGTGTGTGTGTGTGTGTGTGTGTGTGTGTCCAAAATCCTGAGAGAACGGAGGAGAAGGGATTGTGGCATGAGCATATCCTCTGGGCAGGTAATTTCTCACTTTCCCTCTCTCTCTGTCTCTGTTTCTCTCTTTGGTGAGTGCATGCACCCAATAGCAAAAACCTAAACAAAAAGAATTTAGAGTTTTCTTATGCCACTCCTTAAACCTCTGAGGAGTATTAAAAGAAACATTTACAACTGAAATTGCCTATATTAAGAAAAAAAAAAGATACAAATCAATGACCTAAACTTACACCTTAAAGAACTAGAGTAAGAACTAACTAAACTCAAAGCTAGCAGAAAGAAGTGTATAATAAAGATTAGGGTGCAACAAATGAAATAAAGAATTAAAAAATAGGAACAATAAAACAAAAAGTTGATTCTCTGGAAAGATCAACAAAATTGACAAACGTTTATCTAGACAGACTACAAAAAAAGTAAAGAAAGACACACAAAACTAAAATCAGAAGTGAAAGTGGAACTATTACTACTGACCTTACTATAAAGTAAAAAGGATTTTAAGAGAATAGTATGAACAATTATATTCCAACAAATTAGAAAATCTAGATTTATGGTCAGATTCCTAAAGACATATAGATTTTCAAAACTAACTCCAGAATAAATAGAAAATCTGAATATATTTATAAAGAGTAAAGAGAATGGATCATTAATCAAAAACCTCCCAACAATGAAATGGGCTAGATTACCTCACTGGTGATTTATAGTGAAGATTTTTAAACGACCTAACATCAGACTGGCCTCAGGACCTAGTGGTGAAGAATTTAGTAATGATGCCTGTTACGAGATCAACATTTCAAACTTTAATTTTTTTCTTATTCATTTGCAGTGAAAAAAGCAATTTGATTTATAATAATATCAGAATGAAATATTTAGAAATAAATCTGACTATCAATATACAAGATATGTAAACTCAAAGTCAAGAAATATTGTTGGAAAAAATGGAAAAAACCTAAATAAACAGAATGGGTCTTGCTCATGGGTTGCAAGACAAACATTGTTAAGGAGGCAATACTAAAAGCTATCAACATATTCAATGCATTCTTCATCAATGTCCCAAGATGCTGTTTTATTCTTGTTTTTTTTTTTTTTTTTTTGAGATGGAAAATCCAATTCTAAAAATCCATATGGAATTGCAAGGATCTCCAAATAGTCAAAACAATCTTAAAAAAAAAAGAAAAAAAAAACAATATCAACAGACACACTTCCTGATTTCAAAATTTCCTATAAAGCTACAATAGTGATAATAAGAATCATAACAGATATTAGCATAAGTAATAGAATTTAGCATCTAAAAATAAACCCCAAAATCCAGGTAATTTTTGGCAAGGGTGCTAAGATCATTCAGTGGAGGAAAAAATTAATTATCTTTTTAACAAATGGCGCTGGAACAAATGAGTACACACATGCAAAAGAATAAATGGAACACACTGGACTTGTCTGAATGTACAACTAAATTCCAAGAGGAGAATGGAGAAGGAATTGCAGTATGAACATCCCCTGGGGGTAATTTCTCACTTTCCTTCTCTCTCTCTCTCTCTCTCTCTGGCAATAACACTCATCCTATAGTAAAATCTCAACGAAGAATAAAGTTAGACCCTTAATTCAAATAACATAAAAAATTAACTCAAAATTGTTATAAGGACTAAATATCATAGTTAAAATTCTAAGAAAATATAGTGTTAAGTCTTCATAACATTAGACTTGGCAATGGCTTCTTATATACGACATCAAAAACACACGTAGGAAAAAAGAAAAGATACATATTGGACTTCATGAAAATAAAAATTTTTGTGTTTCAAAGAACACTACAAACAACGTAAATAAAACAACTCATAGAATTGGAAAATGTATTTGGAAACCATGTATCTGATAAGGGATTAGAATTCAGAATATAAAAGGAACTCTTACAACTCAACAACAAAACTAACAAGAATTAAAAATGGACAATGACTCTAAATAAAAATTTCTTTGAAAATGTACAAGGTGTGGGACCAGCAGATGGTGTAATGATTATGTTGTTGGACTCCCACGTAGTCAACTGTGGTTCGAGTCCCAGACCTGGTGGCTTAAAACATGCTGGCTGCGAGCGTGCTCAAGATGCCAAGAAGAGAATGGAGGAGAAGGGATTGTGGCATGGACATTCCTCCAGGGGGTTATTTTTTGCGTTCTGTCTCTGTCTCTCCAGCAAGCGCATGTGCCTTATAGCAAAATCGCTCTACAAAAGAAACAAACAAAAATTGCAAGTTGCGAATGAGTATCTGACAAGATGCTCATTTTCATTAGTCACTTGGGAAATTCAAATCAAAGCCACAAAAGGATACAAGTTCATACATACAGATTTACTATAATAACTGTAAACAAATTAAAAGTGTTGGCCAAAATTACAGAGAAATTAGAATATTTTTACATTGTTGGTTGGAATGTAAAATGGTGCAGCCACTGTGAAAAATAGTTTGGCAGTTCCTCAGAAGTCAAACACAGAATTACCATATAACCATACTATTATTCAGTTCTTGGGAATATATATTTACCTAAAAGGATTGTAAATGAGTACTCGCAGTTTTTACACGAGAGAGCATATCTACACTGTTCTTAGTAGACAAAGCAGAAGACAAACCAAGTGTTAATCAACTGATATGTTAGTAAATGCAGTGGAATTGGGCAATAAGAGGAATAATCATAATCCATGCTACTCTGTGGATGAACTTTGAAAATATGCTACCTGAAAGAGGCAAAAAAAGAAGGTTATAGTATATGATTTTATTTATCCTAAATATCTGGAATAGACTCATTATAGAGATAGGAAATAGTGATTTCCAGAAGCTAGTGGGAGGGAAGAATGGGGATGAAAGGTTAATGAGTATGAGGTTTGCTTCTGTTAAAGAAAATGTTCTGGAACTCAGTGGTGGCAGTTGTTGGTCAACATTGTAAATGTACTAAATATTACTAATGGTAAATTTGATGTGCATTTTATACCCTTTAACAATAAAAAAGAAGAGTAAACAAAAAAAACAAGTAATAGGCCAGAACCGTTTTTCTTCTATGGCAAGAAAATATATGTATGCTCCTATGAAGGACATCTTACACTATCAAAAGGTTACAGAAGGGAATGTAAGCCATTTTATCTGTCACTGCCAGTCACACTGTAGCTTGATCAGCTAATTTAGGGATCTCTCAATATAGCAAAACCTTTAGAAAGAATTTCTTTTTTATTTCTTTTTTTATTTTTGGAGAGGTTTTTGCTATAGGGTGTGTGCGTTTTCCAGAAAGGAAGAGAGAGACAGAGACAGAAAGTGAGAAATTACCCCCTAGGGGTGATGGCCACACTGCAACCCCTTCTCCTTCATTCTCATCTTGGGATCTTGGGTACACACGCACACGCGCCTGGTGTGAGTTTAAGTCACCAGGTCCAGGACTCAAACCACAGTTGACTACATGGGAGTCCAGTAACATAGCCATTACGCTAACTGCTGGTCCCCTAGAAAGAATTTCTAAAAATTATTTTTCAAGGTGTTACCATAACTTGTCTATCTTCTCCACTTCTACCTGCTCTGATAATGCATCATCATGAAATAAGTTGAAAACCTTATTATGTTAGTAGGTAATATCCTAAAAATTAGTATCATTTCATGTTCTTGCCAATAGACTCCTGGCTTTCAGGCCAATTTATTTTATTGGACCGTTCTAATTAACTTAGCTTTATTCTCTGACCATTGGAGTTTTCCAGAACAATAATTTATTTAGAGGTCCCCTAATGGCCTAAAATAGTTCAATGCACTGTATCTAAGCAAGTAGGTAATTTTGCTTGAACCATTTGTTCTTAGTTCTGTTGTCATAGTGAGCTTTCTTCAAATAATTGAAAATGTATTTGTATTCATGTTCCAAAGATAACTTTGTTTAGTTTTCTATAGATGTTATGACTGTATCCTTTATATACATAACAAGGTTCAGAAGAGGTTTTGTTGGCAGAACAGTTCTTGGCACTTTTTATGAGTTTAAAATATGTGTGAATTATGACTAGTTGAGATCCGAGCTCAGAAATATTCTAGGCAGATCTCAAGCTCTGTACATATCCTGATGGTAAATAAACAAATATAGTAATATTACCGAACATTGTCTTTTAACTGGATTAATGTGATTCATTTATGAGTAAAAAAAAAAAAAGACTTTTAATAATACAGTGGAAATTGGGTTATACTTGTGAATTACAAATTATTTATTATTCATTTGCAAACTGGAGATGCTAAAACTTCCTTGAGTATGGCTTTTTGTCTATAAGCCCAGCATACAGCTTTTACTTTCTCCAATTTTCATTTTGCTCCTGTTAAGTCTTTTGAGAATTAAGAATCACTAGAAAACATACTTTTATTTCTTTACTTATGAAATAGTTCCATGAGAGAAAGGTAAATAATCTTGCAAAAAAGTAAAAAGGTTTTGATTACACTTGTAACCTTAGATTTTATTGGTTTAGTTCCAGTACTTCTCATTATATCGGGTCTTTTTTTTTTTTTTTTTAAATATGTATCTAGTTTTATTTATTTATTATTATTATTTTATAATTTTACCAGAGAGAGAGAGGGAAAGTGAGAAAACAAGTTGCCAGGTTTGAGACTTGTACCATGGTCAGCCATGTGGTAGTCCAGAGCCTTAACCACCATGCCACCTGCTGGACCCATATCAAGTCTTTTTTCTACCTTTCCGTCTGTGTGTGGAAATATGCAAGAAGTTATTTAGAAATGCCTAGACATGAAGTTGATGGTCTTACACAAGATATTTTTTAAAAAAGTCTCAAAGAGAACCGTGGATTATTGATTTCCATCCAAGAAGGTTTAGCTTCATTATGTAACTTGCTGGTGCCATGATGAAAATTGTGGGAGGAAAAATAAAATATTTTAGAAATAAGTTAAAAAATAACTTGTTATGGATGATATATGTAAGAGATGTATTATACCTAAGCAGCTTCTGTTGTGTTTCAATTTTGAAACCAGTATTCTTTTAGGAAAATGTCAAGACTTTAAAATCATATTCTTAGAAGCTCTCCGATGTTATTTTATTTTCTCAAACTGAATGTATGCTGTAGTTGTTATTATTCTTGAATGTCTAAATTGCTTTTCAAAGCATTTACAGTTGTTCTAATCCCCTTGGTCTAAATCCTATATTGATAATGTTTGTGGAATAGAAATGAGATATAATTTATATGATACACAAGGAATATCAGAAAATAAAGAATACTATATTAACAAATGCATACCAGTTTTCCTTTGAAAAAATCTTATAAAATTCTTTTATACTTTATTGTAGCAAGTAAAGTTTGCTACAAATAAATATTTATAAAATTACTGGTCAAAGGCAATGCCTGCCAGTAAACAGATTCAATAAGAAGGGCTTAATACTTGTACAATGTACTTATTTATATGTGTGCATGTGATGTGTTGCTTTGTTGTATGTGGAGTATATCAGCTTGCAATATTGACCAAAGGCATCTATATCTATTTCAAAGGATTATCTCTCAAGAATTCCATCTGCAACAAAAGAAGGAAATTGATTTTCAGAAACATGTAATTATGTTGATATTAATAGCATTTTCTGAAAGTTTCATCATATTTACATTTTTAATGTCATCAAGTAGAGAGTTCACATATTCAAATGACAAAAATATGCTTCATTCAAGTTAAGATTCTCCTTTTGAATTGTAGTGATAGAATGTTGACAGATCTCTGTGTGAAGAATTCAGTTATCTTTACCAGTTGTTCTCTAACTTCAGAGTGTATCAGAACAACATGGAGTTTTGTTAAAACACAGATTTATAGCTTCCACCCAAAGTAATTCTGAATTAGTAAGTCTGGTATGAGGTTTAATAATGTTCTAACAACATCCCAGATGATGCTGCTGGTTCAGGGAATATACTTTGAAAATCCTGAATCTATGCTGAAATAGATATTATCACTACTCTGTGCTGGAACAGAAATTCAGGAACAAAGACAAGCTTAAAATACATATATTTTTAGTGTAATGTCTTTTTAGAGGTTGAAGCGGAAGGAAAAAAAAGTTCAAAACCAGTTGGGCAAAATTAAAGAACCTGAGTCTAAAAGAAAAAAAAAAGGTTTTTTTTTTTTTAGATTTCATTTTAAAAATATGAAAAATGGACTAGTTTGGAGGATATAATGTTAAATGAAATAAGCCAGGCCATGAAAGACAAATACTAAAATTTTCGATGATTAGTGAAAGATGAAAGATTTGATTAAATGGAAATGGAGAGGAAAGTAGTGGATTCCTGTAGCTGGCAATGGGTTATAGGGAGAACTTAGTAAATCGGTACTTGAGTGCAAATAAAATAAGTAGAATGAGTTCTAGAGTACTATAGCACAATAGGGAAACTAGTTAGTGACAATTCAATGTAGATTTCAAAATAGAAGAGGACATACAATGTTTCTCTTTCATAGTCTGGCTTGCTTCACTTACCATCAAATCTTCCATATTTTTCCACTTTATATCAAATGTCATGGTCTCATTCTTTTTTATGGTTGAGTGGTTTTTTTCCATAGTGTACATGTGCTATGCTTTTTCAATCCATTCATACGTTCATGGACATTTGGGTTGATTCTAAGTCTTAGCAATTGTGAATAATGCTGTAAAAAACATAGATATGCAAGTTTTTTTTTGTGACTGAATGCATTGCTGTCCTTTGGGTGGATATCCAGGAGTGAAGCTGCTGGATCATATCGTAGTTCTGGATCATCAGAAAAGTCATGGCACCTTTTGCATAGAAAACCAAAAAAATATGTTATGACTTTTTTAATAACCCAATATCTGTAGGTTTTTGAAGAACCTCCATGTTGTTCTCCACAGTGGCTATACTAATTTACATTCCACACTCTATGGTAGAAACTAAAAGACTGGAAGGTATACAAACATGAAGAGTAACTGGGGATACTAGAGATAGTGGGGGAAGGAAGATGGGCAGTGGGGACGGCATAGTCAAAGCGATAAAAGCAAAACATTTAATGGACACAAAAATGGAGAATTATCTGTTGATGGTAATGTGTATGGCAAAACCTTTGAATGGACTAATGTACAGTGTAGTTATGCTGGAAAAAAATGCATCATGTATGCTATAATAATGTACAGTGGTTAAATGTAAAAAAATAAGAAAATAAAAGAGAAAAAATAGCTCAAAGAGAAGATATCAAATGTTCACAACATAAAGTAATGATAAGTATTTGAGATGATGGATATCTTCATTTGATAATTATATATTGCACTCATAAACTGAAAAACCACATTATATCCCCTTTTATATGTCAATTAAAATTGTAGTAAAAAATATAGAAGATTAAGAATAAAAAGACAAAAAATAACCTAAAAATAATTTAAAGTGACATAGGGAAAAACATATTCAAATACATTCTTGTGCTTGTTCAATACGTATAGTAACAAGCACTTTTTTATTATTAAGGCAATAATTAATAATCTACTGTTTCATTCATGTTAACATTCTCTTTTTGAATTGTAGTAATAAAAAGTTGACAGATCCCTGTGTGGACAATTAAATTATCTCTACTAGCTGTTTTCTAACTTTAGAGTGTGTCAGAATAATCTGGAGTTTTGTAAATCATAGATTTATGGTTCCCACAGAAATTAATTTGGTGAGAAATTAACTGCCTAAGTTATTGACGATTTGTGAGTCAGTATATCAGAGCTCATTGTATCAAAATTAAAAGATATGAAAATAATACAATACCTATATTATCACTGTATTTAGGTATGTACATATATAGAAATATACATACCTACTTATCCTTTATTTAGAATTGATTTTTGTTGTTCATGGTAGTTAAACTTTCTAAAGTTACTCAAGACATTGAATTGGTGAATATTGAACCATTCTTCCTATAGGAAATATAAGATTAGGGTTCTAAAAGCTTTTTATCACATTTTCATCAATTGATCCAGAAATAACCTTATTTTTCTTTACTTAGTGATTTAGGTTTTTATTTTTCCCATAGGTGCAAATGCGAATTTGCCATAGAAGAGACAGAGATATTTATAGAGAGAAAGTGAGAAATTATCCCCCCAGGGAGATGGCCATGCCATAACATCTTCTTCATTTTCCTCTTGGGATTTTGGACATGTATACACAAATGTCTGGTGTGATTTTCAAACTGTTGGGTCCAGGGCTTAAATCATGGTCAGCTACGTGGGAATCCAATGCCTTAAAATCCACACTACTCACTGACCCTAAATAGCCGTATTTTATGTAAGTTTCTGTTTAAAGATAGCTTTTTGTTTTTGAAGCATCAACATGCTTTTTTTATTTCCTATAATTTTTAAAATATTTTTAATACATTCAATCACATTATTTAGCTCATGAAGTGAACATTTGAATATGTGAACATTTCCCCTTAGTCCAGTTGATGAAATGTTAATTAACCTGGACTTCCTGGCCAACAGCATTGTGTCACATTCCTGAATAAAGCTTATCTAGCACTCATGTTCTCCTAAAGCACCTTGTTCTCAGAATATTAAGTAGCACTTCACCACTGCTTATGACTCATTCTAAGCAATACAATTAACAACAAAAAAAAAACACAAAAATGTGAAAATCACAGCATTAAGTAGGTACCCAAAAGGACACTTGTTTAATGTAAGAGAACTGAAGAAAGAAGAAAGAGCATTCCTTGTTAGACCTCAACTGGCAACTTGTACATTGGGTAACTCAAATTTGTTGTCTCTCTGCTCATGTCCATGAACGACCATGAAGGTGCTGCAAAGATTACTTTAGCACCAAAAATTAAATTTAGTAAGTAGGAAAATTTTCAAATACGGTTCAGTGAATAGCATTGTGTGTGTACTTGATAGACAGATAAATACACCTGAACATATAGGATTTATTATAGATATAAATTGATAGAGAGTGAAATAATTACCCTCTTGTCCCAAAAATGACTATGCGATGATAGATATATTAGCTTACTTCATTATACTACCCATTTTATTATTTATATGTGTCCCATATCATCATGTTTTCAACTTTGAAAATATACCAAAAAATTATTAAAAAATTTAAAATAGAAGCCCAGTCATGTGGTGTAACAGGGAGGGCACCACTGTAGGGTGACTGAGGCTTCACATGAGTCTGGAGTTTAGTTTCTGGCCCAACCTACACAGGCTGGATGCAGTGGCTAACACCTGTGGTACCAGCTAGCTGGGAGGCTGCAGTGGGAGGATCACAATATGGGAAGATCCTGTCCAAAAAAAAAAATGCCTCTCTGACTCTGTCTCTCTCTACCCTCTATTAAAAAAGAAAATAATAAGTTTAAATAGTCACCATGAACTAGACAATGTACTAAATAGCACATCTGATTTTATTGTGATTTCATCTCTAATGGATTTAAGAAAATGTTGATAAATCAGCCATTTTATTTTCTCATTACGTGGGAACAACTTTCTCATGTGCTTTGTACATCCTGTTCAGTCATTGTAAACCCTAACTTGCAATTTTAATTTATGTTTTGTTTTACGATTACATTTGTCCCTTATAAAGATATGTTTTCTACTCCAACAGCAGTAGCATATAATGTTGCTAGAAAGTTTTTCTTATTTTACTATTTTGAATTATGTTTCAGGTATTTGGGATGTATTACAGATTTAATATTTACAGGCAAGTCTACTGGATTTTTAAAATGATTGTATCAAGTCTTTTGTCATCAATAAATGATCTAAATATCCCCCAGTATTTTTGTATGGTACATAAGTATATGTCCTTTACATGTAATTATTTTGTTAATCTGGGATCATTATATACAGGCTCTGAGTCTCTCATTTGTGTTTTCTGTGAACATGAAGACCATCCCTGCACTCGTGCTCTCAGTGTCGTCTTCTATTTTCTAGAAAACTTGTCCAGATTGCAATGCTCTTTCTTTCTTTTTTTTTTTTTTTTTTTTTTTTTTTTAAGATTTTTGCCATAGAGCATTTGTGCTCACCAGAGAGAGACAGAGAGAGGGGAAGTGGGAAATTACTCTCTCTGGGGATACACAGCAATTCCTTCTTCCCTATCCTCTTGTTTGGATTTGGGGCATGCATGCACAGCACGTGTTTTTCAAAACGATGAGTCTGGGACTCGAACCAGCAGTTGGTCACCTTAACCACCACACCACCTGCTGGTCTTCTTTCCTTAATTCTTACTCCTTGTCCTTCTACACATAAATCTGTGAAACACTTGCCTAAATTTAAACAAAGCCATCTTTTAATAAATTCCTCTATCCCACGTATTTTAATACATTTTTATCTAGTTACTACTTTATCTGTTCCTTCCCATTTATAAACTCTTTGAAATATTCAATTGTCCATTTGTTCACGCTTCTAGTTTCTTATCTCTAACATATTCTCAACATACTTTCTGGCTTCTAATGATTCCACTGAAGGTTACTATCTTTAAATATTTTAAAATAATTTTGACTATAAAATTTAGCACCATATGATTTTTAAAAATCCTCCTGAACCATCTACCTTGGCTTTACTTTTTCTTTTCTTTCTTTTTTTTTTTTTTTAGAGGTTTATGCTATAGGGTGCATGTACTCGCCTGAAAGACAGAAAGCAAGAAATCACCCCCCAGGGGGGATGGCCATGCTGCAATCCCTTCTCCTCCATTCTCCTCTCAGGATCTTGGGGATGTGGCATGAGTTTAAGCCACTGGATCTGGGGCTTGAACCACGGTAGGCTACATGGGAGTTCAGTGACATAGCCATTACACCAACTGCTGGTCCCAGAAAGCAAGCCACCAGGTCCAGGACTTGAACTGTGGTCAACCATGTGGGAATCCAGCGCCTTTATCCACCAAGTCACCTGCCGGCCCTACCTTGGCTTTTATACCACCATAATTTTAAATGTTTTCTTCTACTTCTCTGATAAATCTGTTTCAGTCTGTTGATTGTTTTCTTTTCTTTGAATTATCATCAGATGTTTGTTTTTTTTTCCTTTTCCTTTTTTCCAGTTTTTCTATAGGAAACATACGAGAGAGAGAGAGAGAGTGAGCAATTCTTCCCTCCCTCAGGAGGGATGGCCACCCCACAATCCCTTTTCCTTCATTGTCCTTTCTGGATTTTGGGCACATGCACACATGCAAGACATGTTTCACAAGCAGGTGGGTCTGTGAATTGAACCATGCAATTGGCCATGTGGGATGTAGCTGCCTTAACCTCCACATCACCTGCTAGCCCCAGATGTTTGAATTTCTGAATTCCCTAATTTAAATAGTTTTTTTTTTCACTCTATATACTCCCCAAATGAATCTATTGACTCCAGTGATTTCTATTATCAACAGCAGTATAAGTTAATAACGTTTAATTTTTTTAAAAGAATTATTTATTTAATTTTATTTACTCATTTATTTTATTTTATTTTTTTTAATTTGACCAGAAAGACACAGAGAGAGAGAGTGAGAGAGGGAAAGTGAGAAAGCAAGCCACCAGGTCCGAGACTTGAACCGTGGTCAGCCATATGGGAGTCCAGCGCTCTTATCCACCACACCACTTGCTGGCCCCAACTTCTCAATTTTTAACCAAGCTCTGATTAAGTTTTGAATATCAGTCCCACTATTAAATTGCATATTCGGCATCACAATTTTAATATACTTGCACAAAATACATGGTATGTCACTGGTATGTTTTTAAATTCCAGTATTCTCTATCTAATGATTAATATATCCATTGTTTACCCAGTCATTCCATCTAGAAACACCTAAATATTCCCCAGTACCTCCTTTCTTTAACCAGCCATATACCAGTCACGAGCCCGTGCCATTTTAAGTTTCCAGAACTTAATTTTCTTTGTCTGCAAATAATCCCACACAAATATTACTAAAACTATTTATTTATTTCTCACTGAAATCATTACTTTCTGGGGGACCAGCAGATGGCATAATGGCTATGTCGCTGGACTCCTACATAGTCAACTGCAGTAAAACAACAACAATAAAAAACCCAAAACATTTCTCTCTTTAATTTATTCTTCCAATCCCCAAAAGAATGATCATTGAACAATGCAATGTATTTATTCTATACTTTTCCAGCTTTAAACAGTTTGTCCATGTCACATAGTTCTTAGGACAAATCCCAGTACATATAGCATAACATACAGGATACTGTAATATCTGATATTTTACTATACTAATTTCCTTTTTTTTAAAAGGTTTTTGCTATAGGACACAAGCACTTGCTGGAGAGAGACAGAGAGAGGGGAAAATGAGAAATCTCTCTCCATGAGAATGGCCTCACCACAATCCCTTCTCTTCCATTCTCCTCTAGGGATTTTGGGCACACACAGTGTGAGTTTCAAACTGTCAGGTCCAGGACTTTAACAATAGTTTGACATGTAGGAGTCTAGTGCCTTGACCATCACACCACATGCTGGCTCCCTCATTTACACTTTTAATGTACTGGTTACTTTAAAATGGAATATTTTTAATAATAATTATAATCAATATTAGACCTTGAAAGACCATTTCTAATTAACAAAATTGGAACAACTGGAGCATAATTGGAAAACTTGTAAACCAGAAACAGTGACTTTTTCAAAGTGGAATATTAATTTGGGTATCAAGTACTTCTATACTTGTTAAAAAGGATATATAAATACACACATGTACATGAATATGTATCCTTACACACACACACACACACACACACACACTCACATGAATATGTATCCTTACAGTATAACTGATTTGAAGTCTCAGTACTAAATTTTCTGCAGTAGATTAAAATTATTGTAATCCTATTTGTTGTCAATTTCATAGAAATAATTAAATTTGTTTTAGAGTAAAAAACTGTAGTGATTATCTTAAAGATTCGTATGTGTTTAAGAATATTTCTCTATGTCTATTTCTGAATCTCTCTCCTCAAACCAACCTTGTATACATTAACATTATTTTGATAATCAACTGATGGTCTTGCACGTTTACTTGATTCACAATGTCTGTAGATGAAATATTGTATTTTTCTCTTCCTGAATAAGTATTTTTTTAAATGAAGAGGATTTAAATCTGACAGCAGATCAAATTTTATGCATGAACCTGTCAGAGTTTCTGATAAGATAAACATGGCAGTCAGGGCAGTGTTTATGCAAATTTTCTGGCTCGAGATACAAAAATATGTTTTTAGAAAATAATTTAAAGACCTAGCATCAAAGAATCAAGTCCATCAAAGTGCTCAGTTAGTATGCATTCACCTTTGCTGCGCTGTTTTGTGTGTGATTTTGGTCTCGTGCTAGTCAAAAAAAACATGATATGGTCTGTGAACAGTATCATCTCTCTGCCTTGCCTTTTGAGAATAACATGAGCCAATTATATACTCAATTTATTTTTATAATTTTTTATTAGGGTTCATGAAAATGGTCTTCATCGGTATAAAATTTTCTTGTAGGTGACATGAGCCTGACATAGAACTGTGACATCAACAGTACCTCTGACAATGTCAGTGTTGGAGAGTAATTACAGTATTTGAGTACTTGACTTTCTAATCAGTACACTTACTTCTCAGTCAACAACGATGTTGATTACGTGCTTAGGATGATAAATAAAATAGTCTTCCAGACTTAAATATTACATCCATAAGATCATTTATTTGCTCTATTCAAGAATATTGTTGATAATGAATATATCAAAATATCAAAAGGCATAATTGGTCACTAGTAACAATGTTGGCTTTTTCATCTGCAAAATTATATAATTAATATTTAATGATTATTAAAGGGCTTCAAGTAATCATCAAAAATTGAGTCTGTGCTCACTAAATAATAATAATCACATACTTTCTGTAATATTTCATAAAAAAGGAATATGCAATATGGAGAAATTGGCAAAAAGTAGAACTTAGCAAATATGGATTTCTGTAATGTCTGATTTTAGGATATTTGGGAATATCATTCTCTGAGGCAAGAAATTACCTTGAAAGCTACATTTTTTTGTATTTGCCTACAGACAAATGGAGGCTGAGACAGACATAGAAAAACGTTAATTTGATCTGAAGAAGTCTCCTTTGAGATTTCTTTTGCTCACACAAATTTGCCTATAGCCACAACACAGTTTGTTTCATTCATAGCGTTAATATGTATGAGTGAATGGATTGTGTATATACATATCAAAATAAGCAAGGCTACTGTGATGGCATTCAAACATAATCCTTAGGCAAACAAGAGATAATTAGTGTAAAGCAGAGCATTTGCAAAGTGGATTCATCAAGAACTAGCACCATATTTATGTAATCATGTCCTTTAAATATAAAATTTCATTATTGGTTCACTCAAAGACAATAAACCCTGAGAAACTTAGGACTTTGAAAGTCAAAATATGCATCTTTGAATGAAACCTAATTTCAGAATTCATACTCTTAATTGTATCTGCTTCTATTTAAATGTCAATTATTAATTAGAAATGATCTTGACACCTATCAATTATCTTTGAATGATATTAATTATTTCTCATTTTTCAATATTTCTGCCATTCTTTATGTGATGAGTTAGCACAATACATTTTTTCAAAAGTACTTAATTATTATTATTTTTATTTTTGTCATTATTATTTTTGAATTTGACAAGACAAGGAGGGAGAGAGAGAAAGCGAGAGAGCAAGCCACCAGGTTCGAGACTCAAACCATGGTTGACTGTGTGGGAGTCCAGCGATGTAGCCATTATACCATCTATTGGTCTCAGCACAATACATTTTATTTTTAAAAATAGTATATTATTTTCTACTGCTTTTCCTTCATAATCCAAACTTAAAACATACTTTTCTCTATTATCAATGAGGAAAGTCAACTAAAGTAAGAATAAATGAATGAGAAAAATAAGGAACAAAAAAGAAAAACAACAACAAAACAAGAAAAATGAAGGAACAGGAGCAAAAGAGAACATGTTTTAGTAGAATTTTTTTCCACTGTGTGTTAATTCATCGTTGCCTCTAATGTATTGTGGGATAAAGACTAGGACGTTTTATATTATGAAGACCATTTGAGTCACAAAGGTATCACATTGTAAATCACGTATTTTTTCCTAATAATATGCAAGTGAGTTTTTATGTACAGGGAGAGCATTGTAATTGTCACAGAGGGAATTCTCGGACCAGTTGTGTGCTGCAGTAACAAGAGATGAAAGATCTTCCAAGGAAAAAAATTACTTATGTCTCAGGATCGAATTCTTGGATTTTCCATTCCACAAAATGGATTTCGTCTCTCTGGAGCAATCTTATACTTATCCTGAATCTTAAGTTTCCCAAGATATTCTATAAACAGCATGTTTGATTTGTTGGTTGAAATAAGAAAAATAAAACTACTGAACACTCTGAAATGCCCATGGAAACAGGACTTGTATATTTCCTTTTTTAAAAATATTTTGTTTAATTGCCAGAGGGCAAGTGCACTAGCTAAAGAGCGAGAGGGAGGGAGACAGAGAGAGAAAGAACCCTCTAATGGAGCATAGACAGGCTGCAATCCCTTTTTATACATTTCTCCATTCTGTCAGGATTTGGAACGTACATGCACAATTGCCTCGCTTGTTTATGAAGCCACTGGGGCCAGGATTTGACCGCGGTTAGCCATGTGGAATCCTTTTCCATTCAGTTAATGTCATTAATTGTCAATGCATATAAAGATCCCACAAAAAAAATAAATAGAACAAAACTTACCAAATGTTGCTTTTTGAATTTCACAATGTGAATTTGAAAATCACAAAAGAAGTGTAATTTTTCAAGAAAACATCTTTTGTGCTACAGAGCTACAGCTCAATATAGCTTTATATTAAAAAAAAAAAAAAAAAAAATCTTCCAGCGGGCACGTGTGCTTGCTGGAGAGAAAGAGAGAAAGGAAAAAAGTACTTCCTATGGAGTATGTCATGCTGAAATTCCTTCTTTTCCACTCTCTCCCCTTTTGAGATTTTGGGCACACAAGCACACACGCTTAGTATGATTTTCCAAGCTGCCAGGTCTGGATTTATAGCACTTGTTCAGCCTCCTGCGATCCAGCGGCCTTAATCACCAGTCTACAATCTGGTCCCAACAGTGCGTTTTATAAATTAATACTAGTCATAGAAGAATGTTTCATTAGTAATAAACACTTTTCTCACTCAGATAAAGAGCAGAAAAAGTGAATTCTCATGGTTAGAAAGAAGTTAGCTATTGGTATGTTTTCATGAAAAAGAGACTTCTGATCTGTAGTTTTTCCTGAGAGAGAGAGAGGCAAGTCAAAGAATAGATTCCCCATATAGACGGGGAGATTAATTTTTGTGGAGTTTATGACTAAATTCACAGGAGGGGATTTTCAATAAAAAGTCTCATACACTGTCACTCTCTATGAAGAATAAATTCGAAAGGATAATATAGTGTCTAAAGCATAGGGAGCTGATAGTTTGAAGAGAATTTCCTCACAGCCTAGAGGTGGGAGAGGGCAAAACCACACTTCCCACGTCTACGATATGGGCATTAAATTAACTGAGGAAATATTGGATCCGAAGTGGCAGTGTAACGAAGGTCAAAAGAGTACAACTGTGAACCACTTGGGCTGTGTGAACTGAGAACTGATGAGAATTTGGATGCCAGCTTGTGTCAGCATGGAAAATGAGATAAACAAAATGCCCCCTTTCTAAGTCATTCTCTCCAAGAAATTGGATTTGATCTCTAGAAGAGGCAATGTCCTGAGAGCGAATACGTGGGTGCACCAAACATAACTCAATTAACTCAGATTAACTTGCTTTCTTCTGGTGGAATAAAGGCTTGAATTATAAATGAATTTCATTTAACAAAAAGAAAAAAAGTAGCCATTAATGTTTCCTAAAAGCCAACTCTTTTGCCAGGCAAAAAATGTAGGCTCAATATAAAGAGATTTAATGCATAGTAAATGTGGTTGTTATGCTTTTCATCTATAAACAAAGCCAGATAATAACTTCCTCTTCCTGTGTCCTAAGGTTGCTTTGAAAATTAATAAGAAAAACAAAAATCCTATGCACTTAAGACTAGTTAATGACTTTTGCTGATTCCATACATTGCCCTTCATAGACAGGATATGACTATTGGTTGTATTTTCATGGTATTAATAGTTCTGCTACAATAAAAATCAAAGTTTTCATTCAATTTTATTTTTAACTGATGCTACTTTATTTTTAATTGATGCCAACATTATTTTAAAATCTATTTATTTTGTGAAGCATTTTCTGATTAAAATGTTCAAGCAGGCTAGCAGTGACTGGTTTATGCTCCTACAAGTTACTGTTGAAATAATCATGGACACACTGAAAGTGATAAAAAATTTCAACAGCATTTTTATGGCGAGAAGTATGTTTGGTTTGTCTCTAACATAACACTAGAGTGTCTACAGTAAAATGAGATAAATGAAGAATTGGCCCCCAACGTGGTTCCAAGGTGAGATATCCAGATCCTGTAATGATGTGTAATTACCTTAAATTTTTAAATAAGATAGGAGCTAATAGAGTATTTAAACTAAGAAATGATTTGATTAACTTATTCAAGGACCGCTCTGGCAGTTAGATGGAGAATGGATGATGGAGGATAGTGCTGAAGGAAACAAACCAATCAGGACATTGCAATGGTCCACAAAGCTGATGTTACTAAATTTCTAGGGTGAATATAGCCCCGAAATCTAGAAATCTTATGAAAGAATTATAACAGAAGTTTATCTTACCTATATGTTAAAAAGGAGTTTGGTACTGGTGCAAAAGCTGATAGGTAAATTAATGATTAAAATATCAATGGTGAGGACCAGCAGATGGTGTAATGGTTACATCACTATACTCCCATGTGGTGGTCCACAGTTCAAGTCCTGAACCCGGCAGCTTAAAGCTCATGCCAGGGGACCAGCAGAAGGCATTATGGTTAAGGTGCTGGACACTCCACATGCCTAACTATGGTTCAAGTCTCGGACCTGGTGGCTTGCTTTCTCACTTTCCCTCTCTTTCTCTATCTCTCTGTGGTCAAATTAAAATAAATGAATAAATAAGTAAAATAAAATAAAATAAATAATTATCTGTCTTTCCAGTCAGCACACATGCACTATAGCAAAAATCTCTCTTAATAAAAAAAATCAATGGTGTAAGAAATGACAGAGAAAATAATAGAAAAGAGTGGTAGCCCCAAAGTTGCATTATAATTATATATAATATAATATAATATAGAATATATATTAACATATATATTATATAATATAAATGTTAGATAGTATATGTATATTACATAGCATATATTACTCATATATTATATAAAATACATATTGTAAAGTTGCATTATTTATATAATGCTTATGTTTTTCAAGGAACTAACTGAAAAACGATTTTTTAAAAAATTGCTGGGAAATTAAAAAAAAAAACTATTATTAAAAAAAGTAACTTTCTAATTTGTCTTCATCTGTTTGGGCTACCTTAACAGAATACCATTAACTGAGTGGTTTATGACAACAGAAATATACTTCTCACTGTTCCTGACTTGGGTCTAAAATAAAGGTACCTGCAGATTTTGTGTCTGGTGAAAGTCCATTTCCTGTTTATAGTGGCACTTTCTAGCTGAGTCTTCACATGGTGGAAAGGACAAAGCAGCTCTGGGAGGCTTCTTTCATAAGATAACTAATTCCAGTCAGAGGGTCTACCTTCATCAGTTAATCACTCCCCAAAGGCCCCACTCTTCTAATACCATCACCTGAAGGTTAAGATTTCAAAATATTAACTTGGGGAAGACACAAACATTCAGATCATAGAGAGCATCAATTTATATCTGACAATAAAATAAACTTTAGATGTGATAAGAACTTATGATTTAAAAAAAATAAAGGAAACAATGTGTTTATATATGGAATTTTGTGGTGGAAAATTTTTTCTAAACATACTAATAGTTTTAAAGCTATAGACTTGTAAAAAATTAAAAACATTTTAGGTCCTAAATAGAATGAAAAGATACCTACAGAATCACAAATCATTTACACAAATACGACAAAGAACCAGTGACTTTTTTGTACAAAATTATCTTATGAAGCACTGAAACAAATGCTAACATAGCCATAGAAAACAAGTTGAGGTCATAAAAATAAGGAAAATCATTAATACTAATACGAAAGTTCAAACCCATCACTTATTCAATGTAAACAGATTAAAATTACAATATTACAGGATTATAATGTCAAATTTTCAAAATGCTGGTTTTCTTATAAATAGCTCTTGGGAATATCAATTGATATAGACTCTTTAGAGTGCTAAATTAAAATGTTTAATTTTTTTTTACTATGATCTTATTTTTAGAAACCTTTTGAAAGTAAAGGATACAGTCAAGAACTATTTTCCTGTTTCTTTTTTGTTTGTTTTTTAAAGAACTATTTATTTAATTTTATTCATTCATTCATTTATTTATTTTTAATTTGACAGAGAGAAGAGAGTGAAAGAGAGAGTGAGAAGAAGTGAGAAAGCAAACTACCAGGTCTGGGACTTGAACCATAGTCAGCCATATGGGAGTGACCAGTGCCCTAACCATCATTCCACCTGCTGGTCTCTCTTTTTTTAAAATATGCTATAAGGCATGTGTGCTCTTCAGAGACAGAGAGAGAGAGAGAGAGGGTGAGAGAGAGTGAGAGAGGAGAAGAGAGAAAATGAGAAAGTAACCCCTGGGGGGACAGGTACACTGCAATCCCTTCTTCATTCTTCTCTTGGCATTTTGGAAAAAACACATATGTGCCAGTATGTCTCTCAAGCCACTGGTTCTGGGACTTGAACTGTATAGTTGGCCAAGTGGAAGCTAGCTGCCTTAAGTACTGGTTGGCTCTAGTCAAGAAATCTTTGAAGCATCTTATTTAAATAAAGTATGACATAAACACAGGATTAAAAAAAAATCATGTCCAAAAGGGTGTTAATGACATTTTTCTGAATATCATATTACATTTAAAATACAGAATTTAACATGATTGTATTTCTGGCCAACCAAGTCTGGTTGCTGCTGCTTGTTGCATCTTCTCGTGGTCAATGAATTGAAAGGCACAGGCTGGAGAGGAAGGAAGTTCATTTCTGTAACTCATTACAGGGAGACAGCAAGTACGATTAAACTGTCCTGAAAAGCTCAACGTGTTCTATTTGTAGGTACAAGATATAACTATGTGCAAATTATTCCTCATTGTATTAATCAGTGTCGATCTCTTTTTCCTGAGTATCCTGACTCCAAATACCCATATCTGGTTTCTCGTCTGACCAGTCCTCAAACAGATCTCCCTATGACTCAGTATTTGGTCAGTCTTTTGTAGTTAGAGGCCTTTTCCTAATTTCAGAATGGATGCACTCCTGCTTGCCTCTTTCAGTGTAGCCCCCTTAAATGTATTAATATGCTTAGATAAGCATAATGTAGTGTGGTATTTATACTGCAGTCAAGTTATCAGGGTTTGGGTCTCAGATCTGAAATTTTCTAGCAGTTCTATCATTGAATTTATTCTGTGTTACTTTGGTCAGTTTAATTGTATCTGAATTGGAGGTTATATAAAATGGGATACTGGTAGTACCTGACACTTTGTGACACCAAATTGCAAGATTTCTGTGAAATATGCTCAATAAAAGAAAGCCAATAATTGGGTCTAATTTTTACTTTATTTACATTTGTACAAAAACTTTTTTGTATTCACCAACCAAGTTAAAAAATTGAATACTTATGGCAGGCTGAAAACATTTTTCTACTCGTCCCTTACCATACTCCATAGAATACTCCTTACAATTTTTCCCCAGAGGTAAACATCTTCCTATTTTATGTTAATTATTCTTTAGAGTTTCATTGTTTAGTTGTCTACTTTAAACTTTGTATATATGTTTCAAGTCTAGTTGTTTTTTTAACACTATATTTTTAGAATCTGTTCATTTAGCAGATAAGATTTTTAATCTACTTCCATTGTGCATAGAAATGTTCTGAATAAATACGTGCTGATTAATTTATTAACTTTAATAACGGTGACATTCAGGCTGCTTCCTTTTTTTTTTTTTTTTTTTTTTTGATATCACAATAAAATGGTGCCTCAAACATTCCTGTACATGTCTCTGACAAATGCCAAAGTGTCCTTAGAAATCTAACCGGAATTGGAATTGCTGGGTTGTAAGTAACTTACATGGTCACTTCACTGATGTCCATTTCTCCTTGATTTTTAATTCCACTGATTCCCGTGATTTCAGTATCTTTATTGATACCCCAGAGAACCATCACTAGATAGCTTAGCCCTCAATAATCACTTCCCTCTTATGTACAACATACAAACATATGCACGTGTGCACACAAATACACACGAACAATACTAGGCTACTTAGAATACTCAAAACAGATACACTTGCAGAGTATAAAAACCTGTAATAGTGCCAATCATTACAAATAACACACCCTTAAGAGAAAGTGGTATATTATAACTACACTTTTGCAGAACCCCGCCACTTATCCAGCTGACACCTTCCACTGTTTAGTTACAGATGCAACAATCTCCTCACATAGGTTCTATTTCATGCACTCATATCTGTTAGTTGGGCATGAAGTAAAAGAACAGATCATCTCCCAGATGTCAAATTTTTTGGACAAGCCCTTTCTTTGTTTAAGCCTAACATCATCAAATCCTCATCCACATAATTGATGGTATGTACTTCTTCATTAGTTCATAAAACCAAACCAACCATCAAGGGTTCAACTACCACTAGCATTTCCTTGACTGCTCTGTCATATGGATTACATAGGTTGTGCCTAAATTCCTGCTTTGTTTACTGACACTGGCCGACTACTCAGGCTTTTAAATTACAGCAGTAATGCTGAGAGAAAAAATAAAGCAATATTACCATGGACTAAGATGAATAAATCATTTTCACACCTTATTTTCAGCTTTCATTCTTTCAAATGTAAAAATACAGGACCACAATCTTTTTGTCTGGTACATTAGGACATTCGTTATCCTCTGGATGAAAATAAGTAATCAAGAACAGAGGAGACCTGGTATTACTAACTGGATTTGAACACAGATAATTAACAGGCAGGAGAAAGTCTGTTTGATCATTGCCAATTCTTTTAAAATCATGATTTATTTCTTCTGTCAGGAAATGTACAACACTTTGGTTTCCCTGGTTCTTTGAATGACTGCCATGTATTCATTAAGCTAAGAGGAAAAAAAAAAAAAAAACTATACGAAACTTTTTAAAAAGTATTTTCTTTGTACATGTTCATTGCAGAAAAAGAGAAAAATAACACAGGAGCAAATTTATCTCCAACTATAGATAACTATGATTATGTTGGTTAGCTGAATTATATCTCGGAATAAATCTTAACAGGAGAACCAATGAAGGGAACAACAGATGTCATATCAGACCCTAAAAAAGAGAGGAATATTCCTGTTTATAAACTATAAAAATGTTTATATGATTTCTTGAATCTTTTTTCCAAAGGATACTACCAAAGCAATTTTAGATTTGCCTTGAAAATATAGAGGGACAAATTTGTGAAGTCTTCTCCTGATTTATCAGTGACTTGATACACAATTTGTGGTAGACTAAAAGATCATAAAGACTAATCCAGGTGAGGAGGTGGGGAGATGACGGATAAAAATTGTGTTTACTAAATGAGAAAAAGAAAATAAGAAACACATTACTTTTATTTAGTTAGAAATAAATCTTGCAGCGTTTAACAGACCATCTAACTAGTGAGTTATCTAAATAGTCTCTGTCTTTCTCATGTAATTAGAACTGAAAAGTTGATCTAGAGCTAATATGGTGGTTTGAGCATTCTGTCAGTGGCGCAATATTGTCAAAATTTTTACTTAGTCATCTCTGGAACGTGACTTATGTTCTCTATTTTCTTAACCTCATGGTTATATAATAGCTGCTCTATTTGTGCTTCAGTGAGGAATAAATAAAAGGACACTGTGGTTAAAGCTTCCACCTTTAAAAAGAGCTCTCCCAGGAAGTTGAAAGTATAACAGTAAGTATAATATGATAGAGTTCATAAAATGTTCTAATTTTGACTTTTTAACCATTTAAACATTTTGGACTTTATATAATACATTCATATAGTGAAATTTTTTTCTTTCTCAGTGTTCAACCACTTATTCACCCTTAGAGGCAATACATGATATCACTTTTTTATACATTCTTTCGCATTCTATGCCTTATCAAATAAATGCTTACATACTTATCTTCCTTTTCAAGAACAAATGGTAGAGAAATATATTCATTGGTCTTTATTTTGTATTGTTCAACCAACATATCTTAAATATAAGAGATCATCTTTATTACTTTTAAAAGTCATAAAATTTTACATACCATTTTTTAAGTAATTTTTTAATTTTACTTATTTTAATTTTTACCAGAGAGAGGCACAGAGAGAGAGAGAGAGAAAGTGAAAAAGGAAGCTGTCAGGTTTGTCAACCATGGTTGGCCATGTGAGTCCAATGCCTCAACCACCACACTACCTGCGGGTAGCTACCATTTTATTTTAGAGAGATCTTTGCTAGAGGTCAGGTGTGCTGGTCGGAGATACAGAGACAGAAAGTGAGAAACCTATCCCCTAGAGGGGATGGCCATGCCACAATCCCTTCCCCTCCCATTCTTCTCTCAGGATTTTGGGCACACACACAATCACTTGGTGTGAGTTTTAAGCCATCAGGTCTGAGACTCAAACTGTGGTCGAGTACGTGGGAGTCCCGTGATGTAACCATTACATTATCTGCTGTCCCCCACTCCCCACATGAGTTTTAAGCTGCCTGATCTAGGACTCAAACTGTGGTCAACTATGTGGGAGTCCAGTGATGTAACCATCTGCTGGTTCCAACATACCATCTTTATTAACATTATCCTGTTAATGGACAGTAAAGTTTCCAGTTTTATATTGATTTTATAAATAATGGTGCACATGTATCAAATAAATATAAAGTATACCTCCTGAGAAAGTTGTAATGTCAAATAACACATTTTTTCATTTTGATAATGGTGGCAAAATTCTCCTTTGCAGACATTTTCTTAATTTATATTCTCACTGACAATAAGTAATAGAACCTATTTTGCTACATAATTTCCAATATATTTTGCTGTTATTTTCCCCACCAATACAATATCTGAAAATCATATCTCAATGTAGTTTGATAAGTATTTGTTGTATCGTGGCTAGAATTATAGCTGTCTTTATAAAAGCATATTTTTATTTATTCTTTATAAATTTTTAGATTTTCTATACAATTTCTTATATACCTGATTATTCCACAATAACTCACTGGTTTAATATTTCTTCAAAGTGCATTTTATATTTAAGAGAAATTGTCACCTCCTTTTATTGTTTTATTTTTAGAGTTTTCCTGGAAAGTTTTGCTGTTTCTATTTCATATGAATGGTTAAATCATGTTATATAATTACAATCATTCTGGTAGTGTTTTCATTGGAATTCTAATGAATTTTAATTATTAGCTTAATGAAAAAGTTTTATGGGTAATTTTGTGTGTCAAATTGAAAGATGTTTTTGGTTAAGAATATCATTAAAATCTGTGTGTTTTGGATTTCTATAACTGATATAGGTGGGGCTCATCTAATCAGTTGAAGGTCTGAAAAGAACAACAAGACTGGGCTATTTGCACAAGAGGAAATTCTCTAGTTGACAGCCTTTGGATTTGATCTGCATCATTCTCACTTTAGCCTGTGAGCCACACTGAAGATTTTAGACTTGACAGCCATAGTCTATAATCCTTATAAAAAATTCCTTATAACACATTCATATTCTAATTCCGTATAATAAATCTCCTTCTATATTTCACACATACACATTCTATTGGTTTTGTTTCTCTGGAGAACCATAAAACAAAATTCATATGCATGATACTGTTTGTCCCTTTTATTTTTTCCTTTCATTGCTATGATGATGATGATAGTTATTTGTCTTTCATTCTCATTAGTATTTTACCATTTTTGTCATACATATTTCCTACTCAAGTTTACTCCTATGTACTTTAAATTATATAATTTTTCTTCCATTATAACTCTGATTATTGTTTCTGCCATGAGGCTAATACTTTCAGTATGAATTTCACACTTACCCACCTCCTCAAAAGTATTATCTTATTTCAGCTATTTTTACATAAAATTATTTTCAGAATTTTAGGTATATAAAGATATTATCCAAAAATAACATTAATTTTGTCTTTTTTCTATATTTATATATTACTTTCTTTTTTCTAATCATATTGTTTAGTACCTGTAACACAATATTATCTTTATGCATTTTTGATAATAAAAAGACTACTTCTTAAGTTTTAGTATGTTTTAAAATAATAATTGTGCTTGTTTTTGACGGTTGAAGTGAAGTTTTATCTTTTATTATTATTATTATTCCCAAATCACCACTTTTCTTAGAAATATAGCTGGCACTTAATAATAGGTCCAAAAATTTTGTTTTGAATGAAATGAATGACAAAACCTTGAGATCAATTTAGCAATCCTATTCTATGTTCTTATTCTATCATTTAGAGTCAATATTACTAAAAGTATCAAACTGCCAGGTATGTTGTTCTGAAGTGGAGAATACTGTCTCTCTGCTCACTTAATGCTACATTCGTAGAGGGGATCCTAAAAGAGTACCCCCTGTGCTTCAAGATCACAGAGCGTTTCCAGTTAAAACGTTTTTCTGCAATTAGGCTATTACTAAAACATTCACCAAGTGAATTATGGAGGTGTAGTTATTCTAATATATTGTTACTAGTCTCAAAATCACTAATCTGACCTCATTTGATGATTAAATTTTTCTAATCAACCCTATTGCAATGTTTGACTCTTTCTCCCCGATGCTATATTCTTTCATTCAGAGATACCACATCCTTTAGAGCAATGGAAGTTCTGTTAGATGTATTACTGTTCCATTTTCCATAGCTCTTCAAATTTTTCTGGAACCAGAAGTAGACATATATCTTTGTTATACAGTTGTGATACAGAAGCGCAGGGATTACTTAAATGGTGTGAAGTCAATCACAAAGCTAGTAAGTGTTAGTAACAAGAGTCAAATCCTGATCTGTCTGACATCAAAGCGCTTGCTCTTTCCAGAATACCACTCTACATTCTTTGTAAAAACTCAAACAAGCAGGACCAGCAGTTAGCGTCATGGTTATGTTGCTGGACTCCCATGTAGGTGACCGCAGTTGGAGTCCCGGACCCAGTGGCTTAAACTCACGCCGGGCGCGTGTGCGTGCGTGCCCAAGATCCTGAGAGGAGAATGGAGGAAAAGGGATTTCGGCATGGCCATCCCTGGGAGGTGATTTCTCGCTTTCTACCTCTCTATCTTTGTCTCTCTGGTGAGCGCACGCACCCTATAGCAAAATCCTCTAAAAACAAAACAAAACAAAACAAAACAAAACAAAACAAAAACCTCAAACAAGCTAAAAATATGTAAATAATGTTGAAATTAGGTATAAAATAAATCATGGGAAGTCCATTGCATGGAATTCTAGAAAACTAGCTCATTTGAGTTACACCCTTACCTGTAGAGATGAGCAGAAGGGAGGACAGACTATGGTGTTTTATAATTGAGAGAATAAGACATCTTACGTACAATTTTAAATATAAACACATGTAGAGAGAATACAGAAGAACCTCTATTCTATTGGACACATTCACACAGTTTCAATATCTATTGTTTCATAGTAAATTTATATGACTCCTTTCCTATTCCTTCCCTTCCTGGCATAGTGTCATGTTTAAACAGATCCCAGATCTCTATTCTATTTCAATCATGAATAGTTTGGTATTATCTTAACACAAACATGATACCATTATAATACAAAAAAAAAAGCCAAAGCTAAAATAATATCATCAAATATGCAGGAAGATTTCGTTTTCCTGACCATCTCATAAAAGAATTAAGTCTGTATCCAAAGTCCTTTCATTTTATTTGACTGTTATAGCTTAATTATCTTAATCTCATTTAACTCCTTATCTTTCTGTTTCTTTGTGCTTTTGTTTTGGTTGTTGCTTAAATAAATAAATAAATAAATTCCCCAAACCTGGAAAAACAAAAACAAGTTGCTTGTTGTTCCATTAATTTACTAGGACTTAGAAAATTGTGATGTATTAACTCAATTTTTTCTTAATTTACTAAATGAAATTTCTTTACAAACACGGGTAGGTTAAAATTTTGAATTTTTCCTGTAATTATTAATTTCCCAGAAAGTTAAAAGTAAAAAAATTCTTTTGGTCAGCAAACTATTAAAAATGTATACATGCAAGTATAGTTGATGTGATTCAGTCCAAGAGAGCTACTTTCATTCACTTACTGATAGTTCCATTTTGGCCAGTCATCATGTGAGTTTCTAAAAATCTAAATGATTTTATTATTATAATTCTGAAGAGGAAGAAAAATGGAGCTCGTAAACATTAATTAAGTTGTTAATAGTAACAGTATTTGTAACTACAATGGCAGAACTAAAACTCAAGTCCTCTGAACTCACATACTGTGCTATCTCTGTCTCATTTCTCTTATTGTAATTTCCAACAACCCTTTATTATAAAGGAGGATGCTTTTCAGAGAGATTGTTTTTCCTAAATAAAAACCCTCCACGAATATGAGTCATAGAAAGACTTGTTGGCTGTTCCCTGAGGAAGTTTAGTCATCCTATTAACCAACTAAGTACCAACATAAAGAATGTCTTGTGAAAGATATAACACATAAGAGACTTAGTTTCTACCTTCTGAGAGCTTAAATTTAACTGGTAATATTTGACATACATTAATAAAAGTGAAACACATTATATATGCTATATAATTTAATAATTTTAATTATGTTGCTATTAAATAAAAACATTTTATTAATTTTATAGATTAATATATTTCATAATATCCAAATAAATTCAAATAATATTCACAGAGAAAAAATGACAAGGGAAACAAGTTTATGTAGTAGTAAAGAACAATTTAAACATAAGCATGCAGTTTGTGTATAATAAAATATTTTTTTGTAATTACCAAAGAGGAAGACACAAGCTGACAGTGGGGAATAGTTGTTGAATAAGGGGCATGAGAAAATCATTTATTAGAAAGTGCAGTCTAATTTTTGCTCTGTTTTACTGATCATTTTTTTTTCCAATCATCTGGAGACTTTCGGTTATACTGCATTTAAAAATGTGCCAAATATAAATTTAGAAGAGAAAAATAAGGGAAAAATAAAATGAGTAGAGTTTCAGATTACATGGAAATAGCACACTTGTTCAAGAGACTGAAGTTAAAGAAAATGCTCCCTGCTTATTCTTTTTTCTTTTTAGGTTAATTATTTAATTGTATTTCTAGAGAGAGAAAGAGATAAGCACCCATAGTAGGATCTCACCATACTGTGATACTCCTCATAGTCTTCAAGTTAAGCAGGATCAGGGGTTTATCTGCAAACTCACTGCATGTGTTCAGGTTGACCCAGGACCTGAACCGGATGCTTTATGTAAGACTCTATATCACACAGTGATGCTGCACTGCCCATGCCACTATGACTAGGCCACTTCTGTTCATTTTTCTTAAGCTAATCTATTCTACAAGTGAGAAAAACAGTGAGAGCAAGACAGAGACCTAGACACAGTATCCCGATTGGCTCTTGATTCTTCAGTCCTCATCCAGCCCCATCCAGTGTGGATCAAGTACACAGGCACTCTCTGGATGTAAATCATAATCCCTCCATGTGGATCTGTCCTGCAGAATGTCAAGTTTTACTGCGGTGACACTGTCTAACACCTTCTGTGTTTATCTCTGATTGGGTATGCACAGGAAACTATTGTGAATTCACCTAAATACGACATATGATTCAAATTTCAATATTCTTTGTGGATTGTGTTTCCAAAAAGTACAAATGTGTCTTAACCTGAAGTTTTCATTGAAAACTTCATATTTTACACCATATCCTTATATTTTTTGCATAATATGTCATAACATGTCTTTAAAAAAGAGTTGATTTTGAAAAATGGTATATTTTTACAGGTTTAGCAGAAGATGTATTATTATGTCTTTTTGAAATTATGAATTATAGCAATTAAAAGTTTGGAGGTTTAATTAAAAGAAAAATTTATGTAAATATTTTTGGGTATATTTTAATTTACATTAATTATATACTAATAAAATTCCTTTCATTTATAGGCAGCTATGGAAAAGTGCTAACAATTGTACCAGGGGACTTCAAAAAGTTTGTGCAAAATGGAATTAAAGTACATGTTGATTTTGGCACAAAAAAATAAAATCCATGCATAAATTTTTCATAATATGTTTTTCCTTTGAACTTTTTGAAACCTTTGTATTACTTATATGTCCAATAGGATGAGAGTGTGGAAGTGTTCATTGTGAGGATATCTTTGATAGCCTATGAGTTATACTTCTACTCTTCAAGTTTTCATGAGGAGTATGATGACAAAAATGTCTTTTCACCTAACCTTTTATTTTTAAACCATAACTTTTCTTAATAAAGATAAAAATTATGTATCATATATTGTGAAATAACTTTTAGCTTTCTTAAGATTATGAGTAATTGCCTATTCTAAAAAGACAGAAGCCAACAAAAAACACTAAGGGCCCAACCATGGTAGCACAGGCAGTAGAGGCCCTGCTGCTTGAAACTGGGGGTCATTAGGAAATTTCTGGAACTGAACCCCAGGTCTCCCTGAGCTCACCAGGTATTCACATGGCATGACCTTGATCCTGACTGGCTTCCAAGTCTGGAGGGAGGTTCACAGCATAAAGACTTGGAAAAGTGTTTTTTCCCCCTTTTATTTCTTCATGAAGAAAATTTTAAAAAATAAATAAAACATTAAAATAGTCGGGAACCAGCAGTTAGCATAATGGCTATGTCACTGGACTCCCACGTAGTCAACTGCAGTTCACGTCCCGGACCCAGAGGCTTAAAACTCACGCCGGGCGCGTGTGCGTGCGTGCCCAAGATCCCGAGGGGAGAATGGAGGAGAAGGGATTGTGGCGTGACCATTCCCCCTGGGGGGGGTGATTTCTCACTTTCTGTCTCTATGTCTCTCTCTGTCTGGCGAGTACACGCGTCCTATAGTGAAAATCTCTCAAAAAAACAAAAAAAAAGTTCTAAATAATTAAATAAATCACTACCTACCTCCTCACAAATTAATATGACCTCCTCACAAATTAACGTGAAAGTAATTTTCTAAATAAAGTAAAGAAAGAGGGTCCCCATAAACTAAATTTAGTAAATCTCTTTTCTCCCTTTCAAGAATTCATGGTGCATTTTACTTTATTAAATGAGATATCATTAACTCCAGTCAGAATGGCTATGACCAAAATACAAAGAATGACAAGTGCTGGTGACACTATGATGAAAATAGGACCCTACTATACTGTCAGTAGAAATGTAAATTAGTACAGCCATGATGGAAAATAATATGGGGTTTCCTCAGAAACTTAAAAAGAGAACTAATATATTACCCAGTAATCCCACTCCTAAGCATTTATCCAAAGGATAGGAAAATACTCAGTTGAAAAGATACTTCTGCAGCTATATTTATTGCAGCATGTTCACAATTCCTAAGACAGAATCAACAACTGATGACTAGAATGAAATACATGGCACATAAACAGTATAGAATACTACTCAGCTATAAGGAACAATGATATTCTGTCATATGATACAAAGTGGATGAATATAGAGGATTTAATGCTAAGTAAAATAAGCAAGGCTATGAAAGACAAACACTGTATATCCCTGCTCAATGCATAGCAATATCTGCATTGTATGGCATAAATTGAATGACTCAAAGATATAAGAGCACTCAAGACAAGTGTAGATAATCCAAAACTTTATTGAAGAGGAGAGAATAGTAGAGGCTGCATGGGAGAAGCTCAAAGAAAAAAAAACAAAAAACACTTAATAGAAACAAAATGTAAAATTCTCTGTTGAAAATAATGGATATGGTAACATCATGATTTGATTGTCATATAATACATGAATACTTTGAAAAGTCATATTATACATTATAGAGATGTACAATGATTGAAAATAAATAATTAAAAACAGAAATAAAAATTTTTAAAAAGTTACGACAGGGGCCATGGTGGTATGGTAATAATGCAATGTTGAAGCCATGTAGGAAGGTCTCAGGTTTGTGCCCCATGGTCTCTCTGTTCATTCTGGGGGTGTGCATGTATACAAGTGATCCTGGTTGGCTGTGGATTATGGAGTGAGGACCCACTGGAAATGCTTCTCAGTCTCTGTCTCTCATGGAGAAATAAATTTAAGAAAATTTAAAAAATAAAATAAGATAATTCTGTAAGCAGAAAAATCTACTATGACTTAAAAAAAAAGAAAGGTTTTTGGGGACCAGAAGTTGGCATACTGGCTATGTCACTGGACTCCCATGTAGTCAACTGCGGTTCGAGTCCCAGACACAATGGCTTAAACTCACGCTGGGCGTGCATGCGTGTGTGCCCAAGATCCCCAGAGGACACTGGAGGAGAAGGGATTTAGGCGTGACCATCCCCCCAGGGGGTGATTTCTTGCTTTTTGTCTGTCTCTCTCTTTCTGGTGAGTGCACATGCCCTATAGCAAAAATCTCACAAAAAAAGAGGTTTTTGTTTTAGGTTATGTGCTCACCAGAGAGAGACAGAGACAGTGAGAGAAAAAGTGAAAAATCACCCCTCCCAGGGAGAATGGCCACTCCACAAACCCTTCTTCTCCATTCTTCTCTCAGGATTTTGGGCATGCATGCACTTGTGTCAGGCATGATTTTCAAGCCACCAGGTCAGGGACTTGAACCATGATCAGCCATGAGGGCATACAACAACATAATTGCTATGTTATCTGCTGCTCCCACCACAGTATGACTTTCTAATTCAGTATTTTCTAAATCATTTTTCAAAGAATTATTTTATTTATTTACTTATTTTAATTGACCAGAGAGGGACAGAAAGAGGAAAAGTGAGAAAGCAAGTTGACAGGTCCACGATACAAACTGTGGTCAGCCATGTGAGAGTCCAGCGCCCTCAACCACTACAGCACCTGCTGGCTCCAAAATCATTTTAACTACAATACTATGTAAGACTATTGCATGAAATAACTATTCTCTAGAAAAGACCAAGTTAAATAAAATCTAGCAAAAGAAATGAGGGACTGCCTCTCCTGCAAAGAAAGTCCTGTGAGTGAAATCGTTCACAGTTGATGACTTGGTAATCGGCACATTAATATTTCAAAGGCATTTTTATCTCTCAAAACTGTGGAACATTGGTATTCCATCAGTAATCAGCCTATCCAGCCATTGTCTGTTTTCTAGACAAACACACATTTGTTAATTTTCTATGGCTTTCTTTGTGCTACAAATACAAAGCTGAATATCCCACAAAGCCTAAAATATGTACTAAATGCTGCTTCACAGAAAGTTTATCCACCTCAGATCCACATATTTTAACAATCAACTGAGCAGAAAATTAGCTTGTCGTGATTTTTTTTTTAATTGTCAGAGGGTATATGTTTTTACCAGAGAGGGGAGAAGGAGAGACAGAGAGAAAGCACCCCTCAATGGGTAACCATCATGCTGCAGTGCCTTCTCCTCCATTTTTCCTCCCTTTGGGATTTTCATCCTGTGCCCACTGTGTTTTACAAACCACTGGGGCTGAAATTAGAACCGTGGCCAGCCATGTGTAATCTGGCTCCCTAAACCACTAGGTCACATGCCAAACCTGTCATGATATTTTAAGGGGTTCAAGATATCCATCAAATCATGGGCCATGCATGTTCTGCAGAGCTGGGCCCAGAGGGAGTTTTATGCAGGCCCAAGATGTTACCCAGGTGAAAACTTCTGAGACCTAACATATCACCATTTTCATAGATGATTGTACAAGACCATGATAATTTTAGAATGGGAAAATTTCAGATATATTATCAGTTATCCCCAATGACCATTACAAATTTTTTTCAGTAATGCACTCATAAAATATCTAATTTAAATTTTAGTGGGTGTTAATCTTAGTAAGCAGTCACAGCATTCACCCTGACCTTTTCAAATACAAATGTCATGTGTGTGGTCGGAGCTCATGATAAATGAAAAGTAATGTTTTCTATATCACTTATGTATTTTGGTATGAGATCGTTAGCCTTGTTTCAAAAGGTCATCTTGTAAATTTTTAAAAATGATATTTGTTCTTGTCTTTATGACATCAGTTTAAATAAATATTTTTGGGGAGCTAGCAAGAAGCCTATTAAGATATAGCTTTCTAGCTCATCAAATTAAAGTACATTTTCATAGAACAGAAACTATACAGATTTTTGGAAGAAAGGAATTAATGAAAAAAAATGAAGATAAGCCTGTAATCTAAGAGAGAGCTAACATGAATTGGGAGGTTTTTATTTATGTAGAAAACCCTTTACATTCACAAGCATGTCAATAAAAAGAACAGGGACAAAGTTATATGCCATATTTAAAAAAGATATTTCCAATAGCCTTTTTCATTTTTTTCATATTACAGTGACTTGAAAAATTATAGACAAAGGCTTTTTTTATTTAATTAGGAGCCTACCATATTGTTGTTATGTACATAAATCTCTCAAATCATCAGAACACCCTTTTATTTAAGATCAACATGAAGTAAGCCAGATTGTGAAGAAAAGACATTGTATGGCCCTGCTCAATATATACTGATGTCCACACTCTGAGGCAGAAACTGAAAGGCAGGCAGGCACAATAGCAGGGAGGGCAACTGTAGATAAGAGACAGCATCGCAGTGGGTAGGGAGGGGGAGAGAATGGTAGGAAAAAACATTTTTCAGACACATGAATAAGAAGCTCTCTATTGATGAAGTATATGGTAATATCTTTGATTGAATTGATATGCACTGCATCCATGCTGGAAAAAATAAAACATTTTGAATGCTGTACAGATACACAGTGATTAAATGTAAATTTAAGGAATCTAAAAAACATTTAAAAAGAAAGGACAACATGAATAGCATAGTATCATCTTGTGACCAAAGTAGAATTTTAAAAAGGTTTTTTTAATATATTTTTTGAAATTGGATGTCATTTCAAGTTTTGGAAAAGTCTCAAGGATAAATAAACCTAAACCTAAATTTTGGTGGTAACAGGTGGTATGGTGAGTAATGATGCTGGACTTCCACATGATGGCTGACTGCAGTTCAAGTCCCAGACCTAGTGGCTTACTTTCTCTCTCTCTCTCTCTCTCTCTCTCTCTCTTTCTCTCTTTCTCTCTCTCTCTCTTTCTCTCTTTCTCTCTCTCTCTTTCTCATGCTCTGTCTCTCTCTGGTCAAATTAAAATAAGTAAATAAATAAAGTTAAATAAAATAATTCTTTTAAAAATAAAACCTAATTTTTTTCCCAGATTTGATGTAGTGCTAGTGCACACAAAATTTCAGAGGCTCAATTTACTCAGCTGAAGAAAGGATATAATATTTGTCTTGAGAAGAATGGTATTTTTAATATGAAGATCAATGATACCCTCCAAGTGAATATTTCTCTCCGAAGAAAAGAAAAAATAAAAAGATGAAGATGATAGATACAGGGTGCTTATACAGTTTGTTTTAAAAAATGTGACTGGAAGACTTTTCTTGGTGCCAGTGTACATAATTGGCCTGATTTCTGGACAAGCCTCGGTATAAAGATTATGCACATTTAAAAAAAAATCCTTGTTCATCTTATTAATAAGTGATCTTAAACAGATCTGGGCTGGATACAGACACAGGTCAAGGGCTAAGATTAGACAGTCTGAGTCAGTGGGGCTCAGTCAGCCACTTCTCAGGAATCAGGCGGTCAAAAGAAATGGAGTTATAAGACCACTGTAATGAACAAAATTTACGATGTTAGGTATGAGGCTTATATCCTAGGAGTCTGGGCAGGGGAAAAATTACAAAAGGTAAGATTGTCACAAAGCAACATTAAAAAACTGATATTTCAAAGAAAGTGCAAGTCTATCCAAAAAAAAGAGAGGGAGAAGGAGAAAGAGTAGCTTATTTCCCATCTTATTTCCAAATTACCAAGTAGCTTTGTGAGTCAGTTACTTCAGAGAGAATATCAGAAATCAACAAGAGTTCCACTAACGGGAATAATTGTAGTTTACACATATTTTCTATTATTTTACACATTAATTCAGCAAACATTTATTTTATACTTACTGAGCCAGACACTGGAGATATACATATAGAGTGCTGTTATCAAAAAGCTTTCAGTCAAAAGAAGAGATAGCTAGTATATAAAAAATTACATAGTATTGCCAGACAGCTAATTCCAGCTGTTACTTTGCAGTCAATAAAATGAGAGGCAGAGGCCGTAAAGAAGGGACTTTATCTCTGCAACCAGGTTGCAAGGAGACAGTCTGCAAACACCACTAAACTCTCTCCAAAAGCTTAACATATTCTTTGTATTTATTGGCACAGGAAGCAAGCAATGCAAAAGTCATTCCTCACCATAATTAATCAGAACCTATTGCTCTCTCCTAGTAATTATCCTGATTCCTTAACTTCAAACACTGAGTCTTGGATTCTTACCTGACCATTCCTCAATTCCTCAAAACAGATCCTTCTATAACTCAGCACTTGGTCAGCTTGTTCTCATTAGAGACTTCTTTTTCCCCTAAGTAACCGAAGTCCTGCTAAACCTTAAACTGGCCTACTTACAGAAAAGAAATACCCCATCCAGTCTTAAGTTAGGCCAAAAGATGCTTCATGGAAGATATCATTACACTTGTAGGACCCAGTAATTTCATGTAAGACATTCAGTGTATATTTTCCTAGAGTCATATGAGAGGATTTTAAAACGTTCATGGAGAAATGAAATTCAAAGATAAAAGTAAGAAATATAAACTTTATTTCTCAACATAAGCACCATCGAATTTAAGACTCTTTTATAAGTGATGATACCAGCCATTTAATTCATCTGCAAAGAACTAAGATCCTTGAAAATTAACCTTATCAATACAATCTTTTTTACAATAATAACTGAAGAAAAATGGGTGTTTTTTAAAGTTTTTTTTTTAATATTAGAAAATAAAAAATCAGAATGAGTCAAATCAGGTAGATGCCTGATGATTTCCTATCATAACTTTTGAAAAATTGCCCTTGTTTCCTGAAAGGAATGGGTACGATTATTGTCTTGGTAGAGAAGACTCTAGTGAAGTTTTCCAGGCATATTTCTGCCAAAGATTCAGATAACTATCTTCAAACACTCTCATAATAAGCAGATGTTCTTTGACCCTCCAGAAAGCTAACAAGCAAAATATTTAGAGTGCTTCAAAAAACTGTTACCATGGCCTTTGCAATTTTTTTCTTTTTATTATGTTAATTTATCTTGGATATTCAATCACTATGTATCACTAAATACATACTAAAAGGAACCACCCAACATGGATACACTTCAGTCTAGTTGAAGATATCATACACGATATCATCAACAGACAGTCCTTCATTTGTGTCCCTTAAATGTCTTGCCTCTATTTTTCTCCTTGATCCCTTTACTCTCTTGATTGATCCATTTTTTACTCTGACTGGACCATTTCCACCCTGGGTAACCATTGCTTTGACTGTAGCTTGTCTTCAGGATCTCACTGGTAAAAACTTGTATCATCTGTGACAATTTCTTCAAAGAAATGCTTTAGAACTTTTATTCTACTTGTTTACAATTTCCACTGCAAGCTCTGCTGTTGTTGGCAGCTAATCTAGGCACAACGATTTTGGCATCCACGGAGGAGTAAGTATTCTCAACTTCGATTTTCAGTCAGAATTATATAAGATGAACCAACTTGAGATGTCTATGGTGTTGCTATGTTTTTGCTGGTAATCATTGATCCTCTTCAGTTAGGGTGAAGACAAAATTAATTTTTTCCTCACAAACTAATGTGAATGACATCATCTTCAACATCATCTCATACCTTTGTCAAAGGAGTACCCATTTGTAAACTGTTCATTCCTTTGAGGCATCATCCCCATGAACTCTTTAGAAGCACAATGATTTTACCATTCTTCTACCCAATCTTCACAATAATTTGATGTTTATTCATTGTTTAATTTTAGCAGAATTCATGTTGACAGAATAAGGGCTCTTTTTAAACGATGTTTTATTCTTATTTCTTCAAACTAGAGACTATATAGACATATCTATAACAAAATCATATGAGTTTATTTTGGTGCCAAACATCTTTGAAATCCATGAATAGTTTCTTCATAATAAACATTTTCCATAACGTTTTATGGGTCTTATATTATGTCTATATCTATTCAGCTTAAACAAATGGAGTATTTCTTAATAAACATGCTAATTATAGTGTGGTGTTTGCACCAGCAATCCCGCTGCCTTTCCATGCTAAAATAATAGCATAGGATTCCAGTTCCAATGTGAACATATTATCTTTCTATGTGCTAAATTTTCTTATCCTCAGCACCAAAATCAATATGTACGATATTGGTTTGGCCTAAAAAATGTTCTGGTTAACTTTTCCAAATTACCATCAACCTAAATTCAACTTTACTAATCAAGGGTGTTGGAAATGCCAATATGATATGCTTGACATTAACTGACAATTCAGCTATAGCAACTCATGTCCAATAGAATATTAAACATCTCCTGACAACTAATGTAGTTATTTGAGCAGCAATGATTTTTGTCACAAGTAGAATTTTATAACACATTCTTCTTCAGCATTTGTTGGTGCCTGTCTTTGTTAAGTGTGTGTTCTTGTCCTGTTTAGGTTCAGTATGCCAATTTTACTTCTATGTCAAATTGGGGCTGTTTATCACCAAGAGTCTGCTGTCATATTAATATGTATATATGGCTGGTTAGCCTCAGTTGCCAAGGTAACCATCTTGCTGTGTGTTGCCTTTAGCAGTCTATCATTAGACAACTGAAAATCTTAAGTGCATGTAAATAATAACAGCTATTGAGGTAATGTGTCTTTGTGCTTTACATGGTATTTTCTAGTGTTGAAACTCTGTAACTGCGTAATAATGTTAAGCTTTTATTCATAGTTTGGGTCAGTTAATATCAAAACTCTTGGTAGCAATATATTGATCTGCACTATACTCTTAAATTATTAGTTTATAAATAGAAAACCCAAGTTAAAATATTTTTGTATAATTTATGTCAAGCTTCATACAAAATAATAATTTTCTGGATCATTTGACATTGGTTGAAGCAATTCTCAAAGAAAAGAATCCATACTTGAATAATCTTAGGACTCTAAGTTTTCTTCCCTTTTCTTTTTGCTCCCAACTTCTGGATCTACTGCTAACAAAAACAGCACTTTTTTCTTCCCAATTTTCACCTTCTTTTCCCCCTAGAAAGGTTTTAGAGTCATATATTTTGACTAATGCATTTTCTTTGTCTAACCTATTTATCTATTTATACCTATCTATATATCTGGCTATCTGGCTATACATTTAGCCTTTGTTTCCTTCTCTATAATGTTAGACAGGAATGAATTTCCAATAATGAATGTACAGAATTGAATATCATGCTTGACATATGATTGGTGTGTGTGTGTGTGTGTGTGTATTGCCAAAAGTGAAATAATTTGTTTTTATACAAAATGAACTGATTGCTTTTTCTGTCTGTATGGAAAATGGTTGATGAAGAATACATAGCCTTATAATAAAATTTATCAAGCATCCTAAGAAGACTTTTCCTGACCTTCAAACATTTGTGCAAAGTTATAGCCTACCAAATTATGGAATTCTAGCATTTTAGAATGACTGTTTTTGGATGAAGGCATTATGTTTTCATGGATCTCTTTTTACACTGCAATACATCTAGAAGTGTAACACATGAATGCATTATTTGCTAACAGTCCACTAATAGGAGTAAGCTGGTGTTACAGGTTGAAGAACTCCAGTGGCATACAAGATGAAGTTCAGGTGCCAAGTGCTTATTAGAGATTACTACTTGTGAAAAGTAAAAGGAGCAAGCAGGAAGAGGAAGAACTAGAACTCTGATGTTGGGTTGACAAACACTCAGCCAACAAAGGAGGTTGGAGTGTCCACAATAAGTATTACCTGTCAAAGCTGCTCTGTTTTGAGCTGAAATAAATGTGCCTTTATAACCTAGTTTTCTCAGTCCTTGTTGGCTACTTGGGGAAAATCACAACCTTTGGCAAAGCATTCTCTGCAGATGAGGCTGATCATAAAGAAGCTATTGACTTTCTTGGGACACAATCCTGCAGGAGGCACTCATTCCTTGTGGGAGATATGGGTGGCACATAGCCATGTGTATTGCACTTAAGTTAACTGTCTTCAAAAAAAGAGTGAACTGGGCCTAGTTTTCATGAGACACCAACAAGCAGACATTTTGCTGAGGACTTGAAACAGATTCTTTGTTTGGTGGGTTGTATCACATGTGTGTGCTTCTTACTACTTAGAGATGCATACTTCTTTTCTTTTTTCTAAAGAGAGAATTTTTGCTATAGGGTTCACATGCTTGCCAGAGACACAGAGGGACAGAAAGCAAGAAATCACCCCCAGGGGGATGGCCACACCACAATCCCTTCTCGTCCATTCTCCTCTTGGGATTTTGGGCATATATGTACAGGTACCCAGAGAACACATATTTCTACAGATTCATACAGCAGCAATAGTGAGGAAAACAAGGGGAAAGAGAGAAGCTCTGAAAGAAAAGGATGAAAGAATTAGCCATATATTTCCCTGGCATCAGGTCAACATAGTCGCAGATCTACTTAGAAAGACAACCAATTCTCTCATTCTTTGCTCTTTCCCTCAGTAAGTGGCGTTTTTACTTTTTTAAAGGGGTTTTTGCCATAGAGCACATGAACTACCAGAAAAAGAGAGACAGAGAGAGAGAAATTGAGAAATCACCCTCCCAAAGAAGATGGACACACCACAATCCCTTCTCCTCTATTCTCTTCCTGGGATATTGAACACACACACACATATGCCCAGGGTGAGTTTCAAGCCTTCAGGTCCAAGATCGAACCACAGTTGGCCATATGGGAGTCCAGTGACATAACCACTATACCTTCTGCCGGTCCCAATCTTTTCTGACCTTTACATTTATTTTTTCATTTTTTTAAATCTTGTTATTTTCATCTTCTGTTGATTGCTTTGCTGTATTTTCTAAAATCAGGGCAGTCATTATCCAAGTCATTAGGCATAACCAAGATGCCTCCTCTATATAGCTTTGTCACAGGTAGAGAGGCTCTGATGTTGTGAGTTATGGAAACTGCATGTGGACAGCACAGGAAAGGTTATTGGTCAATACTCTTTTCTTTGTGCCCTACGGATTCTTAAGGGAAGACAAGACAAGAACATACTCAGATAAACAAAACCTGAAAGAATTTGCTAACACCAGACCAACTCTCCAAGAAGTTTTGAGGGAGCACTATTCCAGGAAAACTAAATACAGACACACAGAAATAAGAGTTCAAAAACAACCAAAAAAAATGGGCAACTTAATGGTAGGAATAAGTATGGAGTTACATGTTATGCTTCAGAATTTAAACAGGAAGATGGGACCACAACAGAAGATAGATTAAGTACATGAGACTGAACTGGTGGAATAGAATCCTATGACTTTCCACTAAAACATTACTGATTTTCTTCTATGCTCTATTTTCCAGATTTAAGGATTTTTGTCTAGTCTTGAGCTGCCGATAGGTTCATACAACTACTATTTGAACAGACTCCTAACCTGTTTCCTGGCTTACGTTTTAAGCAAAGATCTCTTAGCATCTTTTTTATTTTGATTTATTAAAGCTAAAACTGCTTTCCTTGAAATTTAAAATAAATGTTAAAAAATACCTATTTAATGACTGCAGTAAACTATATAGCATCAGCTAGGTGCTACTTTAGAGTATATTCATTCTACTCAGAGCTTCATATCTAAAGGCAGACATGTGTTCACAGATATGTATTTATCAGCTGAACTTGAAATTGAGAGTAGTTAGATTAATTAAGATATTTTGTGAATCAATAAAATATGGGGGGGGGGGGGGAGGAACGGAAAGCAATTGTAGACACCAGAGTCAGTGTGGGAGGAGGGTAGGAAATGGCAGAGGGTGAGAAATAGGGGGAAAAACATATATATATATGAAACAAAAAATGGAAAATTATTTGTTGATGATAACGTGTATGATTAAGCCACTATGCAGTGTATTCTGGATGGGAAATCACATTTTCTATACTATGGCAATGCTCAGCGAATAAAGGTAAAATAAATTAATAAAAACTAAAGTAAAATAAAATAAAATAAATGTGCCCATATAGGGTTAGTTATTTCAGACGCTGTCTTGTTCTTTTCAGAAAGAAAGAAAAAGGAGTGTAAATGATATCTCATTATTTTCTTCCGTAGTTTCTTCTAAAAACTTCATTTAACTTTATTCAGTGCTAATACAGAGTGACATTTTTAAAAAAATGAAATTAGGTGACAACAAACTCAAGGGGATACAAAGCACATACAGCTCCAAGTTATGCTCCCCTGATGAGCTATTATGTAGGCATCAGCAAGCTTTTATAAAATCACAGTGGTTAGACAAAATAATTTGCATTGCCCGATATCTTGTAAAAACAGCTGAATGTTTTATTTCATAAATTTCCATTTCAGGTTATGCCTCAATGATTTTCACTTACTAAGGAGCATCACTGAGCCATGAAAACATTCTCCCCAGGCACACACAGCTCACTAGAATTTTTGTTCACAAAATATTGATTTCATGATTAAACTTTTCATCACATAAGAACTCAAGGTCTTGCTTTAGACTTTCCATACTGAGTAGCATTTTAGTTTGAAAATCCTTGAAAATCTTCTATTTCCATTAATAAAATATAGAGGTAATGCTCTATCATGGAGAAGAGTAGCTTTACTCCCAAATCCCCATTGCTCACAAGAGGCTAGTATTCTGTTAAATTCATGATTATATTTAAATACTAAGACTTCATCAGGTGGCCACATGCTATTATTTACACACCTGAAAAGTAAGGCTAGATGTAGGGATTGATACGAAGCTACTGAGGAAAATGCAAACTGATGTCTTCCAGAGTACTTTGGTTATTGTCTTTTCTCAACTGATCCTTATACAAACAAACATTTTCTTTTTCTTTCTTTCTTTTTATTTTGTATTTTCTAGAAGTTATGTGCATTTTCTGGAGACACACAGAGCCGGGTGGAAGGGAAGATGAGAAAGTAAAACCCATGGGGGATTGTCAGGCAACAATCCCTTCTCCAAGCATGTTCCATGTTTTTCAAGCTGCCAGGTCCCAGACTCCAATGACACATTTGACCATGTGGGAACCAGACAACATTTTCTAGATTTAGCTTATGTTGGCCAACACAACTTAAAAGGCTAGCTGGGGTACTTAAATGAACTCTGAGCTAAGATCTGAGTTCAGTCTCTCTACTAATTAGATACTTTCCGGTATTCAATTTCTCTTTGAAACCCCTCCATTATCTGAATGACAAACTTTTACAAGCATGTAGGTGATTCTTAAGTAACACAGTCTCTAACACTTTTTTAAAGTTTAAATTGAAGTAGAAAGCCTTCACCTTAGAATCTAGATTCCCAATTATACATTTGAAATTGGAGTTACATTTTCATTTCCCTAAGAGGTTAAATTGTCTTACATACTTAAAATAGTTAAAATACAAATACTTATGCTTAGATTTCCTAATGTAAAATATTGTGTTGATATAAAAGTCATGAAATTTTTTCCATGGTTTTCCATGCAAAAATGTGTCATGACTTTTCAGACAATGTGATTTTTTTTTTCGGGGGGAGGGGGGAGAGGTTTTTGCTATAGGGCACATATACTTGCCAGAAAGACATAGAGACAGAGAGACAGAAAGTGAAAAATCACCCCCCCCGGGGGGAGATGGACATGCTGCAACCCCTTATCCATTTTCCTCTCGGGATCTTGGGCACACACGCATACACACCTTGTGTGAATTTAAGCCACAGGTTCCGGGACTCAAACCACGGTCAACTAAATGGGAGTCCAGCAACATAGTCATTACGCCTTCTGCTGGTCCCAACAATGCGATATTTTTAAAAACATGAAATCAATATGTTTTTTGATTTTGAATTTTCTTTAAATTTAAAATGCTTACCACTAAAACCGCAATTATATAAGTCCAAGTAAAGAGAGCTGCTTTTCTGAAACATTTTATTAAGCTGTCTTTTTTATTTTCTGAGTACTTAAGAAAGAGGACTGGAGCCAGCAGGTGGCACAGTGGTTAAGGTGCTTTACTCCCACTTGGCCGACTGTGGTTCGAGTTCTGTATCCAGTGGCTTGAAACTCATGTAGGGGTGTGTACATGCATGCCCAAAATCCCAAGAGGAGTATGGAGGAGAAGGGATTGCAACATGGCCATCCCCTCTGAAATCATCCCCTGGAGGGGATGGCCATAATGCAATCCCTTGTCCTCCATTCTCCTCTTGGGATTTTGAGCCAGACACACGGACCCAGTGTGAGTTTTAAGCCACTTGGTCTGGGACTTGAATTGCTGTCAGCTACATGGGAGTCCAGTGATGTAATCATTACACCATCTGTTGGTCCTAAGTCTATGTGTTTTTAATGTAAGATCTCTTTAAAATATACAAGACACATTTCTAAAAAAAAAAAAGGTCAAGACAGACAATGTGATGCTATAATTTATCACATCATAATAAAAAAATAAACAGAAATAGTTGTTTTCTTAGCTATTTTACATAATAATAAATAAGAGTATATTTCTGTTTTCTAAAAAATAATCATTATTTTCAGGCCAGCCTGTGGTGTATTGGTTAAGGTAGCTGGGTTCCACATGGCCATCTGCACTGGTACAAGCCCCAGTCCCAGTGGCTTGAGAAACATGTTGGGCATGTATGCATGCCTACTCAAAATCCAAAAAAGAAGGAGAGATGGAGAAGACATTGTGGCCTGATCATGCCCCATGGGGGATGCTTTCTTGCTTTCTTTCTCTCTGTCTCTCCTAAGTGAGCACACATATCCTCTGGCAAAATTAAAAAAAAAATCATTATGTTTACTGTTATTAAAAGTTATACTTGCACATCATATAAATTGGGAGTCAAATAGCTCTACAAGGCTTTGTGTAAATAACAGAAATCCACAAACGCGAATTTTTTTTAACATGACACTATGACTTCCAAATCTGATGTTTATTCTAGTTTTTATCTATATATTGCCAAATACTGTAATAATTTGGCTGCTTCTTAATTATTGCTTAAGTTTTAGACATTGTTTATTGTTCCTGGCCAGAGAAAATGAGAGCCTAAGTCTTTTTGAGTCTCTGTAAAGACCCTAAACTACTCGAGTACATGTAGCCGCCCTAGCTAGTTAAACTATATCAATTATACCAATTTTAGTATTTATGTTATTATTATTAAAACCTTATAACTGAGCTCTCTACTTTTACTGAGACCATTTAAATGTTTTTCTATTTCAGTATCAGCAGGTGTCATGGTGGTTATAATGCTGGACTCCTGCATGACCTGCTGCTGTTCAAGTCTTAGACCTGAAGGCTTGAAAATCGTGCAGGCACAAGTGTGTGTGTGCTCAAAACTCCAGGAGGAGAATGGAGAAGCAGGGACTGTGGTATGGCCATCATCCTGGGGGATGTTTTTGAACACTATTCATTATTATTATCATTTAAACTTTCAATCACTATACATCATTTGACTTGTAAAGAGAATTTACCCAACATAGACTACACCTCAGACCAGACTTCTGCCTAGTTAAAGACTAAATCTGGTTCAACTGGTTTAGATAGTATACATTTTCCAGAAGCTCCATATGAAAGGTTGTTAGAGGGAAATATTTTAAGACATTGTATTATGAATTTTCCATTGCTGTAAAACAAGCTGCCATTCACTAAGAGGCTCAAAATATTACTTATATGAGGCCATGGTTCATGGGGTCTGAAGTAGGGTAGTTTGACTATATCCTATATTTAGAGCATTGTAAATGTAAATTGTAAATGTAAATTTCTTGAGGAACTGGCTCTTATTTAGAGGCTCAAGGAAAGGAATCAATCTTTATTGAGGTTCTCCATTACTTATATCTTTCTCTCTTTTACTTTGGCCTGTTTAAATTTCCAAGAGCAAAATCTTACTTCTTTTCTAGAGAGTTTAGGCTGAATTATCTGAATTCTGGGAACTTCTTAAGAGAAAAACAAGATAGCCTCTACTACATATTATACAATTATTTATATAATTAACTGACTTTAGTACAGCATCACCATTCTAAGTTATTCAGGATACCCATCATTATAGACACTAATTTTACTAGTGAATTAATCCCCTGGGTAAAAAGGAGGATCAGGCTTTAGCTGGTTACCATGGAAATTAGATTTATTAAACCAAGTCTTCACTTTTTCATACATACACACACAAACACACATGCATGCATGCACACAAACAAAACCATATATTCTTTTTAGAAGGAAATTTCTGAATTTCTTGAGGGATCTACTAACTAACTTTTTATTTTCCTTAATTTTTTTTATTTTCAATGTACAATTCAACTATATCAAAACTCCTACTTTAGGAAGGCTTCCACATGTGTTCCATATTTCCTAATTATCCTTTCCTTGCTCTTGTCTTCACTCCTAATTCTCCTTATTTTTGTACATTTATGATCATAAGAAAAAAAACTCCTTCCCATTCCATTAAATGGATTATGAGACAGAGTTTTATTAAGTATATGTATCCAACAACTATATTTACTTAAAGAATTGCCATAATTTCTATAATATTTTTATTCATGGTAAAAATGTATGTGGAAATGGTAAAATACAAAAAAATATATGATGCATGAAGGAAAATGTCATAATAATTTCATTCTAAAATAGTAATTATCAGAAGTATGTAGTATGTATCTGGGGATGCTTTCCGAAATCAATACTCTAGAAATTAACTTTATCAAAATGAAAACACTAGTATATATAAATATACAGAAGCAAAAGCATGAAAACTGCGTTAATATTCACTAACAGGTGGATGGATAAATAATGCATAAAATGAAATGCTACGTAGTCACTAAAGTAGTGCTATATAATATTGTTAGGTAGAAAAAGGTCAGATCAGTATTGCAGATCAATATTTAGAATATAATACAATGAGTGTACACCACCTGCTGGCCTCTCTAAGCAGTATTTTAACAAGGCAGAAGAAAATCACATTACTAGAAAAATGTATGAATACAAAATCTTGGCAGAGAAGAATTTTCAACTGTAAAATCAAAAGTAAAAAGTATTTAAAAATTTATTAAAATGCATGTAAATTATTTCTGAGCAAAAAAAAAAAAACCATACCCCAAAAAATTAAAAACCCACAAGCAATAATGATGAATAGAAGATGGAAAAGTTAGTTTTGACTTATCCAAAAGGTAAACATATTTGCAAAAATACAGAAAATTTAGATTAATATTTGCATGTTTTCTCCTTTTGTCAACAGGATATTTATTTTTTCTATATGAAAATCAAATTAAGACAAAAATAGATATTAAGTAGAGAAAACAACCAAATAACTAACTTGGGAAAATATTCAAACACAATATTTGTTAAAGATATGTAAATTAAACAAGTTAGGTATGCCTATAAGTTGGCAAAAATTAGGTATTATGAATAATGAAATTCTTAATCATGGGTTCAAATTGGCACAATTTTTCTAAGTTGAAAATTGACAATATAGAAACAATGTCTTGGGACCAGCAGTTAGCGTAATGGCTATGTCGCTGGACTCCCACGTAGTCGACCGCGGTTCGAGTCCCGGACCCGGCGGCTTAAACTCACGCCGGGCGCGTGTGTGTGCGTGCCCAAGATCCCTAGAGGAGAATGGAGGAGAAGGGATTGCGGCGTGGCCATCCCCCCTGGGGGGTGATTTCTTGCTTTCTATCTCTCTGTCTCTCTCTGTCTGTCTGGCAAGCGCACGTGCCCTATAGCAAAAACCTCTCCAAAAAAAAAAAAAAAAAAAAGAAAAGAAACAATGTCTTACTAGTATGAATGGCTTTTAAAACTAAAGAAATAGTACACATACACACATATATGTTAACTTCAACTGAAAAAATGAATATTTTAAATCTCAGTAGTTCCATACATTAAAAAATTGATATAAAATTATGACATGTCCAAGTAATACACCATAAATACTATATAATCATTAAAAATAAAGAAACATAAACATATTCCGTGTAGAATTATATCCATGTTTTTGGTATGGGTTTTATATTTGAAAAAATGAATAAACTTTATGTATACTTTGAAAAATATCTGCAAATTGTAGGAAAATATGTTGATCATTAAGAACACTAGAGCAGATTAAAAAATATTTGTTTATTTTCAAATTTTTTCCCTGAAATTAACATGAATAACGTGAGTAATAAGAAATGTCAAATGTTACTTTAAGAGAATAATAAATGGATTAGTTCATGAACCTAAAATAATCAGATAAACTCTTTTAAAAATGTAGGGATTTAAGGGACAAATAAATGAGTTATTATCTGCTGATGATAACATGTATAGTATCCTCAACTGGCTTGGTGAAAAATGTACTCATGTTGAATATTCACTTTGCAAGCTAAGTGACATATATGATTGAATGTATGAAAGAAATTAAAATAAAATTGAAAATATATATTATAAAAAATGAAAAGTTTGTAGAGATTAGAGATTCAGAGTCACAGAGTCAGTCTCTCTCTTTCTCTCTCTCTCTCTGTCACTATTATTGGATTTGAACACATAAAGCTCCACAAATTTTACAGCTGCAAGAAGATAAATTCTGCCAAACACCCAAGGAAGCTTGGAGTCAGGCCTTCATTATTTGAGACTCCAGATGAGAAGACAGCAGGACTGACACTTTGATTTCACTGTTTGGAAACCCTGAATAGAAATTAAAGTCCAGACTTCTGACCTAAAGTAATGGGTATTTTAAGCCACTACATTTTCAGTAATTGTTACCCAGCAACAGAAAACATACATGGGGAAAAATATAAACTTAAAAAGATTTGTAATGCTATAAGAACAATAGATTTTTCTTAGTACAAGAAGTGCCAGGGTATTGTGGTGTTCTTAGTAAGAGTGAAGTTAATTAGGTAGAATTTTCACTTTTTAACATCATGATTTAATATTATTTGACACTAATTTTGTATATGATATTTCTCAATTTTTTTTTAACTGAAACAGCACAGAAAAGATTTAGAAATGTAAAATATGCAAGTGATGATCTGTGGAAATGAAAACTCGATCTAGGCAGATGAAAAAAATTTTTTTCATTATTTCAAAAAGTTATCTCTGAATTTTTATTTTTCAACACCCTGTTGTTCTAGTCAGCATCATGGCAACAGGTGGTGGACTTCAATGAAGAGATACTCAAAGGCATGTGAAAGGTTACCAGAAACCGACAATGGATAGCTCGGGGCTATGAAAAGTAAAGAGCTTTTACTATGGCATGTTACCGGGATTCACACCAGCCATCCTCTGGCTGGTGAATGAGTAGCATGACCTTTAGTTGAAGGGTTAAACTGTACCCCATCAGAAAGGAAACAGGAGTGATAAATATCCTGATCTTACTTTCTTTTCTTTATCCAGTCTCCTCCAGTTGCCTTACATTATGACCATGAGCTAGAAATCAAAGGAAGTGCTGGATGTTGTACGTGAACATGAGCTGCAGAAGGTGAAAAATGCATCTGGATCGGCTAGTAGAAAAATATGTAGATGTCTATTCCTTTTTCCCTTTACATTTACTACTAAGATTTTATCAGATCAAAAATATTTGTTAAAGTTTCTACAACTCAAAGAAACACACACACACACACACACACACACACATACTCACACACATACTCACACACATTCTTCTCAATGATTACCTACTTATTAGTTAATGTTACTTTTGTGATATTGCTTTCTGAAATCTATCACTCTGGATACCATCTGTACAAAAGTCATTATGAAAAAGGAAAAAAAAATGATGGGAACCAGCAGTTAGCGTAAAGGCTATGTCGCTGGACTCCCACGTAGTCGACCGCGGTTCACGTCCCAGACCCGGTGGCTTAAAACTCACGCCGGGCACGTGTGCGTGTGTGCCCAAGATCCCGAGAGGAGAATGGAGGAGAAGGGATTGTGGCGTGACCATCCCCACGGGGGGTGATTTCTCACTTTCTGTCTCTATGTCTCTCTCTCTCTGTCTGGTGAGTGCAGGCACCCTACAGCAAAAACCTCTCCAAAAAAAAAGGAAAGAAAATGATAATTTACATAAACCATAAATGGTGAAAATCCTTTTTCTGTGACTGATCACAAGGCAAAAATGGATTAACTATACCCATATTGTTTTTTTAAGAATTATTTAACTTTATTATTATTATTATTTATTATTATTATTTAATTCACTGGAGAGAGACAGAGAGAAGAAAAGTGAAAAGGCAAGGCACTGGGTCTGATATGTGAACCACAGTTGGCTATGTGGGAATCCCAAGCCTTAACCACCTTGCCACCTGCTGACTCCCACCCATCCAATTTCAATATTCATTACATGCACCTCTTTTCTCCTGTAAAACTCTTTGCTGCACAGGATTTTCTTAAACAATAGAGTGAAAAACATCATTCCTACATGGTGCAAATTTTTGATAATCTGTTTTTATTGACATCATTTTCTTTGATAAAAACTTTTGTCCAAGGAAATAATAAGTGCCTCAGCAAATCTTAGTTTCCAAATACAGTCTTCCTTGCCCTTATTGAACATCAGGGCCCCCACATCCTACAAGAAATTGGAGTAAGTGTCCTTAGCAAGCACTGCTTCCTTTCACTGCAGGTTTAGTGAAATGAGGAACCAAAAAGAGTGAATGCATTTCTTTGTGAAAACCTCCTACTCTTAGCTTTTATGACCTCATAATCCTCCAAAACAAAGGCCACAGGAATAGGAACAAAGTAATTGAGTGTTTTACTAGACATTAAGGTAGTCATTGCATACTCCATCTCTCCATCTGCGCAGCTGTTCAGACGGGCTTTGTGTGAGAAGCAACTATATATAGGTTAACATTTATTATAAATGTCATATCTTGTGTAGTATTCTAGCAGGGCATCAATTTATTCCATTACTTCACATTCCATAATTATTTTGCCGTGATTATAGATCCCTGTAAGTCAAAGTACTCTAATTGGTGTTCAATCTCTCTGACTTATAGCAATCACTCTACCAACTTTTTCTCTGGAAGTAGCATAGCTGTGTGGTATCTGCTTTAATATTGCCACATACCCCAGGGGAAAAAAAAAAAAAAAAAAGATAGGGACTCCTTAAAAGTTAACAGGGAAGTTTCTTATTTTCCCCTTTGTGTGTGTGTGTGTGTTGTGTGTGTGTGTGCATGTGGCGCTTGATATTGAGTATCTTCCAGTTGGTCTTTATCCCAATTATCTTTCCTCAGGTAACTCAAAGCACATATTACATGCTGCCCTCTTTACAATTGCAATCATTGTTTAGCAACTGGACATTATAGTCTCTTGATAATACAACGTCATGTTAGTCAGTACCATGGCTACCTTGTATGAATCTTGTATCCTGTTACTATTGGTGATAGCTTGAGGAAAATAATCACATGCCACAGATTATCTGTGTCCAGATTCTCCTTGTAAAGTCATGTTTGGGCAAGTTCTTTAGAAAAGTGAGAAAGCCAACCCTAGATACCAACAATTTGCCAAAATCCTAGGGGGGAAAAAGCACATTTAAATATTATAATTTGGAAGGACTCAAGCAAGAAATTATTTATAAAGCTGTGGGTAGGGTTCCATAAAACCAAAAAGGGATGTCAAAGCAGATCATGAGTAGCCACAGCAAAGAGTTTACACCATTTTATATTTAAAGTGTTAAGAGAAGAAGAAAGTGGCTATTTGAAAATATTATAGGAGGGACCAGCATATACATAATGTTTATGTCACTGGACTTTCATATAGACAGCTGTGGTTCGAGTCTCAGACCCGGTGGCTTAAAACTGATCCTGGGCACGTGTGTGTGTGTGTGTGTGTGTGTGTGCCCAAGATCCCAAGAGGAGAATGGAGGAGAAGGGATGGCAGCATGGCCATCCTCCCCACTCCCGGGTGGTTATTTCTTGCTTTCTGTCTTTTTGTCTGTCTGGCAGGAGGCCATAAAAATTAAATTAATACAGTGCCTATCATAGGGGAACAAATTCTCCCATCTCACTGTTCTATTTGTTTCAATCTTTTGATAGTGATTTTCATTAATTGAACCCACTTAGAAACCAGAGTATACAAGAGTTACTTTAACCACAGTAAGAATGGCTAAAATTTAAAAAATAAAGGATGATAAGTGCTGGCAAGGCTGTAGTGAAAAGGAAACACTTCTAAACTGTTTGTGGGAATATAAATTAATATGGTCACTGTGGAGAACAATATGGATGTTCCTCAAAAACCTACAAATAGAACTACCATATAATCCAGCAATTCCACTCCTGGGTACCTACCCAAAAGATAGGAATATTCTCAGTGAGGAAAACCACTTACATACCCATGTTTATTGCAATATCATTCACAATTTTTAAGACACAGAATCAACCTAAATGTTCAAGATAAGATGAATGGATTGAAAAAGTTTAGTACATATACACTATGGAATGCTACTCACCATAAAAAACAATGACACCCTGGCATTTGATAGAAAGGGGGACAAATATGGAAGATTTACTGCTAAGTGAAACAATTCAAACTATTAAGGAGAGGCATTGTATGCCCCCACTTAATATGTACTGAATGTCTATACTCTATGGCAAAAACTGAAAGAGTGTAAGGTATAAAAGCTTGGAGAGCAACTGTGAAGACCATGTAGAAGGAGGATGGGCAATGGGTGGCATAAAGAAAGGAATCAAGGGGGAAAAAAAGCAAATCATCTAAGGGACACGAAGATAGAAAATTTTCTGTTGATGACAATGATGACTTTGACTGGACTGATATGAAGTGTATTCATGCTAGGAAGATTCATTTTATATGCTGCAAAGATGTACCGTGACTAAATGGAAAAAAAAAGAAACTATAAAAAAATTTTAAAAATTAAACAAAGAATAACATAACCAGGCTCAATTTTACCTTAATAAATTAATATGCTTATCCAAAATAAAAGAGAGAGAGAGAGCTAATTTTTATTAACTATGGAAATCAGATTCTCATGGCATGGAAAATAGTGGAGAAGGGTGAGGACTTGGTATAAAAAGGCAAAGAGAAAAAAATACAGAAAACCTCATTTATTGAAATTATTCTTTTCTCATATACCTGAAAATGTTAGCAAGTATTTCTGGAAAAGAGATATTTGTTTATTTTAGGATTTTTTGAACCATAAATGATGGGTATATAATGAAAACAAAGAACTCTCTAACCTAACTAGGATAAATAACGTCCTTAAGGCTCTGTTACGTGGTGGAACAGTAAACATTTCCTTTTTAACAGGATGCAAAGGAACTAGAATTCTAGGAAACAGGGTTTAGCCTAGTCAAGGTAACATTTGCCAAAATCAGTACAGTACTACGTTGTCAATTTTGTGCTCTTTCATGTCTCTTTAAAATATGTAAATACACACACACACACACACACACACACACACACAAGTATTTTTCTTATTTGCACTCACCTGAGAAAGACAGAGAAACAAAGAATGAGAGAGAAAGGAAAAAGTGCCTGCCCCGCAATGGAGAGTAGTCTTACCACAATCTCTTCATTTCTTATCCTGTGAGGATTTGGGACACATAGGCATACATTTCTAGTGTGTCTCTTAATTCTCTTGGGCTGGGCTTTGAACCATGGTTGGTCATGTGGAATCTGGTTCTCTTAACCACTGGATCTAAAACATAATCTATTTCCAAACAACAACCAAAAAATACAGCTACCATCTAACTTGATACAATTGCCCTTGTTGAAATGAAAACAATATCTTTGCAAAAAAGTATATACAATTACTCTCTTTTGTCTTCAGGTATTGTTCAATCTTCTAATTAATTTACACACTTTCTTTTTTGATATTTTACAAAAGAAATATTTAAAAAAAAGGTTAAATATAATTAGCAACTTCAATGTTAGGAAGAAGAGGAATGGAAAAGCAGAAAAAAATATTTGGTTACCATGTATATAAATATTTAAATAAAAATAAAAGACATTTTTTTTTTCTTTTTTTTTGGAGAGGTTTTTGCTATAGGGCGCGTGCACTCGCCAGACAGACAGATAGAGACAGAGAGATAGAAAGAGAGAAATCACCCCCCAGGGGGGATGGCCATGCCGCAATCCCTTCTCCTCCATTCTCCTCTTGGGATCTTGGGCATACACGCACATGCGCCCGGCGTGAGTTTAAGCCACTGGGTCCAGGACACAAACCACGGTCGACTACGTGGGAGTCCAGCAACATAGCCATTACGCTAACTGCTGGTCCCAAAATAAAAGACATTTTTATAACAATTACAGTTTATAGTTCTACAACTTACGACATGATCATAGCTGGTATTTGTAATTGCCTTCCTTCTGTATTGATTCTGCATCTCCTTTGTCATGACTGGGCATGATAGAAAGGCAGAATTAAGCAGGAAGGGCTATTACTTCACTTGTGTTATTTCTCCATGTTATTTTTCTAGAACTTAAGAAAGGATCAGTGTAATAGTCCCTAAATCACACTGTCACTCCCAGAAAACAGCAGAGAGAAGCAGATGGTTCCCCAAAAATGCCCTCCATCAAGAGGCAAGTAACAGGTATTATCTCTTATACAAGTCAGTGTAATTATCTCTTCCATAGATCTACTAATGTACAGTTATCCTATTATATACCTAACTCTTTTCCTAAAGTTTCCAAGATAATCTCCTGGCATAACTACACTGAAAAATAAAATATTCACTTTAGGTAGCTAGGTATTTTTTTTTCCTTTCGTTTTTGCTATAGGGCACATGCACTTGCCAAAGAGAGACAGAGAGAGAGTGAGGGAAAGTGAAGAAAACACCCTCCCCCCCTATCTTGGTTATGGCCACACTATGATCCCATCTCCTCCATTCTCCTCTGAGGACTTAGGGCATGCATGCTAATACTCCCAACATATTTTTTCAAGTTGCTGTATCTGAGACTCAGACAACATAATTGCCTATGTGGGATCCAGCCCAGTAGAAAATTTTTTATTTGTTGGTGTTATTGTTTATTTTATGTTTGCTTTTATTTGTTGGTTTGTCTGTTTACCTATTCCACTCTTTCTCTTTCTCTACATAAAATGTCTGTAAGTGTAGAAGATCACAAACTAGGTATCATATGTGAAAAATTTCATAGTTTCCTATCAAGATTTTTATCCATAAAATTGACTAAGATATGTATAAAATGGGAAAAAAGATAAGCTTTAACTTTAGCTTTCTATTTGAGATTTCTCTGTTATTAATTAGACACATATGGATACAGTTATTAGACGGCCACGAATCCACCTCTTATGTCAAATATTTCTCATCACTTTCACGATGTTATCAGATTTCCATTTAAACCTTAGAAATTAGCTTCTAGTACCACATCTTCTACCTTTATTCTTTCATTGTTAGTTATAACAGAGGACGCAGATCATAATTTCAAAAGTAATCCTGAACATATTTCTCTTTGTTTTTCCTACAGGATATAATCTTTTTATCTTTACAAAGTCAGTTTCGATACATTTAATATTTACATGAAGTCACTGAATATAATTAGTGAGAGAATATACAATAAAGAAATTTCTTTGGACTATACATACTAAAAAAGAACAATGATAAAAATGTGAATTTTGTTTATACTGAATACAATCTTGCAAAGTTAGTCAGAATCATATGAAATAGGAGTCAGTTTAAGAGAAAAACATATAGTCCTATTTTCTTTTTTTTTAAAAAAAAGATTTATTTATCTTACTTAATTTTATTTGTTATTATTATTTATTTTCAATTTTACCACATAGAGAGAGAGAGGGAAAGTTAGAAAACAAGCCATCAGTTCCGGGACTTGAACCACAGTTGGCCACATGGGAGTCCAGCACCTTAGTCACCACGCCACCTGCCAGTCCCCAGTCCTGTTTTCTAAAAGAGGAAAATTCTTAGAGACACAAAAGAAAGATTTTTTAATAGTGCAAAATAGTGGCTGGTTCTCTCAATCACAAATATAATCCATGATTTATAAAAATTGGTGTCTGTATTATTAAGATAGGTAGCTAGCAGCGTGAGGTTTTATTTCTCAAAAATATTTATTTTTTTGCTGGGCATAAATTAATATCATTAGCTCATTATTTCATGGGACAGGAGGAGAAATGAAACTGACTCTCTATGGATGTAACAATATATGTGTTAAGTTTTTTTTTTTTTTTGAGAGGTTTTTTGCTATAGGGTGCGTGCGCTTGCCAGAAAGACAGAGAGTAACAGAGAGATAGAAAGTGAGAAATCACACCCCAGGGGATACAGCCATGCTGCAATCCCTTCTCCTTCATTCTCCTCTCGGGATCTTAGGCATGCACGCATGCACAAGCCCCCGGCCTCAGTGTTAAGCCAACGGGTCCGGGACTTGAACCGCAGTCGACTACATGGGAGTTCAGCAACATAGCCATTACGCTAACTGCTGGTCCCCTGATATATGTGTTAAGTTTTGAACATATATCCTCCTTCCCATTATTTTCTTGATTTGTCTACCAACTACTGGAAATTAACACTGGTGATCTTTAGAGAAAGCTTTTAAGTCCTCTACAAAGATATGTATGCTTCCAGTAATATAATGTGTGAGCCCATTTTTAAAAAATTAATAGCATATTGTTGTCTTTTTTATGCTGATTACAAGAGATATTAAACAGGAAAGCACTAATAAGGTAGGAAGGACCTGACTTTAGTATTATTTCTGTGGGGAGATATATCCAAAAGATCACAGAAGAGAGAAGTCCTAAGCAATAAGACATATCATGAAGACTGGAAAGAAAAATTGCTGGTTAAATAATAATTTTCTTGAGAATTTAATTTTATGTGTGCATGAAATGATTGAGCATTAAAACAGAAAATATCATAGCACACCCTCTTATCCATTTTTCTTTAAATAGTTTTTTTATAGAACAATGAAAAACAAATGTTTGTCTCGAGATACAAGTCTACTACTCCCAAGGACAATATACCTGGAAGACCTAAATGGGGTTTCTGCCTGAATGCATTCCTTCGGTACTAAATTGAAACCAAAAGTTAAACCTTAACTAATTGAATCGTTCAAATGAAGTCCTGTTCTCCAAGATAGGTAGTTCTAAAGTTAATACCTTTCCATTGAGTAGAATAAGAGATGCTCACTCTTTTCTTGTGTAGTTTCAAGAAAAGACATGCAAATGATCAATGTCACATTCACCTGAAACACAAAGATATACAGTAAATGTGCCCAATTTTAGAATGCACCATTCTGTGGCTTGGAATAGCCATTTACTTTGTACCTACTGTGCTAATAGTTTTCAGATCTTGGGAAAGTTAAGGCTTTGTGATAGAGAACGTTTTAAGAGATTGTAGTTCTTTTTCATGCTTGTTTTGTTCTATGGGTGAACAACTATTTAACAGTATTTTAGAAAAAAAGTAAATTGTTTTGAAAACATTTAATACGTGAACTTTTTAGGTTGTAGCGTATGTTTTATGTTGTTCATTTATTTATCCATTCTTCGTAAAATAGAATCTGTCCTCTATGATAGATACCCAAATAGCTTTTCCTACTTACTTAAATCACATTCTATGTTTATGGTACCTACTTGTCTCATTAGGTTAGTCTACAGTCATCATGTCTTTACTATGACAGGTTTTGTTCTAAATATGAACTCATCAATGAAAAACAGTGATGTTTCCTGTTTGATTTTTACCTTTGTATTTCTGAGCTCAGTCCCTACAATCTGTAGCCTCACATCATGAATGGATAATCTTTTGGAATCAGTCTTCCATTTCCAGTGCATTATGCTTTATGGAGTAATCTATAACTTAAGGAGGAGACTAACTGCCCATCTACCATATGGCATATTATCCTAGGCAGACCAATGCCTGTCTCACATTGTAATTTAAGTTGCTTAAAAATTACGATGCTCGGTCTCTCGAATATGTCCAAACTACATAAGCACTATCCTAAACACAAATTATAGCCATTGACAGCCAAATATGCATATAACTTTTCTAATTATATTTATCCTATCATACTTCTAATAGTTGAACATAATCTCAAGAAAATAGCTATACATGATGTGTTGCGGTGGGGAAGATGAAAAATAAAAGCATTTTTTTCTCTGCCTACAAGATTTCAAAATGTAAACCCAAACAATGTAATTTGGCATAATTTGAAGTGTAAAACAATGTATACAATATTTATGACCTTTTAAAAGTCAATTTTCGTAAAATGATTTAATCAAAATCATTCTCATTCTGTACGAGAGTTTCTAGATTAATAATAATGTATTGTTTTACAAAGAAGCAAGATACTTCAGTTGGTAAATGATTGAGAGAGCAGGCTTTCTGAAACCAATCCAAGCCGCTAATTTTGATTATACTATTTGGAAAATAAAATCCACAAGCATTTTAATAAAGAATATTCATGGGCTCATTTAGGAACAAATTTATAGGTTGGTCGAGATGTGTTCACATGAATAAATACTCCTTCAATTCTATCATCAAATCTTAGCAGAGTATGAGACCAAGCTTTAATTAGGAGTAATAGCCTGTGGCTATGGATTAGCTGCAGACTGGGAACTATGAATCTTAATCTACATTCTTTCTCTAAATCTGTTTGAATATGCGCTAATTTGTTACAAATGTTTTTGGGTCAACTGTGTTTTGAATCACCTATTATTACACATATGCAATTAAAATACATTAGTTATTATTGGATATTTCTCAAATGCAGTGTTGCTCGCAGTAGTTTTACTAGACATACCTGTGAATTTTAAGTAAGTGAAGTTGAGAGGAATAGTTGAAACAGGTAGTCTTAAAAAAACAAAAATCTTTATGAAACTATCTATGTTCCACAAAGTTCATAACCTTGTCTACATTGTCATAGTAGTCAATAAGTCTTAGGCAACTGGGTAACTTTAGTTATTTTAATAGTAAATATTTTACTAATCTAGTTTGTCTTTACTGTCTATAATGTTATTGGGAATATTGTGGCTTTCTCCCAGTTAGAAAGTAGAAAATAGATGTCTTATTTACCTTTTTCATCCAATCAGTATAAAGATTCAGTCCCTTCCATATTGTGGGAATTAAATATATGCTATTTTATGTATTAAAAACCAAAAACTTTAAAATCAATTCTTTAAAGAGTTGAGGTAGATCAGCAGATGGCATAGTGATTAAGGTGCTGGATTCCCACATCCCCAACCATGGTTGGAGACCTGTACCTAGTGGCTTGAAAATTGCACTGGGTACATGTTCAAAATCCCAGGAAGAAAATCCCAGGAAGAAAATGAAGGGGAAGAGAAGGTGGTGTGGCTATCTTCTCCTGGGCAGTGATTTCTCACTTTCCCACTCACTGTCTCTGTCTCTCTCCAGTGAGTTCACATGCCCTTTGGCAAACACCAAAAGCAAAAACAAAAACAAACAAAAAAAGAGGAATCTAATTAAGTTGTTACAAAATGGTTGAGACATAACATTAAGAAATTTTTTTGCCTAAATGTGATGACAAAAACTATCCAGGGACCCTGGGAACCAGCAGTTAGCGTAATGGCTATGTCGCTGGACTCCCATGTAGTCGACCGTGGTTCGCGTCCAGGACCCGGTGGCTTAAAACTCACGTCGGGCGCGTGTGCGTGCATGCCCAAGATCCTGAGAGGAGAATGGAGGAGAAGGGATTGCGGCATGACCATCCCCCCTGGGGGGTGATTTCTCGCTTTCTGTCTTTAATGTCTCTCTCTGTCTGTCTGGCGAGCGCACGCGCTCTATAGCGAAAAAAATCTCTCCAAAAAAAAAAAAATAATAATTATCCAGGGACCAACAGTTGTCATAATGGCTATGTCGCTGGACTTCCATGTAGTTGACTGTGGTTTGAGTCCTGGACCTGGTGGCTTAAACTCATGCTGGGCGTATGTGCCTGTGTATCCAAGATCTTGAGAAGAGAATAGAGGAGAAGGGATTGTGGCATGGCCAGCCCCCTGGGGGGTGATTTCTCGCTTTCTGTCTCTCTTTCTCTCTTTGTCTTTCTGGTGAGCACACGTGCCCTGTAGCAAAAACCACACTGAAAAAAAAAAAAAATTATCCAACCAGATGTGTAGCAGAGTAAAGAGGTGCAAGATCCAGATTTTAAATTAATTTTGCCCAGTTTCAAATCCTGGCTCTGGGATTGACTAATCTCAGGCATATAGTTCTTTTGTGTCTGAAGATTCTTTAAATTTACAATAGAGCAATACTATATACCTCAAAAAGTTGTAAGAATATCTGAGTTAATACTTCTAAAACAGAATAACTGCTGTCTATATATAATTAGTACATCATGCTACCTATTACATACTAAATTACATACAATAGACATTATTAGATTTTATCTATGGTTTAATTCTGGAGTATGTCAAAGTTCTATATGCACTGTTATTTTTGGGGGCAACTAACTATATTTGATTTCTGATTCTTTTATTTGTACTTCTATTATTCAGTTTGCATGTTGCCAAAGAGAGGGTTCTGCTAGGAGCTAATTTTAAACATTTTTATATGGTAAGGGTTAGTAAAAGATATAAGACACTTTCCAAATAAAGAAATATATGTCTTCCAGTAAATCAGTGGAGAATTGCATTTAAACATGTATAACATCATTCATCTGAGTATCTTAAAATTGCCTTATGGACAAGTATGATTCTATTTAAGAGCTAGAGAAAATGAGATCTGAAATTACTTTTTCAAAAGGTCAGAAGGCAGGAAGCTACTAACAAAATTGAGGTTTCTGAATTCCTACTTGAGCAGCCTAATCACTAAGCCTACCTGAGTCTTCTCAACTTGTTCTAATGACCTAGATGGGTGAACAGTTAATTTTCCACATGAGTGCATTAGACATAGGGGCACTTTACTTCATCACTCCCTTTGGCTCCTCACTGTCTTTTCCACATGGATTTCCAAAAAGCCTATGCCTTTCTTTGATGAGAAATTTCCCTGAAAAGATAAAATCAGCTGAATAATTCTTTTCTAGGAACAGTGGAATTGTTCAGGTTTTTGTGCCATGCAGTCCGATTCGTAAAACTCCTGAATAGATAGTTGATAAACTTTTATTGCATGATAGATTGCTATGCCAGGCAAAAAAGAAAAACAAGGGGAATAAACAATATTTGTTTCATTATTCCATTGTAGCAAATCTTTCCAACAATAGATCTATTTTGACAGCCAAAAAGTTCATAGTCATAGAAAGTGAACATTGATAGCTTCTTTTTACTGGTCTTTCATATTATCTACCGGTTACAAACACAAAATTGGAATCTAATGATCTGGCCCAGTATACCAAAATAAAGAATTGATTAGATATGCTCACCACTCCGTGCCCTGACTTATCCTTTTCTTCATATATAGGAACATCCCCAACACAGTTTCTCTCTGATAGACTCCACCTCTTGGCACCTCTATTACAAGCAAGATACTGATACATATTATTTCTTTTAACTTTTTCTTTCACAGTATTGTCTGCACTTGCAATTTCTTCACGTTCTGATATATCCCCTCCATGACCTCTGAAGGCTTCAGCCCGTTCTTTCAAGATAGTATTAGCCCCACTTTTCCCATCTCAAATTGGCTTCATGTTGAGTTTTGAAGTTTTTATATAGTATCTACAGTTTTCTGTAATCTTGAGCAAAAGAAAATTGGGGTCTTCTAATGAAAAACTAGGTGTTCGCTGTTTTGAGATGTCTAGAAATCCATATTTACACCGCAATATTTATGGCTAGGCTCATAGACTCCAATATAAGTTTTTGATGGGTCAAAGATGTGATGACCTGATATGAGTTAAAAACACCAGTGAAATTGAGTATAAAAATTCACATAAATAGTGTATGTGTGTGAATATGTGTGTATATATACATATTGATATGTATATATACATTCATATGTATATCACATCTTTCAGAAGATGTCTCTTTGTTTACATTAAATGCTCAACAAAAACTGAGACTCCAAAGAAAGAATAAAAATTTTTAAAACTACAATGTAAATGGTGACTAGGTAAATGTATATGAGAAGTCATTCTAATAAATGGAAAAGATTTTTTCCAGTGAAAAGTATAGAATATTGATACTACAAACATTAGTGATAACAAAAGCATTCATTAGAGAAGATAGAAATATTCGAATTGGATATAAAATGATGAATAGATTTTGCTTGAGTGGAGTGGAGTGAAGAAGCATTCAAGGAAACAATGTCTATTTTATCAAAAGAAATAGGGAACACTTGAAAAAGAGACCACTTAAAAGATAGCCATCTGGGGCCAACAGATGACATAGCAGTTACGTCACTGGACTCCCACATGACCAACCATGGTTCAAGTCCTGGACCTGAAATTACTTTTTCAAAAGGTCAAAAGGCAGAAAGCTACTAACAAAACTGAGGTTTCTGAATTCCTATTTGAGCAGCCTAATCACTAAGCCTACCTGGGTCTTTTTGAAACACCCCAGGTGCATATGCGTGTGTACCCAAGATCTCAGGAAAAAGTCAGAGAAGGGATTACGGTATGGTATGGCCATCCTCTCTGGGAAGTGATTTCTCACTTTCCCTCTCACTGTCTCGCTCTCTCTTTCTCTGTCGGGCACACGTATTCTAAAGAAAAAGCCTCTACAAAAAAAAAAAAAAAAAAAAAAGATAGCAATGCTGATAACTTTTATCTTTATGATCACTGATTATATCACCAGCCCTGTGCACAGCATTTTATTAGACTATGGCTTACATTAAACCTATGAGACAGGTTTAGCAGGACTATAGTATATTTTATTATATCATCTTTGTATAATAAAACTGATATTTAAGGCTGGATGGTGTGCAGCAGTAAAACAAAACTTTCTGTTAGGTTGACCCACAGTCCAGGAAGAGTCCAGGTTCAAGTCCAGAAACCTCCCTGAGTATGCCAGGCTGTGTGTGTCCCCAGTCCAGTCTGGTCAAAGTCAGAGTGCATCCCAGTATCAAGACTGTGTTAGGGTATCAAGACCCTGTGGAGGGTTCTGTCTCTTTGCCTCTTTCTCTGTCTCTCTCACTCATGTTAGAAAGAAAGAAATAAACTAAAAAAAGATTTTATTATTAGGGAAAATGAGTAACTTAATTATGTAGTTAAATAGTGGTCACAGCAAGATATACTCCTTGGGACTAGCAGTTAGCGTAATGGCTAAGTCTCTGGACTCCCACATAGTTGACGGCGGTTTGAGTCCTGGACCCAGTGGCTTAAACTCACGCCGGGCGCGTGTGTCTGCGTGCCCAAGATCCTGAGAGGAGAATGGAGGAGAAGGGATTGCGGTGTGGCCATCCCCCCTAGGGGGTGATTTCTTGCTTTCTGTCTCTCTGTCTCTCTGTCTCTCTTCATCTGTCTGGCAAGCGCACGTGCCCTATAGCAAAATAACCTCTCCAAAAAAAAAAGATATACTCCTTAACCACTAAATACTGACTAAACAGTTCTAGCTGGAGCAGATGGTCGATTTTGCAGTGAAAATAGAAATAAGATTCTGTAGGAAAAAAATAATAAATTGGCACATGAATAAAATCCTACTTATCTCTCATAAGAGTTTAGGGACCCTTTGATAATGAGTCCATGTTCTCAATGACTTCTTGTTCTGCTGTGACTATGAAAAGCTTTTGCAACTTATTTCACAGGTATAAAATTAGCATTTAACCACCTATTTTAAGACTTTTTCCCTTTCAGATGACTAAAATACTATGTAACAATGGTGACTCTTGCTAGCTATTGTCTCCTTTACCATGGAGTTACTTTATATCTTTAATAAAATGCCAATTAACATTCTGGAAAAAAGATGAAGGAATGCTACAATTCATTTCGTGTAAGAATAGATATTAACACCTTTCACTTTGTGATTATGTACCTTGTCATTATTAAATACTATGAAACTCCTTTTTTCTTCATATTTAATGAAATGAATTGGAGACAAGTTACTGACCTTTCAACAAGAATTTCACTAGAAAACTGAATCAGAAAGTAAATTGAATAAAGAAGCAATTACTAAGAATTATTCTTAGCTTTGGACTTTTTCTTGGATCAGTAATGAGACTGGAACTTGCAACTGCTGTAGATATGGTTGGAATTGAATTGATGAACTTGTACTGTTAATGACTCTACAGAATGCTAATGTGTTGGATGAATAAAAGGCATCCTGCTATTCTTGTAAGGAATCCTCTAAGACGTAAACCAGATGTGCAATGCCTTAATGTAGAATATGTTTTGAATTAATCTGCTGAAAAGTTTGATCAATACTAATTAATTCGGAATAGAAACCCACAGTATTCCAACTCATCGTAGATATCTTTCTTGAATAAACAGATAAAAAATAAAAATTTCCCAGTAGATGGAGACTTCAGTAAACATGTTACTATTGAATAGTTTGTGGAACTTTATCTATTGAGAATATTGACCAAAAAGACTTCCCTGAAGAAAATCATTTTAGGATTTTTTTAAACCACTCAGCTCAATGCACTGCAAACATCAAATCACTTTCAGCTTTCACTAACCCAAATGAACATAAGTTAATCACAATTAAGAGATAATGATGAGGCCTAGGGGGTGGTGGAGTGTCACTGCTCAGTGACTGAGGCCAGTGGAAGGCCCAGGTTCAGTTCCCAGTCCAACATAAACAGGGCAGATTTTGTGGTAGTGACTATGGCCAGAGGTAACTGGGGGGTTGGGGAAGAAGAATTGTCATGTGGTGGAATTAAAAAATGTCTATGTTTCCCTCTATTTGCCATCTGGTATTTCTCTCATATGCATAAATAAATAGATAGATATATAAACAGATAGATGATAGAAAAAAAAAAAGAACAACCAATAAGAGGTAATGATTGTATAGGCTTAGAGCTTTTTAAAAAATATTTATTTAATTTTATTTATCATTATTATTTTTTTTAAATTTGCTGCAGGGCACGTGTGCTCACCAGAGGTAGGAAGAGAGAGAGCTAGACAGAGAGAGGAAAAATGAGAAAGCAAGCCATGGTTGGCCATGTTGGAGTCCAGTGCTTTAATCACCACTCTACCTGCTGGCTCCAGCTTAAAGCTTTTTGTTATGTCTTTCAGGGATATTGAAAACATGTTGTCTCTTGATTTGAGTAGCTGTCTCCACATACACAGTTAATTTTACTTGAGGTTATTAAGAATAGTAATATGAAGAGTCTTTAAAACATTCACAAAAATATGCACTTTATGAAAATGCTATGTATGGACTTCAAAATTTTTTACGCTGCAAAAGGCTAGTACTTGAATTCTATTTTACTATAAACTTTTTGAAGTCCCCTCATTTGACTTTTTGTTTGGTTTAAAAAAATATATCTGAAATGTAGTTCTGTAATTATTTCAAGTGTTTGGAATATTGATAAAATGAAAAGTGTACTTCTGTTTAAATTTGCTATTTTTAATGGAGAGCCAAAAAGTAAATCATGTAATGTTTCTTGCCATTTGTATGAAATTTTATAAAAAATAGTTTATAGAAAAAAATATCTAACCATTTTATACTGACAAGGACATACAAGTCATTGTTATAAATTTCTGACATTTTCATATTTTGTTCTGAAGAAATGTATGCAGCCTTGGTATTATGGTTCTCATTTATAATCATATTTGAAGTACATGTCACCTGATCTGAGTATAAATTTCTAAATTTTATTTACTGACTCACGTCTATATAGGGACACAATTCAGATTCCACATGACAACCAAAGAAACCTATGTTAACACCTACAGATATGCAGGTACACAATGACTTACAGATAAATTCTCAGAGTTGTATCTTTCAGGATAATTGGACACGTACATTAAGTGAGTTCACAACTCAAAACAACCCCTTGTACTCAGTAAATAAACACTATATAACTATTTTTATTACTATCATCATTGGCATCATTGTCATGAAAGGCCATGGGCTAGCTCAGGATTTTGTTCTTTTTGAACGTTCCTTACTTTGACGCATTTTTTAAAAATTTACATTTAATCACTGAACATCTTTACAGTGTACAACATGGCTTTTCCCAGCATGAATACAGTGCACATAATCAGGTCAAAAACATCACCATATACATTATCATCAGAAGATAACTTTTCAATTTTGTGTCTTTTAAATGTGTTGTTAGTTTTTTTCCCTAATGCCCTCCCTGTTACCCTCTTTCAACCTTGTACACTGTCTCTAGTATCTAAAGTTGCCCTCCCTGAATTTATACCTTATAATCTTTTAGTTACTGCTGTAACATGCACACATTTAGTATATATTGAGTGGGGACATACAAATCCTTTCAGTCTGACTTACTTCATTTGCATTAAATTTTCCATATTTGTCCACTCTTACAAGATGTCAGGGACTCATTGTTTTATATGGCTGAGTAGTATCCTTTTTTTCCCACATTTTTTCAATCCACTCATCTCTTCTTGGATATTTGGGTCAATTCTGTGTCCTAGCAATTGTAAGTAATGCTGCAATAAACATGGATGTGCAAATGTTTTTTTCTGACAGAATTTTTCCTATCCTCTGGGTAGATACCATAGAGTGGAATTACTGGGTCATATGACAGTTCTATCGTAGGTTTCTGTTCCGTTCCACTAATCTACCTGCCTGGTTTTATGCCAGTACCGTACTGTTTTGATTATCACACGTTTGTAATATATTTTGAGATCAGAAAGTAAGATGCCTCATACTTTATTTTCCTTGTACAGTATTGCTCTGGTGATATGGGCCTTTGATGATTCCAGACACATTTTATGATTTTTTTTTTTCTATTTCTTGGAGAAACATCTCTGGTAGTCTGATAGAAATTACATTGAATTTATAGATTACTTTGAGTAAGACTGACATTTTGATTAAATTAATTTTTCCAATCCAGGAATGTGGAATTTTTTTTATGGTATCCTTTCCAATTTCTCTTTTTAAGTTTTTCATAATTTTTTTCATGGAGGTCTTTTGCTTCTTTGGTAAGGATTATTCCTAGGTATCTTATTGTTTTGAGGGCTATAGTAAGTGGGATTGCTTTCTTCAATTCAATCATTGTAGCTCTATGTAAATGAAATGATCATTTAATTTCAAGGAGGACTGATGAAATGTAAATTTTTGTCTTAAACAAAACACTTCAACAAGATTAGTAAAAGCTCTGTGAAAGCATTCAAGACACTAACTCTTTCAAAACATCATTTCTTAAGTGAAAAGTACTCAGAAACATTCTGGGTTCCTCTTGAAATAAGCCAAAAAAATTTTAACACAAAAAAAGAAACATAAAAACATCTAAGAAATGTGGGTCAAACTTAAATATCACCAAATCTCCTATTGTGAGGAACATAAAAGATGGAAATGTTCAGATTTAACTTAAATAAAAATAGAATGTTTTCATCAGTTAGAATCTTCACTATTTTACTCTCTATTACTTTAGGAAATAACAGAATCTCAGAGTTAGAAGGGCATTAGAGTCACTTATTTCAGTGCTATCTCTAATAGATTAAACCCTTTTCTTCTATTTCACTCAAATTTTGGCTTATTTTTCTATTTACTTTTTTACACAAACTATTGCAACTTGGAAAAACTCTACAAACTAGCTATTATTTGTATTGATTCCAAATTTGCTTTCCACAAATGTCTTAGGTCTTAGATTCAAATAAAGAAAAAGCAGGGGCGGGGGAAAGGGACATAATGAAGCAGGATGAGCAGGTGGCATGGCGGTTAAGATGATGGCGAACCACATGGCTGACTACTGTGTAAGGCCAGACATAGCAGCTTGAAAATCATGCCAGATGTGTGTGTATGTGCCCCAAATCCCAGGAAAATGGAACAGAAGGGGCTGTGGCATGGCCATCCCTCCTGAGGAGGGGGGTGATTTTTCACTTTCCCTCTCACTGTCTCTGTCTCTTTCCAGAGATCACATGCATTCTATATTCCAAAATCTTAAAACGAACAAACACACAAAACAGTGAAGAATTCCAGAGGAATAAGTTCTAATGGTATTTCTAAGTCTAACCATAAGAACAGGCTTTGTAATTTAACCAAAGGTGTCCATTAGAAGACAGGAATGTGTTAGTACGTGGCCCCTGTATGTAGTCCATATGCAGCAAGTAGAAGGAACGTCTCTCCCCAAACGTGGTTAAATTTACATTGCCATCACTGTGCACGTACATTTTTATGACTTTGTTGCTACATCTATAGTCATTTCTTTCTTTTCCTAAAATTTTTGCAAAGGGTAAGTGCACACTGGAGAGAGATGGGGATTGAGGAGGAGTGAGAGAAAGAAAAATCCCCCATCTGTGGGAGGGAGAGCCATTCTGCAATAACTTCTCCTACATTGTTCCCTCCCTTTAGGATTTTGGACATGAATACACATGTTCCCCGTGTGTTTCTCATGTCACTGGGTCTGGGATTCAAACTGTTCAGTCAGCCATTAGGAAACAGTTACCTTAATCAACATGCCACAGACTAGCCTTATCTAAAATAATTTCTATATTGTATCCAGAGAAGTCTCCCAAAAGAATATACGGGAATTTAAAAGTATTTGAACAATCTACTCTTTTTTTTTGTTTTGGAGAGGTTTTTGCGATAGGGCACTCGCCAGACAGACAGAGAGAGACAGAGAGACAGAAAGCGAGAAATCACCCCCCAGGGGGAATGGTCACACTGCAATCCCTTCTCCTCCATTCTCCTCTTGGGATCTTGGGCATGCACGCACATGTGCCCGGTGTGAGTTTTAAGCCACCAAGTCCGGGACACGAACCGCGGTCGACTACATGGGAGTCCAGCGACATAGCCATTACACTAACTGCTGGTCCCAACAATCTACTCTTTTTAACCACGGCACTCTTAGTTCATTTCCCCCAAGTTGGACACTCAGGATGCAGATCAAATATCAGCTAGTAATTTAGAACTCAGATATACCCATGTTTCAGAGACACATGGGAAGACATGATAGTGAGGAGTATATCCCAGGATTGAAATTCCAGGTTTCTAAAGAGAAAATGGTAAGTGCAAGGAGTGGTTTCAGATTTCAAGGGTTTAGAGAAGCTATCATGTTTCTGAGAACAGATTCTTACACCAGGGGAAAAGGCAGGGGCAATGGTTACCTGGAAGTGGAGGTGCTACAACATGATAGGGCAGAGGAAAATACTAAAGCAAGAATTGGTCTTTACTGGAGCCTGCCTCAACCTGATCCAGTGGAACTCTGGAGTATAAGGGAGTTGGCCAGAGCTTGGGGCAAAGAGGCTGCACTTTACCACCACCACATCAAGCCATCATTAGTTTAGAGTTACCTTAGGGTACAATGGGGGCTGGACTAACATCCCACGTGAAATAGAGTCCAGTTTTAGACAAAGTCAGTGATTTATTTGCTGCAGGGAGAATGATGGAGAGTCTCAAAGTACTGGACTCAAAGTGTTCCAATCGCTCCAGCCAAAACTCAGCGTTGATGTTTTGGTCCTTAGAATTGAAGGAGCTAATCAGACACGAATGATGTCTCCATGCGCTCTTCAAATAGTCACAATTTGGGGGAAATGGGAAATGTTGTGTGTGAAGGCCACATTATCTTGGCAATTTTGGAAATCTCTTCACCTACCCTTATATTTAATGAATACTTAAATATTTCTTTATCTTTTTCAGAATTATATCTCACATATTCCCCTGAGGAGCTGAGTATCACCTGACTAATGAAAACCAGTCAGTTTGGCCTTGTGCTCTGTGAGTTTTCATATTATGTACTTTTTAATGCATTTGCAGAATTTCAGGCTAATTTGAACCAAAAGTCTTTTGGTGGAACCATGTGATGCCAATTACTTTAAATTGTAGATATAAAATCAAACACATTGAAGCTGAAGGGGATTCAAGCATTGCATCAGAATTAATTTAGTCATAAGAATTACAACTGACAGGAAGACAAATTCAACTGGCTGAAAAATAAAAAATTGGGACCAGCAGTTAGTGTAATGCCTTTGTTGCTAGACTCCCATGTAGTCGACTGAGGTTTGAGTCCTGGACCTGGTGGCTTAAACTCATGCTGGGTACGTGGGCATGCATGCCCACATGAGATCCTGAGAAGGCAATAGAGAAGAAGGGATTGCGGCATGGCCATCCTCCCTGGGGTGAGATTTCTCACTTTCTGTCTCTCTGTCTCTCTCTGTATTTCCGGTGAGCACATGCGCCCTATAGGGGAAAAAGAAAAAAAAAAAGAAAAAAAGAAAAACTGGGCTAGCCTCATGTCCTAGTGGATAAGGGAGCCAGACAGATCCCACACAGTCCACTACAGATCAGCTCCTGGCCCAGAAACTTTAAAAACACACAGGGATCATGTGCATACATGTTCAAAGTCCCGATAGAATGGAGAGATGGAGGAAAAGGAATTGAAAAGTGACCACACCCCATTGCTTTTTCTCCAACCCTGTCTCTATCTGATAAGTGCACACAGCCTCTGATAATTAAATAAAATAAAATAGAATTGGGGCCAACAGGTGGCATGGTGGTTAAGGTGCTAGATTCCTGCATGGTCAACAGTAGTTCAAGTCCTAGACCTGGCAGCTTGAAAATTACCCTGGCACGTGTGTGCCCAAAATCCCAGGAGGAGAATGGAGGAGAATGGATTATGGCATTGTCATCCCCTCCGGGGGATGATTTCTCACTTTCCCTCTCACTGTCTTTCTTTGTCTCCCTTTAATGAGTGTATGTGCCCTATGGAAAAAACTAATATAATTATAGTAATAAAATAAAATAAAAAATGAACATAAATAAGTAAAAAAAAACATCTTTTGGTTCAGAGGGAAGGTGGGTTCACAGATGGTTTTATACAAGGTCCCCTGAATGTGCCTGTAATATTTTTGATCCTGTCCTTTTATATGCATTGGCTTCTTTTCAAGGTCCATTCTTAGATTTATTTATTTTTTTGCATTAGTAACTTCCCTGCCCTGCATTAAATCATCTTTCAACAGAGTTTTTAAAAAAATTATAGATACCTGGGGCTCATTGTCACAGAATCTAATTTAAGAGATTCAGGATGGAAAATGGTTGTTACTTTTGGCAGAAAAGTACGTGAAATATTTCTGGGCCATGTATCAATGCATTATACTCTCCAACAGATAAGGTCCTTTACCCTAGTACTTCCAGCAAAATGTTTAATATTCACTGTGATTGGTCTGGCCTGGGCTCTATGCTCACGAACTTGTGGCCAGGAAAAAAGGAATGTACTGACTGACTTTTGAACAGTAGCATGTTATGCTCCCTGAGCTGGTAGTGAGTTTAGTTTCTCTAAACTCTGTGAATTCTTAGATGTCTACAGCTATTGGGAGACAAAAGGAAAAAGGGCATATAAGGAAGCAAGTACATGTCTGCTACAATTATCTGGTATACTCTTGTGTTCATTGATTGGGATACAGAGTCAAGGTAGACACTCAATGGGAAAACAAGACTCAAAGTCCTTTGCCTCTCTGTCTCAAGCTCTTTCTATCATACCAATGTCTTCATAATTTACTTAACTATTGCTTCTATACCTTTCTATAAAACTTCAGGTCATTTTTAATTAGAGTTATAAGATCCTAGTAACTAATGCATTCTTAGTTTGATTCTGTTTCTAATTTTCCTATGTTAATCACTGCCCTACTCTGCATTAGAATCATCTTCTCACAGTCTTAAAAGAAATTGTAGACACCTGGGACTCATTGTCTCAGACTCCAATTTAAGAGATTCAGGATGGAAAATGGATACTTATGTTATTCAAAGCACTCAGCAGCTGATTGCAGAAACAGAGATAAAACATCTCTGTTGAATATTGTGAAATCCAAGGCGCCTTCAAAAAGATATTTGCTGATTTTCTGTTAAATTTTGATCAGTTCCTATGATATGAATGTTTTATTCAGCAATTATATATTTTTAAGTTTTGATTCATCTCACTCATACACAAAAACCCTACGGGGCAGTCGTCATTGAATTTCTATAGGTAATAACTGCCGTGTTGCTGGCTTTAGAAATGACATTCTGGGTCATCACTCAGTCACCCACAAATTTCACTTTTCAGAACCAAATTTAAAGACAAATTATTACTTTATAATAATGTATCCTTCATATATAATATAAAGGAATTATATATAAGATTATAGACTTGAAAAAGAATGATTATTCACTATGGGAAATTTTTCCCTTGGATTTTTAAGGGAAAACAGCTAGAAATACAAAAAGAAATAAAAGCAAACTTAAAATTTTATTCTACAACGAAGTAATCATTTTGGAAAAATAATTGGATTTTAAAATGAAATAAATATGATTTATGTGAGAGTGAAGGCTATACTATTGACTTTATTGTCAATTCATTTAAAAATTAATTTTCTTAGCATGAATTAATTTTGCTTAAAATTAATATAGAAAAGGATAAAAATTTTAAACATGTATAATACATAAAAAAATGTAGTTCATGTTGTAGTAGATAAAAGTACAGAAGTGGAAAAACTGCTTATTAAACACAACTGTCATAATGTTAAAAAAATGAATAAATATCTCAATAATTTCTTCAATAAATTAAAGACATACAAAATAAGTTATTGCACATAAATTGATTCTTTGTTATTTTGATTAGTAAATTGCTATAAAGTAAATAAAATTAAATGATCTGAAAGACAATAGAATACACTGATTAATATTCATTTCATGGTGAAAAATAAAATAAATTGTTAAGAGATACTAACTAGAGTATTTCAAATTTTTTTCTTAAAATAAACCTAAATTAATGTTATGAGTCATTTAAATGACTCAGTTATAGAGTATGTAACTAATGTTATGTGGCTTTAGCTATGTTAAAAGAAACACTTGAGAGTGGGTACATTTAAGAAAACAAAGGGTTATTTTGACTCAAAGTTCTGGTGAGTAGGAAGTCCAGTAGCATAAGGCTTACAAAATAGTGGAAGGTTTACAGCATGTCAATGGAAACACAGAGTATAATAGGTTCATGCTGAGAGAGACAGCTGCAGGAAACTTACTCTATTTTCTAGTAACCACCTCTTAAGAGAACTAACTCTGGGACTAGCAGATGGCATAATGGTTACTTCGCTGAAATCCCATGTAGTCGACCACAGTTTGAGTCCCAGACTGGTCAGGCAGTTTAAAGAACTCATGACAGGTGCACATGTGTATGTACCCAAAATCCTGACAGGAGAATGGAGAAGGGACTGCGGCATGGCCATCCCCCAGAGGGTGACTTCTTGCTTTCTGTCCCTCTGTCTCTGTCTCTCTTTCTCTGTTCTGTTTCTCTAGCGAGCATATGTGTTGCCTCTCTAGTGAGTACAAGTGCCCTACAGGGAAAAAAACATGTCTAAAAAAAAAAAAAAAACAAGAAAAAAAGAAAGAGCACTAATTCCTTCTCATGAGAACTAGAACTCACTGACTAACTGGGTCTCAGGAGACATCATTAATCATAGGAGTTATTCATTATTCATGACAGTGTTGCTCCATGATCCAATTATTAGATCTTTGATCCAATTACTACCCACAAGGTCTCTCTGCCTCCCAACATCAAATTCCAAAACATGAAACCTGAAGGACCATCCTCCAAACCACAATATATAAGAAAATATAATATTCTGTTTATGAGAAGTTAGAAAGAATGGTTAGCAAATGTATTCATAAATTCAAGACATAAACTTTCTCCAGACATTTCAAATAAATGAAAGATTCCTCTGCTTGGTTTTTAGAATTATTTACAATAGTTTTGAAGATATGATAAATCACAATATTTTTGATATATTAGTGTGTTTAATCTTTTCTACATTGCCTATTTAAGGTTTGCTCTTTACAAATAATAAATAGGCATGTTAAAAGACTATAAATACAATCATTTAAATAAGTTACCTCAAATATTTCCATTTGTATGATTTTTGCTCCATTAATACAAGCTTTACTAAAAATAACATTGAGAAAAATTATACACATACGCATACATAAACACAAACATATACACAGATCAAATTGCACTTATTTTCTCAAAATAAAATGGATAACTAGGCAGAGATTCAACAGTATTAAACATATTATTTAAGGGCACTGCGGCCAGCCCCAGGACTCCCACACAGTTGACCGTAGTTCAATTCTCAGATCCAGTGGCTAGAAACTCACACTGGGTAAGTGTATGCACGTGCCCAAGATCCCAGGAGGAGAATGAAGGAGAGGGGATTGTGGCTTGGTCATCACCCCTGGGGAAGGGGGTTGATTGCTCACTTTTCCTCTCACTGTCTCTGTCTCTCTGTCCAGGGAAAACATGCAGCCTAATGCAATAATCTCTTAAAAAATTAAAAAAAATAAAAAACAAGAAAGGAGAAAGAATAAAAAAAAACAGCACCTTAAGTGTGTGCAAAAGCTTTGTATGAATGCAATACAGAGATCAAACTTGGTGGGTAAGAGATTTCTAAGTACAATAAGTTGAGAGAATTGGGTGGATGTTTGATAACCAAGTATATAATTCAGAGTCACATTTTACTTTAGGCCTTTCACACACTGGGTGAATTCTAGTATTTAGAATGGAAAGACATTTATGTAAATATTAATGAGGGGCTCAGTCACAGTGGCACAGCTACTAAGATACTGCTACTTGTAGGCTGAGGCTACATGGGAAGTCCGGGCTTCCTTGCCCACCCTGGGCTGAACCTGAACGTGGTGGCACATGCTTATAGCCCAAGCTTACTAGGAGCCTAGGGCAGGAGGATCACAACATGATATCCTGTCAAAAGAGTTTCTTTCTCTCTTATAAATTAATAAATATGAAAATAAACATTAGGAAATTTAAGGATTTATAAAATCAGAAATAAAGCAATCGATAGGACTTCTTCAAATTTTAAAACCTGAGTATATAAAATACGCACTTTATAATTAAAGGAGGGACCAGTAGATGGTGTAATGTTTATGACACTGGACTCGCAAGTAGTCGACCAGAGTTGGAGTCCCAGACCCAGTGACCTCAACTCATGCTGGGCGTGTGTGCCCAAAATTCCAAGAGGAGAATGGAGGACAAGGGATCATAGTGTGGCCGTCCCCATAGCGGATAATTTTTCACTTTATGTTTTATAATCTCTGTCTCTACAGCAGGTGCATGTACCCTATAGCAAAAATCTCTCTTTAAAAAGTTATACACACACACACACACACACACATATGTATTAAAGGAAAACAGAAAGTTAGGCACAAATATTTGATCTAAGTATAATAGCTAAAATATTTAAGTCCCACTTAAGAAATGTTAAGAAAATCACTAGGTCTTCGGCAGAAAAATGATCAAAGGTGCTAAAAGACACTCTCAGGAAAATATGCGCAATTGGTAGCAAACTTCATAATGTGCTGTCATTGTTGATTATCTCATTCTCATGGTTGGCGAACCTACTTTCGATTCATTCTCAATTCTCCCCTCCCTTGCCCCCACTAAATAATCCTATTCAAAATGCCTTCAATGGTTACACAGATGGCCCTCATGTTTGTATCTCCAGCTGAGAATTAGTTGTGTGTGTTTCAAATGATCCATGGATTTAAACAAGAACATTGAATATTTTTTTCAGTTTATCTAAAGCAGCTCACATTTAACACATCCATAATAAGTTCTATATTGCTATAGGTTCAAAGTATGTCCTCTTCCAGGGACTCCATCTATCTCAGAATAAAATTCAGAAAACAGTCAGCTTTGACTTCAGTCTTTTTCTCATTCTGAATGCTGCAGACATCTCCAAGGCCTATCAATCATACCCACAAATATTTTCAACTTCTTTTTCAAATATCTTCTCACCTTGGCTCCTTGTATCTACATGGATATGCTCCATTCCGTTTTTTTACATAAAAACATAACTCAAAAAAATAAAATTATATATTATTCTATTTAAATTCCTTTGATGACTTCTCATTTGGATCCAGGAAAAAGATTTTTAAATTGAATCTAGATTTTTATTTTATTTTATTTTATTTTTTCCTTGAGAGCTTTTTGCTATAGGGTGCACGCACTCACCAGAAAGACAGAGAGAGAAAGAAAAAGAAAGCGAGAAATCACCCCCCGGGGGGATGGCCACACCGCAATCCCTTCTCCTCCATTCTCCTCTCAGGACCTTGGGCACACACGCACACGCGCCTGACGTGAGTTTAAGCCATCGGGTCCGGGACTCGAACTGTGGTTGCCTACTTTGGAGTCCAGTGACATAGTCATTACGCCAATTGCTGGTCCTAAGATTTTTATATTTTTATATTTAATTTTGACCTTTCTCTCTAGCTTAATATTACCAGAGAACAATGCCATATACTATCCCAGAGGATTTATATGCAGTTTTCTTCCCAGAACTCTGTTCTATGCTTTCCCTTACCTAGTGGCAGTACTCTTCCTTTAGGTCTAAGTTCATGAGCATGTCTTCATGACAGTTTTACAAGAGCCAGGGTTTTTGACTCCTGTACCATGATTTCTCTTATCACCTTGTACTCTCCTAAATAGTACTGACCACAGTTGTAATATTACATTTATTTTTGCTCTTCTTTAATTCAAGTCTACCTTCCTCCTTCATTCGCCTTATATGTGTTTACTCATCGTATCTCTTCTATTTCAAAAAGTCATTGGTATTAGAGAGAAAATCCATAAACATTTGATGTCCACATAAATTAAATAAAGTTTATATACAACAACAGGATGAGAATACCAATCATATTCTATCTATTAAAAGGGGAATGGAATTATTACTTTTAGATATTACTACTGGGAAGTAAAACTGGACTCTCTTTCTAGAAACCATACTGACTAAAACATGGTCCTCAAAATGTTCACATATTGTTCTTGTAAGTTTACTTCAGATTTGTAATTTTTAAGTAAGAAAATTACAGTGCAACTTCTTAGTTGAAGGAAAAAGGAATGACAAAATTAATTCAGAAATACTAAAAAAGTTGTGAATGCATAAAAAAAGTTGTGAATGCATATGCTCATGTACATGAAAAGTAAAAATTAATTTCAACTTTATATATTATGACCAAAATAATGGAAACACTGTAGGAGTATCAACAATAATTTAATAAACTTAATAATTATAGTAGAGGGGGCAGCATGTGGTGTGGGGCTTAAGGGCACTGGACCCCTACATAGTTGACTGCAGTTCAAGTCTCAAACCTTATTTACTTTCTCACTTTCTCTCTCTCTTTCACTCTGTCCCTGTCTGATCAAATTAAAATAAGTAAATAAAAAATTAGGTTAAGTAAAATACTCTAAAATAGTTAAATTAGAGTAATAAGGGATGTGAAGTTTTAGACATGGTTAAAATTATACCTATACATACATTAGTTAAGACTGAGATTAAAATAAAATATATCAAAATGTGAACAATAGAATATGCCTCTGGTTTTTGATAATGATTTTTTTTATTTCATACTTTTATAAATTTATTTTCCAAATTCTGTATTACTCCCACAAATTTTGCTCATTTTTTAGCTTAAAAAATATTGAAGTGTTGGGACAGAAAAAAGTTATTTATGCATAGAGGAATTAGGTTGTGGGAGAAGACAGAAGTAGTTTGTCTCATGAAGCCTCACAAGAAGTAGGGCAATGGTTCCACATTTAGTATTTTTTAAATTTATCTCATGAAAATGACACATATTTATTTTCAATTTAGGGTATCTTTCATTGCCTTAAGTCCTTTAAAGTATAAGTACTAGTACCATTTTAAAACTAGCTTTTATTTTTCATGTAGCTAAAACATCAATTTAATCAACACAACCATTATCATGAATTATGTAGATATATGTTTCATTAGATTCAAGAACATTTCTTAGGAAGTTCAGTCAGTGTTCTTATTTCCATGAGCTAAGTAAAATCCAGGTAATATCTTCTTCATGTGTGAACATTTAGAGTTTTAGAAACTATCACAAGGGGAACATACAACAAAATAGTGTTGAGGCTTTTAATCCCCAAAAGACTAGCTGCTTAATTTACTAATATCTCAACCCTCTATTAGTTTATATGAGTTCTACTAATAGAAATGAAAAAAAATGGTAAGACTCTATTGACGTTATATCTTGCATGCTTCCTAATTTTTAATAATTTTGATAGAGAACCTTGAAGGCTTACGATTCAGTGCCACAAGGGAGGAAAAAATAAATAAAATAAAAACAAAGAACTGAATGCAAAAAACTGTCATTGTCAATAGCATAGTATATACTATTGGTAAAGGAGGAAACTTACCTAAAGAAAGGGATGGTATGGCCCTGTTTAGCCCAGGGAGATCAATTTTAGATCCCTTTTTTTTTTTTTTTTTCCTATCAGAAATAAAGCTTAAAAACATTGCAAGAGATAATGAGGACTATTTTACAAAAAATAGGTAATTTACTAGAAAAATATATCAAGACAAAAATACATTGAATCAAATTTTTTTTAATATTGGAAAATGCTGTAAGTGCACCCAAATATATGGCATCAAATTTTAAAGAGCAGAAATGAATAGAACTATGAATGAACAGACAAACAATCATAGTAGGGAAATTAACAGATACTTAACAATGTATTCTAGTTATTGAAGAAAAATTTAAAAAATTAAAAAAGACTAAAAATTTGAACATCATAAAATGTTGCAAAACATATATCCTTTTTTTTTCTTTTTTTGGAGAGTTTTTTTTGCTATAGGACACATGTGCTCTCTAGAAAGAGAGAGACAGAGAGACAGAAAGCAAGAAATCACCCAGGGGGATGGCCGCTCTGCAACCCCTTCTCCTCCATTCTCCTCTCAGAATCTTGGGCACGTATGCATATGCGCCTGGCATGATTTTAAGCCACCGAGTCTGAGACTCAAACCGCGATAGACTACATGCGAGTCCAGTGACATAGCCATTATGCCAACTGCTGGTCTCAAAATAACATATATTATTTTCTAGGAAATATAGAATGTTTTCATGTATTAGCTAAATACAGATTCATAAACCAAATCACAATATACTCTTAAGTACTGAAAACATGTAAAATATGCTCTCCAAACCCAATAGAATTGAATTAAAGCTCGATGAGAAAATAAAACTAAGAAATCTCCAAGCGACTGTAATCTAAAAACATGCGATTTTAAAAATACATAAACAAAAAAAGAAATCACAACAAAAATTTAAAAATATATGGAATGCCAAGAAATACTATATATTACTTGTACAATACAAAAAAGAAATTTGATGATAAACTTTATATATTAAATAAATATATTAGAAAAAGAAATTAATGAGCTAAATATCATCTCAAGAGACTTGTGAAATAGAGCAAAATAAATTTAAAGCAAGTAAAAAATAGAAATAATAAGGAACAGAGCAGAAATTAATATAATGGAAAATAAAATTATAGAAGAGAGGATCAACAAAGTTAAATATTAGCCTTTTGAAAATCAAATAATGAAATTGATGAAACTCTAGCAAAACTAATGAGATAAAGAAAAAGAGAGAGTAAGAGAGAGGTCTTATCACTGAGATCAAGGAATGAATAAGAAACCTTTCTTGTTTCACTTTAGGCTCAGAAGAAAATAAGAGAATAAGATATTGTGAGCAAACTTATTCCAACTAAAATGGAAATCTCAATAAAATGGACAAATCTTTAAAAGTACAAATACAAGAAACAATATGGGACAGCGGGTGGAGCCAGCAGCCATTGGCTGGTCGGGAGGTGGAGCCCTGGCAGCTGCCTCACCACCAAGTCCCGCCCATCCTGAGTGTCCCATGGCTTACTGGATAGACGCTGGGCACCTGGGTGCCCCCTGGCCAGAGAGGGCCACTAAAGGAATTGTAGCATGCATGCTACGGGATTCAAACCATGAACATTGGGAGAAGAAAGACTCCCAGGTATCCACAGTTTATCAGTCCTTTTATACTATGGCGGAAAAAGACTATACCAGAAGATACAGTAAATCCACAGTGGGAACCGAAGTCCAACAGGGCAATCATGAGCAAGTACTCAATGATCCTAATAGTAGTGGCCCTGAAGAAACTAATGCAACAGTCCTGTCAAAAAAGGAAATAAAACCATAGATGGAAAAGAGGATAGTGTATTTCTTGTCCTCCATGAGGACTACTGAATAAAGTTATTAGACATGCTATGTGAAATAAGAAATATAAATGGAGAGAAAAAGAGAAATATATTTAATAAATATTAAAATGCAAGAAAACAAAACAAAAAGCATTAAAATAATAAAAGTAATACAGAAATCAATGTATAATTATAATTAAGATGTATAATTACTAATTATAGCGAAACCTTTATGAGTAGGTATCTTCACTAGAAAATCTACCAAGTATTTAAAGAAAACATGATTCAAATATTAAATAAATTTTTCCAGAGACTAGAATAGGGATATCTCTCTTAACTAATTATTTAAAAGGGTAATTATAACCTTGATACGAAAACTGAAAAGTGCAGTATGTCTGTCTTCCTCCCTCTGTCTCTCTCACTTATGTAATAAATAAGTAAGTTTAAAAAAAATTCCTAAAATAAATTTAACAAAATTGTACATGAATTTAAAAAGAAAATCATAAAAATTTAATAACAGGATTAAAGAAGTCCCAAAGCAATAGATTTATAACAAAGGTTGCACTATAGATCAGTGAGTAATCTAGAGTCTTTTCAAATAGCAATGAAGAGCCATTTAGATACTGATATAAAAAGTATTGCGTCTCTAATTTATTCTATAAAATCAATTCCATGTCTGGCCTTAGTGACACAGGGCTATAATCTGAAGTGTGGAAGGCACATGGCCAACCATTTGGATTTCAAGTTGACCCAAAAAAATCACTGGACTCACACCCCCAATCCTGACTACCCAGAAAGCTAAGGGACTTGGGATTGCAGCATGAGAAAGAGGTCTTTCTCTTTTTCCCTTTCTTATACACATTCATGCTCTTTCTCTCACTCTCTTCAAGAGATAAAATAAATTTAAAATAAAATCAATTTCAAATAAGTTATAGACTGCATGTGAAAAGCCAAAGAACAAAGTTTTTAAAAGAAAACATGGGAGACTGCCCTTATGAACCCATAGAGGATCAGTTGAAAGAGTGTAATTTATTCATTTTAATTTAAAAATATTGTGAAGACTCTTTAAGTGCATAAATATTGATCTGAGATAATAGCCATGATATATTAAACGATAAAGGAATTGAAAACTATAAAGCTATAGTAATCAACATCATTTGGTTTTGGCATCAAGAGATGTGTTTAAATTAATGAACCAGAATTAAGAGTTTAGAAATAAGATTTTATATATATATATATATATTTACAGTCAACTGACTTCTGATAAAGGTACAAGACAATTCAATGGGGAAATAATTATTCCAATAAATGGTGCTAGGAACATTATACATATATTCTTATTTAAATAATAAAAGAGAAGGGAAGATTTCACCTACACCTTACACAATAGAAAAAGTGTTACCTGCTGAATTAAGTTCCACTGTTTCGTCTTGTGGTCAGTGAAACTCGAGGCAGAGGCTGGAGAAAAACAGGGTCTATTCTGTAACCAGTTACAGGGATACAGCAAGTACCATCAAACTGTCTGGAAAAATGCAACAAGTTCTCAGTTTTTATAGAGGCCAGATAAAAGCACAGGTGCACATCATTCCTTACTACAATCAGCATCAATCGCTTTCTCCTGAGTAATTATCCTGCGTCTTCCAAATGCCCATCCTGGTTTCTCATCTGACCATTCCTCAGATTTCTCAAGACTCAGCATTTGGCCAGATTGTTCTCCTTAGAGGTCTTTCTTAATTTCAAAATGGTGACAATCCTACTAAACTTGAAGCTGGACTGCTACAAAATTAATTAAATATGGAACAAAGATCTAAATGCTAGAGCCTCAAATATTAAACCAAAATAAAACAGACATCCATTGACCCAAAAAAAGTTTTCTGTTTGTGTTTTGTTTTGTTTTGTTTTGTTTTGTTTTTACTTTGACTTAGGGCAAATCATTGTTAGATATAATACCAAAATAACAATTTATACAAGAAAAAAAATTGATAGATTGTGTCAAGGTTTAAGAACTTTGCACCTCATGAAACTATATGAAATAAAAATATAAGTGACTTGCTATGAGAAAATATTTCCAAATCATATACCTGATAGAAGAGTTGTATACAAAATATATTAAAAATTCAATAAATAAGAATAAAAGAATTAGGTAGACAAAATATATTTGACTATACATTTCAGCAAAGAAGATATATTATAGAATGGCCAATTAAGCACATTAAATATGCTTGTCATCATTAGTTGTTAGAGAAATGAAAATGTAAACAATGAAATTCTATTATTTATCCAGTAGAATTACTATAATGAAAAGGTTAGATGGTAGCGAATATTGGCGAAATCATTGGAAGGTATGAGGAAATGAAGGTCAAGAAAGTTACCATCACCCACATCAACAGCGCAGAAGTAGTTGGTTAGGAAGAGCCCAGCCCTAACAAGTTCAAGATCTCTGCGGGACTCCTCTGGATGATTTCGGCCGGCAGCAGTGATGCAGGTTCTCCAATGATGCAGGTTCTCCAGAATCTCATCTGAAAGCTGCATTGTACTTTGCATCTGTCCAGGGGTAACTGTCTCTGGAAAATGCTCTTTCTCTGCTGTGTTCTGTAGTTCTGTATCTCAGACAGAAGTTCTCATTTCACTTTAAATCAGAACCATACGTGGGAATGAGTTTAGTAAAATCTTCCTTGCTTTATTGAAGCACAGGAGAATTTAGAGGGGAGTGGTGCTGACAGCAACATTTTTTTTTTTTTTTTTTTTTTTTTGGTAGAAGAAATGTGCACTCTATAGAGAGAGAGACAGACAGATAGAAAACATAAAGCACCTCCCACCCCTTCCAAAGGGAATGGTCACGCCACAATCCCTTCTCCTTTATCCTTCCCACCTTTCAGGATTTGGGGTATGGACACTTATATGCACCCAGAGTGTTTTCAAGCCACCAAGTTCAGGACTCCATGTGATTTGCAAGTGGGGTGCAGCAGCCTTCATCATCAGGTCATGGATCTGGCCCATTATCAACTTTATAAGACAATTCCACACTAGTATTGATATAGAAATAAAATTAAAATGAAAGGTGTTTGGTATGCAGTCTCACATATAGTATATTATGCAATAGCGGTGATTATTATTATGAGGTAAAGTCCTAATGTATTATATTCTTCCAAAGTGGTCTAATCTGTACTACTTAATTATATGCTAGAGAGTTTGAAACTCCACTCTAATATTTACTGACAGTTCTAGACAGTTCTGTAAGACAGTTTTTTAAAGATTAGACATTAAATCGGTAATTTAAGGCTATAGGAAACATTTTCTCAGTTATGATTTGGTAGTGCTTTCATATATACAAAAACTAACCCTAATTCTTTCAACATATTGTAACCACCATTTCTAAATCATAAAAAAAGAGAAAAAGGTCTTTTGAGTATGCTGAGCTTTAGTAAGAGAGTGTATATTAATGGTTACATTTATAATGTCTGAGGAAAAGTGGAAGAGGTGCTTGAAATTCACTGTTCTTTAATTCTTTCAATATTCTTAACAGCCCATTTATTCTACTGTATCATGAGAGTTCCATTAAACCAATACATTAAATTATTTCAGTGAAATGTTTAAAGCACTTTTAACATAAAAGCTGACTTTAACTTTTTTAGAGGAATTGCAGCTGACATTGAAAAACCAGAATAGAACTGATAATAGAATACTTCACACAGCACAAATACCTTTAGTAGCCCTCTATAATTAGCAATTTAATTGTAACCTGCACTTCAGAAGTTATTTGAAATATCTTACAAATAATACATTGAGCTCAAATTACATAGAGAGTTATTGAAATTCGTGAAACAACAAACTATACTTTCACTTAACTTTTGAATAGTTTAATAGTATGAGCAGCAATTTATAAAATGATACAGCTGGCAGAGTTACATATACTAGGAAATTTAATGTCCAGAGAAGCTTATGAGATATGTACTATTATGACCATGTATTATTTCATATTAATGATGAAACTGAGTCAAAGAAAATTGAAATGACTTAACCAAGTACATACATTTAAAAAAAATGAAGTGGTAGAACCAAAGAATGAGCACAAGCAGTCTAATTTTACAACGAGCCATTCTAAACATCATTTTCCTACAGAAAATATCAGAGGCAACCACTGTCATTATTCTTGTGCTATACTAAAGTCATGTTTCCAAATTATTAGTCAACAATATTATTATGATTAGAGAGAGGTCAAAAGTACTATATTTTCCAAGTATCCTACAAAAATCTTTAGTTTTCTAAGGATCCATAGTATGTTTAGGTGAAATATAATAATGAACTTTTTGTTTACAGTGTTATAATAAGTAGAAATGGAGAAATGTCCAGGATATAAAAAGTAAAAGAAACAGTAGTATGAGGATGTTATTTAACCTACACAGGTAGATACCTACAGTTCCTGACAGTTTATTTACTAATGTCATCAAAATAAGAATTGGAGATGACTTCAAAGTATTGATTTCTTAATAAACCATGGCATTGTCCATCCAGTAGCCAAGCCACAATAAATCTATTGAGAAGTGTGCAAATTCCTGGATCTTTTTGATGATTTTTTTTTCTGGATCTTTATGATCTTTAAAATTAGCAAACTCCATGCTATTTTAATATATGTGTAGTCAATTGGACTACATCATTGTGGCTTCTTAGAAAACCAGAAAAAATTTATTACAGAACACCTGAGAATATTTTGAAATTTTTTTCCTTTCTTTTTATGTCAGCAAAAAATGATAGTTGTTCTTTCAGTGGTAGTTTAAGCTTCTTTAGCTAAGAAATTTGAGGGGCAAGAAGGGGTTGCAGTGATGCAACAGCATTCTATTAGACTGATGCCCAGATGAAGATTTCCGGTTTGCCTCCAGACACCTCCCTCATGTGCACCTAAGGATGGTTGATGTTGGGTGTGGATCATGATGTGAAGACCTTGTTGGGATCCCTGTCTCTCTGCTTCTCTACCTTATGGGAGAAAGAAATAAACTTAAATAAGAAAAAAAAGAAAAAAAAAAAAAAACTGATGTGTCCAGTCTAGAGAACAGACTTCACCATCTTTGCAGTTTCTACACAGCACTTATTATACGATAAAAAGATGATGTGGGTTAATTAGGATTATCAAATTCTCATATCACTTTTGGAACACAGGGAATAAAACATTCCAAGGCTCATGGTTTCAATGCCAATGTATAAAATTTGAAGGCATTTTTAAAGTATCAATCAATTTTAAAAAGCTTACCAATAGAGGGACCAGCAAGTGGTGTGGTGGTTAAGGCACTGGACACTCCCACATGGCCAACCACGGTTCAAATCCTGGGCCTGGTGGCTTGCTTTCTCACTTTCTCTCTCTCTCTCTCTCTCTCTTTCTCTCTCTCTCTCTCTTTCTGGTCAAATTAAAATAAATGAATGAATATATAAAAATTAAATAAATAGTTTTTTTAAAAGTTTACTAATAGAATTCTGGTGAAGTTTTAATGATATCTAGTGGTTTTTTTTTTTAATTGCTAATTTTAGCTCACAGAATTTTGAAACTAGGAAAGACTTTCAAGGAACTTCTAATTTAGTGTTTTCACTGTTGCCCACAAACACGCTAAGATACAGTCACCTCAGGTGCTCATTAAATTTGCAGGTATTTGAGGTCCATCTAAGACCTAAAGAATCAGTTTCTAAGGAAAAAAAACAGATCTCAGAATATGTGTTTTAGCAAGTCTCCCAAGATTGATTTATATATACAGAACATTTTGATAACTACAGATGTGGTATTTTTCCTCATTTTATTTAACATTCGATTGAAGTTCAGAAATTTTAAGAGGTTACCAATGAGCATGTAGCTAATGAGTAGGAAAGTCATTATTCAATTCTCTAAATGACCAGTTAGTTTCTTTCTCATGTACTCATGTCTTTCTAATAGTATAACAAAAATTGAAAATTGACTTGACAAATATTTATCAAGTATGAGCTGTAGGTAGAAATATTATTCTAAGCAATATGGCTATATCAAAAATTATAATGAGATAATTTATTAAGACAATTAGGAATGATTTCCAAGCTATTCATATCAGGTTGTTTTATAAAGTATATAATTTCTTTGTTATTAAATAATAATTCTTTAATAACTGGAGAATTACTTATTTCATAGTTAAGAGGAGAGAGAAAGGAAACTTTGCCAGGTTGATGGTTTTAATGGTCAGAGTTATTGGGCTTCCAAAATTCTACCTTTAGAAGTGTCTTCATGTGGTAATTGTGAGTATGACTGTGCAACTTTAAAATAGTGTAAGAAAGTGTACTGAATTAGAAATTGAAAGGACTGGTTCATAACCCAACTCTGTTACTTGCTACTGACGGAGTATTTTTGTTGTTGTTTAGTTCTTGTTGTTCATCTGTTTACATTGCCAGAGAGAGAAAAGATGGGTACCTTTCACAGGGTCTTTTCCACACTGACTTACCCCTAGCCTATCACTGGTGCCTACGGAGTGTACAGGGAGACCTCAGGGTGCGAACCACAAGACCTTCCCATGTGCTGTCATCTTGGAGCAGTGTGCTTTTGTAGGGCTACCATCACTGGCCTTGAAGACGCTATAGAAATCTCCTGGAGGAGAATGTAAGCCCTTTTAATGGCAGACTTCATTTTCCCCCATTGTAATCCTACCTCTTCTTAAGAAAGTGTCTGATTTGGCACAGACTCATCTCAAATAGCAATGTTAATAGAAAGAGCAAAGTCCAAGAAGACGTAGATCTCAATTTTTCACAAGTCTATTGATATAAAATTGAATGAAGTGCTTACTTTAGAAAAATAACTTCTTTCCTTCCATTGTACTTAGATAGTAAAACATTTATTAAAATACATAGACATTTTAGGTCATCTTCATGAGTTTAAAATTTCAAAACTCTTCGGACCAGTAGGTGGCATAATGGTTAGGGACGCTGGACCCCACATGGCTGATGGCAGTTCAAGTCTCGGACCTGGCTGCTTGCTTTCTCACTTCCCTCCTCCTCTCTTTCCCTCTCTGGTCATATTATAAATAAATTAATTGCTTAAGTTAAATAAAAATTTTTTTAAAAAATTTTCAAAACTCTATTTTTTCCAGATTATTGTGTTTCCCTATCGTTCTTTCACAGAAGAAACTTAAATGTGATTTTCCAAAATAATCAATGAATAATTTAGTCATAAATAATTACTAGAAACCCTAGGAAGCAGAGTTATTAGTTAGCTGTGCAGTAACCTCTAAAATTTCTCAGGTTTATATCCTGAATAAGATGGATTCTTTAGTAAAACAAACATGACCAGAATATGCCATCAATATTTAAAAATTTTTGGAAAAATAAAATTTTAGTTAAATGTTTATGTCATATCTGTAGAAATTACTGTCAAGCAAAATATCTTGAAAATTTTTAAGAAATTTGAGAAAGAATAATTTGGCAAAGTTTAACACTTCACAATAATACTTTGAAGTAAGTTGATTTTTTTTTTCAATGCGGAATTGAACTTAATGAGGCATAGTGTCAGCACTGAAATGTTATAGATATATTATAGATTTACTGTTTTGAAAATTGATTATAGAGAGAAGCATATATATATATTTTTTTTTCCTTTGGGGTTAACCTTCTGAGAAAATCCAAGGGTGAGGCTGACTATCCAAGGTGACTACAGAAATAATTTTCATTAAACTCAAGGCAGAACTTCTTGTTATTATTGATTGAAGGATGCCTGTAATGTTTCCCGGTAATATCTACTATCAGAATTGGCTGTAATCAGAGGAGATCCACACATAATTATTCCATGATCAGATGGCAATCTGTACTGGTGGAGCTGACACCCAGCCCTGGAAATTCAGAGTCTTTCAGAGTTGTGCTCCTCTGCTCATTGTGAGTGATATCAAAATCCTAAAATTGAGAAGGAAGGAGCAGAACAGGCACTTATAAAATCAGGTTCATTGCAACCATAGAAAATAAAAGCAGGAACCAGGAGTTAGCGTAATGGCTATATCGCTGGACTCCCACGTAGTCGACTGCGGTTCACTTCCCGGACCTGGTGGCTTAAAACTCACGCCGGGCGCGTGTGCGTGCGTGCCCAAGATCCTGAGGGGAGAATGGAGGAGAAGGGATTGCGGTGTGACCATCCCCCCTGGGGGGTGATTTCTCGCTTTCTGTCTCTCTGTCTGTCTGGCGAGCGCACGCACCCTATAGCGAAAACTTCTCAAAAAAAATAAAATAACTAAAATAAAAGCACTGAAAAAAATCATAGTACATATATGTCAAATATTAAAAAATTATAACTGTGTCACTTTACTCTTTATAATTTCTTGCATTTGTTATTTGTAAGTTGATATATATACTTCCTTCCTTATTATTAAAGAATCTCTGAAAAAAAAACAGAATTTGGGGGCTAGCAGATGATGTGAATGTTAAGGGACTGGATCCCACAGAGCCAACTACATGGTCCAAGTCCCAGTCCCTGTGGCTTGAAAAACAGGCCAGGGGTGTGTGTGTGTGTGTGTGTGTGTGTGTGTGTGTGCGTATACTGGAAATCCTGATAAGAAAATGAAGGAGAATCGATTGTGGTATAGCCATCCTTCCAGGGGTGATTTCTCACTTTCCCTGTATGTCTCTGTCTCTGCCTCTCTCTCTCTCTCTCTCTGGTGACCACACATGTCCTATAACAAAAGCTAAAATAATAATGATAATGAAAGAAACAAGAAATGAAGATTTGGCTTTCACTAGAAAGGCCGGATACATTTGTTTGTGTGCTCGTTTATTTCATGGTTGAGAGAGACAGAGGTACAACACTCCAGCAAGTTCTCGATGCCATGATCCATGCTCAGCCTCAGCGAGCCCAGATCATGGGCACGTGACACTGAATGTAATCCTTAGGGAAGTCTCTGGGGATAAACAGGCTACTCTCCCATGTTTGCCTGCCTCAGAGTGGTAGTCTGTACCACCATCCAACCCCTCGAAAGCAAAGTAATTTTATTTAAACTTGTGGGCTCCTTCTCTTTCTTTCTTTCTCTCTTTCTTTCTTTCTTTCTTTCTTTCTTTCTTTCTTTCTTTCTTTTTTTTTTTTCTACTTCTTAGTCTATTCAACTTCAAGATGTAACTTATATAATAAAATACACCCATTTAAAAGGTATGCAGATCAATGCATATTGTAATCTATGTAACTACTCAAGTTACTAGTACTCAGTAAAGAGAGAGAATATTACTTTTATGCCCCAAAGTTCCCCTACGCCCAAAAGGAAAATGTCTGTTGAGATTTGCAAGCTACTGACAGGACATTATCTTTCCTTAGGAGTGATATGAGAAGTCACTGAAGAACCTGCAGCAGAGAAACAAGTAACTTTATTTGACTAAATTGAGGTTGTATAATCAGCAGGTTGAGTGATATTATAATGCTTCAACTCCTAGTGATTAAAACCCTGCTTAGTGTTGGAAGAAGTTAAGTTTATTTATTTCTTCACAGAGCGAGAGACTGCTTCTCAGCAAGGTGGAAGAGAAAATTTGTTAGGAAAGAATTAATACATGCTGACACTTCATGGAAATGTTAATGTAGGCTCTCCCATAGCCTTTCAAAAGAGCTCTTGTAAACAGAATGATTAAATTTAATTCAGAAAAAGAAGCTGAAATATTTTAGCAATTTTTTTTGTATTACCACTTTTCTCCTATTTTAAAAATTTACATGCTTGTAAGACTATATTTTTTTTATTTTTGATATCGGCTAATGTTGTTTTAAAAAGTAAACTCCAGGTTTTTGATATTCTCCTTTAAGCCTCTTACATAATCAGGGCATCCTAATTTAAGTATTTCCTGTCTAATTATATGATAGTATCCTTTGAACTTCTCAGTTTCCTGATACTGCTACTTAGTGCTTTCTGAAATAGGCTGGGACTAAGGGCCTTACATCCATGGATTAAGTCACTCGATATTTTGAGAATGACCCCTAGGGTACCAGATAGCAGGAAGTAGTGAATGAGCTTCCGTCATTATGAATACACAAATGTTTCAAAGGGGAATGAATATTTGCCTAGAAAAATGCTTAAATTTAGATTAGATGAGTATATCTTATAATTATTTAAGAAAAAATATAATTTACTAGGTAGGTATAATATTCTCCTCTATTTTGTTCATGAATGTGAAACATTTACTCTAAAGCACATCAAGAGTTAACTTCTAGAGACATCTAGAATGAGTAATATTCAGAGTTAATGCAGTGTACTGTGTACGTGCACGTGCTCACACACGGTGCTAGCACGTATTATTAATTTATTCTGCAAACATATATTGAAAAAACCTGTTAGGTTTCTAAAATTTATTACTTGATTTAATTCTCACTTTAAACATGAAGAAACAGTTAAAAATGTTTAAAGCAATTTGGTTAAGGTCACAAAAACATTATGTCACAAAAAGTCATGAAGTGACCGTTTTAAATTTATTTATTCCAGCTACTTTTAAATTATGCTTCCTTTATTCTGAATATTCTTAATAAGTCTATAATAAACACAGATAAATCAGATATTACAGCTTGAAATATATAATCTTAGAAATATAAATAATCCTAGAGATTCATAATTCTAAGTTGAGCAATATCTGCCTATTGATCTTTTTTTAGAGAAATTTTTACTATAGGGCTCATGCACTCACCAGACAGAGAGACAGAGAGACAGAAAGCTAGAAATCACCTCTCTGGGGGATGGCCATGCTGCAATCCCTTCTCCTCTGTTTTCCTCTTGGGACTTTGGGCACACACGCACATATGCCTAGTGTGAGTTTTAAGCCACGGGTTCCGGGACTCGTACAGCAATCGACTACATGGGAGTTCAGCCCCATAACCATTACTCCATCTACTGGTACCATGCCTGTTGATCTTGACTGTACAGTGCTACTCTTATGCAAGTTTAATACCTATCAATGCATAGCATTCCTATAATTATACACACACACACACACACACACACACACACACACATGCATATAAACACACACATACTTACATAGATATATCTATATATAGAATTTCATATATCTATATAGATATATAGATAGATGGATTTGGGCTGTAACTGGAAATATCTGTATAGAAAATTACATGTATTTATATATTATATATAACTTATATGTATTACATATATAATCTTTTATGAGTTTGTGACCTTGAGCCAGTCATGTAAATCCTAAGAAAACTAACTGCAGAATTAAGCCAGACCAACACATTTGCATTTCAGTATTGGGCTCTATCTACATTTTTTAGTTGTTAGTGGATGGCATAACAATGAAAGGATGCCATCAGTGTTATTCCAAATACTGTATCTATATTGAAATCATCTATATGATTTAAAGGCCTTGATTTTAAATTGGTCTAGCCTTCATAAACCCCTTAACCGTCTTTAGTATATAATGCTTTACCATGAGAAAAATTCCAAATGTTTTTCTGACAATAAGCCATAATTTCTGCTTTTCTCCGTTGACATTCTTAAAAATAGCATGCAGTTCAGAAAGTATTTTTGCAAAGAAAGACGACAGAATTTATTACATTAACATTTACTTTACATTTTTAAATCTTGAGAATAATTTATATATACACTGAATTAATTATTCACCAAATATTTATTGAGTGTCTTAAGTGCTGGGCTCTTTGCCAAGATCTGAGTACTCAACACTGTATACATTCCAGCCTCTGTCATTTGGGTGATTAAACACAGTACATAAAAATGCTTTTTAAAAAAATCCAAGTGACATTTGCATCTATTGTATAGAGATCTGAGCAGAATAAAGAAGGAACACTTGGAGAATTTTATGCAGTTGGCACATTTTAGTCTTCCAATAATTTGGGGGGGGAACATTTTTCCAATGAAATTATTTCTTAAGCTATAATTAAGCAGCTATATTTCCAGCCAAGAAAGACTAACTGGAACTGGACTAGCAACTAATTAACCACAGAAGAAACAAAATATTCGAGGTGAGTGCTCTTAGGCATTTGTCCACACAAGCCCGTTACTGGCCAGGTTCTCTTTCCTAACCAAGTGCAGCTATACTGCTGGGTTCAGGAGACTGACACACAAGGTCAGGCGCGCAGAAGCAGTTGCATGCGAAAGGAAGCTTGGAAGATAGGAAAAAACTGTCTAGAAATTGGGTCTCAGGAATGGAAGGGGGGAGGGGTTCACCCAGAAACCCTTTGTGAAAGTTCAACTAAAGCTCAAAATGAGATCATGTGAGAGATAATCGATCCTAAACACGTGGTGTAGGGTTAGAGTAAATCATGGATACTCAATATTGAGAAGCACTGGGAAATACTACATTTCTTGTGCAGAGCGGAGAGATCTTGTTAGTCCCAGAATATTCAAGAGAAATAACAAAAGAAAGCTTTGAGAGAAGGAAACACCTCCCTCCTCTCTACATCCGCAGCCACAACGTCTAAAGCCCTTCCTCATGGGGGGGGTGGGGGAGGGGGAGGGGGGCTCTAAAGGTGAAATAAGCCAGTATATGAGAGGATTCAGAAGAATATTGGATAAATACCAAATCCAATATAAATACTTTCCACCAATTATGTTATTTATTTGTATATAAAAGTAAAAAGAGGTGAGGCGAACAGGTGGTAGGGTGGTTAAGATGCTGGACTCCCACATGGTAGACTGTGGTTTGAGTTCCAGACCTGGGGGCTTTTAAAATCACTCCATGCATATGTGTGTGCATGCCCAGTATCCCAAAAGGACGATGGAGGAAAAGGAATTGTTTCATGGCCATTCCCGCCAGGAGCTGATTTTTCACTTTTCCTCTATCTGTCTTTATCTACCTCTCTCCTGTGAGCACACAGGCACTATGGCCAAAAAAAAAAAAAAAAAAAAAAAAGGAAAAAGAAAAAGAAAAAGAAAAAAAGCATAATGAGAGGCCAACAGCAGAACAGTAGCACTGTCTTCATTTTTGCATAAATCACATGAGGCTTTGACACAGTCGATTCACTTAGGCTTCTTGATTTCACTTTGGCTCCATGGGACGAAGGATACTATTTTTCAGCAGAACCAAAATCAGTAGCAAAATTCCTAGGTTCTAGGCACTGAAAAGACACCTGCAGTAAACATTCCTTAAAGACATCTTGAACTTTCTGTGGGAGTCTATAGGCATGTCTATTAGCACCTGTTAATACCATGCTTCAGGCTAGAGATCACCCTATACCAGAAAGGGATGAAAGCCTTTGCATGTGGGAGGGAAACATGGAGTCCTGCGACTTTAAGGCAAAGCCTGGTGGTGTAGTCCCATACAACTTTATTGTAACTTTTCTTAGGGAGCCTAACTTCACCCAAAGCCAATTCCCCATTTGTATGTAATCTTAAAGGGTTAGGGAGGCAAGTTTCTTCTTTCAACCCACACAGGGAGCATTTATCCAACTGCACAAAGACATCAATTCTCCCCCTCTTGACCAGAAAAGAGCTAAAGCAGTTTGCAAAAGCAGCCAATTTACAAGCCCCTCAGGCTCAGAGCAGATCTGGTTTCTTGGTTAGTGCCCTGAAGCTCACTTTTAATTATGAGCCTTGAGAAAGAGTAACTGGTAAAGCTGAATTCGCAATCTCATCCTCAGATTTGCTGTATGGTGCTAATTCCCAGTCGTTCCTTTGTTGGCTCCACATTCAATTGGAAATCTTGTGGAAATTTCTCCTCTTTGAGCACAGTATAGCCAGCTTTCTTCCCCTGTCATGCATCAGGACTCGTTTCCATAGCAGCCACTTTGGGGAATGAAAGGAGCTTACATGATACTCTTTCTATAGGTGAAGTCGAAAGAATAAAGCATTAACGTTCATTTGCACAAGAACAAGTATTGCATGGGTACATTTTCTGTAAAGATAGGGACTATGTTCTCTCTATATAACAAGGTGTTAAGCCATTTAACGAAAGCTTTTACTAGAAGTATGCTCAGGTTCAACTCTATGTCCTTGCCAACATTGTAGTTCTAAGAGGATCCTCTCTATTAGTCCACAAAGATGCAGAGAATCCTGCTCAACAATGCACATTTATATTTTCCATTTGTATTGGGATCCCATATAATGTGCAAAACTACTTTTGCTCTAAATTACACATCAGGGTACAAAAGAAAAACCTGTCACATTTGTGTTAATTTATCAATCAAAATAGTCTTTTGATGAATGTGGAAGGTGGCTATGGAGGGGGTACTGCCATCCAGCTACGACACGGGATGTTGGGGTGATCAGGCCAACGACCAGTGCCTGATTCAGGACTGTGAGATGCTCAGGTCCTTGTCTAATGAAGAGTTAGGGATGTAGACAAGTGGAGAAGTAGCCAAGCAAAGTTTATTGAAGAGGAAAGCTCCCCAAAAAGGGAGGGGTATGGAAAAGGGTTACAGAAGAGGAGCTGAGGCAAGAGGATTTTATCTAGCAGTCTGAGCAATGGGCTGGTTCTATGATAAGGTTGTGGGCTTCTGAAAATAGTTACTGTGGTAGTCTGGATGATTTATTACACCACGTTTTTTGTAGGGTCAGCACAACATATAGATGTACACTTTTTGTTAGAAGGTAGCTAGTAAGTAGAAACAGTTGCCCTTAGCTAGAATTGTTCTGAATCCTAATGTAACAGCTCTTTCTTTGTTACAACTTAGCCACTGTGACTCCATCTTGGATAAAGCTTATTGTCTCCATCTTTGGTCTTATACCTCAACTGTATGTCCCAAGCCTATCTTCCACTTCAACTACTCTTGAGGAATTTGGATAATTCCTTAAGTTCTTTGATTTGAAGCCTCCTATTTAGAGTCATTATTACACTGACTCTGAAATACAGCCACTAGTAAGAAGTAATGCTAATGGCAGAACATAAAACCAAATAGCTTTCACAACTCTCTGTAATTAGCTTCTCAATTCATGGAATTCTGGGTTTTTATTAACTTGCTTACTGAAAGTTGAATGTTTCATCTCTCCCTTTAGTTACAACCATGCTCTTTATCCTCTCTCAAACAGGAATCTCTAGAATTAATTTCTTCTCAGAGCTCTATGACTATAAATCTTAAGTGACTATCAATTGTCATAGGCATATCAAAATTATCATCATTTCTGTGTCCTGTATTTGTCCCACTCTTCATATTAAGCAATGGTTTTATCAGAGGTCCCCAATCAGAGAAATGTAAATTTACCCTTGTCCCACATTCCTCATGACTATTTCATTATACAGCTCTTACCTTATCTTTTTATTTTATTTTATTTTATTTTATTTTATTTTATTTTATTTTATATTTTTGCTATAGGGTGCATGTGCTCACTAGAGAGACAGAGATAAAGAAGCAATAAATTATCCCAGGGTGGGTGGCCACACTGCAATCCCTTCTCCTCCATTCTTTTGGGATCTTAAACACACACACACACACACACACACACACACAAGTGTCTGGCGTGAGTGTTAAGCCAGTAGAGACTATATGGGAGACTATATGGGAGTCCAGTGACATAACCATTACACCACATTGACAGCTCTTAAGCCTTATCTTCATTTCAGCTGCATGTCATTTCCAGTCATTTTACAGTAAAGAATAACTATAACAAAAACCCTTGCTTAACTGCTTTACCTAACTCGAATACTGTTACACCTTCAAATTCATTCTCCACTCTGAATGACCTCTATAAAATGCAAATCTGATGATCTACTCTCTTGGTTTATACATTTTAGTAGCTTCACTAAGGAAAAAAATAATCAAAGTGTGAGGAGGAGATATGAACTGAAATAGAGATATAACATAGAGGTAATTTAATTACCAAATGAGTATGCATATTACTGGAAAAGATAATAAGCCCACACTGAACAGAAAATTCTTGCAAAAACACAAAAACACCTTAGTATTATGTCATGAATGGGATTTATTTAAAGAACAGAAATAGGATCCAGTGTAGATAAACCTTCAATATAATTCATTACACTAAAAAGACTAAATAATTATCATCTCAATAAATGCAGTAAAAGCATTTCTTATTTTTCAATAAATATTTATATTAAACATATGATAATTAAAAAAATAACTTCCATAGCATAATACATGTTTTTACATTTTTTACCAAAATATGTAATGAAGGTTACAGTTAGTGCTGAACCATGAATATTTACGTATTTAGATTTTTCTATAGGGCCCATACATTTACTGGAGAGACAGAGGAAGACAGAGAGACAAGTGAGGAATCACTCCCACGGAGGAATGGCCATGCCACAATCCCTTCTCCTCCATTCTCCTCTTGGGATTTTGGGCACACATACACATGCACTCTGTGATTTTCAAGCCACAGTGTCTTGGACTTAAACGATGGTCAGCCATCTGAGAATCAAATGTCTTACTCACTATGCCACCAGCTGGACCCCTGATACATTTTTAAATTTAAGAATAAGGAAAACTGGATCTAGCAGGTGGCATAATGGTTAAAGCACTAGGCTCCCAAATGACTGACCACAGTTTGAGTCCTATAACCTGTGGCTTGAAAATCACACTGGGTGCATGTGTGTGTACATCTAAAATCCCTAGAGGAGAAAGGAGGAAAAGGGCTACCCCCCAGGGGGCGATTTCTCACTTTCTCTTTGTCTCTATCAGGTGAATGCACATTCTCTATGGCAAAAGCATAAAAAAAAAATAATAAAGTGAAGTACCTATAAACAAAGTTCCTATCTAGTGTAACGCCATATTGGAATGCTTTATAAACCATTAGATGATAGCATAGGAAAGCAGATATAGTGTGAGTTTGGGAGGGAAAATATATAGTTATTATCGTCTGTTATTACATAACTGTGACAGAAAGTACAAGAAAATAAACAGATATAATATGTACACTAATAAGAGAGTTCACAAGATTGCAGAATGTGTGATCAACCTATCAAAGCAATAACGTCTATCTCTTCCGGAATGAACTGATTTGTCGCAAAAATAGTTATACTTTAGGTTTTATTTTTAGTTCTAATTCATATGAAAAATGATCACTGAAAGTTATTTTTAAGTGATGTATTTTATGAAGAAAGTATAAATGCTCACTTATTTTTATGAAATTACCCAGTTAACCCAAGCCTTATTTTGTGAGACTACCTTTATCATTGAATCGCTTTGACATCTATTTGTGGATTTCTGTTCCATTGCCAAAGAAATAAAATTAATTCTACCTTTTCATCAATATCAACATGTCTTAATTTCTGAATCTTTATAGTAAGACTTGAGATCACATAGGGTTGGGAACAAGTGTGAAATGGTGATTGAGGTGCTGGACTCCCACATGGTTTACTGTGTGTTTTGAGTCCTGGACCTGGTGCTTGCTTTTTAAATTTCCCACTCTCTCTCTCCCTCTCTGGTTAGATATACATATCTATCTATTCTAGAAATACATAAAAATAATAAGCAATATTTTTTCTATCAGTGTAATTCAACATATTAGCAGTAGGAAATGATATGACCTTCTGAACATACTCAGAATCACTTGACAAAATTCTACATCATTCATGACAAAGATACTCAACAAACTAGCAATAGAATGGACCTTTTAACCCGATAGAAGATATCAACAAAAACTCTAAATCTATGATGATATTTAATAGTGAAAGACTTAATGCTACTCCCAAAGATTGGGAAAAAGGCATTATGTTCAAAGTTTGGAAAAGAGAGAACAACAGATGGCAGAATGGTTACGTTGCTGGACTCCCACGTAGCTGACCGTGGTTTGAGTAAGGGACCCAGCAGCTTCAATTCACACCAGGCGCATGTTCATGTGTGTCCAAAATCCCGCAAGGAGACTGGAGAAGGAATTGAGGCATAGTCATCAACCCTGGGAGGTGATTTCTCACTTTCTGTCTCTCTGTCTCTCTGGCAAGCATACGCACCCTATAGAAAAACTCTCTCTGTAAAGAAAATAAATAAATAAATAAAGGAAGGAAAAGAAATAAAATTACTACACATTGAAAGGAAAGAGTAAAAACTAGTTCAACTTGCAGATGACATTGTCTACATAAAAATCCAAATAATCTATAAATTATTTTAAAGAAGCTGGAGACGAACAGATGTCATAATGGAGGCAGCATTTCGAGTCCCAGACCTGGTGGCTTAAAACTCACTCTGGGCATGTGAGTGTGTGTATGCCTGCAATCCCAGGAGGAGAATGGAGGAGAAGGAATTGTGGTGTGCCATTCCCCCAGGGGGTGATTTCTTTCTTTTTTTCTCTCTGTCTCCCTCTGTCTCTCCAGTGAGTGCATGCACCTTCTAGCAAAAATCTCTTGGGGGAAAAAATAAAGTTATATATAAGTTTGTAAGGTTGCAGGGTTCCAGGTAATTTCATTTCTATACATTAGCAATAAAGCAGTTAATCCAAAGTACAAAATGAATGACACATATAAAAAGCTCTGAAACAATATACTTGAGTGTAAGTCAAACAAAATCATTACAAATCTATATACTAAAAACCAATAAACACTGATGTAAAAAAGAACTAAATACGGAGACATGTAGACTATTCATGAGCTTTCAGATTGAATATTGCTAAAGTCAGCGTAATCCTCATAAAAATCCCAGCATTTTTAAAATTTTAAATCTGATTCTAAAATTACATTGAAAAGCAAAACAATTTAGAATATAACAAATTTGAAGGACTTATAAACTTTCAAAACTGCATAAAACTCTACGATTCAAGGCAGGTTAGAGGCCTAAATTAAAGTGTCTTTTTGTAGAGTATTTGCCCAACCAGCATCAATGTGATGGTTAAGGCCGCTGGACCCCACATGGCAGAATGAGTAGTTTGAGTCTTAGACCCTGTGGCTTGATAAACCTGAGCTGTGCTATCCCCAAATCCATTTCCCAGCATGGAGAAGGGATTGTGGCATGACGACACCTTGGGGTGTGGTTTCTCACTTGCTGTCTCTCTCTCTGTCTCTCTCCAGTAAGCATGCATGTCCTATAAAATTTTTTTAAAAAATTATCTATACTTCTGCCATAGACCTAAAGATACTATCACCCAACAATTTCTTTTTGGGGTTTCAGATCATAAAGATTATTTTTCATTTTGGGGTTTCAGATCATAAAGATCGGTGGCTTTCAACCCTAAGTCCAAAATGCAAATCTGTGGTTAAAAATTTTCATGGATTTTTTTTCCTGCTCAGTCTGAAGCCAAAATTAGGTCACACATGTATCCTATTACCTAGCTCGACTATTGAAGATTTTGTGATTTTGAGGGTTTAGCTCCATTTAGATGCCTCAATCCAACTTTCATTCTGCTTATAGATTTGTGCTTGTCATTAGAAACCTTATGTTTCTCTGGAAAATTCCAGCATTTAGATAGCCAGGGATCAGTAGACATGTCAAGTGTCAAGGCACGTGCTATTCTGGGAACAACTTTATCCATATATATATATATATATATATATATATATATATATATATATATTTTAAATCTACCTTCTGAAAAATTACATAATTTTGCACCACCTAATTTTTTTTGAACGTTTTTGTCATAAGGAGCATGAGCTCACCAGAGAGAACCCCCAATCACCGGGAAGATAGTCACACTGCAATCTTTTCTCCTCCAGTCTCCTCCCAGGATTGTGGGTATGCACTTATGCAGACCTGGCATAAGTTTCAAGCTGCTGGATCTGGGATATGAACCGTGGTCGGTCATGTGGGAGTCTAGCACCTGACCTACTATACAACTTGCTGACTTTGCATCACTTCAATCTTAAATACATGTATTCCAACAATTTTAAGAAAATTATCTGGAGGTTACGTTATATTTATTTCCACTTCAATATTTCATAGTAAATGAGAGTCCATAACCTTTCCTAGGAGAGCCCAAAATTGCTCTAATGCATAAGAAACGTGGCTAGAGAGAAGCGCATGCGTGCATGCATGTATATGTAGGTGTGTATGTATGTGTTGAGATCATTGACATTTTTGTCTTTCTTTTTTTCCCTTATTTTTGTGTTTTGTGTGAAAAAGAGACAGAGAAAGAGAGAAAGAGAAAAATAAGCATTCTCAACAGGGTCTTGCCTCCCAACTGATGGCCTCCACCGGCCGTGACCACAGGCAAGTGGGCCTGATGTACCTGTAGGGTGACCAGGAACTGAACCATGTTCTTCCATAAGGACCCAGCTTCATTTGAGCATAGCATTATTTCTGTGTCAAAAGCCAGTCCTATATTTTTCTCTTTAATACAGTTTTACATTAAAAATCCAGCTATATTTATTTCATGTTAACATGGGATAGGAATTTTTTTTAATGTCAGAAGGTGCATACTTGTAAACCAGAGAGAGAGAAAGCATCTCCCTTCCCCAATAAGGGCCTGTCGAACCACAATCCTTTCTCCTCTGTATCTCCATCTTGTCGTCTGGTACATGCTGAGTGGCCACCTGGTACGAAGCTGACAAATCTGGGACTGGAACCTCGGTCTGCTATATAGGATCCAGTTTCCTGTGTACTGTGCCATGGGGCTAGTCCCAGGCACATGGACTTTATAGTCTATTAAGAAATGTTCTCCCATTTTTTTGATTTAATCTTAAACATAGATGATAGGATAATCTTATTATTGTTCATCAAATCAGAATTGTTTTATATTCTGGAAATATAATTATCACTGCAAATATTCTAACTCTTTAAATTTTAAATTGTCTTTTCCTATTACCTAATGTGAGATTTATGTTTAAAATATTTTACACTTGGTAGAAAGTACCACTCTCATATAACAGTAATGAACAGTCAAGAATATTTTTATTAGTTCAAGACATAGAGAAAATAAATATGTCATGCATGAAATTCCTAATTCATTGTTTTATATTTTTGGAATCATACATTTCTATCTTAGAAAAAAATTAAAATAATGTAATGTTGCATAAAAAGAAGTGTTGCTCATTAACAGGCATTTGAATCAGATAGAGGGGGTTTTAGGAGTGGTATTACACCTTGGGAAGACCTATGGATAAGTAGGGACACTGACCAAAATTTCATTCCCACATCAAACATATGTTGTTTACTTTTAATGTACATTTATTGGGAATAGTGATGGACTCAGTCAGTATAACAGGTGTTGTATAATGTAGTCAACAAAACTCAGGCAGAGTCTTTTTTTAGCATAAAATGACATCATAATGTATAGTAAAATAGCACTTAATATTCACAGATTGTTTGACAGATGTTTCAAATGGCTACTTATTATATTTTAAATATAAGGTATACATACAATGTTTTAAAAACTAAATGTTATTTATGTTGTCCCTAAGTGTAATACATTTGTTCCAGCACATTTTCAAGTTCTGTAACATGTTCATCCTGGCAAGATATTCAAATGAGTCTTCTCTACTTCTGGTTCAGAGCTTTGAAGAAATGACAGTTCTTTATCTTTGCCAGCTTTATCATTGAGCACTCACTGGTTTGCTTCATCCATTCCTGACGATATATTTTCTTGCTCTTTCACTCAGTCATCTTTTTCACCTGAAATACACTCTCCTCTTTCGATTCTCATTTCTTTTCTTGTTTCTAATATCACATTTTTGAGGCTACACCCTATCTCTTCTATTTAACTCTTTCAGTAAAATTCATCCAACCGGATTAGCATCTTGTTCAATTTGGAAGATTCATCTTCCTTTCAAAATTTGTTTCACTTCCTGATTTCCTAATCTTTGTTCATTATATCATTACTCTCCAAAGGTCTGAAATTTTAAATTAATCTTTAAGGATATTCTTTCTTATTGTGTGCTTTCCTCATTCAATTAGTTATAAAAGATTTTGTCTCATGGAAGTTAAATGCATAGCAGATATATCCACTGCTCCATTCAAATGAAGGTCGTCGAATTCTTCTGTCCTTTAAGAATCATTCCTCTGCATCATAGGCCTATCACTAGCATTATCTACCTAAAGCATTATTTTATTTATTTATTTATTTATTTATTTATTTATTTATTTATTTATTTATTTATTTTTGCTAGAGGGCACATAAGTTTGCTGGAGGGAGACAGACAGACACAGAGAGGAGAAAGTACTCCTCCCCCCATGGGGATTGGTCACAGTACAATCCTTTCTCCTCCATCTTCCCTTCCTTTTGGGATTTTGGGCATACATGTGCACACGACTGGCTTATTTCTCAAGCCACCAGGTCTGGCACTCATAATGTATGTTGTATCCAGCCACTTTAAGCACCACACCAAGGAACTAGCCCTCAAAATGTTATTTTTAACCTTATCATTTCTCTACTTAAACATTTCCCTATATTATAATGCCCAAGTACCAGTTATCCAATGTATTTTATTTGCTAAAATCATCATCAAATCTTGTTTTTAAAACAGACTCCTTTTTATCAAATCCTACCTCTACTCCGTTCCTTTCGTAACTCTGCCATTCTACTTTCATGCCTTATTTTGTCTCTCTGTCCACATGGAATATACAATTTATAATTGTTTTCTCATTTCTACCTATTGAAATGTTACTTATAATTCGTGGACAAATAAAATATCACCATCTCCATGGACCTGTTCTGCATATATCAATCAGAAGTAATAATATCTAATCGTGAGCTCAAACAATATTTGATGGAACAGTTATTTTATACCCATGTTATTTCTTTAGTAACTTCCAATTTCATATCATGGGAATTATTTATGTCCACCTCATTTGGAGGAGTAGTTCGAATGCAGAAGAGGATCAAAGACTAATTAAAGTATCTTTTAGGAAAGAGCCTTTGCTCCTAGAAAGCTTCTATACTGTATGCTTTTTATCACTTTTGTGAAATTGTTGATTATTTCAGATGCTTTTCCACAAAAGAGAAACATAGCGCTCACTGAGACACCTTGTAAAGGGAACCTTAAACTAACAAAGAAAATCAGTGTTGTTTTTTTTCTAGGTTTGACTTTCTCCCTCTCCTGTTATTTCTTTATGTTGGCTTGGCTAAATACTAAATGCTAGCACTTACTAAGCACCACAGGGCTTACTCATTAACATTTTGTTCTGGTTGCTGGTGCTTTTACTCCAGCTTGGCTATTAAAAAGCTAGGAGCAGCCATTTTGTTGTGTACTTTCTTGTCTTATCTTTAATATAAGAGGTGGGGCTATGTTTTCTCTTAATCGATTTCAATCCCAAAATCTTTACAATTTTCTTTAATTGACAAAAGCCAGATTTAAATCTATAATGTAAACCCAATTGCTCAGGAGTTCACTTAAAACTGCCGCAAAGATAACCACCATGGAGTAAATTCAAACAATGTCTGCTATCAGGCTAAAAGAGTGGTTTATCATCATCACATTGAAAGCTGCAACCGTTTTCCAGTTGGTTGGAAGCCACCAAATAAACGGATCTTGCTCAGCCATGGCCAGTGCTGACTCAGGGCTTAATACAGCTAGCAAGTATCAATGCACTTGTTAAGTTATGATTTAGATCTAGTAAAACCATTAAATGCCTTGGAAAGTGATGACTAGGACCCATTTCAGGAGGCCAATGTAATTCATTCCTGGAAGAGCTTACGAAGCAAAACGTAATGCCCTTTACTTTTAGTCCTCGTTGAAACTGAGTTTCAAACCTTTGTATAATTAAACCCTATCTTTGATTTTTCGTAAAACAATGAACTAGGGATTTACCTAGTTGCTATTTATCTTGAGATTCAAAGACCTTTACAAAGGAGACATTTTATATCCGATGCAAGCTCTCCAAATTTCCTAATAAAAGGTTGCACACATTTTGCTGTCAGATTCCTGGTTTTGGGGAGTGTGACAAATATTCTGACAGTTTAATTGAAATAGCTATTAAGCATGAAGGAGAAACACCTGTTGCAGAGGGACATAAACAACATCAAAAATCCCTGCTGAATTTTTAGACAGAGCCATCAGAAGGCCTTATTTTATTCAATGATAATGAATGAATGTAGCAAATGAGAGAATTGTTACCAAAATTTAGGCATCAGAATTATTGCTGAATTGTTGGTTTTTATTGAGTATTGGGCAAATCTCTTAAATTTCCTGATTCTTGATTTCTTCATTTGAATGACTTATCAAAATGTGTGAGAACAAGCGAGATTGTAGCATATAAGGTTTATATCCTCTAAAATAGTCATTGTTAAATATCAACTATCCTTTGATAGCTACCTAGGAATAAGAATATTTCAAGTGAAAATTTAGATACCTGATATTTTTAGCCAACTAGGTAGGGATAAGAAGGGAAGAACAGGAAACTTTGTGTTTCCTTTTGCCTGAATGGCAAAACTATGCTGCAGTTGGAGAGCTGGTTCAACATTTCAACATATATTTTGTGTATGCCATTATTACCAACCACAAGTTTCATCTTTTACCACCAAACCAAACACATTTGTTAATATGTGGGCCAGGATAGCTATTCCTGGCCATTTTAATTATTAGGCTACATATATTTGTAAATATATCAAAATAATAACTCTACATAATCTCATGTCATTTTAAAAATTCCCATGGTTGGTCAGCCTAAGCTGGCCATATTTACTATATGGTTACAAGTCCATACTCATTTTTTTTATTTTAAGAGCTTTTATATTTCTAAGGTAGAAAGAGCATGTATGGGAGGCAGTTAACACATGTGTTAAAATTATGTTAGGAAAACATCATCAAGTATAAAGGGAACAAATATTTCAAAATATAGAATAGATATGTATACATTTTACATAAGTCTTATATTGAGTAGTTAATTTGATTTTACATGAAAAATATTAGATGGATAACTGCAGTTCCTCCCATCCTGCATGTGACATGTCAACTTAGCCTTGTGATCTGATCTGAGTATTCTGGCTCTACCATTGAATGCAGAAGTAAATGTTGGAACAAAAGGATCCTATTGAAATATAAACAAGGAAAGAACAGGACATTTTATACACCTGCGAAGGACCTTGAAAATTGATATATATTTCTCAATGACTAATTGTAATGAGTTTGGTGTTAATATAACAAGTTGCTTAAAAGTGAGTGCCAAGCTTAAAAAAATATTTCTGTAAAAAGAGAACCTGTATAGTAGGATATCATTTGTGTTAACACTTAGAAATTATATATAAATATATGCATGCTTATTATACACATACATAAATACTACACACTCCCACATACGATGATTCTGGAAGAATTTTCAAAACATAATGTTTATGCTTTCTGTAGATATGATTGAGTTCCCTAAAAACATGGAGAAGACATTATATATCTTTCAATAATTTTTAAATCTTAAATGATATTAATTTATTAGTGTTCCAAAACCAAACAAAAAATTAACAAAATCTAAAAAGGAAACTGCTTAGTCTGGTTTGATTCCATCAAAAATTTATATCATTTCATGTGACCAGTTGGAATTCCTATCTAGACAGGAAATTATATTCAACTATGTCCAACTTCTAGGAGTTATAGAAGACTTTAAAACTAAAAAAAAAAAAAAAAAAAAAAAAAAACAGAAATACAATGGATGTCAAATGTTACCAAATGCTTTCACGACATCTATTGTGATTATCATAATTTTGCTGGTCAATCTATGAATATAGCATATTGCAATGATTGGTTTCCAGATATTGAACTATTTCAGAGTGAAATCCCACTTGTTCATGACCTACAATCCCTTTAGTGTGTTGTCGAATTTGATTTGTTAGTAGTTAGTTTAGATTTATGCATCTATGTTCATCAAGAACAATGGTGTTTTTGTGTTATATCTGTCTGGCTTTGACATAAGGGTAAAGCTGACTTTAATTATTAATCAGTAAAAAGATCTTAGAACGAGGTCTTTAAAAATAAAGTAGCATTGGGACCAGCAGATGGCATAATGGTTATGTGGCTGGACTTCCATGTTGCCACCTGTTGTTTGATTCCAAGATCCAGAGGCTTGAAACTCATTCCAGTTGTGTGTGTGCATGTTCAAAATCCCAAGAGGAAATTGGAGAAGGATTGTGGTGGCATGGTCATCCCCTCTGGAGGAGTGATTAATTAATTCATTTTAATTAAGATGATGGTTTAGAGATACTTTTAAAAGATAACGTATGGTATTTTAAATGCAGATTTTAAAATATTACTATAATTTTGAATAGGTTAAGAAAAAATATTAAAATGGAATATCATGCACTCCTTTTGTTGAGAGGTAGAGATAAAGTGTCAGAACACAGGAAGGAAATGCAAAAAATGAAAATATAGTTATGTCTTCCTTTGCTTCCTTTATACTGACAAGAACATTTTGACCTTGTTTCTCTTGTTTGTTGTAAGCGAAATTAATCATTGTTTCCCCATTATTCCTTTTTTTTTTTTTCTTTTCCAATAGTCTGAATTAGAGACAAGAAATCTATTTCAGGTTGGGGACCAGCAGTTGGAGTAATGGCTGTCACTGGACTCCCATGTAGTCAACTACAGTTTGAATCCAGACCCTGTGGCTTAAACTCATGCCAGGTATATGTGGGTGCATGCCCAAGATCCTGAGAAGAGAATGGAGGAGAAGGATTATGGCATGCCATCCCCCCAGGGGGATGATTTCTTGCTTTCTGTCTCTCTGTCTCTCTCTGTCTTTCTGGCAAGCACACACACCCTATAGAAAAAACTCCCCCCCCAAAAAAAAAAAGAAATCTATTTAGATTTAACTTGCACTGAATCCATCAAGCAAAAACTTGATGCTGTTTAAGGTCTGTATATGGTAGTTTCTTGTGATGGATTTACTATTATCAAGAGCAAAAGATTATGGTGACCAAATGCTCTAAAAGAAAGATGAGCAGCCCAGAACTCAGAAGAATAGAAGGTCAGCCCTGTAACACAGTGATCAAATACAATACACTAAGGCCTGCCATGGTTTGCATCTCAGCCAGGGTCTTGAAAGAGTTTGTTATTTTTATTTTGTTTCTGCCTTGCTTGTAAAATGGCATGTGTGTTTCCATGCCCCAAATCCTGACAGGATAGAGAAATGGAAGAGAAACGATTGCAACGTGACCATGCTCCGTTGGAGGGTGCCTTCCTTCTCTCTCTCTCTCTCTCACTCTCTCTCTCTCTCTCTTTCTCTTGCTATCTTTTTCTGACAAGTGCATGTAACCTTTGGGAATTTAAAAAAAGAAATAAGTAGAAAAATGAAAAGCAGAATCCTTGGGGAATAAATAAAAGAAAAAAAACTTGTGAACTAATTATCTGAGTGTAAGAGCTATTTTGGAAAATAGGGTTTGATCTGGAATCATTTCTTATTCTTCCAGCATAATCATTCATAGATTCCAGATGATACAAAGTATCATTTAACTTCTACACAGAAACCAAACCAGCAGTGCTGATTTTTCTAGGCATTATTTTAAAAAATTCACGTGGGCCAGCCAGTGGCATGGTGGTTAAAGCAGCCAAATCCCACATGGCCAAATGTGCAGTTCAGGTCTGGGAACCTGAGAGACACCAGGCATATGTGCAGGTGTGCCCAGAATCTTGAGAAGAGAATGGAAGAGAAAGGATTGTGGTGTGGCCATCCCTACTCTTTCTTCGGTTTCTCTCTTTCTCTTTCTTTGTCTCTCTCCAGGGAACACACACATCCTATGGCAAAAATCTTAAAAACAAAACAAAACAAAAAAAAAGCCTTCAGTATTTTCTGTGATCTTTTTTTTTATCTACATCAGTCAGTAGGATTTAGTATTTAAATCTTTTTATCAGTGTTCTCCTCAAAACACCTTCAGTTTATATTTTCCTTAAGCATAAATGAAAGAGAAAGGAGATTCTGTTTACTGAAAATAGATGACAAATCAAAACAGCTTTCACAACCCCAAAGCTGTATTTATATAGAAGACAACTGGATTTGCAGTTTGTGTTGACAAAATTGGTCCCTTTACTCAGTGGAAAATGTGGAGTGCAAATCTCATCAGTAAAATAAGGAATATCTGTGACCTAATGCTCCCGTAATACCTACAACGTGAAAGGTTAGAGTAATATCTGCCTCAGTTTTTTAACTGATAAAAAGGAGACAATAGTACTTTTAGTTACTCAAAATTATATGAGAATTAGATAAGTATAAAATTATGGACTATCTAAGATATCAAAATCATTAAGTACATAATATTTTAATAACAATAGGATAAAGTATTTTAATACATTTAATTTTAATGATTAAAATACCAAAAAATACAGAAAAGTTAAAAGAACATAATCATTCTTCAAATTCCTGTGGTTCAGAATAAACCACTTCTGGGACCAGCAGTTAGCATAATGGCTATGTCGCTGGACTCCCATGTAGTCTAACATGGTTCGAGTCCCGGATTTGTGCGTGCCCAACACCCCGAGAGGAGAATGGAGGAGAAGGGATTGCGGCGTGCCACCCCCCTGACAGGTGATTTCTCGCTTTCTGTCTCTCTGTCTCTGTCTGTCTGGCAAGGACGGGAGCCCTATAGCAAAATCCTCTCCAAAAAAAGAATAAACCGCTTTAAAAAAATCTTAGTATGTTGTTTTAGATTTTATTATTGCATATGTTATAATAAAAGTAATATACTCTCATTATACAAGTTCAAACACCGTAGGAAGCTAGAACATACAATGATAACACATAAGCAATTTATATTACAGCAGACAAAACACTTACATTTGCCCTACATGAACCTTATGAATAGAACAATAGAAGATCACACATTTAGAAAGAGAGCTGAGTTTCAAATCCAAGTCGGCCTATAACTGAGACGAGTTCCTCTTTAAAGAAAACTGATTTTCAGTTTGTGATTTCTGAGAAAATTTTATCAGTATTTCCAAGTTGTGATTTTTATTTGTATATCACATTATTTTATAGCTATTGATAGCACCGATATCAATTGTCACAGTTAGCTTTATAGCCCATTATTTTTGACTACCCTACGTTGCTTTTCTGTCTTAGTAAAAAAAAAAAAAAAAGTCTAAATGTTTAAGGTCTTTTTACTTAATGGCACAAGCTTTATACTCTTAAAATTTAAACACTTTATAAGTCGTTTTTTAAATAACTATCCTGTATAAACATTAATTGTTGGGGGCCAGCAAATGGCATGGTGGTTAAGGCACCAGACGCCCACAAGGTCGAATGTGGTTAAAGTCACTAACCTAATGCCTTGCTTTCTTACTACTCCATCCACCCCTACTCTTTTTCCCTCTGTATCTCATGTAGCACATTTGACTTATAGCAAAATTTAAAATAATAATAGTGATGATAATAATAATAATAAATAAAATTAAATAATTCCTTTTTTAAAAAAGAGTTTTTTGCCATAAGATGTGTGTGGTTGTCAGAGAGAAAGAGAGAGAGAGAGAAATACATTGAGGGGCAAAGTGAAAAAACCACCCCCACAGGGGGGATGGACACACTGAAATTCCTTCTTCTCTATTCTCCTCCTAGGATCTTGAGCATGCTTGCACACATACCTGGCGTGATTTTCAAGTCACTGGGTCCAGGACTCAAACTGTGGTTGGCCATGTGAGAGTGCTTCTACATAACCATTAAGCCATCTGCTGACCCAATAAATAATTTAAAAAAATAATAATTGTCAGTCCAAGAGTATGTTTTCAGTGCTAAGGATAACTTTTCAACATTATATATGATAGAGCAAAACAGATTTACAAACTGGTATATGGTAATATTATTGCCTTGTTGTAGTTCTATAAAACTATAGAATTTCCTTAACATTTGCTGGGGCTTTTAGAAGATGTCCTATTCATTTTAGCAGAAGTCATAAATAACTTAATATCAATCTGGCCATGGTTCTGCAGATGCCATGTTCTGAACAGAAATAGAAGAGCTTGGTCTGATTAGGCTGTTTTATATACTTATCACAGCTAAACAAATTTGTTCAAAAGTCATGATTCAATGTATGTGTATATATATATATTTTTTTTTCTATCTATATTTATGTGTGTGTGTGTGTGTGTGTGTGTGTGTGTATATATATATATATATATATATATATATATATGCGCAGTTATCTTTCAGTATCCACAAGGGATTGATTCTATGACTCCCACAATAATCAAAATTCACAGATGTTCAAGTCCTGTATATAAAATGGCATAGTATTTGCTTATAATCTAAGTATATCCTCCCATATGCCTTATATTATCTCTAGTTTATAATACCTAATATCATGTAAATGTGATGTATATAGTTATACCATATTGTGTGTGCAGACACAGCTTTTTAAAAAAAAAATATTTTCAATCTACTGTTGGTTTAACTTGCAGACATGGAGGGCTGATTTACAATTAGGACACTTGGGATCCAAAGAAGCCCTTTCCACATTCTAGCTCTAGGCGTAGCTAGTTAGGAGCTGAACTGATTTAAAAGCCAGGTGGATGTCTTGACACAGAACCAAGCACTTTTTCCCTTCTCAATCTTGTTTTACTTCTCTCATTTCTCACTTTCTTTCCTATTCTTTTTTTTTTTTTTTTTTTTGAGAAGTTTTTGCTTTAGGGCGCGTGCTCTCACCAGACAGACAGAGAGAGACAGAGAGACAGAAAGTAGGAAATCACCCCCCAGGGGGGATGGCCACGCCGCAATCCCTTCTCCTCCATTCTCCTCTCAGGATCTTGGGCGTGCACGCACACGCGCCTGGCGTGAGTTTAAGCCACCGGGTATGGGACTCGAACCGCGGTCCACTACGTGGAGTCCAGTGACATAGCCATTACACTAACTGCTGGTCCCCTTTCCTATTCTTTAGACTCAAGCAAAACACTTCTTCACATTTATTGATTGATTGATTGACTGTTATGGACTAGATTTAGTGATATTTTCTTGCATAGCTATATTTAATAAGATTTCTTTTCTTCATCTAATTAAAGAGTTGCATATTAACTTTAAATCAATTTTTCACAGATTTTTCATACTTCTTACCAAAATGCACTGAAACTATGGAAATCATATTTGCTAAAGATATTCGACGATTTATCGCAATGAGGCACAAGGATAAATGCTAATGCCAATACTGAATTAGATTTCTGCTAATGTTCCAATTTTTGATATTGACTTTCTTAAATAAACATTATCTAATATGATAGATCTTCAAAAAGTCTGTAGAAAATAAAGTGCAAGTGTATATGAGTACATGGTGAAAATCCACCCGTAACTTTTTTATAATATATATTTTCCATGAACTTTCTGAAGACCCTGCATATCCATAAAGCCAGCCAAAGTCCTGAAACATTTGTTAAAAATGCTTAAATAAAATATTTTCAATTTTAAAGAGTTAAGATTCATGCACAGCAAATTCAAGATCGGAAAATCTCGGCATCTTAAAATAGAAATCATTTTTCACTATTCAAAGTAAGCTCAACAGAAATACAAAACATTTTATCAAACACAGTAGAAGAATTGCCTTATAAATTTTAAAGTTTATTAACTGACAATTTGTCAAAAACTTATAATTACATTTATGGTGAAAATTTTGGCAAAAGTATTGTCATCATCATCATCATCATCAACAGCAATAGCACTGCAAACAAACATGTAATTTCCTCCTCCACCTTGATGTGTTAGTGTCAGGAACATCTGTTAATGCAAGTTTTGATTTACAGTAAACGTGGCAAAACTCTGCTTTATTTTGGTGACACCACTGAAAGTAGAATTGGGATAAGAGGTGTATGTTTGACTCTGGTGAGTCATTCTGAGTTGGCTCCTGCAAAACACTGTGTCTAAGTAATAACTTGACTGTAAATGTTACTAGATGAAGATATAAAAATATGCGATTATTTTTACTTTTTACAAAGAAGTTGTTTGAATGATTTCTTAATGCTTCACCAATACAATGAAGAAAAATATATTTTCTGTGAAGAGAAAGTGGTAAGATCTTGGGTTTGCTGAGTTAAGGGGCTAGGTTAAGATTCAAATAAAGTAAGGGCCAAACAGTGGTGTGATGGTAATGCAACTGGGCCCATGAGGGAAGACCATGGTTCGTGTTGGAGGGCTTCCCTCTCTGTGATGGGTACATACGGACTGAGATTAGGGGTAGATCAAAGTAGGGAACGTGTTGAGGGTGCTTGTCTCTCTCTCACTCTCTCTGCGTCTCATGTAATAAGTAAATAAATAAGCTTTATAAAAAAACAATTTAGGGACCAGCAAATGGCCTAATTAATGGCTACATTGCTGGGCTCCCATGTAGTTGACCGCAGTTCGAGTCCTGGACCTGGTGGCTTAAACTCATGCCAGGTGTGTGTGTGCGTGCATGCCCAAGATCCGGAAAGGAGAATGGAGGAGAAGGGATTGCGGCATGGCCATCCCCCCCAGGGGGTGAATTTTTACTTTCTATCTCTCTGTCTTTCTGATGAGCACACGCAGCCTATAGCAAAAAACTCTCAAAAAAATACTTAAAAAAACTTCTGCTAAAGATAGTACTATTCTGCTACTAAGTATAAACTATAATCTGAACCTTGAATGTCTGTTAGATATGCTGCTAAAAGACAGTGGCGGTGGGAACCAGCAGTTACCGTAATGGCTATGTCGCTGGACTCGCACGTAGTCGACTGCAGTTCGCGTCCCGGATCCGGTGGCTTAAAACTCACGCGGGGCGCGTGTGTGTGCATGCCCAAGATCCTGAGAGGAGAATGGAGGAGAAGGGATTGTGGCGTGACCATCCCCCCGGGGGGTGATTTCTCGCTTTCTGTCTCTAATGTCTCTGTCTGTCTGGCGAGCGCACGTGCCCTATAGCAAAAATCTCTCAAAAAAATAAAAAATAAAAGACAGTGGCGGTGAATAGAAAAATAAGAAAACCTGTGAGCAAAGACAAATTTTGACACCAATGACCCTGTTTAATTAGCAAATAAGAACAAAATATCTACCCTATCCTCAATAAGCAGAAGCACCACTACAGAAAACAACAACAAAAATAAAACCCTCTCAGATACAGATTTTTTTCTTGGTGTTCACGTGGAATATTGTGTAGCCAACAGTACCTTTGCTTTTAAATTCACATATTTGTATCAGCTTTGGGTTGGTATTTTTAGAAAAGAGTTTTCAGAGTATAATTTTTATACCTGAATTTCAGTACAAGGAAATTCCTTTCTTACCAATAAAAGGATAGTGTTTGTTCTTATCACTGTAGACATCTGTACTGATGGCACAAAAAGCATTGGCATGCAAAACCACTGATATCTTAATACCTGTCTTTTTTAATTTTTTTTTACTACAAACATGAGAAAACACTTGTTTCACCTACGAATGTACTTGAAAAGTATTGATTGTATTAAATCTCTGCCCTACAAAGTGTGTCTTTGTAATATTGTAAATGACGTGGGATAACTTCATGGATGATGGATAATGGAGCCTGCTCCCACATGACTGGTAGCTTGCTTCAAATCCTGGCCCCACTGACTTGAAAAGCACTCCAGACGTGTATGTATGCATACCCAAGATCCCGCCAGAGGAGGGAGAAATCGTGGAGAAGGGATTACAGAGTGAGCTTGTTCCACTGGGAGGGTACTTTCTCCCTTTCCCTCTCTCCCTCCATTTTTTTCTGTCTCTCTGTTTCCTCGTGGCAAGGACATGCATGCTTTGGTAAATAAAAAAAAAAAAAAAATATATATATATATATTCTAAATGACAAGCTGTAGAGTATGTAAAAAGGCTTCCGATGCCCACCCAAAAATAAGGCTTATCAACAAAAACAGATGTGTAATTGTTTGATTTGCTAGCTAATCTAGCAACTTCGTTGTTACTTTTTTATTTTTAGAGAAACTTTTGCTATAGAATACGTGTGCTCACCAAAGAGTCAGAGAGAGACAGACAAAGAGACAGAAAGTGAGAAATCGCCCCCCAGGACAGATGGCCATCCCAGAATCTCTTCTCCATTCTCTTCTTGAGATTTTGGGCATGCACACACATACGCTCGGTGTGAGTTTTAAGCTACTGAGTCTGGTACTTGAACCATAGTCGACTTTGTGGGAATCCAGTGATGTAACCATTATGCATTTGCTGGTCCCTACAATTTTGTTGTTACTAACAATATAATAATTTTACCAAAAAGAGTAACTGACAAGCTAATGTACGGAGAATTTCACTTTGGTGAGTTAATAAACAACTCCTTACCTCAAGTAAAACAACTAAATGACGGTGAGGTGAATAGAAACAGAAGAGAACCTGTGAACGAAGACATTTGCTATTCATTGCCAATGATAATTTCAGGGGAAACTGAATTTGGGGAAACTTTCATCCACCATTATGAGTTTGACCTTTAAGAAACTACCGTTTGTCAAATTTTGGTATAACATCAAATTAGACTATGTCCAACTCTCTGAGAAGGATACTCCTTTTTTCCAATTACATATCTGTATGAGTCCACATTTTTTATATACTTCAATCAAAACCCATTATCACAACAGATTGATTGTAGAAGTAGAAATGAGAGAGAGAAAGGAGTGGGGGAAATCATGAAGTACAAAAACTAGTCATAGAGAAAGTATTAGCTCAATAAATTCTTGGTTGACTTAAGATTGGCTTATTGCTATCAGCTGGACTACTTTCAAAATTACAAACCTGATCACTGCTTCTAGAACCATACACTTCTAGCTTTATCATACTGCATGATGAAAATACATTGAATATAGTGTGTTAATGTAGAAGCCAGCACCTGGCATAGCGGTTAAAGCACTGGACTCCCACATGGCTGACCACGGTTCAAGTCCAAGATCAGGCAGCTTGAAACTTACACTGTTCACATATGCGTGCATGCCCCAAAGCCCCAGAGGAAAATAGAGGAGAAAAGATTGCAGCATGGCCATGCCCTCTAGGGGATGATTTCTTATATTCTCTCTCTCTGTTTCTCTGGCAAATGCACATGTCCTGTACCAAAACAAATTAATAAATGTAATTAGATTCTACAACTCACTGAAATACATAATGAACCAAATACTAAAATATTCTGAGCTTACTGTCAGGAAACAATTAGTATATTGCATTTGTGTTTTGAATTTCACTGAGTATAAATCTACATGGTTATTTAGAAACTTCTAAAACAGGAGGTTATTGGGAATGTGAAGCAATAGGTTTGATTAAATTGATGAATTTCTAGAATAAGACTCAAAATATATGAGAGGTAGATATCTCGATCACTCAAGTATGTTAGAATGATTTTTAAAAACATTTCTGTGGGTCCAACAGATGGCATGGTGGTTAAGATGTTAGATTCCCACATGGCTGACTATGGTTGAAGTCCAGGACCTGGAAGCTTAAAACTCACACTGGGCATGGGTATGTATGTGCCCAAAATCCTCAGAGGAGAAGGGATTGCAGCATGGCCATCCACTCTACGGGTGCTCTCTCACTTTCTCTCTCTGTCTCTCTCTGGTCTCTCTATCTCTCTTAGGTGAATACCCACAATCTATGGCAAAAATCTAGGGGGAAAAAGTTTATGTATAGAATTTGACTAGAAGTCAGTGAGAATATTAACACCATTTATTGCAGAACTTTGCTAGATCAACATCCTTACCCAAGATAATAGTAATATAGGGTGAAATTTAATCTAATGAATATTTATTAAGTAAGTCCCAACTAGTGGACTATATGCTGGGGATTAAAATGAAATGAACATTTCAGAGAAAAAGTATACATAATATAAGTATAAGAGGAAATCTAAGTACATTTCTGATTTATTAAGTTGGGGCACAAAAAACCCAGAACTTTTCCAAATCATTGATTTTATTTCTGCTACAAACATAACCTTTGAATTTTAGGAAAAGCATCAGTGCCACCAGTAGACTGAAATTTGTTTACTTTTCATGATTCATCTGCTCTTGCTTATGAAAGTTTTTCATTAAAATGAAAAATAAAATTTCAAATTCAGTTTATAGTCTCTCTAAGGAAGACATACGAATAGCCAAAAAGCATATGAGGAAATGCTCAACATCCCTCATCATAAGGGAGATGCAGATAAAAACTACAATGAGATACCACCTAACCCCCGTCAGAATGGCAAAGATTAAGAATATAAAAAGTGATAAGTGTTGGCGGGGATGTGGTGAAAAGGGAACCCTCCTACACTGTTGGTGGGAATGTAAACTAGTTCAACCACTGTGGAGAACAATATGGAGGTTCCTCAAAGATCTACAAATAGAACTACCATTCGATCCAGTAATCCCACTTCTGGGTATTTACCCAAAAGACAGGAGAACGCTCAGTCAGAAAAGTGCTTGCACATCAATGTTTATTGCAGCATTATTCACAATTGCCAAGACATGGAACCAACCTAAATGTCCACAAACTGATGAATGGATTGGAAAAGTGTGGTATATATACTCTATGGAATACTACTCAGCCATAAAAAATAACAAGGCCCTGGAATTTGATAGAAAGTGGTCAGATACGGAGGATATATTGCTGAGTGAAGTAAGCCAGGATATGAAAGAAAGATATTGTATGTATCCACTCAATATATACCGACTATCAGCATTCTATGATAGTGAAAAAAAATTGGAGGACATAAAAGCAGTGAAGATACTTAATGAGAATAGGACAGTGTGGAATGGGGGAAGTGAAGAGAAGAGGATAGAGAAAGATAACAAATGAACAATAGAGAGGTAGGACATTAGTGAGAAACAGATATGGCTTATTAACTGTTGATGTTGACATGTATAGTATTCTCAACTAGATTTGTCTGAGAAGTATTTCATGATGGGCAAAGTATTTGTACAAGCAACATGAGAAATAGCGATGGACTGTCTTAAAAAATAATTAGAATAATAATAATGATTGGGGAAAACATAGAAAAGATATTGAATGTTGAAGCGGGGAGATTAATGTCTCTGTACTGACTGACATGCATGGCATTCCCTTTTGAAAAAGTAATGTAATACAATGTAAAGTTATATGTAATTCAATGTAATATAAAGAAGAATACGATGATAATAAAAAAAAAAAAAAAAAAAAAAGAAATGTTAAATGGTAAAAAAAAAAAAAAAAAAAGGTATACTCCTTAAATATTCACTGAATAAATTATTAAACATTTCTTTGATAAATAATACAGTTAAAAAAAAAATTCAGTTTATAAATAATCCCAAATGAATTTATCTGTTGCTTATTATTTGTCAAAATAAGTTTCTGCAAAATTTTATAGTAATTCAGAATCCTTAAAACAAGGAAGATTTAGGACTATAAAATAATAGCTTCAATTAATTTGAATAATAAGTTCTATTTCTGCCAAAAGAAATAGCAAGGGTACAATATCAGTTCTATTAGCAAATTTATGCAAAAATAACTTCTATCCAATAAAGAGTAGGATGTAGTATACGTTCAACAGCTATTATTTTGAGGTCTGCTTATGATTAAGTTATTAAATATTATTTATGAACTAGAATTTCTTTAAAAGAAATTGATGTAAAAATCAATTTAAACAATATTTTATGCAAACATTCAATATATATTTATCCAGTGAATCTTAAGGGCTAGAAATCATTAGTGGTAAAAATGAAAAGAAAGATGAATAAGATATGTTTTCCCATACAGAGTTAAACATCCAAGCCATGATTCTCTAATTTTTCCAGTAGATGAAAACCATTTTGGCTTGATGCAATTGCACCAAAATTGGGTTCTTCAAATATACCTTTTAAAAAATCAGTACTTCTATTTATAGAGTTTAGCAAAGTGTTTGCTTATGACTAATAGGGGGAAAAAAGTCCAACACTGTGTTTTTTAGGTCAATAATTACCTTTTAAAATAGTTTTTAAAAAGCATTTCTAAAATTACAAAAACTGTACCTGAAAAATCTGTTATTTTTTCTGTTCACTAAATTTGTTGAATAGTGACAAAGGATTATATATACCTCAGTTCTAAACCTCTTTTCTTTTCCTTTGGCCAAAGACAAGAAATTATGGGACCAGCAGCTGGTGTAATGGCTATGTCACTTGACTCCTATGTAGTTGACTGGAGTTCAAGTCCTGGACCCGGTGGCTTAAACTCACGCCGGGCGCGTGTGCATGCGTGCCCAAGATCCCAAGAGGAGAAGAGAGAAGAAGGAATTGCCGAGTGGCCATACCCCCTGGGGGGTGATTTCTCACTTTCTGTCTCTCCGTCTCTCTCTGTCTTTCTAATGAGCGCATGCACCGTATAGCAAAAACCTCTCAAAAAAAAAAAAAAAAAAAAAAAAAGAAAGGACAAGAAATTATGGATAAATATTGAAATACTTAAATAATTCTCTTCTATTTTAATATTCACAAGCTGTTTTTTTTTAAATTTACCATTTTACACAATCTTTTATGAGCTGTCTACACCTTTACCTAGTGTATAAATATGTAAGAAATTAATATTTGGGTATTTGAGGTCAGTAAAGAGTTCTTAATTGTAAGACCAAAACAAAATAAAACAAAATAAACTTTCATAAACATTTCAAACCATTTGAAAGGGAAAAGAATAACAGTATTTTGAGAAATACATTCTTAGCAAAAGGATCTAGATGAAATTAGACCTAGCCATTCTGTACTTATTTCTTATTGAAAAATAACTCAAATTCCATATACATCAGGACTGATAAGATTTATTTCATAAGTCCATATTCATTTATTCATTCAGTAATTGTTGGTCAGCAACAATGTGGCAAAAAAGTGTAAATTATTAATTTGAAACACTAATAGAAATCAAATCTATTAATTACTTGTTGCCTCGTAGGAAAAAGTAGATATACTTTTATTCTAATGTACTGAAAGCATAAATTATGACAAGATTTGGCATATAAAAGACACAATTTCAAGACCAGCAGGTGGTGTGGTGGTTATGCAGTGGATTCTCACATGGTCAACACAGTTCAAGTCTCAAACCTGGCAGCTTGCTTTCTCACTTCCTCTCTGTCTCTCTCTGGTGAGTGCACATGCCCTAGAGCAAATTAAAAAGTAATAATAATAATAATTTAATTACATGAATAATTATTAAAAAACAAAAAACAGACTTAGAGCTCTAAAATTTATTAAGAAGTGAATAAAACAATTTAAATGTGTACAATTGTAAGATGGTGTGATAAAATACTACATTGAAAACAGTGCCTAATTTCCACATATTTTGATGGTATTAGGGAAGACTTGCACACTGTCTGAAATAAACTTCTAAATATGAAAAACAAGTGATTATATATTTGAAATAATATAATGAATATGAGGGAAAGGATTGAGTTAAAAAACAATCAAACTAAAAAGATGCAGAAAATATCCAGAAGTTTTGGAAGCATGACACAAAGGAAGTGAGACTGCATGAGACAGAATCTATTACGTCACTTATTATCTGTGTGACGTTGAGCAATTAGCCTTATCTTGTACAGAATAAGGCGAAACAATACTACTAACCTCCAAGGGTTATTTTAGGGATGAAGTCAGGTAATAGCTATAAAGTGCTTAAAGTTGTGCCCAACACGCGGCATATATTATCTATCATTATTAGAAGAGTTTTTATGGACTATCACTTTCACCTGGGGAAGGTTGAATTTTTATGGAATATTACTTTCAACTGTGCCCAACACCCAATAAATATTATCTATCATTCTAATAAGAGTTTTTATGGAATATCACTTTCAACAGGGGAAGGACTGAGTTTATATAAAATGTACAGATCCTAGCACCTAGATGGCTATTTCTTATGTCATTCTCTCATGAAATTAAGTGGAGCTTCTTGGAGAAATGATATATTCTAGGACTGAATAAGGAAATACACAGGAGAGAACTGGGTCATTTTGTAAGGACAGAAAATAAGAAAGATGTGCTAAAAGACTCAACAAAATAAAATCACAATGATGGCGTTTTATCAAAGAGATACAGGAGCCCAATGAAATAATATCCATTAATTCATACAGATAAAACATAAATGAATGTAAAGAATGAATGAATGAATGAGTAAGTAAATAGGAGAGGAGAGATGATGTTTCCTTGCAGAACAATTTCAAATGTAGCTATCCCCTAGGGAGGCGGTTTATGATTGCCACTGGTTTAAGTAAGGATATCTATGTGACTTCCTTCTAATGAATATAATACGAAAAAGGGAAAAGAGAGTCACTTGCAAGTGATGGAGTCTGACAGGTGCTATTTATAGCCAATATCAACAGGAATAGTCATGTTGATCATGTACTTCTAATATAATTTGATGAGAATGACACTTTACTGTGGCCTTTGACTCAAAACCATGTAATCCCAGTATGATCAAAGGGAAAGAATCAGAAAGAAAAACAAAAGAGAGTCTTTATTAAATATCAAATAAACCTACTAAGATGAGATGTGAAACTCCCACTGAATCACTTTCAAAAAAGTTCCTATTGAGACCAGCAGTTAGTGTAATGGCTATGGCGCTGGACTCCATGTAGTTGACTGCAATTCGAGTCCTGGATCCAGTGGTTTAAACTCACTCCAGGCGCGTGTGCATACGTGCCCAAGATCCCGAGAGGAGAATGGAGGAGAAGGGATTGCAGCAAGGCCATCCCCCCAGGGGATGATTTCTCGCTTTCTGTCTCTCTGTCTCTCTCTGTCTTTCTGGCGAGCATACGCGCCCTATAGCAAAAACTTCTCAAAAAAAAAAAAAAAAAGTTCCTATTGACTGGCTCTAATCACATGTTTATTACTTTTCTCATATAATGTAAAATAAGCTCTAATATATAGTGTTCACAAACTATCTTAAAGCAATACTCTGCGGATCATCAGATGGTGTAAGGGTAACGTTGCTGGACTCACCACACCATCAACTGTGTCTTGAATACCGGACCTGGTGGCTTAAAACTCATGCTAGGCTTGTGTGCATGCATGCCTGCCCAAAATCCCAAGAGGAGAATAGAGGAGAACAAATTGTGGTGTGGCCATCTCCCTGGGGGATGAATTCTCACTTTCTGTCTCTCTCAGTCTCTCTAGCAAGAACACACACCCTACAGCAAAAATCTCTCCAAAAAAAAAATAATAATAATATTGTGGATGTTGGAATTATTCTTTTAAAAACATGTCTGTGCCTTAGAGCCATTCATGTCTCAGTGAGAATGAGTTATGCTTATGGCTAACAGAGTGAGAACAGCAACAAACATTAGAAAAGCAAAACAATGGAGAATGAAGAAAATTGGCAATGGGAACTCAGTAAGAAAACAAATACTGCATGAGGGTATGTAGATAAAAATAAATGTGAGTATGAAAAAGGATAGTCTGTTATGAATTGCCTTTTTAGTTCCAGTAGACACTTCAGTTGTGTGTATGTGTTAAGGGGGGTAAGTAATTGCTGTTGTTATTTTGCATAGACCAACTGAGAGAGACATACCTTTAAAATTTTTAATTACTTGAAGATGAATGTTTAAAAACTGTAAGTGAGATACTTTCATAAGTGTGGTGCATATTTCCCTAGTACACATTATGAACCCAATGCTACTTAAAGACTTAAAAGTGAATCACTTTCGATTGATATATTTTCTTTGTCTTCTGAAGTATTAGATTTTCATAAGAACATAAAAAAGAAATACTAGATTATATTCTTCAACACTTCAACTTGAATCCATGGATTTAGAGTTAATGGTATCTCGGTATGCCCCATATTATATACAAAGTGTATGGTGTGACTTACAGCTTGTGTGAGTTTGACATGTATTGATACAATAGGCTGTTTATAGCCTACTTAAAGCCATTCCCAAGAAAAGGCCAGCCAGTGGCATAGTGATTATGGAGCCTGGATACCACAGGCTGACAGCATGGTTTGAGTCCCAGAACCAGTGGCTTGAGAAACACTCCAGGCACATGTGTATGTCCAACATCCTGAAAGAATGGAGGAAAAGGGATTGTGGCATGGCCAGCCCCCAGGAGAGTGCTTGAGAGTGCTTTCTCACTTTCTCTCCTGCTCTCACTCTCTCCATTGCTATCCTTTATCAAAAACTAATTAAACAAATACGTAAATGAATGAATGAATGAAACCAATTCCAAGAGAGAAATATTTGTCAGCAACTTTTCAAGTAGAAATAAAGTGATATTGATTCAAAAGCAGGAAGCTATGGAAAACTCTGTTCCCTGTTCTCTCTTGTAACTCATAAAACACTTTGGTTTAGAAAAGCCTGAGTAGTGGCAGGATGGTTGAGGGCGCTGGAGTCCCACATGGCCGACCGCAGTTTGAGTCCCAGGCCTGCCAGCTTGCTTTCTCACTCTCTCTCTCTCACTCTGTCCCTCTCTGGTCAAATTAAAATAAGTAAATAAATAAACAAATAAATTTAAATAAAATAATTATTCAAAAGAAAAGACAAAAAGCAAAGCCTGAGTCGGCACAACCACGTGGCTTGTGCAGATAAGATCTTAGCTGTACTTTATGGGCTGGTTGCACATGGGAGGGCCTGGTTAGGCCAGGCAGTGGCACATGACTGTGATCCCAGCAACTTGAGGAGGCTCGAGGTAGGAATATTGCTAGGGGGAGCCTGACATAGGCAACTTACCCACACTCTGAAAAAGAGCCAGGCATGTAGTACTTACCTAGAGTTCCAGCTAGGAGGCTAAATTGAAGCAGAAAAATCTGGATTGTGACAAAGAGAACCCTGTAATTAAAAAAAAAAAAAAAAAAAAAAAAAAAAAAGGAAAAAGCTAAATAAAGCCTGCAAAGAAGATGCTTGCTAGCCTTTCTTTAATTTTTCACTGTAGTCTTTCATGAATGTATTATATAAATAATGATATCCAGTGAAACTATGTGATATGGTGTACTTTGAACAATGCTGGTCTAGGAAAAAAAAAGTACTTGTATTATGAAATAGATTAAGAAGTGGGCTGGAAACTAGTGTTCTAGAGCCAGCAGCACTTTCTCTAAATTGTACCAATTTAGACAAATCTCTTAAAACTTCTATTTTGTTTCTTAATCTGGATGATTCTTAAATTATCTTGGCCTAAGAATATGATTTTATTTTGGAATGATTTTCAGAGTTGCATTGTACCAAGTAAGCTCATAATGGAGAATAATTACTTTTACTCTTTGTATTATTGGCCACGATGTTTTGGGATCTTATGTATTAGTAATATTTAATTATTTATTTACCTCTTTTAATAGAAAACGACTTCACTTTGCCAATTTATATTTAGACACATGGAATTAACAACGATATCCAAAATGTATGATATCATCATCATTTTATTCATGTAAATGTGTCTTAATAAAAATTCTTGGAAATTTAAGGCTAAGGAACACAAATTTTATTGTACAAATATATTTACTGTTTGTTTATATTCCCATTTTGTTAATAACCAACTTTGAATAGACTATTGTTAAGCCAAGAACTAGTTTTAGAAATTACTGCTTCCCTAAGTACAGATATTTCTAAGTTAACATAAAATTCTAAATAAGATATTTTATGTTTAAATTATTTCCAGAATTTGTTAATAGTTTTTCATATTTATCTGTACATGCAAATTAAGGAACACAGTAAATCTAACTTGTTTGTTCAGTGTAGTTCCCCTTAGCTAAGAATCAATCTCGATGCTTTGCACATTAAATCTTTTATATATTTTGGAGCTTAGGACTTTGTGCCAGTGACAATAAACACTTCCACATGTAATATATTACAGCACTGGTTGCTACCCTGGTATGCTTTCTCTTCCTCCTTGTACATGTCCTCTTCCTGCACCTCCTCCTCCTTCTCTTCCTCCTCTCTCTTTCTCTTTTTCTCTCTATAGAGAAGTTGCTGAATTTTAGTCGGGAGCACGAGTCATGGCTGTGATTTTCCACTTCTACTTTTGGACTCATAACGAAGGTTGGAGTAAAAGTCATGCTTATAATCAGCAGGTAATCTCTAAAAATGAAGCTTCTTGCTTTAGATTTCTTATTTTCCTGTTCTCACGGGCAGAATGTGAATATTACCATATCCTGACTTCAATTGTTCAGGCAAGGATGACTCCTTACAAAATGGCATACTAACAGTATAAAATAAATACAGGTCTTTGAATGGTTTCCAAAGGTTTGAAGCACTTATTCCTGACTCATGAGTGAGAATTGCATTTATCTTTTATTTAAACAATTGTATTTTGGCTTGATCTTGTAATAACATTAATGCTTAACTAATAAAGGTATCTGAGTAGCAAATAATTTTAGTCATTCAAAACAAAAAATTGGAAGATGAAAATAGAAGTAGTATTTATTAGGTAAATTTATTAGGTCTGCAAAATTTTTCTGCCTAATTTTGAGTTTTGAAAATAAATGTATTTTGTGATCAGCATTATGAATACAGAATTAAAGACTTATAAATTAGTTGATTAAGGTAGCTAGTTGATACTTAAAGTCAGAGTGACCAGACTGATAATAAAATATCCACTTTGGGTAGATATTTTAGCAATAAAATTGCATAATAGGAGAATAAAATATAATTCTTGACAGTAGCCAACAAATATATTTTTAATAAAAACCTTTTCCTTTGACCAGTGGATAGCATAGCTGGACTCCCACATGACCAATCATGGTTTGAGCCCTGGATCCAGTGACTTGAAGCTCACACTGGGTATGTGTGTGTGTGCCTGCCCAGAATTCCGTGAAGAAAATGGAGAGAAGATTGCAGCATGGCCATCCCCTTTGAGGAGTGATTTCTCACATGTCCTTTTATGGTCTCTGTCTCTTTCTCTCTCTTTCTCTCTCACTTTCCAGCAAGCACATGCACTCTAAGGTAAAGCACTTTAAAAACAACAGCAACAACAAACTCTTTCCTAAGTACAGAATCTTAGATTATGTCTGTTGGTCAAACATAACTTTACTAAATATAAATATATTAAAGAATTTGGCTATTATTTATTTTTTTGCCACCAGGGGAAAATACTGATAATAATTTGACCAGTTACAAATGAAGTGTTCACTAAGTTATCTAAAGGTGACAATCTTACATTAGTCTTTTCCAAATGAGTAATAGAACAATTGGGAAATATACATGGGAAAACATACTAATCAAAATACGATGTTATTCCTGGTTGAACTTGACAAGAGAATGTGACTTGTGATCATGCATTTTAGAATTCATTTGTCAGGAAAGTGAATTTGTAGGGCAGTCACCAAAAGAATCCTGATGTTCTTCACTTGTCAGTCATAGCAGTTCTTCAAGGCTGAGAAGGTCTGAAAAGACCTTGGGCTGGCCTGGGTTTTGATAGGAGAAAGCGGAAGATATGTTCTTAACGCTTCCAAAAAAGAATGCTTCTATTTTGTGAGCCCAATAGTGTGTGTTATAGGAGGGAAGTATTTCTCCTATTTGATTTTTTTCCACTTAATACATTGGGTTTCCTAAGCTTTGATTATTTTGTAGTGAAAATCTTTCTGCTGGGATCACAGGAGATTCCTGATCGGTTCCAGGTTGCCTAAGTTAGAGTATTGGGGTTGGAGTTAGAGGATGGCATTTATTCACTCTTCTCTCCTTCCAAATGCTTAGTTAACTGGGTAATTTAAACAAGAATCAAGGGGAATTTTAAACATCAGTTATTCTGACTAAAAACAAGTTTAATTAAACTTGTTTTTAACTGAAAGCCAAAAAATCAGATTTAATGCTACACTTTCCACATTAACCTTTGGACTTGAATGTAGTAATATTAGATTCTTCATAGTAAATACTTACCAAAAATCTATATGAAATATCCTTTCTTGTCTTAGAATGTATGCTCAAAAAACAAACAAATGATTTATGTTATTTACAAAAAACAAATGTGGCAGAGGGTTGTCTGACTCAAACACATTTCCCTTATCAGGAAGCTCAATGAAATGAAATGGAAGAGAGAAATCCCCTTCCAATGGAAAAAGTCCTGATTTCAGTTTTATGGATGGTAAGAGCTTGGGGAGAAAGAAAAATAATGTCTGTTGAATATAGAATTACTACATTACTGTTTTAGCAACTAGGCCAGGTATCTGAGTCTTACCAAGAAAAGGACATTTGCTTTTCTTTCGTTCAACTCTGTCATTGTAGCATGAAAAGAGCAGTTGTAGATAACATATGAACAAATTAAACGTTTTCAAAAACAGACTGCAGGCCACAGTTTTCTAATTCTTATTCTACTAAATGATTCAATTTAATCAACATTTTGTTAGCATTTATAGAACAACGAATTGTGGATTTTCTTCTTGTTAGATTACTTTTTTATCTTGAGATATGTTATTGAATAAGAGAAGTATTATCAATTTTGAATCATTATAGAGAGAAATATGTGAGATAAAATATTAAAAATTCTGAAAGGAAAAAAAAGAAGAAAATGAGGAAGGGTAAAGAAAATAATCAAAATCTAGATTTTCATTATGCCATGCATTTTGACTTAGAAACCATTTAGAAAATGACTTTAGTCACAGAGAGAGTTGGCCTAATGAATTAGTACATTAACACTAGCAGTCATAGGTTCATGACTAAACTGTTATTATTCTTGCCATTTGCAAAACTTACTTAGGGCTTCATTTTTGAGGCAACTGAATAAAAGGATTTAATTCCATTGCTGGCACTGACATTAATGGAATCCATTCATCTATCTTGCCATGCTCTGCTTAGAAATTTACATTTTAAGGCTTATACTGTATTTACAACATATTTATTATATGTGCTATGAGCTTGCTTAGGAGGAAAAAAAGGGGAGCAGACAGAACCTGAATTTATGGACTCTTGGATTATTTTAAAATGATTTTCATGAAAAATTTAATGTATTATATTTTCATTCTTAGCATCTATTTTCAGGAAATAGTTTCTGTAACACAGACTATTGTTCAAGACCAGATGACAAAAAGAATGAACCAAATTCTCCTTTGGTGATAAACTTCACTCCTCATTAATACAAAAAAAAAAAAAATCACTACTTCCATTTAAAAGAAGTTGAACTACACAAAATTCAATGTACTCAGATTTTGTCTGAATAAAATTTTTAATGCTTCAATTAAAACCAATGTGTAACAGGAATAAAATAAAAGTGCAGATTTTTTATAAAATTTCTAAATCCATATCAAATTGGCAATGTTAGGTCGATTATAAATTAGGTAGATGTTATCAATAGAGATCTTTCAAGTGAATTTTTTAAAAAACCTATACATCTGAAAGGATATATGGAATACCACTGAAACTGAGCTTAATTAAGAATGTTAAGTTGGTGGGGCTGGCAGATGGTGTAGCAGTTACATCACTAGATTCCCTTATGGCCAATCCAGTTGTAGTCCTGCACCTGGTGACTTGAAACTCAGAGCAGGCACCCGTTCACACATGCCCAGAATCCCAAGAGGAAAATGGAGAAGGAATTGTAGCATGAGCGTCTTCATGGGGGGAGGGATGATTTCTCACTTTCCCTCTCATTGTCTCTGTATTTGTCTCTTTCTCTCTCAGGTAAATGTGCATACCCTAAGGAAAGAAAACATCTTAAAAATTAAGTAAGTAAATAAATAAATACAGACTATTAAGTTGGAATTGACCCTGTTTTTTAGTGGTTAAGGGAACTGGTTCCCACATGGCAAACCATATGGTTCAAATTCTGGCTCCAGTGGCCTGAAAAACACTCTGAGACACATGTGCATGTGGCCTCAAAATCCCAACCTATGGGTACTTTCTCCCTGTTCTTTCTCTTTCTGTGTCTCTATCTTTCTCTGGAAAGTGTACGTACCCTGTGACAATGGAAAAAATTTTAAAAGATTAATTTAGGAAAATGTTACTCTGGGGAGACTGTGTTACTGGTTAAATATTTACTCTCTCTCCATTTGAAAGTGTCATACCCAACCACTGCCATGTCATTCATCATGCCTTTTGGAAAAGAAGTATAACTCTTTATCCCATTGATGTTAGTGTTGGTCACTTGACGTTTTTTGGCCAACAGCCCATGAGTAAATCGGATATATATATTTTCCTCCATCACATTTCTATTATCTGCCTTGCACTTACGCAACATGATCAGCATGTAACATATGTAGGCTGTTTTGTCTGAGCAATGAGATCTGAAACAACCCATAGAATATGACACATGTAAGTGAGAAACTTTGCTATTTTAAAAGCTAATAAATATGAGATCATTTGTTAATATAGTTCAGCTTGCAAAAAGACTCATTTATTCATCACTCATTTTATGATAAGATAGTGTGTGGGTATAAGTCACTGACACTGTAGAAACTAAAGAGAAGAAGTCAGATTTCTAACGGTATTATTAATAATTGCCACTTACTGTTTGTGGCAATTTATTTTACCTATAGTTTCTCTGAGATTATGTAGAGGACTGACATATTGTTAAATACACAATATTCCCTGGGCTTTCCTGAGAAGTCATGTTTAGTCTTTTACTATGAGTATTTTTCCATGAGGGTCTTCATATTCTTAGAAATTTGTCTCAGCTTAGCTTTTAAGAAGTACCTTGGGGACCAGCAGTTAGCGTAATGGCTGTGTCACTGGACTCCCATGTAGTCGACTGCGTTTCACGTCCTGGACCTGGTGGCTTAAACTCATGCCGGGCACATGTGCGTACGTGCCCAAGATCCCGAGAGGAGAATGGAGGAGAAGGGATTGTGGCGTGGCCATCCCCCCTGGGGGGTGATTTCTTGCTTTCTGTCTCTCTGTCTCTCTCTGTCTGTCTGGCGAGCACACGTGCCCTATAGCAAAAACCTCTCAAAAAAAAAAAAAAAAAGTACCTTAGATTGGTAGTTATACTGATCTACAAATGTGTCCTTCTAGACAGGGAAGATACTTAGTTATAATTATAAAAATGTCAAGCTTTATTGCCCTCCACTTAGATTATTCTGATTCTTATGTTGTACTTATGTTTGGAAGTCCAATGATTATGTAGAGAATCCAGAAATAAACTCAACAACATACAAACAATGGAAATTTCAGAAAAGTCACAAGACATTTCAATGGGGGAAAAAGTATTTTCTATAAATGGTGCTGGGAAAACTGGAAATAACCATGTGGAAAAATGAAAACAAAACCCAGTCTCTAGCTATTTACAAAAATAACTCAAACTAAATCAAAGACTTAAACACAAAGGCTGAAACTATAAAACCACTTGAAAAAATAGAGAGGAAACACTTCGAGATGTTGGAGTAGGCAAAGATTTCTCAAATAAGATCCGTAGGGCATGGATGAGAATTCTGAAAGTAAAAAAAAAAAAAAAAAAAAAAAAAAAAAAAAAAAAAGACATTATATCAAGCTAAAAATCTTCTGCACAGCCAAGAAAACAATAAACAGAATAAAGATGCAACTCATAGAATGAGAGAAAATATTTGCATACCAGAAGTTCCAAAAAGGGGTAGCGGATATTTGGGAGAAAATGGACAACAGAATCCCTGTAAACATGTGGACAGAGTTACGGAATTGTACGCCATGAGAGAGTAAACATGTTGCTGACAATTCAACATTTTTTTACTTCTAAAAAAATAAGAGTAAAACTATTTATCAAATTCATACAACATTATATAATGTCCAGTGTTGAAGATTTTTATATCCTTGATTTGATTATTACACACTGAAAGTATGTTTTGAAAAACCATGTGTACCTCACAAAATTTACAATCATTATTTTTAAACATGAATCATAATTTAAAATTAAAAGAAGAATATCAATAATTATAAATTCTACATTTTATAACAAGAAAGCACTGGAAAACTCACCTTCTCTATTCTATTTTGCATATTAAGAAATTGAAGCTAGATGACTGAATTGCTTGCATGCCCAAAACCCCTAGAGGAGAATGGAGGAGAAGGGATTGAGGCATAGCCATCCTCACAGAGAGAGTAATTTCTCACTTTCTATCTCTCTGTCTCTGTCTGTCTCTCAAGTGAGCAAATACACCCTATAGCAAAACTCTCTCCAAAAATAAAAATAAAATTAAGATTCAGTTAGGGCCACACATAGTATTCTAGTGTCATAGACCCAAAATTCTGGATCACTATTCAACCATGTTCATATTCTACTATTTAATCTTAATTACTCTATTTTTGTTATCTATTTCCATAGCTTTTTCATTTGCAGTAGTTCTCTGAATTATGTCACACACATCTAAGCTCAAAACTCTGATGTATTTCCATCTTATTAAGATTAAAGCCATTCTGGAACCAGCAGTTGGCATAATGGCTATGTTGCTAGACTCCCATGTAGTCAATCGTGGTTTGAGTCCCAGACCTTGTGGCTTAAACTCACACCAGGCGTGTGAGTGCCCAAGATCCTGAGAGGAGAATGGAGGAGAAGGGATTGCAGCATGGCCATACCCACTGGAGTTGATTTCTCGCTTTCTGTCTCTCTCTGTCTTTCTGGCAAGTGTATGCGCCCTATAGTAAAACCTCTAAAAAAAAAAAAAAAAATTAAAGCTGTCCTTATCCTGGCTTTCAAGGTTCTACATAAACTAGTTCCTCTCCTACCTCCTGAACTCAAGACAAATTCAATGCAACTATTTATTTGGAAGAATTTTACTGGAAAAATGAGGACGGAGGTCAAGATCCTTGAAATGAATATAAAGTCATTTAGAGGAATGAATTGAAAGGTGGGGGAAAGATAGAAAAGATAAGAAGGTAAATTGGAGGGCACAAAGGTGAATCTCATTTATTTTAATATGTCACTTAAGGATGAACCCTATTAATAATAATAATAGCAACCATTTATGGACAGCTCACTGTCTTAGACTTTGTGGTAACAACTTTACATATCTATATAAAGCCATCTTAGTGTGATATCAGACAAGATATTTTTTTACCACAATGTTATTAATGGCAAAAAAAATGAGAATAACATATTTAAGTACATCTAATAAATGCTAGATTTTTAAATACACTTAATGAAAGAAGTATCAAAATTGAATTTTTCTAAAATTCCCTAGGCCTTACTAATCAAGTTACTATGCTACATTGTTTCCTAGTAAATTCTAGGGAAAAGATTCCTTCAAATAATACTCTTTAGAAGAATACCCTTGTCATAAAGCTACTGGACCATTTTATCTTCCTGTCTCACTGTCTCTTATTTTCAGTTTTATTTAATTTATAGTGAATTAGTAACATGTTTCTACTCATTAAACATATTTGGTACTTTAAAAAATGTTCGTGGGACCAGCAGATGGCATGTTTATGTCACTGGACTCCCACTTAGTTTACCACAGTTAGAGTCCCAGATCTGGCAGCTCAAAACTCATGCTGGGCACGTGCTCACGTGTGCCCAAAATCCTGAGAGGAAAATTAAGGAGAAGGGACTGTGGCATGGCAATCCTCCCTGGGGGGTGATTTCTCGCTTACCATTTCTCTGTCTCCCCAGCAAGTACATGTGTCCTACAGCAAAAACTTCTCTTAAAAAAAAAAAAAAAGGTTTTGTAATTCATTTTCTTAATTATGTCAAGAGGGCAAGCAGAAAGAGAGTTTAATGAATGAATTACAATTATGAACTTACTTTAACCTGTGGCTGATTTAAAAGTATCTACTTTTCTTTTTAAATATACTTTAATTAGATAATTAGATATAATTCTTTTAAATTAAATTAAGGATACTTTTAAATGTGTGATGTCTGAAAGCTGTATGAGTAACACCAGTTCATTTAAATTAAGTCAGCCTGAATTTCTATGGCAGAAAACCATCACTGGGGCCGGCAGGTGGCATGGTGGGTAAGAGTGTTGGACTTCCACATGGCTGGACCATGGCTCAAATCCTGGATCCAGCGGCTTCCTTCCTTCTTCACTTTTCCTCTTTCTCTCTCTCACTCTGTCCTTCTCTGGTCAAATTTAAATAAATAAGTAAATAAATAAAATTCAATAAAATAATTCTAAAAAAAATCATAAATGTATGCAGAGAATTTGACACTCAGACCACAGGAATTGTGTAAAGAAAACTATGAATAACTCTGCTGTTCATAAACACTGTCTGAGACATACATCTCCATGACATTTTCTTGAGCAAAGAACAGTTCCTCAGAGACATAAGCTTTTATAAATCCATTAAAATGATATTTTGTGAGCTGCTACCTCCATTTTCCAAATACTTGCTCAGTATTCCTGAAGGCTTGCAATACATTTTTATTTGACTTCTCAGTCACTTAAATAATTTCTGATATTTCAAATGGAGGAAATAAACTTCCATTTTTATTTTACAATGTAAAAGTGAACTTTATCATTTTATTTTCATCTAAGAACTAACGTTTTTGTTCAAATGATTTCTGAATAATAACTATATATTATCTTACATAGCACATAGATGGAGTATGATTATGTCTCTGCCAGTTGGCATCTGTTCACCTCAGCCAACATCACTGCCTTTTGAACAAATGTCTCTGATTACTATAGACAGACACACTAATCACAGATTACATGGCAGGGGTGAAAAGAGCATACATTTTCTCAGAATCCACTCAACAATATGTGCATTACTTATTGTTCTATTTGCAAATCAAATGCTATCTTTTTTTTTTTTTTTTTTTTTTTTTTTGAGAGGTTTTTGCCATAGGGTGCATGTGCTCGCCAAAAAGACAGAAAGAGATAGAGAGACAGAAAGCGAGAAATCACCGCCTGGGGGGATGGCCACGTTGTAATCCCTCCTCCTCCATTCTCCTCTCGGGATCTTGGGCACACATGCACATGTGCCCGACGTGAGTTTAAGCCACCAGGTCCAGGACTCGAACCGCTGTCGATTACATGGGAGTCCACCGACATAGCCATCATACCAACTGCTGGAACCATGAAATGGTATCTTTACCAGAAGAAAATATAAGTCCCTATTTTTTTAAGTTTCATAGTACAATGGAGACATCATTTGACTTAGAATATTTACATAGTGTGGTACATATCCTCTTAAAAATATTCCACTTTCTAGCATGGTTTAAAATGCCCAGCTGTATTAAAGCTATATGTCAAATTCTACGAAGAAATTACCCACAATAAAAACAGAGAATTTGTTGTGTTAAAGCTTAAATATACACATTCAGTGTTTACTGGGCTCTCTTGAGAGAAAATCATTGGAATCACCAAGCACGGAAATGGCATCAACTGAAATACCTCAGTGGCATCGAATGGGAGTTATTCATTATATGGCTCCCTAATTTTTAAAATGTACGTAAATCTTTGCAAACCCCTGCCTTTTTGTTGTTGCTTGTTTCATGTGTCCTTGTAGCATGTATAAAATTTACTCTTGTACAGTTTAGGAATGGTTGTCATTCTATGCAATGATGGTAGGGTTAACTGGGCCTAACGTTAGTATCTTAACATTTATTATAGTATAGTTTTGGCAGCTTTATTAAGATTTAATTTATATACCATGGAGTTTTTCATCTAAAATGTATAGTTCAGAGGCAGCTTGTGGTGAAATGGTTAAGGGAGCTTGATCCTAAGTGGTCAACTATGTGATTCGAATCCTAGACCCATGGTTTGAGAAACAAGCTGGGCACGTTTATGTGCCCAAAAGTCTTGAAGGTAAGACAGATGTACAAGGGACTGTGGCATGACCATTCCTTCTGGGAAGTGTTTTTTACTTTCCCTCTCACCAGTGAGTGCGCATGCCCTCTTGGCAAAAATTTCAGAAACGAAGTGTATTTCAAAACCTTTTAGTATATTCCCAGAGATTTGTAATGACCACTGTAATCTATTTTAGAACACACTAGTAACCCTTAGACTCATTAGCAGAAACTCCTCATGCCTCATCCTTAACACACACATAGTCTCAAGTTCTCCTTTCAAGAGTATTGATACCAGGCCCTTTCAAGAGCATTTTTCTTTTCACTAGTATTAGATTTGTGATTGACAGATACATTTGTATTTTATTAATCAAATACAACATGAGGTTTGAAAGTATGTGTGCATTGTAGAATGACTATATCTAGCTAATTCATATATGCATTCTTCGCATACCTTTGTTTGGGGTGGGATGACCTAAGAACTACTCTCTTAGCAATTTTTCAATACAATATATTTTAATAATGATAGTCACCATATTGTACAACAGATGTCTTGAATTTATTCCTCTCATTAAACATAAATTTTCTATGCTTTGACCAACCTATACCTAATTCTCCCTTCAACTGACTCAACCATTGGTAACCACCTTTGTAATCTCCAGTTCTATGACTTCAGTTCTTTAGATTCCAAGTATAATGAGATCTTGCAATATGTTTCACTCTGCTTTACTTCACTTCACATAATGTCTTCTGGATACATCCATGTTGTCACAAATGACAGGTTTTCCTTCTTTTATGTCTGGGTAGGATTCATTACGTAGGTATACTGCCTTTTCTTTTTTTCATCCACTGATACACACTGAGATTGTTCATCCCTTGATGGATGCTTAGGTGGTTTCCATACTTTAGCTATAGTGAATAATGTTCCACTAAACATGGGAATACAAATACTGCTTCAACATAATAGAGGTCATTTCCTTTGGCTACATACCCAGTACTGGGATTGCTGTATAATATGGTAGGTCTATTCCAAATTTTTTGAAAAATAGTCTTACTATTTTCTGTAGTGACTGTACTGATTTATTTACATTCTCAAATATAGTTTGGATTCCAAAGACAGTTCGAGGGTTTCCTTTTGTCCACATACTTGCTAATACTTATTTTTATTGTTTTGTTAATAATAATTCTAGGGGACGGCAGGAGGTGTGATTGTTAAGGGTGTTGGACTCTCACATGGTCAACTGTGGTTTGAATCTCAGATCTGGCGGCTTACTTTCTCGCTTTCTCTCTCTCTCCCTATCTGGTCAAATTAAAAGAAAGAAGAAAGAAAGAAAGAAAGAAAGAAAGAAAGAAAGAAAGAAAGAAAGAAAGAAAGAAAATTAAATAAAATAACTCTAAAAATTAATAATTCTAATAGTTATGAAGTAATATCTCAAAGTGACTTCAATTGCTTTTCTCTGATGATAAGTAATCATTAAAGAAAGTGATCATTAGTTGAGCATTCTTTTCATGTAAGTGTTGACCATTTCTATTTTCTTTATTTTTTGAGAAGTATCCGCGATACTTCTCAAAAGCGCACCCTAGCGTGCGCTTGCCAGAAAGACAGAGAGAGACAGAGAGACAGAATGTGAGAAATCACCCCCCAGGGGGGATGGCCACACCGCAATCCCTTCTCCATTCTCCTCTCTGGATCTTGGGCACGTACACACACGCGCCCGGCGTGAGTTTAAGCCACCAGTCTGGGACTCAAACTGCGGTCTACTACATGGGAGTCCAGCGACATAGCCATTAGGCTAACTGCTGGTCCTGACTGAATTTCTTATTTCTTGGCACTTTAGGGGCATCTCAGCTGTGACTAGCATCCCAATCCTACTCTATTTTTTCTTTAACGCCTATGTTTCCAGTATATTTATTTTCAGCTTAAGTATGTGAGTCCTTTTCTGTCAATTAAACAAATAGTGTTTTCTGACATGTGCAAACAAACTATGGACTAGATGCTATGTAATAGAGAAGAGAAACGAAATCTTTTTTTTTTTAATCTAATAGTTATCCCAGAAAAGACGCTTTATCTACATATTTGCTGATACCCCATTCTGGTTGATGTTAATCAAGATTCTTCAACTCCAGATGAAATAAAAAATAGCTAACTTATAGCTAATTTACCTGAAGAAGAAAGATCCAGAAAAACCTTTGCAACATTTCCAGTCCTTTTACACATGATGTAGGTCCTTTTCTAGTAGATAGCTTAAGATTGGGCAGCAGAATTCCCCGAGTACTTTTAAAACTTTCTTTTCCCCCTCAAACTCATAGCTTTTAAAATTGAAGAACAGGTTAATTCTATATAAAATGCCTAGTTCCTTCATTCACGTTGCTTATAAAGTATTACAGGGGCTGGCAGGTGGTGGTGAAGGCACTAGAGACTCCCACATGGCCCACCGAGGTTTGAGTCCTGTACCTGGCAACTTGCTTTCTCACTCTCCCTCTCTCTTTCTGCCTTTCTCTGGTCAAATTTAATAATAATAATAATAGTAATAATGAATAAAATAAAATTAAATAATTATAAAAAATTATTACAGCCCATTTCTGCCTTATTGTGATGTTATTTTTCATTATTCTTCTGTCATTTTAAGTTATTTTCTTTTACTTTACAAAGTTATTCAATTTTTTTCTGGCCAGGAAATCTTATAAATTATATATTTTTCAATCTAATACTTTTACTAAAATATATTATGATGTTTATTTTGGGCTTACTTTTCCAAGTACCTGGTGAACCTTTCAAATATATAAATATACATACTTTACTGACTTTGGAAAATATTCTTGAATTAAAGGTTTAAGTATTGATTTTTCTTATTTTTTTCTAAGAATTCCAATATAACAAATGCTATTTTTTCTTTCCTGTATTCTGTTTCATTACCTTTTTTCTGAACCTTTTTATTTATTCCTTTATCTCATTTTTATATCTTTGTTATTTTATGTTTTTCCTCCAAGTCCCTTGTAAATTAATTAAGCTTTTTTTCCTCAACGTGCCTTATTTTAATTCCTTATTTTTTTTAGTCTAATCTCTTTGGGCACATTGGAATTTATTTTAAGCATAATTTTATACTTTGTTTCTTCCCTATGTTTAATCAATTCTATTTTCATTTTTTTCTATCTTGGGTCTATTCCTTTATGTTCAGCTACCTAGAAGCCCTGATAGGATAATGGTTAATATTTGTTTAAAAATCAGCATTTATTAATGTGCTTAATAAATACAAAAAGATTAATTAAAGTAGGATGAAATGATATCTATAGAATAAGACAAGCAGTAGTATTTCTTTTCTTTTTTAAAGAATTACTTTATTTAACTTATTTATTTATTTACTTATTTTTAAATATGATCAGAGAGGGACAGAGAGAGAGAGAAAGAGAGAGAGAGATAATGTGAAAGCAAGCCGTCAAGTTCAGGACTTAAACTGTTGTTGGCCATGGATGAGTCTAGCGCCCCAACCACCATACCACCTGCTGATTCCTGACAAGCAGTAGTATTTCTAAAGTTATATAACCAATTTTTAATTATTGTTAGAATGTTTTGAACTCTTTCAAACAGAGCAGGAAAACTATGAAACTTGCTATTTTTTAAGAGAGAGATTTTTGCGATACAGTGTATGCTCACTAGAGAGACAGAGAAAAAGAAAGCAAGAAATAATCCCCAGCAGGGGTGGCCAAACCACAATCCCTTCTCCTCCATTCTCCTCTTAGGATTTTGGGCACACATGCACATGTGCCTGGCATGAGTTTTCAGCTACTGGGTCTGGGACTTGAACCATGGTCAACTACCTGGGAGACCAGTGACATAACCATTAGGCCATCTGCTGGTCCCAAAAAACTATGAAATTTTTAAGGTGTTAATAAAAGGTCTTTCTTTGTCTCAGGATACACAATAGCAGTAGCTGGAGAGGATTCAATAAGTCTAGTATCTTTATGAAAAAGGAAACACAACAGTCTAGCTCTATTAGAATGCCCCCATATTGAATATTCAACATTTAGGTTTTTTCCAGCTAAATTGCTCACTAATAAATTAACTATAAATTGTAGATTGTTTGAGTTAAAACTGTGATAGGCAGCTATCTCAATTCTGAAAAAGAAAAAGGCCACCAAACAACACTGGTCATTTAGAAATGCTATTAACAATTTGTCTACTCGAAAGATCTTAATGCCAATGGGAGAAATGGCATTCTACTTATTTTATTACTTAAGACAGCCATTAAATTATTCAAATGGAGAAAATTCAACACTAAATCAAGACTGTGGCATTCAATATGGTTTGAAAAGTAAACACCAGGGAAAAAGAGAAGGGAAAGAATGAAAATGATATAGGCTTAATATAAGCAAATTCATGGGTCATTTACTCTGAAAAGCTCTAGTCAGTTGGTTATCATTGTAACTTGTGGCTAAGTATTTCAGTACTTCCAGAGTGTAGAATTTTAGTACAAATACTTAGACTTAAACAGTTTGAACTCATTAACATTTACTAGGTACTTCATTATGCTGGGCATATGGAAATAAAATATAAAGGTGAAAAACAATTACTTATTACCCAGCGTATTTCAGGAAAAAAAATTAAGTGGCATAACCATAGGTTCTATATTAAGAGTTTATCTAATATGGGCACAGACTTATCTATGATTTTAAGAAGTAGAGTGATGGGGAACCAGCAGTTAGTGTAATGGCTATGTCGCTGGACTCCCACGTAGTCTACCGCGGTTCGTGTCCAGGATCCAGTGGCTTAAAACTCACGCCGGGCATGTGTGTGTGTGTGCCCAAGATCCCGAGAGGAGAATGGAGGAGAAGGGATTGTGGCGTGACCATCCCCCCTGGGGGGTGATTTCTCGCTTTCTGTCTCTTTGTATCTCTCTGTCTGTCTGGCAAGCGCACGTGCCCTATAGCAAAAACCTCTCCAAAATAAATAAATAAATAAATAAAATCAGTAGAGTGATGAATAAATATATGTTATGAAAACACAAAAGAGTGATACAATATTAGGTAGTGAGGTAACCTATATACAGGAAGTGTACTTGATTGATACCAACACTTAGAGTAGGGGTACAATTTTAAACCAGATTTTAAAACATGGGCAAAGGACCCAATAGACATTTTTCTAAAGAAGACCCACAAAAGGCCACAGGCCACGTAAATCAAAGCCACAGTGAGATATCACCTTACACCTGTTAAAATGATTATTATCAAAAAGTTAAAAGACAACAAAGGATGTGAAGAAAAAGGAATCCATGTACCCCATTAGTAAAAGTAGATTGCTGCAGCTATTTTGGAAAACAGAATGGAAATTTCTAAGTAAATTAAATGCAATCCAAAAATCCCATATCTGAGTATGTGTATATATATATGTATATATATACGTACATCTTTATACATATATATATATATATATATATATATATATATATATATATATATAAATAATAGTTACTATCTTGAACAGTTATCTGCAGTACTAAGTGCATTGCAACATTATCCACAATAGCCAAGATATGAAAACAAAGACTACATATATCCTACTCCTGGTTTTCTTATTAGTAATATATTAGTTTGGCACATTTGTTACAATGAATAAATCAATATTGCTGTATTTTCATGACCTAAAGTTCATATTTCATTATTCTGATACTCTTGAGTTTTGACTAATGCATATTTTCTGTATTATGTATGCTTTAATGCCTACTACATCTATTATATAGTACTTTAAAATTTTTGTTAAAAGGTACCAGTGTGAGCCAGAGATACAAAGAGGAGAGGGAAAAATCATCTCCCAGCGGTGTGTGGTCATGCCACCATCTCATTTCCTCCATCTCTTTTTCATTTTGGGATTTTGAGCATGCACACAGACATGCCTGACATTTTTCTCAACTGTGGGGTCTTAGACTCCAACCACACCATCAGCCACACAGGATCCAGCTGCCTTTACCCCCAGGATACAGGCTGACCCTATTATATTGGTGTTTTTAAGGTGAGAGAAGAAAAAAAGTCAATTGATTCTGAATAAGAAAATCTACATTGTTTTAAATCACTATTAGCTCAATTTTATCCCCCAGTAGAATCTTGTGTTCTCCTTTGAAATTCTAAAAAAAAAACCAAAAAACAAAAACAAAACATAATAAGTAAAAGAGTTCAAAACTACTTATGTTTTCTATCAAAAATTGGTAACTTAGAAAAATAACAAATATTTATGCATGAGGTTTTCTGAGCAAAGCATTGATTTTTGACTTTCCAGAAAGATGTGGGGTTTGTAAATTCAGACCTGGCACTCTGGTATTAGGTTTAATTTTCCCTGCTGCGCCCTATTCAGAGGGGCAGTATCACTGGGATCCAGCCTCCACAAACTCACAGATTACTTTGTGAGAAAATCTGCTTTGTATCTTAACAGCTAGCTGCATTTCATCATTTTTGTTAGAAAAGTTTTCTTCGAAAGTCTAACGGGTGTGGGATTTCAGCACATATGAATTTGTGGCTCCCTCTTTCCTTTGGCAGTACCTGCATCAGCGTGGCATAGTTATACCTCTTTGTATGGGCAGAAGCTTGCACGGGAGGAAATGAAACTCTTTTTCTTTATCTGATTCATAGAGCTTGATACTGATATTGAGAAAACCAATGTTTAATTGAGAAGATGGTCTAATTAAAGAAAGAAACTCGTTCAATATTTAAGTGGTAAGTTCTCTTTTGATGTTGAATCTTTAGTATGAGAAATTCAGAAAAAAATTATGATAATACATAAAAAATACACAAAAAAGAAATTCAGTAAGTTCAAACTGTAATATTGCTAAGAGACAATCAGTAAAGTGATATAATTTCCATAATAAGAATCTAAGGAAAAGAGATCAACTATCTTCCCAAAGATAATGTCAAATAATGTGTTTAAAAAAAAAAAAACAAGATTAACACCAATCTTTTCCTATTTTCCGTCTCCCCATATAATTCAGGCTCTAAATTGTGCCAAAATAGACAAATGTAGCTGTTTAATTAAACATTACAAACTTATATACTGTTTCAATTTTCCAAATTTAATTTAGTAAGACTAAAAAAATCAGAAAAGAGATCAAGAGGCCTGTCTATTTTTCTATAACCTATCTCCTTACTTCCTTACATCCTGGTGCCTTCCTTTCAGGGACCCTCATTTCACCCTGCTACCTGGTGTACAAAATGTATAGCTTAGTAGTGCATCTACTTTAACAGTGTGTTAGACTGCAGTAGACAGGGTGACAGAAAGGAATGGCACTAGAGAAGAAGGTAGAGCAAGGGAAAGGTCATCAGAAGGAACCCCTAAATAAGTCATTTAGGATCATCATTAATAAAAACACTTCCTAAGGCCAACAGGTGGCATAGTGGTTAAGGTGTACTCCTGCATGGCCAATTGCAGTTTAAGTCCTGGACCCAGCAGCTTGAAAAATCATACCAAATATGAACATGTGCATGCCCAAAGTCCCAAGAAGAGAATGGAGGAGAAGGGATTGTAGCAAGGCCATCCCCACTGGGGGATGATTTCTCACTTTCCCTCTCTCTGTCTGTCTCTCTCTCTCTCTGGTAAGCACATGAGTCCTATGGCAAAACAAAACAAAACAAAACAAAAAAACACAAAACTTCCTATATTACCATCTCCATCAAACTCAGTCTAAAGTTTGGCAACTTCCACTGGGCCACTTGAAAGGCCCATTGTAATCTCATTAATTCCAGATATTTCAATATTTTCCATAAACACTCCTTTTATCTTTTTATATGAAGTTTGGAATTAGACTCCACTCGTAGGTAGGTAGAACAGGGGCTCCCTCTGAAGGAGTTACTGTACTTTTGCTTTCTATGCGCTGGTAAATGTTCATTATTCCTCCATTACAAGTCTCAGAGGAACTTATGACTCCCTCTTGCTGGACTAAAATACCAAAACCTGTCACTGGAGCACAAAGAAGGAAATCTCCACCATTAACTAAAACAAAAGAGATATCTGGCCCCCTCCAGGAATTAGAATTAACTTAAGACTCCCAGGTATCTTTAGTTCCATGACCTGGGCTGATAACCCATTTCAAAGTAAAACAGGTCATGTTAGCCCTAGGTCCTCTTCCTTCCACTGCATTGAAAACTTTTCCTCCTTCAAGAAAACTCGGCTTGCTATTCTCTCCATCTGTCCACATTTTTAACTCCTAGTGAAAGTAGAACAAGAACCAACATGGGTGTTGGGCCTGATCATTGTGACACCCTCATGTTAGATATGGTGCCAAAACCTGGGAGACCTCAACTCAAAAGAGATTTAAGAAAAACAGGCCTTTATCTTCTTTTTCTTCTTGAGATTCTTGTGCCTGTAGTTTAATCTACCAGATGAAAACACTGGGCATCTGTCAATCAATTAAATGCACTTAGTGCAGTTGCTGGTCTTAAAGTCTCTGATGACGGATTTGCCAAGAAGCATTCAGTTGTTCCCCCGTTGCTGGTAACAGTGATGATAAGGTTGGCTGTTTTGTGACTCGGTTTCTTTTCTGGGATCTTAACCATCATGTGTGAAGGTGAATGTTCTTGGGGTAACTGACAATGCGTACCAGAGATACTCTTTGGTATATCCTGAAAGTCCTGGGAATTTGAAGCCGTCCCCAACAGCCCATCTGGTGATGGAGGAGATTCTCCCCTTTCCTTTCCTTTCCTCAGACTTTTCTCTCATTCATTATTGAGGAGTATTCCTCTTCAGGGTAACAGTAGGTCTCCATGACTGATGACCCGAGGCCAGAACATTTCCATAAATTTGTCATGGCTCTTTTCTATCATTTGCATCACAGTATCTCTCTGGTAGATTTCCAGTTTGTATCAAATTTGCTCTTACGTGGAAACTCTGAATTCTTCCTCTCTGGCCTGAGGAGACCTATAGAGACTCCTTCTCCTTCTGCCTGTAGCTTGTGCAAATTAGTCTAAAAGGATTAGGAAAAAATATTCAAATTCCCTTCCCCAATTCTTTTCCCCTAGTCTTAGTGTTCTCTCAGAAGCCCAATCACATATGCTACCTAAGTGCAGGCATTTACTGAATGCGGCCCTTTCTGGTCCCAGAACAAATTAGTGACTTGTCATCTTTTTCTCTTAGAAGGACTAGGGGGATGCTCTTAGTCTAAGGGGAGTGGGAGAAATAGGTATTAAAGCCTGCTTTGTCTCTTTCTTCCAGGAACCTGCCACTACATAATTAAAAGCAACAAGAACGACAACAACAACAAAAATGCTCTTTTCCTACTGTCAATATGTATCAAACCTACCATATTCTGATATTATTATTATTATTATTATTATTAGAGATATTTTTGCTATAAGGCATGTGGGCTTGCTGGAGAGACAGAGATAGACAAAAAGACAGAAAGAGAAATCATGCCCCCAGGGAGGATGGCCATACCGCAGTCCCTTCTCCTCTAGGGATTTTGGGCATGCACGCACACGTGCCTGGTGTGAGTTTTTTTAAGTCATTAGGTCTGGATTCAAATCATGGTCAACTATGTGGGAGTTCAGTGAACCAACCATTATGCCATCTGCTGGTCCCAACATTATTTTTTTTAACTGTCAGTGGGCATTTGTGCTCACCAGAAAAAGACAAAGAGATGGAGAGAGAAAGAGAAATAGAAAGAAAGCACCATCTAAATGGAGCATGCTCATTCTGCAATCCCTTCTCCTTCATTTCTCCACCCCATAGAAACCTTGAGCATGCACCCACATATCCCTGGCGTGTTTTCCATGCCTCCAGGGCTAGGATCTAAACTGCAGTTTGCCATGTGGCATCTAGCTCCCTCAATTATTAGGCTACAGGGCCAGCTCACCTTCATAATATTATTAATCTTTTGGCCCAACTTGAAAGTTTACTTTTTCTATTACTTTTTCCTGTTTCCAGGAATTAAAAAAAAAAAACAAACAAACAAACAAACAAACAAAAATCTTCTACTATGGCTTTCATCATCTTTGTTCTTTTCTGCTGCTACTAGTCCACATCCTTATTCTGCAAAGACATACTCACAAATTTATTTAAATAAATAAATAAATAAAGCCATTCTTCATCTTTCTTTCTATCTTTTGGACTACAGTTTACTTTTTCATCTTCTTAATAGGTCTTATCACTTGGATTACAGTCCTTGATATAAATCCTTTTCCTTTTATTGATTTTACTTATTTCGTGTGTTCATGGAAGAGTCATGAAATACCTACTATCTGGAGTTGCTTTCTCCTCAACTGTAATTCTTCATTACATCCCAAGAATACCTAGCCCCTGTCATTCCTTTTGAATTTCCCTGCTCCCTTGAAATTTCCAAATTATCCCCCTTCTTTTTTTCACAGCAAGTTTTTCAGAACAGTATTTTTCTACTTTAACCACCTCTATTCACTCAATATATATTAATACAAACATGTATTCATTACAATCTAAAAAGAAAACCATTCTTGGCAATCATATTCTGCTACCTATATAAAAATGATTTAGCCAATGTGTTCTGATTCAGTTCTTTCCAAACCCAGTAGCCTTTTCTCAATATCAAAATATCAACTAGGATAGGCTATGTTATGCTATAGTAGCAGCTAAATTTCTGACTCTCAATGATGTAATAACTTTCTTCCCCTCTTACTTATGAAGAAAAATGCAGATCAGTATTTCTGGTTGTGTTGCTTCTTGAATGGTTCTCCTCCCTCCCTTGATTCAAAGGTGCAGGCTCGTTTTGTACTGTAGTTTCTCTGTCTTCAGATAAGCCTTTGGTGTCCTGGCATCATTCAGCTGAGTAGGGGTGGAAGCGTAAAGTGGGGAGGGAATAGGAGTATGTGCAGGCAGTACCCCAGCTTTTCACTGCATTGGATCTGACACTTTAACTCTGTTATCAGGTACTAGGCATATGATGAGTGCAGATTACAAAAGAACTGGGAAATGGAATTTACCTTCGTTCCGAGATAAGGAAAGCTAGTCTCTGTCACAGTGCTTTTCCCAAACACTTGTTAGATGCTTTCTAGTATAGCTCTCAGTATATTGTACCATAGTTACAGTGTACTGTGTGTTTTTTCTCCTTTTTTCTTTCTTCCCCCTGCCCCCAGAGGGCAAATGTGCTTACCAGAGATATAGAAAAAGAGAGGGAGAGAGTGAAAGCTCCCTCCTAATGGGCATAGACATGCCACAATCTCTTTTCCATTTCTCTATCCTCTTAGAATTTGGGGCACTTACAAATACAAGCCTAGTGAGTTCCCAAGACACCAGGGCAGGGATTCAAACTGCATGATTGGCCAAGTGGAATCAAGCTTCCTTAACCACCAGGCCACAAGGCCAGCCCACTGCTCCTAATTTTTATATTTTTTTGAAAGCAAGAGACAGGAATTAAACATATTCATACTCCCAGAGACTAGAAAAGTACATGCCTCATGTTAGGCACAACATAAATGCTCATTAAAGAAATGGATGATAGCCAATTTCTTGTAATATTAGTGTTTAAAACTAGGGATTACTTTCTAGTTCTTTTTATTCACCTCTACTCTCCTACCCTTTAACATTTTTTGTGATTTTTTTTTCAGCATCTTAAAGTCTTCCATACTGCTCACGCCTCTAGATATCTATGCATTTTCCTGGTCACAAAAATAAAAAGTCTCCAACATTCAATCATTTTTTGTTCAATAGTTATTTCAGCTGTTATATACATATTTTTAATTCACTCATTTATACCAAGCACCCTCAAATATCTCCCAACTTTCAATTCCATGTTTCTAACCATGTGTATCCTTTTCAACTTTAGCATATATAAAACATAATATTCTTCCCACATCTCTTTTTCCTTTCTCATTTGTCTGTGTCAATAGAAGTACAGTTTTCAAACTATCCTAGACTACTATACAACCAACCACTGTTCAGCCTTCTTTCACACTCATATATTGACATGCTGTACATCATAAATATATACAATTGTTATTCATCAAATATATGAAACATACTCTATAGGAGAATTTTTTAAAGTTCATGGAAAAAATGGCAAAAACATTTGAAATACATACATTTTTTTCATAACATGGGCTTCCATGAGCTTTTGAAGATCCTTGCATGAATGGGCAGAAATATTAATAGAGAAGAAGGGAAGGCATGTTTCAAGGAGTATGAAAATTTAAATGATACGTAATGTTAACATTACTGAGACTGTTTTATCCACATCAGCATTTCACCTATCATCTGAAAGTTTTGGGGAAGTTATACAGGTGCAAAAACCAAAATGAGGTCTAATGATTAAAGAAGGTCATTAAGAAATTTGTTTCTACTATTGTATTCTACAAATATTTTTATTTACATTATGCTACCTTAGATATTGCCATCAGGAAGAACATTTAAGTATATATAATTGAGTTATTATGCATAGCTAATTAAATATTCTTTTTTCTAAAAATAGTGGAAATTCGAAGCTATGAAACGGCAGTTAAAATAATCAATTTCAAATTTTAAATATCATAGGATAAGTAAATAATGATACTTAGAAAATTTAATTATCTAATTTCATAGAACATTAGCATTTATATATGTATAAAATATATGATATAATAAGGTACCATCTGTTTTTTCTGTTAAGAATATTCCATGGTCACACTCCCACCCATAATATACTATTATTAAGCTATTTCATGCCATAGAGCAGTTTACCTTTTTATAACAAAAATAATGTACAGATAATCTTTTTGAATATATATTTTTGCTCAAAAATTCAATTATTCATTAACTTGGAATAAATCTCTACAAGGTTATTTTTTCCCATGAGTTTTTGTTTTATTGTTGTTTAAAGTTTATCATAGGGCTAGCCCCATAGCCTAGTTTTAAGGGAGCTGAATCCCACATAGTCAAACTCTGTTCAAATCCTGACCTCAACAGCTAGACAATAATGTGGGGTGTATGCCTGCATGTCCAGCATCTTGACAAGATGGAGACATGGAAGAGAAGGGAGTATGTGTGACTATGCCCCTTTTGGGGGGTGATTACTCCCACTTTCTCTATCTCTTTATTTCTCTGTCCCTTTCTGGTGAGTGTACCTGCCCTTTGGTAATTTCAAAATTAAATTTATTAATTTTGGTTAAATATCTAGATGTAAATATTACTATGATAAGAAATTTTATTTAATAATAACATAATAATTATTTGCCTTCCTCTTCCTTTGTTAAAATTGTGCTCTTTAAAATTTGTTCTCTGTAATTTTGGTACTAGAAATTATTACTAGTTTTGCCCTACTTATTAGTTTACAATGTTTTGCATTTCTTAAGACATCAGTTTTATCTTTCAATATCATTTTTACTTTTCTTGTCTGTCAACCATACCCCTTGTAATGTGATAACCCCAAATCCAAAAGGGCTTGCAGTTAATATTTACCTATTCCAAAGAAGTCACACAGAGGTCCAGGTGGTAAAGGCATTGGTTATTTAAACTTGCAGGAGGCACTAATGGCACTCGTCAGTGAAAAGTCAATGACAGTGCAATATAGCAAGTGGTTTTGTATCATTCAGATCAAAGAAACCTTGTGTAGATAACTATTAATATATTGTTCAAAGAGTAAATCAGTTACCAAATATCTGTAGTACAGATCAGCCTTGTTCGGCTGCATACATATCGTGACTCATTATTGAAGAGGTGTATATTCTTTTTTTTTTTTTTTTTTTTTTTTTTTTTTTTTTTTTTTGCCAGAGAGACAGAGAGAGACAGAGAGACAGAAAGCGAGAAATCCAACCCCCAGTGGGGGATGGCCACACCGCAATCCTTTCTCCTTCATTCTCCTCTCTGGATCTTGGGCACGCAGGCACATGCACCCGGAATAAGTTTAAGCCACTAGGTCTGGGACTGCAGTTGGCTACATGGGAGTCCAGTGACATAGCCATTACGCTAACTGCTGGTCCCAAAAGGTGTATATTCTTCAGCGATTTCCTTGACCATGGTTACTCCCGGAGGGAGAGGGTTAAAGGAAGCCAGTTATGAGGATTGACAGTGTTAGGGATCCAATCTGAGCCTGCAGTTGGCCATGTGACTTTCCAAAATGCTACCAACTTCACTACCAACACTGGGCCATAAATGACATATTCTTAATGTGACATACCCTGCTTCATACCTGTGCCTTTAGGAACTAAACATTTTCTTTTTTCAAAAAAATAAATTAATTCTTGGGACCTGCAGATGGTATAATAGTTATATTCCTGGACTTCCATGTAGTCAACCACGATTAGAGTCCCGGACCTTGTGACTTAAAACTCACTCATGCATATGAATGCGTGCCCAAAATCTTACTTTGTGTCTTTCTGTCTCTTCCTGTCTCTTTGGCGAGTGCACACACCCTATAGCAAAAAGTATCTCACAAATAAATACATAAATAAATTCTTAAACTGGAAGTGCCCTAACATAAAGAAAGAGACCACAATACATCATTGGAATGGAAATATTTAATATTTAAATATTTAAATATTAATATAGCTTCTAAAATGATTCAATGAAAAGAATAAAGAAATTTCTACATAGTGTAGAACTCTTTTGGTAACACAATAGTCTTATGATTTATTGCAGTTATTTTAGCAATAAGAATGAGAGAAACACATTGTCTAGCAGTGTAACATGATTGCTTTTGGGACTTATTTCACTATTTGCCAATGTGATTAAAAATACCTTCTCAATAATGAATACTATGCTATTTACTAAAACAAAAAGAACTTTTCAAATCATAGCTATCAATCTGATTATTGTTCTCTTCTCTCTGTGTCCCTTAAGATATAAGCATTCTTATGGAAATATCCAGACACAAAGGAAATGTTCTTTAAAGTAACCTTAAAAATGTATTAGGGAATAAAGAGGAATTCATTTGAATCTAGTGTTTCATAATTAACAAATTATAAAAACTCTGGTGTAAGATAGAATAAATGATTATTAAGCTAAGTCTTCAAAGATACAGATGTCTGTTGGTAATGTAAACACTGGGAAATAGAGAGGTTATATATATATACTCAAAGATAAGAGCTATGGAGTGGCCACAGCAGTTAAGTGTCCTGCAGAGCAAGCTGGATCCCATATGACTGACTGAGGTTTAGATCCCAGCCTCAGTGACTTGAAAAACACATCTGACATGTGAGCTCTAGCCCAAGATCCTGATGAGATGGACAAGTGGAGGGGGAAAAATGGATTATGATATGGTCAGGCCCCACTGGGGTGTGCATTCTTTTCTCTCTCTCTCTCTCTCTCTCTCTTTTCTCTCTCTCTCTGGTGCAAGTGCACGCTCCCTCTGACAAAACAAGCAAACAAAACCCCAAAACAACAGCAACAACAAAAACAAGCAATGAAGTAGCAGATTGAAGCTTCTTTTTTAAAAAAATTATTTATGTAACTTTATTCATTCATTCATTCATTCATTTTTAATTTGACCAGAGAGGCACACACAGACAGAGAGAGAGAAGGTGAGAAAGCAAGCCACCAGGTCCAGGATTTGAACTGTGGTCAGCCATGTGGGAGCATCCAGTGCTTTAACCACCACGGCACCCACTGGTCCTGTAGATTGAAGATTCTGATTCAGCAATCCGGCTCCATTCCACTCTAAATCTGTAAGGAAATTTGTCAGTTATAATTATAACAATATATGTGTATAGTGTATAGTGTAAAAATATATTTAATAAATTAATGTTCCAACCAATCATGTGTTAACATGTCAACCAAAAGCAGATAGGGCCTCTTGTGTCCTCACAGTGTTGGTTCGATTTGTATCTTTAATTAAATATGTTTTGTCTTGACAAAGACTGCAGCAAACTCTCAATCCCATCCCCAACTTGTACCAGGTTGCACCATACAGCTGCTGGTGAACATGCCTGCAACTTTCCCCAGGGTGTTAAAGAATCGAGCCTACAACCCATTCTTAAATATTTTTGACAGTTTCAGAATAGCTCTGATAATTGAGATGGGATTCTGAGTTCATTGCCAAAGAAAACAGAGCTGCTCTAAGAACTCACTGTAAGTCAAAGTACGAGTTTGGACTAGAGCCCTGGGAGAAATTCTAGTACTCAGATGATCATGGGAGCAGAGGAGCTGTGTGGCTAGTCTCATGTGGAGCTATGGCACAGAACATGATTTTCTTCTGGATTAATACCCCTAATTTTGTAGATGTGTCTGAGAATAATAGCAACCCCGAGGATGTAAAATAAAGAGTGGGAGCACTGAGAACTTGGGCTCTGGACCATAGTGGTATGGAATCACCAGGGGAAGACTGCATGACCTTGGCAGGAGAGAAAGCCTTCCTTTCCCACATCCTTTCTGCTTCTCACAGGGTAGATGCAAAAGAAAGAGGTTCTCTCCCCACTTCCCATTGATATATTTTTCCAGAAGCTTCATCCCATCAGCAGACTTCAAAGAACATTGTTTTTGCTTTACCTTTATTTCTGGTTATGGTAGAGGTATTCTAGTCCTCTCTCTAAGAGGTGCTTAAAAGGAGAGATGCTGAGCAGATAAAAGTACTGATCCTCTGGAAATAAATTGGTAGTCACTGAATTGAAACTAGATACAAGCGAAGCATATTTTATATAAATCAACAGCTAATGCTCAGTTTGATGGTATAGTGGAAGACCCATTAATTTAAAAACAGCGCTAGCGTTAGTGGTAGTTTCTTCAGTCTTAAGATGATGTATATAAATTCAATGCCAATAAGGAGACTGCCACTGATCAATCAGGAAAGAAATAAGAGTAACGATTGTTATGAGACTATATATCTACTGGGGGTGAACCTGAGAGAGGATATTGCCAATCTCATGATAGCAAAATAAGGACTCAAAGTAACAATACATTTTGAAATAAATAATAACAACAACTAACATATGTTGAGCTCTCAGTATATAGTCACTCTCTAATTCCTTTGTGTTTTTTTTTTTTTTTGTAATAACTTTTAATCCTTTCTTACCTCTCATTCTTAAGATGAGAACAAGATATAAAGAGGTTAACTAGCTGGTAAAGATTTCATGTCTCAGGTCTCCCAAACTGGAATGTATAGTTTAATCAATGTAATGAGTTGAATTGTGTCCCTCCAAAATTCCTATGTTTGAATCTTAAATACCTGAAAATTGGGCCATATTTGTAAGACAGGGTCTTTGAAATGAAAGATGAGGTCATTCAAGGGCTCTTAACACCATATGATTTAGGTTCTTATAAGAGGAGAAAGTTAGGAAACAGATACAGGGAGATGCCATGTAAAAACACTTGGCAATCTGCAAGCCAAAGAGAGAGTGTATGTGCATGCAAGCCTAAGATCCCGAGAGGAGAATGGAAGAGAAGGGATGGTGGCGTGGCCATCTCTTCCAGGGTGGGTGTGTGGGGCAGTGATTTCTAGCTTTCTGGCTCTCTGTCTCTCCAGCAAGCACATGTGCCCTATAGCAGAAATCTCTCTTTAAAAAAAAAATAGACTGCATTGTGTATTACAACCACTCTAGTGTGATTTTGGCAAATGAACTCTGAGTCTCAATTTTCTAAACTAAATTAATAAGTTTCTTATAGACTGGACATGAGACATCAGATAACAAGTGTTGACTGAATATTTGCTACTATTGGTATTATTAATATTGTATTTGAAATAGTGTCTAACACATAATAGATGTTAATTAATTAGTATTTATTTTTAAATAAGTGATATCTCTTACTCTTATTACTGTAGTAATTAATAGATAATGCAGTAAGTGCAAGAAGAACTCAGTCATTCAATAGACTGTTATGTCTGAAATGGACTTTAAGAAACTTCTGGCCCAATTCCCTAATTTTATTGAAATTTAGGAATTGGAAGCAATTTGTCCAATGTCGCTCAAATAGTTAGGATTCATAAACTAGCTCATCTAATTTCTAGTCAAGCACCCATTTTACTAAATCATGTCATTTTCTCAATGTATGATGCTATTTTTTTGAATCTAGAGACTATAAAGCATTGCCCATATCATCTATCACAGTGTCTGGCTCACAAAGTGACATGCAATCTGGGTTTGAGTGAGGCTGATCTAGTTAAAACTGATGCTCGAAGAATCTGTGAATGTATTCATCCAGATTCATTTGTCAAATAACTAGCTAGCTCCTAAGGTTGTAGAGTTTTGTTTGCCTCACAGAGGCAAATGCATTTTAATAATATGATTTGGGTAGGAAAAGCCCAATCCTTGGAAACTTGGAGAGTCACAACACATGGACTGGATTGCAGTGGTGCAGTGACACCTAAGAAAAGCTGGGAAGTGTCAGGAAGACTCACATAAGACACATATTACCAAAGTAATCTATTGGTAATGATTGGCTTATGCTTGTGGTTCCTAGATTAAGAAATTAGAGAGGGACCAGCAGTTAGCGTAATGGCTATGTCACTGGATTCCCACCTAGTCGACCGTGGCTCATGTCCTGGACCCAGTGGCTTAAAACTCAGGCCGGGTGCACATGCGTGTGTGCCCAAGATCCTGAGAGGAGAATGGAGGAGAAGGGATTGTGGCGTGGCCATCTCCCCTGGGGGGGTGATTTCTTGCTTTCTGTCTCTCTGTCTGTCTGGCGAGCGCACGCGCGCTATAGGAAAAAAAAAAAAAAAACTCTAAAAAAAAAAAAATTAGAGAGTGGAGGCTGGATCTGCATTTACCAATTTATACTGTCATGGTATGTTATTCAAGCATGCCAGGTATATAAGATATAAGTCCCCAGATCCTCAGGAAAATTTAGCTTCAAGTGTTGGAATACAAATAATGCATGGGTCTCTTACATTTTTGTATTTGTGTGTGTGTGTTAGAATCACCAAGACCACTGTCATATTCAGTAATTTTCTAGGAGTAGTCACATGACTAAAGCACATACTTATATTCACAGCTACAGTTAATTACAGCAAAACGATACAATACAAAATCAAGAAAGAGATAAAACACTTAAAGAGTAATCCAGAGGAAACTATGCACAAGTTTGCAATATCCTCTCCCAGTGGAGTCGCATAGGACCACTTCCTGAATCTAGAAATTAGTTGTGACAAACTGCGCAAAGTGTGGTCATCTCTCAGGTAAACCAATTTATAGATTATTATCTAGGGTTTTTACGGGGACTGGTCACCTAGTACCCTCTGTAGCACACACCAAAATTCCACACTGCCAAATAAAAACAAGTGTTCTGCTTGTACACCCTACAGAGATACTCATAATTGAGGCAACATTTTAAGTCAGTGTAAATAACCGTTTACCAATCAAATTCTCAGTCACCAGCCAAAGGCTAATCTTATAAACAGTTCAGTCGAAGAACTTTTATGTTGTGTTAACACTAGTGCACAGTGAGAAATAGTTTGTACTTCAGGATATAATTTTCAAAAATGTATATACAGCAAATAGCCTTAGAAGATAAAGTCTCCCTCTAGGGAAGTTTCAGCAGGTTTGGTTGTAAAGCATCATCAAAGACTAGGGTTTCCTGGGCTTGTCCTGTGGCAAGTAGTTAAGGGAGCCAGATCTCATTATTAGAATCCCAGTCCTGAAGCTTGAAAAACATGGCAGATGTGTTTATGTGTGTGTGTATCTGTGTGCCCCAAATCTCTGCAGGATGAAGAAATGGAGATTGGATTGAGGGGGACTGTGTCACTTTGCAAGGTGCCCTTTCTCTCTCTTTCTCTCTCTGGCAAATGCATGTACATTTTGGCAAAAATAAATAAATGTAGTAAAAAATAAAATAATTCTAAGTTTGAGAATCCCTAGGTGTGATACGAACCTAACATGTGTGCACCATCTGTGTGGGTCATCCTATATGACCACTATGGCACTAGGGGAGCAGAAAAAGCTAATGTGAATATGAAATTTGTTTTTCTGTTTTGCTGTGAATAATCAACCCATCTTCAACCCATTAGCTTTATAGCTTTTGCTAGCAGATATGAAACCATGGAATACTGGATTATTAGCTTGCAAGTAAGACTAAAAAAAAATCTCAAAATCTTTTAGTTCTTGATACCAGTCATCTTGGGATTCTCAAGGGACTGATGGGAAAGTCAAGTTAGTGGCCAAAAGAGCTCTGGAGTTCATGCAACTAATCTGGTAATCGGAGACTGAGTTGAGTCTGAAACCAGATTTCAGAGCATCCAGATGCTCTCCTTGTTTTTGTTTTGTTTTGCTTTGTTTCTTCCTTGTCCAATATAGTTACCACTAGTCACATGTAACTACTTAAAATTTAATTAGTTAAATAATGTATATAATTACTTTCTTAATCACAGTACCCCCATTTAAAGTTTATTTTTTGGTGTTATTTTTATCTAACTATATTTATTTATTTTAATTTGACTAGAAAGAGACAGAGTGAGATAGATAGAGAGAAAGGAGGGTGAGTGAGAAAGCAAGCCACCAGATCTGGGACTCAAACCACACCACTTGTTGGTCCCATACTTCAAGTTCTGAAGAACTCCTTGCCAATGGTTATAGCCACTGAAATACAGCTGTTGGGCTTATCAATTAGCACATAGAACTTTGCAGAAAGTGATACAAATACAGAGAGACAGTACCCCAAACAGTGCCTTGGTGATGTGATCCATTCCTAGTCTTCATTTGCTCTGGATCATGGGCAAGAATGTGTCTGGCCTACTCACCAAGGTCTCTAGACTTGAACCACAAATCTCCCAAGATTTCTTCAAAGAGTATTATGTTTTATTACTGTACCACTGTCTGACCCTAGTAATGTCCATTTAAAATGAACAGCCAGCAACATTATAAAGTTGTTCTATGTACTCATTATAATTTTGAGATTCATTCCCTTGTTTTTCTTGCTGTGCAGTATTTCTTTTAATAGTTACAACACAATTTGTTGAACAATTGTGTTGCTCATGAATGTTTGGAGTGCTTCCATTTTCTGCTGTTATGAATCAAGCTAGCATGACATTTGTAATATTCTTTTCGTGGACATATGTTTGTTTTATTTTTCTTGAGAAAGTACTTAATGTGAAATTGCTTACTCATGGAATAAGTATCATTTTATCTTCATAAGAAACTTCCAAAAAGAAAAAAAATATATAAAAATATTATTCAGCAGTAAAAAGCTACTTTATAGCCACTACAATTGGGAGAGGGGAAATTGACAATTAAAATGTTGGAGAGCATGATAGCCAGGGAAAATTTTATGCATTTCTTTTAAGAGGATAAAATGGGAAGCCAGCAGGTGGCGTGATGGTTAAGGCACTGGACTCCCACAAGGCCAGCCACAGTGTGAGTCCCTGACTCATCCACTTGGAAATCACGCCCAATGTGTGTGCAAATGTGCCCGAAGTCTCAAAAGGAGAATGGAGAAGGAATTACAGCATGGCCGTCCCCCCCTCTCTCCTTGTCTCTCTCTGGTGAGTGCACATACTCAACAGCAAAATAAATACATAAATAATATAAAATAAAATAAATAAAAACATGGTACAGCTTCTTTTGACAAAAACATCTTCTTGTAGTTTTGATTTACATTTCCCTGTTGAACTGAAGAAGTTAGACAGTTTTTATTGTGTTAACTGGGCATTTTCAGATCTTTTATAAAGTGTCTGTCTCTTCAATTCTACTGCACATTTAAAACAATTGGTTATTTGCCTTTTAATTGTTAATTTTTAGGAACCTTTTACATATTTTAAATATGCTTAATCTTTTTTGGATATTACTTCATATTTTCTTTCAAGATTATATCTTAACTCATAAATGACTATGACTAAGATTCCAGTTAGCTAAAGAAAAGTATGGTGCACCAGCTTAGATTTTTTTTTCCTAAGTATAGAAATAACTTATTTTAAGTAAGTCAAAAAAGTAGCAGTGAGTTTGGTATAAGTACAATGAGTCTGAAGAGATGCCAGAGCCAAGAAAAGTCAAATGGGCTTCTCTGTCACAGAAACTTAAATGCTCTAGAAAAGAATACAAAGGGGAAGTCAGACCAAGGCCTGTAATTATTTAAAGTTTTAATGTCTTTTTAACATTTCTAAATTTTTTGTGGCAAACAAAAGCGTACACTCAGACAATGAAAAGGATAAAATTCAATAATTGCTATAATTTTTTTATAAAAATAAAATAACCTTTCACCATTTGGCATATTCAAAATTATATAATGGACACCATATTCCAGATGCCTGGTAATTTTAGCACATAAAATAGAACACCGTAGATAACCAAATTCCTGCTCTTAAAATAATGATTTTTAAAAGCATCATGTCTTTGGTTCATTACTTAAATATAGAGCTTTTAATTTACAAAATTATCAATACATTTTTAAATGAGTTCTTCAGTTTTGTTTTCTTTTCCTAATAATAGTAGAATTTGAAATTTATAAATGGTATTTATAATGCAGTTCTAAATTAAAATAAATATTCCAAGTATGGTGTTCAAAGGGTAAGAGCACGTGCTTGTAAAATATCATTTCCTCTTCACATTTTGCAAGTGAAATCTTTCACCTCTAATACACAAAAAACAGACTCTTTAATTTGGTTCAGGAGTACTACACATGGCCAAATTGCATGGCTCCTCAAATAGAAAAGGCTATAATCTTCTCCCCAAAAAATCCCACTTATTACAGGGCCTTAGCAAATCTTAAGGGACTTGATTTCATAATACATACTCATGTTTGTACACAATTCACCCAAAGTGGTTTATAAATTTGTTTTCCCAGGCTATATATGTTCAAGTAAAACACAGATAATTCTGCGTGCAAGTATACAGTCAAATGTTTTCCCTCCAATGTAAAAAGTTACTTGGAGTTTAAAACAAGTCAGAAATAACAATAAATCTCTATTTTCTATTTCTTCCTTACTTGTCATGCCCACAGACACATCTACATGTACACTGTGAACACACAGACACATTCACACAAACATTTATATAAACACATACATACTAATAAAGCCACACATTATTCAACTAAGATGATTTTTCTTAACTTTCTTCAATGTCCCATAGTTATTCTAATCCACTTGTCAGTTTCAGTAAAACAAATAGTTAGGCTTGAGACCAGCAAATGGCATAATGGTTGTGTCGCTGGACTCTCACATAGTCAACCGCAGTTCAAGTCCAACGGGCTTAACACTCACACCAGGCATGTATGCGTGTGTGCCCAAAGTCTTGAGAGGAGAATGGAGAAGAAGGAAGTGAGGCATAGACATGCCTTCCTGGGGTGATTTCTCACTTTCTCTCTGTCTCTCTCTCTCTGGTGAGCACACATGCCCTATAGCAAAAATCTCTCTCAAACAATCTAAAAACTAAAAAAAAAAGAGAGAGATAGTTATGCTATAGTTTAAATATATAAGAATAGACATTCACAAGCTACCAGATAACCATGTTGTCTGCTTTAAAATAACAAAAAAAATAACATAGTCTCAAAGTAGGCAATGGCCCAGCTATGGTGTGCAGGTGGAAGGAAGCCATATGGGAAGGTCCAGGGTTTGGAACGTGGGTCGACCTGAATGCATTGGGTGTGCCAGGTAAGCATGTCATTCTGGGTGGATAGAAGATTGGGGAAAGGATCAGGAAATGACAAGACCTTGTCTTTCTTCCTCTCTCTTTTTCTCTCTCATGGAAAAAAGAAACAGAAAAAGAGGACAATGTCAGATGTCATCTACCTCTGGAGTCTGAATATTATTTCCTCCCAGCTGGGACCTCTGATGCACATTTTGATTCCAATTTTAAGCTATGGAACTGAAAGTTACATTTATAAATAATTTGGGATTAATGTGTGTGTGTGTTTTTTTTCTTTTTGAGTTGTGAAGTAGATCCTGATCTTAAGAAATAGAAAGAATCTTCTAACTTTGCTCTTCAGAAACTGAAAAGTCTTATATTAGGGTGAGTTTTCTTTCTCTGCAGGCATTCAAGCAGAAACTGTACAACCTCTATTCTGAAGCCATTCAGAAGGCATCAATCCATGAGGCAGCCATTAAATTAGATGGCCTTGGAGGTCACTTCCAACTAGTTTCTTTTCTATAATTTTGCCAATTTCTCCTTATTTAACATCTCAACATTTTATCAGAGCCAAGCATATTTTAACATAATTGCTTTGACTAAATAGGTTGGGAACAGGTTGGAGTATATGTATGTGCACATTAAAATGAAGTGGGAGTTGTGGTATGTATTTGTAATCCCAGATGCTTGATAGGTTGAGGTAAGAGACTCATGAGTTCAAGGCCATCCTAGGCACAACAGTCCAGTCCTGAATTCTTTAAAAAAAAAAGAGAGAGAGAGAAAGAGAAAAGTAGAAACATGAGGCTATTCTCTATAATTCATTACAGATGTATGATATAATGAAAGGTACCACATTTTTTTGGAATTATTTACTTTTGCGTTATATGAATATAATTTTCAAGTTAAAGTCAATCAATTGAATTATTTGGAAGCAAGTAAATATTCAAAGAAAGAGTTTAGATTTTTATACTTACTTTTCATTTTCAGGTATAAGATATGTATTAACTAACATCTCCACTATGTTCAAAGTCAAAAAAAGTAGTTATATCACCAATATGCTCAGTTAATAAATTAATCAGGAAAGATTTTATAATTTTTAAAACTAAAGACTTAGGGTCAAGCTGGAAAAAGCAATGTTGTACACTGTAAAGCTATATAGTGACTAAATGTAAATTTAAAAAAGTAAATTAAATAAAGAAGAGATTTTTGAGAAAAATGCAATGAAAGGAGCTCTAACTGCCTGAGTTGAAGATGAAGAAGTAGATTGAAAATATCCGGAAGAAAATAGATAGGTAGAGACAAGCATAATTGGGTTTGGAGTAGAATTGCTAAGACAGCTTCATGTTCAAAAATCTTATGAAGACTTCTTTTTTTTCCCTTTTACTGGTTAGCAAGAGATATAAAGAACTTCAGAAAGTTCATGGGAAAGTGAAGTTGAAATACATGTTCATTCTGGTGCAAAAAAAAAATTGAAATCCATAATCACATTTTTCATAAACTTTTTGAATTGCAATCACGTGTATCCACAACCATGCTCATTTTTTTAAGTTAATAAGTAATATTTACTTTTCAGAACATCGAAGTAAGAGACGTTGTTGAAAGTCACAACTTTTATGTAAATATCAAAAAAGTGCTTTTGTGCATAAATTTGAAAAAATTATTTGAGCATGTGCTGTTTATATTTACACACCATAAGCATTGAGCTGGCTTGGAGTTTTTGTTATTCCACTGTAATTTAGAAAAACATTTAAAAAAAAAGTAAATGTCAGTCTGACTTTGTTTCCCTGGGATTCTAATGACAATGTTGCTCAATCTATTTTAATGTTTACTTACTCAATTTATACTTTCTCATTGTGTTCTTGGAATTCATTTTTTTTTCAGTTGTGTTCATGACACTTCCTGTACATACTTTATTTCTTCATGAAGATGGTAAACTAAAAAAAAAAAAGGTGCAGAGTCATTTCTTTTATTTCCTGTTTATTCTTTTAAAATTCTCACAGTATTGCTTACTGTCATTCTAAATATCTGCCTCCTTAACCCAACTATAATTCCATATATAGCTTTCAAAAATAATCCTCAGCTAATCACACAAAGTATAACTCTAAACCTGCATGTAATGTCTACATATATATATTAGATTTATTAATGGTTGATAAATAATATAATCGTGTCATCACAGTCAATGAAAATATGAAGAATAATTAATCCCTCGTTACAGTGGAAACTTCTCAAAAGCAGAAGCCTTGTGTTCTACAGATATCATGATGTTATAATCAACTACTATTTGCTGAATATAATCAGTATATTCTAGCATAAATTAGTGGCTGTGAAAAGTATGCAGTAGACTCTAATTTTTTTTTTTTTTTTGGAGAGGTTTTTGCTATAGGGCGCGTGCGCTCGCCAGACAGACAGAGAGAGACAGAGAGATAGAAAGCAGGAAATCACCCCCCAGGGGGGATGGCCACGCCGCAATCCCTTCTCCTCCATTCTCCTCTCGGGATCTTGGGCACGCACGCACACGCGCCCGGCGTGAGTTTAAGCCACCGGGTCCGGGACTCGAACCGCGGTCGACTACGTGGGAGTCCAGCGACATAGCCATTACGCTAACTGCTGGTCCCATGTAGACTCTAATTTTTGAAATGGCAAAAATAACCACTTGAATTAATCCATTTATTCTTTTTTATTCTTTATTTCTAATTATTCTAAGTATTTATTTCTATAAGTTCAAGACATAGATAATTAAATATATACCAGTTACAGGTAGCAAACATTGGTGAGTTATAAAATGGAATACTCCCTCTGGTCTTGCTTTCAAGTCTTCCATAGTTTAATAGTTATTCTTGATTATTTGAGTCTGTCATGAGAAGTTATCATGGTTAGATGTTAGCAAGTTTACTTGGCTTTTAACTATTTATTTTCAGAATCTAAGGATTTTTAAACTTCATTTTGTAGCTTTTGCGGAACTAGGTAAAATAAAGGATATTTTAACAAAATCCTAATTTGTTCAGTCTACTTAATTTAGTAAACTGGATAAAATAATGTATGTCTTGTCCCAAAATAGAAGAGTATAAACATTTGAATACACAATATTTTTTACACCATTTGAAAATGTGTGTGTGTGTGTGTGTGTGTGCATGTGAGTGTGTATACATTTTAAAATAAAACACTATAATTCTGTCCAAAAAAACTTAGTAGTTTAAACTTTATGCATGCACATTTTAATGTTTTTGTTGTTGTTCCTATTTAACATTGAAACAAACCAAAACTACATATTTGTTTTTGTGTAACTACTTGGTTATGTCATTGACATTTCAGGAAGTAATTTTATATGTTCATACTAATGCTTATCTTGCTTTGCATTCCAAATCTCCCTGCTCCCAGCCTAATCCAGAACACATCACTAACATGGACTTGTGACTATGTATTTGTATATATGTGTACACAGGAATTCAAAAAGGAGATTTTCTTCATATAAACAAAAGATACTAAGAATTCTAAATTCTTATTGTGTGAGACACTTCATTTGTAAACTAACTTTAAAAGTGATATTATTATGAAAATTGTTTAAATGGAATTTTATTTTGCAATTTTCTTGTGCCTACAAGGAAAATATCAATATCCTTATGTATGTAAGATTGGTATCATGAAAAAGATGAAATAATAAAAAAGGGGAGATAACTCAAAAAAAAAAAAAAAAGATCCAATAATTTCTCTAAACCGAAAATCTACATCTCTGCATAGCAGGCTTCTTCTGTAACAGATATCTGTAAATATAATCCTATTCACTCTGTCAATGAGATATTAAATAAAAAATGCCTGAATTACTCTAAAGATTTGAAATTCAGATTTGTCTATCTCAACCTAATAGTCACATAAAAATGCAAATTTAAACTGTATTTTTAAAACAGGATTGGTAAATACTTTGGGGTCTTTTCATATATTAATTTGTGAAGGTTCTGCTTTTATGTTGTGATAATATTTATTATCTATTTCACTGGGTCTTTAAAAGACATATGTATGTTCACATCGTGTCTTTTGATTGAATCTTCAGGCTGACACTGACACTGATTTGCTGAGGCATGCAAACTATTAATATATACTCAGCATAAGACAGGTACATTAGTGAACTTTCCTGAGATTCATATATCTAGCCTGTGGAAGACAGTTTCACAGTGTTTCTCATGCCACATTTTGGAACATTCTAGTAAACTAAGTCATAAATCATAGTAAAGCCTAATTAATTAAAATAGCTATGGCTGATGCCTTTAATCTTCTCAAAAAATCTAATAATTTGGACTGCTTTATGGATATGGTAACAGAGGAATTTTTTTCTCTTTTTTTTTATTGCCATAGGGCACATTGTGCTTGTGAGAGAGAGTATACCCCAATAAGCCATTGTCACAACAAAATCCTTTTTCCTTCATCTCTTCATCCCATCAGGCTTTGGGGCACACATGCACATGTGCCAACACTAGAACTGGGGTTTGAACCATGGTCAGCCATGTGGAATTCAGCTCTTTATGCATAGGGATTAACCTCTGGTCTATGAGGTTGAATTCTTTCTTTTAGAAGTGTCTTTTTCAGAGCAGAAAATTTAATTTTAATAAAGTTCAGTTTATTAGTATAATTTTTAAAGTTTATTTCTTTCTGAGAGAAAGACAGAGACAGACAGAGATAGGTAACACCGTAACAGGGTCTTGACACTATGGTACAGCCAGTAGTAGATCATAGTCTTGTGCACACTCACATGGACTCAGGGTGGACTTGAGCAGCATAGAATTTTACCACGGCACCACCATCTGGCCCATGAATTTATGAAAATGCTATTTATTTATTTATTTATTTTAGAGGTTTCTGTCATAGGGCATTGTGTGCTTGTTGGTGAGAGACAGCGAGAGGGAAAGAAGAAACAAAACAACCCCCGGGCGGATGCCACGTTGCAATCCCTTCTCCTTTATTCTCCTCTTGGGATCTTGGACACACATGCACACAACCTGGCATGATTTTCAGGTCACTGGATCCAGGACTCGAACTGCAGTCTGCCATGTGGGAGTCCAGTGATGTAACTGCTACAACATCTGCTGGTCCTTCAATATGTTATTTTTCTATTTTGTGGTATTTTGATGTTATGTCAAAAACCTGTTCACCAAATCCAAGATTTTCTCTCATGTTATCCTCCAGAAGTATACTTTTATAGTTTGCTTTTAAGTCTATAATCTAGTTTAAGTTTATTTTTGTCAAAAGTGTTTAGATTTTTTTTTTTTGGCATTAGATTTCAGTTGTTTCTATACCATTAGTTCAGAGGACTATCCTTTATTTATTGGATAGCCTTTGCTGTCATAACAACTCAAGTTAATTAGGAACTGACAAAAGAGCTTCCCTTGAGGGAGGGCAGGTTTTTATTAAGAAGAACAGAATGTTCTATGTGTATTTCAAAATATCTATTTTTCCCCTTCCTCTGCTAGAAATCAGAAGAAATTTTTCTGATATTCACTCTGAGAACCTACTTTGGATCTTGAAGTTAGATTTATAGAACTGCTATAATTCTCAGTATTTGACTCTCTCCTATTTTTAGAGTGTCAACTTGCCCTGTGACTTCAATTATCTGACAGAGCTAAGAAGAGTTCCCGTTTTTTAAATTGTTCAACTTTTTCTTGTAAGGGTTTGAGTGAGAACTTCCATGTCAGACCAGAAACCAGAAGTCCATCTTCCTACCATAGCTGTGACAGTAATTTCTGGGTACACTTAAGAAAGTCAGTTATGTTGGCTCCTAGGTTTTGTATGTGGAAAAGAATATTAGACAAGATTTATATTTTTGAAATAGTTGACTTTTATTGTTGTTGTTGTTATATTACATTTTAACACATATTTAAACAGAACTCAGTTTGAAGGTAAAATAAAAAAGACCACACATTTACTGAGATCTCTCAGAAGGCAACTAATAAATAAGAAGCATCTTTCGTCCCCACACAACTTTACATGGGAAATAAAATGAAAGAGTATCATATCAAAGACAAATTATAGCTTGTTGAATGTTCATCTACTTGCTTAAACATAATCTTCAAATTGGGCCAACTATTCACTCATGCCAGCCAGGCAATGCAGATTTGGAGAGGCAATTTCCCAAGTAGCAGATGAACAGTAGCAACTAGCTTTGCCGTAGGCACAATTCATCCATAATTCATCTTCAAGAGAAAGAAAGATCAGGGCTAAGATCACATTGGTGAACAGTGGCAAAATGAAGCGTGATCACTTTGTTTAGTAGAGCAGCTTTTACTCAGGTGCAAGCAAATTATTGCCATTTGGAAATAGAGCCCCTACTCACTAACCAAGTGCCACTTTACTATCCTTTATAGTGAAGTGAATAATGGTAGAGGCCAGAACTGTGCTTTAAAAATTTCTATGTGGAAACCAATGGAGTGGAGGAAAGTCTTTCTGCTCTAATAACACAATTTAATAACTCTCTACATTACTGAGTTTTTATTAGGCCAAAGCTCACAGATATTCCTGATGGACTTTGACTTACAGACTAAATAGATCTCACTAAACAGGTAGTTGGCAACCAAGGGCAGACTTTGTTTTGTATTCCCCGTATTGTTTTTCTTTTCTTTAATTTCTGACCATATTTTAAATGGGAGATGTCATCTAAAATTTTAGACACGCAGCTAAATCTAAATCTTTAGATGACAACGGTGGGCTTTATTTCCAAATGGCAATAATTTGCTTTCACCTGAGTAACAGCTGCTCTACTAAACAAAGTGATCACGCTTCATTTTGCCACTGTTCACCAATGTGATTGTTATGCCCTTACACAGGATCTCCTAATTCATTGGTATATCTGTCCCTTGTAGGCATTTAGGTTTGTACTCACCATCAAACTGTGTCAAGCTTAGCCACATTTTAATATCCCTATCTCATTTAGAGGTAACGTCTGGCACTTGTTTGGAATTATGAGCCCTGAAGACCCTTGAGCTGTTTCGGTTCTATCCTCAACTCTCCCTTGTCCTCATTCTATATACGTGGCTCATTTATTTCTTAATCCTTACTTTTTCACAATTTTTATTTTGTGCCTTGGATCGAAAACTCATTTATGCATCTATGTCATATTCCCAGGGGCTTGGGTTGCCCCTGTGTAACTTAGATTTAAGTCTCTAAATTAGCTTAGTTAGAACCGGTAGTATCGGAACGTGTAGAGAGGAAAGCTGCTATGCTTTTATTTTTTGAGTACTTCTAAGGATATCAACCTCTCTCCCTGCCTAAACCTGATGCACACTCAGGCCATACTTATTTATCCAGTATCATGTACTTTTGGTCTTCAGGCAGAGGTAGAAGAGTAGAATTTTGAGTTTAGAAAGCTGACTATCCCACCAAACTGCAGGAGCCAGAGCAGATGACAAGCCAGAGAAATAAAGTCTAAATAAGAATAAGAAAATTTGCTTACGATTTACTTACAATCAGGAACCTGTAATAAGCACACAATTATTCTGACAGTGGGGAAGTTAGTGTTTAAATTGTAGCCTTTCCTTTCATTATAGTTGATACTCAGGAAAACAGACAAAAGCAAACTTATCTACACATAATATGAAATTATCTTAAAATTAAATTTTTAATATTTTCTGCATTGGAATAACTCCTCTCTTTTTTGCTTTTTGTGAAGATAGTGATCTCTTCATTTGTACAGTTTCTTTCAGTAATACTTGCTCTTACATTAACATTGAAATGAAACTTGATTTTTGTTTTTGAATTTTCTTTTGAATACTGTAAGGTACCTGAGCTTTCTTCAAAGTCCTTTTTTTATGAATCACATGTAAGAAGAGGGCAAGAGGGCAATGCTAATTTTTTTTTTTTTTTTTTTTTTTTATTCATGGTAGAGAGTGCATGTGCATGAGAGAGAGAGAAACATCCTCAACAGGATGTGGTCACACTATGACCCCTTCCCCTTGCCTTCTAGCTCATCAAGATCTTATGCACTCAGCACATTTCAAGTGGACCAGGCCAGGGATTCAAACCTGCACTAGGCCATGTGGCTTCCAGAACTGTAGTTCGTTACTCTACTGACTGTGCCAGAGAGGCTGAGGCATTAGAAGTACTGACTCAGTAATCCTTGGGCTTTCTTTAGGCTCTGCTGCATCAGGTACTTTTTTCCCTTAAGTTTACTTATTTATTTCTTCAGAGGGAGAGAGAGAGAGAGAGAGAGAGAGAGAGAGAGAGAGAGAGATCACCCTAATGGGACCTTCATGATGCAGTTCATCCCCAGGCTAGATCGCAGCACAGATGTGTACCCTGTGTGCTCAGGGAGGTCCTGGGTTGTAAACCCCATCTCTGTGTGTTCCCATGCGTATCCAGCATCATGGAGCGTTGCATAGTGCTGCACCACTACCTGCAGGCTCTGTCTCCTTAATTACCTATGTATTTTATTTATTCTTTTTAAAATGTATTTATTTTTATTAAGAGGTTTTTTGTTTGTTTGTTTTTTGGGCCCCAGGGCATGTGCGCTTGTCAGAGAGAGAGAGAGAAGAGACAGTGAGAGGGAAAGTTAGAAATCATCCCCCACCCCAGGGCATGATCAGGCTGCAATCCCTTCTCTTCCATTCTCCTCCTAGGATCGTGGGCATGCATACACATGCACTCAGAGTGATTTTCAAGACACTGGGTCTGGGACTCAAACTGTGGTCAGCCATGTGGGAGTGCAACAATGTAACAACTATGCCATCTGCTGGCTTCAATTTAATATTTTTAATTCGTTAACTTATTTAATTTTAATTTTAATTTTTTTTATTTTTTAAATTTTTGCTATAGGGCATGTGTACTCATGAGAAGTAGAGAGAGAGAGGGAGCTTGAGACAGCAACCCCCATGGGGAATGGCCATGCCACAGTCCCTTCTCCTCCATTCTTATTTTGGGATTTGGGTCATACACACACACACACACACACAAACACACACACTTGGTGTGGTTTTCAAGCTGCCAAGTCTGGGACTCAAACAACACTGTGGGTCATGTAGGATCCAGCTGCTTTAACCTCTAAGCCATCTGCTGACCTGCTCTGTTTCCTCTTGAACACATTTCTCAACACATAGAAGACTCCTCTTAACGACGACAACAACAACAAAAACCTTTTGTCATACCAAGAAAAGTGAAACAAGGTAGAGAAGCTATACGACATTTTCTAGCCCTGTAAATGAGTCAAATCCCTTTAAGAGCATTTTCTCTTAAAGAACAACACTGAGCGAGGTCAAAAGGTATCAGGGCCAACTTGACTGGTGGGACAGGATCGCTGAAAAACACTGTCCAGGGAACCAGGAAGTACTAAACAGAAGGGTTCTGACACTGTTTGTTTTGTTTTGTTTGTTTTTTTCAGGGGGGATATAGGGGCTGAGGGAAAGAAGGGGAAGGATTAGGAGTAGAAAAGTTCTATCCAGGTGGGACCAAGTTCTATCCAGGTGGGACCAGCAGGTGGTGTAATGGACTTCCACGTGGATGACCGTAGTTTGAGTTCCCGACCTGGAGGCTTGAAAAATCACCCCAGGCATATGAGTGTGTGTGTGTGTGTGTGTGTGTGTGTGTGTGTGTGTACAAAATCCCAGGAGGAGAAGAGATTGTGGTATGGCCATTCCCCTCGGGAAGTGATTTCTCACTTTCTCTCTCACTGACCATCTCTCTCTGGTGAGCACACATGTCTAATGGCAAAAAATTGGGCAATGTAGGTACATGTTGGGGTCCAAATCTCTAACTGCGGCTGCCTCCAGGGCCTGCCATTCCCTGGCTGTGCACCGTGTGGTGTAGGGAAGGTAGCTTTTCCAGAAACTTGTCAGATTAACTCTTTCAAGAAACCATATAATTTTCCATCTCTGTTTCTTTGCTCATGCTGTTTCTTCTGCCCAGAAAACTCTGTCTTCTCTTTTGAAATCTTTCTCCTTATCTATTTTTTTGACTCTGATTTATCTCATGTATATTCAAGTCCTTTTAAAAACATTTCCTTAAAATGTAATGTAGGTGTAAGAAAGAGTCTTCTGCCCTAGATCCATGCTTTAGAGAATCCTATACCCCCACAGCCCTGGCATTCTCAGTATACTCAGAAATCCAGAATTCTTTGACCCAAAGTCTTGATTCAATGGTGTACATACCCCCAAGGCATTGGGAGTAGACATGGGGTGACATCTGAGACTAGTGGTAGATAGAAGTTGAAAAAGGCAAATTTGGATGTTCATAGAGCCTTACTATGCAGAACTGAGCCTGAAGTAGTAAAGGTAAAGGGATTTTGAAATTAGGGGCTCAGGATTCATTTTTATGGCTGTACCATCAAGTTCTTATGGGAAACTCACTGGAGTTAAAGTAAATTGAATTCATACCTGGCTTTCTATGTGTTATAAAGTCCTTTTTTTTTTTTTTTTTGACAGGAAGAGTTTAAGGCATATTTAGTACAGAATTTTGTTAGCTTGATCTGTAACTTTTACATATTTGAGCAAATGGTATGCAGACTTCTATTTGCACTCTTACATGAGCCTTACAAATATTTTCTATGGGCCTGTATTTGATAAGGTTTCTAAAATAGGTGTATTAATGCAATTTTAAAATGTAATTGTGCTCTGTGGTTTTATAATACTTTGTAGTACTTTTATTATCACATATTCACATGGTATGTTATTCATTTTTATCAATTTTTTCTTTTACTGGGCTAGGGGTTACAAGAGAGAAAGTGTGCTTTTCATTGCTGCATCCTACTCTGATAGCACCATATAAAAATTAGACTCAGAGAATTTCTCAACTCTTTACCTTTCTGAATCTCTTCATTCAACAATTCTCCCACTTTCCAGTGTTTCTAGCTTTAAACACTCTCATGCCTGTCTTCTTTTGTGCTGTTTAGAGTCTTCTACTGGTTCCTGAATGTTTACTTTTTTATTTATGTGAAAATATAATACACAAGATGTGCTCCCTTTCAAAATTATTCCCAAGCTCTATATATCTCTATATATCACTACTGTAGAAAATTCCTGTTAAACTAAAACTTTCAAGACACGTCAGGCTCAGATCCTCAGCCACAGAGTAAATCTGCAGAGGGAGACTGTACAAGGTGTACAAGGATAATACTCACAGTGATTATGATAATAATACAGCAACAAACAAGACTTAGTTAGCATTATGTGCTACACCTTGCATGGCTAATTATATGACTCTCTGTTTATAGCTACCCTACAAAGTAGAAATCATTATTTCCCTAGTGAAGTTGAGGATATAAACATATAAGGATTAAACTAACTTGCCTGAGTTCATGTACCTTATAAATAACATATCTGGAATATATATGCAGGAACATATATCTCGAACCGTCACCCTCACTTCTCTATTTATTTTTCTTATACTTACTGTTTTTATAGTCACTGTCTACAAAATGCTTAGTACATAATTCTAGTCAATAGATATCTGTTGAACGCATGAATGAACAAATGAAGGTGAGAAGGATGGATAGGTGAACTACACGGTGATCTGTTACTGGAAGAAGGTGGCCAAGATATGTAATTTTTTTTTTTTTTTGAGAGGTTTTTGCTATAGGGCACGTGCGCTTGCCAGACAGACAGAGACAGAGAGACAGAAAGCGAGAAATCACCCCCAGGGGGGATGGCCATGCCGCAATCCCTTCTCTCCATTCTCCTCTCGGGATCTTGAGCACGCACGCACACACACCTGGCGTGAGCTTAAGCCTCCGGGTCCAGGACTCGAACCACGATCGACTACGTGGGAGTCCAGTGACATAGCCATTACGCTAACTGCTGGTCCCAAGATATGTAATTTTTAATCTTTCTCAGAAAGATAGAGAAAATCATTTAGCTCTTAACAGAGTCTTTACTAGAAGATAGGTTTTGGAATATGTTTTCAGGAGTCTTGTGAATGTTCTAGGCCAGTGCTGTCCTGCCTCAGCCTCACTCAGGTTGGTGGCAGCAAGAAGGAAAGAAGGTAATGAAAGGACCTCTCGGCACCTTGAACACTGGCTCCACAGGGTCTCTCTGCTTGCTGATCTCAAGATTTTCTCTTTAATTAGGTCTAACCTCACCCTCTCTCCTGTCTACCTTTTCTTTTGACTAGCCTTTTTCAACTAGTCTTGGAATAGGAAAATCATCTCCACAAGTTTTATTTAAATTTGTTTGTTAGATTAACCATTTTTTTTTTAAATTAAAAGACAAGTATTTGCAGTCTTTGGTTTCTGGTTGAACAGTAAACTAGTCTAGGTTCATAGTCTGGGAAAGGAGATTTCACAGAACACAAATGAAGGAGTTTATTAAGGGACAGTGGCATTTCCTTAAATGAAACTTTGAAGTAACCAAACAAAGGACAATCTGAGTTTATAGAAAATAACTTGAGAATTAGCATTATGCCCTGAACCACACAGAGTACCCTGGTGATATTAATGGAATGGTCAGGATACTTTGAAAGTGAAGAAACAAAAACAAAACAAAAAGACTCATTGGCTATTGGCAACATGGTTAAGAATTTCTACAAATATTAAGACTTAGCTATCTCCCCAAAAGTAGGCATCAATAATGATCTGATCTTCTTAAAGAGTAAATAACTATTAAACATTCTGCCAGGTACCTTTTGTAATTTCAAGTTTTTTTGTTTATTTATTTAATAAGACACAGAAAGAGATAGAAAAAGTTGGGCACCCACATCAGGGTTCCCATGTTGTAATCCACCCTCAGTGTTAGCAAATCTGACCACATGCATACACATGCACCCAGCATGTAGAGGGAGGCCCTATCAACCTGGGCCTTTTTACTTGGGTTAAATCGTGTTACCACTGCATTCCCTTCTGGTCCCACTTTTATGATTGTTTCTTTTGCTGTGCTTTTGCACATTAACCTGATGTAATCCTATTTGTCTGTTTTGGGAATGTTTGCCTGTGATTCGGAGGTTTTATTTAAGAAGTCTTCACCTACTCTGATGTCTACAAGAGTTTCCCTGTATTTATTTATTTATTTTTGTCTTTATCAATGAGGTGAGTTTCTTTTTCTTATTTATTTATTTTTGTATATATATTAAATCGCATTGTTTAGCTTTGGATTGAAAAACTGTGGCACATATACTCTATGGAATACTACTCAGCCATAAAAACCAACAAAACCCTGGCTTTTGACAGAAAGTGGAAAAATATGGAAGATTTACTGCTGAGTGAGGCAAGCCAGGCTATGAAGGAGAGACATTGTATGTCCCCACTTAACATATATCCCTGTATTTTTTACCAGTGGTTATATAGTTTGAAGATTTAGGTTTAGATCTTTGATCCATTTGGAGTTGATTTTTGTTAATGGTGAGTGATAGTGGTACAGTTTTAGTTTTCTGCAGATAGATATCCAATTTTTCCAGCACCACCAATTGCTCAAGAGATTTTCTTTTCACCACTGGATAGTCATGTGCCTGCTATAAAAAAATCAGTAGGCTGTATGTTTTGGAGTTTATTTCTGGGTTCTCAATTCTGTTCTATTGGTCTGCATGCCTGTTTTTGTGCCAGTAGTGTGCTGTTTTGATTACCACAGCTTTGTAATATATTTTTGGGTCAGAGTGTGAGATACCTCCTACTTTATTCTTTTTGCACAGTATTGCCTTGGCAATATGGGGCCTTTTATGATTCTAGACAAATTTTATGATATTTTTTCCTAATTCTATGAAGAATATCTCTGGTAAATTTATCAGTATTGCATTGAATTTATAAATTAATTTGGGTAAAACTGACATTTCAATTATATTAATTCTTCCAATACAGGAACATAGGATGTCATTCCACTTTTTTTGTATCATTTTCTATTTATTTTTAAAAGTTTTTTTATAGTTTTCCTTGTAGAGATCTTTGACTTCTTTGGTTAGAAAAATTCCTAGATATCTTACATTTTTTCTCGCTGTTGTAAATGGAAATACTTCCTTCAATTCTACTTTTCTTTTTATGAAACAAACCAAGAAAACGAATCCAGCAGTAATATTAATACTACTAGAGACTGGAAACAAAACTCAGAGGGATTGACTGAAGGACTGTATTTTAAGCGAGACACACACCATTTCCATATTTGTTTTTCAAGATGTTGGCAAGATCCTCTCTCTCAGGCACTAATTTGGAGAATTTTCTCAGGGAAATTTATCATCCTAAGAGGATAAAAAAATATATAGAGAGATTTTGAAAATCAGAAATCATCCAACAACTGGGACCAGCAGTTAGTGTAATGGCTATGTCGCTGGACTCCCACGTAGTCGACCGCTGTTCGAGTCCTAGACCCGGTGGCTTAAACTCATGCCCTCGCGCGTGTGTGTGTGCCCCCAAGATCCCGAGAGGAGAATGGAGGAGAAGGGATTGCGGCGTGGCCATCCCTCCTGGGGGGTGATTTCTCGCTTTCTGTCTCTCTGTCTGTCTGGTGAGCACATGCGCCCTGTAGCAAAAACCTCTCCAAAAAAAAAAAAAAAAAAAAGAAATCATCCAACAACTTTATGAAAGATTTTCAAATTAATGTGCTGCTTGCTACTGACAAATCCTTTTCTTATAACCAGAGGCTCTAATCAGCTTTTCAGGACTTCATTCCTAACTTAGGAGATAACTAAGAATTACAGGTACTTGAAAAAAATAAAAGCTATGATGTGAAAGACATAGACTAAAACAAATATAAAGAGGATTTTTTTTTTTAAATTTGCAAGAGGGAACATGTGCTCACCTGAGAGAGACAGAGAGAGAGAGGGAAAGTGAGAAAGCACCCCTATGGGGATGGCCACACCATAAATCCCTTCTCCTTTACTTCTCCAATTGGGATTTTGGGCACGAACACACTCGCATCTGGCATGGTTTTCAGGCCTCCAGATCAGACTTGAACCATGTAGTTGGCCACGTGGAATCTGGCCACCTTAACTACCATGCCACCAGCTGGCTCAAGGAATTTTTAAAGAAAAAAACAATTCAGAATAAGAGAAATTAATAATAATAATAATATTTAAAATCACGAGTATCTAGTACTATATATCAATGAAAGAGAATTTAGATAATTAGATAATTTTAGGTTTTAGAAATGAAAACCTAGGCCCAACAAGTGCCCTATGGGTTAAGGCATTGGACTCCCACATGGTCAATGCAGTTGAAGTACCAGTCCTGGAAACTTGAAAATTCACCAGCATGTGTACATGCATGTCAAAAATCTCAGGAAGAGAATGGAGGAGAAGGGATTGTGTTGTGGCCATCCCTTCTGGGGGTGATTTCTCACTTTCCTTTTTATTGTTTCTCTCTCTCTCCTCTCTAGCAAGCATACCCACCCTATAGCAAAAACCTTAAAAAAAAAAACCTAAATAACAGAATATAGCTATTGTACCTACCACACACAGTGCAAAGTTAGTAGAAATACCATAACATAATGTAAGGGTAACAGATTTTATCTACATCTGAATAAAAACAGGCCTTCAAACACAATACAAGCATATGCTATAGAATATGGACCAAAAAAAAAAAAAAAAAAAAAAAAAGAACTACATGAGCACTGAATTAGAGCTAAATTAGTCAGGGGTGGTTACTTCTGTGGAGTAGAAATCAAGGGCAGAGGAGATGGTGGAGGGTAGAGAAGGTGAAGGAGTAAGGAATTAACTGTTTTTAAAATAGATTAAATCTATAAAACAATTTAATTTTCAAAATGTTCCTGTACACTATTTAATAATGTAATAGATAAAAATCATAATGTCTATCTGTTATCTGACCAATGAAAGAAAAGAATTGTCTTAGTTTCTGTGGCTATGACAAAATACATGAGACTAGGTAACTTACAAACAATAGAATTGTGCTTCTTACAGTTATGGAGGCTTTGAAGTCCAAGATCAAGGCACAAGTATCCAAAGTCTGGTGAGGCGCTTCTTGATGTATACCCACATTGCTGACAAGTGGAAGACTGAAAAAGAGCCTATGCTAGTTCCCTCCAGCATTTTTATTTATTTATTTTTAATTTGCCAGAAGTGTGTACACTGCCTGGAGAGAAACAGAGAGAAAGAAAAAGAAAGAAAAGAGAGAGAGAGAGAGAGAGAGAGAGAAATTGAGAAATTACTCCCCATGGCACATGGTCATGATACAATCACTTCTCCTTCTCTCTTTCCTTTCAGGATTTTGAGCACTCACTTACACACAGTCAAAATATTTCTCAAATCACCAAACTGGGACTCCAAATATGTGTGAACCTTGTGGGATTCAGCTTCTTTAATCACCAGTCCAGGGGTGGTCCCCCTTCCAATCTTTATTTTTAAGGGTCTGCCCTCATGACTTAATCACTTCCCAGTGGGCCTCACCTTTTAATACAACAATGGGGATTATGTTTCAACCTAAATTTTAGAAGGAGTACATGCATTTCACTGCAAATTTATAGCATCTGTTTAAATTATTGTGGCTCCTTTTTTTACTGCAGTGACTTGGATATATAGACTTTGACCAGGATACTACAAATGGCAAAATTATATATTAGACGCATGTAGTCCTCTGAAATTACTGAGCTTTAAAGCCACCATGTTATCTGCTTCAAATGCCACATAATAACTGTGTGTGAGCAATTTTAGAATGCATCATCATACAGAGTCTGCTGTCTGCCCTAGGAGCATGGCTGTGTGTTGAATATATTGCAATTAAAGAACACACATCAAAAAAGAAACAAGCAAAATTTAGTTTATGGGCATTATTATTGTAAAAGGTTCTTGGAGTACTTTGGTAAATGGTGAAAATATTATATATATATATATTGATTTCCAGGAAAGAACAAACAAACCAGAATCAAATCTGCTCCCCTGTAACACAGAGTACAGAACAAGCTCTGGGGAACATATTTCCTTTTGTCTGTTTGTCTCCATATTCTAGATTTGAGACCAGAGGTGGAAAAAGAGATTTAAAAGCTGATTCCTGTTGTTTAATGAGGCTTTATAATCAATTCTCACGATAGATTTCTTCCTTTGGTTAATAAAAATGTGCCCATGTCTTTTTACAATAGAATAGAAGGTCTTTTCTCTTTTATTGCCTTTATTGCCAACTCTCATCAGAAGTAAATAGGATTAAAAAATTAGAACTGTGATGGGCTGATCCCAGATCACAGTGATTAAGCTCGGTGCATAGAAAACTGCATCTCCCATGGCTTACCATGTTTCCAATCCCAGCTGCAGCCATTTAAAAAACATGCTGGGTATGTGCGCCACAAATCCTGATGGGTTAGAGAAATAGAGGGAAAAAATTCAGTCTGACCACATCTCATTGAGAAATGTTTTCTCGCTCTGTCTCTAACATACACTCGACCTCTGGAAGTAAAAATAAATATGAATAATTGTTAAAAATTAGAATTGTGTTCAAGAAGATAGCATAAAATAACTCAAAGTTTGTTAGAATAAGCACTTCATTAATGATTTCTTAAGTGAATACTGACCATCTTTATAGGACTTTGTAGTTCACAGCCAATAATCACATGTTATTTAACTTGATCTAATAAAAAAAATATTTGGCAGGTAAGGCATTTTAGAGAGAAGGTCATGCAAGTTCTAGAAATTGCTTGATGAACAGAAAGCAGGATAAGTCTCATATTCATTTCTTCTTACTGAAGTCCAGTACTTGATGTTTTAAATTCTCTGTCTCCATGAATTAATAAACTATCAATGCTCTACCTGAGTAAGAGCAAGTGGGTCTGATTTGTAAACTGAGAATATAGAATAGGTACATACGTATCCTCAGAAGGTCAAATAAATCATTCGGGCCACATGAAATGGGCTCACCTAGTCATATATGACTTTACTACAATCCTGGAAAGAAATCCCGTGGAAATCCTTGAGTTCTTTGTCTTAGAGCTGATAGCTGAGACACTGACACCTGTAACAATGTTGATGATACCTAACGATGATTGCTTATAATACAACAGCCACAGATAACCTACTTAATCCTCATTGCAACTTTGCGAAATTGGTGGTAGTATTATATTCATTTGGCAAAAGAGGAAAGTGTAGATCAGAGAGGTGAAGTCACTTACCTAAAGACAGACAGCTCTAAAATGAAGGAGCCTGACAACCCAGCAGCAAAACATTTCCATACTTGTAGCCTCTAGTTAAGTCTTTGTAACACTTCCTTTTTTGAAACCAGGGTGCATGTTAAATTTACTTCAAAACTTAGGAGGCTTATATTGCATGTCTATGAACACCTTTTGAATAACCTCACAATTACTGCGGCACCCAGTAAAATCCTAAACACAAACAACATAACATTGGGCAATATTTTCCATATCTGTTTCGATGCCTCATAAGGTGATATCATGTTTCCTAATGAAAACTGACTTATTCAGTGAGCAGGACTATAGAGCACTAGTTAGTCAGGAAGTAATTCTGAGCTCTACCCTATCCAGGAGACTGCAGACTTGAGGTTAGAAAGCCACAGCCTCAGCAAGAGGCAACTGGGTGGGTGGGGTTTGTCACCTTGGTCCAGGTTTGGAAACCAGCTTTGCCAATTACAGAGTCCCAACGTCCAGTTTGAAAGTGAAAACATTTCACTAGTCATCCATGTATCAAGATGCCCTCCTGGACAGAATCCAGGAAGACATCTGTAGGCTAAGACATCTTCCTATTTGTGAATGAATTACATAAGGGAGATTGTTAAAATTACGAACAATGAACATGTTAGTCCTGAAAACTGATTTCTCTCCTTTCATCATCTCACAAGCACTTGAGACAAAGACTCAAGGAGTTCAAATCAAAAGGAAAGCCTTATGTTTTCATTTAACAGATGCAGATGTATGGCTTGAGTAAATTTGTTTATATATTTATAAACCTCATGGGGCTGGCTGACAATAATGAGCATTGAACTATGCTTCTACCATCTTCTAAAACCAGCAATCTCCTTGTCCACGTTTTTAACCTCTATGTTGCCCTGTAGTGGCCCTGGTACATGTCTCCTCAATTTACCTCACCTCTGTCATAATCTGAAGCTTCAGTCCATGTATAACTTCAGCTTCACATCTAATCTTCTCTTTCCTCTGTCCTCTCTTCCTCTTCCTCTCTCTTTTCTGTGCATGTCAGTGAATCCTATGGTTATCAAAGAAATTACAGTTGTAAAAGTGAATCCCGCAGCAACTGTTTTTTACTGGAAAAAGACATAGCTGAAGACTGGAAAGTGAGGAACAAAGTGAGATAAATGACAGAAGAGGAAAAATTGTGTCTGCCATGAAATCTCAGGAGAACTGGAGACAAAAATGCCAAGACCTGAAATGTCAAAGAGAGAGTCAAGAGAAACAGGCCAGAGACCTTGCTAGATTTTTATGTGTTCAACATGATGGTTTAATGAATAGTTAAAGATTTCCTTTTAGTTAAAGGTATGTCAAGGGTGTGAATAAAAGGCTATCCAATATGTTTTCCAGGAAGCACTCCAAATTATTCCAAATTATTCAGAGTACTAATAGTCAACAGGAGAGTCTCTTCTAAGTAGCCAGAATCGATTAAGTCATGCTTTAGTGAAAGTATGTTTATATCCACTGTCAGGAGATTTGGTTCTTTTCACATTACAGATATCGTTACTGAATACATCTTAGTATTCTAGATGACTTATTCCACTCATAAATAGTATCTGGGTAACTTTCAGCTCTATGAGGACTTCAAAATGTTTGTGAGAAGATGAAATTAAAGTACAAGTATATTTTGGTGCAAAAATGATTTGAAATATATACATAGCATTTTCTTCTTATAATTCCCAGAGGGCATGTGCACTTGACAGACAGAGACAGAGGGACAGACAAACAGGGTGAAGGACAAAGTATCCTCAATGTAGCATGGTCACACCAACCCCTTTTACATTTTCCATCATGTCAGGATTGGGAGCAGGCATGCACATGTGCCTTGTATGTTTTCCAAGCTTCTCGGGCCAGGACTGAAATCACAGTCAGTCAGTCATGAGGGAACTAGCTCCATTAACCACTAGGCCTTGGAACCAACCGTATATAGTCTTTATAATCCTCATATTCCATGAACTTTTTGAAGAACTCTTGCATGTTCCCCATCTTTGGAGTTGTTCCAGATTATTTGCCAGCCTGCTCTTTCTTGCAAAGGCAAATTTTTAAGTGGCCAGTTGTACATATTACTCTCCTGAGTGGAGACAAAATTAAAGACAAAATTACACTGGCCAATAATCAATAGACAGGAGTTAATTTTATTCTAATACTATTGCCTGTTATAATAGGGGATACAGGAAATGCTAAGTCTGGATACCCATCTCTCCAGAGACAAAAGGCTGAAGTGTTGCAAACAAGCTGAACAGGATGGTGGTCTGTGTTTGCTAATTGGTCTTGCCCCAAGGAAAAGTAAACTTTCTCTTATGTTCAAGATCATACTTGGTTTTATAATGTTGAACAAAGCAAGCTCCTTATTAGACTCCTACTGGGAACTGGGAGATAAGATCACTATCTTTCTTTCTGTTTGCTTTTCAAAGAGATGGTTCTCAAGTCCTTAAAAAAGTAATTTTTGTGAAAATGATTTGCATACTTTTTAAATGAGTAGAGGAAGAATTTATAATTATAACTACAAGTTTTCTAAAGTAAATGCTCTTAAGAAAGGAAGGTCAGAGCCATAGCATTAGTGTGAAATCCATCTAATGTTGAGTCAAGCTGAAGAGAGTGCCAAGTCTGGGCTAGAAGTCTTTCTTGGCCAGACTTCTGTCAGTCATTGCTAGGGACAGTTAGAAGCCACAGTAGCTCTAAGTGGCCCCAAAAGTCATCATTATAGCTGCCTGTATTACTGCTCTCAGCAACATTTTTCTGACTTTGCTGGTCCTATCACCAGTATCTCATCAATACTGACTTTCTTCAGTTGTCAATTGATTATTTAACACCAACTTGTTCAAAGGAATTAATTCAGCACTGAGTGACAGATGACCCTCATCCTGACATACCATGGGAATTCCCTTTCCTCAAACACTTACTGTCACAACTACCATGAACAAAACTCCTTAGTGGAGATAAAAGGAACTTCTTCCTCTTTCTTAATTTGCCATAAAGGTAAAACCAAACGAGAGGAGAAACAGAAACATTTTTTTAAATGAACTAATTAAATGTGAGAGCACATATACACTGTGTAATATTACTCAGCTATAAGAAATACTGAGATCCTATCGTCTAACTCAAAGTGGATGAGTAGAAAAAACTTACTGTGAAGTGAGCCAGACTTTGAAAGAGCCACATTGTATATCCCCACTCAATTTGTACTGCTGTCTTCATTCTATGGCAGAGGTCGCGAGATCTGAAGATGTGATGATGGAGAGGATGCATGTGGATGCTCGAGACTGAAACAGTGGAGAGTCAATGCTACAGAATGGATTGTGGAGGGTGGCTATGAGGTGCAAGGGGAGAAAACATTTGACAGAAAAATGTAAAATTGTCTGCTGGAAACATATATGTGTACATATGTATGTGCGTGTGTATAATACATCATGACGGAAATTTTATGTAAAAAGTGAAATTAATCTCAATATAAAAGCAATAAGAAGAAGAAGACTGTGACAGAACAGGATTACTACCTTCTTGTTTGGGGGTGAGTTTCATAGACATTCTATGGTATTATGGGCCATATGAAGAAATGATAGTAATAGTGGCTTTTAGAAAGATACAAAGGAACAGAACCTTTCTTTTGGCAATAGTCATGACTGGTGTTAAAATATTGTGCTAAATCTCAACATTAGAAATGCTTAGTTCAGCTATAAATTGTTCTCTTAATTTAGGGAGAAGGCAGCCATCTTCCCCGCACTCTTTAGACCAGTTTCCTGCCTGAAAATCTCTCTACCCCCTAACAACTGCAAATAGTTAATGAGAAATCTTGTAGAACAAAATTCCTGCAGAAAGGTAAGAGACCAAGAAGAGAAGGATGTCGTGAGAAAGGTGGAGCTCTCAAGAGAGAAAGGACCAAAAGAAACAAGAGAAAGTAAGAGGGTAGCAAAGAAGCAGTTCTCTCAAACTTCTCAACTGTGGCTTTGCTGAAGTGAACTTCCTGAGTAATTAAATGATTAGTTTGCCTCATGTTCTGAGTTCTGTATAAGATTCTTCAGTAATGAACTTTACTTGCATTCCTGAACATTAAAGGCAGAAAAATGGCTAATTAAGTATGAAAAGGGAAGGGAGTAAGGAAGAAAGGAACAAAAGAAGAAGAAACTATTCGTAAAATTCTTTTTCCCTGAATTACTAATCAAGGGATTTCCAGGTTTGAGTTGTTTTTTTGTTTTTTTCTTATGGGGGTGTTTCATTGCCTCAGCTTGCCATTAAACTCATTGAGCAACATGCTACAACCCTATAAAATAGGTAGTAGAATTATACTCGTTTTCCATCAGAAGGATTTTAAACTGAGGGAAAGAGAGACACTTGCCCCTTGTCACACATAAGAAGTGGCTACAGGAATCACGACCAGACCCTGAGGCTCAGTGCCCCATGATTTAACATTAGAATGTACTGTTTCACTGGGGACCACTTTTCTATATTGAAATGGTACGTGTTATAATGAGAGAACAAGTAGCTAATCCTAACATTGCTTAGGACTGTAACTCTGAAGGACTTCAGCTAATAAGACCTTCTTTTGCCTTTAGCACTTCTCTCCTAATTGACACCTCCAACAGAAATAGAATCTCATTCCTCTCACGCAGCAGCTCTGCCACGTGATGTTTGCCCCACAGTTAATGTAGATCATGTGAGGTTATTAGATATCATGCTTTGGGGAGTTGTAAATAGAGGCATAATATGTCTTAGGTTATGTTTGCAGGTTTACAAATAAATAGAGCTCTGCTGAATATACAGAATGGCATGTGATAGACCAAATTCAGAGAATAGGTTGGAGATGTAAATTAAAACAAAACACACATTAAAATGTCTTGGTAAAGTATTTGCTACATAGGTAATAGGAAGCTAAAAATGGACAGAGCACACTATATACTAAAATTGTTAAGAGTCAGGAAACTATCTACAGGACTGACATGCTGACCAAAGGGAAGCAGAAGATACTTATAGTTTTATCAGGCATAAACACACCCAGAGTGGAATTCAGCATAGTTTCCACATCTGCATTGGCCGGCTAGATGGCACCATCTATTAGCCCAAATTAACTCCTCACCATACTTTCCCCAACCCTATAGGCATAGTAAGGGGCCATAGCACAAAGGTAAAGGATCAGTGAAACTGGTAAATTATCCTTCTATCCTGGGGGAATTACATGGTTTACATGAACAATCTCCTTTCACAGTTTAGTAACACAGGTAAGAGTGGTTCATTCATCGAGAAAAGGATTAGGAAATTTTTCATACGAACATTTTTTAAGTCATGAAGACAGATAGCTGTTCATCAGGGATATAGAGTAAGAAAAGTGTACTAGTGGGACCAGAAGTTGACGTATTGGCTATGTCGCTGGACTCCCGTGTAGCTGCTGGACTCCCATGTAGTCGACCACAGTTCGAATCCCAGACATGGAGGTTTAGACTCATGGCGGGCGCATGTGCATGCGTGCCCAAGATGCTGAGAGGAGAATGGAGGAGAAGGGACTGTGACATAACCATCCCCCCTGGAGGGTGATTTCTCGCTTTCTGTCTCTCTGTCTTTCTGGCAAGCACATGAACTCTATAGCAAAAACTTCTCCAAAAACAAAAGAAAAAAAAAGAGTACTAGTAAGGGCAAAGAAGGTATAGACAATTTAAAGTATTTAAATGTACCTGGGTTAAAATATATAAGTGTACCTGGATTTAAAGTGATGCTCTTAGGTAATAGGATAAAGTGAAAAATAAGACTATAGAAATGAAAAATAAATGCCAGAAATCATATATAGATTGTATCCAGATGTCTGTGTTGTGTTATAAAAGTGACTGTGAGCCACTACAAGGTTTTATTTTGAGAATTAACATGAAGAGATTTTTATAATATGAGATTTACTTTTGGAAGAATGCTTGGAAAAGGTGAAAGGGTGGAGGTAGAAAGAAGTGTTAGGATTATAGCAATCAAAGTTAGAAAAGACAGAAAAAGAAGACTAGGGGACTCTATTAATCTGGACTTGATCACTGGAACAGAACTACTAGAAAAGATAAATAGCTATATGGATACTAGACACATAGACAAATATTGGGTCATTGGAAAGATCATGGTATATTTTTTTCTATGTTTTTCTACATCATAATGCATCATGACTGTTCTGATGACCCAAAGATAGACAGATCAATAGAAATATAGATAACAGATAGGTACATGATAAATAAATTAATTGATGAGGTAGAGAAAGTTACTTTCCTAATTTCTTAGAAGAATCTGTCCTTGTACAACTATGGAGATTGACTACAGTCTGTGTAAGGTTGCTGTTTTCCCACCCGATCCTTGAACTTGAAATCTATAGAACAGGCAGTCTGAAATAGAAGGTGGATATGAAGTGAGGGAGAATGAAGATTACTAGAATCTTTGAACATCAGTTGGGTTCCATAGGGATGAATGGGATCTATTTAAGTTTCTTGCTTCTAACTTCATTGATGTATATGTCATCAGGAGAAATCTAAGGAATGAGAGTTATAAGGGACACAAATCAGTTGTTGCTTTATAAATTAACGTCGTATCCTTTTTTACTCCAAAGTAAATAGAATGATGTAGGGTGTATAATGTATGTATTATAAGGCCAAATGTTCCTTATTTTTTTCCCTTTAATAATAATCAAAACCTATCGATAATCATTCTTTCTGTTTAAAGAAAGAGAAAATTTGAAAACAAAAGAAGAAACTTCAAATTCTGAGTCATAACATAACTGCAAAATCTGTCTTTATCAGGAAAATCATTGTGAATTATTTCATGCCTCTGTGAGATAAGATAGAATCAAATAAGATGCTATTCAATTTTGAGTTAATCGTAACACCTCTGTGACTAAAGAAAAAAGTGAACCAAATAAAAAACGAAAACTATTAAAATGTCTTTCTTTCTCCCAAATGTATACTTAAGTAAAACTAAAATGCATGTTTATTTTAATTTAGCAAAAGAGAAAATGCTTGTCAATCAGATATGGTGTGAAATGATTGTTTAGAGAAGCAATCACAAATTCTGTCATGAAAGAAAAAGTGAATTATATTTAGTCATGTAGAACAATGATATATTTTCATCAAATTTTTCACGCCTTTGTAAATTGATGAAAGCATTCATTTTATACATAAGTTTTCTTTGTATATTTTTCTTTCAAAATGTTTAGCTTCTGGTTAGAACACTACTTTTATTTCTCTTGTTCTTTTATTTTATATGTGATTCTGAACTGTCTTTTATACAGGAGATATCTTGGTAACACTCTCTAATTTAAGCTATTTCTAAGTCTCTAAGAATGTCTCTTTGTAAGATAAATATCCCACTGCTACTATGTACTTTATAATTTTCATGTCTATTATGAATCAAGATATTTACAAACAGCTCTCGACAAATGTAGTACTGACCCTGAGGACAATTCATCAAAATTGTTAATATGTGTTACTGAAAACATACACAATAATTTATTGTTTCTGTCCTTAGGCTTACTTTGACAAACAAAGGGGTGTAAGATTTTACTACTTGAATACTCAAGGATCCTGTTGTTTTAAGACATTGCTGTGGTAAGATATACTCTCATTGTCATTGTGAAGAGTTTCTAAAAACACATTTTGACTTAGAATTGGTCAAATTCAAATTTTAATTGATCAAATTCAAATGATGAAATTTTAATTGATTAAATTCAAACTACACCTTAGAGTTGATTGTTTTCGGAATGAACTTGCTAAATTCACTTAATTCTAAGAGTTTACTTGTGGATTCATTTGGATGTTTGCAGGAAAATCAACTTTACTGGGCCAGCCAGTGGTGTGGTGGTTAGGGCAGCTGGATCCCACATGACTGGTTGTGAGGACCCAGTGACTTGAAAAACAGGCAGAGTGTGTGCATGTGTGTGCCCAAAATCCTGAAGGGGTATACTGTATGCTGGAAAAAGCCAGTTTCATAATAGTATTGTAAAATGTATACAAAATAAGAATTTAAAAGAATACTATGGTTCTCTTTAGGGATCAGAGTGACTAAGTTGAAAGAACTTTCAGGCATATCAGCATATTGTATACACTTTAAATGAATTGCCGATTGTTTGTTAAAATGGCTGAACTAAGAATTCTTTCATCTACTCAAGGACTGGAAGAGAGAAAAGTGGGAAAAAGAAAAATTCACACAAAATGGATTCCTTTCTTTGCAGCAAATACACCATCAGCTTGATACTGGTGTAATCACTTAGAGGCAGTTCCCTGAACAGACTTGATGGTGTGGTGCTCCAACAGAGAGTTGTCTGCTGTTTTGTGAGCAGAAGTTGTTAATGCCTGCAAATTGATGCTATTCTCCAGTCTCGGGTTATAAAGGGAAAGCAGATGTTCATGTGCAACTAACCCAAACACATTGAGAAAGGCTACAGACATTTTCCCATTTCAATTACCATAATTTAATGTCTAGAATACATGCCCAAAAGATTTTCATGGCAGAGGATCAGCACATCCCATGTAATGCAAACCAAGTCCCCAAACTCTTCTTTATGCAATGCTCATTTTCAGAGATGAAATCATTATACTCAATATGAGTTCAAACTGTTCTAAAGTACTATTGTTGGTATATTTTCAAATATTAGAAAGGTTTGTTACACAATAGTTTTTATTATAGATTTCTTAGATGAGTTGTTTACTGTTTTGCATTTAGATACAGTGATTTTTTTTTTTTTCATGATTGTCATCATTGAGATGAATTTGCTAGGTCATTTCTCAAGTGATTACACTCATGTCTTGCTACTTCCTATGGCTCTCTTTTCCTGAAGTTGTTATTTAGTGGCTGAGGTACATTCTTTTGGAGCAAGTGAAATGATTAACGTCTTCTTAAATCTGAGTACCTTAGTACAAAGGGCAAAATATTTTATTTTTCTGAAATAAAATTAAATGATATCATTTTATTTAACTATAAACCGATGTCAATTATACTATGGTCATATAATAAAATATGAAAGTATGGAATATTTGTGGTTGGTTACATGCAAAAAAAAAAACTTAAAAATGAATACAGTCCTGCTTTGTTTCCTCACAAATACAACCATGTATATTAAGAGATACTGCCAACAAAAATATGAAAGCTTAATCATTTTATATTGGCATATATTATTTGTCCTTTTTTACATTTTTTATTTTATAAACTTTCTACTAATTTTATTAAGAAAAAATATTGAACATGTAATTAAATAAAATATGCTTTGAAGTAAAACTTAAAACTTCAATGTTACCTCCCTCCAATTTTAAAAATGTTTATATTTTAGATTAATAAAATATGTTAATTTATTTTTATAAATATATTTTATATATTCACATAATTTTTTAATTACAAAAAAAGCAACAGAAAATCTGACCCATAAGAAAGAAATTCTTTGGATTTTGGTGTCTCTCGAACAGTTTTTATTTTCCTTTCTTTTAATTTATTTGTTGATCACTGGAAAACCTAAGTGGTTTTTTAAAAGAAATGCATTTGTTAAAAAAAAAAAAAAAAAATCACAAATCAAAAAGCCTTCTATCCCGACCTTGAGATTCTTAATCTTTACCCTATAACCACGTTACCTGTCTGTAATGTATTCTTCCAGGAAGTAAGATTCTGTGCGTAAGCAGACAGTTTATGTGTGTGTGTGACTTGAATAAGTATTTCTATAAATAGTTTTTCTTCATATTATTGGTGATATTATATACAGCATTCTGTATTGTTCTTAAATCACTGAAAGTTTAATTTTTCACTAGAAGTTTTAGTTTTTCTAATTAATTAATTTATTTTTGCATATACATTCAATCATATTGTTTAGTTTACAGTGTGAGCATTTCAATATGTGAACATTTCTCTCCAGACCCATTGATGAAAATATCTTCAACCGATAACATCACACCTCCCCATCCCATCAATGCTCTACCTCCGTATCTCTTCTCTAAATGTCCTTCGTTAGGTCCATTATAGTTTTAATTTTTCCATACTTTAAAAAATATTTCTAATGATTATCCATTTTTCTACTCTGTGGCTCTGGGAAAATTTATTTAATAGATCTCACTGATAGAGTTTTTTAATTCATTTCCAGTATTTTGCACTACAATATTTGATTAAATGAATATTCTCTGTGAATATATATTACTACATTTATTGACTATGTTTTTGGAAGGAAAATTTCTGGATAAAAGAGCATAAACTTAAAAAAATTGACCTAAGTTGTTCTTTGTATATTTTAAGCAATATTTGTCAGTTTATCACCATATTTCCCATATCTTCAGTAATAGAATACATGTTTTTTCTTAAAGAATTATTTATTTTATTTTATTTGTTATTATTATTTCTTAATTTGACCAGAGAGAGACAGAGAGAGAGAAAGGGAAAGCGACAAAGTAAGACACCAAGTCCGGACTCATATCACAGCTGGCCACGTGGGAGTCCAGCACCCATAACTGCTACACCACCTGCTGGCCCCTAGAATGCATATTTTAATTATTAAATAAAGATGTGTAATTATGTTTTAAATTTGTACTTCCTTGACCTTAAAAATTAATCATTTCATCTTTTTAATAATTGTTTGCCTGGTTTTGTGCATATGCATGTTTGGTGAGAGTGAATTGCCTGTTCAGGTCTCTGCTCATTTTTCTATTAAATTGTTTGATTTATTTTTTTTTATATAAGCTATAAGACATTTTTATGTACTCAAGAAATCCTTTGTGAGCCATATTCTTGACAAATATTTATTCTTAGTTTTATTATTCATTGGTCTTTAGGTTGGTTTATTGAATTGTTCCTGGATTTCCTTCAAAAGAAGAATTAATTGACCTAGGTGTTACCGGAAGTACTGTCAACTGAGTCTTCAGCTGACAGCCTCTTTAGGGATTGTCTCAGCTTCAGCTTTCTTGCTTCCTGTAAGGTCGGACCTTCTGGAGTGGCCAATATCCACTCACTGCTTCACACTGGGTATGAGAGGCACATATTTTTGCCCAATGTGAGACGTTTCTAATGGACCATTTTAGCTACATAGGCCCTTCTGAGGTCAGCTGAGATTGCATTACAGTTTCAACTGTCCAGTAACTCCCCATGCCCCACCCCAGACACACAAATTCTGAAGCTCTTGATGGCTATAAATCTGCTTTAACTCCATAAGTTTAGGAATCTCTGAAGGGTGTTTCTTCTTTTTTTTTAGTTATTATTTTTTAATTGACATAAAAATTGTATGTATTGATTTTATACAACATGGTGTTTCCAAGTCTATATATATATATATCGTGAATGACTAAAGCTAGCTAATTAGCTTATGCATTACATTACATAGTTATGATCTTTGTCCTGAGAACACTTACCATCCACTCTTATAATTTTTCCATAATATACAATATTGTTATTAATTGTAGTCAACATGTTGTACAATAGATAGTTTGTAATTAATTATTCCTCCTTTAATGAAACTGAACTTTTGGGTCCTTTGACCCACATCTGTCAAACATTCTGTGCAACCATTCCAGAGCTTGGTAACCATCATTCTACTTTCTAGTTCTATAAATTCAACTATCAGATTCCTCATGTGAGTGAGAGCATGTGGTATTTATTTTTTTCTGTGCCTATCTTTTCTTATTTCATTTATTATAATGTCCTCCAGGTACATCTACATTGTCACAAATGACAGGATTTCTTTCTTTTTATGGGTGAAACAGTAATCCATTGTACTTCTTTTTTTTTTCCCCACATATTTTAAATTATTTATTTATTTTTATTTTTTTATTTTTTTGTATTACATGTATTTTTACACTTTAATTACATTTTTTCTTTCATTTATTTATTTTTACATTTTTCTACAAACATTTACTTTACATAGCAAAAAATTTTAGCTCATACTCCATAATTCTTGACAGTTTACAAACAACTTTCAAAATTTCAAAATACTGAATTTTAAAGATAATGCTCAAAATATGTCTTATAATTTTGTATAATTTTATAACTCTATAACAACAGAAGCAGTATGGTTTCAAATATATATATATATATATATATATATATATATATATATTTTGGAGTGCAGACACTCGGTATATATTAAGTGGGGACATGCAATGCCTCTCCTTCATAGCGTGGCTCTCTTCACTCAGCAGGAAGTCTTCCATATTCATCCACTTCCTTTCAAAAGCCAGGGTTTTGTTGTTTTTTATGGATGAATAGTATTCCATTGAGCATATGTGCCACAGTTTTTCTGACCATTCATCAGTTCATGGGCATTTAGGCTGTTTCCATGACTTAGCAATCGTGAAAAGTGCCGCAATAAACATCGATGTGCAAGCACTTTTTCGATTAAGTATTCTTCTGTCCTTCGGGTAGATACCAAGGAGTGGTCCATTGTGTTTCTTTATCACATTTTCTTTATCCATCCATCAACTGACAGACATAGGTTGTATCTATTTGTGAGTAGTGCTGCAGTTAACATGGAGAGCTGGTATCTCTTCAACATAACTGATATTATTTCCTTTAGATATGTATACTCAGTAGTGGGATAGTTCTGTTTTGAATTTTTTGAGGCATTCCCATACCATTTTCCATATTGGCTGTATTAATTTACAATCCCAATTATAGTGTGTAAGAGTTCCCTTTTCTCCACATCCTTGCCAACACCTGTTATCTCCCTGTCTTTTTTGATAATGACCAGTCTAAAAGGTATGAATAATGTCTCATAGCTGCTTTAATGTTAATTTATCTGTTGATTAGTGATCATTAGAGAAAATGATTATTAGCTGAATTTGGCCATTTGTATGTCTTCTTTGGAGAAATGTCTGTTTGAGTCCTTTGCCCACTTTTTAATAGTGTTTTAGGCGTACTTGGCTTTAGTGTTCATCACTTTATTATGCTTTGCAGACATGATGTGTTTTGCAAATTAAAGGTTCATGGCAACGCTGTGTTGAGTGAGTTGATTTACTCCATATTTTTGACATGTGCTCAATTTGTGTCTCTGTCCCTCCTTAGCAATTCCTGTGACAGGCTAGGCTTTATTATGATTACATGTGCTGTGGGGAGCTGTGATTACTGAGCTTCGGTGCTACTCTTTCAGTTGTTTTCAGGCGGCATGAGCCTTGCCTACATAGAGTGGTGAGTTCATCCATGTTGTGCACGTTCTGACTGCCCCACTGCCTGGCTGTTCTCCCTTGATTCTCCCTTTCTTGGGCCTTTCTGTTCCCTGAGACATGAAACTACTGTAATTAGGCCAATCAATAATTACATAATGGCCTCTAAGCATTCCAGTGAAAGGAGAAGTAGCACATTTCTCCCTCTAAATCAGAAGCTAGGAATGATTTAGCTTAGTGAGGAAGGCATGTCAGAAACTGAAATAGACGGAAAGCTAGGCCTCTCAGACCAGATAACCAAACTGTGAATGCAAAGAGAAAGTTCTTGAAGGAAATTAAAAGTGCTACTCCAGTGAACACATAAGTGATAAGAAACAAAACACCCTGACTGCTGATACGAATAAAATTGTAGTGTTCTGGATAAAACTAAATCAGCCACAATGTTTCCTTAAGCCGAAGACTAATTTAAAGAAAGGTCTTAACTCTCTTTAGGTCTATCAGTGCTCAGAGAAATGAGAAAGCTGTCCAAAAGAAGTAGAAGCTGGTAGAGGTTGGTGTATGCACAGAAGTTATCCAGAAGTTCGAACTAAGATATTGATGAAGGTCTTGAAGATCTAGCTAAGGTATTGATGAAGGTCTTGCTATGATTTCAATGTGTCTCCCCACAATGTAGATGATGGAATTTGGTGGTGAAAAGATCAGGAGGGTATAAAGCTAATCCACCTGTGGGATTAAGGCTTATTGCTTTTGAAAGGTGATTATGATTTAGGTCATCAGGGTCAGGGGAGCACCCATGAATGAATCCTAGTAGGTTTATAAAAAGAGGGAGAAAAACCATGAGGGAGGCACTGATGGAAAACAGACCGTACTCTCTTGTCCTCCACCATGTTCCACTGCACCCGGAAGACCCTCATCAGAGGTAGCCCCTGGATACTGGACCTCCAAATTGTGAGTTAAATAAAGCTCCATTTTTTAAGTATGTATGCGGGAGAAATGTGTATGTGTATTTATATATATATATATATTTATATATATATATAAATATATATATATAATATGTAAATATATATAGTCTATAATATATATAATCTTTATATAAGATATATATTTAAAAGCACACAAGCATATATATGTGTACACATATATAATCTATAATACATATAATCTCTATATAAGATAGATAACGCACACACACACACATATATAGAGAGAGAGACGCGCTGTCAATGGGATATTATAACACTGTGATTCCCCTTTCTCTAGCCTTCCAACTTATCAGGAATGCCTGGTGTGTTTTTAACCTGGCCTGGGACACAGACCTGCAGTCATCCATATGGCTTTTAGCACTTCAGTCCATCACACTGCAGACTGTGCCACCTAGGATGGGCCCTATCCACTATTTTTATAAATTACTCAGTTCCAGGTACTTGCTGTTACTAGCAACAAAAAGACCAGAAAACAATGGCTCATGACTTCAGTGGAGGAAGTAACTGCAGGTATTGTGGAAATAATAAGAGAACTAGAATGAAAATCAAAGCTAGAAGATATAATTAAATTACTGCCATTTCATGATAAAACTTTAATGGTTGAGAAGTTGCTTCTCAAAGATTAGCAACAAAAGCAGATATTTTTAAAGTTTATTTACATATTCATTTTCATGGGAGAGATAGAGACAGAGAAAGATGGGTACAGCTACTCCTCCAGCCTTCTAGCCAGTCAGGATCACAGGTGTATGTGAGCATACCCAAAGTGTTCAGATTGACCTGAAATCCAAACCCAGGCCTTCCACATGCCTCCAATTTTACTGTGCAGTGGCACTCTAATGCCTGTGTCATTGCAGCTGGAAAAGAAAATGATTTGAGACAGAGTCTAATCCTGTTGAAGATGCTATGAACATTGTTGAAATGAAAACAAAGGATTTAGAATATTAGATTACATATATATATATATAAATAAAATATATAGTATATAATATCTAAATATATATAATATATATTATAAATATATATTTTACCAGAGAATGTTTGTGCTTGCTAGAGAGAGACAGAAAGAGATAAAGAAAAGGGAGAAAGCACTTCTCCTCATAGGGTGTTGTCATGCTGCAATCCCTTCTCTTCCATTTTCCTGTCCTGTTGAGAGTTTGGACATGCACACACACATGTGCCTGGTGCATTTTTCAAGCCAGCAGAACAGAATTCGAACCATGGACATCCATGTGAGTTTTGACTCCTATGGCATGGTCCAATTGACTCCAGTTTTGAAAGTCTAATGTAAATAAATGCTTTCAAACACTAAGAAGAAATCTTTTTTTGTGAAAGGAAGGATATATCAACGCAGCAAAGTCTGTTGCTGTCTTCATTAGCCACCATCCTGATCAGTCAGCAGTCATCAACACTGAAGCAAAGCCAGCCGCAGTGGCACAACAATAATTAAACAGTCTGTAATGCTGAAGCGCATGGGAAGGTCTCTGGTTTGCTTTCCAAGATCTCACTGCACATGCATATGTGTGCCTGTGCTCCTGGCTGCCTGAGGCAGGAGTTAGATTACGGAGTGAAGACCCTATTTGGTGTGTGTCTCTCTCTCTCACGCTTCATTTCCCTCATAGAAGAAATACATACATAACCTTAAAAAAATTACTCCTTTAAAAAACTCTGGAAAAAGATTCTCCAACAGCAAAAAGATTATTATTTGATGAAGACTCAAATGATCATTAGCAGTTTTTAAAGTATGTACATTGTGATTTTTAGACATAATGATATTGCACACTTTATAGACTATGGTAAAGTCTACAGCCTAAATGTAACTTTTATTTGTTTTATTGTGATATTCACTTTATTGTGGTGGTCTAAAATCAAACCCATATTATCTCTGAGTTATGCCTGTGTGTGTGTGTGTGTGTGTGTGTGTGTGTGTGTAATGTAAAGCATTACTCTACAATTTAAATTTTTTAAGAATGGTATTAATGGGGCTGGCAAGTGGTGTGGTGGTTAAAGGTGCTGGATTCCCACGTGGCTGACCATGGTTCAAGTCCTGGATCTGGTGGCTTGCTTTTTTCCTTTCTTTTTCTCTCTTTCTGTCTCTCTCTCTGGTCAAATTAAAAAATAATAATAACAGGGAACCAGCAGTTAGCGTAATGGCTATGCCGCTGGACTCCCACGTAGTCGACCGCGGTTCGCGTCTCGGACCCGGTGGCTTACAACTCACGCCGGGCGCGTGTGCGTGCGTGCCCAAGATCCCGAGAGGAGAATGGAGGAGAAGGGATTGCGGCGTGACCATCCCCCCTGGGGGGTGATTTCTCGCTTTCTGTCTCTATGTCTCTCTCTGTCTGTCTGGCGAGCGCACGCGCCCTATAGCGAAAAACTTCTCAAAAAAAAAAAATAATAATAATAATAACAAATGGAGTTAAGTAACTAAATAATTCTTTCTTTTTATTGAGAGGTTTTGCTATAGGGTGCGTGTGCTCGCCAGAAAGACAGAGAAAGAGAAGAGAGACAGAAAGCAAAAAATCACCCCCCAGGGCCATACCACAATCCCTTCTCCTCCCTTATCCTCTTGGGATCCTGGGCACGCATGCACATGCGTCCGGCATTAGTTTAAGCCACTAAGTCAGGGACTTGAACAGTGGTTGACTACATTGGAGTCCAGCGACATAGCAGTTACACTAACTGCTGGTCCCTAAATAATTCTTAAAAAAAGAATAGTATTACCATACACTACCAGTTTTTTCCTCTCAACATTTTTGTATTAAGTCATTTTGATAAAAATTATTCTAACTCATTCATTTTACTTGCTATAAGGTATTGTTTCATATAAATGTATCCACTCTAGTGTTGATGGACATTTAAGTTGTTTTTCATTTTACACAGTCAAATATATTTTCCACTCTATGTGCATGACTTATCTGTACTATATATAACTAGGAGGGGAAATGCTGGTTCATAGGAGATAGGGATCTTTAACATTACTAAAAATTCTAAATTTCTCAAAAATGAGACTTATAGTGCCTTAATTAAAAAATGTAATCTCCAAAAAGTTGCTTGCCTATTCTATGAGATAGGCAGTTGAAGTGGAAATCATTTTTGTAAAGTTAGATGTTAGTTACACAGCAGGTAGAAGATGAATTTTTAACATTAGTCCTATCACTAGCATTGTCCTCTTTGTCCCCAAGATAGGACATCTACAAGCCACCTTGGGAAGGATTTCATTGTTTTTAAATCAATCTTCTCATACTCACAGCTCATCATTAAAACTTCTTTTCTCTATTAACCTCTATGGTGGTTAATTTTATACTTTCACTTGCCTAGGATTGAAAATGCCCAGACAGCAGGTAAAACATAATTTGTAATGTATCTATGTGGGTGTTTCTGAAGAATATTTGCATGGGAATCAGTAGACTGAGTAAAGAAGATCCACTCTTACCAACATAGGCATTATTATTATTATTATTATTTTTACCAGAGACATGTGCACTCTCTAGAGAGAGACAGTGAGAAAGGAAAATGGAAAAACATTTCCCATGACGAATGGTCAAATCGCAGTCCCTTCTCTGTTTCTGTCTCCTTGAGATTTTGGACATACACACACACACACACACACACACACACACACACACACATACAAACGCCTGTTGTGCCAATATTTTTCAAACTGTGGAGTCCAGGACTTGAACAATAGTGTTAGCTACATGGAATCCAGAACCTTTAACCTTTTTACCATCAGGTCATAGGATCATCCGATTCTTTAGGAGTCAAACAAACCAAAAAGGCAGAGGAAGAGTGAATTCTCATCTTGAACTTGGAAATCCATTTCTCTTGCCTGTGGGCATAGGTAGATCAGAGCTCCTGGCTCTTACACTGTCAGATGTACCGTGGGTCTTTCCAAAACTTCCCACTGGCTTTTCTGGTTCTCTGTTTTGCATATGGCATATGGTTGTAGTTCTCAGCTCCTTAATCACATAAACTAATTCCCATAATAAATGTTCATCATAAATATCTATATGTAGACTATTCGTTTAGTTTCTCTAAAGAACCCTGAGTAGTACAACATCATAGCCCTCCCATTGCAATAAATTGAGGTTCTAGCCTATGTTTTATAAACACTATCAGGTTTTTGTTAGTAAATGTCTTTAGGCTATTTTTGAATTCTTATGGTCTTAGAATTCAAGGCATTACCGAACTTGCTATTTTCAATTAAAACAAGCACGTTTCCATAAAGTGCTCTTTCCAAATTTTACTTATGAGAAGTTATGAACACTGGGTTTTGCATCTTCTCCCTCTTCCTCGGGCATGAAGTTCTACCAGGTCATCATAGTTCATCATTTCAGTAAACTCCATTATCTGGGAGTCAAATATAGCTGGAAAAAGGTTCTCAGTGTCTCTGAAGACTTTTCACTACATCATGCCTACTTTTTCTGTCGTGAACAGGTCTTACCGAACTAAATCTCCTCTCATATCACAGCTCTCTTTCCCACTGTAATTAATAACCATGAAAAATCCAATATCTCTGTCTCATAGCTGCTTCAACTGAAATAATTTTAGATTTCTCCTTAATGCAGGTTCAGATTCTTCCTGCAAGCAGGCATATATATTTCTACAAAACTTAATGTCACTAAGCTTCCTCTGAGAAGAATATGAAATAATAGAGTACAAAAGAGATGAACTTGAATCTTGACTCTACTCACTCAATATTTATATGCATCTGGATACATTAACTTCAAATTCTTCATTGTTTTATCTGTAAATTGGCAATATTTTAACTTTTCAGAATATTTTTGAGGATAGATAAACTTGGAAAAATTTCTAAAGGAATATCAGACACACAGTGGGCATTATTAAATGTTAGCTTAATTTATTGTTCCTTTTCTCTTACAGTTCTTCAATAATTTCTCAGGTACCCAGTAGACTCTTTATTTCATTTAAAAATATTTAAAGTGCATTTTAAATAACAACGCAAATGAAAATATTTTATTTAAATTAAAATAACATTATTAAAGTTGTTTACTTAGCGACAAGCAAATGGCGAAGCAGTTATGTCACTGAACTCTCACATGGTTGACCGCGATTTGAGTCCCAGACCTCGTGGCTTGAAACTCACACTGGGCATGTGTACATGTGTGCTCAAGATCCTGTAAAGAGAATGGAGGAGAAGGGATTGTGATATGGCCATCCTCCCTGAGGGAGATTTCTCACTTTCCCTCTCACTGTTTTTTGTCTCTCTGTCTCCCCCTGCAAACTTGTGCTCTACGACAAAAACCTCTAAGCAAAATGAACCAAAATGAAACAAAATTGTTTACTTGTACTCCATCAGATAGAATCTTTTATTTGTTTTTTTAACTAATATGCATTGTAATCTTCATATCTGTGTTAAATTCTTGACTTTATTATATGTCTTATTGACTTCTAGTTCTGTTCCATGTTGAATATAATATATCCAATTTCCCTTATTTCTAATACCTTTACATCTTTACCCTTCAGTGTAAGGCCAAGTATTTGACTAACTCCAGTAAAGTTTCTTGTAATAATTTGTGAGATACATTTATTATGCCTTTCCTGACATATCTTGAAAAATAGCCTTTTTTTTGTTTTTTAGTAGAAAAAGGGAGGAAAGACGAGAGTAAAATAGAGATAGGTATTTTGGACAGGGGCTCATATTGGAATCCTTTTGCCCCAACCTTCCAGCTCAGTAGTACCATAGGTATGGGCCACCATGCCTGCCCTGTTTAGGTTGAGCCAGGAACTAAACTCAGGTCTCCCATGTGGCTTCAGCCCTGCCCTGTTTAGGTTGAGCCAGGAACTAAACTCAGGTCTCCCATGTGGCTTCAGCCACAACACACCAGTACCTTTCCACTTGTCCCACTGTGGCTGGACCAGCCTGTTTTTCTAAAATGCATTTTTATTAACATATTTAAATATTAATGCCTGTTGCTGGCCATTTTAAAGCAGATAAGGCATTAATGCATATGTGATCATTACCATTTTGGATATCACTTTTATGACTGATTCTACTTTGTTTTCAGATTTCTCTCTGCCCCATAGAAAATTAAGCAAAAGATTCAAGTGGGCAGTAATAGATTTATTCATGTCATTGGAAATTAAAGCTCTTTAGAATGTAGCAGAAGAAATACTATACACTTTTATAAAAGTATGTGGAAAATGTGAAAACATTTCAAAGAAATCCACAGTTTGTCATTGAAATCTTTGGAAATGAGGAGGGGCACTAAGAGTATATCACATTTGTAGATAAATGCTTATAGCGAAAGACTGTTTATATAATACTGAATGCGCTATGGACCATCTTACCATTGCAGGGCATATGTTCTTGGAAGGAAGAGAAACCCACTTTATAGATGGAAATGGCAAAATTTGGAATCGCATGTGAGATATGCTCAACTTCTAAACTTGAACAGATCCATAATGAACCTGCAAATTGAGAATTAACACCTGTTCTGGATCATTATCACGAGAGAAGTGCCAAGTGGAGACTTGTTTGTCTGCGGGAAATGTTGTTATTCTTCAAGGTCAGCTGCTAATATGTATCATTTACATAAATGTTTCTATTAGTAGTCTCATATCAATTTGGAGGAAAAAAAGAAGGTAGAATATAAATTCTTTGCCAATTTTTTTCCACTAAGATAAACTGGGAGAGTCATTTATCCAGTCACTGACCAGAAAATTTCCACAGCTGTAACTAGGACAATGTTCCCTTAGAGCACAGTGATAGCAGCAATAAAAAATGATGTCCATTCTTTGGTCATGTTCAGGAGGATTATACTAGGTGTTGATCCTGAGGACACCAAGGGTGTTAATAGGGTTATCTCAGCACTCTTCATCAGGGATCATGGCACATAAATGAGCCTTACTGAACAATCTTCCCCTCCATGGACAAGAATACTGACAAGCATACTTTCAAATGAGAGCATCCAGAACAAAATTCCATTATGAATGAAAACAATTCTTTACTTAAGCTTATTTATTATCTTTTTTTTTTTTTTTTTAATTTGATGAGAGAGAGAAAGAAAGAGAAAGGGAAAGTGAGAAACCAGCCACTAGGTCCAGGATTCCAACCATGGTTGACAATGTAGGAGTCCAGCCCCTTAACCACCACACCACCTGCTGGCCTTCCATTATAAATTTATTCCTAAACTGTCCCTCCCCAATCATTTCAATGCCAAGTTTGAGACCTGTGAAGGGATGAAAAGAATAAAAAGTAAAAATGGGGGTGGGGGCAGCAGATGGCTGAGCAGTTATATTGCTGGATTCTCATATGGCCAACTGCTGTTCAAATTCTGGACTTGAAACTCATACCAGGCACATGTACGTGCATGCCCAAGACCCTGGGAGGAGAAGGGATAGCAGCATGGCCATCTTCTCTCAGGGGTGATTTCCCACTTTTTTTCTCACTATCTCGCTTTCTCCCTGGCAAGCACATGAGCCTTAAGGTAATAACCTCTTAAAAAAAGTAAAAATGGGTCAAAAAAAAAAAAAAAAAAAAAAGGAAAATAGAAAGGAAAGAGGTAGATCCCCTGGAGGCAGTGACAACTTGCTGTTTGTTTTCATAGTAAGGGCCCAGAGGACCACCAGTTAGGCAGGTACATGTTGATTATTTTTGGATGCAATTAAGCTGAGCAAACCTGAGGAGTAGGCTCCTGTCAGAAGTCGTTTAATTTTATCAGTTGAAGAATCTTGTGCATTTTTAGAGTTCTTTCAGTGAAAAGATTCTTTGTTCCAATTAAGTCTTAACTTTGCTAGAAATTTTGTTTACTTCAAAGTAGCTATATTTGAGACCTTAAAAGTAATCTAGTTCAACTTGGAATTAAAATCTCAATGGAGCATCTTTATTAGAGAATGTTTAAAGATTTTTGAGGTAGCAGACACTCCATGGCTGTATAAATATAGTCCTGAGCCAGTTGATGGCACAGTGGTAATGTGACTGGACCCATACAGTGAGGGTCCTAGGTTAGCATCCTGGGACCTCCCTGGGCATAGAGGGAAAATGACCATTTGTCTATGGTCTAAGCTAGCTAAATATGGGGCATGAAGGCCTTGTTGGGAGTGGGCCTCTCTCTCTGGTACTCTCATGGAGGAAATAGCTAAACTTAAGAAAAAAAGAAACATGATTCTGTACTGATGATTAGAAAGTACAGAATTATGCATAAACATTTGTGTCTAATTCATTCTTTCAAATCCTTTTTGATTTATACCTTATATGAAGTAATGTGATAAACACTTTGAAGGATGTAGATAGAGAAAATGTGGTCACTAATCTTAAAGAAATCATATAGAAGAAACACATACCTGAGCAATGAGAGTTCAGAGTCGAAACTATTAAGAAACATAATAAAAAATAATTAGAATAATAATAATAATGATTGGGGGAAACATAGGAAAGATAATGAATGTTGAAGCGGGGAGATTAATGTCTCTGTACTGACTGACATGCATAGCATTCCCTTTTGAAAAAGCAATGTGATACACTGTAAAGTTATATGTAATTCAATGTAATAAAAAAAAGATAAAAAAAAGAAACAAAATAAATAGATATGGAATTCAGAGAAGATGGGGAGTTTATGGAAGGGAAAAAAGGAAAGGGAAAAAATAATTGCTGCAAATGATGGGTAAGCAAAACTGTTCCCATAGAAAATCAAGAAAACACCAAAACAAAATAGCAAAAAGGAGAGGTGTAGGGTTTAGACAACAGGAAACAAATGACTGAAAGGAGGGTCTGGTTATTTTAAAGCATCTCCCTGCACCAGACTTCCCCTCAGGAAGGACATGAATCACTTTTTCTGGTCCTGATTTGCTCTCCTGCTGTATTCTTCCCCTCCTTGTCTGTGAGAGAAAACTGCCAACCCACTTTTTATGAGCGGCCTCTCAGAAGTGAAGAATTTAGATGAAGTAAACCAGCTTGCCAACATGTACTGTTTGAATGTTATTGAAAAACTTATTTGCTAACCATCATACTTTTAATGAGGGTTCATAAACGCCACCAAGTTTTGGATTTGAAATGAATAGTCACATCTTTTGACTTTCTTAATCAGAATTAAACAAGTAAGAAGAAGGAGAGGAATCAATCAAAAGTGAATTGGGAAGAAAGATCCATGTGTAAGTGTGTGAGGGGTTGTAGCAGGGAGAGGGAGAGGGAGAGGGAGAAGAGAGCAGCGTGCCTCCTTCTACAAGTCACATAAGAATACACGACTACTTTTATTACAGTGGTTGACGAGATTGAAACTGGTAGGAATGCCAGAATGCCAAGAAAAGTAAATTGATCAAAGATCAACTATACCTCTGTATTGTACATTTTTTTTTTTTTTTTGGAGAGGTTTTTGCTATAGGGTGAGTGCACTCGCCAGAAAGAGAGAGACAGAGATACAGAAAGCGAGAAATCACCCCCCAGGGGGGATGGCCACACCGCAATCCCTTCTCCTCCATTCTCCTCTCGGGATCTTGGGCACACACACACACGTGCCTGGTGTGAGTTTAAGCCACTGGGTCCAGAACTCTAACCGCTGTCGACTACATGGGAGTTCTGCGACATAGATATTACACTAACCACTGGTCCCTGTATTGTACATTTTTATCCTTATGTAATCTTCAGAAAAACAAGCTAAGAATAAAACATGTTTTATCAATTTACCCCTTTTTCCAATGATAAACTAAACTTAAAGCAGCAGAAAACTGTGATATCACCATGTATCATAAATAAAAAGAAGAGTCATGATTCTAGAATTTTAAACTCATATCACACTGGTTAAAAATTCTAAATTGCTTTCTTGATATTTTGTTAATTGACAGGAATTAATGAGAAGGCAAATCATAGGGTAGATAAATGTAATTAATTAGGTCAGAAATACAGTGTTAATATTACTATATTGTATATTAGACTGGAACATGTAAAAGCGCCATTTTGTTTTCAAAAAACCCTGATGATTAGGGCCAATAGATTACATAATGGTTACGTCCCTAGACTCCCATATGGCTCACCCTGGTTAGAATCCCAGAACCAGTGGCTTGAAATTCATGCCGGGCACATGTGCATGTGTACTTAAGATCTCAGTGAGAATGGAGGAGTAGGAATTGTGTTCTGGCCATCCCCTCTGAGGGGTGATTTCTCACTTTCCCTCTTTCTGTATCTCTCTTTCTCTGGTGAGTGCATGTGCCCTAAGGTAAAACCTCTCAAAAATAAATAAATAAATAAATATTAATTAAAAAAAAAAAAACAAAAAAAACACCCTGATGATGATTTGATGCTTTTGGATAGTGCAACTTAATACATTTTTTCAGTCTTAAAATCATTTTTATTACAGCACATTTTATTAAATATTGTGATCCAAGAGAAGAACATGATATGAGTTTTGAGCTGTAGCTGTGCTAGCAATGAACTAAAGTGAAATAGAAAGTGTCACTTGTTGATGCCAAGGTATTGCTAGGTATCACACTGCAAGGCTGAACAATACATGCATGGACACCTCTAAGAATGATTGCAATCTACTTGTAAGTGAGATGGCTTTATCTGAGGGTTTGCAGTTAAGAGAGTTAAGAAAGAAAGTGCTCTCTAGTTCAAAAGTATGTATTTAAATCACATCTGTAGGACTAGTTTTATGGTGTAGCGGTTAAGGCAACTAGATTCCACATGGTGGACCATGCAGTTCCAGACCCAGACTCAGCAGCTTGAGAAACACACAGGGGCATTGCATATTTTCTTCAAATCCCAAAAGGAGGAAGAAGGAGGAAGAAATAGAAATAAGGGATGGAGGCATGATTATTCTCTTTGGGAGGGTGCTTTCTCCTCTCTCTTTCTCTCTCTCTCTCTCACATCTTTCTCTGCCAAGTGCATGTAACCTCTAGAAAAACTGAACAACAAAAACATCTATATACATGTATAATGCCAACACATACCTGTACTAAGCTTTAAAGTATTTGTTAATTTTGTTTTAATTTATTTTGAAATATAGCAACTATAAAAATTAATTATAAACCACTATCTGCTTTTTCTAAGACAAGATAGTACAAATACGGATAGAAATTGGAGGTAATTGCACATTTTATTATTATTTTTTCAATTTTAGGTTGTCAGTATTGGAAGGGGTTTTGAGAAGATTTTTGTACTATCTTTAAGTGATTTTTGTAAATTCCCATCCCCTTATCTTCATGACACTGTTAATTATAGCTAATTACAGAAAAAACAAATGGAAAATATACACTTTGGAAGCAAATTTTGTTTCATTGAGATGCATTCATTTTATTTAGTTGTGGGTATTAATAATTTCTGTCAGTTATTATCATGAGTTCTCTTTCACTCATGGCTACAAAATCTATACAAGACATTCTCATTGAATAAAACGTTCTTATTCATTTTATGGTTGATTTGAAGTGAAACAAAAAATAATGCATTAGAAATTAAGCATCATCTTTATCATATTATGTAACTTCCCACAAGAAATTTAGGGGTAGGAGGGCAATTTTACTTTATTGGGCTTTCCGCCAGTTTACTTATTCCTTCCATGAGAGACTCACACAGAGAGAGAACACCTGCAACAGGTTTCTTGACTCCAGGATCTACCCAGCTTCAACCACCCTAATCACATGCCTGGGATACTCAGGAAGGTCTCTGGTTAACTGTGAACCTTCCCATGTAAGTCAGTCTTGCAGAGTGCAGAGCGTTACTGCCCAGCCACTGTCTGGCCCAATAATTTAGATTTATGGAAAAACTCTACATCCAGTTTCCTCTGTTATTTGCACCTTACATTATTGTTATACAAACTAATTTTCTCAAAACTAACCAGCCAATGTCAGTAATGACTAGTAATTAACCTGGAGACTTTATTTAGTTTTACTAGCATTACCATGAATGTCCTCTTTCTGATTTGTGATCTAATCTAAATGATCACATTGCACTTAGTAGTCCTGTAGTCATGTCTCTTCAGTCTTCTCTGGTCTATGATTGTTTCTCAGTTTTTCCTAACTTTTCAGGAACTTGACTAATTTCAGTAGTACTGTCTGGGGATCTTGTAGAATCTCCTCTACTTTAGATTTGTCTAATATTTTTCTCTTGGTTGGACTGGGGCCATGGTTTTGGGAAACAGTACCAAAGAGCTAAGGTTTCATTTTCATCACATCCTATCTGTATGCATATGTTATCAGTGGCATCAGTGTGTAGGATTAGTGTTTGCCACGTTTCTCCACTGTAATGTTACTCTTTTTCCATTTCCGAACTTGATTCCTTCGAAGCAAGTCCTGTGTTTAACCCATCTGCAGGTAGGAAGGGATTCAAGAGTTGTCACCATTGCATACTAACAAGTATACCTTATAGCTGGCCTGGAAAATATTCAAATCTACCTTACTTTCATTAACCTGTATGCATATCTACATATAAATGCATATTTTGTTATACATATACACAAAACCTTTGTGTGTGTTCTGACATTTGGGGAAATTCGTGTATAGAATAATTTGCATATGAGATACTTTAAAGCCATTTTTATTAATTCTTAGGCATGCATAATGAAAATTAAATAAATTCTTTATAGAGTATCTGCTTCTCCTGACAAATAATTTTAAGTCTATCACAAAACTCAAGAATATTGTACCAAGATGAACATGTAGAAATTTTGTTTAAAATTTTTAATTGCCTTTAGGTTTAGACTACACAATTAAAAAAAAAAAAAAAGCTGTTTGCTTCCTGTGAGAAACATTGAGACCAAGGATAATTCAATGAAAAAATATTTTCTGGAAACCCCTTCTCCAGTCTGAGCCTAGGGAGAACATCTCTTCTGTATCCCTAACACTCTCTGCACACTCTACTGCAGTGCCCTCTATGTTCTTTGGAATCTCTGTTGTTTTATTTCACTAAGTAGTCTCTGAGCATCTAGAGGGTAAGGATATGGTTTTCTTCATCTCTCTATGTCCAGCACCTGACACGCAGCAGATATTTTTTCTTTTTAAATCATTATTTTATTTATGTATTTATTTTATTTTGACCAGAGAGGGACAGAGCAAGTGAGAGAGAGAGAGAGAGTAATAGAGTGAGAAAGAAAGTGAGAAAGCAAGCCGCCAGGTCTGGGACTCAAACCAGGGTTGGCCATGTGGAAATCCAGCACCCTTCACCACCATACCACCTGTCAGCCCCACAAATATTAAATTGTATTTATGTTCACTGAATAAAGGAGCAAATATCCTGTACAATTTCTATTAGAGAAAATTCAGGACTCTATAACAAAGTAGCATTTATGTTTATATTCAGTATCTTCATCTAAATTCATTATGCTATTTTTTTCTTCCTAAAACACAGGTAATAAGCTTACTGTTCTAACATGTCTGATTTTGATAACATCTGCCCAGGATGTGTATTTTTTAAACTCTCTGGCAGTGAGCATTGTCTACTCTTCTTCATGTCTCACTGACTTCCCCTAAATTTGAAGTCTAGATTGTAGCTCTCAGCGTGCACCTATTTTAGTTATGCTCCATTATCTGAAAATTAATGCACAGCAGCTACGTCGGGCTCAATGAATCTACGTTCGCCTGCAGGAATCTTATTACCTCTCTGTCTCGGTGAAGTCAGTAACTGCAGGAAGCTTCTCTGTAGATAAAAGTTCATTCAAGCCTGTGAGCCTGCCTGTGTTTGTTCCATTCTTGAAGGATCATTGTTCTTTTCTTCATCTACTTTCCACCCACAGAGAATGTTGATGTTAAATGTTAAATATTTTCTACAGGGAGTTTATATTACTTTTTTTCCTAAAACTTCCATATGTTAGAGTGCTGCTAACAAAAGAGATTTTTTTTTTTCCTTTAACTTAATTGTCAGAAGGTGTGTATGCTTTGGAAAGAGAGAGAGAGAGAGAGAGAGAGAGAGAGAGAGAGAGAGAGAGAGAGAGAGAACTAGTGCATGACAATGGGGCCTGGTCACACATACCACAGTGGGGCCACAGTCGTACTGTTTTCCATTTCTCCATCCTTTCAAGATTTTGGACACACAAGTGCATGTGCCTGGCATAATTTTTCAAGCCATAGGGGCCAAGATGGATGACTCCTAAGACATGTGGGATCTAGCTCATTATGCATAGCACTTAATCACTGTGCAAGGGGCAGCCCCAAAATATCTATTTTATAAAATAAAATATAAAGCTAAATAGATGCTCATTAGTAGCTCATTTAGATACAGAATGTTAAGGGATGCGTTAATCTTAAATTTTGTATAGTTCATCTCTGAACCAATGGTTGACCTCCTTTATAATCGTCCATATAAAATAATATCCTACTACTTAGGTTCTCAAAGATAAGAACTGTCTCCATATTCGAAACATGAATTTAAGTTCTAGAAACTCAGTTCTTATTTTACAAGAAAGATATCCAATGAATATTTATTGTGTACTAAGATATTGTATAGGTATATGGGTATGGGTAACTAAAATGTGTGTATTAGATTGAGAAGTTCATAGTGTAAACAAAATATAATAAAGTGGAAAAAATCAAATATCAATAATATAATTGCATAATTAAAATGTCCTACACCTCATCAGGTTGTCATAATACTGACATTAAATTATAATTCCATGAGATTATATATTTTTCTCTCTTAAAAAATGTGAGCCAAGGAACCAGCAGTTAGCGTAATGGATATGTCACTGGACTCCCATGTAGTCAACCGCGCTTCGAGTCCCGGACCCGGTGGCTTAAACTCATGCTAGGCACGTGTGCTTGCGTGCCCAAGATCCCAAGTGGAGAATGGAGGAGAAGGGATTGCAGCATGGCCATCCCCCCAAGTGCAGGGTGATTTCTCGCTTTCTATCTCTTTGTCTCTCTCTGTCTTTCTGGAGAGTACACACACCTGATAGCAAAAAAAGAAAAAAAAATAAACTCTCCAGAAACAAAACAAAACAAACAAACAAACAAAAAATGTAAGGCAATCATGTCTATTTTACTTCAAAAAGATAAAGTTACCAAAAATTATAGATTTCAAGAGCAGGAATAAAACAGACCTAGGAAGGGGCCAGAACCAAGCCTAAAATAGCTGTCAGGGACTGGTAATCTGGGCAGTTCTTCCTCATGCTATGAAAAATTGCTTTTTTCTGCTTTTCAGTTCACACAGTAAATAAAAGGTGAACATCCCACAGTCTCATGACTTACATTACCAATAACCTGCATGATTTGTGCAAGACATCTGTTCTGTTCCAATCAGCTGCATTCAAGAAGCAGAGCTAAGCAGAAACATGGGCAAATGAGATAAACCATCATGGTGTGTGCGTGTATGTGCGTGCGTGTGTTTGTGTGTGCGCACGTGTGTGTAGAAATTAAGGACGTTATTTGAGCTGGGCTGATCCTTTATGAAGTAATTACTACAATGCTGAAATTACAATGGTTTTTGATGCTTCTGGCTGGGTAGGACGTTGGCCCTTTACAAAGTTCTTCTTTCCATGATGATTTAGGAAGCTCTCCAGAAATACTTTATGCCTATTTATGGAAAAAAATATGGTTTCCCTACTCTGTCAATGTCAGCCACACCAGAACTCTGTGGTCATTGACTTCCATAGCTCCACAGAGGGGCCAACCACAAAAAAGGGCATTACTTTGTCAGTTCTCTGCTGCTAAGCTTTCATTACTGACACAATCTTACTCTTCACCAAATTGGAGTTGTCCTAACATGTCTAAATAAATTCTCCCCTTATTGACATTTGCACTAACCAAGCAGTGATATGACAATTCTTGGCCCAAGGATCATTACAGAGGTGATTCTCTGGATCATACCACAGCATTTTCACTGACTTGTCTTTCTAAGGCATAGAACTCTTCTTATTCATCTTAGCTGCTGATAGTCTTGTGGAATGAGAAAGAATGTTTATCTTCTTATCTGCCTTCTCTTTTAGGACTGCAATGAGTTTGATAAAAGACTTTTTTAATTTTTTATTTAGCCTTTTATTTTTCTTTCCTTAGTGGGCCATTATCTTCTAGGACCATCATATGTCACAACAAAACAGAGGGATCACGTATAATTCCATAAATTGAATAGATCCACCCTCTTCTGAATATTCATTATCTATTTTTTTCTGTTTTATAAGATTGTTATAAATATTGAATGATCAATGAACATGAAAGTGTTTTACATCTAACAAGTATAAATATTTTTATAAGAAATTCCTGTGTGGATTATATCCTCTCTTGTTCATATCAAGTAATTCAAATTTTCTTTCAAATACTAGTTTAAAATTAGTCTCCTCCCCATTTGTTGGGAAACTGTTGATCAAACTTCTCTTGTGAAAGACTATGAAAATTCTCAGAAAGAAAAGTGTCTGGGGAGTAAGATCTCCAAAATTTCTAGAAGCTCAGGAAGATGTTTACATTTGGAGCCTACTTTTTTCTGCTAGATCTCTCCTTCAAGTTTCCTTATCTATGAGGTGAGCTCCAACAAAGTAGGCTAGATAGAATTTTTCATAGTTCATCTCTTTCTGAACTAAGCATAGGAAAATTCTAACTTAGGTATTCAAATCCATTAGATATGCAGATATCAATGAACAATCTGGAAAATGATACAAAAGACAAACTACCAAATATGATAATACAAATATGTTCAATTTCACTGTTAATAAATGAACTCTTTATATAAAATTAGGAAAACAAAATATGATAACATTCAAAGCTAGTAAGTGTGGATGAAGCTATCTTCCTCTATTGATTGGAATGCAAGTTTATTCAAATTTTTCATGAAGAAATTTGTTCATATGTGCTAAGAGTCTCTAAATTGTTCATCATTTTAAACCAATATTTAGAGTTGAATAACTCTCTTAGAGAAAAAAATCCAAAACCCAGGAAAAGATTTATGTTAGGCTATTATTTGTATTGTGAAAATTTGGGGAACCAGATTAAATCTTTAACGATGAAGATCTCTTGCGTATGTGCGTGTGTATATCAGTCTCTGTATATATTTATGTGTGTATAGTTGTAATACTAATTGCCTTATATTATAATAATGTATTATAAAATCTATTAATTGTATATTTTATATATTCACTGATTATATATATTCATTAATATATGTATGTATACACTGATATATATATATGTATAACCATAAAGATAAGTAGAAAAATACAAATATATTATATTATATAGGTACATTTTATTCATGAAATATTGCCCAAACGTTAGAATTATCTTTGCAAAGAATTTCTAGGCGATATAAAAAATTATCTAATATGCTTGGTGAGAAAGTATAGATAATAGTATAGTAGCTACATAATAATAGATTTCATTTATCCATATTTCAGTCATTTTGAGCATCAAAACTGGTGCAATGTTGTAGACATGACACATGCTGTCTCATGTAATTATTTATTAAAATTATTTTATAGACAGGCAACTTGGCTTCAAAAACTTGTTATAGTGGTTGATCTAATAATTGATAAATCAGTGAAGCATTCACCCAGAGGCAGTCTGATATTATCTTTCTCTAATCATGATTGTTTTTGGCAGTAGGGCCTGCAGTATGAATTTACAGGTTAGACCCAGTATTCCCTTTGTGTCCTAAACTGGAGTGGTCCTGACTAAATACCACATTAGAAATCCTAAAGGGGGGCAGCAGGGAACATGGGGTTAAGGTGCTGGATTCAGATATGGCTGACCGGGTTTGAATCTCAGATCTGGAGGCTTGAAAATTACACCAGGCACATGCGTGTGTGTGGAAGAGGAGCGATTGTAGCATGGTTATCTTCCAAGGGGTGATTTCTCACTTTCTTCTTTGTCTCTCTAAGGCAACTGCACATACCATATAACAAAAACCTAAAAATATAAATAAATAATATAACAAAATCAAGGAATGTCACTCATTTCCCAAAGCCGTGAGTGAAAGTAAGGGATCTTGAGAAGGTATGCTGGTGATGAAGTAGCTATCAGTAACATTTTTTGTATATATTGTGCATTTGTATTCACCACACCAAAATTAGACATTCTAACTTTACTATTTCACACAAGCCCCAGGGATTCCATGTGATAGTTTCCTACTCCTTGTGAAGGACAGAAGAATCATTCCCTGACAAATACACTTACAAAAATAAAATAATGGCCTAAACCAAAATACACACACACACACACACACACACACACACAGACATCTTTATGTCTACATGTATGAGAGAACATAAAAAAGTTCATGGTAAAATGAAATTATGAGTTTATTCTGTTGCAATTTTTTTAAAAATTTATGCATAATTTTTTATAATTTGAACTCTCCATGAACTTTCTGAAGATCTCTTGTGTATGTGTGTGTGTGTTTGTGTGTGTATCAGTCTCTGTATATACATGTGTGTTTTAAGGCAATTTATATATTTTTACGTATCTACTGATTATATATATTCATTAATTTACATAGTTACTGACACATATATAATCACAGATAAAAACACACACACACACACACACACACACACACACAATATTACATATATATAGTCAAGCCACCTTACTGAGGATATGTCCTGAGAAATAAATCATTGGGTAATGTCATTGTTGCACAAACATCAGACAGTAGACTTACACAAACCTAGGTAGTATATGCTACTACATACCTGGACCATATGATATGACCTGTTAAAATTTTATGGGATAACTATCACATCTGCAGATGATCATTGACTAAATTATCATTATATGATACTCAATAGTGCCACAAGTGAAATCAAGGGAAAATTAAAGGAAGCACATTTTTTGGTTATGATGTCAGTATGTATAGATAATAAAAATAGTTCAAAGAAGACAGGTAATTAAGTGAAATGCTGAAAATCTTCTCTCCTGATCATGGAAAGGTATATCTTTTAAGAATTACTAAATGTATTAATTCCCTTTATAAATTAGGCTACTTACACCAGACGTTCTGCTTTCTGTACTGTATTACCCAGAATAGCATTTAGCAATAAATTAGCCTCTGGTAGAAATCTCCTGTGGGCTTTACTTGTTTGAGCTTTTAATTAAATTGCTGAAAGAAAACAATAACTCCCTCCATATTAGATGACTGTTCATTGCACAAGACAATGAATCTACCTCCTGCTTTCAACTGAATATCATCTCTCTCAATAAAATATTTTTGGCTCTTTATTTCTCACATCAATAATATGAGGAAACATTTCTAGACAAAATTCTGTTGTAAAAATACAGAATTAAAATAAAAATATGTTCTTACAAAATATTTAAGATACATTTTCTATTATAAGACCTTTACTTTCAAATTTTAATAACCAGATAACTTGACTCTTCTCTCTTATTATTTGTATTCTGCATTTGAATAATAAAAAAATGTAATAATTCAAGAAAAGTTCCCTGAAAAAGTGATTTAGAATTGAGACTTGAATACCAGAAAAAAGACAATATGCAGGTTTGAGCTGTCCTTTAAAATAAAAAGTGAATAAACATATTACATAGAATACCAAATACTATCAAAGTATCAGATATTCTTTAAACTCAGTAAGTGAAGTTCTTTCTCTATGAAAATCATATATATTCTAAAACTTATTGCCGCTTTATTCTGTCACATATAATCTCAAATTGTCATGTCAGGTTTACCCTCAGGTAATGAGAAGATAGCAATTCTTGTGATAAATGTTAAGGAACAAGTGTAGGTGGGCCCATTAACTATAATGAGGCACACTTTATACCCAGGATGGTTCTGGAGGTATCAATGACAAAATCACATAGCTCTTCCTATTCAAGCTATTTCTCATTGATAGTGTTGCCAAAGATTGTTGGAAGATCACTGAAAAACAAAACAAAGCTGAACTAGAGCACAACTCATTTCAAATAGATAAATTATAGGACGGGATAAATTGAGTGTAGTTACCCATTTGTTGAACGTCACTTGCACAATGACTGTATCAGTGTTCTTAGTTCTGTTCTCAGTACTATTTCTTTTAACAGTACAGAAACCCAAGTAAATCACACAAGAATGAATTTAAGACAAAAAAACTAGATAAGTAAGGTATTTTAATTATAGATAAGGGGATTTTTCTTAAAATTTCATGGGAAAACAGAATTAACATATTAGTTTATTTTCATTTAAAACTTTATTGAAATTCATGCATACTTTTTAAAAAAAAAATATGTGTTTTCCATGAACTTTTTAAAGATCCTCCTCATAGATTCTCATAGATTGTTATTATTTCTTAAGGAACTAATCACATAATATTCTTAAAGAAACATGTGGCATATTAACTAGCATACTGAGATAAACAAAGTAATGCTTTAAGGTTTTAATTTGCTTTATTCAAAAGATCTAATATACCCAAATTTAATAAGACTCTCAACTGATGTGGCCACTTGACCATGTAGCTCCAAAATCATGAGCCAAATAAACCTCTGCTCTTATAGATCACCCAGTTTCAGGTACCCAGTTATTAAGAAACAGAATGAAGTAGAATAACTATACTTAAGCTTGAAATTTATTTGGGGTAAAAAGATAAGAAGTATACAAGTAAATAAATTAGATTATGACAGTGTGTTTTTTTGGAAATAAAAAGGGGATATGATAAAACTATAGACTCCCATGTCAATTGAGAAAGCATGACTCATTTAAAAAATGGTGCTGAGAAAATTAGCCAATGAAAGTTTGATGTGTGCCTTATATCATACACAAATTTTGTATGAAGTACTAAGTATAAAAACAAAATTGAAACAGCTTTAAAGAAATATAAGAAAATGCTATTTTAATTTGTAAGCTGGAGAGTTCAAAAGTAAGATATAAAATTTTATATGCATGTACATACACCTGGCAATATCAACATTATTTCTGAAGGGAAAAATGCAAACTTTAATTAAGACAAAGAGAATATATTGTCACATATTAACGAGATAAATGTTAGTGTCAAGAATATGTAAAGAATTAGCGTGAAAATTTAAGAAGTTAAAACAGAATATTAGAAAAATAGGCAAATGTCATGATGAATTACATAATGAAACAACAAAAGAATGACCAACAAACAGTTAAAATTATGTTCAAACCCAAAGTAGTTATTTTGTTATAAATCTTACACATAAACTTTAAGAAGAAAATTTTTGAGAAGATAGGAGATGAAGGAATATATTCAGGGTTTAGATCATCAGTCTTGAAATAGCAAAGAATCAGAAATCTTCAGAGTATAGCATTTATAGTATAAATATATTTTTAAAACATACTCTTTAATATATCACAGAAAGAAATAATAGTATCTCAAAGTTTCTTACATTCTTTTGTCATTACATTTGAATGTCCAATACTAAGAAATCCAAAAGTGAGAATACATACCTAGCTCAAGGATATTCTAGGAACACAGGTTTCCATTGCAGAAAAGCAGGGTGACCTGATATTTAAGCATACTGTGCAGGAAAGATAATTACCCAAAAGAAAACTGAGATAATTTTAAAATGTGCTATAGATGAATTAGGAAAAACAGCAATGTTTATAGTGCCTTTTCTTTCTTCCAACACATATGGTTTTCATAATATTCCCATCTACCATACTGGAATACTTTTTAAATTATAAAAAACTTGGCACTTTTCAAAGTAAAGAGAAACCAAAGTTTCACTGTTACTGTGAACAGAATTTATCTCTGAAAGTTCTGATTCTTTTCTGCTTTTGACCCAATTCATTTTTGTGTTTTTTTAATGGACTAAGTGCTAAATATTTAAATAATGCCAACATATCTTACATGCAGCAGAGTAAAAAGGAAAGATTAGAAAGCAAATTAATTAAAAAAATATATAAACATAAGTGAAAGAATAAGAAAGGAAACTGAGATGCTCTATAGTCCTAAGTTTTGTCACACATTAATAGGGCATAGCTGTTTTCATGGTTCTCTTTTTTCACAACCCTTTGTATTTGACTTTGACCGTCACTTATTGGTCACTTGTTTACATATTCACAGTAGAATGGAGAATGTATGTTTGATATCACATGATGATTGTATTTGCTGCATCAAAGAGCTCATGCCTGGAACAGCAACTTTAGTTGGAGTTATTTGCTATTTAGCTTATAATAATCAAATGTTATTCTAGCAGATTAATTCATGTTTATGCACATCTCTGGAAGATTTCAATAAGGATGTAGTCCTATCCATGCATTTTTGTAGTTCTATTGCATCTTTCAAGTTACTGCGTAGAATACTTTTGTCTTATTTTAGAAACTGAGTCCTTACAAATAATATCCTTCTTGTTTCAGGCCATTTGTCTTTGCTGTTCCTCTGGGAAAGTGTCTACCTCAAATAGCTTACTCTTTTTTTTTTTTTTTTTTTTTTAAATCTAGTACTTTGTTTAAATGTCATTTCCTCAGAGAGGCTTTCCTTAACACTGTTTCAAAAGCTGCTTCCTATCATTGTGTATTCCTTGCCCTACTTCTTCATAATATTTCATTCTACCTGAAGTCATGATGTATATTTATTTTTTCACTTTATTGTCTGTTCTTCCTACTAGAATGTGAGTTCAATAACAATGAACATTTTCTCATAATCACAACTTAATTCAAGTTGCCTAGATTGTGGCCTAGCACAACGGGTTACAATATCTAGTTCCCAGACCAACATCATTAGCTTTTAACTGGGAACTTGCTAAAAATACGTATTACTGGGCCCATTTCCTGACCTACTAAATTTAAGACTCAGGGTGTGAGCTCAGCAATCTATGCAGTAAGACGCCCTCCTGGGGAACTCTGATACACTTTCAAGTGAGAACGAATGTCATAGAAATGTTTGGTGTTCAATAAATGGCAACTTTACAAAATAAGAATATGTTGGAGAAATCCCCCCAGTTGCCACAGTTACTTACTTTATCATCAGTAACTTAGAAAATAATTATAGAATGGGTTTCAAGTTCTATGGGATCATCTCAGATATTAATGAGTGTTAAATTTCACTGATTATTTGGCTTTGTAAGCTCTAATGTCTGTAGGGGAGACCACAGTAGTAATATGGTTACCCTGGGATTAGTGTTAGTCCAGATCCAAACACAACAGTTCTTAAGACTTGTTTCTTCCCCTCTCTTGGGATAGACACACAGACAAAAAAGGTCAGATGAATGCAAGATTAGAGTATGGGCAATGCATACTTGTACTGGCATGGAAGTGTCCTTCCTCAGGATCACTCAAAATCTCCCTAGTGGTGACTACATTTGTAGAGCTGACTCAGTGGTGAGAATTGATTAAAGGATTACAACTCTATGGTGACAATTCATTTGATTGCTCTTTCATCAAACCTGAATTTGTTTTTTTACTTTCTTTTAACACTACATGCTATTAACTTGACTTTTACAGTATACTTCTAAGTTTTATCCTAGAAGTCTCATTGATTATTAACTATAGTCAGAACTTTCTTATTTCTGAGGATCTTAATTTTTAACTAATGCAAGTTTGCTCATTGACTTCAGCTAATGCACACAAATTTAAATTGAGTGATAATTGATTAATCACAGATCTGCCAGAAAACCAGGAACATAAGTAGAGAATGTAACTGGAATGTATGCTCTGTAATTTTGGTTTTCTTTTGCATTGATTTTAAGAATCAAAATACCTAGGGAGAGAGTACCAGATTGACTTAACTTAGTTCCTCTTTTGAGAAAAGAAAGTCAAGATTACGAAATTATAAGAACAAGAAAATAAGAGTGGGAAAGAGGTAGTTTCCCAACATAAATCCCCACTGCATTTAGTAAAATTAGAGAAAATTGATCCTTGGTAGCCAAAAACAACAAATATCTACCTATCATGTTTTTAGTATATACCACTAGGCTCTCTACAAAATGCTTGAAAATATTATAGCTTTGAAGAGCCAAGTCTAGAAATACCTGTTTTTCATGGTGTTCCTGGATAGATGCTTTTTCCATTATTTTGAAAGGAAAGAAAAACAATACTGTCCTGCACATAGCTCATTTTTTTTTCTTTCAAAGTTCTTTAAAAGCATTAGTGCATTAATCTTCACCAATACTCTGAGAAAGAAGAGAGTATTATCCTCATTTTTCAAATGAGAAAAGCAAGAGAGAAAGAGATTAAGTATCTTGCCAGAGGCTAAAGAATCATCAGGTCTGGGATAGAATCTGTGAATTTGAGCAAGTCTCCCTATAGCACTTCCTCTCAGTGAGAGCAGGGGAGTGGAGGCTAGGGGTATAGGACAGGTGGAGTAGAAAAGGGGGTTTTATTATAGAGCTTCTTATTCTTTTTTTTTTGGGTGCGTGTGCTTGCCAGAGAGACAAAGACAGAGAGACAGAAATCATCCAGTAGAAGGTATGGCCACGCCACAATCTCTTCTCCTCCATTCTCCTCCCAGGATCTTGGGTGCGCTTGCACTCATGTCAGGGTGAGATTTAAGCCACCGGGTCTAGGACTCGAACTGTGGTTGGTTGTGTGGGAGTCCAGTGACATAAACATTACTCCATCTACTGGTCCTTAGAGCTCTGTCTTGTGTATGCAAATTATTTGCAGCTCATCTTCAGAATTACAGTTTTGCTCGTTGACTACAATGGCAGTAGATATGTGTGTGTGTGTGGGGGGGGGATGGGAAGTGACCCTGCCAAACTTGCATCGAAATTGTAGCATTATCCTTAGGTCCAATTGCCCTTGGCAGAGCTTTACCAAAAAGCTCTGAGGTCATTTGTGCTGTGTCACAGAGCTTCAGTGCCCCCTTCTGTACAGAATTCCAGGAAAATATTTCCCCTGTGAAGATTTCAGATTTTCCTTGTACATGAAGAACTTCCTTTTCTTTTCAAACATACTCCAGCTATTCTCAGTTTCTGTGACATATATCACGAGACTGCTGTTTATTTCAGAGCTCAGACCATTTCGTAAATTATTTTTCTCATCCAGCAAATAATTCCCAAATAATCTTTGGCACATTATATTTTAACACTAATCTAATCCATGGAATCTGATCACAAACATTATTGATTGGACATTATAGCATCATCTGTTTATCAGTTACTTGACATGGAAGAAAAAGCATCTCTACAAACGCTCAATTGAAATCAGAATAAAAATGAGACGACAACAATCCCTTTGCTGACCTCCAAAAATATCTTTTTTGATATCCCTTTCCATCTCTTCTTGGTGGTCAAGATTTTTATTTGATCAAACAAAACCAAAAGCTGTCATTTTCTTAGTAGGGATACTCAAATTCCACATACTAATGTATTGTTACTATAAAATCATAAAATCATATTTCTTGGGACCAGCAGATACTGTAAAATGGGTATATAAAATGCTAGACTTCTACATAACTGACCACGGTTTGAGTCCTGGACCCAGTGGCTTGTGCATGTGTGCATGTGCACAAAATCCCTAGAAGACAATGGAGGAGAAGGGATTTTAATGTGGCCATGCCCCCTGGAGGGTGATTTCTCACTATGTCTCTCTCTGTCTCTTCATTGAGCACATATGCCCTGTGGCAAAAACCTAAAAAAAAAAAAGATATTTATTTTTAAAATTATATTTCATAATTTCTTATTTACATGTAATTTTTGTACATCTTTATGACATATGATATGGTTTTCACAGCATGAATGCAATATGTTATAATCAACTCAAGGATGTTACCACAATCACTATCTAGTTATGCTATAATCTTCCAAATGAAGCAGAAGGAATTTCAAAGTAAATATGATGTTGAAGATGCTAAATACAGTAACATCCAGATGATTAATTTCTTATTTCAAAATAGATTTGAATCATCGAAACATATTGTACCACAATAGGTAAAAGGGTATTTCTGGTCTTATTAGTTGATCAATACTCCTTTAGATGCCTTGCATAACCTTTTTAATTTCTTTTCTCCATTTTGCAAAATATTTACTCTGTTAGGAAATGCACTAAGTACTTAATATACAGAGCATAGATTTCAAATATTTTCTGTCTTTTTATATCTCATCTCCATAACTTACCAGCCTTGTGAAATCAGGCAAACTACAAATTTCTCTCAGCTGCAGTTTCTTGCTCTTGCAGTAAACAGGGTGTAATATTTATGACTCTGTCCTAGGATCTGTGAGGAGATTAACTGAATAAATGCATTAGAGCTTTAATGAATTCCCGGCATATAGTAGGTGTTTATTTTATGTTAACTACTATTACCATTAAGTTTTATAGTAATTCTACATGTAGTGTTGTCTTTGTAATTCAAACATGAAAAGCTATGTGAGCTTAAATGATTTGTAGCCTTTTGATCTTGTTTGTTTAAAACTGAACTAAGCTTCAGTTTCCTTACCCATATTCTGATTACCTTGACAGATAATTTTGCTTAGACTTCCTTTCCTTTCTCTAAACCCTTGTACAATATGGATCCCATTTTTATTTTGGGGCTCTACCTATAATGATCTCAGTTGTCTTGGCACCTGCCACTCCTCTCCCAAGGCCATCCTGAGCCCTGTGGGAATAAGATACAGTCTGATTTCTGAATAGCCAACAGTTCCTTTTATTAGAGGAAGCTAAGGGAAATTAGCTTATTAGGTCTATCTAAACCAGTCATTATCAAACTTTATCCTGCATCAGAGTCATTGCAAGGACTTGATAAAACACAAGTTATCTGATAGATCTTGGGTGGGACTCAAGAATTTGTATTTCTTATGCTAGTTCACAGGTGATGCTAATAGCAGCTAGTCCAGGAGCCACATTTTTTTTTTTCTTTTTTTTGGAGAGGTTTTTTTTGCTGTAGGGCGCATGCGCTCGCCAGACAGACAGAGAGAGACAGAGAGATAGAAAGCAGGAAATCACCCCCCAGGGGGGATGGCCACGCCGCAATCCCTTCTCCTCCATTCTCCTCTTGGGATCTTGGGCACGCACGCACACGCGCCCGGCGTGAGTTTAAGCCGCCGGGTCCGGGACTCGAACCGCGGTCGACTACATGGGAGTCCAGCGACATAGCCATTACGCTAACTGCTGGTCCCCAGGAGCCACATTTTAAAAACTGCTGTTCTGTGTATTCCTCAAAAAAGTCCCAGGAGAACACTTTTATCGGAAATGTAAATTTTCCTTCTATATTAAGAAATAGTCAAATTATTCATTAGAGAATTTGTTCTAGTTTTATTCATCATAGTTTTCAGTGAGTGCCGGTTAGAGTCAGCAATATAAAGTGCTTATTCATATTTACACTCCATGGTCAGTTCCACAGCTATTAATCTGAATGTTTTGAGCATGGTAAGAGTGCAGTTATTTAACCTTAAAATAATAAAAAAAATACCTGTATTAAAGAGCATTTTTCTCATAAGTTTGGCATCTTCCATACATATACAGAAATAGCTACTTCTGGTATAAAGAAAAGAAAATAGTTTTATTGACTCAGCCAGCTGCACAGCAGTACCACAGTGTTGTGTTATATATGAAGTTTGGGGTTCAGCTCCCAGGTTGACTTGTACGTGCCAGAGGTGTATAAATGTGCTCCAAATAAAGCTGGCTAGAAAAGAGGGTGGAGAGAAAATTATGATGTAAGAACCAGTTGAGGTTGCTTATCTTTCTCTATATTTCTGTCTCTCATAAAATGATTAAACAGATGAACTTCAAAGAAATGAGATTTATAGGGACCAGCATGTGGCATGGTGGTTAAGGCACTGGACTCCCACATGGCTAACTGCAGTTTTGAGTCCCAGACTCGGTATCTCGAAACACACTGGGTGCATGTGCGTGCATGCCAAAAATCCTGAGGGGAGACTAGAAGAAAAGGGATTGGGATGTAACTGGGGGATGATTTCTCACATTCTCTCTTTCTGAGAGTGCACGTGCCCTATGGCAAAAACAAAAACAACAACAATAAAAGAAATTAGATTTATTTATTATATTTGCAAAGACAAAGTTGAAAAGTTGATATTTTACATTAGCTTAAAAGCTGTAAAAACACAACCTGGCACTATTACATTTTGAAAGTTTATTTCCTAGAACTTAATGAGTGGTCTTAGAATATTTATACTAGTTTAAATTTTACTCTTTTCAGTGGTGTTTCTGTTGGGAATACTAAGTCTATGAAAGGATTACTTGATTATAAGGACAACTTAATCTTTTTCTAGCACATTTGACAAATTGTATGCATTGGCAATTATGTTTTTATGTTCATCAGAATTTATTATACATGCACAATTTAAACATTATCTGGTCTCTAAGTAGCATAGTATAGTAGACCACTTTATCAGAAACATAATGAATATAATGTAAATTTCTTTTGGTACATCACATCCTATTCTTTAGTTCTTTTCTTTATTTTTTTTAGAGATAGAGATTTTTGCTCTAGGGTGTGTATATTCAGTGTAGAGAGGGAGGGAGAAAGTGAGAAATTCCCCCCCAGGGGGCATGGCCACACCACAATCCTTTCTCCTCCATTTTCTTCTCCAGATTTTGGGATGCATACACACTCACCCGGCATGAGTTTCAAGCCACCAGTACTAAGACTCAAACGGCTGTCAACCATGTGGGAATCCAGCACCTTAACCACCGCACCACCTGCTGGCTCCAACCTGTGCTTTATTTCAAATGGCTGACAACTGTCCTTGAAAAAAAAATCAATTAATACAGATTCATAAATATGAAGTATTAGGTATGATGTTTAATTGTTCATTATTTTAATATTTATTTCTAAATACTCGCAACTCCTGTTTAGGTCCTCAACTAAATTCATACGTATGGAACTTTAGGGACTAAACGTTTTGCTAGCAATCTATAATGACCACCCAGTAACTATTGCACTTCTGTTCCCTGATAGTAAGTTTCTACTGTAAGTTTTTTCTGCAGAATCCTGTGGTGTGTGTCTCATCTTCCTCTACCAAGTGACAATTTGAACTTCCTTCGTCTATCCTTCTGTATTAGATCCGTAAGCACAAACTTGTTCTCCAGTAATGTGTGTACAGTATTGCATTGTTAAATTAGGGAAATGATGTGGGATTTAAATTTTAATTAAGGCAAACATCTGAGCCAAATAGTATACTGCTTATTAAAGTAATATTTATGAACTGATTGTGGGATATGGCAGTTAATTACTGCAGCTAACATTATAAAAATATCAAAGTCTAAGTTTTCTATAAATAATGATAATGAATTATACTCATTCATTCACTCTTACTCACTCAATAAAAATATCGACCATCTTCAACACAAGATAATGTATTGTCTCAAAATTAAGGTGATCTATTATAATCTAAAGTGTACCTAATACTTACTGTAATACTATTTAACTCTTTTAAATCACATTTCTTTCTTTTCCTTTCTTTCTTTCTTTCTTTTTTTTTCTTTTTTTTTCCTTTCGGTTTACCATCCAGCTTCTTTTTTTTATATTATTTTTTAAATTTACATTTAATCACCATACACCTTTACAGTGTACAACGTAATTTTTTCCAAGTATGAATACAGTGCATATTAGTCAAGTCAGAGATATTACTATATATATTATCAACAGCAGATAATTTTTTATTTTTGTGTCCATTAGGTCATATTTATATTTTAAAATTTCTGCTTTTTGCCAGACTTTAAGATATGCTTTTCACTTGTTCATTCTTTCATTAACCCATGCAAGAAATGCCTGCTGAATACTTGTTATGAGCATGGCTCTATTGAAGGAGATCAAAGAATAATGAATTTGTCAAGAAATAACATGTACATACTCTAAAATACAGTTGATTTTAAAGGTGTATCTGAAAGATCAGACCAAAAGTTATTTGAATTCATTTTAGGTCATTAAGGCATAATTCCAGGCCAGTGGGTAGTTTAGAGGTTAAGGTGACTGAATCCTACACAGAGAAAACTGCAGTTGTTCGAGTTCTGGACCCAGTGGCTTGAAAAATCACTCCAGGCATGTGTGCATGTGTGCCCAAAATCTTTAGAGGAGAATGGAAGAGAAGAGATCACCCCAAGGGGGTAATTTCTCTCATGAGTGCACGCTCCCTATAGCAAACTAATCTCCCCCCCAGAGAAAAAGACATTACTCAATTTAACATGTTCAGTTTATCCAGAGATATGTAATGCACAAGGAAAATTGGGTCCCCAGGACTGAAACAGACTGCTTTCCCAGACAAGGAAATGAGGTTACCGAGATAAAGACTCATAGGATTCCAATTTTCATTCTGCTGATATTCCTACTAGTATTGGCTACCCTTTCTTTTTTATAAGAGCATTTTGTACGTAGGAGACTTATGTGGGTTGCTCAGGAAAATTAAGATCTAATGGAGATCATCTTGCTATAACCATAAGTCTCTGAGAACTGACTATTAAATCTGTATAATCTTGTAGGATGAAGCTTATAACAACCTATATAATGTAATTATTAGCTTTGGTTACAATTTGGTTACTGACATTTGAGCTTTTCTAAGATGAATTTATGGTAGTTGGTTTTGTTCGCTTATGTAATCTCTATTTTTTTTTTTTTTTTTTTTTTGGAGAGGTTTTTTGCTATAGAGCCCGTGCGCTCACCAGACAGACAGACAGAGAGAGAGACAGAAAGCGAGAAATCACCCCCCCCTCCATGGGGGATGGCCACGCCGCAACCCCTTCTCCTCCATTCTCCTCTCGGGATCTTGGGCACGCACGCACACATGCCCGGCGTGAGTTTAAGCCACCAGGTCCAGGACGCGAACCGCGGTTGACTACATGGGAGTCCAGAGACATAGCCATTACGCTAACTGCTGGTCCCTGTAATCTCTATTTAATTTCAAAGGTAGTGTTCTAGTATTGCATCATTTATTCCTGAATATTTACCAAGAGTGTTCTTTCAACACTATCCATTGTTTTTAATACATAAAACTAAATAATAGAGAGCTTAGTAAATTTATCTTCATACCAGTATTTTGAATTTTCTTTATTTTGGAGAAAATAAGATATATTACCTAAGCAGCATTAAAACTAATTGGACTTATTTCCCTATAACATTTCCCCCTAGGGCTTACTCTTAAGCTACTCAATGTCAATATTAAATGTGAATGATATACTAGCAGAACTGAAACAACTGCATATTCTAATGTACAGCTACAGCTAATGATTATTTTATTGAATTTGTCATGTCTTTTAGTTTAAACCCCACACAGTTGGAGACATACTTCTTAAAAAATGCATTCATGTTTTATATGCAATGCAAGCAATAAAGTTGGTTCTTTCTTTTCTTAAGGAACTAAAATATTTATGTTTTTGATATATTTTCAATCACCCAATCCAGGCATGATTTATATTTAATGTAAATTTCTTTTGGGTAAACATTTAATTTACTTTAGGAACTCCAAAATTGTGATATTATAAAACTACCTGAGAAAGTTTTTCCAGTGTTTTAATGGATCAATTTTTCAGTAACCCATATGTGAAGATTCTTCTTTTTATTGCTTCAATGGGAACCAAATACCAATTTCTTTAAGTCTTATTAAAAGATGATTTACTATAATTTTTGGACTCATTTTATTGACTTACAAAATTTTTCCTTTTGAGAGCCAGAAGGTGGTGTGGTGGCTAATGTGCTGGACTCCCACATGACTGACCATAGTTCAAGTCCCGGACCTGGTGGCTTGCTTTGTCACTTTCTCTCTCTCTCTCTCATTGTCTTTCTCTGGTGAGGGCACATGCCCTATAGCAAAATTTCAAATAATAATAATAAAAATAAAATTAAGTAAATAATTCTTATTTAAAAGTTTTTCTTTTAAAAGTTATTTAAATTGTGTATATATGTTATAATTTTAGAATTAAAATATTACTTTTTCTTTTGTTTTGCGAAAAATAGTGATAATCTGTCTTTGTTTTTTCTGCTATAACAGAATAGTTGAGACTGAGTAATTCATTGAATTTCATTTTTTCACAGTTCGGAAACTGGAATATCAAAATATTCACATCTGGAGAGGGACTTTTTGCTCTGTCATAGCAAGACAGAAGTCAGAAAATCAAGATAGAGCAAGAGGGGGTTTAAAATCCTTTTATAATGGCATTGATCCCACCCAAGTAGGCCAAGCCCTAGTACCCTACTCAGCTCTTCAAGTCCCACTTTTTTTATTTTCCTTTTTTTGGAGAGGTTTGTTTGTTTGTTTGTTTGTTTTTTTTTTTTTTTTTTTTTTTTTTTTTTTTTTTGCTATAGGGCGCGTGCACTTCACAGACAGACAGAGAGAAACAGAGAGATAGAAAGCAAGAAATCACCACCCCATGGGGGATGGCCACGACACAATCCCTTCTCCTTCATTTTCCTCCCGGGATCTTGGGCACGAGTGCACATGTGCCCGGCATGAGTTTAAGCCACCGGGTCTGGGACTCAAACCGCAGTCGACTACGTGGGAGTCCAGCGACATAACCGTTACGCTAACTGCTGGTCCCCCCACTTTTTAATATTGTTACAATTGCCATTTTATTGTATTTCAATAGGAATTTTAAAGGTAACAAATAGTCAAACCAAGGCACAACCATTGCAACTAGTGCATAAAATTTAATAAATAACTACTGTTGATCTTAAATATATTTGTATTTGTTGAAAAATCTTAAAAACTATCCAGAGTATTAAAACCCTATTTTACTACAATGCTATACAAAATAGAATGAAATAAAAAAAACATTGTCCTTCATTAAAACAAAACAAACCTTATTTTTGAAAATGAAGTGAATAGGTACATTATTAGAGAAAATATTGAGGTTTGTGGCCAAAAATAGATACTCAAAGAAAATATGCATTTATAAATATTACAACATATACTGTATTGTAATATTTCTAAAAATGTTATAAAAATTGCCTTTTAAAAAGTTAGCTATGTTTTTTTGGTATCTTCCCAATTTAGTATCTACAATATACAATTCACATATTTAGTTTGTTTGTTCCTTATTTTTTTTTTGAGAGAGAGATATTTGCTTTAGGGCCAGAGAGAAAGTGAGAAATCACCCCCAGGGAGGATGGCCACATTGCAGTCTCTTCTCCTGCAGTCTCTTCTTGGGATTTTGAGCATGCACGTACACGTGCCTGGTGTGAGTTTAAGCTGCTGGGTCCAGGACTAGAACCACAGTCAACTATATGGGATTCCAGCAATGTAACCACTACACCATCTGCTCCTTCCCAGCTTGTTCTTTATTGATGGGCATTTAGGTTAATTATAAGTTTCAGAACCACAAACAATTTTGTGAGTAAATTTATATATGCCTATAGCACTAGTTTGTATTATTGTTTTAGACTAGATACAGATACACACATTTTATATTTTAATAGGTACTGATAGATTTACATTCAAATTGGCTATACTAAATTCTCCCCAAAATCCTCATCCTGTGTTATGATAGAACTTAAAATTTCATGTAAAAAAAAAGAATCAAAGTAGAGCTTCATTTTGGTTGAAAAAAAAATTGATATCCATACATAGATTTTATAATATCCATTTTCCAAGAATTTTTTCAAGACCTTTTGCATCATCAACATCATAAGTTTTGCCAATATGATAGGTAAAATATTATAACCTCTGATTCTTTTTTGCTTTCAGAAATGGCAAATAGGATTGTTTGAATTAATCTTCCCAATGAAGAAAACTTAAAGATCAGAATTATATATATGTGTGTGTGTGTGTGTGCATATGTGTGTATAAATTAATTCTAGCTAATAAATTTTAATTGTATTTGTCCATGTATTATACTTATACTAATTTATATATTTACGTATTCTTAAAATCATAAAAAATTCCTAACAATAAAGTTTAGATCAGAATCCAAAGGCTTATACTCGATATCAGAGTTTCTTTTATAGGAATTTAGGTAGAGAAATACACACAGAAACTTAGCAATTTGTCTATTTTATCCATGTATTCCACAACCTTGCCCCATATGCATTGTTTTATCTGGGTTCCACAATATTTATTCCTTGTTTTTATTTTCATTCAAGTCAAAATATTTTCTAATATTCCTTTTTTGTATCCATTAGTTATTTAGGTAAGTGTTATTAAATTTGTACATATCTTGTGGTTCTCCACCTGTCTTTCTGCTATTAAATTTTATTTTATTTCCAATTTACATATAATTGATGTACATTTTTGGGGGGGATACTGTATAGTTTAAAAAGTATACAGACAATGAGAGCAATATGGAAGTTCCTCAAAAACCTACAAATAGAACTACCATACAACCTAATAATTCCACTCCTGGGTGTCTGTCTACCCAAAGGATAGGAAAACACTCAGTTGGAAAAACACTTGTACATCCATGTTTATTACAGTATTATTCACAATTGCTAAAACACGGAATCAACCCAAAATGTCCAAGAGAAAATGAATGGATTGAAAGAATGTGGCACATATACACTGTGAAATACTACTCAGCCACTAAAAAAAAAAAAGAGGCCATGACATTTGATACAAAGTGGACAAAAATGGAAGATTTAATATTAAACAAAATAAGGCAAAATAAGAAAAATTGGAATTGAATATCTCCACTTAATATATATCAAATGTCTGCACTTTATGGAAGAAACTGGAAAAATGGAATGTATAAAAGCAGAGGAGGCAACTGTAGATACTAGAAATAGTATAGGAGGGGATGGGGTGGGTTGTGAGGAGTGGAAGGGTCAATCAGGAGAACATTTAACAGACACAAAAATGAAAATCTATCTGTTGATGATAATGTGTATGGTAATGTCTAGGACTAAAATAATATGCACTGTACTCATGCTGGGAAAAGTCACTATGTAAGAATGTATATTGATCAAATATAAATAAAAAATTAAAAGTAGGCATATAGTATGTACTAATCAAGGCTATACCTACACATATTCTTCTTCGTCATTGACTATTGCATTATGTTGTGCTCATGTGATAATAGTCCTACTAGTTTTTCTTTTTCTTTTTTTTTTGCCTTATTCTCACTCTAATCACAGAAAATACATTTTGTGATTTCAACCTATTGAAATTGTTCAGAAGTGTATTTTGGTTCAATACTTTATGTTACAAGTATGGTTTTGGGGTTGGCAGATGGCATAGAGGTTATGTCACAGAACTGCCATATGACTGACCATGGTTTGAGTTCTAGACTTGGTGGCTTAAAAACCATGCTGTGAGTTTGTGGGTGTTTACTCAAGACCCCAGGAGGAGAATGTAGGAGAAGGCATTGCAGTATGGCTATCCCCACTGGGGAGGTGATTTCTTACTTTCCCTCTCCCTGACTCTGTCTCCCTGTCTCTCCAGTGAGCACACATGCCCTAAGACAAAAACCTCTTAAAAAAAGAGAAGAGTATTGTTTCAAAGATCTTTTTTCTTAAAGTTTATTTGTTTACTTCTTTCATGACAGAGAAGGGACAAAAGAATGAGAGAGAGGAAGAAAGATAGAAAGATAGAAAGAAAGAAAGAAAGAAAGGAAGGAAGGAAGGAAGGAAGGAAGGAAGGAAGGAAGGAAGGAAGGAAGGAAGGAGGAGAGGGAGAGGGAGAGGGAGAGGGAGGGGATGAGGGAGAGGGAGCGGGAGAGGGAGAGAAAGAAAGAAGGAAAGAAGGAAGGAAGGAAGGAAGGAAGGAAGGAAGGAAGGAAGGAAGGAAGGAAGGAAAGAAAGATAGAAGAAAGAGAAAGAAAGAAAGAAAGAAAGAAAGAAAGAAAGAAAGAAAGAAAGAAAGAAAGAAAGAAAGACAGACAAGCGTTCTCAGCAGGGTTTATAAACCATGATACGTGCCAGTTTTAGCCAGCCTAGATCATAGGCAGTCACATGTGTACCCAGCATGTTCAGGCAAGTCCCAAGAGCAAACCCAGGTCCCTTTCTCATGTGGGTCCAGTTGCATTACCACTACATCACTTGCCTTTTGTGCCTATCTACTTTCAGTTATTTGATTTCATCTCCAATTTTTCTTTTAAAAATGATATGTTGACAAATTATAGTTGTATATATTTATGGGGTACAAAATGATTTTGCTTTTTTTTTTTTTAGTTTTTTAATTACTTTCTTCCATAAACAAGTGAGAAAGGGAGATGGCCAGAGAGACAGAGACAAACAGAAAGGCACCATCAACAAATCTTCAGGCCATGATACAACCCCAACCCCAGTTTTCTATGAATCATAGTCACACTTGTGCCTGGCATATCCAAGGAAGTCTTTGGACATGAACACAGAACCTCTTCACGTGGGCCAGGCTTGCTGTGTCTCATTACTGTTGTGTCACCATCTACCTTCACTCTGCTTTCAAAATATATTGTGGAATGTTTAAATCAAACTGACTAAATTATTCATTATCTCAAATATTTGATACTTTTTGTGATGAGAATATATGAAATTTCCTCCTATGGTGTACAATAGACCTGAAAAAATAATAATTATACTCATTCATCCTAACCAAGGATTTACACTCTTTTGTTATCATCTCCCTATTTCTCCCATTCTTCAACCTCTTTGTAACCACCATCCTACTTTCTACTTCTCAGTTCAATTGCTTTAAATTCCACGAGTGAAAAATGTGATATTTGTGTTTCTTCATTTCATTTATTTTTACATAGAATAATGTGCTCTAATTCCATTCATGTTGCTGAATATGACTGAATTTCTTCCTTTTAAAAGGCTGAGTAGTATTTTATTGTGTACTTATATATCATTTTCTTTTTCTATTCATCTGTTAACGACACTTAGATTGATGCTGTAACTTGTCTAATGAGAATAGTTCTGAAATAAATATGGGCATGCAGACATCTCTTTAAGTGTATCTGCTAGATACCAAAATGTAGGAGTGTTGGATCATGTGATAATTTTATTTTCAGTTTTTAAAATTTTTTATGAGATTTATAGGGAATGTATGCTCACCAGAGAGACACAGAGAGCCAGAGAGACAGAAAGCAAGAAATCATCCCCCAGAGGAGGATGGCCCTTCTCCTCCGTTCTCCTCTTGGGTTTTGGGCACTCATGTACATGCACCCAGCACGAGTTTCAAACTGCTGGTTCCAGGACTCAAACTGTATTCGGCTATGTGGGAGTCCAGCATAGTAACCATTATGTCATCTGCAGTCCCTACTTTCAGTTTTTTTAAAGAACTTCATTACAATATTCCATAATTGCTATACTAATTTACATCTTCTTTCATAACATGCAAGGTTTTTTCCTCCCACATCCTCTTTTATCACTTTTATTATTCATCTTGTTTGATAATACTCATTCTAAGAAATATAACGTGATATTTCACATTTTTAATTTTCATCTTCTTAAAGATTAGTGATGTTAATTAAGAATGTTTTAAATGTATCTGTTAGCCATTTGCATGTTCAATTTTGAGAAATACGTATTCAGGTCCTTCACTCATATCTTAATCAAATTATTAATTTTCCTTCCTTAGAGTTGTTTGAGTTCCAATATATGTAAGATCTTAATCTCTTATGAGACACATAGCTAGCAAAATTTTTCTCCCAATTTGTAGACTTTTTACTCCATTGCTTTCATTGTTATACAAAAACTTTTTATTTTGATGTAATCCTATTTGTGTCTTTTTAATTTTGTTACTGGTGCATTTGGGGTGAAATCTAAATAATCATACCCTAGATCAATGTCATTTTGTTGTTGTTGTGTTTTCATCTTTTATGTTTCAGTTGTCTATTTTTATATTAATGTTTGTATATTGGGTGAGATAAGACTTTAATTTCATTATTTTGCTATGAATGCCTAGTTTTCTAAACATCATTTATTGAAGAGAATTTCCCCCATTGTATATTCTTGGCGTCTTTGCCTAAAATCAGTTGATAATAGATGCATGGGGTCCTTTCTGTAGTCCGTTCAAATGTTCAATGTGTCCATTTTTACATCAACACCATTCTGTTTCAATTCCTATTATTTTGTAGTATAGTTTGAAATCAGGTAGTGTGATATCTCCAGCTTAGTTTTCCAGCCTATGATTGTTTTGGCTATTATACGTGTATGTGTGTTTGTGTGTATTTGTGGTTGTGGTTCCATGTGAGTTTAAGATCTTAGAGGAAAGAATTCCAAATTTTCACCATTGCATATAATGTTTTTGTCTTATGATATATAGCCTTTTTCGCATTGACATATATTTCTCCTATACCTAATTAGTTGACTATTTTTATCTTAAAAGTATGCTAAATCTTGTCAAATGTTTTCTCTGAAACTAATGAAATGACCTGTGACTTTAGCCCTTGATTCTGTTAATGTGATGTATCACATTTATTAATTTGTGAATGTTGAACCTTGCTTGCGTCTCAGCAATACAACTTACTTGATCACAGTGAATATTTCTTTTAATGTGTTCCTGAATTCAGTTTGCTACTATTTTTTTTTTTGAAGATTTTTGTATCTGTTTTCATCAAGGATATTGGCCTATAGTTTTTGATTTTTTGTGGTCATCATTTGGCTTTTGTATCAGGTTAATGCTGGCCTTATGAAGACAGTTTGGAAGTCTTTCCCCCTCTGATTTTATGAAAAGATATGTAGAGCATTGGTATATGTTTTCATTTAAATCTTTGGTAAAATTTAGCAGCAAATCCATCAAGACCTGGAATTTTTTTTGAGAGACTTTTTATTACTGACTCAATTTCCTCACTGAGTAGGCTTATGGAAAACTCTAGGTGAATGACTATCAAGTACCCTTTCATTTTCAAGGATTCGAAAGTCATATTAGTTCATAATCAATTTTCCAAAATGTGTTTCCTTTCATCTACTCCTATATTGTTTTCTATTGGTAGCTCTGAGATCACATGTCTCTTATAGGCTCATGTAAAGTTATTGTTTTGTAGGTTATCACACTTTTTTTTCTTGTTATTAGGGTGATAACATTCTATTAGCTTTTTACATACTATTCAGAAGTAGAGATGGTCTGACACAATTTTTATACTTTTTTTCTATAAATCTCTTGTCTTTTTCTCAGTACTATTTTTGAATACTTTACTTTGTTTCCTGTTAATTATGACTGGGTTTTTTAAATATAAATACATTTCAAATTGTTACTCCTGCAGCATAATTTCTTTTATAATTTGTTATTACAATAGCTATTTTCCTGGAGTGCCTTATTAGATGTAATAATTTACTTTTTATTATTTGGAACCCCTTTGTAAGAGAATTTGTAATAAAAAAAGAAGACACATACTTTTGCTTTCTTTGATTATACATTTTAGTTGTTACACTGTATAGTGCTGAGTAATGGTGGTGATGTTCAAAATTCCTGTGTCTTATTTTAGTTGGACTGTTTCTTTTATTTTTTCTTACTTTGATGCCTTTTGAAGGTTTCTGATAGAGTACATAATAATTTAGATTAAAAAATCTCATATAGTTCTACTTTGGAAAGACCTTATACTTAAATGACTTAAATTTTATTTCATAATTCTTTGGACATATATTTTGACTCCTTTCTCTTTTTGTATTATTTTACTAAAAGTTTATTTATTTAAAAACAAACAGAGATACAAAGACAGAATGCAGAGAGATGGGCATCCCCTAATAGGGTCCTCATGCTATAATCCGTCTCCAATTTTATTAAATAAGATGGCTAAAACATGAACAATGACAGTTATTATGGTCCACTATACGGAGCAAAAAGAATGGAAAAGAAAGGAGAAAGGAAACTCATGAATTAGAACAAAAGACCATGTAACAATGTTTGCTTAAGTACAGCTGAGAGTTGCTTCAGAGAGTATTTCCATTGTTCATTATATTTGAAAATTTAATATATAAAATTTTAAAATATATTCTTCTATACACTCAAGGGGAGAGAACAGTTATTTGTAGTGAAATTATTAATATAAAGGGAGGGAGTGCTGTTACAAAAGTAAACCACTTAACTTTCTTTTTTTAAGAGAGATTTTTGCTATAGGGCATGGAGCCCAGCAGCATAAGCCTTATGCCATCTACTAGTCCCTTAATAACATATTTTTAAATGCCCATATGAAAAAAAGACTTACTATTGGAAATGAATGATGGGCTGATGGGATGGATGGCTTTTGGGTTTTGATAAAGAAGACATAAGCAGGGACCAGTAGTTAGAGTAATGGCTATGTAGCTGAACTCCCATGTAGTCAACTGTAGTATGAGTCCTGGACCCAGTGACTTAAACTCACGCCGGACGCATATGTGTGCATGCCCAAGATCCCAAGGAGAATGGAGGAGAAGGCAAAAAAATTAGAGAAAGAATGTGGAATAGAGCCCAAGATAATATTTGAAGGCTTGATTTGTGACAAATACAGTTAAAGAAGAATAAAGCAAAGGGTACAATGTTAGAAGTAGAAATATTAATATCTAACCGTACACTTTTCTAATTTGAAGAATAACAGACAGAAGAATGCACTTAAACAGGTAAAATAAATTTTGGAATGGCATATTGCAGCAAAGTGAAAAATATCAGCAATTCAATAAATAACCCCCCAAAATGAGTATAAAGCCATCTAATTTACATAACATATTGTAATGCTAAATGTTGAAGGTGAGGGGTACATTTATATCCTAGATGTGTTTATTACATACAGTATACATACTTAAAAATTAAAATATACAGTACCCCACAAAAATGTACAGTGATAATATGTAAATCAGAAATTATGATAAAATAAAATACAAAAAAATGAATTATTGGATTCCCCAGGAGTTTTCAGATTAGGTAAATACACCAAAATAATGCCCATCAGTGAGTGCTTAAACGGAGGTCAGTAGGCTCATTACATGCTGTATACCCATGCGTTCTTGGTAATCATAAGCCTTTTATTTCCCAAACTGCAATACCTATTTTGTGTTATCTCTCATTATTCCATCTTTAATGAATGTTTTAGTTGAAATAATTTGCATATATGACCTTGAGCTAGAAAAACATACAAAACCATTCAATTTATCCTTTAATTGATTTGTCCTTCCAATAATAATTACAAATGCATTCATTCCTCTTTCTCTGAAATGAGATCATCATTATTTTGATTATTTAGTATAAATTTAAATGTCGAATACACAGCCTTTTAAAAAATAAAATTCAAAGTAGTCCATGAGATAAATATCCCTGGGTATATAGTTTATGAAAATTCATTTTATCAATTTATATATATATTAAATCCTCAGTAATTAGAAAAACAAACTACATAGGTTTGATAAGGGAAATACTCCCTTGTATACATAATTTATTATAATTCAGATAGCAATTACTTAAATGAGAAATAAAACCTCTTGAGATATTCAGATATTTTTGAAAATAGATTTGCATCATTAAAATAAAAACAACAAGACCCTGGCTTTGGACAGAAAGTGGATGAATATGGAAGATTTACTTCTGAGTGAAGCAAGCCAGGCTACGGAGAGTCATCGTATGTCCCCACTTGGTATATACTGAGTGCCTGCACTCTATGACTGAAACCAATTGACTAAAGGATATAGAAGCACAGTAAATGGTTGTGAATATAAGATACTGTGTTTGTGAAAGAGTAGAGTTTGAGGAAGGACATTTAGAAGAAAAATAGAGAAGCAAAGCATTAATGGGACAAAGAAAGGTGGTATTATCTGTTGAAGATAATTTTATAGTATTATCAACTGGACTGGGAGAAATGCGCACATGTTGGAATATTCACTTTGTAAGCTAAATAACGTGATTGAATGTGTAAAAGAACAAGAAATTAAAGATAAACAAATAAATAATGAGAATAAGTAATAATAATCTAAAAAATATTATGAAAAGCTATTTAATGATGATGTGGATAGTAATGTCTTTGTCTTGACTGATACACATAGTAATCCTGCTGGATAAAGAAATGTAATACATGTAATACAATGTAAAGATGTATGTGATTTAAAGTAATATAAAAATTATGATAATAATAAAGAAAATAACATTTAAAAAAAAACATGCCTTAGAAGGGCCGGTAGATGGCATAGTGGTTAAGGTGCTGAATTTTCATGTGGCTGCTACAGACTGAGTACTGGACCTGCCAACTTGAAACACACCCCGTGCTTGTGCGTGCCCAAAATCCTGACAGGAGAATGGAGGAGAAGGGATTACAGCTTGGCCAGACCCCTGACGGGTGATTTCTTCCTTTCTGTCTCTCTGTCTCCAGTAAGCACACACACCCTATAACAAAAATCTTTCTAAAAAAAAAAAAAGGCATTGGGAACCAGCAGTTAACGTAATGGCTATGTCGCTGGACTCCCACGTATTCAACTGCGGTTTGCGTCCGGACCCGGTGGCTTAAAACTCACGCCAGGTGTGTGTGCGTGCGTGCCCAAGATCCCGAGAGGAAAATGGAGGAGAAGGGATTGCAGCGTGACCATCCCCCCTGGGGGGTGATTTCTCGCTTTCTGTCTCTAATGTCTCTCTCTGTCTGGCGAGTGCACACGGCCTATAGCGAAAATCTCTCCAAAAAAAAAAAAAAAAAAAAAGGTATAACTTATAAGCAGATTTTTTTTTTTTTTTGAGAGGTTTTTGCTATAGAGCGCATGTACTCGCCAGAAAAACAGAGTGAGAAAGAAAATGAGAAATCACCCTTGAGGGGGAATGGCAACGCCACAATCCATTCTCCTCTCAGTATCTTGGGTATGCACGCACACACGCAGGCACACAGGGTGAGATTAGGCCACTGGGTCTAAGACTCCAACCGTAGTCAACTATATGGGAGTCCAGCGATATAGCCATTACGCCAACTGCTGGTCCCTATAAGCAGAATGTTTAAGGTAGGTTTTTAGTGTAACAAGTATATTTTCAAATGTCCTGTTAAGATGAAAAGATGTGACAAGAAATGGAATTCATATGTCCGTATATTTAGAAGAAATGGAAAAGTTCAGTTGTGGATCAGAAATAATTACAACCTTCTTTTCATATGGTAATAAGCATTCTTTTAGAAATTATATTCAACCTTCAGTGAGGTGTCATTGCTTTAGAAAAATGAGAACGCATTCTAATTTTTAATTCTACATTGCATCATATATATAATGCATATTTTTTGGAAAGAGAATAGCTAAGGAGATCTGCTGCTCTTGACAATTTTAGATTGTCTTCTGTTTTAAGTTTGGGTGTTTGAGTTGTTTCTTGCCAATTTGTTTACATAATCTTCCAAAAACTTGGAGTGTCCTGGCTAGATTTGTAGTTGGAACTCGTGTTGATAATTTCCATTAAATCCATGCAACACACAAGTCTTGGTAATATAGTAAGTTGCATTTCTGAATTTCTAAAGTTTTCAGCTCATATATTTCAGATGTCAAAAAAGTATCAATTTTAAAATGTCATGGTGTTCACCTATGATCTTGGCTACTTGTGAGGCTGAGCCAGTAGGATAATGACATTGCGAGACAATGAACATCACATACACCTGTGCGAGGACACAAAAGACATGAGAAACACTCTCTCCGTCTCATTCTTTCTCTTTATTTTTTCACCACGTGAAGACAGAATAGCAAGAAAATCCAGGGAAAAGGCCTTATTCGAGAGCCAAATCAACCAATACCTTAATCTTGGACAAGTCAGTAAGTGGCTTCCAGTTCCATAGTCTAGTCCACAATCAATGTGCTACAGAGTGGGTCTCTATTTGATTCTTAACTACTATAATGAAGACATTTTTGTCATAAACTATTGATCTGGAAAAAGAAATATTTTTGTCTCACTTCTAAAAAATTTGAATTTTTTTATTTAGTTTTATCTTTATAGTTATTATGTAATTGTTAAATGGAAGCTGAATAGAATTATGATTCTAAGCATAGTGTTTTATAAATGTAGTTTATTGAAAAGTGAATTTCATGAGTAAGTTTGAAACTCAAAGTTTATTTCTCTCAATGAATTTACTCTAGTGCTAAGAATGACATGTTTACTTCAATAAATCTTAGTTTAAATACAAACAATGTGTTGAAGAATGATGACGCCAAATAAAGTTAGTGAAGAGAAGTTCAAATAAGTATATAGGTAGATCAAATACTCCAGTTTATCTAGTCAACTAACTACAATCTTCATAGGTTCATAATGAGCCATCCATGTATAGATGTTTTGAATGAAGGGTTTTCAACTTGAAAAAAAAAATTTTGTATTGGGATGGGAGACTAAATTATGTGCATAGTCTAAAGATTTTCAAATTAAATTATTCACTTTAAATAGTTTTGTTCTTCTCCTGCTACCAACATATTTCGTTCTAATACTTTTTTACATCAATGGGGTAAAGTAGCCGTGTTGAAATAGGCCCAGAGTATTATGTTCTTTTTTAAAATGGCCTGCTCTCAAGGGAAATGTTTTACCCACCTGGGAGAAGAAGACCCAACTCTCAAACCCTTTTCACCTTCACATCTCACGTAAGTTGGGAATGGGAAGAGTGCACTGAGAAGCACTTGATGAGGTCATAGGCCAGGCACAGCAGGTTACTAAAAGACTGAGATCTCATCATGGGACTACAGAATGCTTTCTCTCCCTCCCCTTCATAGTAAGGAGAATACAACTGAAAAAACTACAAGTCTCAGACCTTATTTAAAAAGTCTCTAGGAAAAACAAAATATTTCAGGGAAGAAAAACACAAAGACACCAGAAGAAATTTTCACTTCTGGCATAGACACTCATTTGCAAAAGCCCTATTTACCTCAATTCTGTTTACTCTATGCATTAAGCTTGCATTTCAAAAAAAAAAAATGCATAGCATATTAAAAGACAAAAAAAAGTAATTTGAAGAGACAGCATACAAATGGCTAACAGATATATAAAAACATGTTCAATATCATTACTCATCAGAGAAACACAAATCAAAACCACAGTGAGATATCACCTCACACCTCTTAGGATGGCAATTATCAAATAATGAAAGTTAACAAGTATTGGAGAGAAAGTAGAGAAATGGGAATCCTTGTACACTGTTGATATGATTTAAATATAGTCATTTTCTAAAACAGTATGGAGAGTTATGAAAAGGGCTAACAGAATTTATACATGAATAAGTATTGAATATATTATGTATATCATATAGACATTTATAAGAACAACATATTTATATTTTATGTAGAGGTAAATATATATTTTTCTCAACTAATATATCTCAAAGACCTTTCCACACAGGATACAGTGTGAGTATTAGTATCAGCTCATAGGTTTTAGTTCAAATTCATAAGAATTTCTTCTTATTATAAATTATAAGTGTTTACTTTTGATGTATATATGTATGTACATATACATACCCTTTGGACAGTAGTATAAAAAGAAATGTTTGGAGAGAGAAACAGATGTACATTTTAGTATATATTTTATTAGTATATTTATTATCCTGTCTTAATATCTTTGCTTTTATATATATATTTTACATACAGACATTCAATCACTGTATATCACTACAGCTTGCAAAATAAATTTTCCTGACATAAATACACTAGTCCAGTTAAAGATATTATAATACATATTATCATCAACAGACAATTTTCTATTTTTGTGTCCCTAACTATTTTGCTTCTTTAGGATTAGAACAAGGAGGATACCTACTATCCACACTCTATGGCTGCAACTGAAAGATTAGAGGATATAGAAACATAGAAAATGGTTATAGGTACTGGATACAGTGTGGGAAGAGAGTGAGAGAAGAGTCAGAAAAGACACTAAGTAGAAAAATAGAGAGGCCAGACATTTATGGGACACAGAAATGGATTATTACCTGTTGATGATAATGCGTATAGTATTCCCTTCTGGACTGAAGAGTAATGTATTCATGTTGGTAACAAGCTCAGTGATATATCGTGATTAAATGTATAAAGGAAATTAAAATTATACATATATATATATATATATATACACACACACACACACATATATATATATATATATATATATATATATATATATATAAAAGAACAAGGAGGATAGCATTTAGAGCTAGATTAAACTGAAGCAGACCAACAAGATGGCAGCCATTTTGAAATTAAGAAAAGCCTCTAATGAGAACGATCTGACCAGCTGCTAAGTTATAGGGAGGTCTGTTTGAGGAATGATCAGATGAGAAACCACAAGTGGGTACTTGAAAGAATCATAATTCCTTAGGGGAAAGTGACTAACTCTGATTGATTGCAATGAGGAATGATTCCATGTGCTTATTTCTTATTCTTATAAACCCTGGGAACATGCTCCACTTTCTGATAAAATTTGATGGTACTTGCTGACTGTCTCCTTAAAACTAGTTAGAGAAATAAACTGCCTTCTCAAAAACAAAACAAAACAAAACAAATAGTCCCTTTTGTTGTGTGCAGCTACACAAGGTTTTACCTTCTGATAACTGGCAAAGCATTCTGCAGAGTGGGGCTTCTGGACCTGTTTTGACAAATGGATGAGCATCATCAATCCTTAAAGGACAGGACAAAATTAAGACCTCAAAACTAGAATCGAAGTCTACACATGCACCTTCACCTTCCATTGTCTTCAGCAGTCTTTATAACTCCTGGTACAGCAGAGAACATCAATCCAATATAAAATTTTTGTGCTGAAATAAAGGAACTGGAAATTTAAAAATATAAAATCTTACAGCACTTATTTTAACCTTTTAAAATATATTTTAAAACATGAATAGTGTAATAGTAAATATAATCATAGATTGGAAGGGAGAAAAAAATCAAACGCTTTTTAGTTCAGGTTTCCATGTACAAGGGCACTTCTAATAGTTTGTGGGGAAAATGGAGTTAAAATATGTTTATTTTAGTGCAAAAGTTCTTAAATGCATGCATACTTTTTTTATAATACACTGTTTCTGTGAACTTTTTGAAGAGCCCTCCTATTTTGTTTATATAATACATATAATATGTGTCATACAACTGAATCCTCTTGATTTTTGTTGTTGTTGTTGTTGTGGAAAGGAAGGATAAGTCGTCACTGCCTAGAAATGAAAAGAAGAAAACTTGTTGACATTTACCAAATATCTGCTTTGTGTAAGCACAACTGTGATATATTACAAAGTTAGCTTTACTTTCCCATAGTAATGAGAAACTTAAAAAGAATTGCTCTTTTAAACAAAAGTATAATTGGTACATAATTACACTATGATGTAGATAAAACAGGTTTGGCTCAAACATCATGTTAGAGTTTACATTTACGAGAACAGAAATTGTCTGATGAAAAATTCTCCCAAGAACTTTGCTTTAAACCATTAATTAAAAAAAAAAAAAAAAAAAAAAAAGGAAAAAGCGAGAAAGGAAGAGAGAAGAAAGAAAGAGAAAGAAAGAAAGGGAAAAGAAAAGAAAGCAAAATTAGTTTATAAGTCATGGAAGAAATGATTGGATCTGCAGTTTCACAGTGAGAATACTTCTCTTCCTAGTTATTGATCGTTATGGTCTAATAGGAGGTAAGTGATATCTGATTTTATGAAGTAATAAAAATTGTCTTCTGGCGACCAGCAGATGGCATAATGGTTACATTGCTGGGCTCCTACATGGGCACCCACTGTTTGAGTCCCAGACCCAGCAGCTTACAACTCACACTGGGTACACACGTGTGTGCATGCATGTCTCAGATCCCAAGAGGAGGATGAAGGAGAAGGGATTGCAGTGTGGCCGTTTTCCCTAGGGGGTGATTTCTTGCTTTCTGTCTCTCTGTTTCTTTCTGTCTTGGCAGCAAACGCACATACCCCATAGCAAAAGTCTCTCTCTAAAAATATAAATATATATATAAATAAAAACAAAGTTGTCTTCTGCCTCCGTAATTGTTTTTTATCCTGTAGTCTTCCTCTGCCCTTTCACATTTTCATTCAATTTCCTTTTTCTAAATGTACCCCAGACTCTGTTATCATCATAATCTACTGTCCTTTCCTTCACTACAGCTTCATTTAACCTAAAACATAAAAGGCAACTGTGCCCTTTTATATGGGTGACCGGCTTGTGTTCTTTGTGAAATAATTATTCACTTACAGCATTTACTTCAATGAGACATCAGCACTTCAAGTCTTCTATATTATTATAACTATGCTTCTCCTTCCCCTTCACTACTCTAAACCCAGTGGAATTCCAGCCTTCAACTGGGAAGATTTTCTTTATTAATTGTTGGTAGAAAAGGAGAACCTAGTAATCTGGCTTACTATAGTACTTATCCGTACACACAGTGTGTGCCTTGTAGGTTATATTAAATATTCTGGTAGCCATGTTAAAAAAAATAAAATAAGTAAATTTTAGCAATATACTTTATTTACGTATATCAAAACATTGTGATTTCAGTATGTTATCAGTGTAGAAATTATTAATAGAATATTACATATTCTTTTGTTGTACTAAGGTTTTGATATCAGTGCATAGGACTATAGAAGGTTTTTTTTCTTTTTCCAATATTTCTCTATTATATCTGGATTTAGGGCAAACATGCACACATGAGTGTTTTTCAAGCCATGAAGGGACTGAGATTCATGTCCTTGTTTGCATTCCCATTGCCAAGCTTCTTTATCAGAGCTTTCTTTCTTAAAAGAGCTTAAATGCTATTAGGCAATTCCTACCATGACTCTGAAATATTTTTGCAGCTTATTAAAAAAACTCCAGAGACATATTTTATTAATTCTAACATATATATTGATATTTCCATTGTGATTTTTTAAAAAACTGTTGCCCACTCTTTATACAAGTCTAGAATGTTCCTCTGCAAATTTAATATCTTTCTCTCTCTAAACAGTGATTTTTCTGAGAAAAGTCTAGGTTTGAAGGAAGTGGCCTCTTCATTAAGAAACTTATTACTGCATAACAAAAGAAAATTAATGGATAAAAATCCCAAAATATGATGAAATCTTGAAACCACAGTGCTTTCATATCAAAGGCATTTTTAATCCTCTATAAGCACCTAATGTTATCAGTAATCACAAAGGGTAATGCAAGGTAAGCTTTAATACCTCAAACACATTTCAATCTCTACACTTCATTTATTCCACAAATTAGTTTACTATAAATCTATCATTGGTTACAAATTTTATATACTATTTCATAAAAAAGTGATTTCTTTTATTGCTTTTCACATTTGGAGCACTTTTCTCTGCTTTTTTTATGTCCAAGTAAACATATATATCTTGTCATGCCATTACAATTTTGCAAATTGTACAAAACCTGTCATCATCACTGGGGACAGTTTGACACATTCCATTATGCCAAATACCATGCCTTATGTCCATAACATTTGCAGTTTTTTTAATTACAATTAGCATAAGAAAAACAGAATTCTATTCTACTAAATAGCAGCAAATCAGCATGTTCAATGGTTTTAGAGTGACAAAGCTAGAAATTAATTTAACTGAAGTGATCAACCTATTGAGAAATAAAAGTGACAGTGTAAATCTCCCTTTGAATATAAATATTTGAAATATAAATATAAATAAGCTGTATAAAAACAATTTGGAATGGTGATTCAAATGTTTCTTCTCCACTCAGTAACCAATCTTATTTGAATTGATGCATCTAATTCCATAAATCAGTATCTTTCTAACTTTTATATCTTTCAGGGCAAAAAGATGAATAAAAACTTTTTAAAGACATTCACTCTGGATCTAGGGAGTTACAGATCATTTATCTTCACTTTTTTTTTGGAAATTCTCAGTCATTTATTTTCTCATTAATTTAGGTGCATATTAAATAGTAAGAACAATGAATGGCCTGATGACTTTATTAAAATTATCGTCTATAAGAGAGTTTATATTGTGGATTCTGAATTGTACATTTGTGTTTACAGAAAATAGCTGGTATTAGAAGTGCTTTATAATTTAAATGTGTTGATGAAATCAGTTCAACTACAGTTTCTTTTTTAAGTTTCTTTCCTTCATGAGAGTGAGAGACAGAGAATGAGTCAGAGAAAAATGAACAGTCTCAAGAGAGTCTCATGCTATAATCCTCTCCATCCCCAATCTTTCCAGACAACCAGGATCATGGGTGAGTTCATCTAATGTGTACAGGTTGGCCAGGGAGTCAAACCTGCAATCTTATATATGGATACAGCATAACTTAAGAAGTTCATTGCCACTGTACCATCAAGCAGCTCAACTGATATTTTTCTTTTAGAGAAATTTTTTTTTCTTTTCTTTTTTGTTATTTTATTGTTAGAAGGCATACATGGTCACACAGAGAGAGAATACCCCCTCAATGGGGAATGATCACACTACAATTCTTTTTCCTCCATTTCTTCTTTATGTCAGGGTTTGAGGCATAGATGAGTATTTTTCAAGCCTCTGGGGCTGGGATTCCAACCATAGAAGGCCATACAGCATCCAGCTCTGTATGCATGTGTTTCAGTGCTACGCTATGCAGCTAGCCCTAGTAAGGTTTCTTAAGATAGTTATTTTAGACCAAACAGTGATCCAGTCTAATGGACTCAACTTTTGTCATCCTAAGTCATATAAGATACTCATCAATGTACACAAAAACAACAAAATCATTTTTTTTTTCCTGCAGAAAGCATATCTGTGAGAGCAATATTTCAATATTATAAAAGCTCCCCTCCTTCCTGCCAAAATGACATGTTGACATCAATGGTGGCAGGTATATAATTCATCTTAAACTGCTGTTTCATTGACATTTCTACTACTCATTATTTTAATAACCTAAGGAGATAACCTAAATTTTCATTGCATTGAGGAAGATAATTAACACACTATTGCTAGAAAACAAATTGGTACTTCTCTCTGAAAAGTGGTCAGAATTCACATATTCAGAACTGTAATACAATTATGCCCTCCTGACTCAGCCACTGCATTTGTATAGGGCACATATGCTCACCAGAGAGAAATCTCTGCATTAAGTAGGGTGAAAGAGTGAGAAAGTATCTCCTATGGGGTATGGCCATATGTCCACACCACTATCAGATGGCCACATCACTATCAGATCCCCTCTTCCATTCCCATTTGGGATTTTGGGCATGCACACATGTGCTCAGTGTATCCTTCAAATTGAGGGGTCCAGGACTTGAACTGCACAACCAGCTATGTGAGATATTGCCACCCTAGCCACTATGTCATTGGCTGGCCCAAACTTGATTTCTTAATGTTATTTTATTTTATTTTATTTTATTAAGGCTTATTTCTTTCATGAGTGAGAGACAGTGAGAGAGAGAGACAGGGGGACGGCACTACCAACTTGATAGTGTGAACACCCCCTGCTTCAACCAGTCCAGATCATGGGCACATGAGTGCCTGGCATGCTCAGGGCAGTCTCTGGATTTGAACCCAGAACCTTCTCTTGTGGATCTACCTCACACATTTTACAGCTGCACCAACATATAACCCTCTTTTATGGCTGTTTTAGATTTACTATCTCTTTATAGGAAATACTTATAAACCTTTTGTTGTCCGTTTTCTGATTATTAAGATCAGAGGTTAAAATTGGATAAGTTAATACATGAATTAACTAGCCAAAATAAATAGCAATGTATGCTGGAAGCAAGAGGGGTAAAACTGCTGCCTACTCTTTGGGAATTCTTCTTTTTCCTGTTTCGCTGTATGTGCTGTGACATGTGATTATCTGATGCATCGATTCAGTTGATTTCATTGCATGTACTAACATTATTTTCCTTATATAAATAAAATGACATTATCAATTTTTTAAAATATTTTCTTCTGTATTCTACTGGATTATTTTGCACATTCTACTTTGGGGAAAAATAACTTAGAATAGCACAAGGTCACAAATATACATCAAACAGTGGTCTGAGAGACCAGTGAAGAGAGATTTATGATCAATAGTAGGGTTTTGTGATTTCTACAGTTAGATAACTATCCACACTTTCCATACACTCTTCTTTTGTGCTTCACCAACAAAAGATGGGAGAGTTTGATAATTGGCCAACTGTATGGCACCAAAATTGGGTCTAAAATGCAACAAATTTGATCATATTAAGATGTTACATATGGGGACCAGCAATTGGCATAATGGCTACGTTTGTTCATAATAAGATGTTATATAAATTACATTTTGGTTTTACATTTTGGTTTGTTTGTTGGCTTTATTTATTATTTATTTATTTATATTTTTAGGTGACTTTATTTAATATAGCATTCTTCAAAATTAGCTTACAGAATCAAAACAGGAATCCTGGCTTTCTATCTCTTGACTCCATACAGATATTATTAAACAGCATGTGAAAACACAGTGATTAACGCAAGCATACATTCAGACACACACACATACACTCACAGACACACACACAGTAAAATAGATTTCTAAACAATGTAATACTCAATTCTTTAAAAAAAAAAGCAATGGACACGGTGCCAAGCCACTCTGAGAGGCAGGACCTAAACGGGAAGGTGGCCGGTGACATCCAGAGACACCTCTGAGTGCACTGTGCAAACCTGTGTCCATGACCAGGCTGGGGCAATTAGGGGTGGATCAATGTATGAGATACCTTTGGGAGTGCCTAACTCCATTTGGTCTATCACATCACTCTTAGCATAAATGAGTCAACTTAATAACAGCAACCAAAACCAATAAACACTTTTTAGAAAATTTGGAAAAGAAAGAAATTTTTTAAATTTTTTCCTGGGCTTTCTGAATATTACCCCAAGTCCAGTTTGTTGGTGCAAAATGTGTTCCTTTCAATCAGTGATACATTTGTAATTCTCAAAAATAGTCAATTCATCAATCATTTCATCAGTTTTCAAAGACTCTTAAAATATTTTTATTTTTCCTTTTAAATTGCTGACATGAGGAGGCTGGCAGGTGGCATGGTGGTTAAAGTAGCTGGATTCCCACATAGCTGACCACAGTTCAAGTCCTGGACAAAGCAACTTCCTTTCTTGCTTTCCTTTCCTCCCTCTCTTTCTAATCAAATTTTTAAAAATGATAACAAATAGAATTAAATAAATAATTCTTAAACAAAAACTACTGTCATGAAACAAAAGATGTGTTGATTTAGGCCCAGATAGTACCACAGTAGTAACACACACGGATCCACATGGATAGGTCCTGGGTTCACAGTCCTAGTTCTCCCAGTATATATCATGTGAGTATGCATGTGCCAGATCCAGGCTAGCTGAGATAGGGAGTAGATTGTATTTTGAAGACCCTGTTAGGGTTTCCTATCTCCTCTCTCTCTCTCTATCTCTCTCTTTCTCCTTCTTTTTTATCCCTTTTTTCATGGAAAAAAGAAATAAGTAAACTTCTAAAAAACAAAAGAGAAAGAAAGAAAGAAAAAGGTGCATCAATTTACAACATGTCAGAAGACATACTCATTTTCTGATATTTTGTCAATGCAATACTATTACTGGGTTGTCAGAAAAGTCATGACATATGGGACCAGCAGATGGCATAATGGCTATGTTGCTGGACTCCCATGTAGTCTACTGCAGTTCAAGTCCTGGACCTATTGGCTTAAACTTACACCGGGCGTGTGTGCATGCATGCCCAAGATCCCGAGAAGAAAATCGAGGAGAAGGGATTGTGGTGTGGCCATTCTCCCTGGGGGGTGATATCTCACTCTCTGTTTCTCTGTCTCTGTCTTTCTGGTGAGCGTACACACCCTAGAGCAAAAAAACTCTCAAAAAAAAAAAAAAAAAAAGAAGTCATGACACATTTTTGCATAGGAAAGCAGGTCATGACTTACCCAACACCCATTATATTAGCATTAAGTTTGGTAAGTAGATTATATTATAAATTCTTATCAGGAGAAAGATGTGAGTTAGGAAGGTGTGAGTTGAGCAGATTGGATAAACACTAGAGCTCTTGATTCAGACTGCTTGAACTTATTTCTGACTTTGCCATTAAATAACTGTGTGATTTGGAAAAATTATTCAAATCCATGCACCTTAGTTTCCTTGACTGCATATGTTTCTGGAAGTTCTTGGAAGGAAAAAAAATGATTTCATATATTGAAAAATATACTTAAATCTCTGGCACCAAAATAATGTTAAATGCTATTTTGATATGATAAACTTCATTAGAGATTATAAGATAATTCCTTTCCTAAAGAAGATTTAAGTTTTTCCTGCTTCTGTTCCCACTATATTAAAAAAAAAAAAAAATTCAATTTCAACTGAATTAGATTAGGAATTAAACAAAGACTTGTGTACCACCAAAAAGAATTTAAAAGATTCATGGGTCTTCCTTTGAATCTTGTTACTATTGGTTGAAAATATCATGAAAGACTTTTTATAAAGAAGATACTAGTCCTAGAGCCAGTCAGTAGCACCATGGTTAAGGTGCCTGGATTCCAGATAGTCAACTGTGTGGTTCAAGTCTTGGACCCGGCAGCTTGAGAGACATACCAGTCTTGTGTGATTACATGCCCAGAGTCCTGTGAAGAGAATGGAGGAGAAGGGATTGTAGTGTAGCCATACCTTCTTTGGGGGAAGATTTCTTACTTTCCTTCTCTCTTTCTGTATCTCTTTCTCTCTCCAGTGATCACGCATACCCAATAGCAAAAACTAAAAAAAGAAAAGAAAACAAAGAAGATACTAGTCCATATATTGCATATATTGTCTCCAGAGAATATGGTCCCTATTTATATGCTCCTTTAATAATTAAGGCCAATAATGGCTTATCTGATGAATTCAAGATTACAAAATCTCATGTTAATTTCTAATTAGTATTTCAATCCTAATAACTTAGTAGGAGATTTTAAATGTTCACATAAAAAGTCTACCAACTAGATAAATACTTACTATGACACTATCAACATTTATAAATACTTCTGAATGCTCTCATACAATTTGTCAATGATATTAAGGGAAGGCCAAGCCTCAGTTAATCCTTTAATGAGATTTTGAGAAATTCTTACTAAAAGAATGAGAATCAAAACAATGACAAATGAAAGTTTTATTTTTCTACTCATATTATCAGAATAAAATATATGTGGCAGTTAATGTGAAAAGTTAATATAGTGAAACCATCAAGGTTTCATTTTTAATTAATATTATTCTCTATGTATGAATAAAACTTTAAAACTTGCAGGTTTTCTAACATTTTAATTCATTCAGAATTATTAAATACTATGTACTTCAACCAAGTTCTGTGAGATATATCAAAAGTATAAAATTTAACAACACTTAGCATCCTTTTCTTTGTACACACTAGGAATCTTAAATGCCTAAACTACTTGGTGAATTTTTCTGAAATGAATGCATGTAATTTGCTGCAGTGATCATAGAATGTTAATATCTCAACAACTCTCTCTCCCCTTCTACCTACTTATCTATCCATATATCTGGTGTCCTTAGATGAGTGAAAATCTTTTCTAGGTTTTGATTCAGTATTACTAAAATAACTCAGAGTAATTTATTAAATGGTAATATCTTCTTAGATTTGCATACCACTTTGAAGGTTAGAAAGACTGCTCATAATAACATACATAAATATACAATTTTTTTTTTTTTTTTGGAGAGGTTTTTGCTATAGGGTGTATGCGCTTGCCAGAAAGAAAGAAGAGATAGAGATAGAAAGTGAGAAATCACCCCCCCAGAGGAGATGGCCACGCTGCAATCCCTTCTCCTCCATTCTCCTCTCGGGATCTTGGGCATGCACGTACTCGCACCTGGTGTGAGTTTAAGCCACAGGGTCCAGGATTTGAACCACAGTCGACTACATGGGAGTCTAGCAACATAGCCATTATGCTAACTGCTGGTCCCAGTATACAATATTTTGATTATCTTATATTTTCCCAAATCCTATGATATCACATGGTAACCAGATACACTTAAAGTTGGCAACCAATGAGTCAGTTCTTGGAAAAATCTCCTCCTCACAGGGCAGAGGAACTAGGACTTACTTCCAGCCAATAGAATATCACCAAGGGATGTTGGTTGTGTACACTCAGTAGGATGTCACTCCATTGGTTGGTTTACACTGAAAGGAAAATAGGATGAGAAGTCGTTCTCCTGATTACTATATTACACATGATACTATTGGAGCAGACTGGAGTGAGAGATTTTCATGGCCTCCTTGAAGTAAAGTATGAAAAGGGCCAAGTAGCAAGAAACTGTAGGTGGTTTCTGGTGACCTCCCACTAACAACCAGTAAGAAACAAGACCTTCAGTCACAGAGTCACAAGGAAATGAACTTTTCCAACTCCTAAGAGAGCATAGATGCAGACTCTTCCCCTGGAGACTTCCACATGAGAATACAACCCAACCAATGCCTTGACTACTACTGCTTAGTAAGATACTGTGATGTGGATGTAGTTTAGTTGTGTCTGGATTTATAATCCATGTAATAAAAAAAAGCTGTAAAATTAAAAAGAAGCTGTGTAATAATAAACAATTTCTGTTAAGTAGCTTAATAGTTAAACTTCTAAATTGTGACAACTGGTTATGTTGCAAGAGAAAATTAATTGGGTTTCATAATTTCAACTTGATTTTATAGGTGTGAAAATTAAGAGAGAGAATTCAAGATCTTTGCCTGTGATGACATTGCTAGTGAGTTCTGAAGTTAGTTTTTTATCCCAGTTTTAACTTCTCTGTTTACTCCCTTTCCCACATACTGCAAATATAGGTACCATTTATCGAATGATAGTTGGATGCTAGGTCATTTTTACCCTAAATAGACATTACCCCTTTTAGTGTTATCCTTATTACAGATAAAAACAATTTTATATTATTGCCTCCCCTTTATAGATGAGAGGTTAAAAACTATCCTAAATGCACAGAGCAAGAATTCAAATACTCTTTAACTCTGAAAATGATGCTCTAAAGTGCCCTGTGGGATTCCAGTGCCTTTTTATCACCCGTTGTTGCTTCAGAATATTGCAGGTGCAAATATCAAGCTGTAGTTTATCAGAGTGACTCTGTGCTCATGCTACCGTATTCTTTGACCTTTTTAAAAGCTAATCATGTAGATGAGGAGCTATCTTACTCTTCTTGTGTCTTAATAATATAAGTGTCTCTTAATGAAGCTATAATAATAGTATTTATTAAGGTTAATATTTGGTTAATGTGGTATTATAATTAAAATACAAGAAAAGCAAAGAATGCTCTTATTTATCAGATTCCATTAATTAGTCTATAAGCATTAAATAATTAAAACAGATGCAGCCAAGACAATATTTTTTTTCATTTTTGAGAAACTGGTCTACAGGAGAAAAGGAAAAAAAAAAAAAAAAAAAAAAGCTCAAGAATGTTTGTAGAAAGAAATTTGGCCACAATAAAAGCATTTCCTCTTTTCAGACCCTTGCATGAGTGACCCAATGGGACTTGTAAGACTTTTGTGTTGTTCTGGTTTTAGAGGAAAATAATAGTAGAATATTTTAAGGTGATATTAGAGAGACAATAAAAAGGAATAGTTTATTCAGACACAGCATGCGGGGACAAAGCAATTAAAAAGGAAACTCAAACAGAGAATATACCATTTTCCTTCTATACTAAAGTTGCAATTTGCTGACCTACTTAGTTTCTTATATATGTAGCAAAGGGCAATCTCTACCCTAAACCAGCTTTTTTTTACATTTTTAAATTTTATGCACATAGGCACATATATAGACATACATATGTGTGTGTATGCACACACACACACATATACACATATATCTTGTTTGTTTTGTTTTGTTTTGTATTAGATCGAGTGTCTATGTCACAATCATCTTGCTCAACCCCCAAAGTGGCTGGGACTACAAGGATTTGCCACCACATCCAGCTTTCCGGGTGGGTGGAATTCAAACGTGGGCCTCTCATGTGGCTGTAGCCTGCTAACTACCAGTGTCAACCAGCTCCTGTTACCATTGCTAGGCCCCAGTTTTAGGTATCTAAATATTCACTCGGTGCCATATTTTCAGCTCTAAGATGAGGAAAGTGTTTGAAATAGTAGCCCATTCCACAGGAGACGGAGCCCAGAAACACTGTATCTAAAATTCTTATTTTTCCCTTAGTTTTTATGCCTTCCTCTTTAGAACTCAGAGAGAAGAATTTGTTCAATTTACACACTTAGTAGATGAAGAAACAAGAGCATAGTGGGATAGAACTGAACCCGAGGACCCCCGCCACTTGCTCATTGGTATGTCAGGCAGCTTGCACCCATCCCAAGGCAGCACTAGTGTCCAGAGTCTGTGCACCCACAATATAAATTAGATAGTCAATAAATAGTATTACACATTTTGTCAAAGAAAGATAGCAGCATTTTGCCAAAGGGAAAATAACTTAGCAAATTTATAACAGCAAGAAGTCAGGGAGACAACTACTGAAGTCAGGAACTTTGATGAACGCCATAGCCTCCTCAAGATAAAAATACAATATCTTATTTACAAAGCACGAAATATCTAGCACTTAAGAACATGAGTAATAATGCTTTTTGAACTTCTATTTAAAGCCCTCTAATATGGCCAGTCACAGGGAATGAATGAATTAGCATTCAATTAAGTAAAATGAAATATTGAGAATTCGGAGTAGTTATAGACACAGTTCTGTGAAAGAATCTACAATGAAAAAAAGGCAATTCAGCCTTTCACTATGAATTCAATCACAATGAAATTTTCAAAATTATTATTGCTAAGCTAATGATAGGTTTCATGATAGCACAGTTTTAGAATTAAAAAATGTATAAAGATATTTTTATTACTATTCTGTAGGAGTTTCTAACTTTTTTAAATTCAAGTTCTAGAGGTTTCACAATGTCAATGTATGTCAAAATATGTTTAAAATACATTTTTATATTTCTTTTACATTTTTCCATTTTATAAACTTGCTACAAAACTTCTGTGGGAAATTTAGCAGAATACATAAGGGGGCAAAAGGTTTTCTAATTATACTACATATGAAATAATAGTCATCAATCTTTGGATTATACATCTAGAAATACAAATATATGTGTGTGTGTGTGTGTGTGTGTATTTATATACAGTACATATTTACTAGAATTGTATAATTAACAAACATATTTTAAAATTTAAACATGCATTAAATATATTAATTTAATGCATAAATACATTTATTTAAATTTAATAAATAATTTAGATTTATTAATTTTATTTAAATTTATAAGTTAAATTTAATATAAATTTATTATATAACATATATGATAGCTAAAAAGTATTGTATTATAAAAAGATATAGAATCCTTTTATAATATTTGTTGTAGGGTGAGTGTACTAGCCAGAGAGAGACAGTGTAAAAGAGAGAAAGATAGAAAGTGCGAAATCAGTCCCCAGAGGGGATGGCCACACTGTAATCCCTTCTCGTCTATTCCCCTGTTGTGATTTTGGCCACAAACACATACTTGCCCAGTGTGCTTTGCAAGTTTCAAGGTCTGGATTTAAACCACATTCTTGGCCATGTGAGATCCAGCCACCTTAACCACCATACCACCAGATGGTTCAGATGTAACGTCTTTTAAAAAACTACAACAGTGGGACCAGCAGCTGGCATAATGTTTACCACTGAAGTCTCATGTAGACGACAGTGGTTCAAGTCCCAGACCAGGCAGTTTAAAACTCACACAGTGTGCATGTGTGCCCAAAATCCCGAGAGGAAAATGTAGGAGTAGGGATTGTAACATCAGCCTGGGGGTGATTTCTTGCTTTCTGTCTTTCTGTCTATCTCTGTCTCTCTGGCAAACACATGTACCCTCTAGCAAAAATCTCTCTTTAAAAAAAAAAAAAAAAAAAGAAGTTATAGTAGAACAAAGTACTTGGGGCCAGTTCTGTGGCCTAGAGATTAGGGTAATCAGATCCCACATGGCTGAATGCGTTGTTCAAGTCCTGGACCTTGCAACTTAATGCATAGGAGCATGTGTGCTTGTAAACTCAAAATCTTGAAGGGAAGGAGAGATGGAGGGGAAGAGATTGTAACGTAACCATTTCCCATGGGGGGAGTGCTTCGTCCTCTTGCTCTCTGTCTGACTCTGTAGAACACACATGCTCTAGCACAGAAATCAAGGTACTTTGGTTTTTATTTTACATGATTATCTATCTCAATATCAATTCTGGATTAGCTAACTGGTATAAGACTTTCGCAGTGAAAGGCATGCTTTCTTTTTATTCTGATGGACAGTATCAAATTACTCTACAAAAAGAGTTTTTTATTCCGACAAGTAGCTTCATTCACTTGCCAATTCCATAGGTAAGAAAAGACTCTTTATTTGAATGTTTTCGATTATTCACTAGGTGAATGTTATATTTCATATTGTTACTTATTATTTGCGGAGAAAATGCAGAGCAAACATTTGAGTTTAATACATTTGATTTCAACCCTTTCAATTACTTTTACTTAAACTTTATTACTCTGTTATTAACAAGCGCTATCAATCTACTTTTTTTAACTTTATTTATTTCATTCATGAGAAAGAGAGACAGATAGAGAGAGATGAACAGAAAGAGAAAGAGAGAAACATAGAGACAGGCATCCCAACAGGGTCTTCCTTCCCCTTCTGTCAGTCTTGAATCATGGACAAACATATGGGGCATGTTCAGGGAGGTCTCCAGAAATGAATCCAGATGCTTCACACTTTGGTCAGTCTTGCAGAGTACTGTGTTACCACAGCACCACCATCTGGTCCCTCAATCTAATTTTTAACCTGTCTGTTACTGAATCATCTTAGAACTGGAAAATGTTTTATTTCAGTGTTTTTTTTTTGACTGCTACCAGTACCGGTACATTAGAGCTGCAATTTGTACCATTGGCCTGACTTTCCCATTTCATTTATTTTTTTTGTTTTTGTTTTTCTTTTCCTAAAGAATTATTTTATTTAACTTTATTTATTATTATAATTATTTTCCAGTTTGATTAGAGAGAGACAGAGAAAGAGAGAAAAGGAAAGTGAGAAAACAAGCCACCAGGACTTGAACCGTAGTAGGCCATGTGGGAGTCCAGTGACTTTAACCACCATGCCACCTGCCAGGCTCATCTCCTTATTTTGAACATGAGGATATTAATAATTACAACCTCTGTGTTTTGCCAATAAGATCATATATTATAAGTAAAGCATTTAGTACCATGCTTAAACATAGTGGATTTTAACAAGTGATAGTTATCATAATTAATATAATCATGGGACCAGCAGTTAGCATAATGACTATGTCGCTGGACTCCCACGTGGTCGACCACGGTTCGCGTCCCGGACTCGGTGGATTAAAACTCACGCCGGGTGCGTGTGCGTGCGTGCGTGCCCGGGATCCCGAGAGGAGTATGGAGGAGAAGGGGTTGCGGCATGGCCATCCCCTCTAGGGGGTGATTTCTTGCTTTCTGTCTCTCTGTCTCTCTCTCTGTCTGGCAAGTGCACGCGCCCTATAGCAAAAACCTCTCCAAAAAAAATTAATATTATCATAATATATCAGTATGATTGTGATGGTTATATAAAATATCTGATTATATTTCTAACACTCATGCAGTGTCCATAATTTATAGAACAAACATACATAAATAGGTTCAAAGAAACATCAAAGAAAGAAGGGTGAGAAGTCTCTGTCTACCTTTCTTCATACCCTGATTTTTGCATCTAATTACACCTAAGAGTCTTATTGACATCAGAGGGAGGCCACAAATAAAGCTTGAAAATGTATTTTCTTGAATTTAAACTTTCCAGTTTTCTCACTTTGTTGTGTGATCAGAGCCATTTGGATTAAAACCAGCATTTTTATTTGCTATCTATGTGAGTAACCTGACAACTTCAGTTTCATCGTCTGTGAAAAATGAGGGCTAAATTGCATAAAATGTGTAAGACAAAAAAAATTATTTAAATTTTCAATGACAGTTTTAAAATGTGGTATTTGTTTTCTCTTTTTCTGAAGCATAGACTGAGAACACATATACAAAATCAGCATTTAAACACTGATAGAGTCAACATTTTGAAACTTTTGAGATGTGATTTCTAAATACACTGCCATTAATTACCACAGGCTAATGTTTAAGTATATATATATACAAATGGAGGAAAAATTTCAGGCATTGTTTTGAAGTGTTAAATACATTTCTAAAATTCAGTTTGAGAGGAATTATAAACACACTCATTTTCCTGTCCTGTTACGCTGGCATTTAAAAGCTGTATTTATTTAAAAATTTATTAACTCATCATGTTACTAGATGAATCCAATTGCTCTAATTGTTATTGGCAAAAGAAAAAAATGGAGTCTATTTCCATGTACAATTAGAGGTTTATATAGGGATGTAACTTTATTAGTGTTGACATTTGCACAAATTCTGCATATTTAAAATGCGATCATACTCTACTAAAATGAGTACTGTTGCTGTAGACATAATAAAATAAACCTTAAATTCACATCAGTATTGACTCATCCTAATCTCAGGTCAAGTTAAAGCAGTGAAATAGGCGTTTAACTTACATTACTCACAGTACTGAGTTTGTTGTTACTTCTACACTCACAACAAGAGATCCAAATATGACAAGATATTTTAATTCTATCTGATTTAAAGAATCTCAGGGGCTATGTAAGAGTGTTTAAAGTCTAAGAACATTTTAAAAATGACTTTCTTGCTGAAATTTATCAACTTGACTTGTTTTAAACCAAAAAGAAATGCTCCCAAAATAGGTTTCTTAACACAAAGTAGCTTTCTTTTCCCCGACTTCTGTGTTATTCTGACTTATGAAAAAAATGAATATACATAGTACCCATTTAGAAGTGAATATACTTCTAAATTTGAGCTTTCTTCATATCTTTTATATGACTTTTGTTTAAAAATTTCTCTACTACTAAAGATAAGTGACATTGTAAATACTCTTAAATATTCCAAGAATTAAAAAAAAAAAAAAAATCATTGTTATAAGAGCCCAAAATGCAGAGCCAACAGATGGTATATCAGTTACACTGCTGGACTCCCACATGGCTAACCACAGTTCAAGTCTTGGACCCAGTGACTTGAACTCATGCCAGGTGAGTGTGTGTGCAGCTCACGACCTCGGGAGGAGAATGGAGAAGATGGGATTGCAGTGTGGCCATGCCCTCCCGGGAGTTGATTTCTCATTTTTCCCTCTCATTTTCTCTGTTTCCCTCTCTCTCCAGTGAGCACATGCTCCCTAAAGAAAAAAAAAAAAAAAAAAAAAAAAAAAAAAAGAGAGAGAGAGAGCCTAACATGCCAATCTAAAATGCATAAGCCCTTTTAATGGTTTTAGAAATTCAGTATTTTTTAAACTAAAGACTGATTTCCTGAGCATTTGCAAAGAATTCAAGTTTAACAAGGTAGGATGTGTTCCTTCGAGATGCACTGTCATATACTCTCTTCCTGACAGCAGAAAATAATTGTCAGAAATTTTTCTTTCCTGCTTACTCAGTTGCTGAGGTGTATTGAATATTAAAAAAAAAAAAAGGCAGTCAACTTGAGGTATTTTGATTGCCAAGAAATGGACTGTGATTAAATTAAGTTATCTTGGAAATAAAATGATACAAGGACCCACCTCATAGCTTAGTGATTAAGCCTGATCCCACATGGGCACCTGGGTTTGGAGTCTCAGCTCCAGCAGCTAAAATATAAAACAAAACAAAATTCACTCCAGGCATATGCAAATCCTCAGGGTACTGACAGGATGGATAATTGGAGAAAAAAAGATTGTGGTGTGAACAGGCCACACTAAGCGATGATTTCTCTCTCTCTCATGTGTGCATACATGCTTTCTGACATGAAAAATATATATGTAATATAAAAGTGAATGCCAGCTCTGATGGGAGTTTACTTCTTCCTCCCAAGATTGAATAAGAAAAATAAATAAGGTATGAACTAGCTCTATAAACCATCATCATTTATTGTTGGCATTCTGATTCCAGATCACAGAGATAGAGATTTAAGGAAGAAACATTTTTATAAACTGACAAGAGTTAAAGTAAAATAGGCATAAAAGTATCTTATTGTACTTTGTTTGGATCACTACAACAAAATACCACAAACTGGGTGGTTTATAGAGAACAGGAATAGGTTTCTCACAGTTCTGGAGGCTGGGAATTGTAAAATCAAGGTGCTGGCAATTGCAGTGCCTGGGGAGGGCCTGCTTTCTGAACCAAGGATGAAGGCCTCTCATTGTAACTTTAGGTGGTGGAAGGTGCAAAGCAGCCCTCTGGGCCTCTTTTGTAAGTACATCTCTTAAAACCTAACATCACCTTGAGGACTAGGATTTCAAAATATGATTTTAGGGGGACAGGAACAGTCAGACAATAGCAGATAAAAATGGAAGGCCAGAGCCAGCTGGTGGCATGGTGGTTAAGGCGGCTGGATCCCACATGGCCAACTAAAGGTTTTGAGTACCAGATCCTGTGGTTTGGAAAACACTCCAGTGCATTTGCATGCACGCTCAAAATCTTGAGAAGAGAATAGAGAAGAGGGGATTGCTAGGTGGCTAATCTCCCCTTCCCCACATTAGCGAAGTGTTTTCTCATTTTCCCCTCTCTTTCTGTCTCTCCCCAGAAAATGCACATGCTCTAAAGCAAACAAACAAATAAACAAACAAACAAGAAAACAAAGCAAAACAAAAAACAGAAGGTTAATTCTGATTAAATGGAGTACAGCTGAGTATTTTTCACACAAACATACATAAAGGAAAATTATGTTTGTTATTGCTGTCATGGTCCACAGAGGCTTATTTTGTTTTGTTTCTAATTAAGTAATATTTACAATAAAGGATGAGTTTTCTATGTTAAGAAAAAGAATGATAGAATACATTCTTGTAGGATATTAATAGTTAGGAATCTAAACTATAATTTAAAGAATTTTCATGGGCATCAACCATGGTATTTCAGTATCTGTTTTTCTAAAGAACAGAGTGTGGATAACTGTGAAGAAAAATGATTTTGGCAGTAGAGTGGAAAGTTGAAATTAGTTATCCCAATTTTCTACAGAAAGTCTCACACCTATAAACTTGAAATGACAATTAGACTGCATGTAGACTTTGAGAAGAGCATCAACACTGGGAAGAGGATTTTGAGAATGCGTAAACAGATGACCGATGAGTAATGGCAGAATCAGAGAGTACCATGAGACTTGGTATGTGATTAAAAAAAAATAAATAAACTTAAACCTCATAATAGTAGTCCTTGGCTACCAGCACATATGAGCAGGGAAGGCAGCTTACTCTATGGTTCCAGGTTTTGTTCATTTGTGGGTATGCACAATAAAAATGTGGGGGGGGGATTTAATTATAGATTGTTTAAACCTGAAAATCAGAATACTTACTCAGTAGTAGCGATGATCAAGAGGATTAAAAGTTATTGAAAAATCCATGATAAGCTGGTTAATAAAAAAACCATGAAGGGATACCAGGGCAAGGCATGGAATAGTAGGGATTGTAGTTGAGATTGAGTGATTAGTATTTATGATGTCAAAAGATATTACAATTTTTTTTTTTTTCCAGAGAGAGATTTTTTATATCAGGTGTGTGTGCTCACTGGAGAGACAGACAGAAAGCAAGAAATCACCTCCGCAAAGAGGAGGTCACATCACAATCCCTTCTCCATTCTCCTTTTGGGGTTTTGGACACTCAAACACACACACACACCCAGCATGAGTTTTAAACCGCCAGGTCTGGGACTCGAACCATGGTCTACTACATGGAAGTCCCATGACGTAACTATTACAGCATCTGCTGGTCCCAAGTACATTACATTTCTAAGAGATGTGAAGTTCCAGGGTTTAACCACAGGGATATGTTTGAACATGAAAGCAGAGTAAACATATTTAGAATTAAGAAAGAGCTTAGAGGCTGGGGCTTTTTAAATGTCTATTCATAAACTCTAGTCATCTAAGTTTAAGACTGCTCTGAAGCAGAATATTAAGAACCCAGTGTTGAAAGAAGGAGGACAGCACTGTCATGGTTGTGTGAGAACAGAGAGAAATATAAATCAATGATCTCATATTTTATCATTCAAACTGAGATAGGTGCACTGAGTAAATGACCAACTGTTAGAAGCCATAAGAGAGAAACAGAGATGGCCCTGAGAAAACCAGGGAATATGGTCACACTTTGATACAGGAAATGGCATGAGCCTTGACAAAGAATAATTATTTTTTCTTGTATGATGTGGAAAAAAATGTTTGTAAGGCAGAGGGATGGGACATATTATCACCCCCAGTTTAGCTGATGATAAATGGAAAAGGAAAGACAATAGTTGGTACAAGAGTGAAAAAGAAACCCTGACTTTATCTGGGGCAAGTTTCAGTTGGCTCAAGTGTTGTCACAACATTCTGTTAAGAAATTAAAGATGTAAGGAATATTTGCGATGGTGAGGTCCTTCCTTGTAGATTTTGGTTCCCCTATCATGGTGCACCTCAAAAAGATGTATTATAGTTGTATGTTTGTGTAAATGAATTTCCCACTAGGCTATGGACTCCTTGAAGAAAGACAAAAAGTCTTTAAGATTGAGTCCACAGGGATTAACACGGTATATGGGTCATATTGGGCAACTGAAGCTAATGTCTTAAACGAGTACATAGACGCAGTGTAAAAGATATAGAGCACTGGGGCCAGCACGTGGGATGGTAGGTAAAGGCTCTGGACTCCCACATGGGCAACCATGGTTCAGGTTGCTTCTGGGGAGAGACAGAGAGAGAGGGGAAAATGAGAAAATACTTCCCTAATGTGGGGAAGGGGAAATCAGCCACACAGCAGCTTGCTTTCTCACTCTCCCTCTCTCTCTCTCTCTCTCTCTCTCTCTTCTAATCAAATTAAATAATAATAAATAAACTTAAAAAGCATTTTAAAAAGATAAAAAAAAATAGCATAAGGAAAGAAGTAGAACATGAGCTATAATGGGGTGATAAAAATTAAGCAATAAAGTACACAGTAATAATAAAAATAATAAAGGAGCTGGTGAAATGATTGGTGTCTATGATATAGAGATGAACTATCTTTAGAATCCCCAAATATTTTATGTAGGGGTGTTTGGTGCCAAAGTGGGGAAAAACAAACACGCAAAAAAAAAAAAAAAAAGAAAGAAAGAAAGAAAAAAATCTCATTAATGTTGCATATAGAATCTAGTATTTTCCTTTACTTATTTCCTTTATTTGTTTGTTTTGGTTTTTAAGTATAAACCATTATTAAAAAAAAAAAAAAAAAAAAAAAAGGAAAGGAAAAAAAAAAAGGAAAAAGTCTTCTTGGATTCATTTTTCTATTTAATCACCAGAGGATACATGTGCTTGTCAAAGAAAGACAGAGAAACAGAGCTAAAGCTAGAGAAGAGAGAGAGAGAGAGAGAGAGGACAAACCATCCTCGATGGCGTATGTCATCCTGTAATCCTTCTCTTCTATGTCTCCATTCTGTCAGGATTTGTGGCAGGTACTCAAATGCCCATGGCCAGGATTTATACTCTGGTTAGTTATGTGGTATTTGGCTCCCTTAACCACTAGGCTACAGACCTGTCTACTCTTCTCAGATTTTAATTTGCACATCTACTCATAAAAAGAGAGAGAGAGAGAGAGAGAGAGAGAGAGAGAGAGAGAGAGAGAGAGATTTCTAATTTCCTCCCAACTAGAGAAGATTAACTCTACAGTACTTTCTATGAATCTTTGAAATTCCTTATAATTTAGGATTAGGGAAAACTGAAAGGGTACAGAGCTTATATATTTCCAATTTAATTTTTTCTTTTTTTGCTCAGATATTATAGAAATCACAATGGGTTTCCTGGGCAACCAACACTGACCAGATGCAGAATGGTGGCAGCCAAGTACAAAATTGGCTATGGTGATGATCCTGAGGGGAGGAGAGAGGGAATAATAGAATTGAATACAAGGGACACGGACATCTATATAATTACACTGCCATTGAGTTAGAAAATGGACCAGTGTTTTCATGTAAGAAGCACAGGAAAAGTTAAGGTAAATAAATCTACAAAATAAGGCAGCAAAGTAGTGACTAGCTTCATCAGCTATTACTTTCCAGGGAAAAATCAGTAAACACTAGTTACTGCTCACCCTTCTACGCTACCTATGAAGACAGTCTATATCCTGTAAAATTTTTAAGGACAATCTACTAGCAAATTATGTGGCTATTTCTACCTTTTTCATATATGGCCATGCATTCATGTATTGTTCATGCACTTACAGCAGTAACTTTTGGGGGCTGGGGGAACAATATTTTGCCCTTACAAAGCTTCTGTTCTTCAGGAGAGAACAAATGGAAAAGGTAATTTTAAATAGGAGAAAGTGCCATTAAAAAAAAAAAAAAAAAAGCAAAAAGAAAAAAAAACCGAAAAACTAGGAACTTTCTTTTTTAGGGATCTGACAAGGAAAGAATGCCTTCTGCCTGTGCAGCGAAGTGTGCCGTAAAGATTGGCAGAGCAAGTGCAAATTTTTAAATATGCTTTAGAAAAATACATGACTCCTGAAAAGTCTCTCTAAGACTCAGCATTTTCCAAGAATGGTACTTACGTATATTTTAACGACCTGTTAAAGTCATAAATGCATGCTTTTTATGGTTTTAATTACAGAGTAAATTTCCTAATGTTATAAAATCCTGAATGACTGTTGGGGAAAAAAAATCCTCATAATAGAATGATGGTATTCAGACAATACACAAAATGGCTATTAATGAGTTCTGTGCAAAATGCATTTCCTGATTACTTACTTGCTAGAGGCAACTTGACACAAAAATGAACTGAACTGAACTGGGCTTTAATGTTGGCCTTAGCTCTAGCTAGATGAATATGAAAAAAACTGCATTGGTTCTTAGTTACTTATTTGTAAAACTAGAGGCTTGTGTAATAGGAAACTCTCACTACTAAAATCTCATCTCAGAACTGGTTACTGGAGGAAAAGAGAGGCCTGATGGGGCCTTTCTGCGTCTGTTTAGGGATGGAATGCAAAGGCGTATCAGAGCTGGACAAAATAAGGATGTGGCATATCCATTCAGTAGAGTCAAGTGGCAGAAATCTCCCAACCTCCCACCCATTTTTGCTTTTTGATCAATTCCAATTGACTGATATTGATACATATCTGCAGTTAAGAACTCGTCATCTACTTTTTTCTCTACAGCCCCAAATTTCAAAGTCTTTACAACTCTTGGATAAACTCTATCCATTGTGGAAGCCTAGAAAGATTACTTTATACAGGACCGTTTTGTACCATAGTCCTTAATAAAACCAAGGCACTAACATCAATGCTGGAAAAGGGTGAAGTTATTGTAACCACAACTTTCAATTAGCAATAATCGCGCCTCGGATAAACCTCATTGGCTACGATACTGCCACTGCGCAAAGCTGGCACCACAACTTTCACATCAAGAATTCATTCAACACAGCACTCTAATGCATGGGGGAGTCCATTATTCGCAATGTATACAGTGCCTCTCAGAAAAGCAACTTTCATATGAATGAGATCATGCCTGAAAGAACATAGTTTAAAAAGATTATTTACTATAATATATACTCAGTTTAGGTTTTTCAGAAATGGTGTTTTGACTGGTTTGTGATGATCCTTTTTTTTTTCTTTTTTTTAACTCTAAATAGAACTCAACTTTACTTAAGCAAAACCAACAATTCTACTTTTCAGAGCTACAAAAAAACTGTAGGAAGATTTTTTAAAATTATTTATTTATTTTCATTTATTATTATTATTATTATTATTGTTACATTTTTTAAACTTTTTGGTATGTGAGCTCACCAAAGAGAGATGAGTGAGAGAGAGAGAGAGAAAGTCACCAGGTCCAGAACTTGAACTCCAGTTGAAGTCCTGTACCTTCACCATCACATCATCTGCTGGCCCCAGTAAGTTTAATTTAGTGTTCCTCAAATAACTTTTTTCCTTTCAAATCAAAAAAATATATTTTAAGGTAACTTAACAGTAATTGTCAGGATTCACAATGGGGTACCTGTTAAGTGCCTTTATTGTATTCAATTACATTCAAGTACATTGTATAACACAATAATGATTATGCTAAATGCGAGAAAGCACTTTCCCAAGGCGTTTTTATACTATATTACATGTGTACATTATTTTCCTTTCTATTAGAGCTGTAACCACAACTAACACTTCGTAACTACAGGCTATCTCTTGAGGAAATTAGGAACACTCAATTATTTTTACACCTAAGAGCCAGAAATCACCGCTCTTCTTAGTAATGAATTTTATTTTGAATGTAAAAACAGAGTAGAAGCTATTTATGTCCTGCTTTGGATTTGATGAATAGCTGTCATTTTCTCAAATCATTTTGAACTTTCAGTCACGAAACTACCTGATTAGCAACCTGCCTAAGTAGAGTGTATGATAAGGTAGGAAAAGCAGGAGTATCTAGATGAGAAATTTGTTCCAGCTTGCTGCTTGCTGCTCAGCTGATTGAAAGTTGAGAATGGAAAAAGCCGCTTTATTGATGACAATACGTTTGGACAGTGACCTTTGAAATCAATGAAATCTGCCCTTTACTAGCAGAGTTTTGGGATCCAGCAGAGACTCCTTCCCAGGCCCTCTCTGTCCTGTATTAGACTGATAGAAAAGTTATCCTTAGTTTTTTTTTAAGAATAACCAAAATACAGTAACTTTGAATGCCTCCAGGCTGAGTTGAGAAGTGTAGTGTTTTTTCATTTAGTAAATGAAAGTCATATCTTTTAACACTGGGTGATACATATTTTCTACCTCTGTTATGTCCTGCTATTAAAGAGATTTTAAGGTCACAATCAAAGGGATATCTGGTTTATTTTCAAATAGATAAACAAAGAAAAAAATCTCTAATCAGAAAACAACAGAAAATATTCTCTTTGGCAAAAACAATTGAGGAAGGTACATGTAAGCAACTAAACCAAGAAAGTTTTTAATATTAATGGCTTATATGTACATATAAATTTCCAGATATTTAAGTTAATATAGAAATAACAAATGACTCCAATTAATAATAAGAGAAAATTGTAAATTTCTTTTCTTTAACTGATCTTTGGATATTTGTCAAACTACTTTGAATAATAATTTTAAAATAACATGGCAGGGATGGTTTAGGCACATTACCTAAATGCAAGATGCTAAAACACACAAAAATTAGAGGGGAAAAAACAAAAGATGTCAATTCAAAATACAGATAAAGTGCCAGTCACGTAGTACAGAGAATAATGGGATCAGATACCACTTGATCAGCTGCAGTTCAAATCCCGGCCTAAGCACCTTGAAAAACACACCAGGCGTGTATATGTGTATACCAAAATTCTGATAGGAGGGAGGAATGGACGAAGAATAATTGCAGCATCAACATGCCCCTTTGAGGGATTCTCTTTCTCTCTCTTTCTGTCTCTCTCTCTCTCTCACTGTCTCTTGCAAGCACACATGACTTCAGCAACAATGACAACATCAGATATAGAAAGGTGAAGTAGTTACTCTTACGTAAGAAAGATCATTTGAATCTATACACAGGTAAATACTTTCTTAAATCCCACCCCTACATCTCTCTTTTCTTTCTCATTCTCAAATACCAAACTTAGATATCCCATTTTATTTTTTAATCAAGAAATGGGTATAAATTAATATATGTTGATTTTCTTCTATTTACTGAGGAGACAGTTGTCATCTTATTTAATCCTCTAAGCAATTTTACAAGGTATTAATTCTATGAAGCAAAGACATATCCATAGTAAGCACTTTGTTGGTAATATCTAATAGAATCTTCACAAAGATACTTTGAGATAAATATTAGCATATTCATTTTGCATTTTTGAAAATGATTTATTATATGTTACAGATAAAGTATATTTTCCAAGGACATGAAACCACAAAACTCATTGATTAATCCATTGCATATTGACTGTATAAAAAAATCTGTATTTTTTTCTCTTTGTTATTTTAATGTGCAACAAGGTATGTGCACTCACTAGGGACAAAGAAGAGAAACTTTGGAAAGCAAGAAAGCAGCCTCCATGGGGAAAGGTAATGCCACAATCCTTTCTCCTCTCTCTCTCCCTCTTTTTAAGGCTTTAGACATTTGTGCGTATATATTTGGCATACTTATCAAGTGGCCAGGTCTGGAACTTAAACCGTGCTGTCAACCATGTGGAAGCCAGCTACCTTAACCAATAGGGTACAGGCTGTCCTGAAATCTGGGATCTGGGTTTTATTAAAAACAACAACAAAAAAACTTTTTTCTTTTTTTAATGTTGTCATCACTTTAGTTTTGAACTCAGAGAACCAACCAGAATATTTAACAAAACTTTTAAAATGATATGGCATAGATGTTGCCAGTTTGAGGTTGATGGTTGCTAATTTGCCATGGGTTAACAGAAATCAGTGTTGTAAAGTGAGAGGAGATTTTAGGATCTTACTATGAGAAGGCAGTCAATTATGTTCACTGCAAATTACAAAGACAACCATGTTCATATGAATGAATTGGAACTCATAGTTCATTTGGTTTTAGTTAAAGGAAAAAGTTCCAGGTTAACTCAAGGTTTCTTCTAAATGTGTAATTATACAAACAAGGTTTACTTATCCAAGTCACTGTTATGTTCTGCATCATCTAAACAATTCAACATAGCTAGTACATTTATAAATTGATAACCTGGAAACCTCTGCTGACTTGAAAATTTAGATATATTGCATAAAGAAATAAATAACAATTGACTATATCTAAAATTTACAACCATTGTATTTTATATATATTAATTCATGTGCCTATAAACATAAGCCCCATTATTGGTCAGTCTCTTTTCCATTTTATTTATAGTTTGTGTTTCTTTTGTTACTCATTTCTCATTTTTACTTTAGTGCCTAGTATATTTATCTGGTAAAGCTCCATAACAAAGTCTATAAACCAGGTGGCTAAACTAACAGAAATTAATTTTCTTGCAATTCTAGAGGCTAGAAGTCCAAGACCAAGCTGTCACCAGGACTTCTTACACAAATCTATCTCTTTGGCTCTTAGACAGCCATCTTTCCCTCGTGTCTTCACATGGCTTCCTGTTCCTGTATCCTAATCTCCTTGTCATATGAAAATACATGTTACACCGGGTTAAGCCTCATCTATAAGACTAAATTTTACCTTGATTATCTCTTTAAAAACCTTTTGTCTAAATATAGTCACATCCTAAGTTACAAGGAGTTAAGACTTAACAAAGAAAATCTTGGATGAATACAATTCAATCCATAACCCTTAACATACATATTTTTATTATTTTTTGTAGTTGTTGCAGAACATTTTCATCATTTTTTTCTTTTTTTTCCTAGAAGGTGTGCTCACTCACCAGAGAGAAACAGAGAGGGAGGGAGAAGAGAAAGCACATACCCTCTCTAACCAGTGGAGAATAGTCACACCAAAATCCCTTCACTTCTATCTCCTTCCCTTTGGGATTTTGGTCACACACATACACCTTGCCTGTTTCTCAAGCCTCCAAGTCTTTGGTCAGCCATGTGGGATTCAGCTACCTTAACCATTGGGCCCTCCATCAAATTTCAAATAGAGTGATCATAACAAAGATGTGGACGTGGCTTTCCTTAGCATACAGACAGAGCACATATACTATAGTTTCTGCCAATATACTGAATGAAATTAGAGAGGTGCTAGAAATGCTTCAACCACCTTGAAATGCTTGGTCCCAGTGTAGGAGCTGCATTTTTATTCACCAACTTGTACTTTTATAAGGTTTTACGCAGATACATTGGGAAGTAATAATGAGACCTTCGTGTTTTATTGGGATAAAGTTTTATGAAACAAAATTACTTGATTCATTCTTGTAATTTTAACCTTTAAGAGAAGTCACTGCAAGTGAAAGTTTACACAAGCAGACAACAGCAGATACAGAAAGATGAAGTAGTTACTCTTAAGTAAGAAGCCTAAATTATCAGGTGTTAAAACAGGAACTTCAAAAGAGTTTATGAAGTGGAAAATATGCATTTACTAATGTCTATGTTGTGAAAAACAAAACCCTGTGTGCACCATGGGTAATTATGTTCTAAAACAACTTCCAGGACAGGCAAACAACCAATTTTCATGTGCAACCACCTATTTGTGCAATATTTAATATGTATAAGCATTTGGTAGAGGTAATTATGTTCTCTCTCTCTCTCTCTGTTTCTTTCTCTTACAATATGTGGCTCTGTGCCTAGCCTGTAGGAAATAGTATATTCATATTCTGTCAGTCTTCTGTACAATTAAAAGTAAAATAGCAACAGTAAATTTAAAGCTGAAAACTCAGAAACTGTGACTAATAGTAGAGATTTCACCTAAAAATAGGATAAAGCATCCTATCTGAGCTTTCTTTACTCACTAGGGGAACATTGTTTTCAGTCAACTGACCCACAATTATAAGGTAACTTTCAGAATGAAAGGTGCTTCAGAAGAAATCCTTGGAACAGCACCAAGTTATGACTATCAGCATGGACATTGGGATCATTGTAGTTAGCATTGAGTTTTTGTTTTGTTTTGTTTTGTTTTTGTTTGTTTGTTTGTTTCTGTTTGTCTAAATATGGCTTTGTTGGGTGGCAGCTTTTTCAGGGAGAAGAGAATTAGAGAAGATGAATGATAAGCTTTTAGTTTCGTCATTCAAATATGTATATGAAAAGCATATTACTATCACTAGCAGCATTGCTATGAGAATGGAAGGAAACTAGGGTGAACCGGGTAGTAGAATATTTGGCATGTAGGAGACAACCAAATGATTGTTTAAATTACTCTTTTAAAAATTACTACTATTGGGGCCAGCAGGTGGCATGGTGGTTGAGGGCACTGGACTCCCACATGGCCGACCGTGGTTCGATTCCTGGACCTGGCGGCATGCTTTCTCACTTTTCTTCTCTCTTTCTCTCTCACTCTGTCCCTCTCTCATCAAATTAAAATAAATATATAGATAAATAAAGTTAAATAAGATAATTCTTAAAAAGCATTACTACTATTAGTTACTATTTCCAATTCTACATGAAAACTTTTTAATCATAATTAGGGCTCAATCAATGAGCTAGATAATAGCTTATTCTTTCCAAAAGTTTGTACTGACTTCAGTATAAGTATGACAAGCTGAATGTATGCATTTCCTTCTCCTTTCAAATTCATATTAAAATGGCAAAAGAAGAGAATCGGCCCCCAAGGACAAGAGGTTGTCTTTTTCTTTTATCATCATTTTCATGGAATAGTAGAAGAGAGTGGAGATCAATGCCAGGGTCTAATTTCTAGCTTTTAATCAGGAAGGTAGAAGGGATTTAAGGCAGCTTTCAAAAGTATATCAAGTCCTACTAAGTAGCACATATTAAAGGTAGGAAAAGAAAGCATAAATGTATGAATATCTATCACGATTTTTTCCAACACTTGCAGGCCAGCCCCATATCCTAAATTGCATAAGACATGGCGTTTGGTACCAAATTCACTTAAAAATGTTATAAAACTTGTAATCAGTTTTCCAATGCTTTAGTTCTTTTACTACACAAATTTTTACCTATTTTTCCCCCAAAATGTAACATCATGTCAGGTGGCTTACTTCATAGCAGCCTTCAGCTTCAATATGACATACTACTGAATCTAAACATTTTTCTTTCAAATCCCCCAAATATTTTTGTGTTTGGATCATAAGACCCCAGTTCTATATCTCATAATCAGTGGTTCTGCTGATTTTCTTGTCAATTGGCATCAATTATGAGCACCTTAATAAACATCAGGAGTTTTAATTATATTGAGTTGCCAACATGAAGGTATAAGGATTTTACCTATTTTATGTCTGGGATCTTATTGTCATTCCATGAAAATGTGTCCACTTTCTTCCTAGGGAACAAATCTTTATGTCAACAACAGAGAGAAGCATTATCAAAAGTGAGCATTCATAAAGAAATTTAGAATGGATATGATTTCTCCAACAGCTAGACGATTTTGTAGCAATGAATTTTGTGTTTGGGTCTGCAGAGTTTTTTAGTTTTTGTTTTTATTTTTACCTTTAGATGAATCTCCAAGTCATAACTCTCCAATGGGGAGGGACCTTTCTGCAAATTGAGGTGAGATCTTCCTTCTATGTCCACAAACACCCCAGTGACCCCAGCAGGTATGTAAGTAAGTAAGTAAATAAATAAATAAAAAATATAACATTAATATACCAGATTGTGTGAAAGGAATTTATTATTTTCAAAATTTTTTAAATTCTTCGCAAATATGTAACTAAACAGGTGTGAGTCTTTCTCACCCAGACATATGTATTTATTCTTTCAGTTAAATTTTTCAGTGTTTCTTAAGGCAGAACTTCACCTTATTTTTGGAAGTTCGTTTTGTGATATTATATGATTCAGTGTTTATCATTAGTATAATAAACTTTTTATTACATTTTTCATTTGCATTTTTATTACATTTTCATTTGTTATAAAATAACAGTTTTTTTGTACAATTATTTTGCATTTTTATCTTTATTGAAACTGTTTTTTCCCCTAAAAGTTTTAGTTGTTTCTCTTGAGATACATCACCATATGTAAAAATTTCTAGATATTCCCTTACTTCTCAAGAAACTGTCTTTTGACAAAGCTTTTACATACCACAAATAAAAGAGGAACTAGATATGTATTTTGCTAAGAAGTGGATCTTTAAAAGTTAGAAGGCCCACTAGACAGCTGATAAGGGTATTAAAAATATATTCATGCATATATCTTGGGATTAGATCATAAAGGTCATGATAAGTTCTTCTTTATCTCTCATGTTCCTAGATCTCAGCGTTACTGTCATAACAAATAATATTTGAGGTTAGTCTTTTCAGTATAAAGATGAGACATGGTATGATTTTTTAAAAAGTCTTTGGAAGTTTGAAGATCTTTCAGAGACTCTAAGAAACTTACATTTAAATATGCTATTGAGTTACTTGTTTTAAAGTGTAGTAATGATATTTTATCTTCCATTTTAGCAGCCTCTAATCCTGTGATATTCGTAAACACTTTATATGAAGTTGTAAAGGTAAAAAGTAATAAAGCTATCAGACACAACCTGTTTGATTTGTCTTTTATATAGTAATAAATTACATATGACTGTTTCTTGATTCTCTTAATGCCGTATATGTTAAATAGTTGAATAGTACCACATACTCACACTAAATGTCACTTTTAAAGATATTTCTTTCTTAAAACGATTTGTTTAAAAGATATGCTTCATCTATTAAAATTTATAAAAATATATGTAATAACTCTTTCCCTATGAAGCTTTCTTACCCCCATACCTTATCTCACATTGTATTATAGTACGTATGAACAAAGTGTTAGTATTTGCAATCAACGTATGATGCCTGCTTTAACTTTAGAGCACTCTCATTGCTATGTTTAATTTGTATTTCTTTGTGTCTTTAGAAAACTAACTGTTATAAATTGCAGTTTGATGACCCTATATGATACATGAGACTAGTAATTATAGGCAGGAAAATGTGATTTGTTGAAAACTATAGCTATTTAAAAAGCTTTGAAAGAAATTGATGAAGATTTTTAATGCAAGAGTAAGTATTTCATAATAAATAACTAATGGAAGAATTTTGACAACTTCAAAATAGTTCTGTGTGTGTGTGTGTGTCTGTGTGTGCAAGCTTAGTTGGAAAGTCAGGGACAGGTGTATACAAATCGTTCCACTTGTTTCTGTCCTTTATGAGTAAGAAATTGCTATAACGGCATTTACAATTTTATTAATTCATTAAAGAGAGATGTGTGAAGAATAGATAAGGAGTTCTTTATATACTCTAATTTAATACATTGCTTTGTGTTTAGCTGAATTTATGTGCACACTTTATACTAGATAAACAATTATGCATATATAAGTATATGTCAGTCTCTGAACTCTAAATTTATACCTACCTACAATCTGTTAAAAATAGGGATGCACTCTCTTTTTCCCACATTTCTAGTTACTGGATGCAAACAATTTACTCATGGAAATTCACTAGTGTATTATTCAAGATATTCAATTTCACATAAATTGTCCTACTCAGAAATAAGACTGTCAAAATTCTCATCAGCAAGCATTGATTGCACCACATCAGGATTCCTTGACAGATGATAAGCAGAATACAGTGGATCTGCATCTGGATTGCTTTACAAGTTTGCAAATACTTTCCGAATAACTGCCGTTATAAGAGAAGAGTCTAGTGGGAGATTGGCTGTAAGGGGTGAGGATGAATAGAAAGAATTAGCCACAGGATTATGGTATTCGGTAATACATTCTAGGCTAAGAGTTAGAAACTCTGAGTCCTAGATCCAGATCTATCACTGACAATGTGTGCTTATGCCCCAGATGGAAACTCTGTGTGTCTTTTTTCTTTTAATATATAAAATGAGAATGCAATATGTGAAAAATTAAGTATTCTATAAACTGAAATGTACTATACAAAAGTCAGGCATTATTAATAATTATAAGCTCTCTCAATCTAAACCAGTGACTGTGAATCAGGTTAACAATTCAGTCAATCTCTTGTCTGATTTAATAGTTTACTCCATCTAGGTGCTCACAAAATTTCTAGAATCGTCATTTTACCTGTTGTCAAAGCCCCTCATAATTTAATCATTATTGGATTGATTTTTCTTCTTTTAATCATTTTGTAAACAGTCCATTGAGGAATCCAGTTTTCCACTCCTTCTCATTGTTATTATTTTTAGCATCATCATTATTATGACTGTGATTATTATTTATGCCTACATAGCCTTTTGTGGATGGTAAGAACTGGCCAGTATTATTGTATTTGTCTTTTTCTTTTCTTATTTTTTTTTTACTCTACTTTGAACACTCCATAAACTGTTTAGCCAGTGTGTCATATTACAGAGATGACAGTTTCATACTGAAGGCCATAGTGTTGCCCTGGCCTTTGGTCTCAATGTCAGTTGCAAACAGTTGTGATATTCTCAGTGACAGTCACAATGAGCAAGGGAAAATGCAGAACATATGAATGGAGCAATCAGAGGGGGCAGCAGCATCCTGTGCCTCAGGAAAATAAAGAAAGAAAGAAAATAAAGAAAAAAGAAAATCCTCAGGAAAATCTGAAGTTTATGTATGAGTGGGACTCCAAATGATAGCAGGTGTTATTACTTAGATTTTGTCCCTGTAAGAGCTGGCAATAATGGTGTTTGAATCATTGTGTATTTACAAATCCTATATTGCCTAATCAGTTACAAGATTTGAAAAAGGTAAATGTAGTAGCTTTAAATAGATTTCAGATCAATTCATCTCCTCCTTTGTTCTAAACTGTCAAAATGCCAATTCTCCACTGAAAAGAAACAAATCTATAGTATGTATTAATTTGCTCAATAGCCAGATCAAAAGATCCTCACTGCTAGGAGCAAAAATAACAAAGATTAAATAAGAAGTTGTTTAAATCATAAAGATTTTTTTATAAATGTGATTAAATTATTTGTAGCAAATTGCTTGTGACATCATTTGATAGAAACACTTTGAAAGAAGTATCATGCTTTTTTATAAGAAATGCACTCAAATTTAAAATGGTTGGAATACCATAAAGGTTATAGAAATATTAGGACGTTCAAGTGCAGAAAATCATTTAAAAAGAGTAATCAAATATCAGGTGAAATGACCTTTAAATTGAACATTAAAATGTGAGTTTTAATTAAACTGCTATCATAATAGTGTTCTTTAAACTTAACTGTACAAATCATCTGGGGATAATCTGTTTAAAATATAGAATTTTAGGTCCTGACTTTAGAGATTCAGTGTAGTAGAGTCTAGAAATCTACTTTTTAAAAAGATACCTGGAGTTACAATGCCTTGAGTGGATGCTCTGAGAAAAATAGTTTTTAGATAAATTGATCAAGAACCATTGAATTAGATTTATGGATTAAAACTGGCAATGTCATAAAACCACATAAACTGAGATACTGATAATTAATGACCCTTGAGTTTGACCAGAGTCATTGTATTCTTTTTATGACTTATGACCTCACTGAAAGAAAGTGGGTAATACCCTCTAATCACCTTCATTAAAGTCTTTTCTGTTTATAAAGACTACTTTGCCCCTTTTGATATATATGTCTCCATATATTTTTGTCATTTGTTCTCTTGTTTCCTAAAAAAAATACATATATATAGTTGAAGGTTAATTTCTTTATAAATCTGCATTTTTTATTCCAGGATGAATAATAAAATGAGGAAAAGAAAACCACCACTTTTCTTGAATGGAAAGACTCTTGGTGGAGTTTGTAAAGAGTTTGAGAACATAGTTAACTGGCACCAGCAGTTGGCGTCATGGATATGTTGGTGGGCTCCCCTGAGGTCGACCATGGTTTTAATCCCAGACCCAGTGGCTTAAAACTCACTTCAGATGTGTGTGCGTGTATTCCCAAAATTCCAAGAGGAGAATGGAAAAGAAGGTATTGTGTGTGGCATGGCCATCCTACTGGTGGGGGTGATTTCTTGCTTTCTGTCTCTCTGGCAAGTGCACACATGCTATAGAAAAAAATCTCTTAAAAAAAATTAGCTTCTTTTTCACAATCCATATCCCAGGTACTGAAGAACAAAGCTAGTTTAGAGGACTAGGACTTTGTCATGTCTTAACACTGTTAATACTCAGGATGATTCACATTTCTTGGACCATGTTGCTCATTCCTGTGAATCCTTTAACTGATTTATTTCCATATATTTTAGAAAATAATTATATTTGTTTTTACCATGTAATCTCTGCTCTTTTGTTAAATGCAAAATTTCTATTAATATTTGCTATAACTGTGATTAAGTAGTAGATCTGTTTTTTAACTATGTCTTTGCAATAACACATCTTCTGAAAAATGACATAGCATGCATTTATAAGCAGTTCTGTGTAATAAATTACCAAATGTTCTTATACAGTATAGACAGGCATTCAAAGGCATCAAAAAGCCCTATCTTTCTGTAGGAGTGTCATTCTAGCACTTAATCCACAAAGCTTCCCGATCCTGTTAAAAAAAATAAACAGGAAAACACACAACTCAGCTAGAGATTGACATTGGACTAACAATCGGAGTGTAAGAAAGCTAAAGCTTAGGTATAGTGAGGCAAGAGGGTCGGTGAAAAGAGTAGAGTCTGAAGAAGGACATTAAGGAGAAAAATAGAGAGTCAGAGCATTAATGGGACAAAGAAATGGGGTATTATCTATTGAATATAACTTTATAGTATTATCAACTGGACTGGGAAGAAATGTACACATGTTGGACTATTCACTTTGCAAGTTAAATAACGTGATTGAATGTATAAAAGAACTTGAAATAAAATAAAATAAAATGAAAGCTAAAGCTTCTGATCATTCTAGCACCATATTCACTGCTAAACCAAATCTCAAACTTTTATATTCCATTTTCCATGAAGATAATAATGCAACTCATGGAAAGAATAATTACTGAACCTCGGTTCACTCTGAAAAATAGCACTGTCACAATCTATGATGAGACCATATGTTAAAGATTGGTTTTTCTGCCCGAGGTTCAGAAATAATAATTTTATTTTTAGGAACTGAAAGGAGAACAGGAACTCTAAAAATGTTCCAAGAAAAGTGATTCTCTTGACAAACTGCGAATGAAGGGAAACATCTTGGATAGAGTACACTTTTCCATTTATAGACTATCTCCAAGAATGCTTTAGATGATCATGGCTACTAGAAAGATGTTATCATTGCTGTAGTACTGAGCTAACTTTCAGGGAATGGTATTGTGTTGTAGAAGGCATAATAGTCAGAATTCCTAGGGTCTAGGAATAGAAAATTGTGGTCAATTGCAATTATAAATAAGGGACAGAAAATGATGAGTATGACATAGAAAACACATGAGAGACAAGATGTACTAAGTTGCTATGTAGTGAAGAAAGAGAAATAAAGGTATGAACATAGGGTGAATAAAGTCATGTATTGACCCACTACAGTGTGCTAAATAGATTTCCATCTGTTGTATTTGTGTAAGTTTCATATTCAACCCGAGCAGTTTGTAGGTGGTAATGTTTATATCTTAAAATAAGTGAGTGGCCTGGTAAGTGCTTAATAAAATTTTGTTGAATGAGGGACCAGCAGTTAGCGTAATGGCTATGTCGCTGGACTCTCATGTAGTCGACCGTGGTTCGCGTCCTGGACCTGGTGGCTTAAAACACTCCGGGCACGTGTGTGTGCGTGCCCAAGATCCTGAGAGGAGAATGGAGGAGAAGGTATTGCGGCGTGGCCATCCCCCCTGGGGGGTGATTTCTCGCTTTCTGTCTCTCTGTATCTCTCTATCTGTCTGGCGAGCGCCCTATAGCAAAAAATCTCTCAAAAAAATTTGTTGAATGAATAAATCAATAAATCAAACTATGAGCCACATTTATATCATCTCTTACTTGGGAAAAAATCAGTTGCCATAGAAAGAAAATGATTTGAAGTGCCAAATACACAGAGATTTGGGTCAATCATTAACAAGGTCTTTATACAATAGAATTATTAATCTTAGTAAAGTCTTTAAACACATTTAAATTCAATTCTCTTCTTCTGTATAAGAAAAGAGTGCATAGAAGATTTGGAAGAGTTTTTCCTGTTCTAACAATCTAGAATTCTTTTCAAGTAATAACGAATGGCTCATGTCTTGGCTTTGCTTGACTTTGCTCCTTCAGGAGATTCATTGCCCAGGGAGGGGTAGCTGACTTTTGCCTTGCCAACTGTGCATCACAGGAATTGGTCACTATTGGTTGAAGTCATGGATGGATACTAATTCCTACTCTATTCACCTATGGGGGGAAAATACTCTTGATACTGGCTACAGGTCAAAGCCTACTCTTTAATCTTGATTAGAGATATTGAATATGATTGTACACTATTTTCCCTACACAGAAGTGCTTAGTCAGGGGGAGTAAGGAAAAAAAATGTCAAACACTTTCTTCTTGCTGATTCATTTACTGTGGTCCAAAGTAACTTATCCAAATGGGGCATCTTTTTCTACTCCTTACAAAGGTGACATTGATTTCATTTTTCATACGTACACATTTGACATAACTTAAGTAATTTATAAACTATACTGTCTACATTAAGTGGAACTGTTGTTTTATATGTTTCTACTCTAGCTTTATTAATAGCATTCTCATTTGATTCCATCAAAGAAAAGTATTTTCAGGTAGAATAGGCACTTCCATAGACACGTGCCCTATAGCAAAAACCTCTCCAAGAAATAAATAAATAAATAAATAAATAAATAAATAAATAAATAAAAAGTGTTATGAAATTGTAGCACTTTTTTTTTTTTTTAATTTTGCCAGAGGACAAGAGAGACAGTGAGAGAGACAGAGAGAAAGAGAAAGTGAGAACACCTCCAATAGAGCATACACATGACACAATCTTTTCTCCTCTACTACTCCCTCCTTTGGGGATTTTGTGCATACCTGCACACATGTCTGGTGTTTTTCTCAAGCTCTGGGTCCAGGACTTGAATCCCATTGTTGGCCATGTAGTATGTTGCTGCCTTAACCACCAGATCATTGGCTGGCCCCTGTAATTGTAACAATTTTAATAATGAAGAGCAAAAATAAAGCTTTGCCCAATTGATATTTCCAATTTACAACCATTGGCAACTATCTTTCTTCTACTCTATGATAGTTTTAAAATTTTAAGTAATAGTGAATAAACCGTGAAGAAAATGAATGTATTTAAGAATCTGCTTAATTAGCAGATTTGATAACTATAATTACCTTTGCTTTTTGTGAACTCCAATTTTGCAAGATGTTATTAAAATAATCTAAATACACTGTATTGACCAGGATGTTTTGCTCAAAAAGTTAATTTATAAAGTAGATATATGTATAGAAAACAATGATCATAATTTTATTTTATAACTACTTAAATCTAAAAATGTGAGTAGAAACATCATGAAAAAGTGAGTGATCTTGTTATGGGAAACAATGCTATTTTAGCAAGCTATGTTACTTTTCAAGCTTACTTTTGAATATCTCTAGAATTATTTTCCCTCCACATTTTGGAGAAGATTGAATGTACTTTCAATGCTATAAAATATTTCTGAGAGTTTTCTTAACATGAATGTTTATGTCAATATCATTTCCTCTTGTATATTGTCATCATTTTTATTACAACACACTTTTTTCATTTATGTCAATAAGCTTTTCTTTGTAAATGCTTCTGGCTGCATATCCAGCCTCTAAAATAATGACAGTGTCAACATTTTCCTATCAAAGATTTCTACCATGACTCAATTTATGTTCGATTATCATTTTTCATACAGAATTATCACTTTTTCATTGCTGTATTTGTAACTTTGTTGGCCCGTTCTATTTTTTGATTATCCAATTTTGTAAAATGTTGTGTGGGCTTATCACTAAAGATAAGGAGGAAACAAATATGCATGCTATGCTGTCTGTGCTCTTTGGAGCTATTGTAAATACTTTTTAGTTTTCACTGATTATTGAACTGATTGATATTTCTATTATTAAACTGAATAAACAGTCTTGCCTTGTTTCCAATCTTAGAGAACATTACTATTAAGGAAAATATTGAGCCAGCAGGTAGTATGGAGATTAGGGTAACCGAATCCCACATAACCCGCTTTGCAGTGTGAGTCTCTACCTGGTAACTTGAAATTCACAATAGCTGCATATGTGTGTGTATACCCAAAATCCCAAGAGGAAAATAGAAAAGAAGGGATTTTGTTGTGACCATCGCTCTTCAGGGAGGTGATTTCTCATTTTCCTGCTGATTCTTGATGTGCTAGATTATTGATTGATTTCTAATGTTGAGTTAAAGTAGGTCTGCATTTTCAAACTAAATTCCATTTTCTCGAAATAGATTGTCCTTTTTTGTAGTTTTCTGCATTAGATTTACTAGTACTTTAAGACATTTTTGTGTCTTCTTTCAAGTTCTCAACTGCTATTGTCCCACTTTCTCTGGCTTAAAATATGAGATTCTTTCAGAGTTTTAGGGGTATATACTGAGGCCACTGTGATCTCTATGATGTGTGCCTTCTCATGGGATAAAATGATGAAAACACACAAAAACAAATCCTGATTATTTTTTTAGAGAGATTTTTGCTATAGGCCATGTGCACTCACCAGAGAGAAAGAGAGAATGTGAGAAATCACCCCCTGAGAGTATGGCCATGTGCAATCCCTTTTTCTGCATTATCATCTCAGAATTTTGAATTTTGACAACACATGCATATGTACCTGATGTGAGTTTCAAGCTGCTGGGCCCAGGACTCAAACTGCTGTCAGCTATGTGGGAGTCCAGCACCTTTAACACTGTGCCACCTGCTGGCTCTTACATCCTGTTTTTCTCCCTCCAACTCACATATACACACTGCATGGGCCTCAATTGCTGTTTGCTGAACAGAAAGATGAGGTCTCAGAATTTTTAACCTCTAATATTATCACCAATACTCAACTTTATTAACAAGGTCCACCCTTGAAGAAAAAGTTGTAAGAAAAAAAATTTATTGGTGTTTTATGAAAAACTGAGACTATATATGTAAACACCTGTCTCAATTTATTAAAAAAAATTGCATGTAATAAGAAATGTGAATACAAATTCTAGTATACAAAGGTTACTCAGATGTTACTATTCCTGATGGTATGTGTGTTAATTGTTAAAAATCTTTGTCTAGCCAATGGTCTAAGAAAATGCAAACAGAGATGAGAAATAATAGTTATTATTTTTCATAGTAAAATATTTTACTGTTAATATATATTGGGTTGTCAGAAAAATCATAATGCATTTTTTTCTGTTTTTCTATGTAAAAATTTATTATGATATTTCCAACAACCCAATAACTATTAAAGACATTGTTTCATCACTGCACTAATTTTGGTATAAAAATTTATTTGGAAATTTGCATCATGAAAACTGAAAAGGAAATTAAATACAAGATAAGGACTCTGACATCGGCTACACTAATTAATCTTATAATATTATCTTACTATCTATAACTTGTTGATATTCCTATCTACTTCTCCTCTAGGAATGTCTTATATTTTGTTGTGACTGAAAATACCTATTCAGAAATTTATCAAATTATCAAATTTTGTCAAAATGAGTGATCAAGCCAAAAATAGATTGTTACCAGAAGCTGAGCCACTAGATAAACAAGATGAAGCAAATTTCCAACATGAGATTACATTCTTGTTATAGTCGGATGTACTACTTGGGGTAGATTAAAAAAAAAAAAAAAAAAAAACTAGGTGTAGAGGTGGGAAATGAATATAAATGTTTTTGTGTTAAGAAGGTGGAATTACATTACGATTACTTAGGAATTAAATTAAAAATACAGTGAGGTCACCGAGAATATCTAATAGATTCACTAAACTAATAACCAGGGAAAAGAATAATGAAAGTGAAAGGAAGGAAGCATTTTAGCTAAATTTGCAATTGGAGATAAAGCTTTAGGCAGAGCTGAGCTAAGCCTCAGCAGCAGGAAAATTGTATCCTGACCTTTACAAAAGTCTGGAAAGGTCAAGTGATCTAGAAGCCAGATCAGTCTCTTATGGCAGAAACTTTCCAAAGCTTACCTAGACTTCTCCTTAGGCATTTTAGGTAATGATGCCTATATTGACAAATATTTTGGTTAGCAAAGAAAGGCTATGAGAAAATGGACAATATGAAAGTTGGGGAAAGCTCAGATTTAAAATTCAAATATTTGTAATATTTTTTCAATGTTTCTTGGTCCTCACTAGTGGTTCTTTCTTATAGTCTCTTATCATTTTTTACATTATATGTAGTGTATACAAAGCTTAAAACAGGGTTAAAATTTGGAGTAGATTGTGCTGCTTGCGAAAGTGGTCAGAAGGATGAGGTTGACCAGAGAGCTAGTATGCATACAAATCCAGTGAGTAGAGGAATCCAGGAAGAGCTTCATTTAGTAGAAGTGACAGAGCAAACAGACCAAATCTTAGAGACTTACAAGAAATCACAAAGAGGAACAAACTCCAAATAGAGTAGAATCAGATTTCCACCAAGAGGCCCCGGATGCCTGGATTTTGTCATCCTGAAACGGTAATTCGTTCTCCAGTCAGAAGATTCACTACACACAAGCATGTTCATGTCCGTGCTTTATGTCTAGCAGCTATTTTATTGACCTCAGTGTCCAGAAATGCAGACCGGAAATAACACTGTCTCCAGGCACCACACTGTCATATTTATAATATAAATGGCAAAGCTTCTTCATGATTCATTATTTGCAACTGCATCACTAGTTTTCTCACTGACATTGAACAGAAAGAAAACAGTGATTGATGAGCATGAAAAAATATTGAAAAAGCAAGATAAAATGTCATAAGTTCAGTTTAGAAGGATGTGAAGAGCTAGCAAAAACTTGTAGAAAAAATCTTTGTCTTGATAATGAGGAGATTGTTTTTATTATGTATTATATCTCCTAAAATTATAGAAATATGCAATACATTAAATAAAACTCAGTCTATTTACACACACACAAACACATATGGACGTATGTATAAGCTAGATGCTATTTTTATAAGCATGAGGTATTTGCTATCTCTTATCAGGCTGGGCTCCAGCTGAAAATGTTTTCATATTATAAGTGGAATAATAATATATTTACCTTCTGGTCTTACTTAAAAAGCTATATTGAAATAAACAATTTTAAAAAATCAATGACCTATGGGAATGATGGAACAGGAAGCATGTAAGGAATAATGTAGATGAATTAAATGTAGAAAAAATTATCCTTTGGAGAAAAACTCAAGTATGGGGAGACCTTGAAACTGAAATGATGAAAAATGAATTAAAATGCTAATTTATTTTGGTGCCCAAGATTTTAAAATCCATGCATAATTTTTCTTTTCTTTTTTTTTTCTTTTCTTTTTTTTTTTTTTTTTTTTTTTTTTCTTTTTTTGGGAGAGGTTTTTGCTATAGGGCGCGTGCGCTCACCAGACAGACAGAGAGAGACAGAGAGATAGAAAGCAGGAAATCACCCCCCAGGGGGGATGGCCACGCCGCAATCCCTTCTCCTCCATTCTCCTCTCGGGATCTTGGGCACGCACGCACACGCGCCCGGCGTGAGTTTAAGCCACCGGGTCCGGGACGCGAACCGCGGTCGACTACATGGGAGTCCAGCGACATAGCCATTACGCTAACTGCTGGTCCCAAAATCCATGCATAATTTTTATATTTAATTTTTTATAATATGTATTTCTATGATTTTTTGAATACCCCCCATAACTTTCTCAATAACTTTGATAGGCTACATATAGTGACAAATACATAATCTAGTCCATAAAATATGATTATTTCAAATGACTTTGGTTTATCATTATAAAGGAACATCCTAAATGTCAGAGAGAAAATGGGAGGAAGACTTGAGAAATTCCCATTTTATTTTCCTGACTTGTGGCCAGGAAGCTTGGAGACCTATGTTTGTTATATGCGTAAGAATTTAAAAAAACTTCTAAGATGTAGTATAAGTGGCTAAAACTTTGTTCTACATTAATGATAATCACAGAACAAATTTTAACCTTTTTTTTAATTTTAATTTATAACAAAATTTAAATTTGACTTAGAAATTAAGAAAACAATCCAGATAATTTGCATGGTACATTCTGAACCCTTTGTAAATAAGCAAATAATCTGGGAACCAAGTTGATAATATCCTCTGATGTAGAAAATCCTAAAACAAATGCATCATTGTGTTTTACAAGAAGAGACAAAGCTAGTTTAAAGACTGAAACTCAAGCTAGTCCAAATATTATTTGAGAATAGTTAATAGCAAGAAGGGATTTTTCTGGACCTGGGATTTTTTTACAGAGTGGAATGATATTGTTTGTGAACAGTGGTATTTTTGGTTGATTGTCTTCAGGAACTATAGTCCTAGAAAGCTTATTGATTTAGTGCTGATACAGGTTTGAGCAATCACCCCATCTCAGCCACCTCAAGGGCTTCATTTGCTTTGCAGAACACCTAAACATGAAGGAGAGGATTATTGGGTTTGGCATTCTTGTGAAAAACTCAGCCTCTTGGCAACTGGAGAACACCTTCCTCCAGAAACTGAATTATCTCATTAACTTTCCAGATGCAATGCTACAGAAAGCATATATCCTGAAACCCCCAGGTAGCCAGGTGTCCTCCCAACTACCCTAATAAAGGAATTGTGCCAACATCATAATACAGTCCCATGATGCCGCAGCACTGCTTGTCTTACCCTGCAGCTCCAAGACTGCCGTGAAATGGGTTTCCTCAGGCTCCATTAGGCCAACGTTTGGCAAGAAGCACCTCCATATGTGGAAACCTCTTCTCCAGAAATGGGCTACCTCATTCTCTCTTTGTATACTTTCTGGAACAATTCATCTGAATAAAGTTCCAGTGAGGCTTATTATCCTTTAAGCTTCCATTTGTATCTACCACTTGCAAAAATTACCATGAGAGTTTGAAAGAAAGAGATTTCTTACATTTTGGAATGGAAAATGTATTCTTAGATTTTGTTGAACAAGGTGGTGATACTGCAAATAGGTTCATCATAGAGTTGGCAAGAATTTAACCCAACACCTAGCTTTGATTCGGTCTGACATTTCTTTCGGCAGCTCTTTGTCTTTCCTATCTCATAAAAAAAATCCAGAAAATAAAAAGTTATGTTTCTGAATTAGGGCGTTTTAAGAAACAGAATTAATAGGATGTGTGTGTGTGTGTGTGTATGTGTGTGTACAGATTTATTTTACAGAATTATCTTACTCAATTATGGAAGCTGGCAGTTCAAATTGTAGTGTGGACTAGCAGGCAGAGACTGAAGAGAACTGATAGCGCAAGTAAAATCCAAAGGCAGTCTGCAAGAAAATTTCTTCCTGTTGGGGAGGTCAGTCTTTGTTCTATTCATGCCTCCATCTGATTGGATAAGGCACTCCCACCTTATGTAGGGCATTTTGCTTTAATAGCAGTTTGTTGATTTAAGCTTTAATTTCATCTAAAAATGACCTTCGGTGGGCACATAAAGTGCCATCATGCGCACAACACTTGTTAATTTCACACCCGTATACAAATCCTTAAACCACACTTAATCTACCAATAAAAATGAAACAAGATCACACTTTTGCTAACATGATACAACTATCCCACATAAAACTGAAAACTCATTCTTTCCCTAGACCAGGATGCAAAGTACTTGGCTGTGGGAGGCTGCACACCAGCGAGTCTGCCGAGGTTTCTCAAAGAGCAAACAATTGCCATGATTGGCCACTAGAATCCCTCAGATTTGCATATCTGGCACCTCATGATTGGTCCAAAAGCAACCAATCGTAACCCACCGTTTACAACCAATCACGGCCCACCGTTTACAACCAATCATGGCCCACCCTTTACAACCAATCATAACCACCCTTTACGATCCACCAACATGTATATAACCACCATGCCTGGCCCACAATAGTCAGACGACCAGGAAGACAACGAAGACAACACAGACGACCAGGAAGACAATGAAGACGACACAGAAGACCAGGAAGACAATGAAGACAACACAGAAGACCAGGAAGACGACGACCCTGGAGAGCCTGAAGAGCTGAAACACCACACAGTCTCCAGATGACCCTGAAGAGTTGTAACACTACATCGTCTCCAGACGACCCTGAAGAGTTGTGACACCGCGTCGTCTCCGTGCTGCTCACAACAGATGACGTGACCCTAAAGAGTTGTAACACTGCGTCGTCTCCGTGCTGTACCGTGCTGCCCACAATAAACAGACGACACTGTGTCGTCTCCGAGCTGTGACACTGTGCCGCTTGTTCCGGCTCTCACTCCTTCCCTCAGGAAACCTGTTCGACTGTCCCTCCGGGTCAGGACACTTGGCTAACGTTGGCTCTTTGCCTTGATAGTATGTCATTTAAGCACTATCATATGAAGTTAACAGTATACTTAAATAATATAATACAAAGTCAACACACCTTACACTACATAAAAAGGAGATAAGAGAGAGGAAATAAAGATGGTTTCTCTAGGTAAATATATGTTTATTAACATATGCTGCACAAATGTATTTCTAAGAATTTACCTATGGGCTGACCCCACAGTGCAGTGGTTAAGGGCAGAGCATTGGGAGCAGAGTCCCACATGGCTGGCCCCTACTTACTTTAATAATATATGGGGTGTATGTGTGTGCATGCTCAAAATATTGACAGGATGGAGAAATGGAGGAAAAGGATTATTGGCCATGACCATGGCCAATAGGGAAATACTTCCTCTCACTGTCTCTGGGGAGTTCAAATGCCTCCTGGCAATTAAAGAAAAAAATAAATAAATAAAAAGAATTTACCACCTAGACATAGGCTAGAGGAGTACAGAAAAATACCTTAACAGTAGAATAGCATGTGTATTACCATTGCAGCACTATGGTGCATTATTATTGCTATTTTTGTTAGAAGTATTATTGTTGAGTGTTATGATTATATTGCATCTACTATTACTCTGTAAATACTGTTACTATTATTACTACTATTAGCTAAATGCTTGTTCTTTGTCATCTGTATCTCTAACCCATCTATTCACTTTCAACTCTATATTAATATTTTCAACCTCCTATTTGTTGAACATTTTCATCTTAAAATAACATCCTAGACAAGGGCAGGCCCAGTCCAACCATCCAAAAGGAATTGTTAGAGAAGCACATAGGAGGCAAACTGAGGCTTTCTAGAAATGGTGTGTAGATGCCAGAGTGGCTTTTTATGTACTCTCTGCCCAGCCAGAACATGACAGGGACATTAATCATTCTGAAAGTGTCTCAAATTCAGTGTGCTTTTATTACTGCCTAGCAATGTGGAGTAATAAACTGACTATGGATTTTGTAATCAGAGTTCCTTGATACGTTTAACCTTGGGTAAGTTTCTTTACATTACCTATTTTTAAAAAATATAAAATGATATTATAATATTTACTTCGTGGGAGTGCAGTAAAGTAGATCGTTAATAAATGACCCGCTGGCACAACATCGGCACATAAGCCAGTTCTGCCCACTTGTCCCTCTATTTTTACTGCTGGACAAAAAACATGTTCATTTCTCAAAAAAGAGATTGTATCTCATTTCATCTCTGTGATCCCTACAACTATAGTCTCCATAAAAACTACCTTTTAATATTGTTTATTATGTTTTGTTATTGTTCTCTCTCTACAGTGTGCCTTTTAATTATTCAGGAAGTTTCTCAAGGGCAAAGTCACCTCCTGGGATGGCATCCAGTGATCCCTACTCCAGGTACTTTAAGTTTTCATGCATTTTCCTGACACATTGTATCTGTGCTGGTGCTTGAATGTTTTTGAAATATTGCACTACAAAACTGATGGCTGGGTCTTAAGGGAGCTGCGCCTTTTACTTGAACCTGTTGGAACACACCTCCTTGAAACTCAGTTACCACGCAGTGAGGAAGCCCAGGCAGGCAGGTGCAGGAGTCTACTGAAGGAAAACAGCCTCGGCTGATCTCCCAGCTGCTGGTCAGCATTGACTAGCAGCTAGGTGAGTGAGGCTGGTTTAGACCTTCTATCCTCCGACACCTTCAATTATACCCTTTTAAACCAGAGAGCCTCTCAGTTAATCCACAAAATTGTAAGTAAAAAATGATGGTTGAAAGCACAAAGTTTTGAGCTGGTTTGTTCTATAGTAATAAATAGCCAAAATAGTGAATGATGTAATAAATGTCTTTCATAGTGACCTTTCAAAATCAGAATAGCAGGGAACACAGCAGTCATACTACCTGATTACCCAGCTGAGTTTTAATTCTCTTGACTACTTTCCCATCATGAAGAAATGAAGCCTCTCGGGACCAGCAGTTAGCGTAATGGCTATGTTGCTGGACTCATATGTAGTCGACCGCGGTTCAAGTCCCAGATGCGGTGGCTTAAACTCATGCCAGGCACGTGTGCATGCGTGCCCAAGATCCCGAGAGAAGAATGGGGGAGAAGGGATTGTGGCGTGGCCATCCCCCCTGGGGGGTGATTTCTCGCTTTCTGTCTCTATGTCTCTCTCTCTCTCTCTCTGTCCAGTGAGTGCATGCACCCTATAGCAAAAACCTCCCCCCCCCAAAAAAAAAAAAGAAATGAAGGTTCTCCTTAATTTCCAAATAAACTCACCTCCTATTAGAGCAGTTGATTCAAATTTTGGATAGTTCTATTTGAATGTACTTTGGTCCATTTGGAGAATCTCTTTGCTTTCACCACTAGTTTTTTAGTTTTAATTCTGTGTGTACAGTTGAGTGTCTTAATTTGTCTGTCTCCTTCACCAATCACATTCTTTATTCTTCTTGTGCCTTGGTTAGAAAGTCTTTAACCTCTTGGATTTTAATCTCAGAATATGCTTTGGTTTTAGGGGTGAGCATACCTTTTTTTTTTTTTTTTTTTCTTTTTTTGGAGAGGTTTTTTTTTGCTATAAGGCGCGTGCGCTCGCCAGGCAGACAGAGAGAGACAGAGAGATAGAAAGCAGGAAATCACCCCCCAGGGGGGATGGCCACGCCGCAATCCCTTCTCCTCCATTCTCCTCTTGGGATCTTGGGCACACACGCACATGCGCCCGGCGTGAGTTTAAGCCACCAGGTCCGGGACTCGAACCGCGGTCAACTACGTGGGAGTCCAGCGACATAGCCATTACGCTAACTGCTGGTCCCAAGGGGTGAGCATACCTTTTAAAAAGAGAAAGCAGCCTCTAGCAGTTGCCTATACTGTGCTAAGTAGAATGGGACTATCACCTTTTACTTAGAGATGTGAAGTACAGTGTTATGACACATTATACTTGTCTAAGCAGTCTCACATATTAATGCACATAATTCTATGTCTATTCTCTAAAGTAGGGTTGGGCAGTTCTTCATTTCTTTCAAATAAAAGGTCCATAAACTGAGACCATAAAAGGCAAAGAAACAGTTCCAGACTATAGCCAGGGATTTCTGGGTCCTAGGTTAGAGATTTGTTTTATGTGTGTATTGTTTTGATTTGTTTCCTTCAGTTCCATCAAGTGTAAAGAAATAATCGTGGCGATATGATTTTCCTCAGCTGTATCCTTACCAAGAAATGATTATATTTCATGTAGCTGACAGGCAAAATAATAAGGTGATTTATACTTTATAATTTGTTCAGTCTTGCTGAAGGTGAAATGACTACTAGGTATATCCCAGAATCTTTAGTTGCCTGTCTCTTGGGGCAGCCAACTCTCTGACTAAAAACATGGATCTTCCATATAATCAAGCATTGTGGAGCAGTATACTCCCACAGCATCACTGCAGCTCGCTCAAAGCCTTCCATCATTGTAAGAAAATTTTAGTAGTGTTCATGTTCACATGTGAAAGTAAAGTTTATACAAATATAATTCCCCTTTCAACCACTTTGAGTTTCCTATCATGTGCCAGGATGCTTTCAAATAGCGCTGGGCATTATATTAGAGTTATCAGATACAGATTGTGGGTTTTGAAATGTTAAATTGGTGTCTAAGAACACACAGACTGTAAATAGCTGAATTGAGTTATGCCATACCTGAGTCTCAAACCCAGCTTGTTTTTCTATACCTTTCATTCTAAGTAGAAGTTTAAAGACCTAAATTGTACTAGTCATTTTGCTGTTAGCTTTCAACTCTTCCCCGACCAAATGATCATAAAACATTTAGACTCAAGCTCCATTTTTTATGCAAATGCAATATTTATATGAGATCAATCTAGATTTCAGTGACATGTCTCCTGGGAGATGTACCCTGTAGTGGTGGGATTCTAAACCGCCTACTTCTATTCCACTGTGCTAACTAATTTTACTTCCTAGGGCTCAATAACTATATTTGAAGGGAGAATGTCACTGCATTTAAATTTATATATATATATGTATATACATATATATATACACACATATACATATATATACATATATATATACATATATATACACACACACATATATATGTATCTATATGTATATATATATATATATATATATATATATATATATTTTTCTTTGCATTCACTATTTATGCTTATCCTTCAAGGGCCAGTTAATTCAGTGATTTTTTGTTCTTTTTTATTGAGAATGTGTGCCCTTGCTAAAAAGAGAGATTAGCCTCCCTGAAGGGTATGGTCATATCACAATCTTTTTCTTTCACTTCTCTATCCTGTCAGGATTTTTGAGCATGCACACAGATAGCACGTTTTTAAGTCACTGGGGCTGGGATTTAATTGGCCAGGGATCTGGCATCGTTTGCACAGGACTTAACCTCTGTGCTGTTGGGCTTGCCCTCAGTGAAACTTTTCTGATCTTCTCTGAAGATGAAGACACTCTTTGCTCTGAATTACCAGAGACTTAACTCTCAAAGTACTTATCATGTTCCATTAATATTACTTAAGGGTAGAATTTTTATTTTATCTATTTCCTTTTTGTCTTAAGATGAACAATCCATAAATATTACTCGAGTGAATAAATGAAATGAATGAACTGTCCAAAAAGTCTCCCATAGTGCTGAAATTTCATATATATCAATCTCTTTCTTAGATTAGTCATTATTATTCCTAAGACCTTGAAAGTAAGTGCATGTTTTTAAAACAATCTAATTACATATTTATTAGTGTTTAGATTTAAAATACATAATCAAGAAAATCATAAGTTTAGGAAAATTGAAAAAATGCATGCAAAAGACTATTTTTATCTTTAATTTATGCTTACATTGGAAAAAAATAAATGTTAAAGAACAGGAAATGAATCTACCTATTTTAATGGTATAATCATAAACCATATTGTTTTATATATATATATATATATATATATATATATATATATATATATATAGCATATGTCACGATTTTTTTAAGTTTAATTAAAGTTATTAGTACTTTTCTATTTTGTTTCTCAATGAATATATATCAATACTGATTTATGCATTATGTCTATATGTATACATGTATCCATATATATGCATATATGAATTTGTGTGTGTATAAGTATGTGTGCCTGTATTTATCTGTCTATCTATATATCTTATATGGCAGACCCACAAAGTTTTTTCTAATAGGACATAGGGGAAGTCAGATGGCCCAGTTGACCTTGTTTTTATAATTGCATAGCTAGGTTTTTCTGTGTGAATAGATATTTCATGTACTCCTACACCCTCAATATCTGCACCTCTATGACAATCGATACCTGCTCTAGACATAATTTCAGCTGCTTTGTATAAGCCAGTTCATAAAGTTCGCAATAAAATTTTCAGGCATACTATAAGAAACTGGTGAGAAGGTTGCTTTCAAGTCTAACAGCATCCAGATGTGTAGATGTGTGGAGTAGGGTAGACGTCCGCTGGTGATGTTTGTTTTAGTTAGAGTCCCACCCTTATGTCTCATCCTCCTTACATTCATCCTCACCTCTCACCACCATTTCTCTTATCTAACTCATAACCTCATTTCTTCGTACTCTCCTGAGAACCCAGAAGTCAACCTTCCTTAGAAAAGCAACCCATTTCCACATCATGCCTAGATCTCATAATAAACTTTAAATTTTTACAACTCATAACTACATGATCATCGGCCTTCCTTTTTTTGTTACCCAGTTTTCTTCTCTACCAAATTTCCTGACTTGGTCAAGGAGATAATTATAGATGTTTGCTTTGGCAGTGTGTGAAACTAGGTCTGGGTGGGAACATTGTGAGCAGCTTCCACTCTGGTCTCAAATAACAAATAACATTAATTTATCTGAAATTCAAAACACCTCACTACATGAGTATTAATTTATTTCTGAATATTTACATTGTTCTGTGTAAGAAACCTACACATGTATTCACTCCACTATCTTTTATTAAACTCATACTATGTACCACACTATGTTTCCAAACAATTGCAAACGAAAATGCACTTGAATGTCCTGTGAAGGTTTATAAATTAGAAATCTACATATTTATCAGCTAATTAAAATGTTCACCCAGGCACATGTGCATGCATACCTAAAATCCCAGGAGGAGAATGAAAGAAAAGGGATTGTGGCATGGACATCCCCCTTTGGGGGATGATTTTTCACTTCCCCTCTCATTGTTTATGTCTTTCTCACTGGTGAGTACACATGCCCTAAGGTAAAAACTTCTAAAAAATGTTTATTAAATTGCCACTATTATAACTATTATGAAGATAAATATGTGCTAAGAAAGTAATTAGTGCTAGCTGTGGTTGAGCAAAGATGACAGGATTGCTCTAAGGAAGGGCATATGAATCTGCAACCCACATATATATCAGATGTGCTGATCTTGGTGTTAAATGTGTCAGTATTGACTAGGATAAGAGGAAAATACAAATATTTCTTGAGGAGAAATTACTCCTGTGGTATGGATGAGCAAAAATATGATGTAAGGAACACAGAAGGCCAGAGCAGTTAGAAAGAAAAGGAAGCTTGAGGACTGTATAAAGTAATGATGAAAAGGGGATGTAGGCCATTAGGGAGCCATAAGTCATGTCAAAGAAATCTATTTGCCACCTAAGCAGATTGTCGTGCAGTCTTCAAATGTTTACCTACAAGTGGAGATCAAAGAGATTTGTATTTCATAAGGTAACTCAAATGGCATGTGGAAATTAAAAAGGTGCAAATTTATTGAGAAGAAGAGATTGAAAGTCAAGAAGACTCGGGGCCGGCAAGTGGCATGGTGGTTAAAGGCGCTGGACTCCAACATGGCCGACCACGGTTCAAGTCTCGGACCTGGTGGCTTGCTTTCTCACTTCCTCTCTCTCTCTCTCTGTCTCTCTCTGATCAAACTGGAAAATAATAATGATAATAATAATAAATAAAGTTAAAATAAAAAATAATTCTTTAAAAAAAAAAGAAAGTCAAGAAGACTAACTGAAGATCAATTAATGGGAAAATGGCATGACTGAAAAATGTAAATGTCGTTTAAGTTTATATCAGTGTGGGATTTTTTCCCCTTCACTTATTATTATCTCTAAAAATCAAATATGGGGGAAATATGACTAATTGAAATTCAAGGCGAGTCAGGTATCTGTTAATTGAGTTTTTACTGCACTTGTATCATCAACTTTCAATGCTTTTAATGAAATAAAATGTGTCCTCTTTGGAATCTTAATGTGTCTTTTGTATTTCAAACTGTATCACCTTCTATTTTTTCCACAGATTACCATCTGTAAAGCTTTGCAAACATTCTTCTAAAATAACCAGTAATCTGTTATCACTTGTTAATTTTTCAGTAGAGAAAATGGTGTTCCATTTTATTATTGTTATAAATAAAAGTGTCTTGGAACTAAGAAAAAAAATGAAGAGGTAAAGTCTTTTTCTCAATGAATGGAAGGTTACTAATAACAATAGTATGGATTTATTAATACAAATTTATTTTAAATATTTTAAATATCTTAATTAATTATTATCATATTGTATAGTATTTTGTGCTTTTTCCACAGGCTTTGCTTAGCCGTAGAATCAGAATAAAACTTGACATGATGACATTCAATTATTTTTATTTTGTTGTACAATTTTAAAGTATATCAATTTAAAAAGCACATTAACCTTTTTCCTTCTTAAACAGAGGAAAAACAAAATCAAATGGAAGCTATATAATTTGTGTTTAGGCTCAGAGAGCTCAGTTCTCTCACTGAAAATACACAGGTTTTTAGCTACTTTTTTTAAATAAGACAATTGGAACCGTACCATACAAATAAGCTGAAGTCAGCATGCACTAGTTCTACTTGAGAGATTAGGTCAAGTTGAATGACAGTTGTTAATAACACCTGTAGAATCCTCCCTGGAGGTAGAGTACTGATAGCCACCTGTCCAGGAAGGTTAGAGAACAACTCCATCTGGAGACAGAGACAGGGGCTTCAGAGTATCTGAAAGTCACTACCAATCTAGAAAATCGCTTCTAATCTCATGAATGTCTTTCCCTATTGTCAGACAACGAATGTCACTGTCTGAATGTGTCACAAAAAGGAGATTTGCTATTTATTAAATCAATGCATACATAATTAAGCATACTTTCTTCTTTCTTAATCTTCATTGTTTTATTACACTTTGATGACTATTTCCATTGGCAGATAGAGAAACCAAATTTTAGAAAAATGTTACCACTTTCTTCTCCACAAAGCAATGCTAAGCTGAAACAAATGTTTAAGGGGAATGAAGCAGAATATACTAAAAAATAAAGAAAGAAAGAAAAACTATTTTTATGTCTATGGGGATATTTAAACTTTTCTTCTAATTCTTTTTCATGCATGTGCTACTCTGTAACATACTGTGGCCAGGGCAAGCTCCTGTTTATGATATATAAATTCCTTTTTTTCTATGTAAAGTTCTCTAATTGCTCTATGTGCCCTTTTCAGCAAGACCTACGGTTTTTATTTTACCAGTAAGTAGCACAATGTCTCACAATAGTAGGTTCACATAATAGTTTATCAATTTCAACTAGTTGACAGGCATTGTCTTAAGACTAAAAGACATAAAATTGAATAAGATATGATACTTGTCCCCAAGCATATAGAGTTCACTGATACATACAAACAGGATTATATTTACATGACAGAGATTTGCATACCAGGCTACAAGAGCCTGAAAATAATATACTCAATCTTTAGGGGATGATAGGGAAGACATCACAGAGTAAGGGACAGTTTGTAGGGTGAAGAGAAAAAGATATTAAACAGGATGACTCACTCAGGAACTGCTAGTGAACAAGAAAGAAAGAGGACATAGCTTAAAGCAGTGGTTTAAGCAAGATTCTGAGAATTAACTTTATATGTCACCTTGGCTAGACCAAGTTTCCCAGATATTTAGTCAAATATTGGTCTAGATGTTTCTGTGAAGGTATATTTGAGGTATAATTATCCTTAAGATTAGTAGACTTTCAATAAAGTTGATTTACTCCATAACATGGCTATGTCTCATTCAATTTGCTAAAGGACATAAGGAAGAGGGAATTCTGTCTTTATACTGATTTTGAATTTGAGACTGCCACATCAATTCTTCCTGGTCTCTAGTTTGCCAGGCTGCCCTGAAGATTTTGGATTTGACAACCCCCACAATCATGTGTACCAATCCCTTAAAATAATCTCTCTCTAGCCAACCAGTGGTTGGGTGACAAGAAGCTGGATCCCACATAGCCAATTGCGTAGTTGGAGTCCCAGCCCTGGAAGTTTGAAAAAAAAATGCTCTTGGCATATGTGTATGCATGCCCCAAATCCCAAAAGGAGAATGGAGAAAGAATTGCAGTATGGCCATTACCCTTGGTGGATGCTTTCGCAGTTTCTCTCTCTGTGTCTCTGTGTCTCTCTGTCTCTTTATCTCTCCCTCTGGCAAGTGCTTAGACCCTATGGAAAATAATTTAAAATAATAGTAATCTTGTTTTCTGTCTACACACACACACACACACACACGAGCTTCAAAAAGTGTGTGGAAACAGGATTAAAAGATAACATTTTAAAATATAAATTGTATTTCTCAATATAGACTCAGTCAAGTTCTAGAGACTTTGGTAACTGATGATATTAGTTATTTAGTCTAGTCCTAAAGAACTGAGGGTCCTGGAGATTTAACTATGTCAATGTGGTCTTTTTTATGCTATTAAAATAAAGACAAATTGGATTTTTTAAAGCATCTAAATACAAAAATTAGTGTCAAGGAGGCAAATTAGGACTGAAAAGTGGGTGCCTAATGATGTTCCACTGAAACTCCTACAAAATTGCTCTTGTTCGATGAGAACAATGAGTGGTAATATTGCCCTGAAGAAGGACTTTGGTAAATCTCTCCCAGGCATTTTTCTGCTAAAGATGCAGTTGACTTTCTGAAAACATTTTCTTCACAAGTAGATATTATTGTCCCTTGGCCTTCCAGAAAGTCAACAAGCAAAATCCCTTGAGCATCCAAAAAAATGGTTGCCATGACCTTTGATCTTGACTAGTTCACTGTCCCTTTGCCTCAACCACTTCAGTCTCTTGGTAGCCACTGCTTTAACTGCATTTAGTGTTCAAGATGACACTGGTAAAGTCATGTGTCATCTCTTGCTACAGTCCTTCAAAGAAATGTTTCAGGATTGTGGTCCTACTTTTAGTTTCCTTGAAAAGTTTTGCCCTCATCTGCAGTTACAACAGAGTTGGTATGCACTGAGTAGTAAGTTTGCTCCACTTTAGTTTTTTAGTCAGAATTGTGTAAACTGAACCAAGTTAGATGTCTATGTGTTTGACTATTGTTATCCTGTTAATTGTTGATACTCTTCTATTAGGGCAAAAATGAGATTAATTTCTTTACTTCTATATTAATGTGGATGATCTGCTACTGTTGCAGACCTTACTTTCAACATCATTTTTCCCCTTTGTAAAATGAGCTATCCATTTGCAAACCATTTTTAGGCATTGTCTGCATCAACTTTGTGTAATGCATCAATGATTTCATCATTCTTCTGCTGAACCTTCACCATGAACTTGATGCCTGTTTTTGCTTCAATTTTAGTAGGACATCACATTGCTCTGTTAGAAGCTCTTTCCAAACTGATGTCTTGTTCTGCTTTCTGTCTCAAACTATATCCTGTTCAAACATGTTATAAGAAGTTTGTATGTGATTATTTTGGTGCAATACATATATTAAATTATGCATAGTTTTTCATAATATGCATTTTCTATGAACTTTATGAAGTGTGTGTGTGTGTGTGTGTGTGTGTGTGTGTGTGTATAGACATGCATGCATATCCTTCGGGATTTCTTTTCTTGATAACAATAACACACTCAAAGGATTTTAGTTGGTCTCCATTTTCCCCACATTCTGTTTGTTTAGCATTCTCATCTTTTTTATTTTCAGCTATATTTTAATTTGGCTGATACATTATGTGAATAAGGGTGGCATACAAATGTACTAATGAGGTGGAATATTTAAAACTGGACACCATGGGATTGAAGGAGAAAGATAGCTTTAAGGGAGATGAATGGAACATGTTGCAATGCTTGCCCTTGTCTCCAAGTGTATACTTGAATTTTTAAACAAAATATGAAATAGAATAGCAAAAGAAAGATTATAATTTGGTATGGGACATATTGAGGAAGATATGGAAATTTCAGTGAAGCTCTTCAACAGGAAATAGATAAATGGAGAACTCAAATGTGAGATAGATTTAGGAATCATTAGTATATAATTGATCATTAAATCCAATGTAATTAAATGAGTCCTTCCATGGAGAATGAGTAGAGTGAGTAGAATAAGGAGTAGAAGGCAAGACTATGGGAAATGTGAACATTTAAATATGAATCAAATCAGCAGAGATCCTGAAATGCTTGACAAGTTTACAGATGAAAGGAGAACAATTAGAAGCAAATTTTGTCATATAAACAAAGAAAGGAGAACATGTTCTCAAAATGAGAGACTTTTGAACTTTCAGTAGTTTCATTCAAGCAGTAAGAATAGAACTTGCATTTGACTGTGTAGTTCCAGGACAGCAGGGATTATGATTACAGAGTGGATGTGAAAAAATACTACTTGAAAGTCTAGGATAATCAACCATCCTGGTTTGTCTGCAACCAAGGCTTTCCTAGGACTTTCAATGTTACAATCTAGACAGTTCTAGGCAAATGGTGATGAGTGGTCACCTACAAAGGGAGTGTTTTTCCATGATGACAAACAGATAATTTTGAAGGAGTAAGAATAACCAGAAAGAAGTTGAAATTGCCCTCTTCCTCCCTCACCATCCTTGATTTCTCTATATAAAAAGAATGGAAAAATGAACCTTCTCAAATCATTCAATATGGTCAGTCAAATTCTGATACAATTGGGGAATGAAAATATTTTATTTAAGGCAAGGCATAAAGAACAGTCTGGAAACCCACTGGTGGCATGTAATTTTGTGTTGTTCGCTTTGTTCTGAATGAGGCAGAAGGTCCAGTGGAACAAGTTGGCAAAGAAGCCTGTAGTGAGAGATGAAGCCAGGTGAGAATACAGTGAGTAGCCTAGGGGTAAGATTGTAGTACACAGAGATGACTGAAGTGACTTGCATTTAGATGATATTATAGGATGACAGACCTGAGGGGACAGTATACCATTAGTTGTAGTTAAACTTTGTATTTGGAGTCTCCTGTAATCATAGTTTTGTCAATTCAGAAAGAGGAATCAGCGCTGTTAATCAAGGTTTCATTACAATTTGTTTCAAATATAGCACATACCTCATGGCTTGGTTTAGAGGTTCACATAGGTCATTTGTTAAAAGATAGGAAAAATATTACTGTCCAACAAATAACCTAACAGAATAAACAATGAACATCAAAAACAGATAACTGTTTCATGTCTTGGCAAATCGCAGTTTTAGCCTGCTATTTTACTTCAGTACAATTCAGAATGAGGTAAAGTTTTACTCCCAGGTCAGAGTATAAGAATCTGTGCTCTGGGAACAACAGTTGGCATAATGGCTGTGTCGCTGGACTTCCATGTAGTCGACCACAGTTCGTGTCCCGGACCCATTAGCTTAAACTCATGCTGGGCATGTGTGCGTGCATGCCCAGGATCCCAAGAGGAGAATGGAGGAGAAGGAATTGCAGCATGGCCATCCCTCCTGGGGGGTGATTTCTCGCTTTCTGTCTCTCTCTTTCTGTCTTTCTGGCAAGTGCACACGCCCTATACCAAAAACCTCTACAAAAAAAAGAAGAATCTTTGCTCATGCACTGCACATTTTAGACTATTTCAGATTTCAAAACCATATTTAAGCTGATTTATGTACAGAAACATTGTCAAGATGCATATGGAAGTAAAGATTACAGGAAGCTCTACAAACAATTATACAGTCACACCAAATAGAAATTAAAATGCCATTCTAGATTACAACCTAAATCTAATGAGTCATTTTGATCTGACTCAGCCACTTTCTGTTCTGCACATAGCTCTCTTTTTCCTTTATATCACAGCTTCTAGTTAATAATGGGTTCCTTACTACTGTCTCTTTTTATGTCTTTATTCTTTTTATACTGCTAAGTGCTGAATTTCTCTGTATTTCTCACAATCAACTCCCCTCAATACCCTCCCCCCTCAAAAAAAAAAAAAAAAAAAAAGCATATGGATAGACAAACAACTCCAGCATAAAGCGTTCATTTACAGGGAAAGTTCTGAATCAAAAAACTTTGTATCAACAGAAAAACCTGAGTGCCTACAGTAGGTCTAAGGAGACATATCATGAGGGGCAAAGTTGTAAAGCTCAAACTGCGATGAACTATAGCTCAAAACAATTCAAAACTGTAATAATAGTAACAATAATAATAATAATAAAACTTTTGCCAAAAGAGTGCTTTGGAACTGGCTGGTTAGTGCTGCAGCAGTAAAATGAGACATTTGGAGAGGCAAGTCCACAAGGAAAGGTTTTGAGTTCATATCTGGAGAACTTCGGGAATCCTCCCTGACTATCAGCCAGAGTGTACCTAGGGTCCAATCTGGCGGCAGCCGAGGGTGGGCCATGTAGTACTTTGGGAGTACTTTCTCTCTCTGTCACTCATTGGAGAAGGAAATAAATAGATTAAAAAAAAAGAAGAAAGACAAGAAATTAAAGTAAAAGTGTTAAAAATAGAGTGCTGAAGGGCTGAACCTGACCTCAGGAGAGGGCACTTGTAGTACATGTTTCCCTCAGATACATGCGCATGTCTTTGGGGAGACAGGCATTCATAATATTGTCATAACGTGAAAGTGTAAAGTTCCCCCTGAGAGCCGAGCCTTGGCCAAGCTTACTCAAGCACAATGGGTTAGATTAATGAGTTAAGTTATGTTGCTTTCAGCATCTTAATTGACTTGGACTTTATTTCTATTTTTACATGCATATTTCACATCAATTTTGTCAGTAATTTTTAGATCTGCATTTAATTTCTCTTCTTGGATAATGAAGCATATATTTTACTTTTTCCTTAGATATCTTTCTTAGATAAGACATTTTGCCTCTCCCATATTTTTCACATTTCACAGCTTTTTCTGCTAGTTAGTCAAGAAAGTCCAATTAAAAATGTATTTTTTCACCTCAGTGAGGTCAATGCTATAAATTCAATGTTTTCTTTTCCTTCATTGGTATCTAATTTCTCACTCTTATAAAGCTTTAATCATATTCCATTTTTAATAAAGATAAGAGTTTATTGATATATATTTATTATATCAGTGATATCTCTAAAAAATCTTTCTGCTATATTTTCTATTTATTGACCAACCAAGATTATTCCAATCTGTATTTTTTTTCTATTATTAACTTGACAGGATAAGTCTCTTAGAGGTGGATACATGGAAGAACTAAAAAAACTATACATGTAATTTACCATTTTCTATTAATCATAAACATATGGTTGAACTTACTCAGAGATAAGAAAAATATTTGTTCTATAAAATTATTTTATTCATTTGCAAGATAATTTCTCTCTAATAATTCCCACATAAAGATACATTTATGAGATATAGTACTGAAGAAACCATGTCAAGAGAGTTGAAATGATTATTCTCATTTAATTTTCAGCAAACCTGATTTAAAAGTGAGAATTTTTAGAATGGGCCATTAGAGAGGAATGAAATTGGCAAGATTGAAACTAAAATTCAATTTTAGATTACCATCATCTTTTCAACTCCCAGTTAGTCATATACATATCAGGGAAAACATGAGTGTAAGATGAAGATATTTGGACTAGAAGTGACTTTATAGGCTATATTATCTAAACCATGCTATACATGAGAAGATTCTTGGCCAGAAAAGAAAAATGACATAGGCACTTGCTATGGTCTGAAAGTTTGTGTCTTCCCCAAAATTTATATGTTGAAACCTAGTCCCACATGTGATGACATTAGAGATAGGCTTTTGGGAGATAATTAATGTCCTTGCATGGGATTAGTGCCATTAAAAAAGAGACCCTGAATGGTTAGGTAAACCTTTCTACTGTGTAAGGCTACAGAGAAAACATCTGTCCATGAAGGAAATGGGCACTCCCCAGAACTTGATCTCACTGGCACCCAGGATCTTGGATTCTCTAACCTCCAGAACTGTGAAAGCTATATTTATGTTGTTTATAAGTTATCCAGACTAATTCATTTTGCTATAGGAGCCCATGAAACTAAGACACAAAGTATATGTGGTAGAAATGTTTTTAGCTGCAGGCATAAAAAAGAACACCCTGTATAGTGTCTTCAACGAATAGGGAGTATTTTTGTTTACATAATTAAGTATATGGAAAGTTAACTGTTAAAATATGCTCAAAGTCTCTAAGCTGTCAGAGCAGATGCGTTAATGTTCCTGTCAATATAACCATCTTCCTCAAGATTAAAAAAAAGAAAGTGAAGGAGCTGTATGTCAGAAAACATAGTTTTTCTGGAAATAATGAAGAAACCTTCCAGTTACTGTTCCTTGACCAATAACTTGCACAAGTATCCAAAATATATAGAGAAAATATTTGGAAACAGGTACTGAAGCAGCCAACCATAGAATAAGCTATAACCAAAACATATACATTTTCTTTTTGTTTTTATTTCTGGGAAATAAAATAAAGCCTAATTATTCAATCCAATGATGTAAAGATCACAACAGAACTGATAGTACCACTAGGTCCATATTTTTCTCAAATCCACTCTGAAAAAGTTAACACAGGCAAACAGCATCAAAAGGTTGGGATGAAAAATAAAGGATGAAGTCCAGATGCAGTGGCACAGAGTTGGCATGTGGCTCTGCAGTGCTGGAAGCCAAATGAAGATCAAGGTTCAGTTTCCATGTTGATTTGTCCAGTCTGGTTTCACACATGTATGCCTGCGATCTTGGTTGACCTGTAAGGCTGGGAGGAGGACTGTTATATGAGATTATGTTAAGGGTGCTGTCTTTCTCTGCCTCCATCTCTGTCTCTCTCTCATGAAAGAAACTAACAACCAAACTTAAAAAAAAAAAAAATTAAAGGATGATGAAGCAAAATTCACATGGTTTTTCTTTAGGAAGTTGGATGAAAATGTACGTTTAATTATTTCTTCCTGTTAAAAAATAAAACAACTTACTAACCAGAGGTTCTTTTGTTTTGCTTTGCTTTGCTTTAATTTCCAGAATACACATATACCAGCCAGAGTTAGACAGAGACACAGAGAGAGACAGATAAACAGAGCGGGAGAAAGCACTCTCCAATAGTACGTCATCCACTAAAATCTCTTCTCTTCCATTTCTGCATCCCGTCATGATTTAAGGCATACCCCTACATGTGCCTGGCATGTTTTTCAAGTCATCATGTCCAGGATTCAAATCCAATGGTTAGCTATACAGGATATGGCTCCCTTCACCACTAGGTTATGAAGTTGATTCAGTTTCTGTCTTGGTTTTTGGTTTATTGTACTCATGACACAGAACATGTACATGTATGCACTAAGGAGAGAAAGAGAGAGAGAGAGAAAGAGAAAGGAAAGCACCTTTGATAGGGTGATCGCAATTTGATTACCTTTCCCCAGCCCTCTAGTTTCTCAGGATCTTGGACACATGCTCACACAGTGGTGTGGTTTTAAGCTGACAAGGGGTTCCAAACCCTCGGTCAGCCACATGGCTTATACCACCACAGTGCAATTTGCTACTGGTCCTGTTAACAGATGGAAAAGTGTTGAGCTGCGTTGTGTAATCCTTGGTTCTTTGGGTCCAGATCACTAAAATTAGAGATCTGTCCCTAGGCGCAAAATGAAAATCACAACCACGAATGAAGCAGATAGAAAAGAAAGTTTAATAGAAAAGAAAGGAAAGGAAAGAAAGGAAGTACACCCAAAAGGTTGTTGGGCGGGCAGATTGCCAAGTGGCAACTGCGCCTGATACTGGTCAACCATTATTCTTATTACTAGAGGTCATGAATATTCATTAGTGGGCGGCCCCTAACGCTGCCTATGTTCTTCCTTTAAATTTGAATCCATATGTTTCCTGCACCTGAGCACCTTCCGCACAGGTAAAGTGAGGAATTTGATTACCTAATTGCGTATGCCCAGTGCGAGTCAGGTTGCCTCAATTAAATCGCCCAATTAGTCTATCATATTAATAACCAAAATGCTTGCTTGGGTCCATTTTTTTTTTTTTTTTTTTGGGAGAGGTTTTTGCTGTAAGGCGCGTTTGCTTGCCAGACAGACAGAGAGAGACAGAGAGATAGAAAGCAGGAAATCACCCCCCAGGGGGGATGGCCACGCCGCAATCCCTTCTCCTCCATTCTCCTCTTGGGATCTTGGGCACGCACGCACACGCGCCCGGCGTGAGTTTAAGCCGCCGGGTCCGGGACTCGAACCGCGGTCGACTACGTGGGAGTCCAGCGACATAGCCATTACGCTAACTGCTGGTCCCTTGGGTCCTTTTGATAAAAGAAAATCTATGAACTATCACTGTATGCTTCCCTCAAGCCTTAAGGAATTAATATGGCAAATTACCTTGCCCTCCTGGCACCCAGGGTTAAGTGAGCCTTTCTCTTTTCTCTTAGGGCTGCCTGCTCATGGCTAACTCACTCTCTACCACAGTCCATCACCAGACTGGGCCAGCTAGGTAGCTCTAAGCAGCATACATAATTTGTTTTATTAAATAGGTACCCAAGTACTTGGATACATAATGGTTTCTTGACTTTCTGTTGGGATTAACATATAAAACTATAAAGAGTTTCCTGTAGAGTATTTCCAGCTTAAATGTCAGGTATCACAGTCACTTGTCCTATTATCTGACAACAAAAGAACAGCTGCATCTTCAATTTATCGATCATCATAATTTTCACATATTGGTATGAGCATTCACATTAAAATATAGAAAAAAAATTAGCTTCAAGGAGAATTACTAACCCAATCATTAGTGAGGCTAGAACTTTTATAGCTACATTAACCTAGGTAGATCTGCTTCTAAAGGCAAAAAATGGTGTTTTCCCTCTATCTTCAATAAGAAGAAAGCATATGTAACACCAAAAGTGTACTTCAGAATTTAACGTATTGCATCACACTGTCTAAGGGTATTATTATATTGCTTTCAGAAATACCTGAAACTGGATGATTTATAAAGAGATAAGATTTATTATATTCATGGTTCCAGTGGCTTGACAATCCAAAGGTGTGTGTCTAGCATCACAACCTATCTGACAAGGGCAGAGAGAGGGCAGGAATTTGCAGAGAATAATTTGGGGGCAGCTATCTTCCTTTTATAACAACTTATTCATAGGCACTAACACCTTCCTATGAGAGCTAGAACTTAGTCTCTCATGAAAGATAGCATTAATCCATTCAGGAAGCTGCTGCTGCCTCCATGATTCAATCACTATGATCCAGTCACTGCTCACTAGGTATCCCCTCCTCATCGTCATTACCCTGGGGACCAAATTCTAAAATATGAACCTCAGGGGACAAATCATTACCTAAACCATAACAACACCTTTACAATAAATCACACATTTTGCTGTTGTTAATTAGCACATTTCAAAAATTTAGAGCATATATGAAGAAAACAGCTCTATAAATGCTGAATGAAAGTAAGCAAAGGATAATACAAAGTATATTGTTCGAAAATGAACTACTCAGTACTATAAAGCAGACCAAAATGTTGAACTCTGAATTCAGAAACTCACAGTCCTCATATTTTTAAATTCTCTCTATACATCACCAAAAGCTCTTTGAAATCCATTTTCAGCCTGCTCCATTTGCCATCTACCACCTTTTCTTCTTTTTCTGAGAAATAATTTTCATCCTAATCTCTTAGCATGCATTAAGTATTGGTTTTCATATTCTTTAAATTGTCTTTATAACCCATCTTTCCGTGTAGTCACTATTCACATATTGTGCCACTTCTTAACACCCCTTTCTACCTACTAGAACTTCCATTTGCTTGACTGATAAGTAATACTTATTTGAAGTTGTCAGATGTTAAGGTCTTTGAGAACTTCCTTCAGTTTTAAGAAGTGCAAAGTGCTGTGAATGCCTGATGTTCTGTAATAAATAATATCACTTAAAAATAAATGGCAGTCATAATTTGAAAGAAAGCCTTTAAGTTGCCATTCTATATCTCTTAGCTGATATAGTGTATAATTAGGAATCCCTAAGTGCAATTCTTCAAAGAAAAGCTGAAAAAGAAGTTCATATATTTGTCAGTGAGTATTACATAGTATATCTAGCTTTGCATGGTTAAAAATTAGTCTGTTCTTTTCCCTAAAAAAAGTGCAATGGCCAACAGGCTACAAGTCATTTGTTGAAACAAATGTGATCTCTATGTGATCAATCCTTTCACAGATGCTTAGAGAATCTGCTACCAGACATTTTTCAAAGACTTTGTTTTTCCAAGGGAAATATATGATTTTACCATGTGTTAATAGTTGAATAATAATATTTCCTCCACAACTTGTCTTGAAACTTGATACCCAATACAACAGAATTAAGAGTTAAGAATGTGGCCTTTGGAAGGTGATTAGGTCAGGGGGAAGGTGATTAGGTCAGGTGGGCTCTGCCTTCATGAAAGGGATTAACATCCTTTTGAAAGAGTTAAAGATTGAAGGATACAATCTCTTGCCTTTCCACCTTCTGCCAAGTGAGGACATAGCAACAAGACATCACTGTTAAGCAGAGAGTAGATGTCATCAGACACCAATGCCAGAGGTGTAAAAAATAAACTCTGCTCTTTATAAATTACCCAAGGTAAAGTCTTTTGTTAGAGCAGCACAGATTAAGATATGTTATTCTAATTCTCTAATATATTTGAGTGAAAAACAAAAAAATAAACAAGCAAACAAAAATTGAGCAGTTTATTTTTAAAAACCCTAATTCAGGGACCAGCTGTTAGCGTAATGGCTATGTCGCTGGACTCCCATGTAGTCGACCGCGGTTCGTGTCCCAGACCCGGTGGCTTAAAACTCACGCTGGGTGCATGTGCATGCGTGCCCAAGATTCCGGAGAGGAGAATGGAGGAGAAGGGATTGCGGCGTGACCATCCCCCCAGGGGGTGATTTCTCACTTTCTGTCTCTATCTCTCTCGTGAAAACCTCTCCAAAAAAAAAAAAAAAAAGGCAAAAACCCTAATTCAAAAATAGGAGTCAGTTTTTTAGATAAGATCAACAATTACAGATTCAATCTAGACACAGAAATTTAATAAGTATCTTATTCCTTACAAATGGTTCTTCTTCTAGCCCAATCAAGAGCAACTGTCTCATAGGCCTGCTTTTAGATAATATTATCTATCACCATCTACACATATTTGTGGGATATGGGAGCAACACTATCAGTAAGCTATGAAATAAATTATAAAAATAATTTAAAGTAGCCTTGGCCTTACCCACACAATGTCATATCAGAATATTCCTTCAAGTACCAATTTGCAAGGTGCCATGGAATAAGACCTTGGGGAATTTAGAAGGAACGTGATCCTAATTTGATCCTAATTATCTCTTTTAATTAGAGCTTTTCAATGTTCACTTAGTGAAATTTCCTGAGGTGTCACAAAAGCAGCACAGAATGTCTCAATTTTATAACTGGAAAAAAACCTTAGAGTGTATTGGGTTCAACTAGCTTATTTTGAAGACAAAGTAACGAAGATGAAACAGCTTGCCCATTGGCCATATCTCATACTCCTCCTATACACACATACGCTCATATATAAACACACACAGAGATACATTAAATGTAATGAAATATTTCCCTTGTTAATTTTTATAACCCTAAATTTTATTATAATGCTATATCCCCATTAAGATCAGTTTCCATGATATGATTTTAATACAGCCTATTTAAAACTAGAATACTGTCTTTTGCACATGGTAGAAATTTGAGTAAATACTTTATGAAAATGTTCTCTACATCCTATTAAATTAAAGGTTAATTAAATATGTTAAATGATTCCTCAGTTACCACAACTTATTTTATGTGGAAAGAATAGACTCTCTAGTTGATTTCATTCTCATTCAGGTAAAATGAGCTTTGTGACCTGGCCAATGAGAAACAGCATTCTCAAATTGCACGTTATTGAATAGTCTTATAATGAATTCATCTATTTCTGTACTAATGCATTTTTTAATTAGCCCTCATTTAAATTTTTAGGAAACAAGTTAGTCTTTATAAGTATCATTTAAGAGAGAATCTATCTTTTCAAGAACCACTGAATATCTGCTATATCTTCTAGAGATTGTTAAAATAAATACCAAGCCGTATTTTCATAATTGAAGCAGATTTAACTGACTGAGTGTTTGTGGGCAACCCCTTTCTGAATTCACATGTTGAGGTTCTAACCCCAATGTGGTATTATCGGAGGTGATTAGGTCATGTAGGTGGAACGGGGTTAGTCTTTATAAGAGGAGACATGAGAGTTTGTTGCTCTGTCTGCTCTTCTTCATGTGAATACAATAAGAATATAGCCATTTGCAACCCAGGAAATGTGCCCTCACTGAACACTGGATCTGCCAGTACCTTGCTCTTGGTTTCCCAGTCCCCAAAACTATAAGAAATAAATGTTTGCTGTTTTACCATGTGCTAATATTTGAATGATGTTGTTCCCTTCAAAACTGATCATTTTTGTTTTGTTTTGTTTTAATGTCAGTCTGAACTGACTAGGAAAAGACGTAAACCTATTATGGAGTGCATATAATAATTTTAAAAAGATTAGATAACTTACATGGAAGTAGAATAAGGATCAGCTTATATATTAGATATTTTTCTCTGTAATTGAATATGTTTAAAACAAATATCATATGATATCGTAGTTTCAAAACAGCTGTTTAGTAATGTGCATGGATAACAACCAACAATTTTCTCCACTATGCCAAAATACACTTGGCATAAGTCTGATCATTAATTGTTAATTTTTCTTTTCTTTTTTTTTTGCTCTAGGGAGCATGCACTTGCCAGAGAGACAAAAAGAAAGACAAAAAGCAAGAAATCACCCCCCAAGGGAGATGACCACACCACAATCCATTCTCTTCCAGTCTCCTCTTGAGATTTTGGCATGCACACAAATGTGCCTGGTGCGAGGTTTAAGCTGCTGGGTTCCGGACTTGAACTGTGGTCAACTCTGTGGGAGTCCAGCTATGTAACCATTATTCCATCTGCTGGTCCCTTTTTCAAACAATTAAATTATTCTCTACTTTTTTATATTTTAAAATGTTAATACTGGGACCAGCAGTTAGCGTAATGGCTATGTCGCTGGACTCCCACGTAGTCGACCGCGGTTCGAGTCCCGGACCCAGTGGCTTAAACTCATGCCAGGCGTGTGTGCGTGTGTGCCCAAGATCCCAAGAGGAGAATGGAGGAGAAGGGATTGTGGCATGGCCATCCCCCCGGGGGGGGTGATTTCTCGCTTTCTGTCTCTCTCTCTCTCTGTCTGTCTGGCGAGCGCACGCACCCTATAGCAAAAACCTCTCAAAAAAATGTTAATATTTAGGTAGGTAATTTTAAAAAAGGCTTCTGGTTGAATATAATGCACATGTGCAACATAGTAAAATAAATTTTTTTAGTTCTGTACCTACATACAAATTTCAGATTAGCCAGCCAATTTGAAAATATCAGTTTGTCTCATCCACTAAATTTATTACTACAATTGAGACCATTTAAAGCTGCTTCTAGATGTTAAAGAGAATTAACATTTCCAATTTACAGAAAATATTAGTTCTCTGGGGTCAGACATTGGTGCCACAATAAAATGAGATGTTCTGTGAGGCAATTTTGCTTGGAAAGAATCCTGATTCAAATATGGAGACCTCCTTGAGTATGCAAGGCACTTGCTTGCCCGTGATCTGGGGTTGACTTGAGGCTGGGGGTGGATCACAGCAATAAGACCCTGTTGGGAGTTCTCTCTCTTTCTGTTTCTCTTTTCTCTTATTTCTCATGGGAGAGAGAAAGAAATTTTTATAAATTGCATCTCCAAACTTTATATTGACTACTATAACTAATAATCTATATATATAATAATCTATATATAATAAATTCTCCCAAAGGAATGCTTACTTTGTTTGAAGAATTCAATCGCCAACATACATGAGATCTTAAAAGCAATGTGATCCTGTCATAAAATGCTAGTACAAGTCTTTTGTTGTTAGTTTGACAGAGGGTACATGCTCTTGTCTAACAAAGAGAGAAAGCACAGCATCCCCCAGAGGACATGGTCACACTGTCATCCCTTCTCCTCCTTTTCTCCTTGCTTTTGGAATTCTGGGCACACGCGCACACATGCCTGACATGTTTCTCAAGTCACCAGGTCCAGAATTCAAACCTTATAGTTGGCTGTGTGGGATCTGTGGTATAGGCTGGTCCACTGGTACAACTGTTTAGCAAGACCATTTTGAAAAAATATTCAAAGCATTCAATTGCTTTAAGGATGTAAGAATATTTTAAGGTGCATGTACTAAATAGATAAATTGTAAAGGGTATATATGTATAAATACAGAGGAGTTTTTTATAATATCTATTGCCACTATTAAATTTATTTTTCAGGATCCAAATATCCAATTATAAGTGACTGGTAAAATGTTATATACATGTTATAAACCATTTTCCAAGCACAAAATTTTTAAAAGAGTTTTGCTATAATGTAGGGAATTATTTATATAAGAATCAAAAAGGAAAAAATGATATTATTCTACATATGAATCACAGCAACTATATACCAACCAAATGCACAGAAATTGAGTTAGAATTAAAATTCACAAAATAATGGGACATCAGGTGTCATGAAGGTTTAGTCATTGGATCCCACATGGCCAACTCTATGGTTCAAGTCCTGGACCCAGTGGCTTGACAGTCACGCCAGGTACATGGGCATGCATGCCCAAAAACCTGAGAGGAAACTGGAGGAGAAGAGATTGCAGTGTCGCTATCCATGCTAAGGATGCTCTCTCATTTTCCCCCTATCTCTCACTCTCTAGTGAGAACATGTGCTCTCTAGTAAAAACAAGACAAAACAAAACAAAAATAATAACAGTTGATTTTAACAAGGGTCATTATGAATGAGTTATTCCCTCTTCATTTTTTTCTGAGTCCCTAAACTTCTGTTAGTCACTAGTTACTTAGGACGGGTTTTTAAATGTATGTTTATAATTATTAAATAATGTTTATAATTATTAAATGTATGTTTATAATTATTAAATAATAGTTTTAAAACATTCTTATAAAAATGCAATGTAATTGGACACATTAGAGTAAAATTTCTGGAACCATTTTGTGAGGAGAAGAAATAAGTCAAATCAGTGAAAACTTTATCTGTGTCCAGTATTTATTAATTAATTACAACAACTTAGGCAATCTCCTTTTTTTTTTTTTTTGAGAGGTTTTTGCTATAGGGCATGTGCGCTCACCAGACAGACAGAGACAGAGAGACAGAAAGCGAAGAAAGCGAGAAATCAAAATCACCCCCCCAGGGGGGATGGCCATGTCAGAATCCCTTCTCCTCCATTCTCCTCTCCGGATCTTGGGCACACACGCACACGCCCCTGGCGTGAGTTTTAAGCCACCGGGTCTGGGACGCGAACCGCGATCGACTACATAGGAGACCAGCAACATAGCCATTAAACTAACTGCTGGTCCCAACTTAGGCAATCTCTTCATCTCAAACTTCCATATGTTTTTTTAAGTATTTGGATAAATGCTTCAATATCTAACTTATAAAGTTGATGTGATAAAATGTAATAATTTGGCCAAGCAATATTAGCAATGGAACATTATAGGTACAAACATTTTAAAAAATCACTATTGCTGCTGATAGATAAGAAATTGAAATGGATAATTATTACTGAAATGTATGGAATACCTTTCGTGTATGTATGTGTGTATGTGTGTGTGTGTGTAATTTGGATTTAATGGCTGCTAATATAATGGCTAGCTTTGCCATACTATTAATATTGATAATATGTATCCTAGTATCCTGTATTTGGTTTGTAGAAATGAGAAGGAAAATTTATATAAACTCTTTTTTTAGTTTATTTATTTCATGAGTAAGAGAGACAGAGATGGAGAGAGAGAAAGCAAAGAGATCACCCTTGACAGTGTCTTGATGTTGTATTCCACCTCCAGCTTTAGCCAGCATCGGATCATGGATACACATGTGTCCAGTGTACTCAGAGTGGTCTCTGCTAACCCAGAAACTTCCCACGTGGGTCAGCCTCTCAGAGCTGTCTTGTTTTAACCCTGAGACTCCACACAACCCTCCGAATTTTTCTCTTGTTGCAGTTAATGGTGATTACTTCTTCTGAAAGAAGTATTTTAAATATAGAATCATGAGATATTATTAATGATCCCACCATACAGAAATGGCTTCCATAGCAATTTGAATTACTTTCAGTTTTTGTATATTTTTTTACATAATTTATTTTAGATGGCAAAGTGAAGTCATTTTATATTTGCATTGTGCATATATGTGCACACCTGAATATTTAGAGGGTGGCTTTAAAGGAGTGTTTTATTTATTATTTTCAGTTCATAAAATATTTTCACATAAACATTGGTCCAAGCAATATCACTTTTTTAAATCGTCTTTTCATTTGTTTGTATGCACAACATGACAGCAAGCAGGCATAGAAACAGCATCACTAGAATACGTACACACTTGTGCTGACTTCTGTCCTCCTGCCTATTGTCTCTTGTGGTTTTCAGGTGTATGTTTTCATCTTTATATAAGTTTATTAGGTCCAGAGGTGGTTTTCAACAGAGAAATTATCAAAACTATTTCATTTTGATTTAAAATGATCAAAACTATAATTTTGTGTAACTTATTCATTTCTCCAAAAATTGAGTGGCTAACATTATTAGATGCAATAAATGCAATTTATTCATTTTGACTGCTGCATAATATCCACCACATACATTTACTACAATAATTTATATTGATATATTTTTCTGTCAATTGTTAACTAGATTGCTTTTACTTTTATTTTTCATTTTTAAAATTATTTTAAATTTTGCCAGGAGGTACATGGGTTTGCTGGAGAGTGACATCTAGAGAAGGAGAGAGAGAAGGTAAGAACCCCCCCCCCAAGGGGGATAGTCTCACCAAAATTCCTTCCTCATTCCTCCCTCCATTGTGGATTTTGGGAATGCACACACATCTATCTGGAATGTTTTTTTAGGCTGCCAGTTCAGGGACTTAAATCATGGAGTTGGCCGTGTGAAATTCAATGCCATACCCACAACACCACTAGTGGATTCAATTCTGTTTTTCTAATATTAAAACCTATGCTGCCTTAATTCATGTATATTGTATACATGCAATTCAATATACTATTTTACTAACTACAGTTAAATTATTTTAACAATGTTTTCTGGTTTCACAATAATCCGTTATGTAAATACATAAATAATTAGTATATAATTTTATTCTGAACATTTGTTATATATATAGGTTTAATTATTGAAAGTATATGAGTGTCTCATCTAGATCAAATATTTGAGTCTTTCTTTTATTTTATCTGACCATCTCCAGTTATATTTGGGTGCTTTGACAATTTTAGTTCAAAATATGTATTCATATTATTGGGTTTATATTTATCAACTTAATAGAATTTTTTGTTTATATGTTTTTGTTTTGTTTTTCTATTCTCCCTCCTTTCCTTTTCTGCCAAAGAGTCACTGCACCTGGGACTTCACAGCAGACATAACCAGGAAGTCTATGTATGCATAGTAACCCAAATATGCTTACAGATCTTTGCATATTTCGGAACCTATCTATCTGCATATACATTAAAATAAACGTGAAATAATACTCATATCTCCAATTTTAATCCAACACATCGGGTTGTTTCTATTTACTGTACCCATTAACCCCCTTCTGCCCACTCACTTATTTGTAACTTCTCTCTCTAACAGTGAGAAACCGAGCTCTCATGATTGTATTTATTTACTTCGGTATATAGCTTAGTTTAGATGAAAGGATCTTCAGAACTGGGAAATCATATCATTATTATAAACTTAACACAAATAGGGTGTTAATTCACACTTATTTTTGTTTTATCTCTCAAGCCCCAAGTCCATGCATTGCTTTCTGAAGTTGCTTAGGTTAAGTTACCTGCATCCCCTTCAGGAAGATTATGGCATGCACTTCCAGTACAGTTAGATTTGTATAGTCTGCATGCCATCCTGTGATCCACTGATACCTTGGCTGATTTTTTTTTTTTTATTTGCACACAGGTAAGTTCATTGTATGTGTTATTCAAGTTCATGGATTTTGACACATGAATGCATGAAGGTAGGTATCTAGCAACACAATACCATACAAAGCAGTTTGATCACCTTAAAAATCCCTTTGTGGTTTAGAATACTTCCAATTGACCTCTGCGGGCTGCTGTGTTACTTTGCACTTAGTATGGTGTCTGAGTACATAGTTTTATCTGTGCTTCTACTCCACTCAGCTTTGGGGAGTGTTTGGAAACATGCTTCCAATAGTCAAGAAAGGGCCCCACACTCTTGCACCTTTCCAGGCTATAGCTTCTTGCTTTTTATTTGATGAGTGGCATGAATTCTCAGCTTTCTGGCAGCTTCAGTCTTAGGTCTGTAGCCCAGGCCTGAAGTTGGGGACATTCTCTGAATTCCTACCATTCTCATTTGGCAACCAAATACTTCATTATATCTTTGGTGGGTCTTGGGTGGAAAAGCGTTTCTTGCTTTACCTTTAATTATAACAGCTCTCTGTTCTGTGTTGGAACGCAATAGGACCAAAAACTATTTCCTCCTTAACTCGTTGAGAGACAAAGCATTTTATCTTCCCACCAAAGTACAGAAAGGGGTGGGAACCCATGGCCTGTAAAAAGAGGAGATTCCAGGCCTTCCACTAAGTCAGATGGGTTTACCTGCCCCTCTCCTGAAGTAAGTTCCCCAAATTCTTACTAGGGTACTTAGCAATAGTCCTCGAAATCTGCCATCTCAGCATTCTTTTTCTTTTTTTTTTTTTTAGTTTTAAAAATTTTTATTTAACTTTATTTATTTGAATTTGACCAGAGAGGGACAAAGTGAGAGAGAGAGAGAGAGAAAGTGAGAAAGCAAGCCACCAGGTCTGGGACTCAAACTGTGGTCTGCCATGTGGGAGTCCAGTGCCCATATACACCATGCCACCTGCCAACCCCTCAGCTTCCTTATAATCTTTAGGTTTGAGTTTTATTTCCAAGACAAGAGACCGTTTATTTCCCTACTTCCCAAATAAAAGTTCTCCACATAATTTTTTTTTTAAATTTTAGTTATTTCTTTTGAGAGAGAGAGAAAAGACAAGGACACCCCCACACACAGAGCCTTGCTACTCCCTATTTCTCCCTCCAGCCTTCCGGCCAGCCAGCATCTAGGGTGTGCCCTTCAGAGTGCTGGGAGTGTCCAGGTCCACTTGGGATCTAGCTCCAGGCCTTCCCATAAGACTCCTGTACTTCCCAGTGGCACCCTACTGCTTTTGCCCCTTCATCTGGATGCTTGTAGAATAATATAATGGGTGGTCCAGTCAGTTGCAGAATGGGTAACTCTAACCTGAAAATCAGAAATCTAAAATGCTCCAAAATCTGGAACTTTTGGAATGTCAACTGATGCCACAACTAGAAATTCACACTTAACCTCATGAGATAGATCACAGTCAAAATACTGCAATACAAAATCATTGTACAAAATTATCTTCAAGTGATGTAGATAAGGTATTTATGAAATATAAATTTCATGTTTAGATATATCACTGCATACATACAAATATTTCAAAATCCAAAAATATCTGAAAACTGAAACGCTTCTGGTCCTATGTATTTCAGATGTAAAGAGAATTGTAATATGTTAGTTTAAACCGTGTCTTATTTATATCACATTTTCTTTGATTTTTTAAATCATGATTCAGTGATAGTTTAAATATCTTTATTTTCCCTGTCATTTAGATACTTGGTAGAAAGGATAAATTAAAAGCCTATTAAAAAGAAGACAAGCTGAGCAAAAAATGGAATTCTTTTGCTATTATGTACTTTCAATTACACAGCATAAATAACTACTTTATTTTTAGTTTATATTACATTTCTTATTTGGTTTTAACTCAAAATGAAATCAGTAGTGGTTTCTCCTACAGATATAAGTGTAGTTTATTTCAATACATAGTTTTAAAATTGTTACTAATTAATAAAATTATTCACACACTTAAACATAGACACTGATTTTATTATAGTTATTATTTTTAGTTTTCTATAGGACATATACACTCACAGGAGAGAGAGATGGAAAGTGAAAAATAACTCTCCCCCTCTGGGGAATGACCATGCCAAATTCCCTCCTCTATTCTCCTCTCAAGATTTTGGGCACTGGGACCAGCAGTTAGTGTAATGCCTATGTCGCTGGACTCCCATGTAGTTGACCGTGGTTTGAGTCCCAGACCCAGTGGCTTAAACTCAACGCCAGGCACGTGTGCATGCATGCCCAAGATCGTGAGAGAATGGAGGAGAAGGGATTGCAGCATGGCAAGGGATTTCTCGCTTTCTGTCTCTCTGTCTCTCTGTCTTTCTGGTGAGCACATACGCCCTATAGCAAAAAAAAAAAAAAAAAAAAAAAACCTCTCCAAAAAAAAAAAAAAGATTTTGGGCACCCATGCACACATGCTAGAAGAGTTTTTTAAGCCACTGGGTCCAGGACTCAAACTGCACAGTTGGCCATGTGAGATCCAGCCACCACCAGTTAGCCAAGATTGATTTTAAAGCACATTTTTTATTACTTGTTTAGTAAAAAATTCTTTGTTCTTTTCAAGCAATTCACTGATAGTTTCAGAACATTTATTATTTCATTAGCAGTGTTTATCACAGGGGAAAAGACATAAATAAGACTGACATATTAGCCCATGTGATTATTACATAAACCCTGAAAATAAATAGATAGGGATATTATAATATGGAAATTGAGTTTCTCTGGTCCCAGGGTAGGAATTTAGAGATTTAGACCTCAAAAATATCATTATACTTTTCCTTCCTCTTACACAGTGCTGCTAAATATTACTCATCCTCTCTCCCATTAAAAATGACAATGGTCTGATTTACTGACCCAAATCTACTTCAAATGGACACTTTATCTTTTCCCACATATGTTCTTATTCTAATTCACACACACCCACAATCATACAACTTTTATGTCTTCTTTTCCAGTGAGAGATAATTCTTAGAAAGAACTGGATAAGTGTCTTCAAATGCTTCCCCGTGAAGAAGAGACAATTTGAGTATAATGAGTATTAGAAGTTCCCTTACCAAAGTGGCATGTAATAAAATAAAGTTCATGAGCATGCAGTTTCTTAGTAGCCTATTAAATACACTCATATTTTTTGAAGTTTAAGTGGTGAATTCTGGTTTGATTTAGGATATAGAAAGCCACAGACAAATGTCACTCTTACCCTACAATACATAAAACTTGGAAAATATACAAGGGATTTTCAGAAAGTTCATTGAAAAATGGAATTAAAGTATGCGTTTCTTTTTGGTACAAAATTATTTTGAAATCCATGTAAAACTTTTTCATAATACATGTGTTCCATAAAGTTTTTTGGCTTCTCATACAAAATCATAAATTTTTTTGAATTAATTATTGAACCAAATTCCAAATAGTGACAAGCTTCAAAAAGAGATGGAGAGCCAGCCAGTAGTATGTTGATTAAGGCCAACAGTGTCGTCCTGGACATGGTGGCTTGAAAAACACACTGTGTGTGTGTGGGGGGGGGGGAGGGTATGTCCAAAATCCTGAAAAAGTGAGAGAAATAGAGGAGAAGGGATTATAAAGTAAATATCTCCCATGGGGGAGGCATTTTTTCCTTTTCTCTCTTTTTCTCTCTGACAAATGTATGTACATTCTAGCAAATAAAATATTATTTTTAAAAAAAGGAGATATAGACCTGAAAACTGTTTTATATTTGGAAATATATAGAAGTGACCGCATATAAACAAGGTAAAAATGAATCCACTAAAATTTCAATAAATCATTGCAAACAGACTGGACTAGGACATGGAACCAACCCAGATGCCCATGAACAGATGAATGGATTGAAAAACTATGGTACATATACTCTATGGAATACTATTCACCCATAAAAAACAACAAAACCCTGGCTTTTGACAGAAAGTGGATGAATATGGAAGATTTACTGCTGAGAGAAACAAGCCAGGCTATGAAGGAGAGGCATTGTATGTCCCCACTTAATATATACCTACTGTCCGCACTCTGTGACTGAAAGTGATTGACTAAAGGATATAGAAACACTGTAAATGGATGTAAATACAGATATAGTGTGTGTGAAAGAGTAGGGTTTGAAGAAGAACAATTAGAAGAAAAATGAGGAGGAAAAGCATTAATGGGACAAAGAAACGTGCCAATTTCTGTTAAAGATATTTTATAGTTTAGTCAACTGGACTAGGGAGAAATGTTCACATGTTAAAATATTCACATTGTAAGCTAAATAATGTGATTGACTGTATAAAAGAAAATGAAATTTAAAAAGTAAATTTAAAAAAGTTTTAAAAATAAAATAAAAGAATGTCTGTGACCCTCAGATGTAAGAGGAGTTCACAGTCAATTCTGAACTCTTTTCAAGGGCAGAGTAGGAGACCTAGGACCATTTGAGGAGACACAGAACAACTTCTTCTCCTCAAAACTCATCACAGATGTAGTACTGAAATCAGTTTCCATGAGAAGGATTGACAAAAATGCTGAGAATAGAAGACCTCAACCCTAAGACACAGTGTATGCAGTCTCTTTCTGTCTTTTTTTTTTTTTTTTTTATCTTTCTTTAGAAAAAAAAAAATCTTACCTGAAGTTCTTTCATCTTAAATCCATGTTTTTCTTCAAGAGTCTGTTCTCTCTCTTCAACTCTGTCTCGTTGTTTTTGGAAAATTTTCAACAAGTTTCTCCACAAATATGCTTTTTGCCTCATTTTCTTTTCTTTCTAGAACTTTACTTACATTTATGTTATACTGTGTGATAGTGTCCTTGGATACCCTGTGCTAGTTCCTTTTCTCTATTTTTGTGTTTCAGTGTGAATAATAATTATTGGCTCTGCTGTGTGTGTGCTGACAGTTTATCATTCCTCATCTGCCAGGATATTTTTTTATAAAACAATTATGTGACGCCCCCCCCCCCCTGAATAATTTTCATGACTCTGCTCAAATATCTTATCTGGGTTCAACCGCTATGGTGCAGGCAGTAGGGTGCCACTGCACAGTGATGAAGACTGTGCAGGCAGGCTCCACGCCAGGTCTACCTGAGTAGGCCGGGCCTGCTTGTGCTCCTGGCTGGCTGCAGGCTGGGAGGAAGATCATGACAGAAAGGATCTGACAGGAAAACTGTCTCTCTACATCTGTTCCTCAAAATAAATAAGTATCTCTTTAAAATTTCCTGATTGTCTGGGAACTAGCAGTTAGCGTAATGGCTCGCTGAAAATCGACCGCGGTTCGCGTCTCGGAATCAAGATATGGAGGAGAAGGGATTGCGGCTGACCATCCCCCCTTGATTTCTCGCTTTCTGTCTCTCTGTCTCTCTCGGTCTGTCTGGCGAAATAGCGAAAAACCTTCAAAAAAAAAAAAAAATTTCTGATTGTCCAAATATTTTGGTAAATCCTTTAACATACTAACATTATCTTACAGTACCTGTCTGATAGCTCCAATATCTATACTATCTCTGAATCTGATTTAGTTGATTACTTTTTCTCTTGAAAAGTGTGTTTTTTTTTTTTTTTTATCATTTCTTGCTTTTTGAGTTCTCATTTTTTTTCTCAATTATCAGTTATCATGTAGAGGAGAAAAAGAAAGAAAGAGGTAAAGTTTACTTAATTAAATTGATTGAATGTTATCAATTTATTTATTTTTGTTTGTTTATTAGCTTATTTTGCTAGAGTCACTTTTGATGCATTAAAGCCTTTATGGTTCTCCAGTAGTAGATTGCTGTTATATGTTACTAGAGTCTTGACACAGAGATTTTTGAACAGATTATCATTATTATTATTGAGGGATGCTCTGAGAAGGAAATAGTGGGTAAGCACGCATATGTTGGAGAAAAGGTAGGCAAAGCTATGGTTTCAACAGAGAGCTAGTAAAAGAATGGTCCCATGGGAAAATATGGAATGTGAATTGCATGACAGAGGTTGACTTGCACAGACACACTCAGGTCAAGCTGTTAGACCCTTAGCTCACTCAGTCACTGGCTAGAGGTCATCCACTGTGGAAAGGGTATAATGTCACAGATGTCACAATGAGACAGTTCAATCTGCTACAGTTTTGCCGCTGAAGAGGGATGCAGATGCAACAGCTGGAGAATGGGTGCATCAGCTGAGTTAACAGGAACCTAGTCAGGCAGCCCAGTGCTTCTGCCTCATCCACATTCTATATTTAGTCATTCCAAACCAATCACAGGTATCAGTTACCAGCTAAGACATTAATATAGTCACTCAAGAGACTAGAAGTAAAATGATTTGAGAATATTTTCACTAATTGGCTAATAGTAACAGGCATTAATTACTGTCACTACAATTCTAAATAGTACTTTTTTGCCACACCAGCTTGAGAATACAATAGATATTTTAAATCTACTAGTTCTAATTTTGCTGCAAATTCCGTGCATGTGCATGTCTACTGTATGTCTGCTACTGGCAAGGTTGAGTTGTATAGATGCATTGTATCTTACGAGCGCACCAGATAGTGAGTCAAGACACCTGAATCCTATACTGGAAATGATTACTAACAAACTGTGACTTTGGGCAAGTCACTTAGCTTTGTTTTCTTAATTTGTATAAGGCAGATAAGGAAGGCAACATAATTTGGTTCAGGAGAATTTTATTCAAAGTAAGAATACATAATAGATGCCTTTTCCTTATTGGTAACAGCAAATTGATACTCCGAATGCAGACTCTTCTCCATGCAAATTAGTACTGATTTGAAATACCATAATGAGAAGTTACAAAATATGCTTAAGTAGATTTACACCTGCATCTCTTAATGTTTCATTTCATATATATTCTTACAAGACAAAATATAAAATGATCCTAAATAAAAGAAAGAAAGTGAGTAAAAATTGTACATCAGGGGATATATAGGTGAGGAAAAGAGATGATTAAGGAGATCAGATTAGTTGCAAGTATGATTATCTTTAGAAGTCTTTTTTTTTAGTATGCTAATTTTGTATTTTTAAACTGACAAACTAAGAAAAGACCAAAATTAGAGATTTATAAAAAACTTACATACATTTTAGAAAAAAAGGCTCTTAGTTTCTCCTTTAATTCTCCTTTAATTTTATAAATGAGGATATTAAAGTACGAAGTGTTGGGATAAAATAACTGGGCTTTCATAAGAACTGAAAATGTTCTGATTCTGTTGAGGTTAAATGTGTCTGTTATATATTTGCTTATTTTTTCCTGAAAATTTGATATAATTCTGTTCTTAATCATATAGGATTTCCTTAGTGACTATACTAAATAGAGAGGGTCACTATGAATAACCTGCATTACCATTTGGCTTAATTTCAATTTTTACATTTCCCGTAATTCATCAGTACAATCTATATAAATGTATTATTCTCATTACCCATTGATGATATATAGGGGAAAATGCAGGTAAAACCTTTGGCGAAAGATTGAGAAAGAAGACATAACAGAATAGTTAATCTGTAACCAGAAGCAAATATTGAAGATTTTAAAAAGTCATAGAAGTCCAAGAAGATAACAGATAAAAACCCAGAGCTACCTCAAGTTATACAAATCTGCATATGTATTTGATGCTATTTTTTGGTAGTATTTCAAAGACTTGATAGAGTTAGAAGAGGGAGGTTAGCATCAGTAAAGAGAGAAGTTATGAATTCATTCAAGAACAAATCTATAGCAATCCAATGTAATATAAAGAAGATTATGATGATAATAAAAATAAATTTCAAAAAAGAATTTAAGAGAAAAAAAAATAAAGCAAATTAGCTTGTACCAGATCAAAAAAAAAAAAAAAAAAAGAACAAATTTATATAAAAATATAATACATACCAATTGGGGTTTTCCCCTCAAATTGGTACCATAAATAACATTCTGAGAGAGATAAAAAATTATTTTTGTGGGAGAAAAAATAAATCACAACTGTAATGAGATCTTGGGTTGATCTTGCGAATAAGATCAGCAGTCATTAGACTCAACTCTAAAGTTGCCTAGTTAACAAATGTTTTGTTTTGTTTTCTACTTTTCATTTTCTACTCCAGTCAATGAACTAACATAGACTTGTGTTCATGGATATGTATATATCAGCTGTGCTTGCTATTAGAAACATTTAAATTAATTAAGTTCATTAGAAAATCAATAAAATGGGGGAAAAAGGCATAGAAAGCAACAATGGATACGAGACAGTGTGTGAGGAGGGTGGGACACGGTAGAGGGTGAGAGATAGGGAATCGAGGATGGCAAAAAAAAATATATATACAGGAAACAAGAAATGGAAAATTATTTGCTGATGACAACATGTATGTTGACATGCTTGATTGAGCCAATGTACAGTGTATTTTGGATGGGAAATCTCATTTTCTATGCTGTAATGATGTATAGTGAATGAATGTAAATAAATAAATTTAAAAAACACACACACTATAAAGAGAAGATTTGAAATCAAAATATCATCAATGTATTCAAACAACATAAATGAGGGTTTGAGGCTATGATGTAGTACCTAGACATTTGATTCAAATCACCTCCTATAACCTAGCCAAATAATTGAAACTTCCAAGACATTCTTAGATATACAAGCCTTAAAAATTTCATCAAGTATACACGCATTCTCAGCAACTTTGGAAAGGCTGTCTATTATCAAAATAAAACGAATTTATCAAGGAAGAGGTTGTGATGAGAATAAAATGTAGGGGATCCAACACAGAAAAAATGACTTAACAGATTTTACAGAAAATGGTGAAGGCAGATTACAGAAAAGCAACTGTGTAGCAGGCCTAGGGGACGATCATTCAAGAAAGAAAGTTCAAGAGTGTTGCCAAGGAAGGAAGGAAGAGAGAAAGGAAGGAATTTTTAGATCATTTCTTGAATTTGAGAATATTGTGATGAAATTTACATTTTTTGGAAGAGAATAAAATCAAACCAAAAAAATGAGCAATTATTAACCCCAAGAAATAGAAATACACATCACTATATAATTGATCTGTAATAAATCAACAAACGTTATAAAATTTATAAAAAAGTATTTTGATTATGAAAGAGCAAAATTCTGACAGTCCAAGCTGAATACGGTTATTATCTCTTAACCAACATTAAGATATAGAGACCAGGAAGTCGTGCAGTAGTAATTCAACTAGACACAGGAAAGGCGTTTTGTTTGCGTCCCCAGGCCTCCCTGAGCAAACAGAGCAGGAACACACATGTCCAATGGTCCTAGCTTGCTGAGATAGGGTGGGTTTCCAGAATGAAACTCTATTAGAGATGTTATTGAGAAGTATATAGGTGAATACCGTGAGATAAAACAGTTAGAAGCAGTGAGGTCCACTCAGTGGCTTTACTGCCCTAAAGGCAAATGGATCCAACATGGCCGACTGTGTGGTTTAAGCCCTGGATCCACGACTTGAAAAATATGCTGGGTGCACATGTGTGTGTGCTTGAAATCCCCAAAAGAGGGAGAAATAGAAGAGAAGGGATTGCTTGTGGTGTGACCACCCTCTTAGGGGAAGAGGGGGTGTTTTCTTATTTTGTCTTTCTCTCTGTCTCTTTCCAGTGAGCACAAATGCCCTCTAGCAAAATTTTAAAAAGAAAATGAAAAAGATTACTTTGATGAAGGTAATTATTTACATCTCAAATATTTTCCTTCTACTCTCACTCATTTCCATTCAATTGACAGGAACAAACATTTGGCGCAAAATGAAACTTTTTCAGATTACACTTCCATGATTCCGGTTTTCAAGAGCCCTCCAACTCGGGAACCAGCAGTTAGTGTAATGGCTATGTCGCTGGACTCCTACGTAGTCGACCGTGGCTCTCGTCCCGGACCCGGTGGCTTAAAACCCACGCCGGGCGCGTGTGCGTGCGTGCCCAAGATCCTGAGAGGAGAATGGAGGATTGCGGCGTGGCCATTCCCTCTGGGGGGTGATTTCTCGCTTTCTGTCTCTCTGTCTGTCTGGCGAGCGCACGCACCCTATAGTGAAAAACCTCTCAAAAAAAAAAAAAAAAAAAAAAAGAGCCCTCCAACTCAGAATCCAAATAATGCTGTAGCTATTTAGTCATCATTGTACTCTGCAATAATATTTTTTTTAATGCCAACAGTGAACCAGCACTATAATAGGCACTGGACATATGACTGTTATAATCTTGAATATAAATATGGGGCAGATTCTCTCCACATCCTCTCTAGACCTCATCTCAATTTGTCCTCTTGCATTATCTCTGTTCAGACTTAGTCCTCTGCCAAAATAAAACAAAACAATTCCCATGAAGACTGTTCAAATTCCTCAATAATTATACTCATGTTTTAAGTATATTATTTATATAAAGAGAAATTATTAGAAACTGGCCAGGTATCTATAGTACTAGATATTCAGGAGATGGAAACTAGAGGCTTCCAAGATTTAGGGTTTTTTTCTGGGGGGGGGGGGGAGGATTTTGCTGTAGGGCGCGTGTGCTTGCCAGACAGAGAGAGACAGAGAGACAGAAAGCGAGAAATCACCCCCCGAGGGGGGATGGCCACGCCACAATCCCTTCTCCTCCATTCTCCTCTCGGGATCTTGGGCATGCACGCACACGCGCCTGGCTTGAGTTTAAGCCACTGGGTCCGGGACGTGAACCGCGGTCGACTATATGGGAGTCCAGCGACATAGCCATTACGCTAACTGCTGGTCCCCTAGGCTTCCAAGATTTAGAATAGCTGGGCAGCATAGCAAGAGTTTATCTTTAAAAGAATTTAGGGAAAAAATATAAAATGTCTGCATTTTATTTATATAAGTCGAAGAGTAATTTTATAAATCCCGACTCTTTATTGAACACTTTCTAATGTTTCCTAGGTAATTATCTTCTCTATAAATTTAAATGACAAATTTCCTATGTATCACTTCTTTCACAACTGCTTACTAAAATTATCTGGGAAGATTTGATATGTTCTCTAATTTGGATATGAAACTATCATTGGTATAAGTATTTTCCCTATTTCTACTTCGCTGACATATTTCTCCTTTTCCTGAAAGATATAACATAATAATCCCATAAAAAGCAAGAATACGTGTGAGTTAAATGCTTCCTGATATATTTATCTTTTCCATATTTATCTTTTCCATTTCTCTATCTCATGGCTGCCATCTTGGACCATAGCTCCTTAGAGGACAATGATCCTTATCTATATTCAGCTTGTCTAGACCACACACCAAAAAATCCTCAATATAAGTTGACTTTTGAAGGTACCAGGTCAAAGGCAACTAAATGTCTTATCCTACTTACTTTTTCTGAAATTTATTCCCTTCTATCAGTGATATCTTATATCGTTTTTATTTTATTTTATTTTTTTTGAGAGGTTTTCACTACAGGGCGCGTGCGCTCGCCAGACAGACAGAGAGAGACATAGAGACAGAAAGCGAGAAATCACCCCCAGAGGAATGGTCACGCTGCAATCCCTTCTCTCCATTCTCCTCTGGGGATCTTGGGCACGCATGCACACGCGCCCAGCGTGAGTTCTAAGCCACGAGGTTCGGGACGCGAACCACAGTCGACTACATGAGAGTCCAGCCACATAACCATTACGCTAACTGCTGGTTCCCGATATCTTATTTTATATCATTTGTTACTTTTGAGATAAATATTTAATTATTCCTTAAAGTAGTCAAACTGATAGGTGAGGAAGCCAATGCCAAATAGAAGGTTTTGTTATTTATCTGATGGATAGTGTTGTACATTTCTAGCAAAATGTATTAAATTATTTTATCATTTATTGTATTTTTTAAAATATTTTCTTTCCTATCTGATGTGTATTTAATATATGTACAAGACAAGATGTATCCCAGTGGCTGATAGAAAAGTATTATAAAAAAAAAAATGACAAAATAATTATAACTTAAATCAAATGCACTCAGTTAATAAGACTTTTGTTATTCTGTCATCTTTTAGTCTATCATTGGATTCATGAGTCACATTTGTTGAAATGTAAGGAATACAAAATATGAAAAAGCAATCAAATGGAATCTAGATGATTAATAGGATGTAAGGCCTTTTATCAGACTAACTTGGTTAGATTATAAAAGTCATGAGCAGACAATTCCATGACATATTAAAAAAAAAGATGATTATCAGGCTAGAAAAATATTAAAGATAATTCTATTTTGACCTTTGCACAGTCAAAAATATAAAAATCAGATCTGAACATTGTTTTTGTTCTAGAATGGAATATATGTCATCCAAAAATCTGTCATCTCATGCCTTGGTATTTCTATAAAATTGTACTAGATAGAATCAGATGCATGAGTAGAGAGGTCACTCCTTTTTTATTAAAAAGAAAAAAGGAAAGAAAACACTACAATTGGGGCTACATTGTGATGCAGTACTAAAATGGGAAGCCATGTGAGTCTGACGCTCATGGGAAGTTTCCTGGTTTGCTTCCAGAGAATCAGGCACTTGAGTGCCCATGATCCTGAAGTTATATTATGGCATCAAGACTCAGTTGGGTTGCTCTTTTTCCCTCTCTCTCTTTATCTCTCTCTCTTTCTCTCCCTGTCTCTTTCTCTGGCTCTCTTGCTCATGAAAGAAATTGATGAAGATACTTTTAAAAAATTCAGAATCATAATGTATTTTTAGAAAATATAAAGGAAGAGTTACTGAGAATATGGTTTAAACTTCCTTGATAATTATGCTCAAACTTGTCCTCAGTTTTAAAAAGAAAAGTATAAGGTAATTGTTCATGGCTATTTAATCCATCTTCCCCATTCTTCAGTACAGGGAAGGAAAGCTGAGAAAAGAATAAATGACTTTCCAGTAGTTGGACAATAAATGAAGTAGTGTCAGACACAACTAATTTAGGTACTGTTTCTCAAATAATTTTTATCTAATGTGCTGTTTCTCAAATATCTTGAGCACTTTTGTGGATTCATATTATAAATAAAAAATATAGAGGTCACTCTACATCATAATAATTATACTTGTTATATGTACTATAGTAATGTTATTCATGGCATTTTTCTGTACTTATGGCTTAAAAGGATAGGACTTGGGCATAAAGAATGCATTTTATGAGAGATAAAGTCATATGAACATAAAATTTATACAATAATATTATAATCTTGTAAATTTTAATGGCTTTAAAGTCTAAGAATGAAGAGTGGAGGAAAATAGGAGAAGAAATGGTTAAGGAGTTTTGGAGACAGTTTCACCAAAAGGAAAGGAGACGAGACTCGTTCAGGAAATGACAATGCTTAGCAGAGCAAATTGTAGTTGGGAAGCCTAAGCTTATGGAACCACCATCTGGTGAGGGGCATCCTGGTTTGGAAGTCAGGAGCAGAGGTGAGCACACCTTCTTATCACAAGCCCACTTCTCATAACAAATTCACTTCTGCAGTCACAGCATTAACCCACTCATCAGGGCAAAGCTTCATGACCTAGTCACCTCCTAATGGTTTCATCCCTTAAGGTTTTCACACTGGAGATTACGTTTCCAATGCACACACTCAAAACACAGTAAATATAGATCAAGTCTTTAAATATGTAGTATTTAAGAATATAGTATAATGAGATGGGTTCAAGATATAAAATACTTCAGAATGTTGACATGAGATGTATAACAAAAGAGGAATTTACAGTGCAGACTGAGAAGTGGCCAGAGGTGTATAATGTAAATGTAAAAATAAAATTATCCCAGAAACCAAAAGAAAATATTTGAAAAGAGAAACTGGCCAGTCATGACAAATGTTGTCATGAAATAAAACTGAAGTCTGAAAAATGCTCCTTGAAGTCCCATATTAAGAAAAATTAGCAAGAATGAATATTTTTAGTAAGCCAATGATGAAAAACTTCAGATTAAAGCAAATCATTGAAGGGCCAGCAGGTGGCATGATAGTTAAGGTGCAGGACTCCCAGATGACTGACCATTGTTCGAGTACCAGACCTGGGAGCTTCCTTTCTCACTCTTTCTCTGTCTCTCTCAGGTGAGCACACATGGCTTGTAGGCAATTTAAAAATAACAATTATGATTAGTAAAATTAAATACATAAATCTTACAAAAAAGGCAAAAACAGATCACTGAATAACTGAATAAGACATACTGGATTCAGAAATACTGGATTCAGAAATATTGTTACATGCTATTCTTTTTTTTTTTTTTTTTTTTTTTTTTTTTTTTTTTTTTTTTTTTTTTTTTTTTTTTTTTTTTAGCTACTGGGTCTGGAACAAGAACTACATAGTGGATATGTGGGATCTACTTTTGCTATAGGGCAAATGTGCTCACCAGAAAGAGAGAGAAAGGAAGACAGAAAACGAGAAATAACCCCCAGGGGGGATGGCCACACCACAATCCCTTCTCCTCCATTCTCCTCTTAGGATCTTGGGCACGCACGCACACGCTCCCAGCATGAGTTTAAGCCACAGGGTCAGGACTTGAACCGCTGTAGACTACATAGGAGTCCAGTGACGTAGCCATTACGCCATCTGCTGGTCCCAATGCTATTCTTTTTTTTAAAAAAGAATTATTTATTTTTAATTTTATTTATTCAATTTATTTATTTTAATTTGACCAAAGAGCGACATGGAGAGAGAGAGAAAGTGAGAAAGCAAGCCAGCAAGCATGAGACTCAAACTATGGTAGGCCATGAGGGAGTGTCCAGTGCCTTAACCACCACACCACCTGCTGGTCCCTACAGACTATTCTTTCACAAAATTTTTGGAGGAAAATGAGGTGGCATGTAAAAAGAATTTAATGGGAAAGTGATTCATTTTTTGAATAGAAGAATTTTTGGCATTATTTTATGAAAAAAGGAAGAAATAAACCTAGAGGAAGACATTTGACAATATTTGATGATAAAGTACATTGAGTATTTGGAAAAGGGACAAGAGCTAAGCCAAAGATAACCAAAATTCTTCGATATATGTATAAATATCATTTTCCCTAACTTGGATTCATGTTATAGTGGTGATGATTCAGATAAAATCAAATTGAAAAATCAAAGGTAAACATATCTAACTTTAGAATATTGATAACCAATAGGTTTTATTACCTTTGTACAATTAGAAGCAAAGTCATATGAAAGAAAAAATAGATAAGGTAGAATAATTGAGAATAATTTAAAAAGTGAGCCACCATCACCCTATGAGCATGAGAATAATGTGTGGTTTTCCCCCAAGTCCATTGTGACCCTGTGGATGTGCACCTGTGGGTGAACAGATATGTTCTGTAACATAATTTAATGCTTTTAGGGCCAAGCCAATTAATAACAAATTTATATTATATTGGAAATAGAAATAGTTATCCACCATGCTTCATCCCAAATTAACAGAATAAAAATTAAATCTAAATTTCCTGGTAGCAAGCATAATTGAGTATTTATCTCATTTTCAATCCGATAATGCATCCTTAACCTAAGGGATGAATCAACCACCAAGCATTTTTTAAAGAGTGTAATATAGGACCATCGGATAGCATGATGGTTACATTGCTGGGTTCCCATGTAGTCAACTGTGGTTTGAGTCCTGGATCTGGAGGCTTAAAATTCATGCTGGGAGCATGTGGGTGCATGCCTAAACTCACGAGAGGAGAATGGAGGAGAAGGGATTGCAGCATGGCCATCTTCCCTAGGGGTGATTACTTGCTTTCTGTCTATCTGTCCCTGTCGCTCTGGTAAGCACACACACCCAATAGCAAAAAAAATCTCTAAAAAAACAAAAAAGTGAAATATGTGCATAAGACTAGTCTGGATGGAAGTATAGACACATTTTTGAAATTATTCCTAATTTCAAGATAATTGGATTGACTCTAAAGCAGTAAATAATACAAGAAGTGACAAATATATACATATTTCTTAAAATTCATAACTGCACTAATTATAAATTGGTATAGAAGTTAGATCAAGCCTGAATATTTAATTACTTATTAAGCTATAAATTATGACTTGAAACTTTTGACTTAAAGTATCTTAAATTATAGCTTAGGGGGAAAAAAATGCCCCAAATTATTTTTAACAATAGAAGGTAACACTTTTCAAGTGACAAATGAGAGGAATAAAACATTTATGGGTTGTCTGGATAATGTTGAAATAGGTAAAAGTTGATAAAATATTAAATAGATTTAATGCTTTATAAGAAAAAGAAGATAAGTAGGTAGATCAAAGTAGCAGATATTTGGAAAAAAATAACAAAACAAAAGAAAAATAGACACGCTTAGGTCTTATTAGCAACTCCTGTAGTTTAGAACTACAGACTATAGTTGGACTGAATGGGTGAATTTCCAGATATAGCTAGCCAAAATTATATTCATGATGACCTTTGAATATGAGCAGATATTACATTCCATATTACCACTCTTCCCACCAGAGAAAAGGTACAAAATGGAATAACTGTGAAATCAAAGTCTTAGGAAGCATTCAACAAATAATGAGACAACTCTCAGCGATGAAATGAAGAATGTAGAGCACTGTTTGGTGTGTGCCTCTCAGTAGCAGCCATTTAAGGGAAAGGGAACATGTGCGAGGGCATGAACATCCAGACTCAGACAGAAATAGTAAACCATTTTCACAACAGTAGAATATCCGAGCATATAAAACTGAAGAGTAGGGACCAGCAGATGGAATAATGGTTGCGTTGCTGAACTTCCACATGGTTGACCATGGCTCCAGTCTTGGATGGACCCAGAGGCTTGACATTTATGCTGGATGTGTGTGCGTGCCTGCCCAAGATCCTGAGAGGAGAATGGAGGAGAAAAGATTGCAGCACGATCATACACCCTAAGGGGTGATTTCTTGCTTTCTGTTTCTCTCTGTCTCTCCAGCAAGGGCATGCTCCCTATAGCAAAAATCTCTCAAAAAAAAAAAAAAAAAAAAAAAAAAAAAGAAAAGAAAGAAAGAAAAAAGAGGACTGAACAATAAGACTGATTAGATAAGAGTGAAAAATACAATGGACTTTGAAAGTCATAGAAGATTACATTTAAAGCACTTAAAATAAAGCCACTAAATTTGGGGGAGTAAGGAAGAATAAAGACAGTATTGACAAAATAATCTACCAAGTCCTAGGATAGGTGAACATTTAAAAGTAACTTAATCTGCAGGGATATTAAAGTATTTCTCAGGATAAATTAGATAGAGATGAAATTGCAAAGAAAGAAGTGGGAGGATGTTTTATGGCATACTGTACAAAAACAGGATACCCTACTTTTATGCTTTTGGAACAGAATTATGCCAAACCAATCATAAATCTGGAATTATAATAGATTATTGATGTATTTTTCAGCTGACTTTTAGGACTTTATAATAAAATGAGAAAAATAAATACACAAATTTTATGCTACCTTTAGGTATTGTTATTTGTCAAGATTCTCCAAAGAAACAGAATCAGTAAGGTATACTAAATACATCTGAAGACATTTACTACAGAAAGAGGTTCACACAATTACTAAGGCAATAAAGTTCCACAACAGATGATGTGTTATCTACAAGATGGAGACCCAGGGAAGCAAGTAGTGCGTTATAGTCTAAGATCAAAGAACCAGGGAAGCTGATGGTATAATCCCCAATCTGAGGACTGAGGCTGGAGAATTTGGTGGGTGGGAAAGACCACTGGTATAAATTCTATAGTCAGAAAATCAGGACCATTGATGTCCCAGTGCAGGAGAAAATGAATGGGTCAGCTAAGGAAACAGAGCAAATTCAACTTTTCTCTGCGTTTTTGTTCTATTCAGTCTCTCAATGGTTTAGATGATGCCTATCTACATTGGTGAGAGTGACTATTCTTTACTCACTCTGCTAATTGCATGCTAATCTCTTCTAGAAACAATCTTACAGACATTCTCAGAAACATGTTTTATCAGTTATCTTGGCATTTCTGAGCCTAGCCAAGTCAACATATAAAATTCTCACAATCTAGATATGCTAAAATAACAGATTTTCCTCAAGAAGTCTTTACTAAGTATGTATGTTGTTTTACTAACATAATCTTTATAAAATCAGACCTCTAATATACAATAAGACCAAATTACATTCTCAGCTTATCATATTTCAAGCACACAATAATATCACTATAATCTAATAACATCAGATGGGTCTTCAAGAATATGTCTTGCTCCTGACAGAAGCCTATGAATACAGACATAAAATTGGTTATGGGAAAAAATTGTGTCTCTACTCATTATTCATCTTTCCCCCTCAAATGGTCTTCAAAAAAAGCAATAAGATTTCAATTAATCAATTCTTATTTGTATTATAAAAGGAAATTTTCATAAAAATATTCAGCAAAGACAAACCTGATATTTAGGTTTTTCTCAGGTCAATATATTTTATGATAAGGGAGGCAAATATTAGCATTTTTCAGACACACGTAGGCAAAGTTGAAGAATTTCTTCTATTAATAGATACAGTACACCTAAGTGCAATATTTGACAAAAGTTGTCAAAAGGCCAGAGTGACTGTCTTGACAGAAGGAAAGGCAGGGCTGGAAGGGAAAAGTCATGGGTGACTACTCTGGTTTTGCTACTATGTGACATTCAATAACTCATTAGATCTTGCTTTCCTTGTCAATAAAATGATGGTTAAGGTAAAATACCATTCCTAGTATAATCACACTAGTAATAATAATCAGCAGAAATTGTGGTCCATCTAACATTATGAGCACTTACCATGAGGTAGATACTAGGTTAAGTTTTTGTTATCATTTTTGTTTCTTATTGTCAAAGGGTACATGCCCTTGTGGTCACTCTGCAATCTTTTTTCTTTCATGTCTCAGTTCTATCTATGGCATGAATGCACATGCACTGATACTGTTTTTCAAGATTCTAGGGTTGGGATTTGAATCACAGTAGGCCCTATGGGATCCAACTGCTTGCACAGCGCAAGGCTTAACCCTGCACTGTGGGGCTGGCTGACATTAAGTTTGCTACACACATTATTTTCATTAATCCTTATAATAACTAGAAAAGGAAGTTTTATTGTTTCCAACACATAGAAACAACTTTATAACTGACCTCTATTCTTAAGTTCCCAATCTAACACAGCTTAATGTTAAACTTCAGATGAGTAAACATAGCTTAGTAAATCAAACAACTTTTCTAATATGTCCTTGTTTATAAACACTGAAATAACTATGGATTGTTACCACCATCTGCCATATAATGACATTATATAAATAACACTGGAAAAATTATTAAGAAATGCTTTGTATACTATAAAATACATCAGAATCAGCAGATGACGTAGCAGTTACGTCACTGGACTCCCACATGGCTGACCACCATTCAAGTCCCAGACCTGGAAGCTTCTAACTCATGCTGGGCATGTGTGCATGTGTGCCCCAAATCCCAGAATAATGGAGGAGAAGGGATTGCTGTGTGGCCATCCCCCGCTTGGGAGAAGAGGAGGTGACTTCTCGCTTTCTATCTCTCTATCTATCCAGTGAGTACATGCACCCTAGAGCAAAAATATCTCCAAAAAAATGTTACAAATATAAGAAACAATTACTATAAAATTATCTTATTTTACTGTATTGTAAATATCTTATGGGAAATTTTGAAGCTAGGCATTTTTATGTTATCACATTGCATTATAGGTACTGACTAAATCTATTTTAAATGATGAAAAAGAGTGCTGGACAGTGGTGCAGCAGTAAATTGCAATGCTCTACGAGATAGACAGTCATGGGAAGGTTCAAGGTTCACATCTGGAGGCCTCTCCGAGAATGCCAGGCTGGCATGTGCCCATGATTCAGGCTGGCTGAAGGCTGGGGTGGATTGCAGCATTGAGAACTTGTGGGAATGCTCTCTCTTGGTCTCTCTTGCTTATGGAAAAAATCAATACATTAACTTTTAAATAAAGGAAAAAAGGAAGATTGAAAGGACAGAGCAGAGCATATTGACATAAAGCAGATTTATGAAGAAAGTAGGGAATACTTATAAAGTTGAACCACACTAGACTGACAATATTGTAAGACAAAATGGTTGAAATATTTAAATTCATGTGTCAGCTAATGCAAATAACACAACAAATTGAACTCAGATTTTTATACTCAAGTTTTTATTTGAAGTTTGATAAACGGTCTCGTTTAAGGACAAGTGTATTTTGTCTTGTTGTGTTATAGTCAATGATAAATGTTGGAGCAACTATATTGTTCCATGTAACACCTCAGAACACTGTCACTTAAAACAATAATATATTATTTCTCACAATTTTGCCTTGGTCTCAGAATTTCCATTTTTTTTTAAAAAAAACTTCTGACTAAAAACTGAACAGTTCCTGCATTAGTTCATTATTATTATTATTATTATTATTTTAAAAATTTTTGCTATAGGTCACATGTACTCACCAGTGAGACAGAGACAGAAAGCAAGAAATCACCCCCTAGGGGAGATGATCACACTGCAATCTCTTCTCCATTCTCCTCCTTGGATCTTGGGCATGTGCACACACACATGCCCAGAGTGAGTATCAGATCTCCAGTCTGGGACTTTTACCATGGTTGGCCACGTAGAAGTCCAGTGTCTTAACCGCTGTGTCACCTGCTCGCCTATAGTTCATCATTTTTGATGCCCAGAAGAAAAAAATAATAAAGACAGTTAAAGCTTACTAAAAGAAAAAATAATAAAGACATTTAAAGCTTTCAGCATCTTCCTGAAATTCTCTTAAACCAAATACAAAAGTTTCTTTCACATATTTTGTATTTTTTAGCTACTATTGGTAACATATTGCCATTATGTCCTTCTAGATTAAATAGATTTCCCTTTTCTCTGACCTCAGTAGTTTTTCCATTGCCCTCTGACCTCTACTTGTAATCTCCTTATTATCCCCTTATCTCCATTCCTGAACAGCCCTAAAGCCAATGCCATGGGTTTAGATTTTTTAAATGGCAGCATGCTCATCCTGATTTGGGGCATTTCAGTCTTCCATGTCTATTAATAAACCATCTAATATCCATACTGATTGGATAGCAATTTATTTTTCTTCTGCAGACGGTCTGGTTGTTCCTCTGCTGGTTTCTCCCAGACTCCCTCATGTGGCTGCATTCTTCAGAAGGTTTAAGGAGGCTCTACTTACATACCTGCCTTCCAGTCCTTCTCTCTGCTGGGTTGTCTTGATTTTTCCTCACATGCAATTGAAGATATTATCGTTTTGCTCTCTTCTCTTTCACTGACATCAGAACAAAGGCCTATGGCCCTTTAATTCATCCATAATGCAAAGTACTAAATGATTTCTCTCCATAAATCTCAGAGGGGATAATACTGTTTCCCAGGAGTAACTTTGAATATACATGAAATCATTCATGTCTTCCGATAGAGACATTCCTGAAAATTTTCATATAGTGGCACATATTTTTTAAAGACACATTACTTTCCTCATACTCACCTTCAAGTTTTATTTATGCTTTGTACTGACAGTTTTTATTGTCAGTTTTTTGCAGCATAAATTATGTCCAATAAAATTTAACAATCTACCATTTGGTTAGTTTTACATAGACAACAATAAGATCATGAATGAACATAGCCATCCCTCACTCACATGTGTCTTTCCCCACCTCTGGTCTCTGATAACCACTGATCAACTGTTTGTCACTTCAGTCATAGTATTTTTTTTATTCTTTGAGAGGTTTTTGCTATAGGGCGCGTGCGCTCGCCAGACAGACAGAGAGAGACATAGAGACAGAAAGCGAGAAATCACCCCCCAGGGGGAATGGTCACGCCGCAATCCCTTCTCCTCCATTCTCTTCTTGGGATCTTGGGCACGCACGCACACACGCCCGGCGTGAGTTTTAAGCCACCGGGTCCGGGACGTGAACCACGGTCGACTACGTGGGAGTCCAGCAACATAGTCATTATGCTAACTGCTGGTTCCCAAGTCTTGGCTATTCTGTTCTGATTGCCTAAAAGGCCTTTTCACTGGGATAGCAGGTGATGTAGTGGTTAAGGTGCTGGATTCCCACATGGTTGACTATGATTCTAGTCCTAGACCTAGACCTAGTGGCTTGAAAATCACCTGGTACGTGTGCATGCATGCCCAAAATCCCAAGAGAAGACTGGAGGAGAAAGGATTGCAGCATAGAAGCATAGACATCCCCTCCTAGGGGGTGATTTCTCATTTTCCTTTCTCTGTCTCTCCAGTGAGTACATGTGTTCTATGACAAAAACCAAAAAATAAAGAAAGAAAGAAAGAAAATAATTAATTAATTAATTAACAAAAATCAAAATAAGAGAGAGAGAAACCTTTTTTCTAATTATTACTTGTGAAATTGCTAACCATCTTAACACAATTCAATGCTAAAGACTCTCTTTAGTTAATCCCTTTCTGATTCTATTTTCTAAATACAACTGCATGTAATTTCTACTTTTATTGAACTATTACAGAATTTTAAAAACTATTATTTTGCACAACTCACTCTGTTTAGAGTTAGTTATGAATGTTTTTTAAGTCCTTTATATGATATGCAAAATCATTAAGAATATGGTTTGGGTTTCGTTTGCCATATTTCCCAGTAAAGCACACAAGTACTGCTTTGTAAAAACACTCCAGATTATTCTCCAGGGAACACTGATGGGTTCAACCTCTGCAGTGTGTAATGGAAAGCTGCTGCTTGGCAGATTAAAGGCACGGAAGAGGCCCAGGCTAGACTTCAGCCCACTCTGAAAGCCAGGTACATGGTATACACTTGGATTCTTGCCAGCCCAGATATTTTGGAGGCTAAGGCAGGAGGATTGAAACACAGTGAGATACTGTATAAAACAAACAAACAATTAAAAAAAAAAAAACAGAAAATAACTACAACCACAACCAAAAAAAAAAAAAACTCACAAAAATTTGGTTGTAAAAAAATTAACAGCAATCTATTATCTATTGTATGAATGAGTAAGATATAACTGGTTCTAATATGGTTCCATATTTGAGAACATTAATAAACTTTTTAAAAAATTAATGACATCTACAATACTTTAGAATAATAATAACTTTAATGAGCAAGGAGGAAATGGAAACTGTAAATTCTAAATACTTGAAATAAGAACAACTACAAAAAATGGAATGCCCAATCTCATAAAAACAGCTTTTCTGTTCTTTGTGGGTTATTATATGTTCAAATTACACAGTAGAAACCAGGATTATGAGTTTTTCGTTTTACAGATAGTATTAAGCTAATTCTCAAGCCCTTATTCAGTTACCTATTATAGTAATTTGCATGAATAATTTAGTGTATAGTAACTTGATCGTGAATAACATAGTCTGTGTAAACTTTTCTCATAACTACAAAGCTAAATTCAAATTTAGGATAACTATCTCTAAAAGTTCTGATTCAAAATTGCAATTCAACAGTAGAAGAAACAGAAAATAGTGATTTTCAAATGCTATTGAGATAATCCAGTGTGGTTCTTAAAATTTTAATAATGTTATGCTAGAATTTGTTTGGTCATTTAAGATAACTATTCTTTTTTTTTTTTTTCTTTCTTTCTTTGGAGAGATTTTGCTCTAAGGCATGTGTACTTGCCAAAAAAAACTGAGAGAGACAGAGAGAAAGAAAGTGAGAAATCACCCACCAAGGACGATGGCAATGCCACAATCCCTTCTCCTCCATTGTCTTCACGGGATCTTGGGCATGCATGCACACACACTTAGCATGCGTTTTAAGCTGCTGAGCCTGGACTCAAACCACAGTTGACTACGTGAGTGTCCAGCAATGTAATCATTATGCCATCTGCTGGTCTCAATATGACTATTCTTGGCAGTTTACAAAATGTGAAAATGAAGATTATTTTAAAAATAATAAAACAATCAACTACCCTAAGCTATTTAGGTATTTTATCTCCTAGCGATTTGAACATAGTTCAGAAGGTCTCTTTTCCTAATCTGTGATGCCCAATAATTGTTGGATATCAAAAGCAGCTATGTAAATAACCAGAACAAAAATTGTTGTAAATAATTATGATGGGACCAGCAGATGACGTAGCAGTTACTTCGCTCGATTCCCACATGGCTGACCATGTTTCGAGTCCCAGACCCAGTGTCTTGAAATTCATGCGGTACAAGCATGCCCAAGAACCCAGGAGAAGAATGGGGAAAAGATTGTGGTATGTCCATACCCTGGGAAGGTGATTTCTCACTTTCCCTCTCACTGTGTCTGTCAGTCTCTCTCTGGTGAACACACATGCCCTAAGGCAAAAACATCAAATAATAATAATTATGATAGGTCAGAATTTATAAAGTTATTAATGTCAGAAAAACTACAAGATAGTACTCATTTTATAGGATGGCACAGACAGAACAGAATAGAGGAAAGTGATACAAATTTCCTACATGTCAAATATCCTAATAAATACTAGCATCCTTTAATACATAAAAGTGGTATAGTTTTGATGTCCTCCCAATTTACGTGCTGCGATTTGATTGTATCGTAAAGGCATTAAGCAAAAACTTAATCCCTTCATGGTGTTCCAGCACAAGGCCTTGGGTATGACAATGAAGCTCCTTTGATTGAGTTCTGGTGGATTTCTAAAAAGAAACAGGAGAATAGAACAAGCAGAAACTTAACTTAAGGACAGCCACTGTACTCAATATCCTGTCCTCTGCCATAGTGTAATCTCACCAGAAGTTGGCTAATGGGCCTTGGACCATGAACTCATGAGTTGAATAAACCCCTGTTCTTCTGAATCACCCAGTTTCAGACATTTCTGTTGGCAACAGAATTGTGGATTAATATAAAAAGTAATAGACACTGGGGGCCAGCAGGTGGTGTGGTGGTTAAGGGCACTGGACTCCCACATGGCTGACCATGGTTCAAGTATCAGACTTGGCAGCTTGCTTTCTCACTCACTTTCTCTCTCTCTGTCTTTCTCTAGTAAAATATAAAAAATAAAATAAAATAAAAATAAATAAAGTTAAATAAAAATAATTCTTTTTAAAAAGAAAAAAGTAGTAGACATTATTTAAAGGAAAAACTGTCCATATTTTAAGTTTTAGTAATATGTGTAGGCAGTTACTATGTGTATTTTTGTTTAATTAGTATGAAAAGTTATATCTTTATTTTTAAATTTCTGGATCAGAGATCTGGGCATTATCTCTATCAAATGACTTCTTTCTTCATCTGAAAAATGGTATGAAACTATTGCTAAATGCAGATTGAAAGAACATCTGTGGGTCTTATAGCAAAAGATAATGATGTGTACCAAAAAACATTACCCAGTTAATAGTTTTATATAATCTGATTTCTTGATATTCTTCCAAAATTCACAAAGAAACAAATGTTTCTACCCATAAACACATTAGGTTTTTCCTGTCCTTTCTTTTCATAACAAATAGTAGACAGAAACAGTGCTTTACTTCAGTTACAATAATAAGACCCAAAATTTCTACCTCTGAAATTGTTTGAACATGAATCATGGTCGATGAATATGAAAAATGCTAAATAATCAGTAACAATATGATTGATAAATAGTTTCACATATCTGTAGTGTTATCAAGTAATGCTTTGGAACATTTGAAACAATTGATACATAATATTAATTATGTTTTAGAACCTTTTATAATAACTCTGCAATGTTCCAATACTCTATATTGTTCAATTTATTTACTTTCCTTGGTTTAGTACAAATATCTTAAGTGTCCATGCTTCAAAAATATCTTATAATTTCCTTAGAGTAGCCAGGTTTTGTTTATTAGGTACAATTGAAGCCTAAATATCTCCTATTTATGCCATCAATTACTTTCCAGGGCATAGTCTCTGGATATGCACATTCCATTATCTACCAGATGAAAATCATAAGAACTAAACTTAATTACTTATTATGATATGCACTTATTACTTAGGTAATAAAAATAATATGTTTTTAAATTATATATAAATAAGTAAGCCCTTATTATACAAAAAGTTGTGATAAGAAAGGAAAAAAGAGAATGAAATATCAAAATTTATCAGATATTATTTTACCATCTTTTATTAATGTTTGTAAAAATATTTAAATTTAGTTTTAAAATGTCATGAGATTTAGCGCACATTTTATTACACCTGTGACTATTTCTGCCCCAAAAATGAGCACTTCTAAGGAGCTTTATAAAGTCAGAAGTGGGACCAGCAGATGATGTAATGGTTAAGTTGCTGGACTCCCACGTAGTTGACCATGGTTCGAGTCCCAAACCCAGCAGCTTAAAATTCACATCAGGCGTGTGTGCATGTGTGTCCAAAATCCCACGAGTAGAGTGGAGGAGAAGGTATTGCAGTGTGACCATCCCCCCTAGGGGGTGATTTTTCACTTTCTGTATCTCTGTCCTTCGCTATCTCTCTGGTGCGTGCACATGCCCTATAACAAAATAAATAAATAAATAAATAAAACAAAAAAGCTCTCTCTCAAAGACTCAGAAGTAAGCTAAAAATAGGTGTACATTTTAAATATATTTATACATGTTATATATTTTAATAGATTAAATTTGATTTGGCAAGTTCAGCATAGGACAGATGGGCTCAACCTCTAGCACTATTTTTTTGTTTCCCTTTCGGGAAAATTTCATGTTAATGAGAAAGTTCCTTAGATAGTAAAGACGGTTCTCACATATCTCAATATCTTCTCATAATGTCTTAAATAACTATAGCATTATTGCCATAGTAAGAAATTGTAATTTGTACATTATTATTAATCTACTTATTTTCATGCAGAGTTCTCCATTTTTTTTCCACCGCAGTGGTTAGCCAGGGATTTTGGTTTGAAGGATGTGTGTAAAACTTAAGAAACATTATTTCTAGGTGTGTCCTAAGTGTGTTGCTAGACACAACATGGGGATAAGTAGGCTGAGAGATGAAGATGTACCTTCAAGGTAGACAGGCACTATCCAGTTGACTGGGAGTGTGGGAGAGACAAAGAGAGGAAATGCTTCTGTTTCTTCTCCACCCTTCTCCACTTTTCCTTCCAGAACATGCTACATATTCTACTACTACAAATCTGTCTGCTCCATTTCTGATCTTCTACTCAGTCCTTGGCTGCATTTTGTGTCTACAGATTGTTGGCCCCTTCTAGACAGATTCTGAATTATTTAAACTTTTGACTTTTGGCTCGTGTCTCTGGCCACCCTGAAGCCTTCTTTAGGCCATGGTCTGAAAGTGCACCAACTTCCCTACCTTAGGGTCTTAAGGTTATTTTTCCAGCTTGTAGACAGCCTATTATGTTGCTTCTCCACTTTCTCTGCCAATAATAATTACCTTTTTTAAAAAACTTATGCTTTTGGTTCTGTTTTTCTGGAGACCTCTGACTAGTACACTATTAATTCCTTTTTTTCCTGTTCTAATATCCCATTTGAATTATCACATTGCATTTAGTATCCCAATCTCTTTTATTTATGACAATTTTAAAACATTTCTTTGTTTCATGACCTTTAGAGTACCAACTAGATTTTTTTTTAGAATGCTCCTCAATTTGTGTTTACCTATTTTTGGTTTCTTATTGCACTATGCTTATTGATTTGGAGAAAACATACTAAGGAAATACCAAATATTGAGGTATGTGATAGCAACATAAATTATTAATGGTGGGCCAGCTAGGTGACATAGTGGTTAAGGCACTGGATCCCACATGGCTAACTGCATGTTTCAAATCCCAGACCCAGCAGCTTGAAAGATGCACTGGGTGCATGTGCATGTGTGCCCAAAATCCAGAGAGGAAAATGGAGAAGAGATTGTGGTATGGTCTTTCCCTCCAGAGGTGCTTTCTCACTTTCCCACACTCTCTCTGTCTCTGTCCCACAATCACATATGCCCTATTGCAAAACTAAAAACAAGTAAACAAAATCAACATAACTTATTACTGGTATTGGTAACTGTGATACTTAAGATAATTTCTGCTAGGTTACTCTATACTTAAATCTATGTTTTTCCTTATCTATGCTCTATTCTTCTGAGTAAAGAAAGTAAGTTCAGCTCATGCTCAAGGTGAAAGAAATTATATTCCACCTCAGGAGGAGAGAGCTTCTATATATATCATTTAAAAGTTTCCGTTAAGGAAGAGTTGTCCACTTGTACCCTTTATTGGTTGGTTGATTGATTCATTTATTTAGATAAGTATATACTGCCATGCATTATTTATTTTATACTTTGGGCTATAAATGAACACTGCATTTTGTATTTTGTTGCTCAAATTTTTCTAGCTTTGGTTATTGGGACAGCTTTCAGGTTTGTTCCTATGTCCTCTTGTGTGACCTAAGCTTTTATTTTATTTTACTTTTGTAATTTTTACTTTCTGGTATGCAATGCTAGAAGTTTATTTACCTCAGCCCTAGAGTCAACCATTATTCTTAGATCTGGCTCTGTTTTCTTATATTAAGTCATTTATCCACTTCATATCATCATTACCTTCTATTGTAAATGAAAATAGTCTCATAAAATACAATGGTCTTTATATGTACTTAGATCATATAGCAGTAAGAGAAATCCAAGGGCCAGCAAGTGACGTAGTGATTAGGATACTGGACTCCCACATGGTTGACCTTGGTTTGAGTCCTGGACCCTTGAAGTTTGAAACTCATGCCAGGTGCATGTGCGTGTGTGCCCAAAATCCCAAAAGGGAAATGGAGGATAAGGGATTGCAGTGTAGCCTTCCCCCCTCAAGGGTGATTTCTCACTCTCTCTTGCTCTGTCTCTCTCTGTCTTTGGTGATCACACATGCACTATAGCAAAAATCTCTCTCAAAAAAAAAATCTAGTAAAACATATTTGTATATTAGTAATCTCTCCTCAAAATAGTACAAATGCCCACATAAAACAGTGTTGTTAATATTTTTTAGATGGGTCACTCATGCTAAATCTTATTCATGGATATTCTGTAAGGATATGCACAAACTGATGCATAACATCCTTTGTACCACAAAAGCTCACTGATTACAATTTTTTTTTCTAGAATTGGTAAGCAGTCTGTCCAATTTTATGTAAGATAACTTTACATCACCAATGCAAGTTTTACCCATGTCAATTTGTGACTTGAAAAATTTGCGTAATTTCTGTGGATTTTGGTTTACCCGTTAAAATGGGGCTAACAATCCATACCTCATAAAAATGCTGCAAAGTTTAACTGAGGAAGACTTTGAAGATTGCTTTGAGGAGGTGCTGCCACATGGGGATACCCAGGGGACTGGGCATTGTCATTGCTATCTTCTAATGGCATACCAAATCCCACTTTTAGTTTTAAAAATAATTTACTTAAGGTTTTGTTTACTCTCTCATTTGTGAGATGCAATTTATTTGGGTAAATCTGAAACCAGATATTAGATATCCATTTTTCAAAAATCCAACTTCAGTATTGTTACAGGACTAGAAAATCAACTTGTGGTTCTAAAATCTATTCCATGTGCATTGGTGTGTGGTCTCACATTGAATCCCATTGACCATGGTTCTCCAGATACTTTGCATCTTATTATTTCTCACATCTAGTTTTTGGATTTGCATTTGCTCAGGTTGAGTTACAATCATTCCCTTTGTGAGTTCTATTGAGTTTTGTTTCTGCTTCCTAAAATAAAAACTATGAAAAAGACCTATCTTGTTTTCTCAGTGTAAGTATTTCATAAACAATTATGTTTTTTAATTTAATACTTTCATTTTATAATAATATTTTGACTTCATTCTATAAGCCACATGATGACTTTTTAGAAGGGTGCCATTTAATTATAGAACCAGCACAGAATTAGAAAACTTAGCGACGGCTACTTTAAGAAATCAAAATCTCACTTATTTTGAAATTGATATATGTTATTTCAGAAATAATAAACTGACTCTCTGTGATATTTAATTTTATGTGTCCAGCCAGTCAGTGGCATAAGGTTTAAGGCAGCTGGGTCCCACATGGGCTTATGTGTAGTTTGAATCCTGGACCCAGCAGCTTCAAAAAAAAAAAAAAAAAAAAAAAAAAAAAAAAAAAAAAAACTCCAGCCACACACCTGTTGTATGCATGCTCAAAATTTCAAGAGGATAATGGAGGAGAAGCCCTTTCTACACTCAAGCCTACTGGCATTCAGACTGGAACTCAACATTGGCAAGCCTAGTGCTTTGACCTTCAGACTTGGACTGAAACTATGCCATCAACTCTTCTGAGTTTCTGGCTTCCTGACTGGACATCTTGGAATTTGTCCACCTCCATAACTGTACAAGCAATCCATTACAAGAAATCCCTTTCCATCGATATAGACATCTTATATATTTTGTCTTTTTGGAAAACCCTAAGTAATCCACTATTAAAATCATTAATATCTAAATATATTCTGATTATTATGATCACATTCATTCTAAATGGGCATCAAAACTAAATAAGTAGAACTCTACAGTATATTAGTATCTATAATCACTAAGTTAGGCAATTAAATCATATAAAGTCATCCATATCCAGGAATTCTATATTACCTATCATTCCAAAAATAAACACAAAGTATTTTCACATTAACTATGAAGGAAGTGCACATAAGTTGAATATATAAGGCAAATCTCTATGTATATGGAACCACACAGAACATCAAAATTCTAACTCAATGATTCATTATCAGTTGGTGCTCAAAAATTGGACTTCAGAACAGGTAATCAAATAAGAATAAAATTATGTAAATGTGGTGAAGTAAATGAATTTTTTTTGAGAGGTTTTTGCTATTGGGCGCATGCGCTCGCCAGACAGGCAGAGAGAGACAGATAGATAGAAAGTGAGAAATCACCCCCTAGGGGGGATGGCCACGCCACAATCCCTTTTCCTCCATTCTCCTCTTGGGATCTTGGGCACGCATGTACACACGCCCGGCGTGAGTTTAAGCCACTAGGTCTGGGACGCGAACCGCGGTTGACTATATGGGAGTCCAGCGACACAGCCATTACGCTAACTGCTGGTCCCAATGAAATATTTTAAATTTAGGATAATTATTAAGTTCTAGGATATAAATACTATTATACAGAAATATTTCTGGTAGTGTCATGCACTGATGGAAGATTAACTGAAAAACAGTATTTCATTGTTCTTTTGTTTTTGTTTTTGTTTTTTGAGATTTTTGCTATAGGGTGTGTGCGCTCGCCAGAGAGACAGAAAGCGAGAAATCACCCCCCAGGGGGGATGGCCACTCTTCAATCCCTTCTCCTCCGTTCTCCTCTCAGGATCTTGGGCACGCATGCACACGAGCCCGGTGTGAGTTTAAGCTGCTGGGTCCGGGACTCGAACCACGGTCGACTATGTGGGAGTCCAGTGACATAGCCATTACGCTAACTGCTGGTCCCCTTTTTTTTTGCTTTGTTTTTTTGTTTACTTGAAAATCAGTATTTCATTCTGGAAACAACTGCCAACGGTTTTCTTACATCATAAAATGGTCTAAATATGGCTTATATTATGTTCATATAATAAAAGGCAACTTTAACACTGAATAATTTTACTAGTTCTTCATCTTTTAGGTGAATAGTGGATTTTTTCTAGTTCATGTTGACTCTTGGCAAAATAAAGGAAAGTTGAACAAATATTTTATTTCCATCTTCCACCATAGCGGTAAACACAATTTTTATCTACATAAAGATTTTCAAATACATTGTATTATGTCTTCCAAGTTGTTTTTATCCAATTTCATTTTTACTGCCAATAAATAAGCTGGACATATCTCTCCTATTTCTAAAAGCAATAGTTCTTTTATGAGATATGACTAGATCCACACCAACTTTGATTCATTGTTATATAAGAAGGAGCATTTGTGCCAGGTAGATGGAACTCCTCAGAAGCAAGGAACGTACTTTCATTTCAATTTTGTTAATTCACTTTCTGAAATACAGCCATAGCAACATCATCGTTATTAACATCATCTGTGATACGCAGCCTTCGAAATGGACTTCACTCTTGTGTTTGAATTCTCATCTCATTTGGCCTCATTTAACAACAAGGATTTGTTGTTAAAATGTTATTCAAAACAAAAAAACTGTTTTCACTTCCACACCCTCCTGATTTCCTGCCTTTTTTAGCCTTTTTCTTTCTGCAGAGTTCTTAAGTGGAGGTCTCCCAATTCTAAGATATTTCAGTGATTTCCAACCTGTCTTCTAGAAGACATCTTATTTGTGAAGATATGGGATTTGCAAATCCATTTATTAAGTTATATATATATATATATATATATATATATATATATATATGTCTTACACCTATATCTTTCTTTATGAATTCCAAATTTTAGCCAAAAATATAAAAGTGTAAGCAGTGACTAAACTACATTGAGATATATCAATTAGTTGCATAATTATGATTTTAATATGTTTGAGTATTACATGATATTTTTGCTCTCTGTCATTCTTAGTTCCTGTCTATGGTCACTCTCATAGTTAAACTCCTCATATAAAAATATCTGACCAGCTAGTTCGTGTTCATGTACAGATTGTCGAGTATTTGTCAATCATTCTTTTATCAATGATAAATAGTGGTTTCCTTCAACATGAACAAAACGTTACTACCAGTGATCTAATTACAGTTATAAACAGATGTTTCAGCTAACCTACACAGTTATATGTGTAAGAAATTAACATATTTCAACAAACTTTAAAAAATCTAAAATCTCCTAAGAATTCTGTGCAAGGTTAATTGGAAAAGATCTGGATTAAGTTCTGGCGATGCCTGGGTAACACTGGCTGGCTCCCAAGGAAAACACCATAAGGTAGCAGTTCCTAGGTGAATTTACCATAGTTCAACCTCAGGTCATGCAGTTTGTGAACTGAGAAAACTGATTTAACATCATATGAGATGTAACTTTGCTGAAGGGCAGATTTATTAACTTCTCTCACAGAGACGAATGTACAAAGGCCAGAATATCAATATATTAATTTACATTTAGAATTATAAATTCTAAGGAGCAGTTGTAGATGCTGGAGTTTTCCAATCAATGTATTCTCTCTCTGTGGACAAGATAGATGGGGGATGAAAATTTAATAGACAGGTTGCTTAGTGAGCCAACATCCAGAATAGAAGGATTAATTTTCATTTTAATGTTTAATGCCACTAGCTAAAGATAGTCTTCTGTGTTTATCGCCACAATAGAGATACACTTGCCTGCTGAAAGTAAAATATTTGGACCAAGATGTCTCTTCTCTGCATAATAATTAGTTGAGAGCGTCTTTTTTTTTTTTTCTTAAGAATTATTTTATTTTACTTTATTTATTTATTTATTTATTTATTTTAATTTGACCAGAGAGGGACAGAGCAAGAGAGAGAGAAAGAGTAACAGAGAGAGTGAGAAAGTAAGTCACCAGATCCAGGGCTCAAACCAGGGTCAGCCATGTGGGAGTCCAGGACCTTTAACCACCACCTGCTGGCCCCAATTGAGAGCTTCTTAATGTTCCGCTCTCTTTTCTCTGTACTTCCATTGTTCACCAATTCACCACTTTTTTTTTTTATTTCCAACCTTTCTGTATTTATTTATTTTCCTCAAGAGAGGGAGAGGGAGACAAACACACACACACACACACACACACAGAATGAAAGAGCGAAAGAGACAGTCACCCTAAACAGAGACTTAATACCATGCTCCATGATCCTCTCTCAAGCCTCAGCCTGTCAGAATTATGGACATGCTTATGCCCACCCAGCAGGCACAGGGAAATACTGGGACATGAACCCAGAACCTTCACATAGGGCATCACCATCTGTTGTGTTACTGGGGCACCACTGAGCTGGCACTCCCCCACCCCACCCTTTTTGATTGATATTTTTTCTTTAGAAACATCTAGGAAGCATAGAACCCCATAGGAAAATTTTTGCATTATACTGACTATATCATTTATATACTGATTAATTATTAAATTCTAAGAAGATTATTTGACTTATCTTATTTTAGAATTCTTAAGTCCCTATTGATTTTCAGGCTATGTTTGAATAAAGGGCAACTATGTTTTCATCTACTTCCTAGCCCTCTGAGTCTTAAGTGAATATAAATACAGAAGCAATCCCTCCTGAGTTTCAAGTCATATATTTCCCTGTACCAGCATCATGCCTACATGGCTGTTAGATAAATCATTTAAATTTAAAATACTCAGAATTAAATTTTTTCTCCTCCCAATAAAAGTTATTTAATTTTTCTGATTCCCTTAAATATTCTCCTGCGTTCTTTCCCTATGTTGATAGAAAAAAAAGATAAGATCGTCATTAACAATTATAGTTGTGACATTAAAATTTTCGTTAACAGCTATATTTGTAACACTCTGTTGTTTATTCTACAGAATTTCTCTTTAATGTCATAAACTTAAGTCAATGAAGACAGCGAGAAGTTTAGAAAATTGTCCAAGGAAATACACCCTTGCAGTTGGTTGAATAGTATTTTAAGACCATTTTTTCAGATTCTAAAGATATTATTCTTTTAGTGCACAGTTCCCTCCAGCATTGTCACTACCTAGCCTACCATCCAAATTAGATTCTTTAGAACTATTCACAGCTGCCCATTTTCTCTCATTGCCATTATTTTTCCTTCCTTCCTTCCTTCCTTCCTTCCTTCCTTCCTTCCTTCCTTCCTTCCTTCCTTTCTTTCTTTCTTTCTTTCTTTCTTTCTTCTCTTCTTCTTCCTCTTCATCTAATTCTTATTCTTTCATGAAAGAGAGAAAGAGTGAGACAGAGAGAGTCTGGCATTTTTTATATTTTGTAATTCTTCCAGTCCAGCATCTCAGTTAGCTAGGTCCACAGATGTGGATCACCTTGTCTAGCTAAAACTAAACTTAGGCCTTCCATGTGACCACAGCCATGGCACAGTTGCTATCTTCTGCTTGTACTACTGAAACTAGGTCTCACCTTTATCATTTCAATCTTAAACTCTGTTAGGTAGAAGGACTAGGTTTAAGTAATCTGTTTTAATTTTTTCTTAACCATGCACCTGTCTGTCTCCTTCAGCATTGTCTTAATATTCCATCATAGTTTACTTAGACTCTAATATTAATATCTTATCTTCTGTCATTTTTTGCACTCTATACGTTGCCTTCTATAATATTCTTATACTGATCCATTTTTAATTTAAATCTGATCTTGTTGTAGTCCTCCTAAGCTTTCAAAGGGATTAACGTTGCTCTTTGTGTCCATTTAGATTGCTATAAGAAAATACGCAACAGCAGATCTCTCGCTCGGAAATGTATTTTTCTCCTAAGTCTCCAAGTTGGAAAGTCCAATATCAAAGTGCTGGCAGGTTTGGTCTGGTGAAGCCTGTTTTTCATAGACGGCACTGTGTAGATGTTCTTAACATGGCAGAAGGGACAGATGAGTACGAAGGGAATGAACATTGTATCCTCACATGGAGAAAGAGTGAAAATAGTAAATCCACTTTTTCAGGTCTTTTGTAAGGATCCTAGTCTCATTTGTGAGGGCTTAACTCTTAAGCCTTGAGTACCTTCTAAAGGCCCCACCTCTTAATACAATTACATTGCTGATTGAACCTTAACATATGTGACTGGTAGTTAAGGCAGCCAAATCCCACATGGCAAACCACGTGGTTCAAGTTCTGATCTCCTGGCTGGAAAAACACAACAGGAGCATGTGCATGCATGCCCCAAATCCCCACAGGGTAGAGAAATGGAGCAGAAGTCATGTTAGCATGACCTTGCCCCATTGAGGAGTGCTTTCTTCCTCTTCTTTCTCTGCTGAGCACATATGCCCTCTGGCAAAATTTTAAAAAATAAATAAAGGGGCTAGCAGGTGACATAGTGGATAAGGTACTGGACTTCCACATGGCAGACCATGTCCAAGTTCAGGACTTGGCAGCTTAAAACGTACACCAGTACAAGGGCGTGAATGCCCAAAATCCTGAGAGGAAAATGAAGAAGGAATTGCAGTGTAGCCATCTTCCCTGGTGGTTTTGTTCTCACTTTCTCTTTCTCTGTCTCTTTTTGTCTTTCTGGCAAACACATGCACCCTATAACAAAAAAGAAAAAAAAAAAAGGAAAAGGAAAAAAGAAAAAAAAAAGAAATCTCTAAAACAAATTAATATAAATAAATAACTTTTGGGCAAGAATTTCAGACTATATCTCCCATGGATTAGGAATTTATGGTGGCATATATATTACTTTATTTTCTCCTATTTATGACAGTGTCTACCACACTCCTTTCATCCATTTATTCTATTTTCTAGGTCCAAATTATCTTTAATAAATACAAACTTCATATACCTGCTTCTCCCCCTACTACCACAATCTTTTTTCTATTTCAAAAATATCAATTACTCATAATCAAAATGTATTTAATGAGTCATTTTTATGTGTTATTTATTTTGCTAAGAGTTTTACATGGGTTTTTGTATTTTACTCTCAAGGAACCCTGTGTTTATATGTTTATTATTCTCATTTTACAGATTCGGAATTTATGATTCAAGTGGATAATTTGCCTGAAGTCTCACAACTGCTAACATATACAACTCTGATATGAATCCAGGCATGAGTCCATAATTTCAAACAGAAGATAAAATATAATGTGTATATATAATCACTTTAAGATAGAAAATGTATAGGAATTAAATATTGGAACTTTAGTATTATCAATAAAATTGTAGATAAAATGAAAGAGTAGGAAGCCAGTAGGTGGTCTGGTGGTTAAGGCACTGGATTCCCATATGGCTGACCATGATTCAAGTCCTGGACCCAGTGGCTTGAAAATCACACTGAGTGCATATGCATGCATGCCCAAAATCCTAAGAGGAGAATGGAAGAGAAGGGATTGTGGCATGGCTTTCCTCTAAGGGGTGATTTCTCACTTTCCCTCTCTCTCTCTGGCAAGCACATGTACCGTACAGCAAAAACAAACAAAAAGTAATGGGTCAAAATGAAAAATGCTAAATATGTGAATTGTTTTTAAAAAAGGAATAACTGTGAATAATGAAAATAAACAATTCAACATGAGATTTATGAAATAAGCTCAATTTATAATGCATAATTGCATTAGAGAAAATTATAAAAAAAAGGCTTTCTATGATTAATTAATGATTCATGCCAGGAAGTGATTGGGATCCTAATAGATGTTTTGCCATTTCTTGTAACTTTAAAGTTCAGCCCAACTTTTACTCATAGATGTTACTTAAAAAAATAAACATGAACATGCATTGTTAAGACAGAAGACCTTTTAGAAATCATCAGGGCATAAAAAGTAAGTAAAAAAATTGTTTCATTTCTTCTTCCTTATTTATAGCCGAATGAAGCTTTACATATTTTTCCTAAAACATAATGGTGTGTATTTTAGTACATCACAGATTTTTATATGTTAGTGCTGCCCTACTGGCCCAAGACCTTAGAAATTTTAGGACTGAGACTGAGAAGCCATTTACCATTCACCCAGTTACACAGATTAGTTATTGTACCCCTTCGGGTTTCAGTATGCATTCAAGACTGAATTCTTGATTGGCTTTTTAAATACACATCACACATCTTGGCTTTTATTTTTTTCAGCAAGGAAGGAAATATCCATGAAACAGCTAAAACTGTCAGACACTTCTCACACGTGGCAGCTGCATTCACCTGTTTCCAGAAGTGTCCTCCCTCGGGTATCCATGGGGCCAGCTCAGACTTCTCAGGATACATACAAGCAATGTGGCTTTCCTTATTCCTTGTCCCTTGGACAAAGAAAGACAATTTAAAAGCCTGCTATAACTTTCTCTTTTCCACATGTTTCTTTGAATCTGATTACAGTATCACACATATTTCTGTCTTTGTCTTCCTCTCAGGCTTCTGATTAGGCTTCTGACCTTGCCTTGCAACATTTTTTTTAAGGCCACTTTATTATTTATTTATTTATTTTTACATAAAATTTCAGATTGAACACCTGATTTTTAATCTACCATCTAACTTGCTTTCATTATCTCTTTTTTTTAAATCTTTTTAAACTTTATTTATTTGAATTTGATCAGAGAAGGAAAGAGTGAGAGAGAGAGAGAGAGAGAGAGAGAGAGAGAGAGAGAGAAAGTGAGAATCAAGCTGCAAGGTCCAGGACTTAAACCACGGTTGGTCATGTGGGTGTCCAGCACCATCATGCCACCTGCCGGCCCCCCAATATTTCTTGATCAGTTATCCTTCTTCTCATTCCTAACTTCCCACATGAGTAGAGATTAAACTGCCTCCCTCTCTGTAAATGCGGAGTTGACTTGGGAACCTGAGTTTGGAACTGCACTACCCTCCACTCCTCAAAACAAGGAAGGATTAAAAATGCATACAAAAAGTAAGGTGTAAAATAAACACCTGGTAAGTAAATGAAATTGAAATTATAGAGTTAACTTAAAAAGACAGAATAGCTCCCATGCATTTGGAATACACACATAAAATTAGAAACATTTTGGTAGTGCTTCTGCCTAATTTTTAATAAATGTACTTATTTTGTTTACAAAGTCAGTAAGTTGTTATAATGACATTCTTAAGTCTTTGTTTTGTACAGATGTCATAGAATATCTTTTTTAATATTGATTAAATTTGGTTGTAGTTGTACTCTGGGACTATGCAATCATAGCTCAATCCACCTAGCAGTTTCTACAGGAAGATTGCCATCTCTGGGTGAATGCCTTACAGCTGTATACCAGCTAATAATGACATGCTGGCCAAGTTTCCATGTCTGTGAGGAGTCTGCTCCATGCCTGTTTTGGGTACTGCTTCACTTTCCATCTGTTTTTGTGCCCTCGATTTTCTAAGTTCTTCCAACTCCTCCTGTTGAAATCATCCTATCTCAGTTTCCTTTAAGGCTTTCCTAATTTTTACAAATGTTCTAGACTCTTGAATATGCTTCTATGTATTACTTTGATGTTTTAAACATTATTATTTCCATTCAGAATAATTGCCTTTTTCAGAGTTGGGAAAGTGAGCATTGTCTGATAAAGGTGAAAGGAGCAAGACCAGGCATGGTGGGAAATTCAAAGACTCTTCTTCTGGGGATGACTAGATTCATCATTTTATAACTATAATTTTAAAACATATCTCGTTCTCAAAGAATTAATTTTGTTGTCCAGCACCTTTGTTATTGATATAGGTGAGAAATATTTCCTATTGAAATAAGACTGGTTCTATTTCGGACAAAACAATAACCTGGCCTTTACTTCATTAAAAGTCTATTTCTAGTGGCTCTGATAGGCACACAGGTAGCATCACCAGTTGGGAAGCTGGCCACTACATGGAAGATTTGGGTTCAGTTCTCAAGTCAACTGGAACATGCCAGGTACAGTTTCATACATCTGTGATCCTAGTTAAACTTGGGAGGGTCAGGCAGGAGGCTTACAACATAGCAAAACTCTGTCAAAAAATACTACCTTTTCCTTTTCCTTTCTTTTGTACTTTCCTTCTTTCTCATAAAAGAAAAAAAAAAGAAAAGTGTAGTTTTCTTTTTCCTTGCTTGAACTAAATTAGAAAGTCTTTTGGATAATAATAAAAAATAATGCTATTCCCAAATAACTTTTATCCAATAACTGGATCTTTCTTTAACCAGAGTATGAAACAGAGGAAGAAAAGGTAGGGGGTGAAATACGATTGTCGGATGGAACTGTGACATGAAACCTCTCCATGCAGCTTTGACCTCTCACAGAATGGCAAGGGGGTATCAACATGGAGTCACCAAGAGGGAATGTTCAGAGAACAAGAGCTCCTAAAGCAATGGATGACAGTTGTGTGGCCCTAACCGACCTAGCTTCAAAAGATAACAGCAGCACTTCCACCTGTGAGTCCCTAAGGCCAGCCCAAAGCAAGTGAGGAGGAGTTCTCCTTTCGATGGAAGCATAGCAAGGTCACATTGTAAAAGAGCATGAAGCATGGGACATACACAGTGTTGCTATTGTTTTTGTAAAATATAATCTAGGCGTAAGTCATCCCTGCTAGGATCTGCCCAGATTCTCAGCTCAGGGTCCAAGAGCATTAATAAAATGGTCTTCTATGCCACTAAGCTGTGGAGTGATTTTTATGCAATGATAGATACCCAGAACTAGCCTACAAGACGATCGCTGCTGTGGCATTTACTGTCACTACAGGCAACACTCAATGACTGACTGATAGAATCCGGATGAAGTCCTCACAGCTGCGATTCAATCAAATGAGATCCAGGATGCTCGAAGTTTCATAAGCTTATACAAACTTTATTTGAATGTCACAAAGGCCAATGTCATAGGGGAAAATGAATGGTTCCAAATGACCTTGAGATTCTTCCATTCAGTCTCACAAACTTATACTGAGTTCTTGGTCATGCTATTCTCTGTAACTATTGGATTGTCAGAGAAGTCATGATGCAGTTTTGGATAGAAAAACAGAAAAAAATACATCATGACTTCTCTGACCACCCAATATTTACCTGGGCACCTGATCAAGAGAGGCCATGGAGATACTAATTTTGCCTTTGAGTATACTCATGCTTTATTAGTTTCTATGGGAAGATAATAAAAGACTGTAAAATTACTATATTCATTGAGTTATAACATTTATTTCCTTCTCATTGCTCCTTTGCTTTGTCTTTTATCAGTATGAGAAAAGATTTTTGAGAGCATGTATTTAAAAGCACATTCTAACTGTAAGTTCTTCAAAATCTAACCCAATATACTTTGCTGTGCAAACATCTAAGTATTTTCTTTAAAACCCACTAAGAAGTCAACTAATTATAATGGGACATCACATGTAGCCACTCTATAGCAAGAGAAGATATTACATTGTCAGAAAAGTTACGATACATTTTTGCTTAGAAAAATACATCTTGAATTTCCTGACAAGCCAATGTATGTATGATTGCTATCTGTAGGAGTGTGAGTATATACATAAATGCATATATATACCAATACGTTGATACAGTACACACATACAGGAGCATAGAATTCCTCCTCCAACTATTTTTAATTCAAAATTTGAGTTTCAGGTTTATTCCTCTGAAAGTTTATGTTTTGTTAGACTCTGTCTTTGAGAAAATGATTCATTGTCTGTGCACTTACTAAGTCAAGATTCTGTTCATTAAAGACTTTGAACTACAACGAATTAAGTAACACAGATCTCACACAATAGTGTTCTAGATGTTCAGTTTCAAATTCTTGCTATGATATTCCAATATCTCAGTGTGCCTCTTTCTACTGTAGATGCATATTATCCAAAGAGTTACTGAAGATATGATAGAAAGATGAGAAAGAACCCTGTTCAGCTTGACAGTGTGCATTGTTTTGCCTTCTAGTAAATCAAGAATATAGATCCATATGGAAACCATAGAACTTTTCCTAAGTTTTCCCAACATCCAAAATACCTATGGCATTATGTCACATATTCCTTTCCACGTGTGTATATATGTATATGGCATTTATGTATGTAGGTGTTGTGCGTGTGTATATGCAAAATAATGTATGAGTCTAATATAGCAAATTACTCTTGGTTTAAGAAAAAACATTTGATTTCAATTTATACAGTTAGAAAAATTAAATGTACAAGTATATATACTGTATATAAAACTGCCTACAAAAATGATCTCCCTAGGACCAATAGATGGCTTAGGGCTTACATTGTTGGATTCCAAATGGCTGACTGCAATTTGAGTCCTGGACCTGGTAGCTTCAGAATCATACCGGGCACATGTACATGTGTGCACAAGATCCCAGGGGGAGAAGGGAGGAGAAGGGGTTGTGGTGTGGCTATTCCCCTGATTTTTAACTTTGTCACTGTGTCTATCTCTCTCTCTCTCAGGTGAATGCATATGCCCTTAGGAAAAAAAAAAAAAAACTCCCAAGCTGCTTTTGTTTCAGGCCAGAAAATATTGTGCAAGAGTTATAGAAAATTCCCAATATATTCATTAAGTTTATTTATTTTCTTTCTTTCTTTCTTTCTCTTTTTTTTTTTTTTTTTTTTTTTTTTGAGAGGTTTTTTGCTATAGGGTGGGTGTACTCTCCAGAAAGACAGAGAGAGACAGAGAGACAGAAAGCGAGAAATCATCCCCCAGGGGTTGGCCATGCCACAATCCCTTCTCCTCCATTCTCCTCTCGGGATCTTGGGCACGCATACACATGTGCCCGGTGTAAGTTTAAGCCACTGGGTCTGGGACTCAAACCATGGTCGACTACATGGGAGTCCAGCAACATAGCCATTACGCCAACTACTGGTCCCAAGTTTATTTTTTTATTTTACGAGAGTGAAAGAGAGAAAGACAAGCATCATCATCAGGATATCTCTGCAATCCTACCCTCCCTCTTGAGCCTTCCCTCCCCAGACAGCCAGGATCGTGGGCTAGCATGTACCCACCTAGCATGTACGAGTTTACAGGAAAGCAGACCCATGATATTCACCATGGATGCTGCATTGCTAGGGCAGCGCATCATCACTGTTTCTCCTAGACAGCCTGAAAGCCTTGACATTTTCAATGATTGTGTAGTATAGTTGTCTACATCATGAGCCTGGATTCACAGCCTACTTCCACTTCTGGCTTTGGTGTATGTATCACTAGGAAAGTTAATTATCCTGTGTGCATTTTAGTTTTCTCCTCTGTGAAATAGTGACAATTATAATTCTGAGGATTCAATGTGAATGCATATAAATCTATGAGGCTTACAGATGTTGGTTCATATAAAGTCCTTACAACAGTACCAGATTCAGGGTAAACACATAATTGTGTCTTTGTGGTTATTAGTACTGCCATATAGATATAGGAAAATATCATAATTATCACGAGCATCTGGATTATTTCCAGCTTTTTTGTTATTATAAATATTACTCTGATGTGCACATTTTTATGCACATATTTTTTTACTGATGCCTTTAGTATTATTTCGTAAAGTAGAATTTCTGAGCATAATTACTGCACATTTTAGAGCTTTTTTTTATCCACACAATCAAATGGACATCCACTTTTCACTTTCAACAGTAGTGTAGCAAATAGAAAATTGAAGTCATGTATCATATTTTTTCTTTTAGAGAAAGATTTTTGCTGTAGAGTGCATGAACTTGCCAGATAGGCAGAGAGACAGAAAGCAAGAAACCACCCCTGAGGGGGACTGGCCTCACTGAAATCCCTTCTCCTCCATACTTGTCTCAGGGTTTGGGGTACATATGCACATGAGCCCAGTGTGAGTTTTAAGCTACCAGGTCTGGGATTTGAACTGTGGTCGACTATGTGGGAGTCCAGCGATATGACTATTACACCATTTGCTGGTCCCCAAAAATTGAAATCATATATCTTACTTTAAAATATTTTGAAATATTTTCCATTATTTTTGTTTTGTTGTTTTAAAATCTTAATGTACACAAAGGCATTTTAATTGACTTAAGGGAAAGTCTGTACATTTTGACTGTTTTTCTAAAGAATTAGTTTATTGAACTTTATTTATTTATTTATTTTTAATTTGACTGGAGAGGGACAGAGAGAGAGAAAGAGAAAGTGAGAAAGCAAGCCATCAGATCCGGGACTCAAACCGCGGTTGTCCACGTGGAAGTCCAGTGCACTTAACTACCATGACACCTGTCAGTCCCTTAATTGGTATTTTAATAATTATTAAAATCATTTACTTACAAGAAGTTATTTATTATTTATTATTCATTAATTATTTGCTGATGGTTACTAGAACAGTTGTTTGTGCTATCTATTTCCTAGGACATATTCGGACCAAGTCCATATTATCAATGACTATGGGATCAGAACAAAGGACTCAGTTTAAACTTTTTCTAAACCCATATTAATGCATATCTAAATACTGATTTTATTAAATATTTAACATTAAGGGTGCACTTACTATGGTCAGTGTAGATTCTTATTTTTTTCCTCCCTCTGTGGTTAAAAACATTTTTTCCATTTCAGCCAAAAGACAAAAGTTAACTTATTTGAAAAACCTTGGAACAGTTTGGAACAACAAAGTAATTCACATTGAGCTGATGTAAAATATAAAAGTCTCAATATGGTTCTTATTGATGATCATTTCCTGTGTGTCTTGATTTAGTGGTTATCATAAAATTTTAAAGTGAGTTAATTGTTCTATGTCATACGCTGTGGGAGATATTTTAGCTTTAAAGAAATCTCTTTTAAAGAAAAAAGAAGCCTTAGGACCAGCAGATGGCATAATGATTGTGTCACTGGGCTCCCATGTAATTGACCGCTGTTCCAGTCCCAGACCTTTCAGCTTAAACTCATGCCAGGCCCACATGCGTGTGTGCCCAAAATCCTGAGAGGAGAATGGAGAAGAAGAGATTGTAGTGTGGCCATCCCCCCTAGGGGGTGATTTTTTTTTTTTTTTTTTTGAGAGGTTTTTGCTATAGGGCACGTGCACTCACCAGACAGAGAGACAGAAACCGAAAAATCACCCCCCAGGGGGGATGGCCACACTGCAAGATCTCAGGATCTTGGGCACTCATGCACATGCACCCGGCGTGAGTTTTAAGCCACCGGGTCCGGGATGCGAACAATGGTCGACTACGTGGGCATCCAGTGACATAGCCATTACACTAACTGCTGGTCCCCATGATTTGCTATTTTCTGTCTCTATGTCTCTCTCTGTCTCTCTGGCAAGCACAGATGACCTATAGCAATGATCTCTCTCAACAACAACAACAAAAAAAGAGAGGAGAGAGAAGAAGCCCCAGACTGTTATTAAGATAAGTCAAATTGGAAAGTTTACACTTTTCCTAGTGTCTTGATGTTCTGGTGGTTGCCAGGTGCTAGAACATCTGCTGGAGAAGTTGTTGATGTCAAACAGCAGTAGGGGAAGAACACTCGATTTCCCGTAATAGATTTTAATTTTTATGATGTGGTATCTGCCTTAGTACTTTTGCAAAAGGACTTAGTGGAGTTTTACAGATATTTTTAGAATCTAAACTGTCATGCCCACATTTTCATGCACTCTGTTTGCCAGAGGGTGAATTGTCAGGGTAATAGGAGGCTAATAGGGGGCGACCTTGTATTCTCAGGACCTGAAGGGAACTAATCAGAGACCAAACAATTAGTGGTTACTTGTGCATGTCAGAAGCTCTAGGAAACATATAGTCAATTATTAAATGAGTTTTGCCCCAGGTGAATGTACTTCAGTGTAGGCAATACAAAATCACAATCGAGCTGATCAAATGCCTTTTTTTCATTTATTTATTTATTTATTTATTTTTGCTGAGGAGTAAAATAGAGACTTGGAGAACTGTATTTGCAAGCTAAATCAAATGATCATCAGCTTGGCATGAATACATTACTTCCTTTTTTTTTTAAGGAGAAACTTATCAACCTGGAATAGATTAATTTCTAAAGGTTTGTCAAGGGTTTTAAGTAAAACTCATTAAATTTTCTTATGTCACTTTTACATTGTTTTTAATTTTAAAAAGCATAAACAGTAAGACTGGGGCCTGCTATTGGGCAGCAAGCCACTGGCATTCATTCTCTTCTCTTTTGTCTCCTACACGCTTGTCTGTCCTAATAATAAGCATCATTTTAATGAATTGCTGACTACTTTATTGACTGACCTCAGAACTTGGTCAATTCTTACTAGATTGAAATCATTAATTTAGGAAGTGTGTATTGCAGTTCAGTCCAAATCATATTCAAAACATTAATAGGGACAGTAATAACATCCCTGCCCTCATTAGAATCCATCAAGTCTGAATTGCTTAATAAGGCTTCATTAGTAAAAACTACAAGAAAATAGCACTGAAATCCTGAGGAAATGATAAACTATACAAGGATATTTCAGTAATAGCCATACTTGTACTTGATGAAGCAAAGAAAATCCAGCTCTCAACCTTATGGTGCTGCTTCTGGGTTAGCACTGCAGAATGTCATGCCATAGGAAGAAACCAAAGAGATTTTTTGATTAATAGAGCAACATGAGTTTACTTCTGACTTCCTTAACTAGGTGAAATATTAATGAAATCAGAACATTTAGGGATGAGATCATAATAATCTTGTTTTCTTAGCTACACTTAATGCCACACATTTGCTATTTGAACTATGGGATTTTTTTTTTTTTCCACTGTGCTAGGCACTCCCGAGAGAGAGAGGAAGAGAGACAATAACCGTGGAAGATGGCCAAGCTGCCAACCCTTCTCCTCCATTTCTTTCTGCTTTTGAAAGTTTGGATGTGCACACACATGTGACTGGCATGTTTTCCAATCCACTAGGTCTGGGTCTCAAACAGTGAGTTTGGTCATGTGAGATATGAGATTTTTTTTTTTTTTTAAATAAGGAAGAATCTCCTGGCTGGTAACAAAACACTGATAGTAGGTGAAACTAACTTGGAGAAAAGGATCAGATGCTCAAAAGGTGGATTTTTAAACTAATTCTTCCTTCATGGGAAATGTCACAGAAAGCCATTTACTATTTTTTTCCTAAGAACTATAAAAGAGAACAAGATTGTATGGCAAATATTTTAACTTTTACCTCTGAAATTCATGTCATGTTAGGGGTGTTATCAATGCATCAAAAACAAAAATCAGTATATCCAAGAATTTATTTCACATAATGAAAAATATAGGGATGCTTTAGAAATAAGATATAGAAGTTTAAAAAAGAACAATTTAGAAATCTAAATTATGTCAACAGAGATGCCTTTTCATCATCTTGAAGACAATTTTAATCAATAACCAAAACAAAACAAAAACTGTGATGTTATAGCCAAATCTTAGTCACTTAAAATTTAAAAATCCAATTTCCAACATTATAGACTTTATAATCATAATTTTTAATAAAATGCTGCTGTATTTTTATCCATAATCACCATGCCCAAATATAAAAAATATCAAAGAATAGTTATTATAAACAGACTGTTCAGATTAATCCTGGAGCATTTTACTTCTAGTCGAAATAATTAGTATTTTGATAATATTATTTATATGTTTTTTTAATTTTAATTACAAAGAATATATATTAATAATAGAAATTTTAAAAAATAATTAAAGGGGAACCAGCAGTTAGCGTAATGGCTATGTCGCTGGACTCCCACGTAGTCGACCACGGTTTGCGTCCCAGACCCGGTGGCTTAAAACTCACGCCGGCGCATGTGCGTGCGTGCCCAAGATCCCGAGAGGAGAATGAAGGAGAAGGGATTGCGGCGTGACCATCCCCCCTGGGGAGTGATTTCTCACTTTCTATCTCTATGTCTCTCTCTGTCTGTCTGGCAAGCGCACGTGCCCTATAGCGAAAAACCTCTCCAAAAAAATAAATAAACAATTAATTAAAGGATAAAATTTCAACCAATATCCTTTTTTTTTTTATATGAACATAGCTAGATGTGGAATTCAAGATATTAACAGCTAGTGAATTAGGCCAGCCTGTGGTGTAGTGATTAAGATGGTTGGATTACACATGGCCCACAGCACAGTCCGAGGTACTAACTCAGTGACTTGAAAAACATGTCAGGCACATGTGCCTATATGCTCCAAATTCTAAAAGTAGAAATGGAAGAAAAAGAATTGCAGAGTGGCCATCCCTCTATGGGGTGTCCTTTCTCTTCTTCCCCCCTCTGTCTCTCTCTAGTAGCACTAGTGCCCTCAACCAAATTTAAAAAATAAAGAAGTAACATCATTGATTTTTTTGTTTTTTTCATTTTAATTTTTTTGAAATCCATTAATTATATTAGGGTTTTTTTTTTCATTTATTTTTAAGATTTTGTCATAGGACATGTGTGCTTGCTGGAAAGAGAGAGAAAGAGCCAGAGAGAGAGAAAGTAAGAAATCATCCCCAGGGGGGATGGCCACACTGCAATCTCTTCTCCTCCATTCTCCTTCTGGGATTTTGGGTATGTATGTACATATGGCTGGAGTGATTTTCAAGCTGCCAGAGACGAAACTTCACCAAGGTTGACCATGTAGAAGTCTAGTACCATAGCTACCACACTACCTGCTGACCCTTACATTAGATATTTTAAGAGTAAGAAATGTTTCCTTCCATTCTAAACACTTAGTCAGCAGCCGCACGTGCTCACTGGAGAGTGAGAGATAGAAATAAAGAGAGAGAATATGAAAAAGCACCACTTATGGGGAATTGTCATGTTGTAATCCCTTCTCTTCCTTTTCTCCCCCCATCAGAGTTTGGTCATACACACACTTGTCACATATGTATTTGCATGCCCAAACCCTCAGGCCTCTGAGTCTGGGATTCAAGGTACTCAGTCAGCCATGTAGGATCAAGCTACATTAACCACCATGCCATGCATGACCCTCTCACTGAAATATTTAAAATTATAACTTAATTATATAACAAAGATTTTGTCATTGTCCAGTGAGAATTCTGACTTTTGCCCTTACCTTCAGGAGATGTTTTACATGATAGGCATGTCTTGTTTACATGAGGGGCTTTCAGTCTTCCTGGACAACCTTAACAATATGATTTTGGTTGGGAACACTGAATCATGTGGTATAAATCAATCTGGAGACTGAAATCCAAAATGGGCAATTGATCAATCAATCATGCCTATGTAGAACACTCATGAACATTCCGGACACTGAAGTTTTGGGCAAGTTTCTCTAGTTGGCAATAATTTACATATATTGGCACACTTGAATGCTGTGAGAATAACTGTCTTTACCCTAGGTGGGCAGGCCACTGGAAGGTCCATATCTGGAAAATTCCTAGCCTCTGCTGTATGAATCTCTTATTTCATCTGATCTTAATCTCTATCTTTTATTTACAATAAACCATAACAGTGATTATAACTACTTTCACTGTGTTGTGTGAATTTTTCTGGTGAATTATCAAAAATTAAGACAAGGGGCCAAATAGAGACATTGGGGATAATGTAAGGCTCTGCAATGCTAGACCCGGCCACAGGAGAAGGTTCCAGATTCACTTCCTGAGGCCTCGCTGTACACACTAATTGACTGAATGCACGTGCCTATGACCCTGACTGGCTGAAGATGGAAGTGTAATGTGGAATAAAGACCTTGTTAGGGGTGCCTTTATGTCTCTCTTTCTCATGGAAGACTTAGATAAACTTAAAAACAAAACAATGCCTTGAGGGCAGTTTTGAGAACCCCTTGAACTGGTAGTTTTGGTCAGAAGTGAGGGCAATCCTGGGGACTCTGACCTTTAACTTCGTAGTTGACCTAAACACCTCATGATTTCTAAATATGCAACTTGCCTTAAAAAAGACATATATTGTAATGTAAATCATCCATGAGATTAGTCTGATAATTTCTAAATTTTTGTTAAGTTTTATCAATTGGTTGTGTGATACATTTGGACCCAGCTATCCCAATAATACCTCACTGAAACTCTGCTTTTTTTTTTTTTTTTTTTTTTTTTTTTTTTTTGGAGAGGTTTTTGCTATAGGGCGCGTGCGCTCGCCAGACAGACAGAGAGAGGCAGAGAGACAGAAAGCAGGAAATCACCCCCCAGGGGGGATGGCCACGCCGCAATCCCTTCTCCTCCATTCTCCTCTCGGGATCCTGGGCACGCACGCACACGCGCCCGGCGTGAGTTTAAGCCGCCGGGTCCGGGACTCGAACCGTGGTCGACTACATGGGAGTCCAGCGACATAGCCATTACGCTAACTGCTGGTCCCGAAGCTCTGCTTTGGTAAATGGAATTGTACTAATCTCCATTAAATTGACGAACTAATAGCCATTGCATGGCTTTAACCTATAAAAGGTAGAATTCTCTTAATAACAACATTATTCATCATAATCTGTCCTTTCTCAGCTCCAATAGAACTAACACTAATTGCATTAATATTTCTCTAACCCTCACAATATTGTCTGCGACTTTACAAGTTCCACATCTCTATTGTTGGCACTATCATATTCCATCACAAATGGTTATGGGACTGCTTAAGATATGAATCATGATACTTGTGGTAAAAGGCCCAACGTTATGTGCTATCTCAACACCTGCTGAGACCCAGAGGACCTAGAACGGCCTAACACAGCTCTCCATTCTGCTGTCAGGTGTTAAGCTCTCCTAATAGCATAGTTCTCATTCATCCCTGAGTAGTGGTTCTAGCCCTCAGCCAGCCTGCAGAATTATTCATACAATTCAATGGCATCCTCGTGCATGATTCAGGAGGTATCTCACTCATAATATTACAAAGCTTGTCTCCAGAGTGCTGGTTTTCCACTCTGTTTCTGATTGCAATACCTGCAAGTACATGTTGCTAGTAAATTCTTCTCAATCTTCTCTGTGCAGTATTCATTCTTGCATATTTTGACATCCATGTAATGCTTGGGTGAGAATCCCTACCTTGACAATAGGATGAATAGTAGGTGATTGAAATACTACTGCTCTCAGTTTCTCATCAGCACTATGAGGATGATGGGAGTAACTGGTATTAACAGGGTTAAGTGTATGTCCAGAATTGTGTGAAACATGGGTTGAATTCCTTTATCTCTCATTTTTAATAATTATGTCATGTTCTAATATCAAGATGTATGGGCATTCTGTTGATTTTAATAAGAAGTCCTATTAAATTACTATAAAATTCAACAGTTAGAGTAAAAGGAGATACTCACACCCTGAGTATTTTCCAACACCCAAAGGTCCCAAATCACTCACTGCTACTTAGCATTCCTTTTCTGATGCACGTAACCATCCCTTGCAAGAGCCCCCTGTACCTAGCTAATGCTCAATTTGTCCTTAGTAGGATTATGGTTTCATTCCCAGTCTCCATGGCACTGTTGAGGTGAGTTCTGTGATGGCGGCAGTTTGCATTAATGGTAATAAGAGAATGACTGTGAATGAAAACTGTCTAGTGGCATGTGGCCATAGTCTGTGAGTATGCAAAAGGAGACAGAATTTGCTCTGAGGTGCTGTGATTATGGTCATGGAGGATACCTAGTTTTCTTATATCTGTGCCAATTCTTACCCTGAAGATTAATAAAAACAGGCATTTAAGAACCACTGTGAGCAGGCAGATTCACAGGCATGGGACAGAATGGGGAAGAACTCACGGTGGCTCTTGAGAGATAGACAAAGAGGTGTGGTATTATTTGTTGATGATATTTCATAGTTTTATCAACAGTACTAGGGAGAGGGACCAGCAGTTGGTGTAATGGCTATGTCGCTGGACTCCCACGTAGTCGACCGCGGTTCGAGTCCCGGACCCGGCGGCTTAAACTCACGCCGGGCGCGTGTGCGTGCGTGCCCAGGATCCCGAGAGGAGAATGGAGGAGAAGGGATTGCGGCGTGGCCATCCCCCCTGGGGGGTGATTTCCTGCTTTCTGTCTCTCTGTCTCTCTCTGTCTGTCTGGCGAGCGCACGCGCCCTATAGCAAAAACCTCTCCAAAAAAAGAAAAAAAAAAAAAAAAAACAGTACTAGGGAGAAATGTTCACCTCTTTAAATATCCATTTTGTAAGACAAATAATAATGTGATTGAATGTATGGAAGAAAATGAAAAAAATAATAAAAGGAAAAAAATTTATAAAAAAAAAAAAAAAGATGGGACTCTTAAGGCTGGTTAACAGAAATGCCCCCCAATAAAAAGCAAAAAAAGAGAAACAGTAGACAAAACTGGAAAAGGCTCCACAGGACCCTCTGGTTAGAGATTCTATGCAAATATCCATGCTAGCTGGGGGCAAAGTATAAAGCGAGAATACTCTCAGCATTTGAGAATTTGGCAAAATTGTATACGAGATTTTTTATTTTTGATACTCTCAGCATTTGAGAATTTGGCAAAATTGTATACGAGATTTTTTATTATCTTCACAACCAATATGACCATCTAAGTGTGCCAGGACATGACATACACATCAATGCTGGTCATAATCGCATGTCAACTTAACTAATATTTTACTGATCCAAATGTATGGGCAATTTTGCCCTGTGATTAAACAACCAGTTTTAAAAATACACTAATGTGGAACAGAGAGGCTTTACTAGTATAGGGAAATCCTACAGGACTCTAACAAAGTACATTTGCTAATAAGAAAACCATTGCTAAAATTGTGTTTCCAAAAGGACCTCCAGGGTCAAGCGAGGTCAGCATTTAGGGTGGATTGCTGCCAGGAAATGCAGCTGCTACTGAAACATTTTTTTTTCCTCAGAAGGAAGATCATCCTCTGAGTCATCTCAAATTAAATCTCCATTGCATTCCTGAGTAGTGTTTTATAGAGAGACCTATAATCAAAGATGCAATCATTAGGAACTTTGGACATAATCTCAGGATAACAATGCAACCTCTCAAATGCTCAAGGCCAAGAGTAAGTATTGCCAATCGGTGGTTAAGAAAATGATAAATTCCAGAGGCTCCACCACAGATGGGCCAATTATCCCATCGAAGGGTATCAACTACTGTCAGTTCTCTTCCTTGCTGTCGGTGATAATGTGCACAGCATCGTCTCTGGCTGTTTTTCCTGCTGCCTTAGCACTTCTGGGTAATGTTGCTATGGACAAATGACCAATGAGTTAAATGACTGTGGACTCTTCAGAAGGAATGGTGCACAATTTGTAATATGTTGAATTTAGTCTACTGACCTAGGAGAAGCGAGAAGAGAAAATTGAATAAGTTAGGACTGTGATCATTGTGGAAACCAATGCTAAATAAATAATAAACAAAGGAAACCTGGAAGGATCCCAATTAAAATAAAATAGCAGAAGGATTTCTCCTATACCAACTGCTGGTAATAAAGAGCTGGGAAAGCCCATTGCAAAAGTTGTAAGCAGGCATCCTTGACCTCGTAGTATTAAAATAAATGTGTAGGGAATTGTAAGAAGCACATAAATTTTACAGGCTAGCCATAACATAGCTCTAATGGTTTACTGAGACTAGTAGAAAATACAGATATGTTGCCATTTTATTGGTGAGAAATTCTGACCTACGCCTGAAGGAACTTGCTTGCTAACAAAATAAAATACATTTATCGTTATCTTAAGAAATAAAGTTTGTGTCTTTTAAACTAAGCAGCACCTAGGGCATTATCATGTAGGACAGTGAGACCTTTAGTTTTAACTCTTTGTTAATCAGGCACAGCCCCAGGTTTTACCATATTTGATTTTTAATTGAGAAGCTCAATGCTACAAGATATGTGGAGTAAAATAATAATAATAATAATAATAATGATAGCAAATTTCAAACACATTTTGCACTACTCAAGTATTTTGTGTCTAAACTCTAACTTAAATTTGAGGTATATGGAAAAAATAAACGGAAGATGAAAATACTGAAGGCCAATATAGTTCTTGCAAAACCATCATATTTCTGGAATTGTTATCACTTTTCTTTAAAGGGAGAAAAAATTCATTTACACATGTTTTCATGGGCCAGCTCTGTGGCTCAGTGGTAATGCACTGCTCTATTAAAGCAGGATCCCACAGAGTGACTACAGTTCAAATCCCTGGCCCTCAGTCTGAAACACACCAGGCACCTGTGAGTCACTAAGATCCTGCAGACTGGAAGACTGGAGGAAGAGGTTATGGCATGAGCAGTTCCTACCCAGCAGTGGGCGCTTATCTCTATCTCTCTCTCTCTCTCTCTCTCTCTGTCTCTCCTATGGGTATCCATCTGGTCTATCATGAATAAAAAAAATACATGAATACACAAATACATATGTTATCAAAGCTCACAGAGCTAGTAGATATAGAACTTAAAATTCAAACATGGTGTATATGATGCTAAACCTTGTATTTTCCCCCCACTAAACCCTGCTGTCTGTCAAACACTTTATTACGCAAACCTAGTCAGTAGGAATCGGTATATTCTCCTTAGTGAGTAACAGATAAAGAGAACTACGGTAGGCCTGAAGGGAAATGGCAAAGGAAGCTTTAGATAGTTATAGCAGGATAATTTATTAACACTACCGTCTCTCTTCTGTTTTTATTAATAGTTGCTGAAATTTCTAGATTTTATGTAGTTTGATTGCAATCAATTTTAAATTATGTGTGTACTGCAAACAAATACAATCATATTTCTAAGTCCTATGGCTCTTAAAATCGTAAGAATATTGTCTTTTTTAGAATATTGTCTTTTTTCTTTCTTTCTTTTATTGTAGAGATATTTTTGCTATAGGAAGTGCGTACTCACCGGAGAGACAGAGAAACACAGAGCCACAGAGAGACCAAAAAACAAGAAATCCCCCCTGGGAGGATGGCCACACCACAATCCTTTCTCCCTTATTCTCCTATCGAGACTTTTGGTCATGCATGCATGCATACACGCCCAGTATGACTTTTAATCCTTTGGGTTTGGCACTCAAATCATGGCTGACCACATGGGAGTCCAGTAACATAACCATTACATCATCTTCTGGTCCCTAGACTACTGTTTTAACACAATACTCCATTAAAATTTATATTTGCAATATTACCACAAATAATTTATTTTATTTATTTGAATTTACCAGAGAGCATGAAAAAGCTCCTCAGAGAGGGAGAGGAAGAGAGAAGAACAGAGAGAGAAAGAGAGAGACTGATAAAGAACCCTCCATGGGGGGTTGATAACACCACGATCCTCTGTTCTCTAGCTCTCCCTCATTTGGGGATTTCATGTACTCATGTATGCATGCCTGGTGTGTTCAGAACTCAAACCATGTGGTTAGCCATGTGAGGTCCAGCCGCCTTAACTGTGATACCACCATCTGGCCCAATCATTTTATTTTAAAAATTGAACTTCTGATTTGAATTTAGAGTAGTATTGACAATTATATAAGATGCTTTAAGTCTCATGGAAGGAACTTGCAAGCACATTTTTCATTTACAAATTGATTTGAAAAGTCAACCTTTGGGCCAATCGATGGCATGGAAGTTAAGGCAACTGGATTTCACATGGCTGACAACATGATTTGAATCCCATACCCAGTGCCTTGAAAAACATACTATGTGCATGTTGGTGTGTGTCCAAATCCCAAAAGGAAAGAGAAATGGTGGAGAAGGAATTGTGGCCTTACCATCTTCCATGGAGGGAGCTTTCTTATTCTCTCTCTTCCTTTGTCTCTCTCTCTGGTGAGCTCATGCCTCTTCTGACAATTTTTTTTTAAAAGTTCAACTTTTATTGAAAATAAATATATATGTGTTTCAAAGTGTCCAGTGACACTGGTACACATTTGTTGATGAGGCTAACTCCTTAAGAGCCACCACATCACTTTTGTATGTGCGTGTTTGTGATTTTCTTTTTCTTTTCTTTCTTTCATTCGTTTTGGTTTTTAATTGACACATAATGATCACACATTTTGGGGGGTATAGTGCAATGCTTCGATACTTGAATACATCTTGTAAGACTCAAATAAGGGGATTTAACGTATCTATCACTTCACACATTTATAATTTATTTATCATAAAATCATTCAAAATTCTCATTGCTTCCTTTAGCTACTTTGAAATACAAAATATTGGGACCAGTAGTTGGTGTAATGGTTGTGTTGCTGGACTCCCATATAGTCAACCAAGTTTTTTTGTGAATAGAATCACATTGTGTATGTACAACATATTTTATTTATACATTTATTTATTGGTGTATACTTAAGTTGATTATATATCTTGACTATTGTGAATTCAGTAGTGCTGCAATAAAATGGAGTGAAGATAGCACCTCGAAATATTGATTTGACTTCTTTAGGATATTTACCCTGTAGTAGGATTGCTGGATCATATGTTAGTCTATTTTTAATTTTTTTTGAGAAACTGCTTTACTGTTTCCTATAGTAGCTATACTAATTTACATTCTCACTGAAGTACGTAAGAGTTTCTATTTCTCCACAATCTTTATAGAATTTGCTATATATATATATATATATATATATATATATATATTTTTTTTTTTTTTTTTTTTTTGGTCTTTCTTTATAATGACCTTTCCATTTGGCAAAGGCGGGAAACTTATTGTGGTTTTAATTTACATTTCTTTGATGATTAGTGATATTGAACATATTTTAAACATGAACTTTGGCTATTTGTATTTCTTCTTTTGAGAATGTCTATGAAGGTCTTTTGCCTGCCATTTAATTGGATTGTTTTCTGTTTGTTTGTTTGTTTGTTTGTTTTGCATTTGAGTTGCTTGAGTTTCTTATAGATTCTGAATATTTACACCTTGTCAGATACATAGCTTGGGCATATTTTTCTCCTATTTAGTAGCTGTCTTTTTGTACTGTTAATTGTTTTCTTTGCTGTACAGAAGCTATTTAATTTGATGTATTTCCATTTATCTATTTATTACCTGTGCTTTGAAGTCTAATAAAAAAAAATTATTCCCCAGACTAATGTCATGAAATATTTTCCTTATGTTTTCTTCTAATAGTTTTATCATTTTTGGTCTAAAGTTTAAATCTGGAATCTATTTTCAGTTAATTTTCATATATAGTAGGAGATGGTGATCCAGCTTCATTTTTCTGTATATCTAGTTTTCTCAGAGTCATTTATTAAAAAGACTGTCCTTTAATCAAAGTGTGTTTTTGGCAACTTAGTCAAAATTATTTGGCTATGTGTGGATTATTTCATGGTTCTCTATTCTGTTTTATTGGTCTGCCTATTTGGGGGACCAGCAGATGGCATAGTGGTTATGTTCATGGATTCCCACGTGGCTGACCATAGTTCAAGTTGGACCCAGTGATTTGGAACTCATGCTGGGCACATGTGCGTGCATGCCCAAAATCCTGAGAAGACAATGGAGGATAAGGGACTACAGTATGGCCATCTCCCTGGAAAGTTATTTCTCACTTTCTGTCTCTCTCTCTCTCCCTGGCTAGAACAAATGTCCTACAACAACAATGTAAAAAACAAATAAATAAATAAAGAGGGACCAGCAAATGGCATAATGTTCTATTTTTATGCCAGTACCATGCTGTTTTAGTTACTATAGCTTTGTATTATATTTTAAAGTCAGATAATGTAATGTTTCCCACCTTTGTTCCTTTTGATCAATGGCTGGCTATTCAGGGCCTTCTGTGGTTCCATATGAATTTTATGATTTTTGTTTAAATTTCTGTGAATAATGTCATTGGCACTTTGGTAGAGATTGCATTGAATCTATAGTTTGTTTCAGCTGGTATGAACATTTTAACAGTACATTCTTCCTATATGAACATAAAATACCTTTTCATTTGTTTGTGTTTTCTTCAATTTCTTTCATCAAAGTTTGAGTGAAAAAATTTACATAATTTTTTTAAAGAAAAGGTCATGCTTCTTGGAATTAGGTATGAACTCATCCTCTGCAAGTACATTGGTTAAAGTACAATCTTTAGCTTCAATATTCCTCAAAATCCTTATTATATTTGAAGAGATTCAGAGGATTTTTCAGCAGATCTCTGTCTTTTGATTTCCATATGCAGTTAAATAAATATTGTCTCCACGGTAGATGCTAAACATCAGCAAACATTTTGTTTACTTTTCATATTTACTGTTAACTTTTTAAGAAACTGCAATTCAGGAAGTAGCAGAGGGAGTAAGTTTACATCACTGGACTCTCACATGGCTGACTGTAGTTTGAGTTCCGGACCTTGAGGCTTGAAATGCACACCAGCACGTGTGCATGCCTGTCCAAAATCCAAGAGGAGAATGGAGGAGAAGGATTGTGGTGTAGCCATACCTTGTGGTGGTGGTGGTGGGGGGGGTGATTTCTTGCTTTCTGTCTATTTCTCTTTGGTGACTGCATGTGCCCTATAGCAAAATTCTTTCTCTCAAAACAGAGAAGAAACCAATTTATAATTTTTCACTAAACATGTACTTTTAATTTATAGCTAATTTTTATAATAGTTTTAATCTACATATAATTGTACATCTTTGTGATGTGCACTATGGTTTTTCAAAACACGTATATATGTAATGATCAAATCAGGGCTCTAAACATACTCACCATCTCTAACATTTATCATTAATTGCATTGTATACATTCAAAATCTGATATTTTGGTTATCTTGAAATATATTCAATTACCACCCACTTCCTTTGCTGTGCTATAGTACTTTATAGCACAGTTATTTACATTCACTCATATCTGTTAACTATATCATTCCTCTCATTCCTAACCCCTTCTCCTTTCCAGCTTCTGCTATCCACCATTACATTCTCTACTTCTATGCAAGCAAATCTTTTAGCTTCCACTGATGAGTGAGAACATGCTATTTTTGTCTTTCACAGATTGGCTAATTCCACTTAGCCCTGACAGGGACAGGTTCATTGCTAACATAATAAACAAATAAAAAGCATTAACAAACAATAAAGACTCTAAGAATATCGTTCTCTGTAGCTCAAAGCCATATATAGTTCAGTATTTATTGTCCTTCCCCGTGTTTCTAAACTTAACTTAAATTTTCCACTCACCTCTAACTAGCAGCCTGGGATTGTAGTGCATGGATTACACAAACTCACTGGCCAGTACCTGAATAACCAGGGGGCAGCAGCACGTCAAATACTTACTCACCACTGGGAGCAGGACTTAGCCGGCCTAGTCGTCAGGGTCACAGAGTCATGGTAGATTTGATTTTATCAGCAAGGCCCTTCTTGCTGGCCTTGAAAGGAAGTGTTAGTTATGCTGCTTTTGGAAAGCACCAAACTATTGCTGCTCTACTTTCTGATGTTAGCATCAGAACCTGTCTCCTGTATGTGCATTTTAAGGCTATAAAACAAGAACAAAACAGAAACTAAAAGTACAAATGGAGGTCAAATTTATCCTGGCTTATTTTAATGCAACATTTAATCAAAATATTTTATTGTCCCAGCCTTTATGATACAGTTGATAGCATATCAGACTGCAGTGCTAGAAATCATGTCATAATTTTGGTTTGAATCCCTGGCCCTGAAAACATGCTGAGCTTAGTCCAAGAACCAACAAGCTGGAGAAATGAATGGAGATCACAATGTGACTAAATTCTGTGAAAGATATATTTTTTTTCTCCCTCTGTTTCTGCTTCTTTCTTTCTCACAGGTATACATGTACTCTATCAGAAATTTTTGAAAATTTATTGAGGAGGTAAAGTCAAGAGAAGTTGAACCAGATTGGATGTCTAAATAGTAGGTGCAAGTCAGACTATATCTGGCAACATAGATGTATAGTCTTCTTAATCTTTCACTACTACTTATTTATAGGGAGACCCATTTTCCTTTCTGAAATAGCTTTGGCTTTATGGAGTTAAGTGGTTGGTTTCTCACTATTTGTTGAAGCTCCTATATTATTGGGAAAAACACTGAGCAAAGTCTCTCCTGAAAAAAAAGAGAGATGCAAACAACTTATAAGCCTTTATATAAAATAATATGGCTGCCACAGCAGAGTAATAATCTCTTATTCATGATGAGAGTATGAGATGGTATGTAGTTATTGAAATGATGGTATGAGCTTTTATTACTTAGATAATGGCAACAACAAAAACGTTGGTTATAACAGCTCCCTGAGAGTTTATTTCAAGGTCTATAATGAAAATAAGTTAGATAATGACTTTTCCCCATACTTATAGATCAAATTTAAAATAAGAAATAAAAAATAGAGGAGCCATGGAGTGTCGTAATAAAACATGACTGAGGTGATCCCACAGGGAAAGGTTCATAGTTCAAGTCCAGAGACCTCCCTGATACACTGGACATCAGGGTGCCAATTATCCAAGGTTGCTTGGAGGCTAGAGATATATTGAAGCATCAAAGACCCTGTTTGTTTGTTTTTTTTCTGAAACTTTTTTTTAACTTAATTTACGTTCTTTCCCTAAGCATCGTTACAGCATACAAAATATGATTTCCCATCCAGAATATACTGCATAGTGGCTTAATCATGCATATTATTATCAAAAATTTTTCATTGGGACCAGCAGTTAGCGTAATTGCTATGTCGCTGGACTCCCATGTAGTCGACCGTGGTTCGAGTCCTGGACCCAGTGGCTTAAAACTCACGCCGGGCGCGTGTGCGTGCATGCCCAAGATCCCAAGAGGAGAATGGAGGAGAAGGGATTGCGGCGTGACCATCCCCCCGGGGGGTGATTTCTCGCTTTCTATCTCTCTGTCTCTCTCTGTCTGTCTGGCGAGCGCACACGCCCTATAGCAAAAAGCTCTCCAAAAAATTTAAAAAAAAAAAATTCATTTCTAGTTTTTAGAATTTTTTTACCCTATTTCTGACATACTGTCTCTCCCTTTCTCTCTCTCTCTGTCTCTCTGTCTCTCACTCATAGAAGAAAGAAACAAAAAAAGGAAATAATTGAAAATGACTAACATTCATGCAAATACAAAACTATGAATATAAATATAAAAGTTTCCAGCTTTAATATTTACCATAAGTAAGGAAAAAGAAATATACCCATAATAATGTACCACATACCAATGCGGTACATTATTACATTGGTCAATAATGGACCACATATATGATGGTGGTCCCATGAAGTTATAAAAAGCTCTGTCATACAGCCTGCATACATAGAAGGCTATGCCATCTAGACTTGGGTTAATATAAGCCATGATGTTCACACAACAAATTCACCTTTTTAAGAACAAATCTTTGTTGTTAAGCAATGCACTACTATACTTATACTTTGGTCAAAATAGTCCCAAATAACTTGATAGTATCCCATTTACACTTCACTTCTGGTGGTATGGGGACCAGCAAATGGAGTAATGGTTACATCGCTGGACTCCCACATAGTCGACCACAGTTTGAGTCCTGGACCCGGCGACTTAAAACTCATGCCAAGCACGTGTAGATGTGTGTGCAAAATCCCAAGAAGAGAATGTAGAAACAGAAGTTGCAGCATAGTCATCCCCCATGAAGGGTGATTTATCACTTCCCGTCTCTCTGTCTCTCTCTGTCTTTCTGGTGCGTGCATGCACCCTATAGCAAACATCTCTCAAAAAAAAAAAAAACATAAAGAAAGATAAAAACTTATGTAGGTATGTAATTAATTTATAAATTTTATTTCAGGAAGACTAATCCAGCTTTCCAAAAGAAGATAATAAATTGGGGCAAAATGAAGATAAAGATAGAAAATAATAAAGTCAAAAGTGACATCAGAACTCAGAATTCATAAGCTTTCAAACATTAGTAAGTAGGTTTTATAAATTAAGTTCATGAGTATCTCCACATTTGATCATTTGATATGAAGAGAACAGTCATAAATACTTGTGGTTTCACATTATTCACAAACTAATGAGATGCGAGATTCTCAAGAGAAGTATGTATCTTTCCAATATTGATATTAGTGAAAAAAGATTCTTAGAAAGCTACAGAGAATTTACTAAGATTGAATATCTTCTCTTTGTTTCCCAGTAAGTACCTTAGGCCTATCGTAAGTGCAAAAAAGTTCAAAATCAGCGATGCCAGGCATTAGAGCCAAATTGATGGTGTTTACTCTGTCCACAAGGTATTACTGTGTTTATTTCTAGAGAATAAGTTAACTAAGTGACATTTACCAGGAGTGAGATGTATCATTTATCCAGTTTTATTTCTTAAGCTAAAATCCAGCACTATGGAACCTATTGCTTAAGTCAACATATGAAGATTTTCTGAGACAGATAATATATGACTGTAAAAATTGATGCACTGGGAGCCATTGTTTATTGCTGAAACCGTCCAAATGATTTTCTAAGAGCATGGATAATTGTAAATTACGGAGAATGCACAAAGGTTCATACAGGTGGACATAAAATTAAGAACACAAGTATTTATGCATAAATATGAACCTATGTAAATGAATACAGCTATTACATATAGGTATATATATGTAAAATATATGTAAATTTTGAGATCCTTATGGTATGGCATGAGTTATAGAACTCTTCATATCGGAGTTCACATTTCACACATACCTGCCTATTGTAATGTAGAGTGTTCCCTTATAAGAGAATACCAGTGTTAAGAAAAATCATATCCAGCATTTAATCCTGAGTACAAGAAACAAGTACATAAAGCACTCTTAGTCAAACACATCTAGTTTATCCTTAGTCGAACACATTCAGTGCACAAATTAGTAAAATATGCTCTCAGAGGGCTAGCCCATGGCCTGGTGGTTAAAGAAACTGGATCCCACACAGCCACCTCCACTTTGGGAGGCCCACCCAGTCTGACATCTTAGAATACATGCTAGGCACATGTGCACATATACCCGAAACCTAGAAAGGAAGAAGAAAGAAATGGAGAAAGGATTGTGGTGCAAACATCCCCCATAAGGAGTGCTTTTCTGCTTTCTCTCACTGTCTTCCTTTCTCTCCCCCAGTGAGTACACATAACCTCTGGTTAAAAAAAAAAAAAAAAAAAAAAAAAAAAAAATTTTCACAGATGATGTGTATAAACTAGAATCTGTTAGCCTGGATAGCTGACTTTTGATCTGCCAAAGAAAGGGAAAACTAATTTAAGAGCTCCTGTAGGCTTCTATTAAATTGGAAAGGGAGTCATTAAGTTTAGTTGAGGAACTCATCATTAAAACTCCAAGCTTTCAAAATATTACAGTGAACTGACCTTGTAAACAGTATACCTTTATTTATCTATGGACAAAATATTTGAAGATATTTGGATTAATTTTTCTGAGGGCTGCAAGTACACCTACACCGTTAGATTTGATTAATTTATTTATTAGTCCTGCTTTTTTAAAAACGTTATTTTCATCTAGCACTTTTTATTCTATTATTAGAATCCTTCAAAATCTCTCAGTTATTCCCTGAATGGAGTTTAAAAGTTCTGGAAATCCACACTGGAGATTCAGGTGTCTTTTGTTACTGTATAAATACCCACTGACATGACATCCCGTCTCTAGAAGCTCTATTTATATTTTATCAAAAGATTTAATTATATATTATCTTTCAAATACATTTCTATAGCTTTTAACTTTTGGTTTCAAGTTTCCTTTTGGAATTTGGTTTATAATTTTAGCTGCAACTTGTAATCCAGGTGCAGAGAAAAACCCAAGTTACTAAACTGGACCAAAAATGAATAAATTTTAACTATGCATACATTTGAAATTCATTTCAATTTTAATCTATGGCTTGTGCATACCTTATAATAAGTGTGTGCGTATATATATATATATATATATATATATATATATATATATACACATATACTTTAGTTGAGATTTTTATAGCACAAGGTGAGTTATATCACACTCTCTACATTACTTTAATCATGAAGAAAAATTAAAATAAGCCCAATATCTCAACAGCTATAGAAGAAAGTGCTTACTAAAGCTTTGACAAAAGTCCTGAAACTTTTTCATGTCATGGAGCTAAAAAAGAAGAAAGGAGCAAGTAAGGAGAAACAGGAGGTGAAAGTAGATAAGGATTTGTCTTCATTATCTATTCTTGGCTTAGTGGCATAAACAACCAATCCAAATATATATTTAGCAGATACAACTTCTCTATTATATCTTATGGTTAATATGGATCAGTTCTGGAATTTTTGGATGCTAGAGATCCTACTGAGCATATCTGATTCTCTCTCCTCTCTTCCTTTTTCTCTGACCTGTGAACTCATACTTAAGAGTCTTACGTGATTTAGTCAAACCACTGTAAGTAAGTTATACTATCTAGTAACCCCAACCAAAAGAATCCCTATTTCATCCCAATTCTAAAAGCTAAGTCACTGTTTAAATCACAACATGTTGATGAGGTGGCCATGCTCTCAGGTGTTTATTTTGAAACCTTCATCAATACAGTAAGACTAAACTTTAATGATTTTCAGTTTTCTCCAAAAGATATGTGTTACCTTTCTCTCAGATTACTATACAAAAAGGAAATGTAAATACTCAGGAATTTTTGAGGCCAAAAAACTCCCACAGGAGCTGAGGTGTCATGAGACCTGAAGAGTGATCTTGATCCCTTCTTAAAGAGGAGGCCCATGCGGATCAAGTAATAAATTGAGTGCTTTCTTATGTTTGCTTTGTGTGGTAAATAGGTCCATGGTTCAACCCATTGATTGTTTCTTTGGTTCATGAATATTTATCTGGGATAGATATTTTTGAAATATGGACTAGCCCTTCTATTCAATTCTTGACCTGCAGGATAAAGTTTACTTGGAAAGAACCAAATAGAAGGTCCTGAAAATGTCCCCCAACTAAGGTAAGATAGTAAATCGTAAACATTACATGAAAGGAAGGTTGTAGTGGTTGATTTCAACCTTGAAGATCGTTGAGGTGCAGGGGTGATGTCCCTATCTTATCTCAGCTTAATTCACCTGTATGACCCCACAAAAAAAGCAGAGAGATCTTTAGGAATGCTATAGTCTACCAAACTATTGTAAGCACAACTAAGGAAGAGCAGTTTTCAAGCCAAGGTCATAGACTTCTCATTCCAGTCCATAGTCAATGACTACACACAACAAAACTAGTGTCTGGTCATTTCTGTGCAATTTGGCATTTCTCTACCAGTAATCTTTTCTCCACAGTTTTTGTTGTCTGGTCCAGACTTTATCAGATCAACACTGTAGTCTGATGCTTTTTATAACCAAGTCTGCTTCTTCTCTAGGTTATTTTTCACAAGTGTTAACCCCAATAAATGCCTTGTACTATTAACTTTGTCTCAACATCTGATTCCTGAAGGACCCAACTAATACAGTGATGATAACTATAGTTAGTAGAAACACATCAAATATGTTTCAGTCCCTAAGTTCACACACACACACACACACACACGCACGCACACTTCTCTTTAGTCTTCTTTAAAAGATACTAATGGAGCAATTAAGTTCTGTAAATGGCAAATAGGGCAAAAGAGGGATGCTATCAAACATTTATCTCTTGACTTTCTGATGTTAAATATACATTAGTGTTGCAAAATAGTTCATGAGATTAAGTAATTTCATTAGATATAGAAATATCCTATTTTTAGAAATGGTCTAGCTACTACATTAAAAATAAATGATAATTAAGACATTACCATTTTAAACATAAATTTCATTAAGTGCATCTAAACTGATCATCAAAGCCTGCTAACAGCACAGAGGTGCAGCTAGGCTGAACTTGCCTCCCGATAGGAATATGTAGCACTACCTACGAAGGGACCCTACGAAATCAAACCTGCATCTAATTAAGTCTGTAGCTATAACTATTAATTTATAAGAAATAGAGGAGTGACAAAATATGTTAAATGTCACTATGAATGCAATCAACAATACCCAGGCTCTAGGGAACTACAGGACACATTATTCCATTTACTCAAGAAACAAATTGCTATGAGAAATAAAGGGATAGAGAGAACTTACATATTTAAAATAACTATGACAACTACCAACCAGTTTCAGTTTTATTAAATGGTTCTTACAATTGCATTATATCTATGACTTTTTTCAAAAGAAACTAGAGAGTTGAATAGAGGTATAAGGAAAATAAGATTGAATACTAGTTGATTATTATTAATGTAAGATATAAATTACAAGAAGATTCTTTATCTTACAATATATGTTTAAAACATGAAATATGTTTAAATGACATCTTTTGATAATTTAACAATTAAAAAAAAAGAAGATACAAACTGTTTCTTCCAGGAGAAAATGAATCCTTATGGATTGAACAAGTGACTTTGGTGTTATTAACTATACAGAAAGAAGTAACTCTATAACAATATAAATATTGGTCCAGGGCACATAATAATCCCCTAGTATGTGCATCTCTATTTTTTTGTACATGAATCTCCTAGTCACCCTGTTTTTTGTTAAGTTATGAACATAAAGAACAATCAAAGAGCTGAATCTGAAGAGAATGGAGAAGTTACTTCTATAACATTATTTTCTATTTTTTAAATTATTTATTTAATTATATTTATTAGTAGTAGTAGTTTTGTTGTTGTTTGTTTGTTTGTTTTAATTTTTCTACAGGGCATATGTGCTCACCAAAGAAACAGAGCAAGAGAGAAGAAAAGCAGGAAAGCAAGACACCAGGTCCAGGACTTGAACCATGTTCAGCCATGTGGGAGTCCAGTGTCATTACCACACCATCCGCTAGTCCCAATTTCTGTAACATTTTCAATAACTAAGAAGTCCAATATCTTTCTCCCTTCAAATTTCCATGACCTTGGCTTAGCAATAGCCATCTTAAAACCTGGTTACAGCCATGTTTTCATTCTTTTTTTTTAAATTTTCCACCATCCTTACTACGTTACCAGCCCCTCCCTATTCTGACTCACTTAGCCTTCTCTTACCTTTTACCAGATAAGATCAGAGTTGCTGTATTAAAAAGTAACACGAGTTATGTGATATCCATATACATTCATGATTACCTACCTCAGTATTACTACTACACTGCCTTCTATATCTCTCTATGAAAGTTACTTATCACATTTTTTTTTTTTTTTTTTTTTGGAGAGGTGTTTGCTATAGGGCATGTGCTCTCGCCAGAAAGACAGAGAGAGACAGAAAGCGAGAAATTAACCCCCGGGGGGATGGCCACACCACATCCCTTCTCCTCTTGGCATCTTGGGCACGCACACACACGTGCGTGGCATGAGTTTAAGCCACTGGGTCTGGAACTTGAACCGCCATCGACTACATGGGAGTTTCGCAACATAACCATTATGCTAACTGCTGGTCCCAATCACCACTTTTTTTGTTGTTGTTGTTTTTGGAGAGGATTTTGCTATAGGGTGCGTGCACTCGCCAGACAGACAGAGAGACAGAAAGCAAGAAGTCACCCTCCGGGGGGATGGCCATGCCGCAATATCTTCTCTTCTGTTCTCCTCTCGGGATTTTGGGCATGCACACACATGCGCCCGGCGTGAGTTTTAAGCCACTGGGTCTGGGACTCGAACCGTGGTCGACTACGTGGGAGTCCAGCAACATAACCATTATGCTAACTGCTGGTCCCAATCACCACTTTTTTTAATGCCATCCTGTATAACCCATTCTCACACAGTAATCAGAGCAATCAGATTACAACACTCTCCTGCTTAACACTTTTCAGTATCTTATTATTCATATAGTAATAAAATTGAAAATGTCAGTTTTGTGATTATTGGCTCCCTTACTATATCTCCTCCATCAATTTTGACTATTATGCACTCTTCTCTACCCACACTAGGTTCTTTCAAAAATCCCCAAGAGCTTAAAAACTATCTAAATTGCTCTCCCCATTCTTTATGACTGCATCACTCGTACCTACTCTTCACTTCAGAAATGGAAAACATATTTGGTTGTGCCCAATCTTATTTAGGATCCACAGTTTAACACGTTGACCCTACCAGGGTAAGTGTGACAACATAAGGAATAGAATTTCTTAACTCCAGAATCAAATTCCTTCTTTTTGAATCCTGGCTTCGCTTAGACTAATTGTGTGCTTTATGCAAATTTCTCAATCTGCCTCTAAATCTCACTGTCTATATATGTAAAATGGGGATAATAATAATACCAATTATACAGTGTTGTAAAAATGGAATAGAACAGCGTATGCAGAACTTTTGGAACAATAACTAGTAACTCATTAAACATTCAATAAATGTCAGTGAAACAAAAACATTTTGATATATTAATGAGCTTAATTGATCGCTATAATATCTATTCCAGAGAAGTTAGTTGCACATTGTTTCTGTTTTTATAAAAAACACTTTTTTTATGTAAGTCTCTTTTTTAAAGATAAGTTAATGGGAATTAATAATTAAATAGAGATACATAAGATACATGCCATGAAATAAAAGTGCCTTCCAGACATGGTTCTTTTCTTTTTTTTTTTCATTTTGTTTTGTTTTGTTTACTATAGGGTGCAGAGAGACATCAGAGAGACAGAGAAGTAGAAATCCCCCCGCCCCCCAGTGAGTGTGGCCACCCCTAAATCCCTTCTGCTCCATTCTCCTCAGGATTTTGGGCATGAACGCACACATGCTTGATGTGTTTTAGGCCACCAGGTCCAGTACTTGAACCTCCATAGGCTTTATGGGAGTCCCAGCACTTTAACCGCTATGCCACCTGCTATCTCCCAAATATGATTCTACTAGAACAAAATATGTCATGGGTGTGTTTGTGTGTGTGTGTGTGTGTGTGTGTGTACATGTGTGTGTGTGATTATCTAGGGCAAAACTAAGGAAGGAAGGCACATCTATAAGAAGACAATGATTTGAAATATGTATAATTAAGACATTAATAACTATATGTAGGAAATCCTCCACAATTTTTGAAAATTATACATACTTCTAAATAAGACATGGCTCATAGGAGAAACTACAAGCAAAAGGAAAATGATTTGAACTTTTAACATTGAAAATTTACAAAATATATGGGTGTAGCTAAATTAGCACTGAACATAAAAGCATACAGCTTTTAAAATGGTTGTTGGAGCTCCCACCATCCCTCTTAATTTTATGTTAGTACAATTAAGGCAGATAAACAAGAAGAGGCATCTCTCAGATAAGTGACCTTTATGAGAATCTTTTTCTAACCGTGTTTCCACTTGCATCTGGCCATATGTAACTGCTCTTATCTTAGTTTGCAATTTTATCACAAAGGAAGAAAAGGACAATCAATGTTTGGGTAGGCAACCAGTTGTCTCTGCCAAAATCTACTTTAGTGAAAACAAAATATTGCATAATAAAGAACATGCGATCATACTCTGCAATATGGTTTAAAGGAACATATGCAATGCATTTGGAAAGTGGAGGTAATGGGTAAAATGTAAAAGGAAATTTCTAACTTACAGCCGGTGCTGCCATTGCAAATAGTGATGTCTATGCTGCGTACACCTGGAAACGTACTGTGGAAAAACTGTAAGCGCTTACATTTAGAGGACTTTTGCTTCTAGCCATAAATCTGTGGCTACAATCAAGCTTTAAAAACAACTAGAGGGACTGGTAGATGGTGTGGTGGTTAAAGGCACTAGACTCCCATATGGCAGACTGCAGTTTGAGTCCTGGACCTGGGAGCTTGCTTTCTCACTTTCTCTCTGTCCCTCTCTGGTCAAATTAAAGTAAGTAAATAAATAAAGTTAAATAAAATAATTCTTTAAGAAAAATAAACAACTAGAAAATGTATGGAAAAGTTTGTTTGCTGAAGTTAGGCAACAGCCAGTGCAGGAGAGTGATCTCTGAAAGAAGAAAACAATGAAGTGAGCCAGGCTACTCCCCTGGCTTAAGGCACCTGAACTGCAGCTCAAAGTGAGAACCAAAACAGTGCATGAATCTGAGCTGAGGATAGAGTGTGGACTCCGGAGACTGCACTGGGATAAAGCAGAGGTGAACTAGGTCAAGATTCTGCTCCTGTCCTCAAGGACTCCATAGCACAGAGGAGGAGAGTGTTTGGTCAGTGATCACAGTAAAGAACAGTAGACACCATACTAGTGCTATGGATCAAGTTCTTCCTTCAGTTAAGACCTTAGCACAATCTTAGCACAACCTCATGGCAGAATTTTGTAATTAATTCAAAATGACTGACTTCATGCCACAAAATCTGTCCTTTCGATCAGTTCCTAAATACACAGATAAACATCCAGACTCTCACAAGCAAAATGTTGCTAGACATACATTATTAAATACATTTAACAGAATTTTGCTTGAACTCTTTTGTAGATTAAATTGTCTCTTTAAGTGGTCAATTAGTTATGTAGCTAGTTAGTTTTACACACCATTTCTTCTGAGGTAGGTTATTTTCTCCAGATATTTGTCTAAGAAAATCTAATTTTCCTTCAATTTTGCCTAAAGTCCTAAGAGACAAGAATCATTCCTATAATTTATTCTAAATTAATTGTATAAGTTATTATGTATTTATTTAATAACACATAACAATCAAGGGGTTTTTCTTTTCAATATTTCATCTAGAAAAAGGCATTTTTAATTATTTCTTTTGTTTGTTTATACCAACAGTTTCCCCTTTACAGTGACATATTCCCCCATGCTTACACTATAATTTTTCTATACAAGCGCACAGCTGCACAGAATAATTTGTCTGTGACCATGTTTTTCCCCAGAAATTACTCTGAGTTTCTTGAAGGAAGATAAAATAATGCATAGATGTTTGCATGTCTGACTCAGTCATGGACTTACAATTTGTCATTAAATGATCGAAGTGTCAAATACTATAAAATTTTAATGAATTAATATTATTACCCACTGTCTCCTGTCCCATTTTTAATACATTTGGGTCTTGTTGTATTTGCAACAAATATCTTTTAGTTTACAAATAGTGTCATATATAGATTAGTAATTAGAAAAGATTAATTACAGATTAGGAGTAAAATAGGTCACATGTGTGCTAAGTGGAATATTTTTACCTAAATTTTCTGCCATCAGTTATTTACTTTTGCAAGCCTCTATTTGGCTAAAGTCTTTCCTCTCTCTGCCCTTATTCCTCCATGATCTCATGGTTCCACCCACATCTTCAGTTTTTGCTTATGAGAAACCTCCAGCAAAGGTTACCTGGATAACTACAAGGCTTTGCTAAATGCATTTGATTCCTAGTAGTCATTTTTCTGATCATTCCATTTCTCTTAAAAGACTGATCGCTTCCTATCTGATTGGAGCAAAAGCCAGAAATGAACCATGTCCTTTGTGTTCTCGGTTCCTCCCTTTTTCCTCTCTCTTCTCCCACTCTCCACTTCTCTCCCTGGGCTCTAGCCCAGTCTGCTCATTATCCCTGAGACTTACTCCAGCATCAGGACCTGCACCCTTCCTGTTCTCTCTGCTTGAATACTCTTCCCTCAGATAACAACATGACCTTTTCCTCACTTCTGTTTATGCTTCTGCTCAAAGCTTTTGCGGATAACTTCTGCAAAATAGTAGCACTCTCTGTTGTTAGCTGACTGTATCCACTGGTCTGCAGCATAGCTTAGTAGACGGGCTCTCTTTTTGCTGATTCATAGTTTCAGAGAGAAAGAGAGAAATGGCCCTTCCTAGACTTCTCTGCATAAACATGGATAGGAAACTGAGGTGAGCATGCATCAGGAGTATCATTTACCAGCTTTGGAATTGCTGGTATTCCTGTTGTGTTTCGGAGTATTGAAAATTAACTCATGGTTCTAATAAGTCTGTTTTGACTTATATTATTTATGCAAGAATTATAATAGTATTGATTCACTAATTCATGGAAAAAGGAGGAGAAGCTTCTTGTGATACTCATTGAAAAGCTGCACGTGGCCTCACATCCATGCTGTAGTATTTCTCAGGTTACTTAAGAATCAACTCCCTAATATAAAACTGTTGGTTTTGTTCTCTTTTTTTTGGGGGGAGAGGTTTTTGCTACAGGGCACTTGCGCTCACCAGAAAGACAGAGAGAGACAGAGAGACAGAAAGCGAGAAATCACCCCCCAGGGGGGATGGCCACGCCGCAATCCCTTCTCCTCCATTCTCCTCTCAGGATTTTGGGCATGCACACACACGCACCTGGCATGAGTTTAAGCCACTGGATCTAGGACTCAAACTGCAGTCGGCTACATGGGAGTCCATCAACATAGCCATTACACCAGCTGCTGGTCCTGGTTTTGTTCTCTTAATAGCCTTTTTTTTTTTTTTTTCCTAGTTGCTCACTCACGTTTAGCATTTCAACCTAAATTCGGTGTAGAATCACAATTCCCTTTGGTAAGAGATATTTTATTCAAATATTATACATTGTATTACTTTATTTTAACGTATGGAGAGATCATGTTAACATTAATAGGGTGAACGACTGATGACCGACTCTGTGAAGTCGTTTTAGTCAAATGACCCTTTGTAGTGGTTTTAATGAAGCCACAGGAGATTACGTTTGTGCTGAAGTTCAGCCACTGTCAGGCATGCCTCCAGAATCCTCACAGGTGTTTTCTGTCTAAACGTATTCATTTCATAGGCATTATTAACAGAATTTTGCCTGAAAAGTGTGGTATTCCACTATTGTAGTTATGTGTGAAATAAAGGTCCTTAATACAATTTCAGAAGTGGAATATTTGTCAGGTACAATCGTCAGGACTGTGAAGTTTGGGCTCTGGCTCGGTTCTCATTTCCTTAGAAAATCACTAACTGTAAAAGCCATTTGCCAGAGCTTTGTTCAAAAGTGAAAAAAAAAAAAAAAAAATGAGAGAATTTAACAGCAAGAAGTAAAAAATAAAAGTCAAATATCAGTTTGTACCTCATTCTGTAATCCACAGTCATTTCTTCCGTTCTGCCTGCCTGTTTCTCATTAGAGCGTGAAGCTGAATGAAGGACCCCACAGGTCTCATTCCTGTACCTCTGCCTTTTCTAGCCAGAATGTCTTATTTAGACACAGGAGTTGACTGCATTTGCCTTACCTGATCATAAGAGGAAGGCCTGTGCCCAGTGATCATTCCAGTTTTTTTTGCAGCATTAGAAATGCAATGAACAGATGGTTTATGAAAGTTATTATTGCATTCTAAATCCCAAATGTCACTCGGTGCTGCACATTTTGTGGTGGCTCTACACAGGGCAAGAATCGGGGTAAAAATGAGACAAAGATGCCAAAGAAAAAAAGTCCAAGAAACCTGTTGTTGGCATTGCAGTACCCAAGAGAAAAAGCATTTCTGGCTCAGTTAGAGGAAAAGAGACACTGTTACAAGAAACGTTCAAGAGAGTCATTGCCATTTTATTCCTACATGGCCTGCCAGTCAAAATAAATGGTAGAAGGTGGGCCTAACTGTTCCTCTGCCAAGAGGCTTACAAAAAGTCAAAAGAAGGTTTAAAAAAAGAGTCTGTTGTAAATGTGTGCAATCTTGGGGGTGCTCAATAAAAATTACGTGCATTGAGAGTGGGAGTAGTTGCAGAATTTAGTAGTGTTCATTAGTTAACACTTGATAAATGAAGTGGAGAATCACTGGACACAAATGTAACAAGAGAAAAATGAAAATTATAGGTCTAACGTTTAAACACAGTAGTCATTTTATCTGATTTGCATAAGTCATTACTCTCTTTCAATTACCCAGGTAAATCTTTTATTACTTTAGGTTAGAAGAAAGTTTAAGGAAGAATCACTAGCTAGAAGTTCTTTGATGTATTCGGAATGAAAATATTTGTGGCAAATCAAAGAATGATTGACTTGTTCCTCTCGTTGGTTCATTTTTAATGATTTCTTCCATTTGAGATCCTGGTGCTATTTTAGGAGAATTCTTTCTTTTTCTTGCTTTTTCTAAAGATGGAGAAACTGACATTAACATACTTCAGGGTAGTATATTAAAGAAGAAGAACATTTTCTTCTAAGGTCAAGTTTCTTTCTATTGCAGGACTGTTGCAATTATATCGTACCATATAGGGAAGCTGTTTCTTAGCCAGTTTAGGAAGGATATGTGGGAGACACCAAAGCTATAAATCACTTTGATAAACAAACCTACTTTAGTTCTCTCTGTTTTGTGATAGCCAGACCAATAGAACCATCCACGTGCACATTTCCCCTGGCTTTGAGATACAGCCTGGAATCCCTCGTACACTGCGGCCTGACCCTTGGCTCTCATAATCTGTCCTCACTGTCATATCTCACTCTCCTTACTTATCAGATGCGTATTCAAGCTGGAATTCACATGCTTCTTATCATCACGTGTCTCCATTTCTGTGGACAAATGTATACCTTTATTCTCCCTTCACATCTAAATGCTAGTCATTTATGAACCATGGCCAGATAGCCTAGCCAGGGGACTTTTTCTGTCCTTTGAATTTTGATAAGAATTTAATCGATGGCCATCTTTCTTAGGATACATCTTTTATTTTGTGTGGCATGATGGAGCTCAATGTGAACATCATTTTCTATACTAGTGAGGATTGCTATGTAATAAATCAGCCCTGTGTCTTCAGTCACTAATGGTCAATATTCAATAAGCAGTCAATTAAAAAAAAACTATTGGATGAATAAAAGATATTTTAGAAGCAAAATGCTCTGCAATGCTATGTAGCATGATCCCAAATTTTAGAATACTTTGTGATGGCAACACAATAAAAACAAGTAGTAGATTTTAAAAATCATTACTTAAAACTGATCTAAAATTACTGATTTTTCTTGAGAATTTATTTAAATAAAATTGACGATGTTAGGATATCTAAGAATGAATAATATTTGAGCAAATATGTATATGTATATGTATTACATCTAAACAAATTTATAAAAATTCTCTGTTAAGAGGCCAGCAGGTAGACTGGTGGTTAAGACACTGGATTCCCACACGGCCATATGGACTGCAGTTTCAGTCCCAGACCTGGAGCCCTGAAAATCATGCCAGCATCGACTACCAGTTATAGTTCTTGAAATACAAGGAAAAAAAAAGAGAGAAAATCATGCCGGGCACATGTGCAAGTGTGCCCAAAATCCCAAGAGGAAAATGGAGGAAAAGGAATTGCCACATAGACATATCCCCTAGGGGGTTATTTCTCACTTTTCCACTCTCAGTCTCTCTGTCTTTCTATCTCTCTGATGAGCTCATGCACCCTGTGGCAAAAATCTAAAAAAAAAAAAAAAAAAGAAGAAGAAAAGAAATTCTCTGTTTAAACACCTGATTTTAAAAATATATTTCACAAGATAACTTGAAAGCAAAATTATTAGGTCCATGGTTATACATCGTGAAGTTTAGAAAGCACTAAATTAAGAGTTAGGACTTCTGATTCAATTCTGCACTTCCTGCTATGTAAACTCGTGTAATTGATTATGCCTTTAAATTTCGATTTCTTGACATGTGCAATGAAGATAACATTAGGTATCTTAGAAACTTGGTTATTTTATAAAAAGAGGTAGTTAATTAAAATTTATTATTTCATTTAACAAATAAATATCAATTCTAGTTTAAATAAAGACACTTTCAAACATGGAAAGACCTATAAACAATTAATTATGCTATATGGTGAAAAAATGCTACTTTAGGTATATATAAAACATTAGATATATATAAATATATTAGGAGTATAAATTGCCTCCGGGTAAACATTTAGGGAGGAAGCTCTTAAAATCTACTTTTAAAAGGATTTTCTTCCATAATATTTCAGTACTTTTTTTTTTTTTTTAAGAGAGATTTTTTGCTATAGGGCACGTGCACTTGCTGGAGAGACAAAGAAACAGAAAGTGAGAAATCACCTTCAGGGGCGATGGCCATGCCACAATCCCTTCTCCTCCATTCTCCTCTCGGGATTTTGGGCATATTCGTGAGTTTTATGGCTCTGGATCCTGGACTCAAAGCACAGTCAACCATATGGGAGTACAACGATGCAATCATTATACCACCTGCTCTCAATATGCAACTTTTTTTTTTTTTGAGAGGTTTTTGCTATAGGGAGTGTGCACTCACCAGAAAGACAGAGAGAGACAGAGAGACAGAAGGTGAGAAATCACCCCCCAGGGGGATAACCACACCGCAATCCCTTTTCCTCCATTCTCCTCTTAGGATCTTGGGCACACATGCACCCACACCTGGCATGAGTTTAAGCCACCAGATCTGGGACTGGAATCGCAGTTGATTACATGGGAGTCCAGCTACATAGCCATTACACCATCTTCTGGTCACGTCAATATGCAATTTTTTGAGAAATCTCAAATCTAGAGAGTTTGCAAGGAAAAAATATAATTTTTATTATTCTTGGAGTTATAGTAAGTATTAATAATATTCTAACACTTTTCCAGTCAGAACACTTAAATATTCATTTTTAGAATCAATCTGTAGGTCTTAGATTTCTAAAATTATTTGATCATTCAGCAAAAATAGTTCCATTTTTTTCCTTGCTTACTCTTATATAATAGCTGAGTATATCATCCTGAAGTGATGCTTATTTTCACTCACACTCAGAAAATATTCTAATATTATTTGGTCTCTAATTTTTACTTTCAAGGTGGATTTTGGACCGGAAATCTAGCTTTCCTCTTTTAAGAACAACTATTTTTTTTTTTCTCTAAAGATTCATTGGCATTTCCAGGTGTGAATTTATTTTTATTTCTCAGAATTTTTCCTGCTTCCTGGAGCCAAGGACACTCTTTTTTCATAACCACTCATATCTTTTCAATCTCTTATTCTTCTAAAATATTTATGAAATAATTTCTAATATCTATCTTGCAATAGAGATATTCTCTCTTTGGGTCTAATCGTATGTTTTGATTTTCAAGTGGTTTAAATAACATTTCTAGAATTTCTATAGTCATAATTCCCAATCTGCTTATCCTTTTACTGACTAGATTTTGCTTTTCTTATAAGCTATTTTAATTAATTTGATCATTTATATAAGTATTAGAAACGTAATCATTTTATGTTCTACTTAGAATTGTATTCTGTTTATGTTTGTTTGTTTGTTTTTTACAGATTCTTACTAACTTCCTAACACAGTTTCCTGAGCAGCTGGGAATACAGGCACATGCCCTATAACAAAAATTTAAAAGTAAAATAATAATAATAACTATTATTATCATAATCATGTATTTTGATGCTAAAACTTTCAATCATGCATTAAACAACTTTTTGCACATCATTCTTCCAGATGCTTCTGTATACATTAAGAATATCCCTGGGTTTCTATTTATATAAAGGATAAAGTTCCAAGTTCTAATTTGTTGGAGTCAGCCCCGTAGCGTAGCTGTTAAGTGCTGTGTGTAGAAAACTAGATCCTACCTAGCCAACCATAGTTCAAACCTCAGCCCCGTGGGACTTCACAACATTCTGGTGGATGTGCATATGTGTTCCAACTCCTGGCAGGATGGAGACATGGGAGAGAAGTGCTGTGGTGTGACCATGTCTGCGGGGAGTGCTCCGTCTTTCTCTATACTCAGTGTGCATGCCCTCGAGCAGTAATGAAAAGTCCTAACGCCATATTAACAGTATAATAAAATTACTAATTACTTCTAGCCTCTCAGACATCACCAGTCTCACTGTAGACATGCTCTTACACACTTGATAAAATAACACACATGCACATACATACACCTTGCTTATGGTGCTCAGTGTTTAATTTAAATGTGCCAGTGTTTTGATTATTTAATACCTATCACAGTTTCATTCCACTAGCATTTTTGCCATCACTATATTTCACAGGTGCCTATTCTGCACTATTGATAACTTCCAATGTACTTTTTAAAAAAGGTTTTTGCCATATAGCACATGCACTAGCTAGAGAGAGACACACAATGAGAGGGAAAGTGAGAAAGCATCCCCTGAGGGGATGGCCATGCTGCAATCCCTTCTCCTCCATTCTCTTCCTGAGATTTTGGGCAAACACATGCACAAGCCACCAGGGACCTGGGATTTAAACCGTGGTCAACCAGGTGGAAATCCAGGGCATTAACCACCATGCCACATGCTGGTCCACTGCTAATCTTGTTTTAAAGAGTACAGGTTGTTTTTCAAAAAAATCTTTTCTAAAGTTCAGATCATCTGAATTACTTCGAGGCATAAAATTAGTATAATATTTGAGCAAGTCTGGGCCTCCAGATAAATCAAATACAAAATGCATTTTAGGCCCAGACATGGCAGCTGCTAGGTACTGCTACTCAGCAGGCTAAGGGTACATGTTTGATTCCCGGCCCCTGCTGAAAGCCAGGTGTGGGGGCGTGGTGGCATGTACCTGTACTCCCAGCTACTCAGGAAGCTGAGGCAGGAAGATAGTAAGAATCTGTTTTTAAAAACTTTTATAAATAGGTTAATGAAAACATACATTAAGAAATAGCAGAGTAACGTTTTCTTGCAGACTAAATTGAAGGAGAGAAGGCATCAGGCTACAGGGTCTAGGGCCTACTACAAAGCGGGCCTACACCAGAAAATGTGCAAACCAATCACAGAGGGCCATCTGAAATTTCCTGTCATTTTAGAGAATCAGTTAGCAAAATAAAAACATCATCCAAAATGGAGCAATACAACATATACATGAGACAAACCTTCCTCTTAATGTATGCTACACCCACATACACTCACACTCACACACACTCACACACGCATGCACACACACACACTTCTTTAGGGTAAAGACAGAAGACTATAGCACTTAAACATCCAGGTGATAGTCAATGGTGACCCGCTGGTCACCTCAGATGTAGAGCCATGACCCTTTGCTATCTGACTCGGTGCTTGCTGTGCACTGGATCTGGCATAAGCTTTCCTCAAAATAACGTGCTGGTCTTCTGCATAGATACCCAACCTCACAGTGCTGAGAGTGAAGGAATAGCATACGTAGCACATCCAGAACAGTCACTCAGTGTTTTCATCTTTAATAAGCCGCCATACTTTGGTTCTGAATAACATTAGTGCGCACGCTGCATTAGTGGTTATCACCAGTATGGTTGCAGATTTCGTATGTGTGGAAATTAGGCAAAGCGTGATGATCCGTTTGAGATGGATCATGTGATGGATGGATCATCATCTTTCACACTCTGTGAAAGACAGGCAGCTCTTACAGAAGAGTCGGGGAGTGATCTGTGCCCAGCACCCCACCACTGCATAACCTATACAGATGAGCACCACCCACACGCACACTAACAAAACAGAGAATAGTGGATGTTTACATAAAAGAAAACAGAAGGCAAATTGAGGGAACATATTTCCAGAAGAATGGGGTCTACAATGAGATGGATTGCATAGATTGAAAATAAAGTTTTCAGGAAGAATGAAGATAATCATTTTTCTTTTTTTCTTTTTTTCTTTTTTTTTTTTTTTTTTTTTTTTTTGTCTGGAGAGGTTTTTGCTATAGGGTGCAGGCACTCATCAGAAAGAGACAAAGAGACAGAAAGTGAGAAGTCACCCCCCTGGGGGGATGGCCACGCCACAATCCCTTCTCCTCCATTCTCCTCTTGGGATCTTGGGCACGCACACACACCTGCCCAGCGTGAGTTTAAGCTGCCGGGTCCAGGACTTGAACCGTGGTTGACTACATGGGAGTTCAGTGACATAGCTATTACACTTACTGCTGGTCCCAAGATAACCATTTTTCTAAGGAATAAAAAAAGAGTGTACTGTAAGACTTAAACTGGACCCGATTGTGTGAACCCAAGAGACATTACATGTAACAATTTGTACTTCACTGAAGAGGCAGAAACAAATGTCATCAGCTCATAGGGATGGGTCAGATAAACGAAGAACAGTGAATGGTCAGAAGGGTGGAAAAAACTTGTGGCGGAAAGGATGTTAAAGACATCAGACACACAGCAAGTAAAATAGTGTCCCTGTGGCTGTGAATTTGTACTGGTGCCAATAGCCAGGATAACGGGATTTTTTTTTCCCCAACAAATTCAGTAATGTAAGGTTAATAATGAAACAAAATAGTCACAAGAGACTAAAGTTCAAGATCTTTATGTGCAACCAAATTATTGTAAGTGACCCAGTCGCCAATTGTACCTGATAAACTGTGTCCAGGGTTAATGCAATTTTCAGCTGTTTCATGAAACAGCAATTAGTTTTGGAACATGCAATGATACTTTTGTGGAATCCTTCAAACTGTTGTCTGCATTACACAAAATAGAAGGAATAATCCCAGATTGAATGTGTTATATTTAATTACATAATTTAAAAATTTAAGGATAACATTTATTCATTCAATAAATACTCTTTAAAAGCAGCATTCCATTCTTAATCTGCACTCTAAAATTTATACATGACATTTTCAAGTTTATTTATTTATTTCCTGAGAGAGAGAGAGAGACATCCTCAATGAGTCCTCATGCCATCATCCTGCCCCCTGGGGGTGCTTGTGTGTTCAGGGGGACCCTAGAAGGGCATCTAGCACTTTCCCAGAGACCTCCAGCATTACATAGCAGGGCCCTACAGCCTGTATCACTGTGGCTAGGCCATACATGACTTTCAGAAACACTGAAAATTAATTCTAAAGCTTCATGTGACTAAACAATTTGATATTAAATAGGATGATAAATTATTTGGGGAGTAAGAGAGCATCTGATTGTATTATTTTGTCCTTACTCCTTTTATACAAAGACTGTACAAGGAAGAAAAATGGAATTCCAATATGCTATAGATAGCAGCAGTGTGGTTTATACTCCATGGTGTTCTTTAACCAATGTACTAGAAGAAAATGCTTTAGAGCAAAAAGGTTGGGCCAATTGATGGTGTGGTAGAAGAGGCAGCTGGATTCCACATGGCTGCTATGGGTTTCAGTCCAACACCACAGCATGAAAAACACACTGGGTGCCTGTGTGTGTGAGTGCCCAAAATCTTGACAGGAGATTCTAAGAGGAGAGTGAAGAAGGGATTACAGCATGTGGACATGCATCTCCCTTCCCCTTTGGGTTGGTGGAGGGAGGAAGCATGAGAACGATTGATTTTGATTTCTCACTTTCTCCCTCTCTGTCCATCTCTCTCTGGTGAGGACACATGCCTTATAGCAAAACTGAAAAGAAAAGAAGATAAAAAGTGCCCTATAAACTAATGTGGAGAAGTAAAATAATATATGCTTTAATAGATTTAACATTGTACACAGAACCTGAAGAAAAGTATCTCTAGGAAATTAAGGGGGATAACATGTAAATTTCAAATAAGTTTAAGATGTTTCTTATTTATTTTCTCTTTGTGTGTTTTGTTACAGTTTAGTACTTTGTAATTCCTAAAACTAGATACAGGCTATGCTTTGTACAATGCAACTTGATTCAACTCATTGAAACATTGTGATAGACTCAGGAATCCCTGAAATGCTTGATGTAACTAACATTAAGTCTTAATCAAGATAGCCGAGTAACACTCTGCTCATAAACAAATTACACTTCCATACTGGATTCATTCTAAATAAAATATTAGCAAGATATATTCCTCAATGAATTAAGTAAAATAATTTCTTGGTCTATTTAAAATTTATCTTAAGAATTTAAGAAGAGTTCTACATTGTGCAATTTGGCAATAATGTAAAAAAAATTCTAATAAAAAATTTTCATATTCTTTTGTCTTAAAACAGCAATAATGTACTATTAGTTTGGATAAATCTCTGGTAGATGACTCTTGATTTTTCTTTGGAATTGTTCATATGGCTATAGTCAGATTACAACTGGAACTGGAAGTCTACTTTTGGTTTTAAAGATACTATTAGTAAGCTAGGAAAAAGAAAAAATGTTCCCAATATAAATTAGATAAGAAATTTCTGGTCTTAAAGAAACTCCAGAAAATATCGATTAGATCAAACACATATTTGATCAATCACGATTTTATAAATTTGGTCAATGAATTGAAGCAAGAGACATAAAAACTTATTTTTAGAGGATGTGATTCGTTATCTAACCAAAATAAATAGATAAATTGCAGCAAGAGACATAAAAACTTATTTTTAGAGGATGTGGTTGGTTATCTAACTAAAATAAATAGATAAATAAATTAACGAACCAATTGAGAATACAAACTATATAGCAATAAAAAGAATAGCCTTTACAATGAGTAGCTATATATTCAAGTTACCCCAACACACACAGAATATCATTTTGTAAATTTTTTATATTTTATATTTCATTTTATTTTAACTTCTTTTATACATTCAATCACTATACATCACTTAGCTTGTAAAGTGACTTCTCCAATAGGAATACGTTTCTTACCAGTCCAATTGGGGATATTACACATGTACTTATACCCCAGAAGAGAAAATTATAAAATGACACATAAAAGGAGGTACCCATCTCATAACAACAGATGATGAAATGTCTAGAAATAATTCTGGCACCAATAAGTATAAAACTTGTCTTCAGGTGATAAAAGTGCTCTAATGGACATAAACAAATTCTATTGAGAGAATTCCAAAATCTTAATATTAAAGATGTTGCATCTCATCAAAATAACCTTACATTTCAATGAAATTCTAAAATATATGCTAATTAAAAATTTTATCAATTTTTACAAGTGTTCCTCAAGCTCATCTGGAAAGAAAATTGTGACAGAAAAGTTCATTTTAGTTTGAAAAAGAAAAAAGTTGGAAATTTTTTTCTACAAATTGTCAATGTACACTATAAAGCTATCATTATTTAAAAGTTATAGTCTTTCATACTATTAGAGGAAATATAGATTTTTTTTTCTAATACTAATAGAGTAGTAAAGAACCCTTAAATGTCTACCAAATCAGAGAGGCCAAAATATAAAATTAGATGTAATCATATAGGGTTAAGAAAATAATAATTTCACAAGAGGGTCATAATAAACATTTAAAATAAGAAAAATATTGGGAGAATATATTTTCACAACAACTCATAGAGAAATTCCAAATGTTAAAAAAATTCAAAAAATAAAACAGTCCAGTAGATAAATAGGCATAATCAATAAATAAAAACTTTTAAAGAAATACAAATTGTGAATAAACTTATTCAAAATTGCCCAGTCTTACAATGTATCAAACTGCCAACAAGCTGAATAAAGGAATGCTCATATATTATTGCTAGCAGTCACGTTTTTTCAGTAATTCTGGATGGCAATTAGGCAGACCAATCAAGATTAAAACTGTCTATAGACCACAAATTTTATTTCTAGATTACCTCTGTTTTCACAGAAATACAAAATACACACAACTAGCTTATTCATTCTTCTATTGATGAACAGTAAAGTTTTAGCTGTACTTATGCTCTTATAAATAAAGTTTAAAACACCATTGCAGTAATTTTTTTGTGACCATACATAATCATTTGTCAGTAATTACCAGGTAACATTGCTGGATCAAGATATGTATTTTTTGTATTTTATTTTATTTATTTATTTTAAAAAGTTTTGTTATAGGGCACATGCACTCACTGAGGACTGACACAGACAGAGAAAGTGGCAAAGTTTTCAAGTTTCCAAGTCAGGGACTCAGACTATTTAGCTACCACTATGGGATCCAGGGGCCTTAAACACCCTGGCTCCAAGGCCTTGTGGGTAAGGTGACAGATCCCACATGGCCAGCTCAATTTGAGGCTCAGACCCAGTGGCTTACAAGCTGGACATGTGAGTGTATATGCCCCAAATCCCCCACAGATGAGTGAGAGAGTGGAGAAAGGATTGTGGTATGACTATTTCCCATAGAGGGTACTTCTCCTGTCTCACTGGAGAATCAAGAAGTGTCCTCTAGCAAATAAATAAATAAATAAACAAACAAACAAACAAAAAACAAACATGATTATAATAATGAAAGATAAAAGTACTTGAAATTATTATATCTTCATTAAAGTCCCATATCAACTATAAATATAAGATGATAATTTGAATAGTATTTATTTAAATGCACATACTAGTCATAGATAAAAGCTTCAAGATTAAAAAGGTGAGAAATAGCAAACTCTTGCTTAAATAAGCAGAGAATGAAACTTAAAAAGTAAGTGGAGTCACATGTTTCTGATATTAGAATTCTTCAAAAATTTGATAGAGTTCAAGTCTTATGCAGTAGCATAACTTAGAGGAAACCACATGTCAATCTGAGCAATGCACCGTCCAGATGAATCTGATGTGGGAACCTCCAGTGGTTTGGAATAGGAGAAGACGTCAGCATTTACAGTATAGATGTGAACTCACACTACAGTGGGACCACGGGTAATAAAACAGTAGGGTTTTTTCCAATGGGGCAATAGGGATCCCATCTACAATGACAGACAAAGGGAGTATAATTAAAAAAGGTTTAGCACTAATTTATAAAATATTGTATAATTGCATATACACTCTCTGATGACAGACATGTTTCCCAAATGTTTTCAAGTTTCATTTAATTTGTTCTCTGTCTATATCACAATGGATAGTGGATGGTTACCTTCTTGATTAAAATAGAAATCAATGGAATCATACTAGATATTTATTTTCTATTAATTTCACAACCAATCAACACTAAGAGCCATAAATTTTATATCATAACCATGTCTTACATGTACAGTATTCCCTGTGATGACTACTACCTAAAATTATGTTTTCATTACTTTTTGCCTAGACAACTCTAACACCTTTCCTAAGGCTTCCCTTATCTCTTCTCCTGCCTTAACTCTAATCTGCTTTCTCTATGGCTTCTACAGTGTTTTTCCTGAAATGCAAATTTGATCATGTCATTTTACTGTTTATATAATCCCAATGCTCCCAATATACTTCCAGCTAATGTTCAACCTACTTACAAAAATCTTTCTGATGGAGTGTTCAACTCAGATTTTATACCTCTTAGCATATTTTCTCTGCAATAAAGTCATTGTGATATATTTGCAATTCCCCAAAGAAGTCTTCTGCACTCACTTCTGCTTCTATTTTCATGTGATCTTCTCTCTGCTTGGAACGTGCATCTTACCTCTCTTCACCAACTTTATGACGATACGGTTAGGTATCATGTCAGGAGTCACGTCTTCCAAGAAAGCTTCTGTACACTGCCCGCACACCCGTCTGAGCATATTTCACAGGGGGTCATTCACATTTTATAAATTCATGGCTACTTAAGTAATTAAGTCTCTTGGGGATAGGAATGGAATCTTTTCCTGCCTAGATTCCCATGTTTTAATGTATAAACGCTTCATATGTTAAATGATTGACACATTGTTTTAAGTAAACAACTAATTTATACATAATTTCTCCATGAAGAATTGGAGAGGATACTAAACATATCCTCTGGAGATATTTCTAGAAATAAATATTTCAACATGATTATTTTATGTTGTTCTCTGAACATAACTGACTTCTCTTCCACTGGTAATTTCTATCTGGAATGTAAATCCTCAGATTGCCTTTTTGCTACTTCCCCTTCTATCTCAAAATTTTGCTTAAATCATATCTTTTCAAGGGCCCACCCTTACTCCTCTATTACAATCTTCAGTCACTACTGTCCCTAACCTACCCCTCTATTTGTCCCCATAAACTTTGTGTTTGTTTTGCATTCTGCAGCTTGCATTGGCACGTGAAGCACTGTAACTTGTCATTTTTGTTTTGGTCTCTGTTTTGATCCTGTTTCCTCACTGAAAATTAAGTTCCAGTAGCTTAATAGTTTATCCAAATTACTAGAACAGTATTGACAGACAGTAGATGCTCAATAAATATTTATCAATTGAATATATGACAGAAGCATCACCACTTTAACCTTACAAAGCTTTATTTTGCTCAAAGGATTTTTTTTTTATTTCCTTCTTTAACTTTTAGTTTCTCTATATAGAAGGACAATGAAGAAAGTGGCATGTGCTACATTTAAGATAAAACTTCCCTGAGTTGTGTAACTTAGGAAGAAGAATTTCCATTTCAGTGTTTTTTTTTTTATACACATGTATTAATAAATAGAAAATATTTCTTAACTATATCAATTCTTCCTTTCTAAATTGCATTCTACTTAAAAATCTGCAACTATGGCTTTAAAAGTAAAGGTTAATTACCAGCATCCTTAGAAAAGATTAATCAAGTATGATTAACAGAAGTCTTAGATGGCCTAATGCAAATAAATATTTAAGAGCTGGGGCTTTATTACCATAAATATTAGGTGTTTTGTGAGATATCGAATAAATACTCTGAACTGTGCTGAACATAACCATATAGGTTTGGGAAGTAAAGCTGCAATATGTAAAAGCCCAAGGAGATATCAGGAAAAGTTAACTACCTTGCTTACCATTCAAGTCTTTCAAAAGAGCGAGTTTGAAATCAGTTCAAAGAGCAGTAGGCATTAATTCAGAGGAAATATTCCACTGATGGGTGGCAAAGCAGTCATTTTCATTGCAGACTTGTGGAACATAACATGCTCATTTTTGTGATTGTGGAAATCATATGTAATGACTCTCATTCAAATTTAGCATAAAACACAAGTTCCAAACTACTACTTTCTATTCATCTCTGTCACTTTACTTTTCATTTTGAAAGCCGGGCAGACATAAATTTAATTTGGCAGCTGCTGAGGAAATGTTTGTAAATCATCAAAAGTAGCCTAATCAAAATTTAACTCACTATACCTATATTTTAAAAGTAATAAAACTAGTACATGGTATATATTTTATATCACAGACAAGCCAAATTAAAGTAACTGTGGTTAAAATGTGAGCCTCTTTGCATATCTCTCCTTTTTCAAATTTTTAAAAAATAATTATTTTTATTTAATTTTGTTTATTTACTTATTTTAATAGGATGGGAGAGAGACAGAGAAAGAGAGAGAGAAACTGAGAAAGCAAGTCGCCAGGTCCAGGATTTGAACCACAGTCAGCCATATGGGAGTCAAACACCCTCGACCATCATGCCACCTGCCAGCCCCCCCCCCTTTTTTTTTTTTTTTTTTTTGAGAGGTTTTCGCTATAGGGTGCGTGTGCTCACCAGACAGACAGAGACAGAGAGACAGAAAGCGAGAAATCACCCCCCAGGGGGGATGGTCACGCCACAATCCCTTCTCCTCCATTCTCCTCTTGGGATCTTGGGCACACACGCACACGCGCCCGGCGTGAGTTTTAAGCCACCGGGTCTGGCATGCGAACCGCGGTCGACTACGTGGGAGTCCCGCAACATAGCCATTACGCTAACTGCTGGTTCCCAGCCCCCTAATTTTTTAAAAGGATTATTTTTTATTTAACTTTATTTATCTGTTTATTTATTTATTTATTTTTATTTGACCACAGAGGGACAGAGAGAGAGAGAAAGCAAGGAAGCAAGCCGCCAAGTTCAGGACTCGAACGATAGTGGGCCATGTGGGAGTCTAGTGCTCTTAATCACCATACCACCTGCTAGCCCCTTTTTTCAAATGTTTTGAGAAATTTGCTTTCTTTAAAAATAAAATTTAGGACTGGTCATATAGCTTAGTGGTTAAATGGGCCAGCAGGTTATGTGGTGGTTAAGGTCCTAGACTCCTACATGCTCAACTTTGGTTTGAGTCCTGGACCTGGTGACTTGCTTTTTCACTTTCTCTTGCTCCCTTCTTTTGTCAAATTAAAAAATAATAGCAATGATAAATAAAATTTAACAAATAATTCTTTAAAAAGAAAAAAAAAGAGGTTAAATGACTGATCCCACATGGTCAATCAAGGTTCAAGTATTGGAATTGTAGCTTGAATAACATGCCAGGCAAAAGTGTGTACACGTCCCAAACCCAACAGATAAAATGGAATAATAGAGAAAAGGGATTGCAGTGTAACCTCACCCTTCTGTCGGGTATTTTCTCCCTCTCCTTCTCCCTCTCTCTGGTGACTGTATGCACCCTCTGTCAATAAATAAATAAGTAAATAAATAAAATTTGTTAGCACTTTTCAAAATTATTTCATAATGTATTTTCAAATTCTAATTTGCATAAATCTAAGTTATGATAGAATTCCTTTTAAATTAAAAATAAAATAAAAGTGAAAAGAGTAAAGTGCTATTCATTTTAATCAACTTTGAAAAAAATGCTACATAAAATAAAACTTGACCCTTTTTTGAGCAATTTAGAGAGTTTTGCTATAGGGCATGTGCACTTGTCAGAGATACAGAGTCAGAGAGATAGAAAATGAGGGGGGGATGGCCATGCCACAATCCCTTCTCCTTCATTCTCCTCTTGGGATTTTGGGCATGCAAACAGGCGCTGATAGTGAGTATAAGCCGCTGGGTCCAGGACTTGAACAGCAGCTGACGACATGGGAGTCCAGTGATGTAAACATTATGCTACCTACTGGTCCCAAAACTTGGTCTTTTGAATAGGATCTGTAGAAGAATCATCTTGTTAAATATGAATATTTTATTTATCCTATATTATTATGTAAACAATTAATTGAGTTAATGTGATTAATTACTCTGACACATTGAACACTACAGATTGAGAAGTTTCATTTTACCACAAATTTGCACCTCCAAAGATAGTTTTCAAATATGAATGAGCATGTGTGAGATCTTGGCTATTATACCAACTTTTCCAAAGGACTAGCTTGAACTCTACTCCAGAAAGTACGCAAAAATAGCATTAAAAAAAAGTCAAGTATTCCCAATGATCTCCTCCTAGTTTTATCTACTAGTTGGAAAGTCAGAGTGATTCTTTCTCAAAACAGTTTTTTTCTCATGAAATCAGACTCACATGGGCTCATATCGTTCCCTGTTCTTTAGTTTTAAGCAAGACACTTTGTTCTGAGTTTGTGTGCTTAAAGTCTGGAAAAAAGAACAATGTCTAACTGTCAGGACTGTTTTGAGACTTAATGAGATAATACTTACAAGTACTGGGTCCAGTCCAGCTTTCAGTAAGTCAGTCAATACATGTTAGCTGTAACAGTATTTGATTATGACCGTGTCTATCAAAGGAAGCTCCTACCTCTCATTGCACCAACAGAAATGGTAGCCCAAGGACCCAGAAAGGTCATTAAGAAAAAAAGTAAAATAAAAGACTTTTCAAACTCAAGCCTTTTGTGAAGCTTTATTGAAGAACTTCAAGAAAAAAAAAAAAAAAAAAGCTGTTGTGAGGTTGATCCAACTTTCACTCTAGGGAAAATCATTGATATAGTTGTTTATCTTCCATAGTTATATTCTGCATGCTATTTTGCCAAGCTACTGGCATGGCCTATTTAAAATATATTTCTTGAATTAAATGCATGGGTATAATAATCATTCTTTTGGAGACGGCACTATCAAGCAATGTGCCCCTGAAAAGTATGGGTTAGTACAAATCCTTTAAATTTTCTGTGGTTGTTGACATGTTTTTATCCCACTGCAGATAACTAAATAAAGTCTTTTTTTTTTAAATGGGAAAAATGTTTTACTATAGCAGAGTAAATCTTCGACATTCTAATAAAACATATTAGCAACTGACTTTGGTCCCTCCTCCCCTATTTGGAATGTATTTCTTTAACAGTCATTTGCAATGGACAAGGATGATTCTCTCCAACCTTTTTGAGTAGCCATTATATTTTTATTTTTTACTAACCTATCAGCTATTGCATCATCATTAAAAAATTACTTGTACTATCTCATAGTACAATCTGTTATCCGTAAGTTTTAAAATTGTAAGTTCCTATTTGTGGAGACTGAATTAATTATCTTTGATTACCTTGCAAACAATTGAATGCTGTCCAAGATACTGAATTCTGGGTGAAACTGTATTTGCATACTAATACTGATAGGCCTTGTGCCGTTGTTGGTATGGGGACAAAATGAGACAAATTCAAGAACTTTATTCATCATGGATATGATCTAGTCTTAATCTTAAACTTAAACATTGTGTTCTAGAAACACCAACCAAACTTGGGCGTATTCTCCTCTTCATTCAATCTCAGCATGTGCTTCTTTTGGGTGAAACTTTCACTTACAGGAACCAGTAGATGGCATAATGGTTATGTCACTGGGCTCCTAAGTAGTAGAATTTGATTCGAGGCCTGGACCCAGTGGTTAAAAACTCACGCCGAGCATGTATGTGTCCATGCCCAAGATCCCAAAAGGAGAATGGAGAGAAGGGATTGTGGTGTCTTACCACCCCCCTTCCTGTAGGTGGGTTATTTCTCACTTTCTGTCTCTCTGTCTCTGCAGGGAGCACATTTGCCCAATAGCAAAGATCTGTCTTAAAAAACAACAACAACAAACAGTTTTATTTCCACGCAGGTGTGTCACTCAGGCCAGAGTCAATTGTGTGGTTTATCATGTTTCCTAATTATCATAAATAATTCTGGGTTGGACAAATGGCCTAAGCAGAAGCTGTGATAAGCCATACCTCATTTGCTTTGACTGTTAGGAATGAATCAGGGAGATCCCCAGTTGACTTTAAATCCGAGGGAATGCGATGCCTAAGGTTGGTGGGGACATCTTGGTTCCTCCAGGGAAGAAATGGAGATTGAAGCCAACTCAAAAAAAGCAAATACAGGAGGAAGAGAGGAAATAGAAGAAGACAGACTAAGTCCCACTGACATTTTGAAGTCCTTGAATTAAGCACAACTAAAGGGAGGACGGTTGCCAAACTCTTCATACATGTTAATTAATTAAACCACCATTGTTCTTCAGGAACATCAGGCTGTGCTGCCAGTCATTCGCAACCAATTAGTCCTCACGGATATCGTGACATGATTAAATGTAATTATTTATGAAAGGACCTTGGAGTCTTTGGATCACGATTGGGTATAATAAGTTTATGATTTCGAAACCCTGTTATTAAAAGCAAACCAGAGACTCAGACATAGGTGCCTCTGAAGCACGGTACACCTTCTCTCATCCCATCTGTAGTCATGACTGGTTGTTAGACAATATGCCTGGAATTAGCATTTTCCAGATGCTAACATTCTCTGGATGTAAAAGGCTTCTTTTGACCAAAATGCCAGAGTTGCTTACAATGCACAGTTTCTGGTATCTAAGCAGGCATCCATGAAAGCAGCAACGTGCATTGCAATGAATGGAAAATAGGATTTGAAAGTAAATAGACTTACATGTATACTTCAATCATGCCCAATGGAGGAATGACCACGAATGTTTTAGTTGAATCTACTTGAATTTAACTGTCTTATCAAATATCGATAACATTATTTTATCAATTATGTAGGCCCACATTCGTTAAAAATACACTGTTTTTGAGAAGTTTTTTGGTAAGAGTAGGCCCCTTCTTGTGTGAGATTAATTTTGTTCCTCAACTAAATATATACACCTTATCCTCTGGTTAATGCAAACTTGTTTCAATGTGAGAGAGAAATCAAAAGTAATTTTACTTCAAAAATAAAAGCAGCATATATGCAGGGGAAAGTGAGATTTTTAAAAAAAGATAATATAGTTATATCTGGAAAACCTAAAATAATCATTGACAATGCATCACTTAAAGTAGCAAGATAAAAATGTAATGTAATGAAATTCATAGCTTCCACATATAAAAATGACCTAAGCAAAATATCTATGCAAAGATTTAGCAAGAAATGTGCAAAAGGACTGTGTTTTTAAAGAGAAAAATCTCAACATAAAAGTAGATGCTCCCTCAGTTGACTTACAAATTTAGAGTAACTTTAATAAAAATTTCTTTCTGGGGACCAGCAGTTAGCAATAATGGCTATGTTGCTGGATTCCCATGGAATGAATTGCAGTTTGAGTCCCAGACCTGATGGCTTGAACTCACGCCAGGTGTATGTGTGTGCGTACCAAGATCCCAAGAGGAGAATGGAGGAGAAGAGATTGCAGCGTTGCCATCCCCCCTGGGGGGTGATTTCTTGCTTTCTGTCTCTCTGTCTCTCTCTGTCTTTCTGGTGAGCGCACGTGCCCTATAGCAAAAACTTCTCCAAAAAAAAAAAAAAAAAGTTTATTTTCCGTAATTAGATAAGTTGATTATACATTATTAGACATTACATAAGTTGATTATATGATAATTTGTATTATTATACACACATTACCATATATTGTTATTCACGCAGTATATCTAAGAAAAACCTTAAATAAACATTTATGGAGTACCTTCCTTTGATATTGTCAAAGCAACAATTTTATGAGACAAGGTCAAAGAAACAAAGAAGAATTTTTTTTTTTTTTAGAATCTTTTGCCATAGGGGGCGTATGCTTGCTGCAGGGGAAAGAGAGAGAGAGAGAGACAAAGACAGGGAGAGGGAAAGTGAGAAATTCCCCCCATCCCCCGTGGAGAATGGCCACACTGCAATCCCTTTTCCTCCATTCTCCTCCTGGGATCTTGGGCACACAGGCACAGGCTAAGCATGATTTTCAAGCTACCAGGTCTGGGACTCAAACCACAGTGGGCCATGTGGGAGTCAATCTATATAATCACTACAACACCTTTTAGGGCAAGGAAAAATTTAATAAAGATTATTTCAACAAGGGGAATGAGGCCTGAACTTTTTTTTTTTTTTTTTGAGAGGTTTTTGCTATAGGGCGCGTGCGCTCGCCGGACAGACAGAGAGAGACAGAGAGACAGAAAGCGAGAAATCACCCCCCAGGGGGGATGGCCACGCCGCAATCCCTTCTCCTTCATTCTCCTCTTGGGATCTTGGGCACACACGCACACGCGCCCGGCGTGAGTTTAAGCCACTGGGTCCGGTACTCGAACCGTGGTCGACTATGTGGGAATCCAGCGACATAGCCATTACCTAACTGCTGGCCCTGAGGCCTGAACTTTTTAAGAGCTTGACTTTCACAAAACAAAGGGCTGGAGAGTTTCCAAGAGCTGGAGTGCGTGTGTGAGAGGGGGAGAGCGGGGGGGTGGGGTGGGGGTGGGGTGGGGGGGGGTGGGGGGTAGGGGTGGGGACAGGGATGGTATCATAGGTCAACTGTGATTGCTAATTGGTCTTTACATCTTTACCCACAAGAGAATTAAACTTTCTCTAATCTTCATGACAGGAGGTAGTTTTACACACCTTAAGGAAGGCATCCATGGAAGTTAGGTTCCTACCCTCTGCCCTCCCCTTGGGAGTTAGGGGCACTGTCTTCCTTGATGTGTACATTCCAAAGGGAGAGTTCTGAGGACTCTTCCTGAGTTGTAAAACTTTTAAGAAGCTTCTAAAAAGTTGTACATCTCAAAGTGGAAAGAGAAAAATTTAATTACAAATTTTAAAATGTTCTGAGAAAAGGGAAATACGGGTTTATGATAAAGAAGCCTGCCTCAAGTTTAAACTGAGGGGAACAGTAAAGCCTACTTGGTCAATGTTAAATAGCAATGGTAATCTTTAATTTCTATAATATTAATAATGTTTATTCTAATTTTAATTATGATGTAATTTTATTTATAATATAAATAGTTGGTGATTGTTGTGTGAATAGACAGATTGTAGGGAGCAGCCAGATCTGGATAAGGCACTAGTGACCTTTAAAGTAGATATGGTCTTTGTGCTGATTCTGCAGGGCAAGTGGAAGCTCTAACAAAGCCGTAATCTGCTGTTTCTGGGCAGGGCAGTGTAAATTAAGGGAAGCTGAGGGTTAGCCACAGAAGTCCAGAGGGAACTTGTTTAGAACCACGAGATGCAAGGACCCAAGGGAGGCAAGATGCTCCACAGCCACCTCTCTTCCCCATTACTGTGTGGAAGAACAAACCTGGGAATGGGCCGGAGCCCGGTGTTCTCCGTCAGAGATGCCAGGTCCGCCCAATCCCTGCTTTCTCTACTTGTCAGTCTGTCCTTTCTCAATCCACCACCCACTTCCACTTGGGCTTCCACATCCTTTTCCCAGATGGGCTGAGGCAACAGATAACTCTCAATCTAGGTTCCCAAGTAAACAGAGCCAGAGGCAAAACTTAGAGCTAAGGGTTTATTTGGGGATATAAGTATATGGGAAAGAGAAGGGAAAAGGAAAAATAGGGAGAAAATCAGGTAGATCTGATTTGAGGGGGTGGGTTACTCAGAGATAAAAGCTTTGCGCTAATTGTCCAGTCTCATAGCATTTGTGTAAAGAAATCAAATGAAACATGACACTTGGGAATAGTTCATCTGGGAAAAGAAAAATAAAATAATTTTACCATTGATTCACTTCTTTTTGCTCCAATTTTCCACTGGCATCGATTCCTGTGCCCTTCTCTGTGGTATCACCTGACCCCTGTTGGCAGTGGGAGATGCCTCAGAGAAAGTCAGAGTTCCCCTCAAATCCAACCGGAGAAGAACATAAGAATAGCAGTTTCTCTGGGCCACTCAGCACCATGAAAATTTGCTCATGTAGCAGTGGAAACAGTAACGAAATTATCTCCATAACACGGAAACAACACATGCCGTCCATGGACAACCCCAGGTGGCGTGTGAAATAAATGGAGAAACGAGTTGTAGTAAGTGGTTTAGGGGCAACTGACTAGACATATGGGGTAGTACAAAACGGGATTCATTCTTTACAGTGTAAAGCAAGATACATTTAAAAAAATTTTTGATAAATATGTACAGTTTCATTTGTCAATTAAACAAATGAGCTAAGCAATTTTTAAATGAAGTAAAAATAAATTATACAACATGAATACTCTGGAAAGAAGATCTTCCCTCCTCTCCCCCTCCCTGGCCACCCAGAATATTGTTGCTTTATATTAAGTCTGTATTATTTGCCAGGTGTAACCACTGAAGCCCGTGCTTGGTTAGTGAGTGGTCAGCTAATAACTGAGTAGAGACTGCCTTCAGTGCCTAGAACCAATACATAAAGATTGAAAACCTCAGATGAAAAAAATGAAACCATATATAGTGAAATTTAAAGAAGGGAGATTCTTTGTATCACAGAGAGAAGAATATTATTTATTATGAATATAATCAGGAAAAAAGGATAGAAAGAAGGAGAAAAAAGAAAGAAAATATTAAATGGGCCAATTTAAAGAAAAATTCAAATGAAAAAAAATAAGTAAAACCAAAAAGTAAATAACAGACTAATATTTATCCAAAAGATACACTGGCAAAAAAATGCAATAACTTTTGGCACAAAGCTATTCATTGCAACGTATTAATAACAGGCAAAGACAAAAAGCATCTTAAATGTCTTTCAATAGAGTTCTTGCTGAAAAACTATGGTGCAACCAAACAGTGAAGTACTCTGTAGCTATAAAAAGAGATGATCTCTGTATACTATTTTATAGATCTAGTCTTAAGGAAGAAAAGACAGATGCAGAAGAACAAATACAAAATGTTATTATTTCTTTTTTTTTTTTTTTTTTTGGAGAGGTTTTTGCTATAGGGTGCGTGCACTCGCCAGAAAGACAGACAGACAGACAGAAAGCAAGAAATCACCCTCCAAGGGGGATGGCCACGCCGCAATCCCTTCTCCTCTATTCTCTTCTCAGGATCTTGGGCATGCACACACCTGCGCCCTGCGTGAGTTTAAGCCACTGGGTCCGGTACTTGAACTGCGGTTGACTACATGGGAGTCCAGCGACATAGCGATTACGCCAACTTCTGATCCTGAGAATGTTATTTCTAAAAGAATGTTAGTGATACATGCATTTTTATATTTATATATATTGAAATATAATAATAATTGTTAACCTATGATTAAAGGAGAGAACAGCCTCTTCTAAGGGGATAGAACTAAAGACTAGAAAACATTAAAGCATGTAAATAGTTTATGAAATTAACTTTACTACTTTAAAAAAGGTTCCAAAAGGGATCCAGCAGAATGCTTTCTCACATGGTCAACTGTGGTTCGAGTTCTGGACCCACTGGCTTGAAAATCACACCACGTGCAAGTACATTTGTGCCCAGGATCTCAGGAGGAAAATGGAGGAGACGGGGTTGAGGTATAGCCATCTCCCCTGTGGGTGAGTGACTTCTCACTTTCCCCTTTACTGTCTTTCTCTCCCTCTCTCTCTCTCTCTCTCTCTCTCTCTCTCTCTCTCTCTCTCTCCCTCTTTCTCTCTCTCTCCTCTCTCTCCAGTGAGCACACATGCCCTATGGGGGAGGGAAGGAAGAAAAACCTACCAAAGAAATTTTTAAGAATTAAAAAGTTTCAGTTTAGCTGTATATCAATCTGGTGGCATAGTCATGTGGAGGAAAACTGTGAAAGAACTGTGAAACAGCATTCTGCTTGTCCATATGTAGTGGTATATATATATATGTATCTTCATATACATAATGATAATGATAATAAAATCTAAAAGTGCTGCATTTATAAATCTTTATGTTAAATATTGGTGTTCCATATCAGTATAACTATTGTGTGTGTGTGTGTGTGTGTGTGTGTGTGTGTGTATGTTTGTGTGTATGTATGAATATATAAAGACTTCAGCATAAGGTAGAAAGATATAGATAATGAACCAAAAATGACAATATAAAGCTCTGCTATGAGGGACCAGCAGCTGGCATAATGGCTATGAGACAATATATTACCTTAATAGAGTTTACTGGCGAAATGTTTTAATCTCTAAAGTATCATAATCAGAGGAATCAGTCTATAGTAGCAACTTCTTATTCATAACAGATAACAAAAGCTGAAAAACCACAAAGGAAAATGACTTTTAACCCAAAATTGTAGTAAATCTGTCATAAGCTGGACTCTTATTGATTCTAAAGAAAAATAATATCTAAAAAGAAAATAAAACAATGCAGTAAGAAAAAAAAAGCTCTTTTAAATCTAATCAATAGTAGACAGATCTTAAGTTAACCATTGTCAAATAAAAGAAGCAGTTTTTTGCTAAAAACATCAAATTAGTTGATAAGATTTATCTTGTTTTAATTTAACTTTTTTTTTTTTTTTTTTGGAGAGGTTTTTGCTATAGGGCGCGTGTGCTCGTCAGAGATTCAGAGAGACAGAGAGACAGAAAGTGAGAAATCAACCCCCAGGGGTGAAGGCCACACCACAATCCCTTATCCTCCATTTTCTTGGGATCTTGGAAATACACGCACATGCACCCGGTGTGAGTTTAAGTCACTGGGTCCAGGACTTGAACCGTGGTCAACTACGTGGGAGTCCAGCGACATAGCCATTACGCTAACTGCTGGTCCCAATTTAACATTTTTTAATGTTTTACATTTTCTGGTTTATTCTTTCTGTACACAATTTTTGTATACTTCATAAATCTACAGTCCTAAAATATTACTATGAAGCTATTTAAACTCTTTAAATGTATCCTGCATCCTTGTAATATTATCAAATACTTTAGTTTTCTAATTTTCTAATTAGTAGGAAAATTTATATTTTAAATACTAACAAATAAGGTCACTAAGTAAAACACATTCAGTATACTCATATCTTATAGGTACTGAATTCATATCCAACTAGAAAATTACTACTGTCTCAATGAGATTATGTTTTTTTTATACCAAATATATATATATATATATATATATATACCAAAAATATATATATACCAAAAATAATATATATAATATATATACATATATTCCAATGAAAAGCTACTAAGAATATTTATTTTCATATACATTAATATATACATAAATATTTCTGTATCATTCTTTCTCCTGAGCTCTACACCTTAATAAACATAAGGCCAAGCCAAATCCTGCTTAGCTGCAAACCTTTATTTCTTTCTGTAATCTTTATCTCCATGAACGAAATATAATGTTTCTAAATGCTTAAGTGAGAAAATGGGTGGCTAGGATAAAGTATTCTTCTTGATCATTCCGCATCCGTCAATAATATCCCTGTCTGGTTAATTAGGTTCCCTGATCTTTTTGTATACTGACTCACTTCCATATGACGATTATGTCTCTCATTATTTTAGGTCTGCATTCTACAGCAAAGTGGTGCCTCACTGCCAAGCCATTCAGGCATTTGTGTATTAACTCAACAAAAATGTATTAAACAAGAACTATGTTAAGTACTATTCTAGCTGCGGGGATACTGAAGTTAAAACATTCCTGCCATCATGGACTTTACTTTGTGGTAGGGATGTAATGTTTTCGTGTTTCACAGCTGTGCTGCAGAATGATTTATTTATGATTGAAGATCTAACAGAATCACTCCTCTCCATTAAACCCTTCGGTGGCTCCCTATTAAAAGAAAAGGAAAAAAAAAAAAAAGAAAAAGAAAAAAAAGGCAACAAATTCTGTAACCTGAAAAATCCTTTATGTAAAATCTTACATTTTTTACATTTGCTCACCTAGAGTGTACACTGCACCCCTTTGGGACTACTTACAAGTTTTATAGTTGTGCTTCATTTTCTCCAGTTATTGTGCTTTCTTTTCTCTATGAAAATCTTACTGGCAATTGCAATGTGCAGAATAATAAGCTTCAGACATTTCCATGAGTTAACCCTTGGAATGGCAGAAGATATTTTTCAGATATGATTAAAGATAAGAATTTGGGGGATCAGCAGGTGGCGTGGAGGTTAAGGTACTGGATCCCACATGACTGGCTGTGCAATTTGATTCCTGTCCTGGTGGCTGGAAAATCTCACTGTGTATGTATGCTCAAAATACCAAGAAGAGAATGGAGAAGGGATTGTGGCATGACCATCTCCCCTGGGGAGTGATTTCTCTCTCTTTCTCTCTTTTTCTCCCTCTCTGGCAAGTGCAAGCACCTTATAGCAGAAACAATAACAACAAAATAGAAAGAAAGAAAAAGAGAAAAAAAAAAGATAAGCTCTTCAAGATAGGAGATTATCTTGGAATGTTCAGATGAGCCTAATCCAATCACAAAGCCTTAAAGTAGAAGAGAAATTTGCAACATGAGAAGGCCTTGACTTACCATCGCTGGTGGTGGTAGTGACCCCATAAACATGTTTTCTTCCTGGTCCCCAGAACCTCTGAATATATTACTCCAATGGTTAAAAATATTTTGAATGTGTGATTAAATCTAGTATCCTTATGAGAAGATTAACGTGGAGTATAACAGGGTGACAGAAGAAGGACAGACGTGAATTAAGGACATGTGACAAGAGACCTATAGGATTTAGTGATGCCCTTTGAAGATGGATCAAGGGGAATGTAGGCAGCTTCTAGAAGCTGAAAAAACCCTTATTGACAGCAAATAAGAAGCTGAGGGTTTCTTTCCTGTACATGTAGTGGACCGAATTCTACTAATGCTCCAAATATACAAGAAATTTATTCTTCCTCAGAGTTTTCTTGAAGATACTTTTCAGATATGATTAAAGGTAAGGATTTGGAGGGTCAGCAGGTGGCATGGGGGTTAAAGCACTGGATCCACATAACTTCTGTGTGGTTCAATTCCTGGACCTGGCAACTCAAAATTCAAGAAAGGCTAACAACCATGAAGACTACCTTGTATAACTCAATGAGACATGTGCTGGACTTCTGACCTTTAAAAGTATAAAGTAATAATTTTGTGTTGTTTTAAGCCAATGACAAATCATTAACCTGCCTCCAAATCTCAACACATGCCAATACCCACCCGCCTCCACATATACCTCTTTACTAGGTGGATTATTTCTCACCCATCAATATGCTAGGATCCTAACCCTCAAGATTCCCCCTTGATCTCTCACCCTACAACCAAGAGTGTATCCTATTTGTACACCTCAATAAGAAAGTGAGCAGGGACCAGCAGTTGGCGTAATGGCTATGTCGCTGGACTCCCATGTAGTCGACCACAATTTGTGTCTCAGACCCAGTGGCTTAAACTCACACTGGGTGCATGTGAGTGCATGCTCAAGATCCTGAGAGGAGAATAGAGGAGAAGGGATTGTGGTGTGACCATCCCTCCTGGGGATGATTTCTTGCTTTATGTCTCTCTGGTGAGTATACATGCCCTATAGCAAAAAGCCCTCTCCAAAAAAGAAAAAAAAAAAAAAAAAAAGGAAGAAAAGGAAGAAAGAAAAAAAGAAAAGGTGAGCAGATTTAATAGAGCACTTAATTTGCAGAATGAAAATCATCCTTTGTCTGCATTTCTCACTACACTTTAAATCCTCTGGGAACAGAAGCTATTTGTCCTCTTTACTGCTGCTTCTTAAATTTCTAACACAGCAGTCACCAGTGTATATCAAATAAAAAATAAATGAATGTATAGAATAATGAAAGCTTTTTTTCCTCCAGCACAGCTTGTGGAATCATTTCATTGTAAGCTGTTGTTAATTACTTGAATATTTGATCTAAATGTAAATGAAAAAAAAATACTTAGTCCTATTGTAAACTGGTAATTTGATTATTTTACTAGACTGGTCAACCTCAACAGTTGCTGCTTTCATTATATCCATTTAAATATATTTACTCAGGATTCAAGTTTCTCCATAATTACTCTCTAGCCTCACTGAGCAAATATAGTTCTCAAAATTTAAGAATTTTTTTTTCCCTTATGGAAGAAAGTATGAGAGAGGGAGAGAGATAGATGTAGATGTTTTTGGCAAGATCTCACTGTTTTGCAATCTTTCTGCCTCTGTCTCCCAGTTAGCTAGGATGATGTGTACACAACCATGCCTGATGTGTTCAGACTGGCCTGAGAACTGAACCAGGCCTCTCATGCAGCCCCCAGCCTCACAAGTGGTGGAACTACCTGTGCATCACTGGGCTGGACCTTACTGCTCCTATCTTTATCTAGACGCTCACACATTTTCCTTCCTACTAACACCCACAATCATTGATTCCATCTCTTATCAACTCTAATGGCAATTACAGTTTGTAACAAACTCTAAAGTAATTCATGATAGCTTCAGTATTTTAGTCATAATTTCAAGTGTTTTAATTTTTTTGATTTTTACCAGAGGATAAGCATCAATTAGTCTCCATCATAACATGAATATCGTTTAATTTGAATGTAAGTGGTATATTATCAACTTTGTTCTTATAAACAAGCAAATTAAAAGAGTCTAACACGAGCTTAATGTTCCAAACATTTTAATAAGAAACCATGTGATAACAGATTCAAAATTCTTAAATAAATCTATACAAACTAATATCAAGCTGATACTTATTTTTTATCATTTGGAAGCTAGAAAAATGTTGCATAAATCATTTTGTGTGTACCATGTGTAACACAAGCACATTTTTTTAGCGTGGGAAATGATGAAAGAACCCCAGTATTAATTCCACTTTAGTCATGTGTGGAAGTTACTGTTCCAAAAGACAACAGCATGAGTGCTTAAATATGATTTCTAGCATATTTCTCTAATGGCCACAGTAATGATTTTTAACTTCAAGGGTATCCCATGTTATCGACAGACTCCAAGACGCTTAACTATATCACATCTGGAAATGAACTAAATTTAAATAGTTTTGAATTTCTCTTTACAGAGTTATAATAATTTCAGCTCCCCAGAGTATTTTCCTTTATCACATTTTTAAGATGAAATATCAGATAAGTTTTCTAAATTTATGAATTTTAATTGTTCTCCACATTTAGATGTTGCAACATTTTAGGATTCCCAATTTTATTCTGTCTTGGCACTGCATATATACTTCTCCAATTAAAATAGAAACTCTATTAAAAGATTTTTCCCTGAAGCTGACACAAACTGAAGAGCAAGTACATAATCTCACAATTAAATACAGTATTATGTTCCATTTAAGTTCTCACTGTTTAATTTGTTTTTAAAGATGAACATTTCAAGGCTTTTTTAAACCTCTATCTTCAATAATTGCAATTCACGGGACCAGCAGTTAGCGTAATGGCTATGTCGCTGGACTCCCACGTAGTCGACCGCAGTTCGAGTCCCGGACCCGGCGGCTTAAACTCACGCCGGGCGCGTGTGCGTGCGTGCCCGAGATCCCGAGAGGAGAATGGAGGAGAAGGGATTGCGGCGTGGCCATCCCCCCTGGGGGGTGATTTCTCGCTTTCTATCTCTCTGTCTCTCTCTGTCTGTCTGGCGAGCGCACGCGCCCTATAGCAAAAACCTCTCAAAAAAAAAAAAAAATTGCAATTCACTAAAATTTGAAAAATTGAGTAACATATTTGATGTGTACTTTCTCTAGAATTCTATTTTAGACAATACCCTACAGTAGTTTTAAAGTTAGGTTTTTAATGAGTTCTCTAAATTTGTCTTTCAGTTTTGATCAAAATGCAACCAAACTGTAGAGAACTGATTTTAAAATTATTTTTAAGGGTACTTAGGTTGGTTTACAAAGTAGTTCTTTAAAGCACATAATAGTTCAGAACAACTTTTGATGAGCAGCACAAAAACACACTATTATTCTGAACATTTCTTTACAATTACCATTAGCTTCAGTACAAAAGTTTTGTAGTTCAGTTCATCTAACTTTATATATTAATATTTTTGTAAATGTAATGAATTATGGTTTCTATGTCATAGAGTAAAATGCCACATTTCTATGTAGTTATAAATGATTTATTTGTCACAACAGTAAGACCAAAGGAATTCTCCCTTTCTATGAAGTATTGCTGAAAATCTCTGACAATAGGCAGATTAATAAGAAAAACAGCATACAAATTTTATTTAATATGAGACAGAGAGACAGAAAGAGAGAGTAAGACAAGCACTCTCGACAGAGTGTCATGCCATGATCCATCCCACCTCTCTTCATCAGACTCTTCAGCCAACCAGGATTTCTGGCATATGCACGTGTGTCCAGCTTGTACAGGTCAACACAAGAACTGAAACCTCGTCTTTCATATGGCTTCCAACATTGCAAAACGTTATTCTATCACTGAACCAACACTACTTGGCCTTGTAATTCTATTTGAAGCTTCAAATAACATTTGCGATGGCCTATTTTATGTGTCAACCTGACTAAGACAAAAGGTTCCCTGATATTTGGTTAAACATTATCTCTGAGTGTGTCTATATATTTCTGGGTAAAGTTAGAATTTAAATTAGTAGATTGAATAAAGGAAATTATTTCCCCTGATGTGAATAGGCTTCGTCCAATGTCGATGGCTTAAATAGAAGAGAGAGTTCAGTAAGAAATCATTCTTTCTCTCTGTCTTCAAGCTGGGACACTGTCTCTTCCTAATTTCAAACTTTAATTTGAAATGGAACTATCCTATCAGCTCACTAGGGACCCAGACTAATACAGTACTGATAAGAGGATGTGTAATTGTCTGCAAAATTTCTACCAATGGTAAAAACTTTAATAACTTTTTTTCATTTTTTTATAACTGCATAAGCAAACCTGAAAGTGAAAATGAGTCAAATTAATTTGGAAACATTTCATTTTATCTAAATGAAAAATCTAAATAATAAAAATTAGAAATACGGCAATCACTTATTCTTAAGAATAAGGTTTTAGTTTTTTAATTCATTGCAGGCAAAATATTTTATTGCAAACATTAAAACATTTCCTCAACATAAGATAAATTAAGTAGTGGTTGAATTGCTCAGTTTTATATTTCACATGAACAGAAAATTTTTTTACATTTCTAAGACCCAGCAGTTATTATATTGCCACTCCCTGGGTCTTACCTAGCTTTCAACAAAGGCCACAGCACAATTGGTTGGTACACCATATGGCCTGCAGAGGCAGCAGTATCCTTAGGGAAAACTATTTAATATAAAGAATAGAATAGAAAAAGTAGAACAGAATAGAAAGAAAACTTTAAGTTACCTTGGAACTATTTTTACATAGATTAGAAATTTAAAGTAATGATAAATCAAATCTAATTTGCCTTAGTTAAATAATTAATAATAAAAATATTATGATTAATATTTTCTTAATAACAGCATCTGTTTAAGTTGGTTTAATAAAACCAGTGTATTATGAAATAAAATCATATGGAACAGATGTTAAACTATTTAGAGCACTGGAACAGGGCTGTTTGCAGAGAGGTTTGAATGGTTTCACGAGTGTAAAGAATCTGACCTGAGTTACTGCAAAGATAAAAGAGGAACTCTGATTAATGAAGTACAGTAGTGGAAACTAAATCAACTACACATAAACATTAAGAATTGGAGTTGGGAACTAGCAGGATTTGGACCAGGGGGCAACTAGCTTGTTACATATTTCTTACTTTACCTTACCTCTTATATCTTCATCACATTTTCTGGGTGTTGAAGACAAGCTTCATCTATTTTCAAACTACATCATAGAAATTGGCCACTCTGCTGTCCCAGAGATTGTATATTTAAATTCGACTCACTTACATAATCTCAATGGTATTTTTAGTCTACACTTTGTAGACCTGGAAGAGAATATGTAATAATTCCAGCAGGGCTTGTGTGCCGGTTGTGTTTCCTACTCAACTCCTGATGCCTGCATCAGGAAGCTGAGTAGTGCTGAAAGCTCAGGTTATATTGTTCATGGAAGTAAAGGTATCTTTTAGGTTGGATCTGGCATTACCATGTTGACATGTACATTTGGGGAAATTTTAAACACATTATATTAATTATAATATAAAATTACAACATATATTGTATTATGTGCTAATACTACATAATTAATCCTATTCAAATTAATTAGGTTTGAAGCATATTATATTAATTGAATAGACTTCTCAAAAATTTAATTTTTAAAGTAAGTACAACCATTAACAGTGTCCAAATATGGCATAGATATGAATCTAAACTGGCCTTTTTAGCTAGTAAGATGTATCTAGTAAAATAGATTATCCATATGGTCAACATGAGTGTAAATGGAACTAATTTGGTTGCTTTCTTTCTGAAAACCTTGAAAAGGAAGGCTGAGGCAGAGAGAGTAAAGAAAAAAATTTATTTGGTCTAGGGTTAGGACGATTGTCCAGTTATTACAAAATCCGAGTTGCCCAAGTAATATATGCTAGACTGTTATAAATTGCAGGATGCCTTTAAAGGCAAAAGGTACAAATAGAGTGGAAAATAAAAATAGTCTTGTACAACAGTGATTGACTAAATTCTATGGTCAGGAGAGAAGGCCAGCCTCATGGTTACCTAGAGCCCTTGCTTAATCTTAAGCAAATTGTAGAGTTGGTGAGTTTAGAAGGCAAAGGGGGACCATGTGAACTCTATGTAGCATCTTGAGTTATTTTAGGTGCACATTTCTAAGAAAGCCACAAGATGTGCAAAACATTTATTTCTCTACAGCCCTGATTTAGGTAGACTGGATTCTCCAGTTTTCAGGAAAATCTCATCTTCTTGGTTAGCTTCCTTCAAGTTTCAGTTTGATGATGCGACATTTTAATAAAATGACTCTATTTTGGTCTGGTCTGTTGGGGTCCGGAATATGAGGTTACTCAAAACAACAGCCTCCAATACAGCTTGTTTAACACCCAGAGAATTAACACAATGACATTTGGGGTTGATATTACAGATAAGATATGTAACCAGGATTTTATAAAATGTTTTCTAAGATGAATTTTCAGCCAACGTAAAGAACTATAGTATGTATAACCAAAAAAGGACTTTAACAAATTTTATTTTGTTGTTGTTCTTGTTTAGCTGCTGGGAGGAGACATCTGTCTCAGTGTAGTATCAGTGATTTTTTTTTTTTATACATCAGACACTAATAATTGATATTTATAATTTGAAATTTACAGTTAAAATGATACGGAAAACATATATTTTATGATTAACCATAAAAGGAAATGACAATATCAAAAACAGTAGACAATAAAGATCATAAAGAATGACAGGTAAATATGCAATTTTTTTATTTTAAAAATTTACATTTAATCACTATATATTACAGTGTGCAATCTGGTACACATTATATCACACACATTATCACCAACAGATAACTTTTCATTTCTGTGTCTGTCAGATGTTGTTTGTTTCTTCCATGTCCCCTTTCCCTCCTATTTTTATTCACTAAGAATTCATTCTTTCTATTATTCTTTTATTTACTCAATAGATAGCCAAGACAGACAGAAAATGAATACTGACTTTTTCCACTTAATTCCTCATCACTTTCTCTAATCCTATTCATTCAGCTTCATTTATTTCCTTTCCATTAATTTTTTATGGAAAGTAGCTTGTCTTTAATTAGAGAAGACACTTGTCCACTAACATTTTGTGTCAAAAATTTTTACCTTACTTCATATTAAACAATAATAGAGAGCAAAAACTGTCTTTCCTGGATGTATTATTTTTTACTAGGTATGTAAAAGGTGTGACTAATGATTACTGGTTCCTGCTGTTTCTTGCTTAGATCGGTAATTAGCTCCTTCAGCTGTTCCCATTTTAAGTGAAGGGGTCCTAGTGAGCCATTTAAAGATGCTGAATGAATGGATGATCTATCATGTAGTCTTTCTGAGAAAGCTCTTTTATAGCAGAAAGCACATTAGGTGGGAAGCAAGATTCAGCGGGACATCTTGTCAAAACATGGTCTGCTTTTGTTTGCATCCAACATTTTCCTCTAATCTCAGGGCCTGTTATTTGGAGTGTAGGTCCTTCTTTATTCCACCTTAAAACTGACAACAATAGACCAAGAAGTCCTGGTGATTAGAACATATATGTGCCAAACTTTTGAGCACATCCTTAATTCTAACAGATGCTAGGCAAAGAAAAAAAATGTACGTTGAAAAAAAATCTTACGATCTGCCAAACGTGTTAGAAATGACCACTGCAAATGTGCAAACCTGCTTTAAAAGATACAGGATTCGTGTCTTTAAGAAATCATCAATTCATTTAGTTCATCCTTTGTCTTTACTTGTTCTGTTTATATATAATATGATTTCTTAAAAGAGAGATTTTTGCTATAGGCATGTGCACTTGCCAGAGAGACAGAGATAGACAGAAAGCAAAAAATCACTCCCCAGGAAGTATGGCCATGCCACAATTCCTTGTCCTCCATTCTCCTCTAAGGACTTTGCACACACACCAATTTTAAGCTGCTGGGATTGGGACTCAAACCATGGTCAACTATGTGGGAGTCCAGTGATGTACCCATTCCACCAACTGCTGGTCCCAAATTATAACATGATTTTTTACTTCTAGATTTGAGCCAAATATTACAGGATTTTCTCAATGGAATTTAGAGTAATGCATGTTAAAGCAATAATTGCACCTCAGAAAAATTTTAACAGGTAAGAAGTAAATTATTCAAGGATGTATCAATGGGAAAGACAGGCTAGAAATAAGTCTGAGCTCAACCTCTATAAAGTAGGTAGGTCTGAACTGAGCTCTGCTAAAGCAGGTAGTGGTTCAGATTTAAGGGCTAGAATGAGCTAGTGGAAAAGTATTGGAGATTATTAGACCATCTGGATTTGCTAATTGACCTTGGCTTTATGACAGGAGGTAGTTTTAGAACTGGGAGCAAGGCACTCACCAAAATTAGCATCCTAAACTGGGAGACAGGGGTGCTATCTTCTTTCATGATTACATTTCAAAGAAATGACCCTCAGATCCCTAAAAAAGACATCACATGTTATAAAGCAAGCAAGAAACTTGAAAAAAAATACATTCACATATATCTCAAAGGAGCAGGGAAAAGGAAAAAAAAACACAAATTTTCCACAGTAAATCCTCAAAGAAAAAGCAGTTGAGAAGCCGAGAGTCAGGAAAAAGCCTATGTAGGGTTTGGTCAGGATGAGTATAAAGCTAAGGTCAGCTTGATCATGGGATCAAAGAATTAGGAAGTTCAACTTTCTTTTCAGATTTTAATTGAACATGTAGCAAAAGAAACAGGCATTTTAAGATGTGTGAAAGCTTTGTAATGTTGATTATATTATTCATTTATGGTAAGTATCCTATTAAGCAGTCTATATATTTGCAATATAATAAAATATTTAATATATGATATCCCTTGTGAACTTAAATAAAGCAGGCAAGAGCTCACCCTTTCCTGACACATGTTTTATAATGGCAGTCAATGTATCAGCCAATTTGGTCACACAATATCTAGAGAAATATATTTGGCTAGTTGACATTCATAATAAATATGAAAGAAAGATACTGTATTTTAAGTACTTTCTACATTCAGCTTCTACCAGAGTTTACCAGCATTGTCTCAATCACTATACTAAATATTTTCTCAGATTCGTAGATGAGAAGCCTTGACTTAGAGAAATTAAAGCTTGTCTAAAGATACAAAGGTAATGCTGAGAATAACCTCACTCATCGTCGACTGTATTGATTCCACAATGCCTTATCTCCCTCCATTTTCCACCTTCTATCTTTTGTGATATCTGACTTTCCTACTAAGCACTTGGACATGTAGCACAGTCAATGACAAAGCTCATCTAAATGCAGTATAAATTGTTAAGTCATGTTTCTTAATTTTGAAAGAGTTATCTGTTTGAAAGACTAGGCAGGTGTTCATCTTTATAACTTTTAAAAAGAATAAAATTCTACTTTCTTCTTAACCAACCAAGAAGAACCCTGTACTGTAATAAAAATAGATTAAAAATTAAATTAATTAAATAAATTAAAAATTGATACTAATATCTCATTGCTTTATTAGAGTAAGGCAGGAGGATCTTATGTTATTTGATGTACATGAAAATCATAAATCTTATATTCAAAACATTCTAACATGTGGATTATTTCTGGACGACATGCAGGACCATGAAGTAACTAGCATGTGATCCAGATAATTTAACCTTTTTACATTAATGCCACAGACATAGTCTATGTAAGAGTCACAGCTGCTGTCGATATTCCTTTATTTTTCTGGTATAGCATCAACAATTATGTTTAAAACTAGTTCAAAATGAAGAATTCTCTGTGTGGACAAAAAGAAATTCAAATCTGTTGGATAGAAACATACTTGCTGTCTTGTTTGCTGATACAGATAAGTAAAAAAATGGGTAAAAACATCACATAACTTCTTGTGTATTATTAGGTATGGTGAAATTCTTGAGTTGCTTGTTGAATCATTACTCAGTACTGTAACTACTGGAGACCAAAGACCGAGTGAGGGTGATAAGCAGTGTGTGTTGCACCCACCAAACAGCATTATAGTACTTATTTCTGAACAAATGGGTGATATACCCTCTGAAGTGAAAAGGCAGACAGTAGCAGGCTATCTGAGTGCTAGAAAATTCATTATATAAGAACAAGTAAAATGTGCTTTGGGAAATGGGGGTAAAGTTTTGTGTGAGTAACAGTTAAACATTTAGTTTGTACACTTGGCTATTTAACTAGCTCTTGGATTTTCAGTGTCCTTATTCAGAATGAAGCCTCTTGTAATAATTAAGGACATTTGAACTGCCCTGAGTCTAAGTACCTGTTCAACTTTTTACCTCTCAATTTCAGTAACTTCCTCTTTTAAATAGTAAAATAATAGCTACCACCATATCATATTGTCTTGAAAATTAAATGAGATTTGGAAATTACTGGGCATATCACCTTGTGTACTGCTATCAATAAATATTAGTTGTTACTATTTTTAATAGACATGACAATCTTTGTCTTAGTATTTCATAATAGTTCGAAGACCCTGAATGGTGAAAACGGATTAGCATTTGGCTTGTGATATTGCGGGAATGTTATGGTGTAAAATATTTTTGAAATCATCCTCCTTAGTAAATCTCAATTTAGTTAAACCCAGTATGGCACACTTTACTCAGCTTTCTATCAAACAGGTCAAGTATTCCCTTTGGGTGCTCTACCATAATTTATGTCAGCATGGCATGGAATGTATACCAAGTTGGAACTTTAAGATAACTTGACGGACTGGAAGGAGGGACACCACTAACGCAACTGTACCCACATGGGAAAGGTCCTCGGGTTGCTACGGGAACCTCCCTGTACATACACCAAGCACATGTATGCACGTGCTGTGACCCTGACCAAGCTTGGGGGGGGGGGGAATGGATCACAGTGTGAGGACTCTGTTGGGAACACTTACCTCTCTAGTTCTTTTATTAAATAAGTAAATAAATAAATAAACTTAAAAAAAACTTGAATATGATGATTTTATTATAATTAGCCCAGTTTTAAATAAAAAAAAAAGTCTCTTTCTTCATTAGCATTCTTTGGTCAATTTAACTCCTCTAATTAAATGATATTTTCTCCCTCATTGTGAAGTGTTATTTCTGTAGTGTTCAGCAGTAGCCGAACTTTAACTAGGACACTTAAATGGAATATTTAACTATCCTTTTGATACCCCTTGAGTTTAAATAGCTAATATACCTCACATGGAGACCCAAATTCTTTATGGAGAAATCTAATTAGTTGCATTTTCCCTAATAGTTTTATATAAAATATTGATAAGGACAGTAGGAAAAAAAGAAGAAATTAAAATGAAAAAAGTGAAAACCTATCTATTTTCATATAGACGTGATGATATTTATAAATGGCTAGATGGCAAATATAGTTCTTTTGTGAATGGATTTTAACTTGATTCTAAAAAGCAAGGTTAAGCCACTGAAATATCTTCACTCAGAACAGTGACATAATCTGAGAGCTTTGCCTACTGTAATCAGCGCCCCCTACATGGTTATCCTGCATGGGGAAAGGCACCAAAACATTTATGTTCAGAGCCAACACACCTCATGTTAAAAATAAATAAATTTAAAACATTGTCATCTTGCTCTTACTGTCACTTAGAGTGAAATCTCAAGATTTATGTTTAGTTTCCCTCACCTCCAGAATATCTTAAGGAATTTAAGTATTGAGAAATAAGGCTATCTGCAAGGAATTAGAAGAGTTATAAAAACAAAAACAAAAACAAAAACAAAAAAAAAAACCTTTGTCTATGGAAAAGGCATGTCACTCTAAAAAAATGAATAGAGTTGTTGAGAACATTTAATATATGTGTATATTATTTAATAAGACTAATGAAATGAATATTTCAAAGCATTAACTATTCAACAGTATAAATTTTCTTATTTCTAATGTATGACCATTAAAGGGCTCCTGTGTAGACACAAGCTGAGATCTGCCCATTCTCCCTCCATCTTGTACACGTGTTATTTGTAAAATATGATTCTATAAACACAAATACAAACATATGTTCTATGGATGAGCATCTGATGGAGAAAACGATCAAAATGGAGGAAAGGCATTTGCCATCAATGTATGCCCATTTGTTGGAATTTGTCTTAATTTATAACAAATTGACTAAAATGTTTTACAAATTAATACTGTTTTGGATTCCTACCGAAGTCTGGTTGATATATTTTTCAGTTTACACACTGTAAAATTTACATTGTGGTATATAATTCTATGGGTTTTGACAATGAATAAAATACTGTTCACCACAAGAATCTTGATTTAGTACATTTCAATCACCCCCAAATTCCCTATGCTGCCCCTTTATAATTGACGCAGCCTATTACCCATGAAAATACTGTTGATTTTCTAACTCTATTGTTTTGTCTGTTTGCAGAACATATTATGGATGGCATCATATGAGAAGTAACAGTGGGGGTCTGGTCCCTTTTATTCAGCAAAATATAATTAAGATGCATACATGCTGTTATATGAATCAATACTTCAATAATTTTTATTTTTTTTATTTTTTTTATTTTTTTATAGGACATAGAATTTTAATTACATGGATCTTTGGATTAACAGATAAAAATGTTAAACATCACAGGAGTAAGAGGGAGGAAGGTAATGACACAATCAAATCTTTGTCCGTATTACTTTTTTTTTTATTTTATATATATATTTTTTTATTATCATCATATTCTTCTTTATATTACATTGAATTACATATAACTTTACAGTGTATTACATTGCTTTTTCAAAAGGGAATGCCATGCATGTCAGTCAGTACAGAGACATTAATCTCCCCACTTTAACATTCAGTATCTTTTCTATGTTTTCTCCAATCATTATTATTATTATTCTAATTATTTATTAAAACAGTCAATTGCTATTTCTCATTTTGCTTGTACAAATACTTTGCCTATCATGAAATACTTCTCAGACAAATCCAGTTGAGAATACTATACATGTCAACATCAACAGTTAATAAGCCATATCTGTTTCTCACTAATGTCCTGCCTATCTATTGTTCACTTGTTATCTTTCTCTATTCTCTTCTCTTCACTTCCCCCATTCCACACTGTCCTATTCTCGTTAAGTACCTTCACTGCTTTTATGTCCTCCAATTTTTTGCTCTCTATTATAGAGTGCTGATAGGGTTTCAATAATTTTTATTTTGTATATAGTCTTTTGTATGACATTATTAAGCTTCTGTTTCATAGTTAAAGGACATACAGTTTGTTTCAAACTTGAAACCACTATAAATATTTACATACAGAATTTTGTGTGAACACAAATCTTTGTTTTCCTTTGGAAAATATGGAGACTTGAGATTTCTGGGTTATAAGCAAAATATATTTTTAACTTTCTAAGAAAATGTCAAAATTTTTTTCTAAGGAGTCTCTATGATTTTTCTTTCTCCCCAGAAATATATAAAAGTTCCCGTATTGAGTAGCACTTGGTATTGTCCAGTTAGGGATACAGTAGGGTCCCATTGTTTAATTTGTAATTCCTTAATGACTTCTGATGCCAAATATATTTTCTCATAGTTATTTACCACTTCTATATTTTCTTTGGTGAATTATCTGCTCAGATATTTAGCTGAATTTTTAATTTTTGAATTTCTAATTGTGTATTGAAGTTTGAATTCCATATATATTTATTGTCAGAATTACTATTTCTAAATTATATCCTTAAGTTTGTGGCTTTTTGTTCTCTTAGAGTATCGCTCGCATAGTGAAAGCTTTTAATTTTTCAAGCTACCAGGTCCAGAACTTGAACCACAGTCGGTCATGGGGGAGTCTATCCAGCAACGTAACTGCTAAGCAATCTGCTGGTCCCAACAAAAGCTATTAATTTTTCATCAAATTCAATTTGTCATTTTTCAATGAACATTTGAAAACTGTCTAATAAACACAATGGCATACACATACAACACATACACACGCACACACAAATGTATATAAATATAATTTACTTCTTGATGTTGTATAGTTTTAAATTTTTCACTTAGATCTATAATCCACTCTGAGTTCATTTATGTTTAAGTCTTAAGATATGGGAAAGTTTCATTATCTTTACATATTTACGTCCAAGGCTTTCAGCAGAATTAGATAAGCTGGTTATCTATTCTTTATTTAATTGGTTTCAATCATTATCAAAAGTCAGTTGACATAGCTAGCTGATGACATGGCAGTTACTTTGATGGATTCCCACATGAACAGGTGTTTGTGAGTGCAAGCCCAAGATCCTGGGAGGAGAATGGAGAAGGGATTGCTGCGTCACCACGACCCCTGGGTGGTGATTTCTCACTTTCCCTCTCACTGTCTCTGTTTCTCTCTCTCTCTCTGGCAAGTGCTCATGCCCTATGGCAAAATCCTCTGCAAAAAAAAGTCAGTTGACTGTGCTGGGCTATCTGTAAATGTTCCATTATACGGTATTACCTATACTTTAACCCATGTTACATGAGTTTTGTTACTATAGGTTTAGAATTTTCTGTTTTCTACTATTACATTCATTGATTTCTGTTCTTCATTCTTTCATCTTTTATTTGTTTTTATTTTATTTGTCCATATTTATTCCTAGTTTTGTAAGGCGCAACACCCAGTTAGAATATAGAAAATATATTCACAGTAGGAACAAATATCATAAATTGTGTATTTAGAAAAAAGGAAATACTAGGTTAAAAATGATAAAAGCCATACTGTTCGTGGAGGAATTAAAATGGCTTTATTGTTGTATTTAGAAATATATATAGCATATATAGAGAGAAAATACAAGATAAGATTTAATGGAGGGAAAATTTATTGAACTGTGACTATTAGGTCAATACAATAATTTTTTAAAACCATTATGTTGGGTAAAAAGTAAATAAAAATGCTGGATACTTGGGAAAACTAAAAATTGGAAAACTGATGAATGGTTAGGAGAGACTGAAAGAGCACCTACCCTAATGGAGGCTTGTTGGTAAAATGAAGAAACCAAACAGCAGTGTTTGAATTAAAGATTCATGACTTTGCAGCCTTTTTCTGGTTTTGGTTACTAGCCATGACATTAAAAAATTGAGCATAGAACAGAATCAGAGAAAGATAACAATTGGTGGTGAAAACTTTGTGAGAGGTTTTTATTTTTTAATGAACGAAAACAAGAGTGGGGCATAGAACTCATTTAAATAATCATCTGAAAGTCACTGTTATAAGACTATTTCATTCTTTTCAAATTGTTGGCATGTACTTTTTAAAATTTTAGTTTCATAGATTCTTTGTGACACATTTCAAGCTGTTGGTATTATATAAATTTTTATATGTCACTCGATATGTTCCTAAGTTTAGATATTTACAGAGCTGTGACTAAAACCTAGGTCCAATTAAGCTTGCAGTGAATTTATTTCACCTTACCATGAGATTCTAAATTTCTCAAACTAAGTCTGTCAAAATCTGACAAATTTGTATATCAACATTTTCCTTTTAAATATGCAATGTAGTGTATTTAGATTTTGAATTAACAATGTGCTCTTTTAAAAATAAAAACATTATCTAAGAAATTTTGAAAAGGCACTTAATCTACTATCTGGCATTACTCCTATTGATTAAAAATTTAACTAACAACAATTATATTTTCTCAAACTGTGATAATTTATTCCCCCTCATTCCCACCATATGGTGGTTGTTCCTACTACCCACTTCTTCTCTTTCTTTCTGTAGCTACTGAATGGCAAACTGTAAACACAGATGTCCAACTAGTGACATGTGTCGGCATTCAGCATTCTTATTTTCTGGTGTGGCGCTTCAGCCTTGGCTTTTGTTACTGAAAGTGTTTAGATGTAATGACCTCATTATTCCTGGACACACTAGTTTTTTACTTTGTTTCCTCGTCTCTCACATATTTTTTTTTTTTACAATAACAGAGGGCATTGTTTTTAAAAAAATAGTACTTGAATCTTTATTATTAAACAATATAGAAAAAGTGTAAGCAGAAAACAAAAAATTACTCAAACATCTTAACTATGTGATGGGATATCTTTCCAGATATAACGCTGTGTCTTTAAACAGGCAGATCAATGGATGAAAAGATGAATGAACAGGCAAAATGAAGAGCTCTCCACTCTTTGTCTTCAGGAGATCTCATCCAGTCCTGTGACTTTAAATTGTTTTTATTTTCTATGAACAGCAAAATAATATTGTATTTATTTTGCATGGGTACCATGCATATCTTGCAGTAAAAGAAAACATATTTTTCCTCATTTTGACCACTTCTACCACCAGTGCTACTAGTTATCCTAAATTCCTAAAAAAGGATTCTTCTAGAACATTTTAAAAGCCCACTGGTCTCCTGCTGCATTTCTTTTTTTTTTTTGGAGAGATTTTTGCTATAGGGCGCGTGCACTCGCCAGAGAGACAGAGAGAGACATAGAGACAGAAAGCAAGAAATCACCCCCCGGGGGGATGGTCACACCGCAATCCCTTCTCCTCCATTCTCCTCTCGGAATCTTGGGCATGCATGCACACGCGCCCGGCATGAGTTTTAAGCCACCAGGTCCGGGATGCGAACCGCGGTCGGCTACGTGGGAGTCCAGCGACATAGCCATTACGCTAACTGCTGGTTCCCTCTTGCTGCATTTCTTTCTGTCTTTCATAATATTTCTCCAAAGTAAAAGGAATTACCCCTAAAACATAATAATCAGATGATCTTATCCCCTCACCTGAAACCATAGAATCATTTACAATAAAATACACTTTCTTAGCATGACCTTTTAGGTCTTCCCTGATCAGTCCTTGAACTGCTTGTTTGAGAGCATCTTCAGATACTTCCCCTTCTGCCCACTTGGATCCATCCCACTGAATTTGTTTTTTTTTTTTTTTTTTTTTTTTATGTTTATGTTTCTATATTTCAATATATTTTGTCTGGATTGACTATCTTTTTTTTTTGTTATTAACTATTTTTTTATTACATTGAATTACATACAACTTTACAGTGTATTACATTGCTTTTTCAAAAGGGAATGCCATGCATGTCAGTCAGTACAGAGACATTAATCTCCCCGCTTCAACATTCAATATCTTTCCTATGTTTCCCCCAATCATTATTATTATTTTTCTAATTATTTTTTATGATAAACATGATTTTTTTTCCAATTATCAGATCATAAAGTTCCCAACAATAGGAAACGTAGACTGCACTCAGGGCTGGACCAAGGGTGGGTCTCGTGCAGCCCCGCAAATGTAGGTGAATCTCCATGGAACACAGTTTCAGGAACGCGGCTCAGGAAAGCAGAGACCGCCATCAGCGGTTGCGGCACGCGGGGCAGATCCCCGGCCACGGCACGCGGGGCAGAGTCCCGGCCACGGCAGGCGGGGGCAGACCCCGGCCACGGCACGCGGGGCAGAGTCCCGGCCCCGAATTTGTTTTTTAGAAGGATCCTAGGTCATGTTTCTGGAGAGACTGGGCACCTGCTCCGTTCTTCAAGAATGTTCTTCCCAAAGTTTTGCATTTATTATTTCTACTTTTCAGTTATCCCTTCAGAGAGGAATTTCTGACCATCCTTGAACATCCCTTCTCCACTTTATTTCTTTCATAACACTTGTATTTACTGAAAGTTCTGTTATGTGACTATTTGGGTAGTTTTACTGAATGCATTCACTGTATAATACACTCTCCAAAGACACAAAATGTGCCCTTTTTTTTACAGCCTTTCCTACAATAGCAAAGTGGTATTTGGTGGTATGCAATAAATAGTTGTTGAATATATGAATTTAAAAATAGATTAATAAAATGAGAATGTACCATGCAAGGCAATTTTAAATTAAAAGTAGTAAGTTGAATTCCGATTAAACTAAAATACAAGTAGATTAAAAGACTTGCTAAAATAGAGCTCTAGTTGTTAAAAGAGATTCTAATTATAAGATCTCTTCTCAGTTTCAAAACTACAATGGTTTTATTTGTTACTTTTAAAAATCTATTTTCCTTATCAAGCAATATTTATCGATTTCAAAATAAAGTATGAAGGACTCATTATGTTTGACTATTTCCACAATTTCTTTTTCCTATTAGGAGTGTATTTGGGTTAAATTACTTTTATACAATTAATTTTAAAAAATCTGTATTGACCTTTGTATTCATAATGGTTACAGACATTTCAGCTGTGTGTATATATTATACAAATGGATTTTTTTTAAAAGAATAGAGTATTTTTTTTTTTTTTTTTGGAGAGGTTTTTGCTATAGGGCACGTGCGCTCACCAGACAGACAGAGAGAGACAGAGAGACAGAAAGCGAGAAATCACCCCCCAGGGGGGATGGTCACGCCGCAATCCCTTCTCCTCCATTCTCCTCTCGGGATCTTGGGCACGCACGCACACGCGCCCGGCGTGAGTTTAAGCCACCGGGTCCGGGACTCGAACCGCAGTCGACTATGCGGGAATCCAGCGACATAGCCATTATGCTAACTGCTAACCCCATAATAGAGTATTTTTTTAATTGCTCATTTATTTTGGTTTTGGACAGATCAATTTTTTTGTCCAATTGTTGCATTTTTATAAATGTACTAATGATGCTTTTTAATTAATAAGTCCAAGCATCTTATCTATATCTATATACTACTGTCATACTTGAAAATCAAGTTACCTGTATAAAAAAGTATTAGCTTTGGGCTGGTCCTGTAGCACAGTGGTTAAGCACCATATATTGGGAGCCAGATCCCACATGGCCCATCACGGTTTGTAGCCTGGTTCCAAGTGGCTTATAAAATATGCCGGGCATGAAATCCTGAAGGGATGGAGAAATGGAGGAAAAATTGTTGCAGCATGACCACAACGCATCAGGAGATGCTTTTTCTTTCTTTCTCTCTCTCTGACAAGCACATATACCCTCTGGCAATAAAAAAATTATTTTAGCCAAGAAAAATATTAGCTTTTATTTTACTACTGTCAAACTTTTCTTTTAATTAACAAATGGAAGTTATATATCTGCATGGTATACATTGTGGTGTTTGATACATGTATAAATTGTGAAACGCCTAAATCAAGCTACCAAATACATCTATTTCTTCACATAGTCATGTGTTTGTGTGTGTGTGTGTGTGTGTGTGTGTGTGTGTGTGTATGGTGAAAACACTTAATACCTACGCTTTAGCCAATGTTAAATGTAAAATATAATGTTATTAACTGTACCCACCATGTAGTCACCTTATTATTTCTATCTAATCAAAGTGTTGTGTTCTTTGACCTGCATCATCCCAATCCTCACTCTCTCCCAGCCTCTAGTAAGGTAAATTCCTCCCTAATTCTAGGAGTTTGGGTTTCTTGGATTTCACCAACAAGTGAGATGACAGAGTATTTGTCTTTCGGTGTCTGGTTTATTTCACATGGCTAGGTCCACTGCAGATACAAAGCCTCGGTGGAGAGGGTGGGCACTCCAGAGGCAGCTTTGGTGGCGGGGGTGTCATTCAGGGCATGTGTGGCATCCAGAGGCTGAGAGAGGTGATGGGTCTTTTCCTAAATCAGCTTAATAAGCAGGTGCTTCTTGAAGCTGGTGGGATGGGAGAGGGATGCAGCCCTCTCTAGGGTTACCCAGGAGAAGTGGCGATTACCATTTCTCAGTGGTAAAAGATGCACTGTGGAGCAGTGCCCTGGGGAACATGTGGCTCCCACTGCCTGGCTGATACCAGTAGTATCCAACGCTACTCTTTGTTCTTAACTCTCTCCTGGTATCCGAGGTGTGCCAATCTCCCCAGAGATCCTTTCTGTGTTAATATTCTCTGCATTTTTTTTCCTCCACTGTATTGCAGCAGATTCTTTAATGGGCCCTCAAGCTCTCTTGTTACTTTATGCCTGTCTATGTGTGTTTTCTTCGTAAGGGATGAAGGCTGGTATGTCCTATTCCACCACCTTGGTGACATCTGTCACAACTTTTATTTTCACTTAATTATTTTCTGGCTTGTGTTACCTGAAGGTCTGAAAACGAACTTTTTTCTTTTCTGTGACACTTGATAGTTTTTGTGTTGACTTTCCTAATAATGCCAATATTTGATCCTTCTCATCTTCTGAGAACACAGATGATTCTACTTTCCTTTCTTAACCTGCCACAAAGGAAAATTTCATGAGTAGTTTTCAATGAGGGAGTAGGAAAAGAGGTAATAAATGACACATAAAGGTCAAATCTTAAAAAGATAAAGATTTTCATATGCTTGTTTGCTACCATGGCAACAAGGCCTTGTTCCAGTTGGTGAAGCTAATGGGTGGTGGATCACAGCTCACTGCCAACCTGCGTGGAATGACATGAAAATGTTATATTTCTATTCTCGACCCAGAAAATGGCAGTTTCCTTTATTTCGGCTTAATGTAAGGAACATGTAACAAGCTACAAACAGAATTTTAGATCAAGGCACTACAAATTGAGGTTAATTTGTTATGATAACCACTAATATAAATCTTACTTAAGATTCCATTTTTGTTTTGTATTGTTTTGTTTTTCTGAGAAAAAATGTACCCTTTGAATTTAAGAATCAAGTCATTATTTTAGGGAAGTTACCTTCTATTTGAATTATACTCTTCTTCAAGTACTCCATATTTTTAAAAGGAATGTCTTTTGTCTATAGTCTATAACAATCTTTTTCCCTCAATTTTATGGAATTATTTATTTTTAAATTTTTATTTACAACAACTTTTCTCAGGCTTATTCACTGTATATGTTTAATTTTAATCTATTCTTATTCTTTTATTGTTGGTGTCATTTTTCATTTACCTTTTCTTTCTAGATTATTTTAATTTTTTGCTCCTTTCTCACTAATTATTCTTTTATTTGTTTGTTCCTTCCTTTCTTAAAATAAGATGCCTTTAATTCAGTTGCAACTACAAAGAATATTCTGATGTCACATTTGTTTACTTTGAGTAATGCCTTGCATGACGCAGTCAATTCGTAAACCATATGTCAAGACTAATTTATCATTTATTAACTGTTTGTATACATTTCTTTCTTTAAAAACAATCCTTTTCTCTTTGTTTCTTTTCTTTTTTTTCTTTTTTTTGAGAGTTTTTTTGCTATAGGGTGCATGCACTCACCAGAAAAACAGAGAGAGACAGAGAGACAGAACGTGAGAAATCACCCTGCAGGGGGGATGGCCATGCCACAATTCCTTCACCTCCATTCTCCTCTCGGGATCTTGGGCACACATGCACATGCATCCGGTGTGAGTTTAAACCACCAGGACCAGGACTCAAACCACGATCAACTACATGGGAGTCCAGCGACATAGCCATTACGCTAACTGCTGTTCCCCTCCTTGTTTCTTTCTAATACTTATCTTTCAGTTATTACTAAGTGTGTATGAAGAACAGTGATATGGAGAGGTGAGGAAGGGTACTCACCTAAAGAGCTAAGAGGAAGTGATGAATGACAATTCACATATGAATTAGAAGAGCCAATAGACTCGTTTAGTGTCATGGTTTTGAATAAACTTTCACTGTTTTATTTTTATTATTTTTTTTTTATTCTGTAATCTAACCTGCATCTTTACTGGGTCTGAGGTATTGTAGAGGAGACCATAGATCCTGCAAAACCCATTAAGTCACACCATTTTTTTTTATTATATATACTTAAGGTGAGAAGTGAGGTCTTGATATGGTATACTCTTTTCATATTTGACTTTCCTACTCATTTTTCTTGGCTTCCACTTTGCCTTTCTATCTGGCAAATTTCCAAAGTAGATAAAAGTATGTATATAATAAAAATTGTGTGTTTACATTGTTTCTCTTAAATATCCTTTTTGGAGTCCACAGTGTTAAACTAAACCTCTACAGGGCATTCTTTATTGTCAACCTCACATACTCACTTACCCACACTTTTTAAAAGTTCTGATCTATAATTTTGGATATCACCAGTTTTTCTCAAATGATATTAGGGTTTATCTTCAGGAAAACCACATCACATTTTGAAAAGGAATCATCCTGTTTGAAGTCCAAGACAGCATCTCCAAATATTCCTTCCTCTTAATCTAGAAGTCACAGCTTAGGGCCCATTAAGTTATAGAGAGTTTGGATTTGAGGACTCACCCTGCTATTTTGAAGATCATTTGCTGGCATTTAGGTCATATTTCAATATATGTGACAACCACTACTGTGCTCAGAAAGATCAAAACGTTTTTACTGCTTGTTAAATTTGGGGGCTTAAAACTATTGAATGAATAAATAATTTAAAACAAATAAAATGAAAATGAAACAAAGGGAAACAGTTGTGCAGATGGTAATCTGGACCAAACTTCTAACACTTCAAATAAAATACACTTGTGGCTGACCATTTTAGATTCCACATGAGTGAGGACATGTGCTGTTCCTCTGTGCTGAGCGTATTTCATGTAACACAATATCCTTTAGACTCCTCCATATTGGTGTGAATGACAGGATGTTTGTTCTTTCTCTTTTAAATGGTCAAATTGTATGCTATTGTAAATATGCACTCCATTTTCTTTATCCATTCATCTATTGATGAACGTTTTAGGCTGATTCCATACCTCCGCTATTGTGATAGTGATGCAGTAAACATTTGAAGTACAAACATCCGAACAACATATCGATTTCCTTTCCGAACAATACAGGCCTAGCAGCGGAGTTCCTGACTCATATGGTAAGAATAATTTTAGTTTTTTGAGTAAACTCCATACTTGTCTAATAATGGTACTAGGAGGAGGAGGGAAAGGAGAGCTGTAGGTTGAGAAATACCAAATTACAGTCAAAAGGAACACATTCTTGTGTTCTTTAGCACAGTAGGGTAACTATAGTTATATAGTCACTGTACTTTTCTAAAGAGCTAAAAGAGAAAAATTTTATTTAAATGTTTCCAGTGTGAAGAAATAATAAATGCTTGAGGCCTACCTGTGGTAGCACTCGTGCAAGTGTGCCCAGCATGTTTTCAAGCTGTTGTGTCTGGGACTTGAACCATGTAGATGGTCGTGAAAGATCCAGCCTCCCTGAGCACAGTGCCACTGCCTGGTTCCTCTATATTCATTTTCAGTAAATCAATTTTTGAGATAAAGTGAAGGAAAAGAGGAGTAGGTAAAAATGTACTGAACTGTTATTATATATTTGCAAACATTATACCTAGGCAGATCTTTCTTTATTTAAATATGAAAATTAAAATGTTAAAATGACAGGACTAGCAGTTGGCAGAGTGGCTATGTCACTGAAGTCCCATTTAGTCGACTGCAGTTCAACTCCCACACCCGGTGGCTTAAACTCACGCCAGGTACATGTGCATATGTGCCCAAGATCCGAAGAGGAGAACGGAGGAGAAGGGATTGCGGCTTGGCCATCCCCCGAGGGGTGGTTTCTCGCTTTCTGTCTCTTTGTCTCCCTCTGTCTTTCTGGTGAGTGCACATGCCCTATGGCAAAATCTTCTCATAAAACAATTATTAAAATGACAAGTATAAGAAGAACATAAAGATTTTATAAAGTCTCTGTGGGCTTGGTTTTAAGTTACTTTTGCTGGGGAAAAAGCTTAATAACCACAACAAAAAATGCACACGTCACTTTGGTTCTTATAAGCTAGCACACACACACACACATATATTGAGTTGTCAAAAATTGTGACATTTGGGACCAGCAGTTAGCGTAATGGCTATGTCGCTGGACTCCCACATAGTCGACCGCGGTTCGAGTCCCGGACCCGGCGGCTTAAACTCACGCCGGGCACGTGTGCGTGCGTGCCCAAGATCCCGAGAGGAGAATGGAGGAGAAGGGATTGTGGCGTGGCCATTCCCCCTGGGGGGTGATTTCCTGCTTTCTATCTCTCTGTCTCTCTCTGTCTGTCTGGCAAGCGCACGCGCCCTATAGCAAAAACCTCTCCAAAAAAAAAAAAAAAAAAAAAGAAAAAAATTGTGACATTTTGGGACCAGCAGTTAGCGTAGTGGCTATGTCGCTAGAGTCCCACGTAGAGTCGTAGTCGACCACAGTTCGCACTCCGGACCCAGTGGCTTAAAACTCACACCGGGCGCGTGTGCGTGCATGCCCAAGATCCCGAGAGGAGTACGGAGAAGAAGGGATTGTGGTGTGGCCATCCCCCCTGGGGGGTGATTTCTCGCTTTCTGTCTCTCTGTCTCTGTCTGTCTGGCGAGTGCATGTGCCCTATAGCAAAATCCTTTCAAAAAAAAAAATTGTGACATTTTTGCATAGAAAAAAATGCATCATGACCTTTCCGATATATACATATATACACATAAATGTAAAATTAGTGAACACTTACTTTAAAAACCTGTCCTCTGGGGATTTTAAGCATTTATTTTAGCAATGAAAAATTTTTTGCAAGATAATTTTACATAGAAAACAGGCCCATAGATGCTAGTATATTTGCTATAGATTAAACAGAAATTGAATACTTAGCACCTGAGTCCACTGTGAAATGCTGGAAACAGGCATTTCTTTCTTTTTTTTTCTTATTTAATTTTATTACTATTATTATTTACATTTTCCCCCACATTTTATTAACAAAGTACCTTAAACTAAAGCTAGAATCTATTTATAAATGCACTGTAATTTTCTTCTGAGACATTTTAAATTAATTAATTAATTTACATTCGATCCCTGCACATTGTCACAGCATACAAAATGTGATTTCCCATCCAAAATATACTGTATAGTGGCTTAATCACACGTTATTGTCATTAATTTTCCATTTCTAGTCATATATATATATATATATATATATATATATATATATATTTTTACCCTTATTACTCACCCTTTGCCATTTCCCACCCTCCTCCCTCACTATCTTAGGTGTCTACAGTTATTTTCCATTCCTTTTTTCCCCCACATTTTATTGATTCACAAAATTTCTTAAGTAATCTAATTACTTTCAATAGCAAGTTTTGCTGGTATGTACATCTCATGAATATATGTCTGGCTTTAGGGGTGAAACATTGAGTAGAATGAATATACTATAAGGTAGCACCTAGCTGATGCTATAAAGCTTATGGTCATTAAATAGGTATTTTTAATGTATTTTTTAATTTCAATAAAATCAGTTTTAGCTTTAATAAATCAAAGAAATGCTAAGAAACTTTCTCAAAACTTAAAGCCAGGAAACAGGTTAGGATTCTGTTCAAATAGTAGGTACATGAACCTACCGGCAATTCAGGACAGGAAAAAAATCCTTAAAAATGGAAAACAAAGCCTAGAAGAAAATCAGCAATGTTTTAGTCAAAAGTCATAAAATGCTATTTTACCAGTGCAGTCTTATGTACTTAATCTATCTTCTGTTGTGGTCCAATCTTCCCGTTTAAATTCTGGGATATAATATTCAGCTCCAGACGTGTCTCTATGATTAAGTTGCCCACTTTCTTAGTTTCTGAACTCTTATTTCCGTGTGTCTGTATTTAGTTTTCTTGGTATAGCACTCCCTTTAGAACTTCTTGGAGATCTGGTCTGGTGTTGGAAAATTCTTTCAGGTTTTGTTTATCTGAGAATATTCCTGTCTTTTCTTCCCTTATGAAGGATAATCTTACCGGGTACAGTATTCTTGGTTGAAATTGTTTTTCCCTTAACATTTTGAATGTATTTTCCCATTCTTTCCTCCCCCAAGGAGACAGGCATTTCTATGGAAGTTTTGCGCTCCTGGGTCACAGCTTGAAAGCCAATGCACTGAGTCATGGTGAAAATCAAATTAGTTCCAAACAGACATTGTATGCATTCATTCATCAAATAGTTTAAAGCACTGTTGTGTGTAGTTAATTAATTAGATATAGGGAGTAATATGATTGACATAAAAGATAAAGCTCCTGCACACATGGGCTTTTAGATTCATTGAGGGAAATACATGCTATTAAATAAACACATTAATTAATGATGTATGGCTATGACTGAGAGAAGTACTAATAAGAATAATTACATTCTTTCATGAAAGTATGAAAAGGGAAACTTAACTTCTCAGTAATAATAGGAAGTCTTCCCTGAGGAAGTATATATTGACAGAAATTTGAATAAGTTGGAGATAAATAGGTCTAACTAGTTCACTGTGGGTGGCGGCGAGTAAAGTAGCAATAGAGGTGACCCAGTGGAGATAGAAAGGTACTGATTAGGGACCATTTCAATAGTATTGTGAATGAAAATAAGAATTGAGTAGTGGTGGTAAAGACAGAAAAGCAGATGGAACTGGAGAGCTATTTAGAAAGTAAATTTAGTATTAAATAGTAAAATATTGGTAATAAGAGGCGAGGATTTTAGACATACTAATATGCAGTACACATTCTTGAATCAGAATGATAAAAATATCTAATTAATTCCAAAATCATAAGAATAGATGCTAGAGAGGCAGAGATAAAATGTAGTCCCTTTACCAACTATTGAGCTGAAAACGGGAACAACATGTATCACCACAGAGCTATTCTACAAATAACCTGTAAAATAAAATTAATTGAGGTCAAATTGATTCAAAAATTCATATGAAACTCTAAAAACTGAGAGAATCTTAAATAGAACAAAATTAGATGTAACCTGCCATGTTAGCTATCCACTGATGTTATTTTCAAAGCATGCTCTTAGACACTAATAGACAAATAAATCAAAGGTTTTCAATAAATCTTTGAAATAGATCAGAGCATTTTATAGAAGCATGGTATATTTTAGGAGTGAAATCAGTAGAAAAGTAGACAGACTATTAAAATATAAATGGTTTGGAACAAGTTGTTATGCATATGAAAAAAAAAGTAAAAAAGAAATCCTATCATTTGAGGCAACATGGACAAATCTGCAAGACAGTACATAAAGTGAAATAAATCAGGTACAGAAAGAGGCACACAAAATATTGATCTCATATAAGTAGAAAGAATAGTGGTTACTAGTGTCAAGAAAGTGTAAGGAGGGACCAGCAGTTAGCATAATGGCTATGTCGCTGGACTCCCATGTAGTCGAATGCAGTTCGCGTCCCAGACCCGGTGGCTTAAAACTCACGCCGGGCGTGTGTGTGTGCATGTCCAAGATCCCGAAAGGAGAACGGAGGAGAAGGGATTGAGGCGTGGCCAAACCCCCGGGGGGTGATTTCTCTCTTTCTGTCTCTCTGTGTCTCTCTGTCTGGAGAGCACACGTGCCCTATAGCAAAAAAAAAAAAAAACTCTCAAAAAAAAGTGTAAAGAAGAAAGTGGGACAAGGAGAAAGTTAAAAAATTTACAATCAATATAGAGGAATAGGTCCTAGTGTTCTATAGCACATGAGAGTAACTGTAGTTCACAATAATTCATTGTATAATTCAATATAGCCAAAAAGAGAAGATTTTGAATGTTCTCAACACAAAAAATTGAAAAAAAATGTTTGGGATGATAGATATACTAATTTCACTGATTTGATTTTTACACATTGTATGAGTAGACTGAAATATTTAACATGTAACCAGTGCATGCTGGTTGCTACCTAGTAGGCTGAAGCCACAAGGGGAGCCAGGGTCCAATTCCTAGGCCACTGTAAATACATGTGTGGGCACAGGTCCCATAGTCCCAGCCACTTGCAAGGCTAATGAGAGGATCACAGCATAGTGAGAGCCTGTCTAAAAAAGAAAAAAAAGACAGGACCAGCAGATGGTGTATAGGTTCCATCACTGGACTCCCACATGACCAACTGTGGTCTGAGTCCCCGACCTGGTGGCTTCAAAATCATGCCAGGCGTGTGTGGTAAAGAGGTGGTTAAGGCGGCTAGATCCCCACATAGTCATTTGAATAGTTCAAGTGCTAGACTTGGCAACTTGAAAAACACACTGGGCACATGTGTGTGCATGTCTCAAATCACGAGAAGAGAATGGAAGAGAAGGGATTGCAGCATCCACTCTGGGAGTGATTTCTCACTTTCCCTCTTTTTCTCTCTCTCATGCATACACACCTGATAGCAAAAACAAACAAACAAAACAACCCTCGTGTTACTATAGGAAAATACGGAAATACATCCATGTGGATAAGAAGAATATCTTACACAGAGTAGTAGACGCATTAACCATAAATCAGAATTAAATGTTTGATTAAACAAAGCACAGCAACATTAATATACACTTACAGATCATGGGGAATATTTTTGCAATTTATGTACAGATAGTCAATGCAGAGAATATGTACAATATCCCTATGAATAAATATAAGAAAAATCAACAGGGAAATGGTAAAGGATATGAAAAAGCAATTTACATATAAGTTTAAAAATCAATATAGTAAAAGATGCTTAACTAATAGTGAAGAATGAACTTTTATTTTTCTAATGAGACATTATTTTTTAGCTACTGAGTCAGGAAAAAAAATAAGTCAAAATAAATGCCAGTATCTGTGTAGTAGAGACAAATTACTACTCAAACACACTGCTGCCTGGGAAGAAACTGATCCAACAGGCAGTATACTTCACAGTGTGCATACTCTAAATCTTAGAATTATGTTTCAGAGAACTGAATATTTTAAAAAAATTTCTTACAGGTTAACCAAGAGACCTAAATAAAGATATTCATTGTATTATTATTTGTAATAGAAGAAAATTTCAAATAATGAATTTACCCTTCAATAGAGGAATAGTGAATTCACCCTTCAATAAAGAAGTGATGAATAAGAAGAAATATTATGAAATACAATATGGAAGTTAAAAGTACTGGCCTACATCTATCTATATTTAGCTGTAAAATATGTAAATCAAAATCTATACATTACAGTGCTGTGACGATGCTTAGGGGATGAATGTAAATTCATTTTAAAAAAAGTTTCAGGAGGAAAAAAAATACACAAAAACTGTTTTTCTTGAAATAAAAAAAAAAAAAAAATGTGTATTTGATGACTGCAGTAAGCTATATAACCCCAGCTAGGTGCTACTTTATAGTATGTTCATTCTATTCACTGAGGTTTATGCCTAAAGTAAGACTTGTGTTCATGGATATGTATATATCGGCTGCGCTTGCTATTGGAGATATTTAGATTAATTAAGTTCATTAGCAAATCAATAAAATGGGGAGGGGAAGGCATGGAGAGGAACCATGGATACCAGAGACAGTGTGGGAGGAGAGTGGGACACGGCAGAGGGTGAGAGATAGGGAATCAAGGATGGCAAAAAAAAAGCAAAATATACAGGAAACAAGTAATGGAAAATTACTTGTTGACAATAACACGTATGTTGATGTGCTTTATTGAGCCAAATCAAAAAAAAGTATACATTACAGTGTCGATAAGTATCATACATTGTACATAGAATATTTTACTTATGTAAATTAAATACAAAAACAATTAAAATATATATAAACATATTTTTGTGGTTATGTGTGTATATATATATGTATATATGTATCTTTTTAGTTATATATGTATATATCCCTATAGCTATTAATTTAAGAAAAACGCTGAATTTACTTCCTATCAAATTAAATATTTGTATTAAAAATTACTAATATTTATGTGAAAAATACAACTAGAATACCTCTAAAAATTCTGATTACATTATTGTGAATAGAGTTCTAGCTTCAATTAAGATACTTAATTTAGAGAACAAACTATAATTTATTTTCTACCTCTTTTTTGTGTATGTGCAATAGCGCACATGTGCTTGCCAGAGAGACACAGAGTGACAGAGAGAGGGAGAGGAGAAACCAACCCTTTGGGAAACAGTCATGCTGCAATCCTATTTCTCAAGATGCTGGGTCTAGGACTTGAACCACACAGTCATTCAAGTGGAATCTGGCTGCCTTAACCACCAGGTCATGGAGCTGGCCCTATGTCTATTTTTAATGCTCTATTTATTAATCTTATTTATAATTTAACTTTTATCTTCATCACTCCAATAAAATAAAAGGCATATTTCCCATCAAAATTTCTATGGTTTCATTTATCTATCACAGCACAGCCAAGTACTTCAAACTTTGTGACTTAAAATAGCAACCATTTTATGTATTCTTGATTCTATGAGTCAAGTCTGTGGGCAAGACTTGTCTGGGCAGTTCTTTCTTCCTGCGTTTCACTGCTGATGCCCTTTGTTTAATGCTCTTGAGCTTCTAGCTGGGCTTGGCTCCATGTCCTAGAAAGCTGTACTGCATATCTAGCTGAACGCTGTCCGTCGGCACTTTCCACATTCTGCCTGGAAATATTCTTATCCTGTTCCACAAGTTTGTTTTCATTACATTTTCTATCTTCCATGTTACTACAGGTGACGATTTGTTCATTTGATCTGTCATTAAAAAAATGGACGATTTTTACCGAGTCTCTACTAGCAGCTTCCTCACTGCCTTTTCAGTCCCCAGTAGAAGTTTTCTCATCAGTCTTTGGTCTCTGATCATTATCCAGATATAAACCTAATGTGACATGTTTTAGATTTCTAAAAGCACCTCACTTTTAAAGTACCAGTTTTGTTTCATAATTTATTGCTATTTGACGAGTTAGTCCAAATATTTGACTTTAAGAAAACAATCATTTTATTTCCCATGGTTCTTTGGGTCGGAAACATAGATACGGTTCTCTCGGGTGGCTCTTCCGTTTTCCCTGCTCTCAGCTGGGATTAGCTGGTACCTAGGCTGGAGTAGAAGTTTAAGACAGCCTTGTTCACCTGTTCAACGATTTGATGTTTTTCAACATATCTTCTTTAGCCATTTCTTTCTCTCCTCATATGCCTAGCCTGTTCTCTCTTACAATATTTTTAAGTGTGGTCAGACATCTTAAATGGCTGATTGTTTTGCAAAGAGTGGTCTTTTCATGATAGATGAAAGTAAAAGATTAATCTCATTTCAAGCCCAGCCTCAGAGGCTACCAAGAATGACTTCTGTTTCACTGTATTGGTAAAAACAAATCACAAGTCCTATAGAATTTTAAAAAGAAGAAAAAACATGTCTCCTACCTGTAAATGAAAAGAAAAGCAAGCAATGTGTGGTGATCTCTCTCTCTCTCTCTCTCTCACCATATAGTGTCAGAAAAGTCATGATGTATTTTTCTGTTTTTCTCTCCAAAATCATGTCAGGTCTTTGCTGACAACCTAATATATGACCTTTCTCTACTGCTGTCTCTCAGTAGCTTATGGGACATTTGAAGATTTCTTCCTCATGACCCTCAGGTTCCCTCAAACACAAATGCCGTGTATTTCCCATGTTTCTTTAACAACACTTACTCCTATAACTTCAATATATCCCTCACCCCCACAGCCAAATTCATGTGCTGAGCCATCGTAACAGGATTAAGAGAAAGTTGACCCAATTATGAAAGGTGGGACTCTTGGTAAGAATAATTGGATGTCTAGAGTGGGCACTTATGATTGAGTCTACATGGATTTACAAAGAAAGGAAATGAGACGGGCAGAGAAGCCAGCATGGCACCAGACCAAGCTCTGCTCTGCTCAAAATTCTACCCTTCACCATTTTGCCATGTCTTTGGACTTTCCAGCCAACAAAATCATGAATCAAATAAACTTCCATTTTTATAAATCATCTAGTCTCAGGTATTTCTGTTAGCGATGTGGGAGCAGACTAACATACTTAATTTTTTAAAGCTTTTATTTATTTTGTCCATGAAAAAAGAGATGGAGATAGAGAGAGAAACTATCAGTGTAACAGAGTCTCAATATGCCATGAATCACTCCCAGCCTTCACCCAGTTCCAGATCATAGACACACGTGTGCCTGGCACACTCAGGGAGTCTCGGACATGAACTGGGCATCTTCCTATGTGAGATTGCCTTGGGAATTACATTTACCACCCTCTGGCCATTCTCTCTTTTTTAAAGTTTTTATTATCATATTCAGTCTTTCTAGTTGATTGGTGCTCCTCATTGTACTTCTTGTATTTCTCAATAATCTAATATTTGTTCCACGACATTCTTTTGATTTCATTTATAAATTGGTCATTTATATAATCTCGTATTTTCTACATCCCTTTCTTATATGCCTGTAGGATAGTTTAATTTGCCACATCTCACTGTTTCACAGCTGAAATGTGGGCATATCGGAGCTTGTTTTAACTTTTTTTTGCAATTATGTATACATTATAAATCATTTGCCTGTATTTAATTTATAACTGGTATATGTAATTAAAACAGAAAAGAGAAGAAAGACAAAAAAATATAAAAATCATGATAAGTGGTAAAAAAATCATCAAAGGAAATATAACAATGCATGAAATATATATTTTTTAAAATTCTGCTTATGCCAAATGTATATAAATAGCTTCTTAAAATGTTAAAAGGTTTTTTTTCCTGTTTATTTCTTCATACTTTCATGTATTTTCATTATCCATATGTATTACTTTATAACTGAGACACACATATACATAAAGACAATATTTATTATCCAGAATGTCTTAAGAATTTTAAACCGAAGGACTTTAGAAGCACCTGTTTTCCCACCATTATTATACATTTCAATGATGTTGTACATTTTTGGAAGCAAACTTTTTTCTACTTATCAGTATTTTTACTATTTAAAAAAAATTTCTTAAAACCCTTGCCCTCCTAAAACCCTAATGTTTTTAGGTTAAATATTTCACCAAGTATTATATATACATTTTTCTTATGCTGAGGATAAGGACTTAAAGAAATTTTATGTTTAAATAGCCTGCATTTTAGCCTGCTAGGAACCTATCTAAAAGCTGTAAAAGCAATTGGAATTCAAATGATTTGCACCTATTTATTCCTGTCCACATTTAAGAGAGTTATTGACCTGCTGTCATTTTCTTCTTTCTCAGCCCAGACAGATTCTCTAAATTGGTCAAAGATTTTTATAAGTCATCTATTTTTATGTTCTGCTTATCAAATGGAAGGACAATGACAAGAAATTTGAGCAGATTCTGAAATGGTTAGAGTCATGAGAAAAAATCAAAGTGAGAAGTGAAATAACACACCTTTCTATCACTCAGAGTGTTGAGGATTTGTAGGGTTTTTTTCTTTTTGCATTTTGATGCCTTAAAGATGGTGCACAGAAAAAAATCATGCCATTGTACTTGAAAGATTAAGAAAAGACAGAATCTTTCTCAGGAAGTAGTAACTGGGGCGTTACTGAGGACATTTGCATTTTTTAAATAATCCTTCTAGATCAGATTCCAAAAAACCCCCAAAACTACCTTAGTAAGTTCCTATCACAAGTTATTGTGTGTAGGTTTCTCATGTAGAAATGACTGCTTTAAGTCATTATTTTCATTTAGCTCTATTTTTAATACCATGAAATGGTCTTTGTTTATTCAATAAATGTAGTTTGATTATCAAATGTATAACATGCCACTAAGAATACATAGTGGATATAAATGTAGCTTAAAACCCTGCCTTTGCCCTTAACATGTTAACTTGCTTTTCCTGATAAATTGAAACCATCCAATGAAGGGACTTTAATTTAATCAGATAGTTTACAATAATTCACTTATCATCACTGATCTTTAATAATATTTGACTAGTGACAGAACAAATCCATATAGATCTTTGAAAATGCAAATTTACATTGAAAAATATAAGACCCGTAATGCATTGTTTAAAAATCTGGTTTGTGGGGACCAGCAGTTAGCATAATGGCTATGTCGCTGGACTCCCACGTAGTTGACTGCGGTTCGCGTCCCGGACCCGGTGGCTTAAAACTCACGCCGGGCGCATGTGCATGCGTGCCCAAGATCACGAGAGGAGAATGGAGGAGAAGGGATTGTGGCGTGGCCATCCCCCCTGGGGGGTGATTTCTCTCTTTCTGTCTCTCTGTCTCTCTCTGTCTGGCGAGCGCACGTGCCCTATAGCAAAAACCTCTCAAAAAAAAAAATCTGGTTTGTGTATTTATAATTATTTCTCTTTTAAGATTTTGTTTTCTTTTTATAGAACTACCAAGGTGGAAATCACTAATATGAGATTAATTTTTAATTAATTTTTTTCATAATTATTTGAATTATGCTGTGAACTACCTAATCAAAGAAATTATAATCCTTATATCTATATATTTAAATATATACTCACTACGTAGCATTGTTCTCAGTATTTAGAGAACTGAATGCTGTTTGCATCTAGGACATACTTGCCATTCAAAAACTAAAAATCCGAGTATTAGGGAGACAGCCATAAGTAAGTTACAGTCTGGACATCTTCGTCTCTTGCGCCAGATTTCCTCTTTCTCCACACCAGTGTGACCTGGAGCACTCTTAGTCCTGTAGATGCTTCTCTCTGAAGCACTGTGTGGATCCAGAGCAAATAGGTCGTGCTGACATGCATAGAAGGGGCCATAATGTGACAGGAGTTTTGCTGGCACAAGCACAAAGGACCAGGCAAGATGGATCCAGATTGAGGGAAGCAGAGGGGGCCTGCTGGAAAATGAAAGGGCTGGACTGATCAGGAAGCAGGTATTTTAGGCATTTATGCTTTGCAGACTGAGAACAGATCAAAAGATACGCCAGAGGTACAATAACAAAATGTTACCACCATTAACCAAAGTCTTAAAATATTTAGAATCTGTTTGTGCAACTAATAGTAAGATTATATCAGGCTTTTGTCTGTTTGTTTGTTTGTTTTGTTTTTGTTTTTGTTTATAAGGCATACCCACCAGCTATAGAGAAACAGAGACAGACACAGAGAGAGAAGGAAATTGAGAAATCAGCCCCACCCCGGGGCCGGTGGTGAACAGTCATGCCACGGTTCTTTCTCCTCCATTCTCCTCCTGGGACTTTAGGCATTCATGTACACATGTCTAGTGTGATTCTTAAGCCACTGGGTCAGAACTTGAACTGTGGTCTGCCATGTGCGAGTCCAACACCTTAACCCACTATGCCACCTGCTGGCACCAAGATTATATTAATTTTGGTCTAAAACAGTCTGACAGTTTTTCAAAATCAAATGGAGTCATTTATGTCAACAATCTCTAAACCAAGCAAAAAAGCCCAAGGAGAAGATATCTTCTCACACTGGCATGCCTGATAGCAAGAACTACAACCTGACTTCTGCAAGGACATCTGCACAGAGACTTCCTGTCAACCTTGGACTGAAGCTACTCTTCTTATTGATCTTGGTACCCAAGGATAATTGTCCCAAATCAATTAGGATTATCCCTCTTCCTTTCTTCTCTCCTTAATTTTTGCCTTTAAAAATCTGTCCAAGGGGCCAGCAGGTGGTATGATAGTTAAGGTGCTGGACTCTCACATGATTGACTGCAGTTGGAGTCCCAGATCTGGTGACTCGAAACTCATGCTGGGCATGTGAATATGGATGTCCAAAATCCTAGGAAAGAATGGAGGAGAAGGGATGGTGGCATGGCCATCCCCCTGGGGGTGATTTCTCATTTTCTCTCACTATCTTTCTCTGTCTCTCCAGGGAGCGCATGCAGCCTATGGCAAAAACCTTAAAAAAAAAAAAAAAAGAAAGAAGAAAGAAAGAGAGAAAGAAAGAGAGAAAGAAAGAAAGAAAGAAGGCAAGGCAAGGCAAGGCAAGGAAAGGCAAGGAAAGAAGAGAAAAGAGAAAAGAGAAAAGAGAAAAGAGAAAAGAGAAAAGAGAAAAGAGAAAAGAGAAAAGAGAAAAGAGAAAAGAAAAGAAAGAAAAGAAAAGAAAAGAAAAGAAAAGAAAAGAAAAGAAAAGAAAAGAAAAGAAAAGAAAAGAAAGGAAAAGAAAAGGACCAGCAGATGGCATAATGGTAATGTCACTGAATTCCCACATGGCCAACCATGGTTTGAGTCCTGGACCCAGTGACTTGAAACTCACACTGGGTGCCTGTGTGTGTGTGTGTGTGTGTGTGTGTGTGTGTGTACCCAAAATCCTGAGAGAAGAATGGAGGATAAACAATTGCGGCATGATAATTCCCTCTGGGGTGATTTACTGCTTTCTGTCTCTCTGTCTCTCCAGCAGTACACATGCCCCATAGAACAAAAATCTTTCAAAAAATGTTTTGTAATTTTAAAAAAAGAAAGAAAAAGAAAAAAAAATCTGTCCAAGAATTGAGAAACCTCAGTAAGCATGTTTGGGAATTAGGTTCATCTGAGCTGTACCTGGATATAGTCTTCAAACACATGCCCAAATAAAGTCCTTTTTTGCTTTATGTGCTTGGCTCAGTTTATCTTTTTAGATTATCAATAGAATCAACTGGAATCGGTGCATTTCTTACGTAATAAAAAGTGACCATTTTTAAGTGTCAGAATTGTACATATAACCATCAAAAACATGTAGAATGTTAAGTGATTTATATTCCATAACATGATTGAGTGTTGGCACCAAAATGTTTCACATTGATTTTTAAAGAATACCCTTGTATTTCCTATGATATGCTCTTACAAAAAAAAAAAAAAAAGTTGTATTTCTGGTTGCTTAGAAGTGAACTGTCAAGTGAAAACAAATGCCTTAAGTATGATAGTAATTTGATGCCTATACCAAGTACACATCCTTAATAATGTTATCATCAGTGATCTCATTTACTTTTTGTTTTACTAGGTTATTCTTTTTTATTTTGGGGGGAGGTTTTTGCTATAGGGTGTGTGCACTCACAAGAAGGACAGAGAGAGACAGAGAGACAGAAAGCAAGAAATGACACCCCAGGAGGGATGGCCATGCTGCAGTCCCTTCTCCTCCAGTCTCCTCTTGAGATCTTGGGCAACCACACACACGTGCCTGGCATGAGTTTAAGCCACCAGGTCAGGGACTTGAACCGCAGTCAACTACATGGGAGTCCAGCGACATAGCCTTTACTCTAACTGTTGGTCCCATGTCTTACTAGGTTATTATAAAATAGAAATGATTTTTTTTTGGATCCTTGATATTGATGACAGAATAAATAACTTAAAAAGCTTAGTTTTGGGGTCAGTAGATGGCATAGTGGTTAAGGCTCTGGACTTCCATGTAGCTGACTGCAAGGTGAGTCCCAGATCCAGTGGCTTGAAAATCACACTGGGCACGTGTTCGTGCATACCTGAGATCATACGAGGAGAATGAAGGAGAAGAGACTGCGTGTGAATGTCCCCCAGAGGGCGATTTCTCACTTTATCTCTCACTGTCTCTCTCTCTCTCTTTCTCCTCTCTGGCAAGTGTATCTGCCCTATGGCAAAAGCCTTAAAAAAGAAAGAACAAAACCAAAAAAGCTTAGTTATAAGTCTTCCTTCTTGACATTTAATATAAATTGTATACTACCAAATGACATACTGTCAAATTATTTTATTGTAGAGATTCATTTTTATAAAAAAGTAAGAGAAACATATATTTTCAAACTTAATCTTGCAGAATCTAAATAATCTGAAGAGCAAAGCAAACTTATAAGGGCCATCTGTAGTTATTTATACCTTTATTAATTTAATTTTTGAAAGAATTATTGTACATCTATTAGGTACCAGATTTTTTTTTTTTGAGAAAAAACATGATAAATTATTGTCCTTATAATTGTTTGCCAGGAAAAGAGCTATGTTAAGAATCATGAGCAATAGAGTGAATTATGACTAAAATAGAAATCTATTAACTCTACAGTTACAAAGCAAAAAAATTTAAAAAGGGTGATGTTACTTAGTCAAGTTATAAAGGGTCAGGAAAGGTGGCAGAGAGATGGCTATTTTTGAATGTAATCCTGAAAACCCTGAGCGAGCTCGCCAAGTACATCTTAGGCTGAGCAACATAAAGTAACTGAGGTATTTTAGGCTTTAAATGTGGAGAACATTGTGACTCAATACCAAGGAAAAATTGCTCTTGGTACATAGAAAAAAAAAATCACAGCATAAATGCAAGAGAATCCCTTTTCTTCGTAAGCTTATAGCTGCAAAAGTTGCACTTTCATAGAATGTGTGACTGGGATCGTTGATGTCAGAGAGGACTTTAATATTTGTACATTGTATCAATTTCCACCTAACGAAGGAAGATGCAAAATTAATAGATTATTTCTGTGCAAAACTAGAAAACAATCTGATATAATTCATTTAATATCGTGGCCAATCATGACAATATTTCTATCACAAAAGTCTAACATATAACTTGATTCATTTTATTCAATTATAGAGTCATACGTTAGATACATCTGAATTTTCTTCACTTTGACTATCATAAATATTGAAAATTTTCTGTTACTGAGAAACAAATATTTGAAAACAAGTATCTGGGCCAGCAGATGGCATACTGGTTAAAGAACTGGACTCCCACATATTTGGGAGCTGTTTGGGTCCTGGACCTGGAGGATTGAAACTCATGCCCGGCGTGTGTACATGCATGCCCGAAATCCCAAGAAGAGAGGGGAGGAAAAGGGATTGCAGCTTGGCCATCCCTCCTGGGGGGTGATTTCTTGCTTTATATGTCTCTCTTGTGAGCTCATGAGACTTATAGCAAAAACCTCTAACAAAAAAAAAAAAAAAGGTGGAAAAGAAAACAAGTATCTTTCTAGGTATTAATTGATGTTAAAATCTTCATGCATTGTATATGTGCTATTTTCAAGTCATTTAGAATGTATTACAGATTCAAATTTTGTGCTAACATAATTAAATGAACTTCTATAAACTATGATTTTTTTTTCTAAATTGGTTTTTATTTATGAAATGCTGACATGAAAATAAAGGATTATTTCTGGCAATTCCCATATTATAATTATTTCTAGACATACAACTTTTTAAATTTTGTGTATAAGTACTTAGCAAGATACAAATAAAAAGCACTATCTAAAAATAGGTTAGAATGTGACTCTTGAAAACTATCAGGGATTAATGAATGGACTAAGAACTAAAATGAACTTTCAACTTTTTAATAGAAGGATATAAGTTCTCAAAAATAGTACTATCAAAAATAGTAAAATGAAAGAATTATAATAATAATATGTAGGGATCAGCAGAAGGCCTAATGTCTATGTCACTGCACTCCCATATAGTCAACCACGGTTCAAGTCCCAGATCCAGTGGTTTAAAGTCATGCCGGGCACATGTACGTGCATGCTCAAGATCCCGAGAGGAGAATGGAGAAGGGATTGCGGCATGGCCATCATCCCTGGGGGATGATTTCTCGCTTTCCATCTCTCTGTCTCTCTCTATCTTTCTGGGGAGCATACACGCCCTATAGCAAAAACCTCTAAAAAATAATAATAATAATAATGTGAGACTATGGATAGGTTAATTAGTTTAATTGTGGTAATCATTTCACATTGTATAAAATCATAGCTGAGGGACCAGCAGGTGGTATAGTGGTTAACGTGCTGGACTCCCACATGGTCAATCACAGTTTGAGTCCGGAACTGTCTGGCACCTGCTGGGTGCATGTACATGCATCCTCAAAATCCTGAGAGGAGAATGGAGGAGAAAGGATTGTGGCATGGCCACCCTGCACCCAGGGATGATTTCTTACTCTCCCTTCTTGGTCTCTCTCTCTGGTGAGCACATGCATCCTGTGGCAAACAAAGAAACAAAAACAAAACAAGCAAACAAAAAAAGAACAAAACCTAACAGGTGGTGTAAGTAGTAGGGTAGCACCAGGTGATGCTGGAGCTTTATGGGGAGCCCCAGGTTCGGATTACACACCTCCCTTAGCACACCTGGCTAACTGGAAGCCTGGGGAGGATCTCGTCCTGAGACCTTGTCAGGACGTGCTACCTTTCTCTTTTTCTTTCTTTCAGAAAGAGGTAAATTTTTAGAAAAATCACTTTATATACCTAAAATGCATGCATTTTTCTTGTTGTCGTTATGTAGGCTTCAGTAAAGCTTGAAACATAAAAACGGGATATGTTGGGGATAAAGAACTATTCAGAATTATATTTGCAAAGAGGAAATAAACCAACTATTAAGAATAAATTTTTCTATACATCATTCAAGTCTTTTAAAAGCAAGTTCAGCAATATTTAGGGAAGTAGAATTTTGAATATATTACCACAAATCTCAAAATAAATGGGAAGATAGATGCAGTTTGCTGATTCATTGATCAAATCATTGGGGATTGTAAATTGGGGAGTGGAGTGGTTAGGGTAAGTGCTGGTATTTTGGGTCATTCAGTGGTAGCAATTCAGTGGCAGCAACCTGTTTATAAATCAGTTTAGGTTTTAAAATCTTTAGATTCTGATATCAAAGTATTTGAAAGAGACACCTGAAATTGTGAGAACGCCCACACTTGCGTCCCTGATCGCTTCAAGATGCTGTCAATGTGTGATAAGCGCGTGCCACCGTATAGTCACCATGCATTCTGGTTTACCTGGAAGAGCTCTGAGAAGTATCATCCTTCAATAAACAAATGTGAGGGGCCTTCAAAAACTCTGTGAAAAATGGAATTAAAGTATGAGTTTATTTTGGTACAAAAATTTTTTCAATTCATGCATAATTTTTTACAGTACACATTTTTTTGTGAACTGTTCAAATATTCCCTCGTAAATCTCTTATGCTGCTTTTCCTGGAAAAGTATTGCTCAGAAGAGAAGTACCTACTTGGCCCTAACATGCCTACAATTCACTGTCTACATTTTTAACTTTGGATTTGAGCTTTGTCTCAAATTGTTCTTCATTGTGTCAGAAGTTACAGAAAACGTCTCCTGATCAGAATTACATGGGCTTCTCATTACACCCCAGGCGTGTCACCCAGGAATATAACCGCCTGTCTCCTGAAGTGCTCCCAAAGGCTCCCAAGGAATCTCACATACATCATTTTGACTATATTTTAAGTCAGGCTGTCCCCCACAAATGCTGAAAAATTCACTTGTTCAGCCATTATTATGTGATACTCAAGCAAAACAGAGCGGGCAGAGGCTGTATTATAAAATAAAGCAGGCATTTGGATTTTGTTGCTTTATTAACTGAAGAGTTCAGCCATGGTGTCACTGAGAATGTATGGTATAAATTTAGCTAAGAATTACACTTCTCAAATAAGGAGAAGAAAAAATGAACTGTTTTGCTAGTCAAAATTGTAATGAAAGAAACTAGAAAAAAATATGAAAGCTCATTTTATGGAAGTTTCTGATACAAAGTTGTAGATCAAAATAGCAGTTTCTATGAAGTCTCTCTAATACCTAGGCAACCTCTACTTTTTTTTTTACTCTTTCCTTTTCAGAGCTTTATTTCTTCTTAAAATATCTATAGAACTAATATAAAGAATGACCTCAATTGGACTGTTCTGGCAGTGAATGTTGAATGTTTCCCAGCTATTTCTATGTCTTTGCCTAGTGTAATAAGTTTTCTCCAAAAGTACCTTATTTAGGATATTATATTGTTGAAAATGCTCAAGACCTCTGGTATACTATAGCAATAACTAAAATAAAACTCTCATCAAGTAAATAAACATAAAGGAATATGTGATAATGAAGTCTAAGCTTCTAAACCCCTACTTTCCATTACCTTTCTCTCCCTTCCATGCTTCTCTTTCTCTCCACAAACTTTACTTTTTATCCTGAGACTGATTGTGGGATGTAAATATTGCCTTATAACCATAAAGGTCAGTTTTTTCAATTTGGTAAGTTTCTTTTTTTTTTTTTTTTTTAGAGAGAGATTTGCTATAGGGTGATTTGCTCACCAGAGAGATAGAGAGAGACAGAAAGGAAGAAATCACCCCTCAAGGGGATGGCCATACCACAACTCCTCCTCCTCTCAGGATTTTGGGCATGCACACACATGTGCCTGGCGTGAGTTTTACACTGTTGGGTCTGTGGTCCAGGACTTGAACTGTGGTTGACTCTGTGGGAGTTCATATACGTAACCATTATGCCATCTGCCGGTCCTGGTAAATGTTTTTCATATTGTAGAACATAAATAGGATTAATAGGTGGTAGGGAATATTATCCATTTGCCCATATTATAAATAAGAAAAACCACCCATTCCATCGCATCCAGTTCTTTTGTCCTATTGAAATTTAAAGGATATATAAAACATGAATCACTTGGTTTCTTGAAGCTTCTTTACAATTTTTACATATTTGAGAATTAGAGATCATGATGTATTTTTATTTATTGAACTTTATCTGATGTATATCATGTTTCATGTTCTGTCATATTTCCTAGAGCTACTTAAACTTGTCGTGAAGTTTGAGTAGGAAGTTGGTTGGTACACAGAGATACCTTCTATGTGCACATTCTGATCCCCTCCTGCTGTGTACGGAGGGCATGCACCGTGCTAGGTACTCAGGGTACATAGGCGACAAAAAAAGCATGAGGAAAATAATGCCACATAGCTTAAAAGAAGTAATTGTGGAGGCTGGCTGGTGGCATGATGGTTAGGTGTGCTAGATTCTCCCATGGTCAACCACGGTTTGAGTTCTGGACCTGGTGGCTTGCTTTGTCACCTTCCCTCTCTCTCTCTTTCTCTCTCACTCTGTCCCTCTCTGGTCAATTTTTTTTTTCTTTTTTTGGAGAGGTTTTTGCTATAGGGTGCGTGCGCTCACCAGACAGAGAGAGACAGAGAGACAGAAAGCGAGAAATCACCCCCCGGGGGGATGGCCACGCCGCAATCCCTTCTCCTCTATTCTCCTCTCGGATCTTGGGAACGCACGCACACGCGCCTGGCGTGAGTTTTAAGCCACCGGGTCCAGGACGCGAACCGCGGTCAACTACGTGGGAGTCCAGCGACATAGCCATTACGCTAACTGCTGGTTCCCTTTCTGGTCAAATTGAAATAAATAACTAACTAAATAAAGTTAAGTAAAATAATTTTTAAAAGAAGTAATAGTGTTGACTTTCCCAAACTTGGGAAAGTAATGCACTCAATCTAGCTTCATTTTTATCATACTAATATCGAATTAATAAGCAACACTGGAAGCAGTCCCTAGGAGCTAGTGTTATTCACTACTACAGTAAGAATGAAAAAGTATTATCTATTGCTAAGGAAACATTCCTTTTGGCAAGGAAATATTAATAGAATAAAAGACATGTAAAGCATATGTAACAACAAATAGTGCTATTTAAGTACAGAGAAAGAAATCATCACAGAATTACATGTAATACATGTTGCCTGATATTGAAGATGAAACTGCTGATCCCTTTAGTTATTGAACATATCATTTGATTCAGTTTCTCTAAAATTAGAGATGTGTCTGTCATAACCCATTCCCATTCTTTTCCCCTTGATTTCTCTGACACATGTTTGTGCACATCGAACTAGGTTTCAGAATATAAATTGTTTTCATCATAGAGTATTTACTGTGCTGCCAGAAATTAGAGAATATTTATTGGACCTTAATAAGAAGGTCTACTGAACCACCTAACATAATTATATTCATAGTGAGGTTCTAACCTGATTGAGTTGATTACATGTAAACAGCTGTTTTGTTTTTTTTTTTTTTTTTTTTTTAAATTTAGAGTGCAAAATAAAGTGTACTGGAATCTATAACAAAATGTCATTCAAATTAGGCCCAATTAAAAGTGGGAGGCAAGAGGAAGCCAAGTAACTAGAAAAGTTTTTGAAACTGTGTGTGGAACTTGGATCTCTTTTACATTCACACACACACATACACACACACACACACACACATACACACAACATGCATGTGTGTGTGCGAATGCCCAAAATCCCAAAAGGAGAATGGAGAAGTTTGCTTTTTTCCTACCATCCCCACCCCGTCTCTCTCCAGCTGGCCATGTGGCATATAAAAAATAAAAGAAAAAAGAAAAAAAGGAGAGGAGAGGAGAGGAGAGGAGAGGAGAGGAGAGGAGAGGAGAGGAGAGGAGAGGAGAAGAGAAGAGAAGAGAAGAGAAGAGAAGAGAAGAGAAGAGAAGAGAAGAGAAGAGAAGAGAAGAGAAGAGAAGAGAAGAGGAAAAAAGAAAAAGGAGAAAAAGAAGAGAAAAGAGAAGAGAAGAGAAGAGAAGAGAAGAGAAGAGAAGAGAAGAGAAGAGAAGAGAAGAGGAGAAGAGGAGAAGAAGAGAAGAAGAGAAGAAGAGAAGAAGAGAAGAAGAGAAGAAGAGAAGAAGAGAAGAAGAGAAGAAGAGAAGAGAGGAGAGAAGAGAAGAGAAAGAAAAAGAATGTATAGCCAATTGGTTGCTTGCGTTATTTTAAACAGGCCAATGTGAATTCTTGACAGCTTTAAACCCTTTTCTTACTCTTCTGTTTTATAAATGAATCTCGGCGGTCATTTCAGCACACACCCTGCTGGGCAACCAGAATCCGTGTCAGCCAGTGGTCATCCTCAACCCTTGGTCCATGTAAACTTGTTTTGCTTTACTCCTTATGTCTCAGCCTTCCTTTTAGGTTGATAGCTGCAAACTTATGTCCACACGAGAGCATGCACGTGGATGTCTGTCTATACGAGCTGTACTTATAATTGACACTATGTGGAAGCAACCAAGACATCTTTCAGCAGATGAATAGATAATTAAGTTGTAATATATTTACACAATGGAACATTGTTTGCACTAGTGGACATAATTGTGCATCATTTATTTTTATGCTTCTTTTAGATGTCACTAATATAAAGACCTCTGTTCTTTAACCTCACAGATGTTAGGTATTTTCTCTAAATGCTCCATTATTTGTTTATTCATTCTTTAATTTTTATTTTTGCCAAAGGGTATGTGTGCTCTCTGGAGAGACAGAGAGAAATAGTGAGAGAGAAAGTGAGAATTCACCCAATATGGGGGATGTCGATGCCGCAATCCCTTTTCTTCCATTCTCCTGGGATTTGGGGCAAGCATGCACATGTGCCTGGCTTGAGTTTCAAGCCTAGATTGTGATGTTCATGCTCATATTTTGTTCTTCAGGATTTTAGTCACCTTCTTTTCTGTTAATAATAGAATAAATACTCTTTCCTAAATCACAATATATCCATCTTTTCTGGAATATCATGTATCCTTCCACCCCATTTCCAGAGACATTGCATCCCAGGTATTCAATTTCCTGCTCTACTGAGATCTGTTTTCATCCTAGACCTTCAGTACAGCTGTCAATCAAAGATCTCATTTCACTGTATTCTACCCTTAATTCAGTTTCCTAAATCTCATATTATTTTTGGTTATTAAAAAATTGAACCATAGACAATATTATAAAGACAATATTGAAAGACAGTATTTGAAATATTGTTCTTTAGTTCCCTACATTTTAATTCTAATTAGATATTCTATTTTTTCAAGATTTTTTCTTTTTCTTTACTTTTTTTTTTTTTTTTTTTTTGAGAGAGAGATTTTTGCTATAAGGCATGTGCCTTCACCAGAGACAGAAAGTGAGAAATTACCTCCCAGTGGGGATGACCATGCCACAACCCTTTCTCTAGTCTCATCTTAGCATTTTGTGCACATGTGCCTGGTGTGTTTCAAGACACCAGATCCGGTACTCAAACTGCAGGTTGACCACGTGGGAGTCTAGCACCTTAACCTACACCACCTGCTGGCCCTCAAGATTTTTCTCTTAAATAAAACCACTTGGTCTGTACATCAAATTATTTTCCTACCTTATGAGACCAACATTTTTCTTAAATTTTCTTTCATTTTCTTAAATTTTCTCTCTCGTGTTACTAGTTGTACTCAGTCAAGTGTGCACAGCAAAAATGAAGGACCTAGTTGATTTCCTCTACATTAGTATGGTTTCCCTCTTCCCTTATGCCAGTAATGCTAGAATGAAGAGTTGTAAACTCAGAGGTAGTAACTAAAACACTTGGGATAAAACAGTCCCTGAAAGTCTTTAGATAAAATCTCTTTATTTATTTACCAGAGTACAAAAAAAATAAAAGAAAGAAACACAAATTATCTGTCCTACTATCAGGTTTAGAAAGATACGTAGGATGATTAATCCCTTTGAAGCCTCACCTACTTGTTCATTTCCTGCACCCAGTGTTTTAAAGTGCCTTTGCCTCAGTTGTGCGTAACCTCAAGAGTGGTTTTTCGTCTCAGTTTTATCCATTGACTGACTGTATATTCTGCTTTCTAGAAACTTACTGAGAATTGTCAGCCACTGAAAAGCCCACTATATACTTTCTGTTTTGTTTTATGAGTTATTCTTTTTTGTTGTTTTCACTGAATATGGAGTTTTAGAAGGAAGAAGAAATAAAGGCTTTCTCTCTAACTGTGATTTAAATAGAAAATTCAAAAGTTAAAACTTTTGTATTCTAATTGAACAGAAGTAATGTGATCATTCATTAATCTGATTTATGTAAAAGTGTTTTCTATTATGAAAAACAAAATTTTCCTCTTTCAACTTTACTTGTCCTTAAAAAATTATTCACATCAATATACATTAATTTTTAAATGATATTTTGAAATTAATGTATACTACTTCTAATAGCAAGATAAATTTAGTTGGTGAAAAACAGCATTTCTGAAGTGATATAGTTTATTTTCATATTATTGTACAATATAATAAAGAACATCTTGCTAAAAAATTCTTTTGAAGTAATTTCCTCAGAAAAATCTTGGCTACCTTAGAATATGATGTGCAATTTAGTGACTTTTAGTTGCTTTTTTTTACAACAGAGTTCATAGATCAAGCTGATAGACCATCAAACATTAATTAGTTATTATATAAGCACATTTAGCCGCTGCATGTATTCCATAAACAAAGGCAGGTCAAATATGTCATCACAAAAATGGATCTAAATTAGTTGTACATACCCTGTAATTTATTATGCAGATATGAAAAATGATTTTTGGTAATGAATTTCTCATCTAACTAATCAGGTTTATTTTCTAAACTCTGAAGAAACCATTAATTTGCCTCGTTATAATAATCCATTTTAATGGGCCTTTTCAGAACTCCCTATATGGCTAATAATGACTTTGAATATAAAAGTCAACTCATGTTTCATGTATTCCTAGTTTTATTTTCATTAATCATTACAGAATTATTGAAACACTGACATATTTCTAAACAAATCACCAGCTGAGCACATCTATAAAGCACAATTTATGTAAATCCGAAGAGCTCCTCCCAGAAAGGAATGAAGAGGCAACCCTCCAGCATGGCAACTTTTGGGCAAGAAATTTAAGATGGACCCTCTGTAAGTCATTTACTTGTTAGGTATTCTCAAGTCTCTGGAACTTCAGAAGAACTCCTAGAAACCAAAACTCTTGGAGGAACCAGCAGTTGGCATGATGGCTATGTTGCTGGACTCCCATGTAGTCGACTGTGGCTCAAGTCCCGGACCTGGTGGCTTAAACTCACGCCAGGCACATGTACGTGCATGCCCAGGATCCCTAGAGGAGAATGGAGGAGAAGGGATTGCGGCGTGGCCATCCCCCCTGGGGGGGTGATTTCTTGCTTTATGTCTCTCTGTCTCTCTCTGTCTTTCTGGCGAGCACACACCCCATATAACAAAAACCTCTGAAAAACAAAAGAAAAAAGAAACCAAAACTCTTCAATGGAAAGTAGATGTAAGTAGGTCAGTTGCCAATGTAACATTTCCAGTAATAGCATTTGAGCATGATATAATGACATGAGCAAAAATATCCCCCTAATTCTCAACAAACAGCTTCCTTAATGATGATCTAGATTTACTCTAGCCTGGTAGTTTTTTTCTTTAGTCCATGTGATTATGGTTTAATAAAACATATTTTTGTATTATCATTGTTGTGTCACTTTGTTCTGGTTCTGGTTCATGGATCTAGGACCCATTTCCATATTTGTAAGTGTCCATTTGCTCTACTCAGGTATAAACATCTCAAGAATTTATCAACTTTTCTTAATTATCACTTAAATTGTGAAGACCTAGATTACACTCTAAATTCCTTTTGTTTGAGGTATTACTTCCATAACTTTAACAGCTATACAAAGAAGATTTTCCCAGCAAATAAAAAGTAGGGGAAATGTTGTTGGAATGAATTTTTGTGCTCAAATTGTACTTGATGAAGACAATGTAATATAAAAATAATTTAGCATACTATCCTTCAAATGAGCACTTTAACATGCACATCTGACTATTAATAATTTTATTTTTGGCTTAGAATATTAAATTTAGTGCCATATGCTCTCTGTACCTGATGTCATTCTGTGATAACAATTCTTTAGGCCATGAAAATATAAGAATGAACAAACCAAACATAGTCCCTGTCTTCATGGAGTTTATAGACTGGGAAACTAAATTTTTTTAATTGATGTATATGATCATGGTTTTGTTTCTATAAAATATTCTTGTTGCCTTATATCTGCCTGACAAACTCATACGTTAAGGCCCATATTTTAAGTTTCACTGATTCTATTTAATGTCCTTGAGATGACTTATCTTTAGTCTTTAAACCTTCGCTATCATAAATGTTATAAAACAGTGCATACATATTTTAGCTCAGATGTCATATACTGTAGTAATTTCAAGGGAAGACTGAAGCTAGAGTAATCAGATTTCAATATTATGCCATGTACTGGTTGTGTATGCTTGGCAATATTTTATTTAGTCACTTGATAACTTAGATATCTTATACATGAAATGAAGAAAATAAGAATACCTACTTCATAAGAACTTGTGAGGATAATTTGAGTTATACATGCAAAGCATGTAGGACAGCCCTATCACAAAGCACCAAATGTTGAGGTTGCTTTACTCTTACTGTATCTGTATTCTCATTGTATCACAGTGTGGAAAGATTTCACTCTCAGTGAAATACTAAGTTTTGAGGAGAGAGAGAAAGTTTTATCCATTTTGCACTTCGAGTGCCTAGCACAGTTTTTGACACTAAGAAACACTTGAGAAAAGCTTACTGATTTGAATCTAATTTTAATATTATATATTAAGTCAATGTGACAATACAAAAAGGGGCAGTGACACAAAGAATGCAGAGAAAGATATAATTCTATGAATCCTTTTCTCGGCAAAGTATTGGGTCATCGGCTTTTTCTGTTTTTCTATGCAAAAAATGTGTCATGACTTTACTGATGACCCAATATAATGTTGGAATCTGAAGATAAAGAAAATGCAGAGGGCTGGTAATTAATAGGTTTGTGATTTAAGACTGGTTTCATTGTTCCTAATAAATTAAGTACAGTTTTTAAACTCTTTGGGCCCAAACTCTCTCATCTATCATGGGAGATTTAATAGAAATACATTTTATTATGAAACCTCTTTACAGAGAAAATAATAACCTCCAAACAAACAAAACATTGCAAAAAGAGTCCTTAAAATTTAGAAAAGTAAAGAATATAATTTCAATTTTTCCATTAAGCACATTTTTATTAAGAATTTACAAGACATAATACACAGGAGGTTTTGTGTCTGTGGACTTTGAAGGTGGATTTACACATGATATAAAATCGTGGGTACAAATAAGTAGCCTAGCTACTCCTGGTATACCAAGAGATACAAAACCATCCGTGCATCTGCCTTGCTTACCCTAATCCTAACAAATGTTCATTTAACACAAAAGATGAAACATTCTTTTCTCCTCTTTCTTTTTCTTTCTTTCTTCTTTCTTCCTCCCTCCCTCCCTCCCTCCCTCCCTCCCTCCCTCCCTCCCTCTTTCTTTCTTTCTTTCTTTCTTTCTTTCTTTCTTTCTTTCTTTCTTTCTTTCTTTCTTCTTTCTTTTTTTTTTTAATTTCCAAAGGGTGCATGCACTTGCCAGAGAGACAGAAAAACAGAGGAGAGGGAGAGAGAAAGACTTCCCCCAATGTATCTTAGTCATACTGAAATCCTTTCTCTTCCTTTTCTCTGACTTAAAGATTTTCTTTTTCAAGTCTCAGGGAATGGGATTCAAACCATGATTGGCCATGTGGATTCAGTCTTGCCTTAACCACTAGGCTACCAGTAAGTTAGAAATAGGACTTTTTAATTTTTTTGAGAGATTTTTTTCTATAGAGCAAGCGCACTTATCAGAGAGACAGAGAGAGACAGAGAGACAAAAAGTGAGAAATCACCTCCCAGGGGAGATGGCCATGCTGCAAAATCTTCCTCTCCATTCTCCTCTTTGGCTTTTGGGCACACACACATGCTCTGTGTGAGTTTCAAGTCACTGGTCCAGGACTCAAATGCAGTCTACTATGTGGAAGTTCAGCATCTTTTTTTTTTAATCTTTTTTATTTAACTTTATTTGCTTATTTTAGAGTGAGAGAGTGAGAATGAGGAGAATGAGAAAGAGAGAGAGAGAGAGAGAGAGTGAGAAAGCAAGTTGCGAGGTCTGGGACTCAAACCACGGTCGTCCATGTAGGAGTCCAGCTCCCTTAACCACTGTGCCACCTGACAGTCCCAAGGGAGTCCAGCATTTTAACTACTATGCCATCTGCTGGCCCCAAGATACAGCATTCTCAATGTACTAATTTATCTTTTTATATAGTTGAGCTGAGGTCCAGTTTGCAAGAATGTAAAAAATAGAGTTAAACATTTTATCAATACATAATGATATTAAATTTGCAAGGTAGGAAATAAATTATTAATGTAAGTTAGAAATCTAGGGCTGTTTAGTAGGCTGAAAACACTGTCAATCACCTAAAGGTGACCAGCCAAGATCTCTTGGTCTTTGCGAATGAGTCTACTAATAAATCAATAATCTAATTATTAATAGCCATTAGATACAATTTTATTCACTTAATTTGAGATTCAAATATTCATTCACTCACTTGAAGTTACATATTGCTTCTTCAGCATATTGCCTTCTGACAAATTAAAAAATAGTAATAATACAAATTTAATAAAGTAATAATAATACAAATTTCAATAAAAGTATCTGTTTAACTCTTTTTGAAAGGCAATTTTATATAAGTTTATATTATAAAGATTTAAATGATATAAATTTTGTATAAATGATGATGCTAACAATGATGATGAGAAAAATGCTGCTAATTATAGAGATGATGCTTACAAAAATTTTTGATTAAGGATCCAACAGTTGGTGTAATGGCTATGTCACTGGACTCCCATGTAGTCAACCATGGTTTGAGTCCCAGACCTGGTGGCTTAAACTCACACCGGGCATGTATGTGTGCATGCCCAAGATCCTGAGAGGAGAATGGAGGAGAAGGGATTGTAGTGTGGCCATCCCCTCTTGGGGATGACTTCTCACTTTCTATCTCTCTGTCTCTCTGTCTTTCTGGCAAGTGCACACGTCCTATAGCAAAAAACTCTCAAAAAATTAATTTAAAAAAAATTTTTGATTAAATGTAAAAAACTGCAGAAGAAATCACAAAGTTATTTTTTTTCTGTAACCTGTACTAACAGAAATTATAAGGTTTAATTAACAGGAGTAATAATGAATTTAGATTGAGCAGGTTCTAAGTTACCACCAAATTTTTTTTTTCTTAATTTTATTATATTTATAAAATGAATAAATAAAAATTTGGAAATTTATTTATTTGATATTATTATTTTATCTAAATAAGTGACATGGTAAGGATGGCATCAATATCCATTTTTTTTAAATTTAGATGTTTAGATTCTGGATATTAATCCTATTTTCATATTTATTGTGATTTTCTTAAATTATTCTTAAATTTATTATTTAATTTTAATATTCTTAAATTATTATTATTAAATTATTTAAATTCTTAAATTTAGGTGCTTAGATTCTGAACATTAATCCTTTATTTTCATGTTTATTGTGATTTTATCCATTCGTTTATAAATATAATATTCATGTTTTGTATGGTTACCCTGAAATTCCATATTATGTGTATTCAAAATGAACATTTTTTTTCCTCAGTTATTTATTCCATCATTATTGCAGGAAATTTTTCTCCAGCTTGAAATCTGTTAAATATTTCTCTTTAAGTCTTTCCCACAAAATTTTATATATTATTTATTGTAAAATATTTGCCAGCATTTCCAAGTTGCTGATATGCCTCTGAAATAAATGGATTATAATATTTTACTTAATATTTATAAATAACTTTATATAAATATCAAGAAACTTATTGATAGTATATTCTCAATACTGGAAGAATCATTACAAATATTTCTATTTGCTAAAAATTGCTAACTGTATTCCTCTTCTAGTGATTTGTATTATATACTTCTATGTTTTAAAATGTAGAGTGTTATGCTTACCCAGAGTTTCCCTAAACCATTTGAATTTAAACATTTTCTCTCAATTCAATTCTTTTCGAAAAAATAATGAAAGTCTTGGAAATCTCAAATAACCTCTTTGCTCATGTTGTATAAGTTTTTATTTCAGAGCTAAAAATTCAATTCTACTGATCTCTCTATGGATTTTTCTGGTCAGTATCATTGTACTTCAATTGTTACAGAGATTAAAAAATATTAAATTATGTCAGATAATGTGTGTGCAGTAATTAATTTTATTTTTAATTTATTTGAAGTTTTTCCAGTTTATTTTAAATTCCATATTAATCTGAGAAAATGTTTTGAGTTCTAACAAGATGTCATCAGAATTTTAATTGAAATTGTATTGAGTCTTAATTAAACATTGAAAAATAGTTATCTTTATCCTTTTTTGTCTTCCTTCACAAAAGGGTATATTCCACTTTAAAATCTACTTTCACATATCTCAGAAGAACTTAAAGTTTTCTTTATACAGTTTCTGCACGTTTCTTTGTTAGATACTGCTGAACATTTCACAGTTTTCATTAATATTGTGAATGAAAAGTTACCTCCTTTCTGTTATATCTCCTACATGGTTATTGCTGGGATATAAGAAAGCTATTAATTTTTGCATATTTTACTTGCATCTAGATGTTAACTAGACTTATTATTTCTAATAATCTATTATTTTTCGGAATCCAAGATTCTTTTGTGACTGGGTACATACATAATCATGAAACCTAAAAAAATGATGATTTGTTCTCCTAATTATTATAACTTGTCTATCTAATTTATTTCCTATTACCGCAAACTTTCAAAATGAATAGGTAATAATATTAAGGTAATATTATATTCTTATTCCTAATTTTAATGATTCTTCCTCTAGTATTTCAAAGTTGAATATTATTCTCTTCCTAAAAGATCATGAATGGAATTCAGTAATGCTTATATATTACCCCAGTTTAAGTGTGCAATAGTTCATGTTCTACAAAAATTTTATCACTATTTTTAAATAACTACTTTGTAGTAATTAGTATTTTTGTGAAGTCCAAAAGTATGTCAGGAACGTCGTGGTATGGTTTTATATGATACTGTATTTGGCTAAATGTTCTGAGTCTTGTTTTTTGTTGTTCTTTTAGTTTATTTCTTACATGAGAGAGAGAGAGAGAGGACACAGAAAGACCTAGAAAGAGAGTCATCTCCAACATGTTCTTTACACCAAGATCCAACCCCAGCTTCAGCGGGTATAGAACACTGGCACACATACACACCTGATGTGTTGTTTGAGGTCCTAGAAATGTGAACTCAGGACTTTTTCCATATGGATGTACTTATAGTATCACTATGCCACCAACTAATACCATGAGTCTTCATTTTTGCTAATAATTTTTTTTCTACTGTTATCAGACCACAATCTGTTCGATCACTGTGTTTTCTTTCTTTTAATTTTCCTTTTAATGACTTCATCATGATCGTTTTGGTAAAAACCGCTGTACACCCTTATAAAGAAACTAACTAAAATTGAGTCCCTCACCATTGCCTCTGACATACACCATGGCCTCACCTGAGACCTGAGAACATCAGTTCAACATTACCTGGTCCAGAGCATTGATCATCTTATGCCAGTATAACTTAAGTGTTCCAGGAAGTTTTGTCATAGAAAGTTAAAACTTTATACCAATAAATAACCTTACTATTTGCCCCTGAAGATTCCTATAAATTGTTTTTATTAAAGATTGCAGTTGCTTTTTTGTAAAATAGCTGATTTACCAAACAACTTATACTTATCAAGACTAATTACAAGATCCTACTTAGCTGTCTGTGTCCACCTATGCTAAACTATTAGAACATGAACTTGGCCCAGTTTCAATCATTTAACTACCTTGAAGAAAAACTAACAAAACCCACTTCATTCAGACCTTAGAGTCCTATAACTATCCTTTTCTTTATTTATCCCTTTGGAGACATTATAGTGACCTCTAAAACTAGAATTCCCAACTAGTGTTTTGTCTGTTCTACACATCGGTGCTGTTTTGCGGTGCTTAGCACAATCAACCACAAGAGTTTCAGGAAAAACAAACAAACAAACAAACAAAAAACACCAGTAAGACTAACTAAAAAAACTGAGGGGACAGGCTTGTGAACTTCGATATGTGATGCATGTGTAGAAAACCGAGATTTCCTGCCTGCAAATTAGCTAACCCAGAACCAGTGTTGCTGCTCTGGAATTTCTGACCCACAGGAACTATGAAATGCATGGGTATTGTTGGTGTGAGTCAACACATTTTAAGGTAATTTGTTACACAGTCATAGATAACTAATATATATACTCTATATATTCATCTGCATTCTTTGGTATGAATTTTTATGGCTACCAATAGTGGCTTTAATTTTCCCATATCTATCATAATTAAAATTTGGTCTTCTTTCTCGAGTTGGCCATTGAAAACAACAATTTTGCCCTGAGTTTTGTAGTCTGTTTACTCTATGGTGTGAGTGAGCAAATGTCTTCCTTTTCTTTTTTTTTTTTTTTTTTTCATAAAAAGCAAGCAGGCAAAAATCCTGAATCCGAGGACAATTTGGTGGAATTTTCAACATGTGATTGTTAAGGGGCCACAGCATAAGTACCAGTTTCTTTAGTAAATCTGATATTCTTACTGTTATGCAATTTTCTGATTATAAATGTCCTAGAGAATGTGAAAGGCTGCCCCTGTAATTTTTTTCATAGATCTTATCTTTTCTGATCTTCCCAGCAAATCCTATATCCCCTGTAAACTGAATAAATTGGCTCAAAACGGCTACATTAGTCTGTACAAAGTTTTCAGGTGATAATTAGTGGTTTTAAGCCTTAAATCTGGGTCTTTTACTTTAAAGGTGTGGTCTTTGTACTGTACTGTATTCTGTATTTTTATTGCAAAAACCTACATGTTGCAGGTATTCGCTGAAGCCTCACATTTGTTTTCATAAATTTGATGAAGAATTTCTGTAACATTAAGCCATTAATCTCATTGTTGTTTCTATCTCAAATATATTAATAAAAGAATGACAACTTAGAAAACAGTAAACCCTAGATAATAATTTAAACATCCATAGTTTAAAAATAAAAGCTTTCTAACTAGATCTATAATATGTAGAGAATGACTTTCTTTAAATATAGATCCTGAATGGAACCAGCAGATGGTAGAGTGGCTACGGCCCTAGACTCCCACATGTCCACCTGTGTTTTGAGTCCCAGACCAGGTGGCTTGAAAATCATGTCATGCATGTGCACCCAAAATCCTAAGGAAAATGGAAGAGAAGGGACTGTGACTTGACCATCCCCTGGGGAGTGATTTCTTTCTCTCTCTCCAGTGAGCGCATGTACACTATGGCAAAAAATCTTAAAAAAAAAAATATATATATACAGGTTCTGACTGAAAAGTTTTACATCAAAGAAACTGGATTCTCAAATGATAATCTGAAAACTCTTTATTAAAAGCTCTTTTTAAGGCTCAGCCGTGGTACAAGAGCTGTTTGATGTAGCTGCTCACAGGCTGAGGCCACATAGGAGCCCGGATGTGATTACAGGCTTACCCCAAAAGTCACATATGGAAGCACACACCTGTAGTTCCAGCTACTCTGAAAGATAAAGAAAAAGAATTGCAACAAAGTGAGATACTGTCCAAATAAAAAACCAGAAATAAAACAATGTACAAAAACCCAAACCAAAACCTATAATCTTTCAAAAGATCTTGCCCATAAGTACGCCAAGGATTAAAATTGCCTCCCCCAAGGACTTCCTGTGACAATGACTCATTTCCAGCAGGAGCAGAACACATCAACTTCTGCTTCCTGAAGATAATTTGAGGTGATTTGTAGTCTGATATTACTGATGCCAGGATCTCAGTTGCTAGACTATTTCTCTGGGGTGGAATCTGCAGAGTAGGCAGCTTCCCCATCCTCTCTTACCCTTTGTGAGTCTGCCCAAGCTAGGTAGCCAAACTCCTTTGAACCATGTCAGTGCATAGATCAACACTCTTGTCCTATAATTAGGGTAAGATCCCCAGTTGACCATAGAGGTGTTTTGTTTGTTTGTTTTTGCTATAGGGCACATGCGCTCATTGGAGAGAGAGAAGATAAAGAGAGACGGACAGAAAAAAAAAAATCTCCCCTCTTCCAGAGAGATAGCCATGCCAGTTTTTTTTTTCTTCCATTTTCCTCTTAAGTTTTGGGCACACATGCACACACCAGACATGAGTTTTCAAGCTTCTGGGTGTAGGACTTGAACTGTGAGATCTAGCTGCCTTAATCTCCACACCACCTACTGGTTCAACAGGAGTAGAATTTTGCCAGCCTAGAAGTTCTTGTTATATTTGGGATAACGGGTTCAAAATCTGCACACGGCATACTTGGTATCTGAAGAGTCTAATGATATAGTGTAGCAAAGAGAGTAGCTTTTTAAATTTTTAAAATTGTATTATTGTTAGATCTTGCCGTATGAACTAAAAATGGAGAATATAATAGAAATCATTATTGATAACTAAGTATATTTTATGACTTCATACAGATATTTGAGAGACAGAAAATCAACTTGTTTTCTTACCTTTCAGTCCAAAATATCTCAGGCTCCATCTCCTGCCCAGTGGTACCCTCCACCGTTTGAACCACAGGTACTCCTCATGTGACTGAGTTCTATTCCTAGGGCTGGGTCATTAATGGAATTGGTTGATAAGTAAAGAGCTTATAGGTGATGTATTGTAGTATGTTATGATGCCATAGTTTGTATTTTCCAACAGATATCACATGACTCCACACTAGAATAATGTAATTCTATCCATACAAAAAAACATACATGCCAGAAAATGACAAGACACACCACAACATACATCACAATGCAACAATAATAATCTGACATAATCTGTTTTATTTATTCTTAATACTGCTATGGGTGCACAATAAAGTACAAACTTACACATGACATATCTAGTCTTGCATGGTTTTGAATTCACGTAGTGAATAATGACTGACTGTGGGAATGAGACAAAGACTGAGAAAGGAGACACCTGAGACTCACACAAACTGAGAAAGCAGATTCTCTAGCCTGAATTCCTGGTCATAAATCAGACTATAATTGAGAATCAGGTCTAATTCAAGACTTCTTGTGGTCTCTAAGCTATCTTTATTGTCTTTATAAGAGTGGGATTTTTTTGGAGTTAGCAGATGGCATGGAGGTTAAGGTACTTGACTCCCACATGGTTGACTAAGGTTCGAGTCCCTGACCTAGAGGCTTGGTTTCTCATGTTCTCTCTCTCTTTGTCTCTCTCTTGTGAGCACAGGTGCCCGGTAGCATGTTAAAAACATAGTAATGATAAATAAATTAAATTAAATAAATAAATGATTAAAAAATGGTATTTAGAAAAATTGGTATGCACATGTAACTAGTAAGAAAAAGATATATTACAGAAGTAAATGGCTGGATTCAAAGATATCTTTAAAATAATAGAGTTTTTATATATTATTCAATTATAAATGAAGCAATGTGAGTTACTCAGTTATTACAAACCAGTAATTTCTCAGTTTTGTTCTTTTCTTAATCATAAATATGTATTAAAATACCATTTTCGAGGGCAGATAAAGAAAATAAAATCTAACCCATGTAGTAACAATTGTAAATTTTAAAAAAGATAACTATTTGACCTGTAATACAATAGTCAAAAAGCAGAAAAATTCAATGTTACTAAACAGAATATTCCACTGGAGGTTTTGGTTTTCTTTTCTTTTCTTTTTTCTTTTCTTTCTTTCTTTCTTTTTTTATTTTTTTTTGAGGTTTTGATCATAGAGCTCATGTACTTGCCAGAGAGAGAGAGACAGAGACAGTGAGAGGGAAATTGAAAAATCACCCCCCCCCCCCCAGGGGGGATGACCACACTGCAATCTTTTCTCCTCCATTCTTCTCCTGGGATCTTGGGCATGCATGTATACATGTGGTTTTCAAGCCACCAGATCTGGAACGTGAACCACAGTTAGCCCGGAGTTGAGCAATTTAACTACTATGTTATCTGCTGCCAACTCACTGGAGTTTTCTTTCTGTTTTTTTTTTTTTTTTTTAAAGAATTCTGAGTGATAACTGAGAAAATTGCTATTACTAAATAATATATAAACAGTTAGGTTGAAAGGAGCAAGAAGGAAAATCTGTATTTTGAAGATAAATTTTATATAATGATGTTGTGTGGTTGAAAAATGTATTTTGAAATGTTTTAAAATTTTTTCCTCAGCATAAAATTTTCTCATAAATACTCAATACAAAAAATTTCTAATAATTTATATTATCAATTTGTGATGATAGCAATATAAAGGAAACATTTTTTCTTTCAGTTGCATTTAGAAATATAAAATAAAATGCTGTTCAGCAAAAACCTATAAGGAGTCTTCTTTACAAAAACAAGTGCATAATTTTTCTTTTAGCCTAAATGGATTAAACATCTCTACATGCAAACTGTGTGTTCTATTTGCTTAAGAGGAAAATGGGTTTGCTATTAAAGTGCAATGGGAAATTTCATCTTATGCTCCCTAAATTTTTATAACTTTAGTAGTAGTAGAATCTAAATGAGATTCTAAGATTCTATTTAGTATAAGGAAGCTGACCAATTTACTGCTTAAAGATTTAATATGAATGTTAACTCACAATGCAGCCAAACTGGCCTAAGACATAGAATAGATTTCTTCTTTGCATTCTGACCTGTTCTAAATTTTTTTAAAATTATTTTATTTAATTTTATTTATTTATTTTAATTTGACGAGAGAGGGACAGAGAGAGAGAGAGAGAGAGAAAGTGAGAAAGCAAACCGCCAGGTCCGAGACTAGAACCACAATGAGCCATGTGGAAGTCTAGTGCCCTTAGCAACTATGTCACTCGTCAGTCCCCCTGTCCTTTTGTAAATTAATAGTATCTTCAGAATTTTACTACTGGGAACCAGCAGTTAGCGTAATGGCTATGTCGCTGGACTCCCACATAGTCAACCGCGGTTAGCGTCCTGGACCCAGTGGCTTAAAACTCACGCTGGGTGTGTATGTGTGCGTGCCCAAGATCCCGAGAGGAGAATGGAGGAGGAGGGATAGCGGCATGACCATCCCCTCTGGGGGGTGATTTCTCGTTTTCTGTCTCTATGTCTCTCTTTGTCTGTCTGGCGAGCGCATGCGCCCTATAACAAAAACCTCTCCAAAAAAAAAAAAAAAAAAAAAAAAAAGAATTTTACTACCGTACTACCAACAATGCTTAAATGATTGCAAAAAGGGAAATTTAACCTCAGATTTTGAGATGTATTTTTCTGGTTATTTTGGTCTCATTGTAAGATATAAGCTATGAAGTATATAATAAACTTGCATAATTGAATTTAAATATTTTAAATAATAGTTTGTTATCCACCCACAAATGTAAATAGCAAAGAGGTCACAATTACTGTTACCAGGAAATCACCATGATAACACTTAAATTCAGTACAATGAACTATAATGACACCACCACCGGTCACTCAGAAAATTTACATTATCACATTATTCCACACATTATGCACTCAATAGTAAGTATTTCTCGGTTTACTAAAGGGGTGCTTTTTTAAAAAATGTATTGCTATATTTAGAAATAAACTACTAGAGAGTGAAATTCTGTGTCTATTATTTAGGGATCAGGTTTGATTGCTTAGCAAGTTTGGAAAGTTAAGAGTGTATATTCAAAATGATGAAAGTCGAGGGTCTACAAAGTTACAAGGATCATGGTGATTGTAGTATTCTCTTTTCATTATTTGAATCATATTAGGTAGAGTGCAAACTAGGAACAGAAAGATCTTTTCCAATACCTTAAGAAATTGAGCTTTCTTTTCCTTTCTTTCTTTTTTTTTTTAGAACATTTTTTGCTGTAGGGTGTATGCACTTGCCAGAGATACAGAGAGAAAGAGAAAGTGAGAAATCATCCCCTAGGAGGAATGGCTATGCTACAATTCCTTTTCTTCTATTCTCCTCTTGGAAGTTTGGGCCCCGTACACACACACACGCATGCGGTATGAGTTTCAGGTCACTGGGTCTGGGACTTGAACCCTGGTCTACCATGTGGGAGTCTAGTGCTTTAACCACAGCACCACCTTCTGGTCCCAAAATTGAGATTTATTGGCCAGTCAGGGGCTAGTTTCTGCTTCTGAGTGGCTTTTCCTGTGATAGCTCTTGAAGCTAAGTGGTTAGCATGGCACTCTTGGGAGAGTATGTTAGAGGTAGGCAGCTGTAGTGACTGTGGGTGTCTTGTGAGGTGTCAGGTGATAACAAAGATGATGCAGAAGGTGAAAAATACATTTATGACACACCTGTCAGATGGACCATCTGCAAGACAACCAAAACAATCATTTTAATATAGCTTTTTATGACATTTGTAGGCAGCTATACAGGTAATTCTTTATTAAAAATTAAAGAAAGGAGAAATATTCAATGTTATATAATGAAAAGAGAAATGTATAAAGCCTATATGGAAATAAAATAGTACTGATATACTACTAATAATAAAATGCTACTATATCCTAATTATCACAGACTGATATCAAAGGAAAACTTGTGATCTAATTTGTCTAATTTGGAGAAATGGTTGTTTTATTCCACTGTGACAATTTTTGTCAAAAAGAAAACTGTTTCTTCTGTTCCTGACAAAGGAAGAGAAATGTTTGGAAGTGAAATCTGTTTTCTTGAGTGAGAAATAATTTTTTAGGCTATGAACATAAAATTGAACACTTCATAAAATATGAAGTCCTCTAAATTGGCAAGTTAATTGTATCAACTTATTTTTTAAAATATGTGTTGAATTAAATTGTGTCATGTCTAAAGAAAAAAGAAATTGAACTTTATTTATAAGCTTTATATATTTATAATATAACAAAATTTTAAGCGTATATTACATGTATATTTTAGTTTGCTATAGGGTGCATACACTTGCCAAAGAGAGACAGAGAAAGAAAGAGAGAGAGAGAGGAAAAGTGAGAAATCACCACTAAGAGGTATGGCCACATTGCGTTTTCTTTCCCTCTGATCTCCATGGACATGGGCATGCATGCACATGTGCATGGCCTGATTTTAAAGTCACTGTGTCTGGTACTTAAAACACAAAGTTGGCCAGATGGGATCCAGTTGTCTTAACCTCTACTTTATATTGGCCCCTATTTTAGGGCCAACTGCTGGCCTTAAAATATCATCTATGGGATGGTTGAAATAATTTTTTAAAAATATTGTACAATCTTGACTCCTCGATGTGCAGAATGGGAAACTAATTTCCCTGAAAAATATCCCTGGAATTCTACAGTACCACTCTTCTAGGGATTTTACTGTAGCCAGACACCTACGTGGAAGACTCGCTCCTTAAGTACAATGAATTAGATTATGAATGGATCTTGTTTTTTTGCCAAACACATTTTCTTCAAACAACTATATCTGAAAGAGAGAGAGGACTAAATTAATATTTAATTCTCTCATAATCACCATCTTATTTTTCTATACTGAATGTCAGAAATACAATAGAAAGTACTCGGACCACAAGGTGTCATCTTCCCACACAAATATAGTTGTGATACAGGTATGCATGGCCGCCAAAGAGGGAATAAAGACGGTGTTTATTTGAAGAGCTCTTCTTTATTTTATCAAAAATTATGACTGAAAACATTGTCTACTATATTATAAAACTGACATGAGACTTTATAAAAGTTTATTAGTGTCTAATTAATACATGTATATAAAGACAGGAAGTGGAAATAAAATGATTCCCTAAAATCCTAGTTCTACTCATAAATCCATAAATTGTTCAGCGAATTATCACAACAGTTAATCGTTTTAAGATAAATTTAAGTTTTTCTGTAATTATATAATCTCTGCAACCACTAATATAGAAATCTTTTTATAATGATATAATGAAAAGTACATAATCTATAAATAATTTTAAGGCAAAAATTATCTTGCTGTGATTAAGGTATGTGTAATGATGGCAGCTGTGGAAACAAATGTTCCTCTAGCCTGAAGGTATTAGAATTAAAATAAATATGCAACATAATGTAAAGTATGACCCAAGTAGAGGCAACTGTGAGTTGTGTACTTATGAACATTTTTGTAAATATTTTAAGCTGCAGAAGATAAAATAAGAGACAATGGTGTAGACTGGATTTTCTCATAGAAAGCAGACTCAACTGCCCTTCTGTGTGTTTGCCCTCCCTCCACACTTGATCTATAACATCATGATGGGAGTCTTGTCTTTACCCCATGAGGGATCCCATACCCTATCCACTCTACTGCCCTGATCTGGGTACCATTCTTATTCTGCTGAAGTGTCACATGCCAATTTGACAGCCACTGTCACTCTGCCTCCTGACGTTTACTTTCCTTGACCTGACCTAAAAACTTTTGTACTTAATTCTTCTGGAAGCAAAAAGATGCAAAGAAGAGGAAGAAGAGAACTAAGTTACAATATTTTTTAAAGTTAAATATTTAATATTATATAGGCTTTTGTATTGTTAGAAAATCTATTTGCACAAAGGTTCCTTCCAAAAGTCAAAGAAAATGAAATTCATGTGAAAAGTTACAGAGAATTAGTGCAGCCAATTCCAAGTAATGTTATCACACACACACACACACACACACACAAAAAAAAAAATCTTAAAGAAAGGCATGTTCAAAACCAGAACTCAAAAGTCAGGGGGGAAAATTCAGGAAGGAGTTAGAAATAAAAGCAAAAGTCATTTTAGAAATGAAGACTAAGCTAAAAAGAACACAAAATTGAAAACATTACATTAGATAATGCCTCAATATAATAAAACATGAAAATAATGAAATTTTAACAAATATTCAATGGAGTGACAGAAAGTGGAAATAAGCTTTGACCATGTAGCATACAGATAATAGAGATTCCCCAAAATAATGCAAAGCTTAGAACAAATGAAATCTACAATTCAAAAAAACTTTTCTCAAGTAATATAAGTGATAATTCAAACTATACATCAAAGAGCACTACATGAATCTGAAAATGTCATTTTCAAATGATCAATCTCAAGATATATTCTAATATAATTATTGAGTTTTGAAAGAAAGGTTTGAAGAAAATTGGACATTTCACAACCAAAACCAAAACCAGAATCAAAACAAATTGTTTAAAAGGATGGGGAGGGGGTTAGCAGATGGCGTACTGGTTAAGGCACTGGACTCCCACATGGCCAACCACCATTTGAGTCCTGGAGATGGCAGCTTGCTTTCTCACTTTCTCTCTTTCTCTCTCTCTCTCTCTCTCACTCACTCTAGTGAGTGCATGTGCCCTATTGCAAATTTAAAAATAATAAATAAAATAATTATTTTTAAGAGTTATGGGGAGAATAAGAGTCTCATCAGATTTTCAACAAAACTGGTTTATGTCAAGAAAAAACTGGAGTAAAATATCTTAAATGCTCAAAGAAAATGTGAGTTAATAATTGTTATAGTAAGCATAATTTCAAATATAAAAGATATAGTTAACAACATGCAAGATCACATAGGACTTGTCTCATGAACCCTTCCTAAGGAATTTACTAAGTGATGAGAAAGAACTCAACATGAACACTGGAAGTGAGATAATATAGTTATATGTAGAACTTACCTAAATAAAGGTTTCAGGGAAATAATATGTATATAATGTCTGTATGGAAGCATATAAAATCAGAAAGTGAGGACACTATATTCAAATAATTATTAATTATTTTAATAACCACAATTAGTATCCATACCTTGACTTTAGACTGTTTATATGGAATTTTTAGTATAGATCAGAGAAGATAATATAAAAGCAGTTAATTAAAAAGCTCATAATCTTGGGAACCAGCAGTTAGCGTAATGGCTATGTCACTGGATTACCACGTAGTCGACCGCGGTTCACGTCCCGGACCCGGTGACTTAAAACTTACGCCGGGTGTGTGTGCGTGCGTGCCCAAGATCCCAAGAGGAGAATGGAAGGGAAGGGATTGCGGCGTGACCATCCCCCCTGGGGGGTGATTTCTCGCTTTCTGTCTCTATGTCTCTCTCTGTCTGTCTGGCAAGTGCACGCGCCCTATAGCAAAAATCTCTCCAAGAAAAAAAAAAAAAGCTCATAATCTTGAATTTGGACTGGAAATATGAGAAAAAAATATTAATTTGCCTGCGCTGTCACTGCCAAGAAGCCATGACCAGTCCCGTAGGAATAAGCATTCTTAGCATCTAGTGAGCAGATTGCCATCTTCAAGTTTCATTTTTTTCTTTTTTCTTTTTTTTGGAGAGGTTTTTCGCTATAGGGCGCGTGCGCTCGCCAGACAGACAGAGAGAGACATAGAGACAGAAAGCGAGAAATCACCCCCCAGGGGGGATGGTCACGCCGCAATCCCTTCTCCTCCATTCTCCTCTTGGGATCTTGGGCACGCACGCACACGCGCCCGGCGTGAGTTGTAAGCCACCAGGTTCGACACGCGAACCGCGGTCGACTACGTGGGAGTCCAGCGACATAGCCATTACGCTAACTGCTGGTTCCCTTCAAGTTTCATTTTTCATGAGGAAGGTAAGACAGTGGAAGAGAAGGAAGGAGAAAAGGTAGGGAAAAAAAAAAAAAAAAAACTGAAGGTGTCTTTGGGAAGCTAATCCCATGTTAGGAGATATTCAAGACAATTCTGGAACATATTTATACAAAAAATAGAAAGTAACCTTCCAAGCTTCATTAGCATCATATGAAAAAGACTAAGGAGTCAAATTAAAGAGGGTCTCATTGAGTAAGATGGATAATTTAAGCGTTAATAAGATTAACAATTGCATTTTATTAAAACCATCAAATATGCTTAAATCCATGAGGTCATAATGACATTAAGAAAAAAAAATTAAACTTATTTGTCATATTCTAAATATGACAGGGAGACAATAAATCATCTTAAAATATGAATAAATAAAGAAATATTTATTCTGTGCTTCTTATATGAATACCTCTGCTGGGTTACCCAATATGACAGGAAGAATAATGTTTTCCTGTGAAATTGTGGCAACTAATAATTTAAATTCAATGACAGAGTTAGATATTATCTTGCAACTCCCAAATGAATGAATGAAAGTAGACTTTGAGCATGTCTGCTAATATGTAGTTTTAAGTGTGAATGAGACATGTGTCTACGATAAAAGAACATGACATCACCTATAGTCCTGCCAATATAATTAAATCTAACTCTGATCAAATCTCCTGTTCCAATTTTCTGTTTCTAGGAAAAGAGAGAACAGAGATAGTGAGCTTTTCCCTGAGTGTGTAATTAGAAAAACCCACACCATAGGAAAATCAGCAGATCAGAAAGCCTGAGTCTTCAATAGATAAACTGCAGGGACAATAGAGAGTTGGAGAGAGAACTTATAAAGAAATCTAAAAGGTGGAACCAGCTGATGGCATAATGGTTATGTGGCTGGACTGCCACATAGTTGACGGTGGTTTGAGTCCCTAACCTGGTGCTTTAAAATTCATGCAGGACGTGTGTGCGTGTATGTCCAAAATCCCAAGAGGACACTGTAGGAGAAGGGATTATAGTACAGCCTTAACCCCTGAAGGGCGATTTCTCGCTTTCTGTTTCTCTGTCTCTGGAGAACACATGCATCCTATAGTAAATCTCTCTCTAAAAAAAAAAAAAAAAAAAAAAAAAAAAAAAGAAAAGAAAAGAAAGAAGGAAAGAGAAATCTAAAAGGTTCAACAACAACAAAAGAAAGGCAGGCAAGACTAAATTAGTGTCCAGGAATCAACCTTTGGTTGGTGAAACTATAAATAAACTAAAAACATAATTTTTGAAAATCAATATTTTAGTCACCTCTAGAGGAAAGGGGTGTGATTAAGATAGGGCAAAATGAGAGACTTTTGGAGCAGCTAGCGATATATTTATCAATATGTTTGTGGTTAATAATTCATCAACACATCCTTCTTATTTGCCCCGTAGGGCACGTGTGCTCTCAGGGTACTGGGGGAGTCACTCCAGGGGGATGGCTGCACCTCCATCTCCTCTCCTCCATTCTCCACCTGGGATTTTGGAAATGAACTGCACTCACTCTCGGCTTATTTTTCAAGCCTCCAGGTCCAGAGCTCCAATAGTGGAGTTGGCCATATGAGATCCAAAATCTTAACCACCATGCCACTTGACAGCCCCATATCCACTGTGTGTGTGTGTGTGTGTGTGTCTTTTTTTTTTTTTAATAATGTAAAATTAGAGTTTTACTGTAGCACATTATACTTTTGGCTTGCTGCAAATGCACACAGCTCAATCTTAGTTTTCTTATATTCTGTGTGACTCAGCCCTATGAATTAATAATACATGTTTCAGTTCTATAAGTTTTTGATATTGTGATGCTTGCTTCAGTCTATTCATATCTTTTAATTTTTTAAATCTTTGGTGAAATTTGTCTTGATCACTGACTGGGTAGAGAGCTCTGTCATTTCAGTGGGTATGAAAGAATGGTTCTCTCATTAACACTCATCTGGGATTTCTAAGGAATGAGTGGTGATTGAAGATAATCCACCATATATAATTGAAGATCTCAGTTGTATTTAAATCTTCTTATAAACAGTGGATATATTTTATGCATATTTGATCAAGATAAATGACTAGCCAGGTACCTTCTACAATAGGTATTTGTCACTTTTGATTAAAAACAAAACAAAACAAAACAAAACAAAACAAAAACTCTGTATGGAACAGTACCTGCTCATGGTAGTATATTAAACTGTTCACAAAGTCAGCTAAATAGAAAGTCAGCTTTTAAAAAAACACATTTCCCAAATGGAAATTATAAACATGCACACAGAAACATGCACACAGATATCTGTTCCAGCCACATGTTAAATCTTACATAATAAAACATGTTTATATCCACATATCTCATATATATGCTTACATATACATACTTCAAATTTTAACAATGTTGATTTCAGAATAAAAAGTAACATTTTATCAGTAAAAACATTAATAAACATAGTAAATGTTAGCAGTATTACCAGATTTTCAGTTAGTGGAAAATACATATTATGAAATAGTTACACATAGATTTCAAAAAAATTTTGCACCATAAAAAAATTATACTTTAATTCTACTTTTTATAAATTTTTTGAATCCCTCATAAATCTCTGGGTGCTTTTATTAAGGGTTAATTTGTCCCAGTCACATTGAGCTTTAATCCATTTCTCAGTCACTACCTAGCTACCTTATCTTAGGAGATGATAATGGTTAGTATTTCTTGAATGTTTAATGAATATTTGATACTTTCATCGGTCTTTGTATGCATGTACTCATTGAATCCCAAATCAATGAAGTAGTCATTATTATCTTCACATCTCTTTTCCTTTTTTCAAGGAAAACAAGGCACAGAGAAGTAAGAAACCTTTTCAAATACATATTATTTACTGAGCTAATGTTGAACCCAGGCATCCTGACTGTTAAACTCCTATTTACAAAGTCTATATTTATTTGCTTACCTACCTGATAAGTCACTATATTTTTGATTCTCTACTGTCCTTCTCTGCAATAAGCTAACCAGTCTGTGGGAGAAAACAGACATTATGGAAAAAGAGACACCAAGTAAAGCAATGAACTCTATGGCTGGTATATGATAAATCATTATTCAATAATTGTGCTAACGTTTTTAGAAGTCTAAAGAAATGGCAACTCGGAAATTTAAGTTTTAAACAAAAATTAGGAAAGTAGAGTAGAGTTGAAAATCATTGTTGTATTAACTAAAATCCAGCACTCCAAATTATACTGCATTTTAATAGTGACTGCAGTTTTTTTAATAAGAACAATCACGTGGTAACAGACAGGTGTGTTCGAAAGGGTAGCCTCCAGGCTGACAACCTTAGTACTGGGAGAATAACAGGAGTTAATGCTACAAAGCTTTTCATTTCTTGTGAGCCCTCACATTCAGAGGAAGAACCTACACTTATGTTCATAGAATCAAATGCCCTGAGGCAATGTTTCTGTATGTCCCCACTGCTGTATTTCAGGGCTGGGGGCACTGACCACCTTTGATGTAAAACATCCATGACTCCTGCCTTGAAACTGTGGCCAGGGATGCTTCAGTATGGAAGTCAACACATTTTTCTCCTCAGAAAGCCGAACATGCCAGAAATGAGCAACTTGGTTACTTGGGCTTTCATATTATTCTCTTATTTCTTTTCAGAGGACAAACATGTTTTCCTTATAAAGCACAAAGAAAAGAAATAGGAGAGAAAAAGAAAAGAAGAGAAAAAGAAAAGAATTGAATTTCTATTTAAAAAAAAAAAAAAAAAAGTCTATCCCCTTATTCCAAAAATTGAGTATGTGACTTCTCAGGAAAAGCAGCCAGAGTCAGGAAAGTCATGTTCGTAACTGGTCATTAATGTGTCAGCAGTGAAAAGATGTAAAGCTCTTGGTAATAATAATGGTAGTACAAAAGTTTTTCCAAATATTGCAACAGCTAGTTTGCTACGGGAGTTTAATGGACAGCCTGTGGATTCACATAAGCCCACGTTTTAAACCCACTAAGTAGGAAACTGGGTTTTTATTTATATGATGACCTTCAAAGTAATACCAGTTTATTCTAGATCTTCTGATGAGCATTTTAAAATTAGATACTGTCATGTACTTCATTCCTTAATCTCCATATGTAATTCGATTTATTGGAACCCAGTAGTTAAATGCGTTATGGTTAATAAGGGAAGAACTTAGAAAGGCTCAGTGCCTAAGTAATGTATTGAGGTCAAAACAAATCACTCTAGTGTTTGATTTGTGATAATATGCAGCTGATTTTTAAAACAAGTAATGTCAGTAATATGACGAGATTGAGAGGAATGTGATACTCCTATGACTTTGTGGGTTTCTTTCTGTGAAGAGCATTTGGTGACATAAGACATCCTAAAATAAAGCTATTGCTATATATTTTTTATAGTTTTCTATAAAAATTCATTCAGGGTTTTGCTTGTATGTTCTAAATCCAATGCTTTGCAAATTTTATATTTAATAGCATTTCAGGGGCTTCACATTACTATCAGATGATAATATTTTTTACAATATCCCCTAAATTGAGAATCCTATTAAGATTGACTTGCTAAAATTTGATTAAACACAACCTAACTATTGAACATATTCTTAGTATGAGACTAATTTTTTTAGAGACATTTAAATCTACAAGGTAGAAAAGGCAGATTAAAAAAAATAAAATTGGAATTGTTCCTTGCTTCTAAAAGCAAAAAATGAGCTGTAACAGCAAGAAATAGGTGCACCATTAGCAATTTATAAGAGTCAAAGAGAATGAATCTCAATGGTTGAATTGCCTCAGCAAGACATGAAAATATCTAATATTATTTTGAGCATGAAAACTACCCTGTTTTTTTTTTTTTTTCACTTAAACTTACTAAGTAAACCGAGAAAAGCTAAGTGATTGCGGAAGAAAAACAGAGAGCAAAAGGGAAAGACTGAAACAATTTAAAATCTGCCACAGCAACAGATAGGTGTTTTATATAAGGTATTGCACTTTGCTACCTGTCTTTGATGACTGATGTGACAAAGGATTGCAGCTGAATTCTAAGTGTCAAGTTTTAGTAATGAATTACAATGGGTAATTGTTTCAGGCAGGAAATAAAAAAAGGCTCTTCCTCTAGTAACTATTCTTCACCTTTGTTTTTTTCTAGGTAAAGTTGAGGGTGTTTGGATTTAGTTCTAGCTGCCATAGTTGGTTTCATATATCAAATCGACTGAGTTGTGTAATGTGCAGATATTCTGTTAAGCTATTCTGAGTGTGACAGTAAAAAGTTCCTGGAGGCGGCTAACATTTTAATTGGTAAACTAAGTAAATCTTATTGCCCTCCCGGTGTGGTCGGGCCTCATCCAATTTATCGAAGACCAGAACAGAACAAAAGACTGAGCAAGAGAGACTTAGCTCTCCCTGGTTGATGGTCTTCCAGCTAGGACATTGTCTTCTCCAGGCTTTTGACTGAGACTGGAACTTGCACAACCAGCGCTTCTTATTCTAAGACTTTTAGATTGCAGATCTTGAGGCTTCTCAGTCTCCCTAATTAGACAAGTCAATTCTTAGTAATGAATCACTTTATGATACAGATGATTAGTTAAATGAATAGATGGATACATAGGTAGATTTATTTATCCATCCAGTGGTTGAAAGGTACATAAGTAAATGGATAAAGTGTTAAGTTTATTACTTTTAATTATTGTCGATTAACTTTAACAAACTTATTTATCTATCCATCATCTATCCACTTATTTATCTACTATCCATCCATACGTCTATCCATTTATTTCATACTGATTTTGTTTCTCTGAAAAACACTCTTAATACACTAATGTTCCTTACTCTATTTAAACTCACAAACTTGCCTGCCTTGATAAATTGGGGAATTCAAGATAGCTTACTCATTGTAGTTTTATACAGAAACATACACACACACACATGCACACATGTATATGTGTATGTATATAATATATGATATATAATATAAATGTGTATGTGTATGTACATGAATATGTGTATGCAGATGTACAATAGCCTAATTTGCCCGGGAAAACAAACCTCATACTAGATCACTTCAATTGAGAAAATGTTATATAGAAACTTTGTTACAAAGGTATTTAGAATAGTTGAGAGAACAAAAAAGAGATGAGATAACATTAATTTTATTTTATATTTTTGCTATAGGGTGTGCGCACTCACCAGAAAGAGAGAGACAGAGAGACAGAAAGTGAGAAATAATCCCCTCCCCCAGGGGGACTGGCCATGCCACAATCCCTTCTCCATTATCCTCTCCAGATTTGGACACTTATGCACATGTGCCTCGCATGAGTTTTAAGCTTCTGGGTCTGGGACTCAAACCACAATTGGCCATATGGGAGTCTAGCAACGTAACCATTACACCATCTGCTGGTCCTGACATCAATTTACTTATTTATTCTTTTTAAAGAGAGTTGTTTGCTATAAGGTGTATGTGCTAGCTGAAGACATGAAGAGACAAAGAGACAAAAAGTGAAAAACCAATCCCTCAGGAGGATGGCCATGCCTCAATCCCTGCTCCTCCATTCTCCTCCTGGGATCTTGGACAAACACGCACACATGACCGGTGTGAGTTTTAAGTCCAGGTCCGACACTAGAACCATGGTAGTCTATGTGAGAGTCCAGCAACATAACCGTTACACCATTTGCTGGTCCTGACATCAACTTTATTAAGCCACCATCATCCTTACAGCTGTAGGAATGCGAGAACAAAGTACTAGAACCTAGGAGCCTTGTCTACCAGACAGGAGCAGGGAGCTCGGTAAGCCTGCCTGAGGAGAGCTGGAACCAACCACAAAAATTAGATCAACTGCTGCTGACACTACCCAAAGCACAAAACTAGAATAAATACACTCTGCCTTCTTCAATTGGCTGAAACTAGCATAGAAGTCTGAGAGTCAATATTAGTAGAGGTCAATCACTGCAGTTCAGAGCAAACCAGGAAAGGATGAACATGGTTCTGATAGCAAGCACATGATAAGCACATGTAAATGAATATGTATTTGTATGCATGTGTGTATTATATAAAATGTTTATGATATGTGCAGATATATATATATAAAACATGTGTATATAAATGTATATCATGAATATCATATATATATGTGCCTATTTTGATAATGGCCAGTTTCTAAATTTAAAGAGAGACTTGAATACAGTCTTTTTTAATAATCTTTTTTGCTGGTCTTATACAATCATATACAATATATGTGTGTGTGTGTGTGTGTGTGTGTGTGTGTGTATATATCTCAAAAGAAAGTAGAAAGAAAAAGGAAAACTACAATAGTAGAGCATAAATTAATGGTACATCTTACAGTGTGGTGTTCTTTGTTGAAAATGATCAACATGTTATTATCCTTGGCTGGAGAGTCACAACTAAATGTGTGCTTCAGAAATCAACATTGTACCCCACCAAGATGTAGAACAACTAAATATAAACAAAAATTATAATATAAATTGAAATAGAGAAATAAAAGAAGAAAGACAAATGCCAGAAGACGTAAAAAGAGCAGTCTTTTGCTCAGTAGTTTGTTTGAATTTCTCCAGAAATGAGACACATTGAAGCACCCTAGGTTAAAACAGAAAAAGATATGTTAAATTTCTAAAGCTAATAGAACCTTTAAATTAAGACCAGGCAAAGAGCCTGCCAGTTACGCTCGCCAAGGCAGTTAAGGAGAGTAAGTAGGCATAAAACCAAAGGTGAATTTCTTTAGGAAATAATTATTTCTTCCCACCAACTTATAAAATGCTGTTATTACTATAATTTTTTGGTTAAAAAATGAATCTCAGAGATTTTAAGTTACTTAAACAGAATAGTTAATGTTAAGCTTTAATTTGCATTTTCTGCAGACTTTTCACTATACCAGATCACTAACCTGTGGGAAATCTACTCCAGAGAATAGGAATTGTGTATGCAGCATGGGTGTACAGCTTGTATGATTGCACAAGACTCCATACTCAAAAGAACCTCTCCTCATTAGAACCTTTTACTTAGTATAATGTCATCTCATAATAGTTTATAGTTCAGTCTTTGAACTCATATTTGTAAGTGAATTTTGATAGGAAAATGGAGCATGCATGAGTTGAGACGATATAAGCAATTCCTGTATCTGTTACTATGTCTAACACACAGCATTCATGATGCTTCATGAGCACAGAGTTCTAGTGGGTCTGTGATAAGTGGGAGTTCAGCAAGATTCACAGCGAATTGTGTTTCATCTGCTGTGGATGAGCAGAGCACTTCAATCCCAAGATGCTATGCATCCCATCAGAGCCAAAAGTTGTTTAGAACTCAGAAAGCAAGCAATGAATGTCTCCTTAAGGTACAAGAATGACTGAAGAACCCTATCTGATTCTTCCTTGTTCACGTCATTTCCCTGTATTAGCCAACCACTTACAATAGAGATGATCATATAGAAGGAATAGAAAGTCCTCCCTTACCCATTTGGTAAGCTAAAGGTGCAGAGCATTAACAGAATGAGTGCATACAAAAAGGTGAGATAAGAAATAGTTGAGTTGCGCCGGGCGCGTGTGCGTGCCTGCCCAAGATCCCGAGAGGAGAATGGAGGAGAAGGGATTGCGGCATGGCCATCCCCCCTGGGGGGTGATTTCCTGCTTTCTGTCTCTCTGTCTCTCTCTGTCTGTCTGGCGAGCGCACACGCCCTATAGCAAAAACCTCTCAAAAAAAAAAAAAAAAAAAAAGAAATAGTTGAGTTGGTTTTATTTAATAATTCCACCATTCTGGTAGGGAAGAATGACATATACATGTTTGAGATACAAAATGCGAATTTTCCAATTTGATGATTCTGTACGCTCTTGTATTTGCACTTAAAACTGGGACTGCATAAAATAAAGATAGCGAAATTCTTGCTCATAATTATTTTTCATTTTAAACTTGGGAAGCAACATTATATAGCAAATGCAATACACAATGAAAGTCAAAAATGAAATGCCAATAGAAAAGAAGCTACTTTAGGATCTTTATTAGCTTTTAGTTTTATATTTATATTTTTACTTGTTGAACAGGGGTCCTGAATTTTTATATGGTTTTGCAGTATACCCTTAATTATGTAGATATTCATGAGTAAACTAATATTACTGTTATAGAGCACATGAAATTTTGTATTTCAGCAGCTCTCTGCCTTCAGTAAGCATCAGAATCGTCTGAAGAGATTTTAAAAATTAGGTAATTAACTGTTTTCCATGACAGAAAAAGACACAGGGAGAGAGAGAAATAGAGAAGTGACCCTAATAGAGTCTTCATGCCATGATCCATTCCCAGGCTCAGTTAGCTCAGGTCATGAGCAGAGGCACAAACCCATAGCACGTACAAGGATGCTGTGATGATACTTTTGAGTATGAATTTCATTGCATTGAAGGATGTCTGAAGGCTGGTGAAACATTGTTTCTATGTGTGTAGGTGGTTGCCAGACAGAATCAGCATGTGAGTGGGCCTAGAGAGGAAGACCTACCTTCAGCGTAGGTGGGCACCATCTAGTTGACTGGGAGGGACACACAGAGAAAGTAGGATTTTGTTTCCTCTATCCGTCTTTTCCCTCTCTTTCTACCTTTCCATCTAGAACATGCTATGTGTACTATACATTCAGCCTTGTCTTCTGCTAGGCCTCGTCTGCATTTTTCCTGTAAGTTCCTGGTCTCTTCAGCCAGACAAACTCTAAGGAATTTACCTCTAGACTATGTACTCATACTAGCAGGCACCCAAGGGCCTCCTTAAAACTTCGAGCTCGAATTGCACTGCCTTCCTTTCTTCTGAATCTTTCAAGGAGCCCCTTTATGCCTTGGACTGGAACTGTACCAGCTTCCCTGCTTCAATGTTAGTTGTTTCTCCAGCTTGCAGAGAGCCGATGTGGGACTTCTTCACCTCCTGACCATGTGAGATAATTCCTATAATAAATCCCTTCTGTTCCATATATATTTATCCTACTGGTTCTGTTTCTCTAAAAAATCCTGACTAATATAGATGCTAACTGAGAACCTTTCAAAGTGGGTAGAGTTGTATTACCACTGGGCCACCATCTGGACCCAGAATAAAGTTAAAAAAAAAAAAAAGAAGAAGAAAAAGAAGTCAAAGTCTACACCCAGAGATTCAGACTCAATTCATTCTGAATGGGATCTAGCAATTTTTTTTTTAAATTGTATGGATAATTCTGATGTGCAAGCTGGACTGAGAATCACTCTGTAGATGTCTTTACACTTGCAAAAATTCTAATTAAATGTAATTGCATAGTGTCAACTAGAGGTAATATATTTTAATAGGGGATTTCAGGAGATAATGCCTCAAATTAAAAACAAGGAAATAACATCTTTTTGATGTAGTCCAGAGAGGGAACTTTAGGAATTTGAGAGTCTCTACTTTCAAATCACCTCTTACAACTAAGCATAGGACAGTTCCTGCCCGGTACTTCAACCAAAACTGAAGAGAACATTCAAAAGTTCACTATTACACAGTGCAATTAGTGTTTGCTTGTACATACAAACAGCATTTTAAATTATTAAATTGAATTATTAATTTAGTTCTTTTAAAATTATTACCTTAACCATAAGGAAAACAAGCTGGCATTTCTACATTTTATTTTTGTTTTATGAATAAATAATTCATATGTAGAAGGTCTGATCTAAGTTTCTCTTGACACAGTTCTTTAAAAAAATAGTTTATTTGGCTGGACTTGTACCACACTGGTTAAGCACTGTGCACAGAAAGCCTGATACTACATGGCCATCTGTGGTTCAAATCCTGGCCCTAGCCACTTATAAAACATGCTGTGTGCTTATGTGTGCATACCCACAATACTGACAGAATGGAGTAATGGAGCAAAAGAGATTGTGGCACAACGATGTCACTGAGTGTGCAGAGTGAGAGGAGTACTTTCTTTCTCTCTGATGAGCATACACCCCTCTGGCAATTTATTTTAAAAAGCTTATTTCATGTGTTTCTTCCATGAGAAAGCAATACAGAGAGAAAGACAAGAGACAGAGTTACAGACACCGCCAGGAGTCCTCATGCTACAGTCCACTGTGTCTCAGGCAGCCTACATGACTGGGACCCAGTGGCATCCAGGATTTGAACCCAGGACATTTCCCATGTTCATCTAGTCACATTACAACTGTACAATAGCCTGGCTCCTTGACAAAAGTCTAAATCCAATTTAAGAGCTCTTTAGAGTCATAGTTGGCATGAAAGATTATATTTACACATCTGCATATATGTCTACACGCAGTCTTTAGATCTCCTTGATGAGACTATGGTTGCTATTTGCTTTTATTTGGGGGATAGAGAAGTTATACTGTGATAAGACTATGTAGAAACTCAAGAGAAAGTCGTGGATGAACCAAAGAAAAACTGCCTGGTCACAAAAATATGAGGGTACTTGAAGTTTACTTCAAAATAGTTAAAATGTTCTCAGTCTTGGGACCAGAAGTTAGCGTAATGGCTATGTCGCTGGACTCCCACATAGTCGATTGCAGTTCAAGTCCTGGACCCGGTGGCTTAAAACTCACGCCGGGCGCGTGTGCGTGCATGCCCAAGATCCCATGAGGAGAATGGAGGAGAAGGGATTGTGGCGTGGCCATCCCCCTGGGGGGTGATTTCTCGCTTTCTGTCTCTCTGTCTCTCTCTGTCTGTCTGGCAAGCGCACGCGCCCTATAGCAAAAACCTCTAAAAACAAACAAACAAAAAAAAAAGTTTTCAGTCTTCTCAATGACATAGATTCCCTAAAATTTGCATTTAACCCCATTAATGTTGTGATAAGGTTGGCTTTCACATTTATTAACAATATTTTCATTCTCTATAGAAGAATATTAATCTAAAAATGCTTTTAATTTTTATAAAACTTAATTTTACTAAATGTCTCATACATCATAAAAGTTAATAATACACAGAAAATATAGGCATCTGGGGCTGACAGGTGCCATGGTGGTTAAAGGTGCTAGTTTCCCATATGGCTGACCATGGTTCAAGTCCAGGACCTGGTGGCTTGTTTTCTTTCTTTCCCTTTCTCCCTTTCTCTCTCTCTCTGGTCAAATTAAAAAAACAAATAATAATAATAATAAATGGAATTAAATAAATCAATAATTATTTTTTTACAAAAGAAAAGAAAGAAACATAGGTGTCCTATAGGTAAATACAGGTGGAGAACATTTCAGCTGGGTTTTTATTTGGTATTGGTTGGTTTGTCCCTGTACAGATTTTTATAGTCTATAATATGCATATATCCATTCTTCATCTCTAGGAAAGTTTTGAGCATTACCAGGAATACTTGTTTTTTTTTTTTTTTTTTTTTTTTTTTCTCTCCAGCAATTATTTCCCACTGAAGAAATGGCTAATCCACTTATACCATGTAACTACTGAATGCTTTCAAATGCAAAACATATTTTATTATTTCTCTCTTTCAGTCTCTTGATGTGTATGCATCCAGACCTATATGACCTTTTAGCTTGTGATTCAGTGGTAAATCAGGTGGGCATCAACAACTGCCTTCAATTCAAGGGCTATGATGGATGAAGCCATTTTTGGGCTTCAGGCTTAAAGCCTGTTCTCTAGCTAATTTTTAATTGATTAAAAAATTAATATTTGATTCCAGGCTGCATAGTAAGTATTCCTAGACATTAGTTCTTCCTATCTAGTTCAGACAGCTTATTAAATAAAGCCTAGGAAAGAATATTCAGTAAATTTTAATGGATGTTTGAAGGACATCTTGATTATTTAGTTAAAACTGTATTGCTAGGGAACCAGCAGTTAGCGTAATGGCTATGTTGCTGGACTCCCACGTAGTCGACCGCGGTTCGCGTCCTGGACCCGATGGCTTAAAACTCACACTGGGTTCGTGTGCGTGTGTGCCCAAGATCCCGAGAGGAGAATGGAGGAGAAGGGATTGCGGCATGACCATCCCCCCTGGGGGGTGATTTCTTGCTTTCTGTCTCTATGTCTCTCTCTGTCTGTCTGGCAAGCGCACGCGCCCTATAGCGAAAAACCTCTCAAAAAAAAAAAAAAAAAAAAAAACTGTATTGCTATAGGTATCACAATCTAAACTAAATTGATTTTCTAGGAAACATTTCTTTAATAAACATTTTTAATTTTTTTTTTCCTCTAGAGTACATGAGCTTACCGGAGAGAAAGAATGAGAGAGAAAGAAAAAATCACTCCCCAGAGGGGATAATCATACCACAATCTCTTCTTCATTCTCCTCTCAGTATGTTTGGCAATCATGTATACACACCCAGCATGTTTTTCAAGCCACTGGGTCTGGGACTCAACTCTGCAGTTGGCTGCGTGGGATCCAGGTGCCTTAACCACCATGCCATTGGCTGGCCTCATTTTTTATCTTTTGATTTACACTTCTAGATTACTTAGTGAAATTGGTACATTTATAGCTTTTACTCTTTATCTTTTTCTTGCGGGGTAGAGGCAGAATGTTCTTTAGCAAATTCCTAAAAATGCAGAAATATAGAATGGACAGTTATTACAGTCCCCATAGATGAGAAGGAGTTACAAATGCTTCCAAAGGGTGTGTACTTTATGCTTTCTGTCCTGTCCATGATTTACTTATGAAACAAAATGTATTGCCTATTTTCAAATCCAAAATAAACAAGAATATACACATATTTACTGTGTGTATGCATATATACATGTATGTATTATGTGAATTCATGTGTGACATATAATGTATTTAATTTGCTATTCTTCTTGTGTCATTTACTACACACTGGGAACTTATTCTCCAGCAATAACTGTCCCTTCACTGGCATAGAAGCTGAAATACTTAGGAATAGAGTAGATTCATTGCTCTAAAATAAGTTGCGTAAAGCTCTCTTTAGGTGAAAGTTAGTTTAATGAGTTATACTGAAAACCAGCCCTGGGCATGGGGCTGGCAAGAAGAACCTTCTGATTATATAGCTGTCACAGCTATACAGAGTTACACAGGGGGAACCAGACCCGGGAGTGTGGGGAATCGGAGCCACATAGAAGTTCCCTATTACCAAAACATACTGCCTGGCAATTTAAGTAACTGGAAGAACAAGTGCCAATAGCACCATCTCAGGGAAAATGGAGAATAAAATAATACCTGGAAATGAGAAATATCAGAGACCGAGGAATAGTACCATGTGCTTCAACAAATGGTAAATTGAAATATTTCATTTAAACCAGAAAAAATTCTTTGCCATTTTAATATCTAGTGAACTATATGGTAAAGCTGATATATAAAAATTTAACATATTTATCTAATTAAAAGGTTTTTCCATCCTAAAAGTATATTTCTATAAAGCTCACTTATTTGGAAGAACATATTGGTTTAAGGGCACACTAGGTATAGCCTGGGGATATATGGCAGAGAGTGTATAGATGCTTTTCATCTCAAAGGCATTTGAAGCCAAAGGTGAGAGCAAAAATAAGCAGGTAGTCCTCCAGGATCTCCTTCTGAGATTACATTGGGTTGCTCTGTTCTATCTATCCAGATTGACACTTTTAAAGATGATCCCTATCGATTAAGGAATTCATTTTGAATTAAATGCTCTCCCTGTCATACAGTAGAGCAGAAAGTCTACAGAGAATGAAGCAAGAGCGATAAATCAGCTTTCTATCTAGGACTCGGTACCTGGATGCTCTTTCTGCTCTAAGTAAAATTGATGTCCTTGAAAACAGACATGAATTTTGAATTGTGACTCTTAAAAAAGCTCCTAGAATAAGTTGACTTTTGTTTTAAAGAAACTCCTGCTGTTGCCTTTTATGCCTCCAACATTCCAGACCACATCAAAAACATACTGAGCAATCGAAAATGATGTCTACATCTATAGGGAGCAGGAGAGACAATGTGTTGTCAATATTTTCATTATTTTTGAATATATTCTTATGACTTAGTGGCATGTTCGATTTCTTATTAAATCATGCAAATGTTGAAAGAAATGCCAATATAATATAGAATAAATATTAAGCATTTTTGAAAACTGGAATTAATCATTTGTAGCACCTAGTATAGCAAGTACTTTCACAGAATAATAAATCAAAATAGCCTTCAGCAGTTTAATTCAGCACATTTGTATCTGAATTCCTCTAGTATGCTAGATGATATGTAAAATTAGGGCTATATAAATAAATTAGACATTGTTATCTCTCTCTAGGAGTTAGGACAAGTAACCTAAGGATGGATGTAATGATAAGAGGAATATGCATGTTCTTTGTATTCTTATTAGTGGTTCCTTGTATATATATATATACACACACATATATACACATATATAATGTGTATATATGTATATGTTATATATACATATACACATTACATATACATATATATATACACACATTATATATGCATATATATAAACCTATATAATGTATTGAGCATATGCATTATATATACATATTATATATTATACATATTATATACATATTATATATACATATATAATGCATACATATGTGTGTATATGTATACACACACACACACACACACACACATATATATATATATATATATATATGAAAGAGAGAATGTTTACTGGTATTTTTTCTTATAAAGACACTAATCCCATCACAAAGGCTCCATGCTCACCACTTCATCGTAACTAAATCTCATGTATCTCGTAAAGACACCATCTCCAAATGCCATTCCTTTGGAAATTAGGACTTCAGCATTTGAATTTGGTGAAGAAGGACACAATTCAATTCCTAATAGGATCTTTCTCCTTAAGATATCATTTGTAGAATTTCCATTTATTTTTCAAACTCTTACATTTTACTTCTTTTTTTAGGAAGCAGTCAAGGAAACCAGAGATCTAACTTGAGTCCCAGAGCTAATAAGTAATCAGAGGCTCACGAATCATCTTCACCACTCCCATGTTATCCATTCGGTATCAGAGGACCAGAACTGTTAAGCCACTTTTCTAAAATTATGTATTTTTAGTGGCAAAACACACTAAGAACTAACTAAACATGTAGAGCCCAACTCATACTTCTGGGAACTCTGCTAATTTACTTCCAAGTGAAGGAACGACTAGTAAGAACACAGTTCCAAAGGTAAAAGTTGGCACTTCAAGTACTGATTTCGGAAACGATTCAATGTTAACAGTTTCAAACATTCAGCGTCAAACTTCCAATACACTGTGGCCGTTCTCATCAATAGATAAAAGACAGCAGACTTCCATTTCCCCCTTATCTTTGTTCCCATTTTCACTTTGGTGCTCTCTCAGAACAGCTTTACTAGAAACAAACTGGGATAACTCCCGTTGGATTTCATTTCCAGCTTTTAAGCACTGGCTAGAAGGTGGGTGTTACTTCAAAGGGAGTCAGTCTATTGAGGCATCAATCAGCCTGAGAAAATGGACTTGTCACACAAAAGGAGAAAGTTGTTCCAAACAGTCGTGTTCACACAACAGAGAAGAGGTCTGACACTGAACACCTGCTCTACATTAGTTTCATATGCGAGACTTGAAAAGGGAATAAATGAAAGCTGTATTTAAACTGGGAGCAGGCTGAATAAACTGGACCGAATGTTTGAGCGTACATCTACTTCTGAGGGATAGGGGAGAAGAGGATGACTCCACTTGGAGCAAATACTTTCCACCTAAGCACTTTTTGAAACAATGCCATCGTGGGGCCAGAATAATCTATACATAGAATTCACAACAAGTTTGAAGCTCTGGATAAATTTGAATATTTTAAAGAGTATTTTTTTTCCCACAAACATCTAAGTGAAATTTACATTTCCTTCAATTATGAATGCTGGCAACAAACCACTGCAGTGTAGAAGTATCTATTAATTTTCACCAGCCAAAACTACAGATACTTCCAAATCATATCATAGCTGCTGCAAATATCTTGAAATATCACTAGGTTATTATAGCAGTAATTGGACCCGCAATTAAATCTTATTATTTAATGACTTAATAAAGATGCAAAGCAAATTAACATATTGCATTTATTAAAAATAATAATAGCAACCATATTTCAGTATATTTGTTTCCTTCAATGTTTAATTTCCTTCCTATCTATACATTTTATCTTATGTGTTTAAAACATTATTATGAATTTGAGAAAGGAATATCAGGACACTATTTTAGTGGTCAAAACAACTAAACTGGGAGCACACACAAATTTGTGCATCGCATTTCAAAATTAGACATACCAATTGTGCACTTGCCTCAGATACTCTGGGGCCTCAGGGGGTCCTTTGGAAAAAGAGGGAAGCTGGCATACAGAAGCAACAGTTGGTGTTAATCTACCTCCAATGGTAGCTATATATATATATATATATATATATGGCATTGTGTGTACATTTATTTAGTATGATTAAATGTGGTTCATAGAGAAGTGAGGGTGTCTCTCCCAATGGATGGGTTATAATGACAGGAATAAGGACAGCAGGTAATCTTGGAAATGAAATATTCTTGGTATCACCTTAGCTCAAGGAAATTACTCCAACCAATTTGTATATGGTAAGTGGACCGAGATTCAGTCACCCTGACTCCAGAGAGGGAAATGAATTTCACAGGGTTGGCTAATGGTGTAGTGGTTAAGGTGGCTGGATCTCACAGGGCCAACAGTGCGGTTCAGATACCTGATGAGTGGCTTGAAAAATACACTGGGAACATTTGTGTGTGTGCCCAAAACCTCACGGGATAGCAGGGAGAAACGGAGGAGAGGGGATTGCAGTGTGACAATCCTCCAAGTGGGGTGGGTTCCCATTCTCTCTATTTCTCTCTCTCTCTCTCTCTCTCTCTCTCTCTCTCTCTCTCTCTCTCTCTCTCTCTCAGTGAGCACATGTTTTAAAATACAGTTCTAATTCTGAGAGAAAGCCATGACACAAACCATGGGCAGATACCACCCTTTATGTGTATTATCTCATTTAGTCATAATTTTCACATAAGAAATATTTTATTCTCTTCTTTCATTTAATAATTGAAACATCTGAAATCAGAGAGATAAGTAATTTGTCCAAATTTATGAAATAGCAAGTGGAATTGCCAAAACCAGAGTTGAAACTTTCTGGATTCAAGAACTCATGGCTTTAACTGCCCTAATAGATGTGTTTCCAGATCCACAGTCAAAGAATCTTAAGGCTGTTTTCAGTGGGAGCTAAAGTGCTAAGCGTAAGATAATCAAGGTGGGGAGGGCAGGGTACAAACAGGAATGAGAGGGTGGCTAGAGAGCCCTGGATTTCAATATGGGCACAACTGAGTGGTTCTTACCCAGTTGCCATTGTGTCCCCCACGTCCCTAGAACTATTTGACATAATTTGGAGACATTGCGGTTAACAAATTGAAGAAATAGTGCTACCAGCACCTATGAGGCAGTTCTCCGCTCTTCCACAGTTCCACGGAGAATTATGTAGCCCATGTCACTAGCCAAGGAGATTGAGCATGGGAAACCCTGGCTGGATTGCATTGACTTCAGTTGCGCTCTAGCAGCAAATTCTATTTTATCTTCTGCCTACTGAGAGAAGACCTGAGTCATGACGAGATGGCCTTGGCACAAGAGCCAGGATGTGCCCACACAGCGTACACAGAATATACACTTACTTCGGAGGGCGTGTGTGAAGGAGACCTAGTGCCAAGTGAGGAAATAGCGATCAGTCCAGAATTACTAAATTGAGCTGCTTTTCAAATCTCGACATTATTGGAGCGGTTTCTATTGAAAAGTGGCATGGTAGTTAAGGTGACTAGATCTGATGTAGCCAAGTGCACAGTTAGACTCACACCAGGCAGCTTAAATCCCACCAGGCACAGTGTGTGTGAGTGCTAGAAATCCCAAGAAGAGAATAGAGAAGAAAAGATTGCAATGTGACCTTCTCCCCGGGGGGTATTTTCTCACTTTCTCTCTCTCTCTGGTAAGTGTATGAATCCTATAGTGAAATTTTAAAATAAGGGAAAAGAAAAACATGAATCTTATAGTGTGTCATTATACGATATATTCAATTTTCAAGAATTATTCATTTTAATACTTTCAGATGTCCTAGGAGCCACCTGTAATAGTTATGCTTTATCATCTAAAGTCTTGTTTTCACAAATCCTTTGCAGGACATGCCAAATGACAGTACACCATGAAAGTAAATGAGAAATATTTTTTTATTTACTAATTCGAATGAGCCCATGCAAAATGTCGGAAAATAATATGATAATAAAATTGTATATACTTTTTTCAGTTTAATTTTGTGTGCATAGTATTTTATATTTACATAGCTGATGTTATTTTGAGCTAAGCTTCTCTAAATTGTAATCTTCTAAAAGACTTGCTATTCCTTATCCCTTATGCAAATTCAAAATCTATAGGAAAAGATGGAGTAAATGCAGTGGAAAATATGTTCTAACATTAAAATATATTGTCCTCTGTTTAAGGAGTTTATTGATGATATTGATGATCATAACATATATATTTAAATATATATATTATTTCTATATATTTATTTATATATAATATGTGTGTATATATATGTGTGTGTGTGTGTGCGCGTGTATATATATATATTTACTCCAGAATATAAAAAGGTAATTAACCATCAAAATTAATTCATTTTAATAAAATATAAAGAATTTGGGCTGGCTTGTGACCTGATGGTTAAGGCAGTCAGAGTCTACATGGCTGACCACATGGTCTGAGTCCCAGACCCGGTGGCATAACAAACACACCCAGCATGTGTGTGCACATACTTATTCAAACTCCTGAGAAGAGAGAGAGACAGAGGAAAAGGGATTGTGATTTTACCATTCCCCATAAGGGATGCTTTCTTCTTTCCCTCTCTCTGTGCTTCCTTTAGCCATGTGTACACACCTTTCAGCAAAAATAAAAATAAATAAATAATTTTAATATTATGTCAGTTTCAGTCATCGTTAATGTAGTATTCATAATATGTTACCATAGTTGCTATAACTTTATATTAAATTTTTTAGCTTATCAAAAATATCTTTGCTGGGGCCAGCAGGTGGCATGATGATTGAGGCGCTGGACACACTCACATGGTAGACCACAGTTTGAGTCCTGGATCTGGTTGCTTGTGTTCTCACCTTCTCTCTCTGCATCTCTCTCTGGTCAAATTAAAATAAATAAATGAATAAATTTAAAAATTAGATAAATATTTCCAAAAATAATTTTTTAAAAAACTTTGCTTATAGATAATTTTAAAAAATCAGCCAAAAACAAATTGCACAAAAATTTTTAAGAGGTTTTTGCCTGTTGGTGTGTACGCTTGTAAGAGAGAGAGAGAGACAGAGGAAAGTGAGAAATCACCCCCCAAAGGGCAAGGCCATGCAGCAATCCCTTCTCCATTCTCCTCCCAGGATCTTGGGCATGCATGCACATGCGCACCCAGTGTGATTTTTCAAGTCACTGGGTCCAGGACTCAATTGCAGTAGGCCATGTGGAAGTTGAGCAATGTAACCATTACCCCATGTGCTGGCCCAAATTGAAATATTTTTAAAGACCAAGTTGTAAAAATAATTTCTTCTCAGGGCCAGCAGTGGTGACATGGTGATGGTTAAGGTATCAACAACTTAAAACATTGCCAAAAACTTTGAGCTCCAGACCCGGTGGCTTTAACATCACATCAGGCGTGTGTACTTGAGTGCCCAAATGGAAGTAAAGGAACTGAGGCATGACTACCTTTCCGGGGGAATGATTTCTCACTTTCCCTCACTGTCTCCGTCTCTCTCTGGGAGCACATGTGCCTCATGGCAAAAATCTAAAGACAAAATTAAAAATAATAATAATAATTTTACCTTTTCCAGAAAAAATATATCTGGGAAGGTATAGTTTTAATATATTTGGAATAAGATTAACCATTCTAAAGAATAAGATTAAACATACTCAAGCATTATCAAACAAAAACTAAATAGGTAAATTGTCTTCTTTATTCTGTCTCTTTTCATGAATTTACTAGGTTAACTCTTCAGATTTCAAAAAAAGGTAACTGGTAAAATTTAAATAACATTATCATTTCTCAGATTTGAAACACATAAATAATACAACTATAACATGAACTATAAATTCTTTTTCAAGACCTATTGAGAATTATAAAAAATATACATATAATATATAAATAGATAGTCATAATTTTTATGCTGTAGTAACTATTATTGCTTTCTGAGTAGAGTCAATATTTTCTATTGGTAATACATCACACCTCTGTGTACCCTTGATAAATCTGGAATTAACCTTGATTTCTTTATTGGAATATATCTGTAGTCATGGAAAATAATTTTTGAATGATGGGTGAAATATAATTTTCTTGTTTGAGTGAATATATCGAATGAAAATTAGTGTATTAAAATATTTATGTACCTTAATAATTAAATGGCTAATCAAAATACTATATCATTTATGTCTGCAGAGAGCCTGAGCTGATAGTCAAAGGAAAAAAAGCTATGCAAATGCCAGGAACAGCTGTAATTTGGAATTATTATAACTACCCCTTGAAATATAGACAATCTTAGAACTTACTTTAAAAGACTCTTAGCCCTCCACAGGTGGCGTGGAGGTTAAGATGCTGGATCCCACGTGGCCGGGTACATGGTTTGAATCTTGGACTTGGCAGCTTGATAATTACCCTGGGCAAATGTGCATGCATGCCCAAAATCCTGAGAGGAGAAGGGAGAAGAAAGGACTGCAGCATGGCCGTTCCTCCAGAGGGTGATTTCTCTCTCTGGTAAGCATATATGCTTTATAGCAAATACAAAACAAAACAAAACAAAACAAAACAAACAAACAAACCTCTTAGCCCATCTTTCCTAAGTAATAGAGATTAAAACCTGTTTCAGGAAAAATCTTTTAAGTGCTTATGCTTTACTGGGTAGGAAAATTTCTCAGAGCATTGAAAGTCAGGAAAACACAAAGTGAAGGGGAAAAAAATGAGAAGTAAAAGAAGATGACTCATTACTGCAGCCACTGTTTCTAGACAAGGTGCAAGGCGCACTATGAATGGCTAGAGAGGGGATTTATATACTAGTAAATTCGTTTCTTATTTTCTATTTCCCATGAGTCAAAATTTGCCACTTAGATAATTAATTACTCAATTTTCAGGTTATGTCATCTGGCCTATCAGCTCCTTGGGAAGTATCACTCTGAAAATGTGGTGGTAACCAAAGAGATCTTGGGCTTTGGATGGTTGGCCTCTTGAGAAAGAGAGTATCCAAACCAGGAGTTAGATGGCCAATGCTGAGAAAATCTGAGGACACACAAGTTATATAGTCAAGACAAGAGGTAAAGCTTTCATAAGTTACATTACTCATATTATACTTTGTTAAGGATGCATGTATACTTTTTTTTTTTCTTTAACAGTGTGGAACACAGTAGCTATCCCTGAGGGAGGGGCTTTGACAATGTCAGACGTTTTTAACTTTGTAGGACCTTGTGAATATAAAAGGTTGACAGATTTTGTGTCTGCCCTCAAGGGCATTACAGCATTGTTGGAAAGTGGAAAAACTTATTTCTTTTTTAAGTATAGGTAGTCACACATTGCTGACTACTACTCAAATGGTAATATGAAAAATAAGTGTCAAAGGATTACAGATGTGATAGATATATTCAAATACATTTGGTAAGTCTTTTTCAATAGGCCAGCTAGTTTTCAACAAAATTACGTAACTAATAAACCAGAAAGCACATAGCCAGTATTTTGAAAGAGCTTTAGCCTATCAGACAGAGAAAACCAAAACACACAACAAATGTAGTAATATTTTTCCTCATAACAAAGAATATGTTAAATATGAATTATTCTTTTAAAAGACTCCATATTTCTCCATTTAACAAATGAGAAAAAGCTAACTTTTTACCTTGGTTTAATCTTGGAGTAACATTTTTTCCCCCTAGGAAAATTATTCCATTTTATTTTAAAAAGAGTGTCAAAATTCATACTGAGGTTCATGCCATATAACTGTAATCCATTCCTTTCCTTATTTCTACAAAGGGTCTCATTTTGAAATCTACAGAAAATTTTCTAATCTACTCCAAAAAATGCTAGTCCATCTTCTCAAACACTGTTCTAGGTGCAGGTCATAATTGGTGAACTAAAAGCCCAAGTTCCCAGTCCTGAGGACTTTAGAGCCTGGTGCCTGAGACAGGTAACCAACATGTAAGCAAATAAATTAAAGAGATACAATCATGAGCCACATAACAATGTTGTGGCTAAAGAGAGACTGTGCGTATGACCATTCAGCCTAGGAATGCAGTAAGCTCTGCCATGTTGATCTGTGTAAGTACAGGTTCACCCAATGAAAATGATGCAGACAGTGAGAAAGTGATTTGGGTTTTGGTAAATGAGAAGAAAGAGAGAATAAAGAGGAAAACAGTGATCCATCTTATTAGGAATGGGAATGTTTGGTAATCCCCAATCAGGTCAAAATCTATAACACATTTTCTGACTAAATCACAGTGCAGCATTACCCAGAGGTTTGAAAATGTGTGTGTGTATATATATCATATATGGGGGAGGTGGCAGGTAGCATGGTAGTTAAGGGTGCTGGACTCCCACATGGCCGACCACAGTTCAAGTCCTAAACCTGTTGGCTTGCATTCCCTCTCTCTCTCTCTCTCTCTCTCTCTCTCTCTGTCTCTCTCGTTCACTCTCACTCTGTCCCTCTCTGGTCAAATTAAAATAAGTAAACAAATAAATAAAGTTAAATAATTCTTTAAAAAAAAAAAAAACAAAGAAAATGTATATAAAAAAATTCACCTGATACTTTCTTTCTTATATTTTCATGTGAATGTCTAAAATATCATTTAAGCCTAACTCCATGTATATGGAGAAAATATTACATATTAGCTGAAATGCATTATATTAATTCAGTAAATGCAAACAGTAATTTAAATCATTATATTTCCTGGACCTAGTATTAAGTTGCATGTATGCGAAAATACACACAAACACAGCCACTAGGAATGTATAAAATTACTGCTTTAAACTTCATCCTTACCCTATTGAGTGAATAAATTCATATGTGATATGTTTACATATATACACACAATGTTAGGAACATATATTATAAAACATATATCATATATAGAAAGAGATAGATTTTTATAAAATTAAAGTAACTTTTGACTTGCAGGATATTTTATTTAAAAAATTAATTGAGACTTACTTCTAAAACCTAATTATTTTATTATTTAGGTAATTTCTAATTTTTTATTAATTTTTATTAATTTATAATTAATTTATAAGTTTGAAAGTTGTCTAAATTTCACTTGTACATTGATAAAATACACTCTGTAAAACTTTGTATACAGAGTGTCATTTTCAGTAAGATAAATACGACATAAGGTAGTGCAGATATGTCAAATAAACAGCACGCATTTTGAAATCTAAACAATAGCAATAGGTTACTTTTGTGCTCGTTTCTTATCTAGCAATAGTCCTGGTGTAGGTCAGAAAAATTAGTTGCTCAAATTATTTTTTGATGTAGTTTTGCTCAGCAGTCCCATACTTTATAAGATGAATTTATCAAAAACTGAAATGTATGTTTGACACATCATTAAAGGAACTCCAGCAGAGATAATGAGTACTATGATTCACTTTCAGAAACAATAGGGGGGATGCTTTATAAGTCTACATAACCACCACAAAAAAAAATTGAAACAATTTCCATGATAATAAAAATAACTATGTATATAATTCTTGTTTTTATCTAATTACTATTTCAAATATAAACATTTTACCTGATTCTAGGCAATCTGATATTGATTAATTTATAAAATCTACTAACATGAAACAAAAAAAAATTTTTAAATATCTAATAGTAGGTACAGAACTTCTGTTTTTGTTGATATGGAAACAGGACATTAATAAATGAATGCATAAGAGAAATAAACAACAATTACAGTTAAAGCCTGATAATAACTTGCAGTACACTGGAAAATCTTTTTGCCTAAATACAAATGTTTTCACAAAAATATGCTATGCTACAATACATCAAAAAATACCTAGAAAACAATCTTCCATTTCTTTTCTATTTGAACACATATAATTTAACTGAAATTTTTCTATTTCTCATGTGACTTTGTCATTCCTTAGAATAATAACATTTTCAGTTTTCCTCTTTACTGTATTATTTTTAAGAGTTTAAAACAGTAGAAAAATATTAAATGAGAAAAATGTTTTGTTTGTCTGTATGCAAAAAGATCCATAATTAGAGGCATTGATAATATAAATATTATCTTTTTTTTTTTTTTTTTTTTGAGAGGTTTTTGCTATAGGGAGTGTGTGCTCACCAGAAAGACAGAGAGACAGAGAGACGAAAAGCAAGAAATCATCCCCCAGGGAGGATGACCATGCCACAATCCCTTCTCCTCCATTCTCCTCTTGGGATCTTGGGCACGCACCCGGCATGAGTTTAAGCCATCGGGTCCGGGACTCGAACTGCGGTTGACTATGTGGGAGTCCACCGACAGCCATTACACTAACTGCTGATCCCAATGTTATAATTTTTTTAGATTTGAGAAAATGGAGTAAGGAGAAATTTGGAGTTGTTAAGATTAATTGATAAGGAACATTTTTAGGTTAGGTTTTCATGAAATGAAACACTTTACACTATGCAAATGTGTGTATAAATGAAATATTTACTTGCACACTTATTTAGAGCAATGCCTCGCATCAAGAATATAGATAAAATTATAAAATAATTTGGACCAGCCAATGGCATGGTGATTAAGGTGACTGGGTACCACATGGTGACCCTGAGGTTCGAATCTGGACCTGGTGGTTTGGAAGACATTTTGGAAATATGTGCGTGTGTGCCCAAAAGTCCCAAGAGGAAGATGGAGGAGAAAAATCTGTGCCATGGCCACCCTGCCTGGAGGGTGCTTTCTCATTATCTCTTCCTCTGTCTTCTCTGTCTTTCTCTAGTGAGTGCACACACCCTGTAGCAAACTGAAAAAGATTATGAAGTAATCTTTTTAAAATCTGAAGAGACTACCACATTGTATGAAATACTGTGAACCCAAGCATTCAGAAAATGTTGGCTCTGTTTTTATACTCTGTTTTGGAATATTTCCATGTTAGATTACCTAACCTGTTGTAGGAAATTTGAGGTGAATGGTGGCTGTTTACATTTTCTAGGAAAACTTGCTAACAGCCGTAATTGAAAGCTGACAATAGAAGGGAAGGCAAACTTGGCAAAGCTATATCAGAAGGATGCCTACATAGGGGTAGATTTATCCGATGAAGGGGATAAAATACAAAATGCCTAGTTTAATTTAAACTTAAGATAAATAACTGATTTTTTAAGATATGCACATGTGGGTAATATTAGGGATACACTCTACTAAAAACATATTCAGTTTATTTGAATTCAAATTTTACGAGATATCTTATTTTTGTATCTGGCAATCCTATAAGAGTCAGCCTGGCTTAGAGAGACCCAACCCAATTGCTGGCAGGAGGTCCCTTATGGGTATATCAGCTCAGCAGAGGGATTCAAAGTTCACTGCAGACAAGCTAGTGTGGGATGTCATTCTGAGCAGATATGCAGAGTATCCAAGTGCTCAAAAACATTCTTTTCTTTTCTTTCTTTATTTTTGTAAGTGTTTTTCCTTTCCGTGAGAGAGTGAGAGAGAAAGACCAGCACCTTCAATATAGTCTCACATCGTAGTCACCTCCCCAGCTAGCTAGGATCATGGGCAGTGCCCCTACCCTGTATAGGGTGACCCAGAAACTAACTTGTGCCATGGCAGAACAGTGTGCTATGGCTGCAGTACTGTGTCTGGGCCATCAAAATACTATTTCCTTTCTTTTCAATAGACAGAGGATGCATGTACTCACTAGAGAGAGACAGAGAGACATAGGGAGAGCAAGAAAGCACCTTCTAATGGGTTCTGGTCCTGGCATCATCCCTTTTCCTCCATTTGTCCACCCTGTCAGGATGCGGGGCACACATGCACAGATAACCTGGTGTGCTTTACAAGTCACCCAGCGCCGGGATTCAAACTATGGTTTACCTCCCTTAATCAGTTCCCTTAACCACTAGGACATGGGGCTGGCCCCAAAATACTATTTTCTAAGCACAGTTTTCTGAACATCATTCCCACTAAAAGCAACTAGAAATAGTTGGAGAAAAAACTTAAATACATGCCGAAGTGTTTTGGGAAGAATGGTCATTAAAGTGACAATTTAATATGGCTCATTTTTTTAAAACCCTTTTTACTATGACTCCACCTATTCTGGAAGTTTGTAACTATTTTTAAAGTAAAAAGAAAACAGCATAAAATTATATAGGCATATATAATTATTTGAAAAATGTAACAAATCGAAGTAATTTAGTTCATAAGCAGGCAGTAATTAATTTATGTATTTCAGTTAGGTTCAGGAATCCTTAAGAAAACATTAGTAAAATGAATCACCAGCATATTTAAAAAGGATTATATAAAATGAATGAGTGATATATATCCCAGAAATGTGAGGCTGGTTTAATATCCAAAAATCAGTCAGGAACACACCATATTAAATTTTAAAAAGACAAAAACACATAAGCAAAGTAACAAATAAACCTCAATTTCCAAAAGAAGCATTTACTGAAAACACAGTATCCATTCATGCTAAAAATTCTCAACATACTAAGAGTAGAAGGGAACTTCCTGAACCTAATAAAATAAATCTATAAAATACCTACCACCAGCATCATGATTACTAGAAAAAGACTGAATGCTTTTACCCTTAATATGTGGTGTAATTTAAGGATGTATGTTCTAATTGCTTTTATTTAACTCTGCACCAAAGATTCTATCAAATGTAATAAGATGGAGTGTATTTACCAGTACACAAATTTAAAAGGATAAAGGAAAACTGAACTTTTTTTTTTCTTACGAAAGATACCATCTTTTACGTGGAAAATCCTAAGAAATCCAGATTAAAATTACTAAAGTTAATTAAAGAGGTTACAAAGTCATATGATATAAGATCTATAGAAACAGAGCAATTACGTTTCTACATACTATCCACAGATAACCTGAAGACAAAATTAAGAAAACACCTTGTCTACAATAGCATCAAAAGATATCAATACTAGGAACAAATTTAACAAAAGAAATGAAAGATCTTTATGCTGAAAATTATTAATAGTTGTGAATGGATAAATACATTGTTCTATATACATAGAACAGAGTTTTACTGAGCAATATAAATAATTAAAATACTTGCACAAATTCATGCTACAAGATAACTGGTCCTCAAAAATACACTAGGTAAAAGAAGCCAGAGACAAAAGGCTATCATTGTATATATCAACATTACTAAAATACATGGAAATGGCAAATTTAGAGAAACACTACAGATCAGTTGTTGCCAGGGACATCGTATGGGGTAGGGATTGAATGCAATAAGTTTGAAGAAATTTGAAGAATTATATAAATATTCTAATATTGGGTTGAGGTGATGGATACACACGTCTTTAAATGTATGAAGAATTATTGAATATTGCATTTACATTGGGTCTGTCTTAATGACATTTGCATAGTACCTCAATAAAATTATTTAAAAAAACTGACACAGTTCCACAAAGTATTTGCTAATATTTTCCCCTGTGTGTGGCTTATCTTTGGATTGTCTTGACAATATTGATTCTTCCAATGTATGTCATATGGTGCTGATAGGAATGTAAAATGGTGTAGCCCTACAGAAATAAGTTAGCAGATCTCCAAAACATTAAACAGTTATCATATGACTATGCAATTCATTCTTTTTTGCTCTTGTCTAAATAGTTATAAATCTTACTTGACTTGTGGCCTCTTTTGTGTTTGTGTGTGTGTGTGTGTGTATGTATATTTGAAATTTACATTTTAAATAGTTTTACATCTTTACAGTACACAATATTTATATATATATATTCATTTACATTTAATCATTTTTATACCTATATTCAAAAAATAAAAATGTATTTGCATACAAAAACTTGTAGATGGATATTTATTAAAGCATTTTATTTTAATAGATTAAGAACACAGTGTTCTAAAACTGATAAAAGACTAAATAAAACATATCTGTAAAACAGAATAGCACTTAGCAATGAAAGCAATTAAAATATTTACAAATGCTACAATATGAATGATCCTTGGAAACATTATATTAAGCAAAAGAAGCCACTTAAGATATAATGTAGTATTGCCTATAGGGAGTGTTTTCTCCACTCTAGTCTCTGTCTCTCTCTGTGGTAAGTGCATGTGCCTTCTAGCTAAGGGGAGAAAAAGCACACATTACATAAAATGTCCAGAGCAGGTAAATTTATATAAAGGGAAGCAGATTAGTGGTTGCCTAAGAGAGAATGCTTGGGGGAGGTGTATAGGGAGTGACTGTCAAAGGGTATCAAGCTTCTTTTAAGCATTATAGAAATATTTAAAAACTGTTATTGTTGTATAATTCTGAGTATGCTAAAAAGTGATTAAGTTATACACTTTAAATAAGCAAATTGTCCAATGTGTGAATTATATCTTAATAAAATGATTTTAAATGACCCATGTGAATATTCGTAGAACTTTATTTGAACTCCCTACAAACTGGGAATAATCCCAATATCCTTCGCAGCTGTGTAAAAACTAGAGAACATCCATAAAATAAAGATAAGCAGCAATATAAAGGAACAAATTATAGATTCAAGCAACAAAATAGATAGCTCTTCAATGCATCTTGGTAGTGTAAAAAAGCCAGATTCAAAAAACCATCCATGGTGCAAATTCTACTTATATGGCATTTTGGAAAATGCAAAACTAGAAGGACAACAGTAGAGATCAGTGATTGCCAAGCATTGGGGAACACCACAGAGAGAAGATAGAGGAAATGATTAGGTGATGGGAAATTCTGTAAAGTACTGTTTGTCAAAATCCGTAAAATCACACACCACAAAGAATGTATCTCACTGTGCAAATTTAATTTATTTTAAAAAAAGCACGTAAGTTCCAGAAACCCAGGATGGAATGCAAACTGTGGGAAATGAATCTAACCGTATTGTAAAGGTATGACATAACCTCTTGGAAGATGTTGGAGGAAAAGGAGCTTTTCCTTAAGGTGCTTGGGAAATCGTGTTTGACTTGATTCTGTAGACAAGAGGAAATCTATACAAACACTATATTCTAGTTGCTAAATTTAATTCTTCTATTTATGGATTTGCCATTCTGAAACTACTTTACATGTTTACTAGGGCCAAAAGAATAAATAAATATATTGCAGATAATAAGAACCAGATTATCACTGACATAAAAGAGCTTTAGTAGAAAAACTGTTGAAATTTAAATAAAGCATATAGCCTACTTAATAATATTTTAGCAAAGCAATTCTAAAATCAATAACTGTATTATGCTTATATCAGTTTTTAACATTGGATAAAACTTGGTGAAAAGTATATGGGAACTCTCTAGGCTACCTTTACAGCTCATCTATAAATCTATAATTATTTTATTATTTAAAAATAAGAAATACAATAAATATAAAGATTCTAATTTTGCTCTTATTCTTTCACATAAAGTGACTGGTTTTCATACTGATTATATAGATTACATAAATTTATTCCAGTTATTTCAAAAATAAAATAGAGTGATAGTAATTCAATATATACTAAACGTATTTTTCAGTCCTCTAACCTTTCCTCAATTCCTCAATATTTTTACATTCCCCCACTAAAAAAAATTTCCATTGATTATAAATAAATATTCTATCACATTATTAAAAATAATATCTATACAGTACTCTAAATTATAAATTATATATATATATATATATATACACTATTGTGTGTGTGTGTGTGTGTGTGTGTGTGCATAAAGTTTGCTTTAGGGCACTTGTGCTCACCAGAGAAAGACACAGAGAGAAAGAGAAAAATTCAAAAAATACCCCTCCAGGGAATAAGGCCACACCACAATCTCTTCTCCATTCTTTCCTTGGGATCTTGAGCACTCACACAAACATGCCCAGCGTTTTTGATGTTTTTCAAACAGCACAGACATCCATATGCAATCTAGCTGCTTTGACCACTCTGTCACTGGTTGGCCCAACTCATTTATCTAAAAAATGGATTTTAATGGTGAGAATTTATAAATACCACAACTGCTTTTACCAAACATAGCTTGAAATGACAGTCTACTAATTAGTTGAAAAAAGATCAGCTAAAGATAACTCAAAATCAGAATAAGCACACATATTAAACCCTTTTTCTAACATGAGAACATAATGCACATCAGTTTCTCAAATTCAGGAATATATTCAAGGTCTTTTCTAGGCACGGACTTGCTATTTAGATATCTGCATAAGACATGTCCTAAATAGTCTGTGATATAAGTTTTTATTTACTGTATATGAGTTGTCTACAGAGAAAATTAGAGCATTTTCTACCGGTTTATATGTTTTCTTATTAGTTGTCTCCAAAAAAATTTTTAAAAATCCTGAAGAATTGGAGAGCTGGGGGTGTGGGGGTCACAGCATGACCCTGTCATGCACACGTGACCTCTATTATGAATAAAATAAATAAACTTTTAAAGAAGTAAGTTTTTGAGAAAGAGTTCTGTGACAGTGAAATTAAGATTTATGTGTTTTGGACGTAAGTGGAGAGGCAGTCTGGGAAAGAAGGAAGATGGGCCAGTGATACATCTATGGAATTCAGCGGATCCTTTTGCTTTGCTCACTGCACAATGTTTTGGTGAGGGTTTTTGTAAAATGTCTTAATAAAGTCTTACTACCACAGGTTGATAGCATTTTTTTGATCATATTGACTAATGTTTTTCCTAAAAGGGAAATGAGTTTAGTTTACTGTTATATTTACAGCAAATAGGTTAAAAGCTATTATACAATTTATTTATTAACTTTAGATTTTTACCAACAAGTACATGCACTTGCCAGAGAGAGGGAAAGTGATGACTCACCCCCCAGAATGGAGGGACACACTGCAATCCCTTCTCCTTCTTGTCTTCTTGGGATTTGGGGCATACATGCATATGCTCCTGGCATGATTTTCAAGTCGCCAGATCTGGGACTTGAACTATAGTCAGCCACATGGAATCCAGTGCCTTAACCACCATGACACCTACTAGCCCATTATTATATAATTTTTAATAAGGAACCACACTTTTAAACATATGATTTTAAAGAAGTTTTACTATATTTTCATTCAGATTACTTAAAAGCATTTGCAGTAAAATACATTAATGTCATGGAGTACAGACAAAATTCAGAGGCCCCCAATCTCAGTCAACCTACTGATGACCCATTAACTGGATTTTACCATTAATCTCACTTTTACGTCAAGAAAACGAAACATATACACACACACACAAACATACATACACATATAATACATACATACACATACACACATAAAATAAAACTCAGGGACTTTATTTTTTTCTTCCTCTATTTAACTAGTTACTTGTTTGAAAATATTGATTGTAACCTACAAACAGTGAGCTCTGCATACTGTCATTGTCCTACAGAGATACATCAGAATCATCAGTGCTCAGGTAACGCATGGCCAGCACTCATTCAACTGAATTTCACTGAAGTCTTTGCCTGTCTTAGCAAAAATACTACTTAATCTGCTTCTTATGTGAAAAATGTATTAATAATTCAATATCAATTTTTTTAGTAAGGGTTGGTCTTTTTACATTCCAGAAAAGCTTCTTGTGAACCTGAAAACAAATGAAAGTTGCAAAAAACAATACACTTGGAATATTTATTATGTGCTTTAAAGTTCTCAGACAATGGTCTTGGCATGAATTTTCTCATTTCTCACAATGACTTTATGGGATAGGCATTATTTTACCATCTCTTAAATGTGTTAGAAATTAAGTTCAGCAATTTAGATAAATTCAGTAATATCATCTATATTGTATAAGTGGCATGGCTGGACAATCGAACTCTAAATCTCAAACTCTGAACCACTTATACTACGCTGATCCAGCATGTATTTGTTTGTTAAGGAAAGCATTAAAATATTGGCATTGCTTTCTACTCAGAAAAATAGCACTCTTTGTTATTTTTTTAAATAAATACATAGGGCAGGAAAAATTAACTAATAGAGGCAACAAGAGACAAATAAACCTTGATTTTTTTAAGAGAATTCAATTAGGCATATTAATTTAAAAATAGAAAGATTAGTTCATTTATTTAAAAAAAATTGCTTTCTTTTTTTGTGAAATTGAGCCATTGGATAGACTTCAGTCTTTTTGACTCCCATCAATCTTACAGAAGGTTCACTTGGGTGATGGTAAGACGTGTTCAAGTGGCTGCCACAGTAAATCAGCTTTGCATTGTGTGCTATATATTTCAAGGTAATGGATTAGAGGCTGAGAAAGCTTGCTGATCACTGGATTTCACCCTGATAGGCTAGGGTCAGTCCAAAGTCATCTGAATATCTTTGAACATTAATCAGTTCAACTCTCTTAGTTTTAGAGAAGAAAAGAATGTCACTGATCATAAATAACCACTATCTTATATAGTGACTATTCAGATTTATCAATAGGAAATACCAAGTAAAATAATATTAATATCTGAAATAAATAACTGCAATACATTATTGTTATTGACCAGTTTAGTCCACATTTTTTATCCTTGAAAAATTTCAAGGGCAGACATAGGTTGGCAGAATGTTTCATTAAACATATTAAATCTCTCTCTCTTTTTTAAAAGAATTATTTATTTAATTTTCATTCATTTATTTTTTTTAATTTGACCAGAGAGACACAGAGAAAGAGTGAGAGAGGGAAAGTGAGAAAGTAAGCCACCAGGTCTGGGACTTGAACCATAGTCAGCCATGTGGGAGTGTCCAGTGCCTTAACCACCACACCACCTGCTGGTCTCCAAATCTCTTTTTTTTAAATTTCCACTTATTTTTTTAAATTTATGATATAACACGTGTGCACATGCATTAGTATGTATGAGAGAGGCGAGCACACTGCATAGGATCCGGTCGAGCCATGATCCTTTCTTCTTAGTTCACCAGCCTATTGGATCTTGGGCACTCACACATGTGCCCAGCATGTTTTCAGGCCCACCAACCAGGGGATTTGAATGAGAATTGCCATGTGGAATCCAGCTTCTCTTGAGCAGAATTTTACTACTGTACCGTGAAGCCAGCCTTCTATTCATTTTTTCAATTAAAAAAAAAAATTGAGACATTATTTACATACAGTAAAATGCATGAGTTGGGAGGTCGGCAGGTGGTGTGGTGTTTAAGAGTGCTGGACTCCCACTTGGCCCCGACGGTTTGAGTCCCAGACTTGGTGGCTTGCTTTTTCATTTTCTCACTTTCTCTCTCTCTCACTCTTGCTCTCTCATTCTGTCCCTCTATGGTCAAATTAAAAAAAAAAAAAAAAGTAAATAAATAAATAAAGTTAAATAAAATAATGCTTAAAATAATAAATGAATTAGAAGAGAAATAGTCAATGAATTTATCAAAGATATATATATATATATATATATATATATATTCATGTTAATCATTATGGAAAATATATGAAATGTTTCCATTGCCTCACAAAATTTCCTAAGGTTTATTTGTACTCTGTACTGAAATTGCCTTCACCCACGTTTCCTCCTCCACCACCACCACTACCAACCCTGGTTCCAGGAAACCACTGTTTATTTTTATCTATACTGGAACTTAGCATAAAGTGAATCTTTTTTTTTATTATTTTGCATCTTCTTTTTTTCCCCCACAGCATAATGTTTTGGAGTTAATCCACGTTTCAAATCTCCATAGTTTGTTCCTTTTTATTGCTGAATTGTTTTCCCTTCTATAAATCTTCTACAATTTGTATAATCTTTCTTCTCTCAATGAACATCTGGACTATTTTAAGTTTTGATCCACCATGAATTATGCTACTGAAATCATTTTTGTAAAAACATTTTTGTGTACATACATTCATATTATTTTGGTTTAATACCCAGAGGTGAAATTACTAGGTCATATAGTTAATGTATGTGTAGTTTAACAAGGAATTGGTGAATAATATTCTAAATGGTTCTGCCAATGTATATTCCCACTAGTAAAGCATGAGAGTATGGGTTGCTCCAAACCCTACCCATTTTTTTGGCCATTCTATTGGAGATGCGACGGTATCTGGTTATGCTTTCACTTGTCTAGTCTCATATTCCCTGAAGACTCATTATGTTGAACATGTTTTTATACGCTTACTGGCTCCTCACTTTCTATTGTGACACATCCTTGCAAATATTTTGCCCATTTTCAGTGGACTATCTTCCCATTATTATGTCACAGCAGATTTATATTTAGTACAAATAAGTTCTTTATAAAATACATACATATAGATGTGCATATCTATCTATCTATCTATAGGTATATGTATTTCCTAACCCATGATTTTGCCAATCTATCATTGATTTTTGTGTTCTGAAAACCATTTGCTGACCCCAACATCACAAACATATTTACCTTTGTTTAGTTCTATAAGACTTATATTTTTACTTCTATTTTTAGGGCCATGATTAATCTAAAATTTTTTGTATACAATAGGAAGTAGGAATCAAAGAGTTTTTATTTTTAAATATAGATATTCTACTTACCAGTATCATTTGTTTAAAAGTTATTCCCAATTAAGCTGGTTTGATGTCTTAGCACTATTTCTACACTCCTTTCTGTTCTGACAATTAATTTGTCTGCTCTATGCCAACGTCCACTGTAACTTGATATATTTTCATGTGTATAGGTCCTCTTTAATTTCTATCAGCAATATTTTATAAACTTTAGTAAACAAATCCCACAGATAGTTTCAGTTTATTCTTAAATCTTTCACTTGTTTATTTCTATTTTTTTTCCATTTCAATTTATGAATGTTTGCTGCCGAAATAGATACATGCCTTTATCACTTTACAATGACTATGGAGTCAGAAAACTTTCTAAACTCACATTTTAGCTCATGTAGCTTTTTTTTTTTTTTTTTCCAAAAGTTCCATGTGGTCACGAGAGAGAAAGAGAAAGACAGAGAGAAGGAAGCACTCTCCCCTCGATGGAGCTAGGTCATTGGTCGTGCTCAGCATGTCTCCTCACTCAAGCTGCTGAGGCTTGAAATTCGAACAGTGATCTGCCATGCAGTATCTGACCCCTTTAACCACTAGGCTATACTGTGGCCATCTGTGCTTTTTTTTCCCCTTCAATTTCTTTTATATAGTCAGTCACATATTTAGCTTGCTTGCTATGAGTAAATAAAGACCATTCTTTCAGTTTCTTTTATGGTCTTTAACTTAACATAGTACATTATTTAGGACCTTCAGTATAATGCTGAAAGAAATAATATAAATGAACACTCTCATTTTGCTCCTGATTTAAGAAAAAAGATATTTATTTAGGTATTCTTTTTGGACCTTTATGCATGATGTTAGCTCTAGAAGTTTCTTTACATGACTTTTATCATGATAAATTCTCTTCTACTTATTTATTGATTTATTGACAGCTTTTTTTTTATCATGAATAAATTTGGAAGTATGTTTAACCATTTTTTGGCATCAGTCTACTTTTTTTTTCTAATCGCCAGGGGAGTGTATCCTATAAGAGAGAGACCCAGAGTCAGAGAGAGGGAGAGAGAGAGAGGTAGAAAGCACACCCCTACAATTGAGTATGGTCACACAACAGTCCCTTCCCTTCCGTCTCTCCATCCTATTGGGATTTTGAGAATGCACACACACACACACACACACACACACACACACAGGCCCAGTGTGTTTCTCAAGTCACTGAGCCAGAGCTTGAACCAATGGGATGCAGCTCCCTTAACCACTGGACTAAAGACTGACCCAAGATTATGTCTTTATTTCTACTTTTAGTCTATTAATATGGCATATTAAGTTCATTTTTTTCCTTTTAATCTAACCTTGAATTCCTGGTTAAATCCAAATATTTTTCTATACTAGTAGTAATTACTTACTCAGAGCTAAAATCAGAAATCAACTATTTCAAATGTATTTGACTATAAGTTCTGGGGAACTGATGTGTCGTTCCAACAATTCCTCTGTTACAATTCAGTAATCCCACTAGTGGATCCATATCCAAAGGGAAAATAAATCAGATGTCAAAGAGGAAGCTGAACTCTCACATTTATTGCAACACTATTAGTGTGGAATCAAAGTCCCCCACAACTAATAAAAGGATGAAGAAAATGTGGTACATATGAACAACTGAATATTATTCAGCTATAAAAAGGATGAAATCCTATCTTTTGCAACAGCATGAAAGAACCTGGAGAAAATTATTCTAAGTGTAATGAACCAGGCACTGAATGACAGAGCTTATATGTGCTTACTCATTACTGCAAGCTAACAGATTTAACTGCATTAAAGAGGAGAATGTTATAACACTTTATACCTCTGGGAGGAGAAGAAGGCGAAGATAGGGAGAAAAGCGTTCCCAGATACCAAAACGCAAGTAGGTAAGTGGAATGAGTTCTAGAGTGCTATAATACAGAGTAACCAATTGGTAACAATTTAATGTATGTTTCAAACTAGCTAGAATAAAGAACAACAAATGTTCGCAGCACAAAGCAATGATAAATGTTTAAAATGATGGGCATATTTATTGCCCATATTTGAACATTACACATTGTATTCATGTATTGACAAACTAGTATACTCAATAAATATGAACTATTATATGTCAATAAAACCCTAAAACACAAATAAACAAGACAATGACTCCATTCTCTCAGAGCTTTGCTTGACCATGTTTTTTATTTCAATCTGGCCAAAATCATCTTTTCACACTTGATTAAGTGGCCTAATTTTAAACTATGCCTGCAATAGTAAAAATTTCGTAATTTCTTTCCTTACTGTCTCACCCTGCAGGGTTTTCTCGGTATCCGAGAACTACGGGCATATGCCTGTGGCACTGAAGTCCCACAGCATGTGCTCTTGTTTTGCACTTAGATATATTTGTGCCATATTTTAGTGGCTCTTGGATCCTCTTATTTTCTTCTTCATCCAACATCCCACTCCCATCTTATGGTAACAGAATTTGTTCTTTCTTTTCAGTCCAGCCCTTCTACATTCCTTTGCATAACAAGGACGGACATGAGTGTCTAATCATTGAGAGTTTTCAGTGTCTCTGTACATGGAAATTGATCTCATAGCAGGTGACACATGACCCATGTAGTGCTAAGCACTAGTTTCTCTCTGCCGAAGTGAGGAATGTTAAACCTGGAGCTTATGGGGTCATAGCAACAACTACCATCATTAAGCAGAGAGTGCTGGGAGCAGAGCTCTGGGCGGGAAAGACAAACCTTTTGAGTGACTTCACTGAGTTTGTCATTCCATATATGTCTAAAGCCAGATGTGTCTCTCTCATCTAAGTTGGAAATTTTTACCCCTTTTAAAATATGGACCTAATAATTTTGTTTTGGGCTTTTACCACTTACACATGTACAGTCCAGAGTTATAAATTTGAGACCTTTTCCTTTTGTTATTTGTTTAAATATGGAAATAACATCTAACACAGAACCTGCATACTGGAATTAATTATAAACATTATATAGATTTAAACATATTAAATATATTTAAAATGTTTCTGAATAGTTAAGTTAGAAGAAAATCGTGAGTACAAAATATTATTTAACACTGCCTTTTACTAATATGCTGATAATCAATTATTAGTCAACAATGCACATTAAAATTTCCTTTATCCTTTAGAGATTCCTCAGAGGAATTGTAGATATTATTTTTAAATATATGACTACTTCTGTGTTCTAGAAATTCTCTTCTTCAAAGTCAGATGCTGCCTCCAGCTAATTGACACTGCTGTCTTGGAATGAACAGCATTTGGCTCATTTTCATGTACTTCTTTTTATTATGCTTTCTAAATGACATTGTCTAGATTGGAGGAGTTAGCTATATGTTCACAGATTGCAGAAAGTGATTTGGAATGGGCCTAGAGGCTAAATTCTTTATCAGTAAGTCAATGTTATTACTACTCCTAATTTTATTAAATAATTTTTAATATTTCCGTTAGGATATAGTTTATTTTATTTGCATGTGAAAACAGTATCCGTCATTTGAGAGCATTCATTTCACTTGTAGCAAAATGTATTAACCCAATATTTCCAAAACTGTGTTAACATAAAAATTAGGTAATGCTATTATAAGTTTCATAAATTGAGCCAGATGCAAGATTTTCGAAATACAAATCTCCTATTCTCATTCTTATTGTAAATCTAAACCCAAATTGGAGGTGAGCACAGGATAGACTACACATGTAAAGAATTAAAACTTCTAATTCTGTCTCTCTGGTGAACGCACGCACCCTAGAGCAAAAATCTCTCTTAAAAAAATATAATTAAAAAAAAAGGAAAGAAACCTAAACACTTATTTACATTGGAAAGACATATAATAAACATGGACCAGGTGGGAAAGAAAAAAAAAGACATTAGCAAAAGAATTTTTCTTTCCCGCTTGGAGACCACAAGGACAACAACTCTCAGGGATTAGAAATGCTCTAAAGTTGGCCCCACACACAGGCATTCACCCACTGTGAAGGTCTGCCTGGTATGAGCAATGTGATGGAAAGCGAGTTCGACATCTTCCCTCTGTTCAATTGGTTTTCTTACTAAAAATCATGAACAGCACACTTGGTGTTGTTGCCACACAAAAGATTAGACGTAGCCTCCCATGTCTCCTTTCCAGTTCTCCATCGACATTATTCTCCCTTAAATGCTAACTGTATAGTGAAGCCTCCTGCTCTATTGGTTCTGTATACTTTGTGTCCTCTGGTCTTGAATTTCCTTTCATGGCTGTTACATAAGCTGGCATGTATGGTTTAATAGTTCCTTCCCAATAAGCATAGTAGTTAAAATAATTGCATAAAGCAAAAATATAAATGGATATGTTTTATTCCATGGACTTATCTTTTGCACATGTAAAAATGCTCAGCTGTGAAATCCTTTCCATAATTTTGTTCACTCGCCCAACGAAGCAAAGGATTTTAAAACGAAGGAAGGAAAAATGCCCTCTTTCTTAATGCCCAGTTAAGTCCAATATATCAAGCTTGTGATCATATTACCTATGCCTTATTAATTTAAAAGCTAGAAATATGAGAGGGCTTCAAAAAGTTCATGTGAAAATAAAATTAAAATATGAGTTTATTTTGGTGCAAAAATTTTGAAATCTATATGTAATTTTTTCATAATATGCATTTGTATGAAATCTCAAAGGACCTCTCAGAAAACTGTGAAAGGGCCTTAAGTAAGAATAGTCCTTTTTAAACAAGATATTGTCTCTTTAAAATGCCTTTTTTTAACCCTAGTTCCATAAATTTTGAAAAGAAAAAAAAAAAACCCTAAATGTATTGAATTAAAAACAAACATTAATATCCATTTGAGTGATTTGCCATCTAATATCAAAAACATGTCTTGGGGGACAGCAGTTAGCATAATGGCTATGTCTCTGGACTCCCATGTAGTCGACCATGGTTTGAGTCCCGGACCGGGTAGCTTAAACTCACGCCATGCGCGTGTGCGGGCATGCCCAAGATCCCAAGAGGAGTGTGGAAGAGAAGGGATTGCAGCATGGCCATCCCCCATGGGGGGTGATTTCTCGCTTTCTGTCTCTCTGTCTCTCTCTGTCCCTCTGGTGAGCGCACATGCCCTATAGGAAAAACCTCTCAAAAAGAAAAAAACATTTCTTATACATCTTGGATTAAGTGATACTTGGAAATGGCAAACATTAATTATTTTTACATTTATTTCATGCTTAATTTTTGTGTTGCAAAATTAAATGTGAACTTCATGTTTGTAATATTATCCATTAAAATTAAAACTGCCCAGGGATAGAACTTTGTTTGATCCAACTGCATCCTCCAGTCTAGGAGAGGATCTAAAACACACTAATACTCAGTGAATTTTAAATAAGTGATTAATTGATTGAATTAACAGGACTCAAAAAGAATCTTTGCTGTAATTTTTGGCATATTATTCTACAGCTGATGGCTAATTTTATTGCTTTTAAATTGGTTTATTTACTATAAATTCTATGTTAAATTTTCATCAGTTTGACTATATAACTCACATGTTTATTTTATTCTGCTCAAGTAGATAATTTCCTCATCATTTACCATTATAAATGATGCTGTGATGATAAGCTTTAACTGAGTCTTTGTGTATGTTCATGATCATTTCCATAGTCAATTCAAAGAAAGGAAATGATTGAGCCACTTTCTCTATGATTTATATATGCAATCCAACACTTTTGTTTTCCCCAAAACATAACACATTATTATTTTAATCTCCTATTTCAAAGGAAATGAATAATTTTTTCTCGTATGTATCTATAATTGTTTTACCTTTGTTGTTTGTTTGTTTGTTTTTGTTTCCTGGTGAGCGCACACTCATCAGACAGAGACAGAGAAACAGAGACGGAAAAGAGAAAGCATTCCCTTTAGACAATAGTCATACCACAATCCTTTCTCCTTTGTTTCCTCCTGTCAGGATTTTGGGCATGTATGCACATGCACCTGCCATGTTTCTCAAGCTACAGAGTTCAGGACTCAAACTGCAGTATCGGCCATGTAGGATTCAGCTACCTTAACCATCAGACCACAGAGTTGGTTCATATGCACAATTATTTTAACTTTTATGTTGTTTGACTAATAAGATAATATGTATTTTTTACAGTTGTTGGATGCTTTGTGAATGAACATTCTGTTCTTAATATTTTTCCACCTTCATTGGTTCTTTTTTCTATTTTTTTCTGACTTCTTTTTTTTTTTTTTTTTTTTTTTTTTTTTTTTTTTTTTTTTTTTTTAGAGAGGTTTTTTGCTATAGGGAGCGTGCGCTCGCCAGAAGGACAGAGACAGAGAGACAGAAAGTGAGAAACCACCCCCCCCAGGGGCGATGGCCACACCGCAATCCCTTCTCCTCCATTCTCCTCTCAGGATCTTGGGCACGCACGCACATGTGCCTGGTGTGAGTTTAAGCCACCGGGTCCGGGACGCAAACCACAGTCGGCTACATTGGAAGTCCAGTGACATAGCCATTACGCTAACTGCTGGTCCCTCTACTGACTTTTGTAACTTAACTCTATATTAAAGAGTTTAACCCTTTATGTATCGACTGTAATACCTATATTTTTTTCTTCTGAGCCCTAGACTTTTAAGTTTTATAATAATTTGAAATATGGTATTTAGAATACAGACAAATGAAACCACTTCCCCGATTCTATAGATTGAGTATGTGTGTTTCTTCAAAAGTCATATGTCGAAACTTAATGTCCAATGTAACATTAAAAACAGATGGGGCCCTTGGAGGTGATAGGGCCATCAGGGCTCTGCCCTTACGAAGAGATAGACTAGTACTCTTATAAGAGACTTGGTCAGCTTCCTAGCCCCTTCAACTACATGAGGAAACAGCTGACAGGTGCAAACTTTGAAGCAAGAAATAGGCGTTTACTAGACACCGAATCAATTATCATTTTGATTTGGGAATTCCAACTTCCAGAACACTGAACTATAAATATCTACTATTCACAAATGACCCAATCGAAGGTGCTTTGTAACAGCAGTGGGAACAGACTAAGACTTCTCATATGCTCACTTACCACAGAAACGTTTTATTATCTTTTGACTTTTACATAGGATTTATGTTACATAGTATTTATATTGCAAAAATGGAAAAAAAAATAATATTGTGTTGCCCATTCAAGAATGTATTATTTTTTCTTTTTTAGGTTTTTGCCATAGGGGCAGAGAGAGACAGTGAAAGGGAAAATGAGAAATCACCCCTCATGAGGGAATGACATGCCACAATCCCTTCTCCTCCATTCTCCTCTGGGGATTTTGGGCATGCACATCCATGTGCGTGGCTCTATTTTCAAGCTGTCAAGTTTGGGGCCTGAACTGTGTCCAGCCATATGTGTGAATCCAGTGCCTTAACCACTATGCCATCTGCTGATCCTTCTAGAATGTATTTTTAAGTTTAACTGTTTTTTTTTAACAGCTTAATAAATACACAGTGACTCTTCTATTTTTAAAATGATTGTTTTGTAAATCAATGGTAAAGATTATCCTCACACATGTTCAGCTCCTTAAAATCCAGTTAGCATGAGGCCAGCAGGTGGCATACTGGTTAAGACACTGGATTACCACATGGTTGGTTGCAGTTTGAGTCCCAGACTCAGCAGCTTGAAAAATCATGATGAACACAAGTGTGTGTGCCCAAAATCCCAGGAGGAGGATGTTGGAGATGGAATCGCATTGTCCCTGGAGAGATTTCTCACTTTCCCTCTCACTGTCTCTATCTCTCTCCAGTGAGTGCATGTGCTCGTTGGCAAAAACCTTCAAAAAAAAATTCAGATACTATATAGTGTAGTAGATAAAGTCTCCTCAAAATTATACATGCCATATGCTAAATATTTTAAATATTTAGATAAATATCTATTTAGATAAAATAGAAAAATACTGTGATCCTTTCAAATTGCCATTTGTAAAGTTTGATGAATCAAATACAGGGACCATTCTCATCTTTTCTACTAAGTATTAGTGCATCTCATGTACCCAATTTATGCCAGAAAGCAGATGTTTAACACTTAATATTACAAAGCCTTGCTCGAAGGCGGCCTAGCTTTGTACCCTGGTGAAAACAATGAATTCTGGTGGTCATTCTCCACTGGCTACTGGCTTCTATTCTTTTCTAGGAAAGGATCTGTTCCAGGCCTTTCTCTTGATTCTGGTAGGCTCAGTCATTCCTAGCCAGTTAGACAGCCATTTCCACCCTGTACCTCTTCACATCGTCTTTCCTGTGTGCATGTTTATCTCTATGTCAAATGTCTCCCTTTGAAAAGGACACCAATCATGTTGCATTAAGGCCCACTTTAACGGATTAATCTTAACTTGACTAAATCTGTGAAAGATTCTATTTTCAAATAAAGTAGAATTCTGAGGCATTCAGCATGTTTTTTGGAGGGCAATCACAGTTCAGCCCCTGAGAATATGTAACCAGGCTCAGCTCTAAGTATTGTGATTATAGGGTATTGGTAATGTGAAAAATATTGATTAAACCAAGGGGAATAGAAAGGGTACACTGACTTGTAAAAGGAAGGAGTAGAGGAAAAGAGATAAATTCTCAACAATCTAAACTAAAATAGTCAAAAACAGCAAAGTAAGTAACTTATTTATATATCTAAATTCTTAAAAAATCAGCAGAGAAAGTCCAAAACACCTTTGCACATCTGAATATGCAGATAGACCGGAATGGGATGGAAAACTGCTGTTCTCAATAACATTTTTCAGAATTATGTAACTATATAAATTAATTTTATATATGAATAGAAGATGATTAAAAATAAGTATTAAATTAAATCATGATTAAATACATATTCAAAATGTCATGCAGGAAAGCATGGCAATCTAGAAACCTTAAGTCTTAAATCAACTGTTTTTTAGGCAGTTGAAATCCTGTCTAAATTAGAAATAGGCTAATAAAAGCTGATTATAGTCCTGTAAAAATTCAGTAAGATATACTATGCATTGATTTGTTTGTTTGGTTTCCTTCATACTCAGTGTCCTTTTTCATTTTAAAGAGTCAACCTTTGTCTTTCAGCACTTAAAAGAAATTCTGCCATTTCATGCTGACCTACATAATTTCCACTGAGAAATTCTGTCATTAGAATTTATTTTAACTGATAGGTAAGATGACATTTTTCTCTGGTTGCTTTAATTACTTATTTTTCTTTGTCTTCAGGTTTCAGAAGGTTAATAGTATGATGTATCCTGGCATGAATTTCATTGGGTAATTTTGTGTGGGGTTTGCTTACTTCTTGAAACTTTAGTTTCATGCTTTTTGCTAAATTTAGTAAGTTTTTAGCCATCATATCTGTACTACATTTATTTATTTATTTATTTATTTATTTATTTATTTATTTATTTATATTCAAGTTTACCAGAGGATGCATGTGCTTGTCAGAAAGAGACAGAAAAAAGGGGGAAGGGAGAAAGCCCTCCCCATAGAAAATGGTCATACTATAATCCTTTCTCCATTTCTTTGTTTTTCTGGCATTTGGGACACTCATGCACATGCACCCAGTATATTTTCGAAAACCGGGATCCAGGACTTAAACTGAGTGACTGACTATGAGGGTTTAAACTCCTTAATCCCCAGCACACGAGCTGGTCATCTTGTAGCACTTTTTCAGCCCTGCCCTCTTCCTCTTCTCTTTCTATAATTTCAGTGACATGAGAGTTAGATCTTTGATGATAGATTCACATCGATAGGTTCCTGGGCATCTTCTTTGAATTTCTTTGTTACATGTGGGTCTACTTTTTTTTTTTTGTTTTGGACAGATTTTTGCTATAGAGCACATGCGCTCACCAGAAAGACAGAATGTGAGAAATCACCCCACAGGAGGGATGGTCATGCCGCAATCCCTTCTCCTCCATTCTCCTCTCAAGATCTTGGGCATGCATGCACGCCCGCCTGGCATGAGTTTAAGCCACCAGGTCTGGGACTCGAATTGCAGTGGACTACATGGGAGTCCAGCAACATAACCATTATGCCAACTTCTGGTTCCTCCATTCTGTTTTTAAGCCCTCCTACTGAACTTTTATTTCAGTTACTGAATTTCCCCTCTGTAAAACTTCTTTTTGATACTTCTGTGTATCTTATATTACTTTGCTAGGTTTCCACATCCTTGTTTTGAGTGTGTTTAAAGTTGCTAGCTGAAGCATTTTACCATGACCATTTCAAAATCTTGCTAGATATTACCATTGATGTTACTGCGGTATTCAGATATTTCAGCTGGTTTTCATCTATTTTGAGATTGTCCAGATTTTTTGATCTGATACACAATTTTAAAAATTAAAACTGAAAATTAGATTTAACATTAAAATTAAGATTTTGTATGTATACAAATGCATAGGGTGCTGGACAAGAGGTACTATTCCCTGGTCCGGAGACCCAAAGCAGACTAATCCTTTGCTGCTCAATAGGACACAATGAGGTAAAAGAGCTGGTGAGAGAAGCAAGGATTTATTACAGGGTGGCTACACCAGGAAGAAATGTGAGAATATCTTCAACTGGTCAACCAATTTACAGATTTTTTTCCAGGGGAAGGCAGATGCTATGGGAATAAGGGCTATCTATAGAAAGGCACAGGTCAGGTTAATTTTTAGTTGGGAGTACAATCAAGTAATTTGTCAGCAAGTCAGGAATTTCAGTTTGTGGAGTTCTTTCTTTTTTTTTTTTTTTTTTTGGAGAGGTTTTTGCTATAGGGCGCGTGCTCTCGCCAGACACACAGAGAGAGACAGAGAGATAGAAAGCGAGAAATCACTCCCCAGGGGGGATGGCCACGCCACAATCCCTTCTCCTCCATTCTCCTCTCGGGATCTTGGGCACGCACGCACACGCGCCCGGCGTGAGTTTAAGCCACCGGGTCTGGGACTCGAACCGCGGTTGACTACATGGGAGTTCAGAGACATAGCCATTACACCAACTGCTGGTCCCAAGTTTGTGGAGTTCTTAAGAGAGATCTCAAACAAAAAGTATGAGGTTGGGAGAAAAACAATGTTTTATTAACAATAATGGAGTGAATTTGGCCAAAGCAGTCCATACATACATACCTGTGACTACTCAACGTACTAGAGTCCCATTTGGACCTCTTAATTTCCCATGCCATTTTATGGTCAATTTTTACCCTTACCTCCCTGGCAACAACAGAGCTGATTTTTATCTTTATAGATCTGCCTTGTTGAGATTGTCTTTATATAAATGTATGTGTTTGTGTGTGTGTGTGTACATATATACATATATATACATATATATATACACACACACACACACACACACACACATGTATATATGTAAAGAGAGAGAGAGAGGAAAAAAGCACTCTTCCAATGGGTGCAGTCTTACTGCAACTATTTCTCTGCTCTGTCAGGATTTGAGGCATGCAATGCACATGCACCTGGTGTGTTTTTCAAGCTAGTGGAGCTGGTATTTAAATCACTTGGTTGGCCATATGGGATCATGCTCCATTAATCACATCATAGGGCCCACTCAAGAATGTCTTATAGAAACGCAGTATATAGATGTAAATACCAGATATAGTGTGTGTGAAAGAGGAGGGTCTGAGGAAGGACATTTGGGGGAGGGACAGGGAGGCGAAGCATTAATGGCACAAAGAGGCGTGGTATTATCTGTTGAAGATATTTTGTAGTTTTATCAACAGTACTAGGGAGAAATGTTCACCTGTTGAAATATCCATTTTGTAAAACAAATAATAATGTGATTGAATGTATGGAAGAAAATGAAATGAAAAAAATAATAAATTAAGAAAAAAGAATGTCTTATAAATGGAGTCATACAATGTGTAACCTTAGAATTAGGCTTCATTCCTTCAGAGTAATGTATTTTAGATTAATCTTTTTTTATGTCTTGTAGTTAATTACTTTATACATTGGAATAGTACTCCATTATGTACATGGTTTGTTGATCCATTCTCTAGATGAAAGGCCTTTGTCTCTTTTCAGTTTGGGTTATTTATGAATAAAGCTGCTTTAAATGTTTGGGTAGAGAGTCTTGTGGCAAGGCAAATTTTATCTTTTCTCTAGTAAAGAACTGAGAATGAGGTTTCTTGGCTATACTAAACATCCAAACTATTTGCCTAAGTGTTATGACAGTTTGCATTTTTACCACCAGTGTAAGAGAGTCCCGTGTCTCCTTGCATTCTCACTAGCACTTGGTATTGTCTTCTGTTTTGTTTGTTTTTCTCTTTTAGCCACTCTATTACAATGGGTCTTAGAGATATTTTGCTGTGGCTTAAGTTTGTATTTTTCTTATTACTTGATGATGTTGAGTAACTTTTTGTATGCTTATTTGCTGTTCATATACCTTCCTAGGAGACATATCTGTTCTACTCTTTTACTAATATTTTGGAGTGTTGTCTGTTTTCATATTATTCAGTTTTGTGGAGTTTTTATACATCCTGGGTACAACATTTACATTGCAAATATTTTTTCAGTCCCTCGTTTTTTCCCCCTAATCTTAAGAATGTATTTTGAAAAACAAAAATTTTAATTTATATGGTCCAATTTATCAGTGTTTTTTTTGTGGGTCATTTTGATGTCACGATTAAATATTTATTGTCTAATTACAAGTTCATAAATATAACCCCTATGTTTTTTTTAGTGTTTAATATTTTGAGGCTTTACATTTCAATCTCAAATACGTTTTGAGGACACAAACTCATAGAAGCAGAGTATAGAGTGATAATTGCAAAGAGCTGAGAGTGGGGAAAATGGGAAGGCAGTATTCAGTGTACCGACTTAGTTATGCAAAAAAGTAGGTCCTGGAGATCGACTGCATAGAACAGTGCCCATGTGTACAATACTGTACCGTATATTTAAAAGTTTCCTAAAGAGACAGAGCTTTGCATTGTGTCTCAACACACAAAAAAAATGAGATAATAAATACAAGGAGTAGGAAAACTTTTCGATGGTGATGGATAAGTTTATGGCACAAATTGTGGTAATAGTTTCACAAGTACACTTATTGCCAAACCCATGAAAGTGTGTACATTAAATTCATGGACACTTCTTGTATGTCAATCGTGACTCAATGTTGTTGTTTTTTTTTTTTTAGAAACATTTCCTTAATGAGGGAAAAGATTAAGAGAGATGAGGAATAAGAAATAAATATTAAACCATTAAAGATTAAAAAAAATTAAGGGGCCGGAACATGACATAGTGGTTAAGGAACTGCACTGCTACATGGTTGATCACAGTTCAAGTTCCTGACCCAGTGGCTTAAAATCATGCCACATGTATGTACATGCATGCCCAAAGTCATGAGAGAATGGAGGAGAAGGCCTTGCAATATGTCCGTCCTTTGTGGGGAGTGATTTCTCACTTTCCCTTTCTCTGTTTCTGGAGTGCACATGCCCTATGGCAAAAACCTAAAAATAAATTAATGAGTAAAATAAAAATTAATGTTAAAATTGAAATTTAATTTTTTTCAAGATTTTTATTTTATGGTTTTAGGAATTAACATAAACAGTATATATATATATATATATATATATATATATATATGTATTTCAGAGCTTTTCTTACTAATAGAAATATTCTTACTTATATTGTTGCTGTTATTTATTTTAGTTTTAGTTTTTAGTTGTTTATTAAAAGTTTATTTTTGTATGCTAACTTTCTATTCTGAAAACATCCTATATGTACTTAGTTTCAGTAGCATCTTTCTATGAATTCTTTTGGGTTTTCTAGATATATATTTATAGATTTGGCAAGTACAATTTTATTTCCTTTATTTCTATGTTTTGAATTATCACACTGACTTAGACTCCATTACCATATTGAATATGATCCATGAAAACAATTTTCTTGCATTTTTTTCTGATCCTAGGAGGGCAGAATTCAGTTTTTATGCAAAATGCTATTTAATAATCTGTTGCTATGGTGAATTACCTTGAGTGATTTTTGTATTAAGAATCTTGTATTCCTTAAAAACCCCACTCTCGGTGACTATTTCACATATTTTCAAATGTTTTGGGCTTCTTTTCCTTTTCATTTGTTTGTTAAATGTTATGAAAATATTTCTAAAGTCTTGATAGTTGTCTCTTTTGCCTATTATGTACTATCAATAATATATTTTATTTCACTATATTTTAAGAAAAATTAGGGAACCAGCAGTTAGCTGGTAATGGCTATGTTGCTGGACTCCCACGTAGTCGATCGCAGTTCGCATCCCGGACCCGGTGGCTTAAAACTCACGCCGGGCGCGTGTGCGTGCGTGCCCAAGATCCCGAGAGGAGAATGGAGGAGAAGGGATTGAGGCATGACCATCCCCCGTGGGGGGTGATTTCTCGCTTTTTGTCTCTAGGTCTCCCTCTGTCTGTCTGGCGAGCGCACGTGCCCTATAGAGAAAACCTCTCCAAAAAAAAAGGAAAAATTAAATCAAAATGTGGAAGAGTAAAAGTGGCACAACCATGTTGAATCATGTGGAACTATGTGCTGGGCCACTAGAAACACATGACAAATGCTGCTTAAAGGCTAAAAATTTGCTAAAAAGAAAAATATCTAAACTTCTCAATAAAAACATTTATCTGATAGCTCAGTGAAACTCCTTAAAGTCAATTTTACCTTAATTCTGACCAAAAGAAGACTTATACTTATAGAATATTGTATTTCAATGTGTTTAGAAACTAAAGTAATACTACTCTAGGGTTTTCTCTCGTAATTCTCACTTTACCACACTCACCATTCCCAAACCCACAGTAAAGAAAGAGGTATTGTTTTCATAATATCTGAAAGCAATTTACCCTTAATTTTGGAGTAGATCAAGTCCAAAATAGCCCTCACCAAGACAAATGGATTTTAACCCTACCTGGATTTTTGGCTGGATCCTGCCAGCTCCCCAACTTGTGATGCCTAGAAGACTAGGCACCTGTTTTCACGTCTACATATGAGTGACTCATAAGAATCTCCCTGACACACCAAAAAAAAATAAATAAATAAAAATGGGTTCTGAAAACTACTTTAATCTGAAGCTCCTGCTTTCGGTTTTAGGACAGGAATGGCCAGGTATGTATTTTTTGTTTTGCTTTGTTCTGGTTTTTGTTTTTGTTTTTTTTTTTTTTTTTGGAGAGGTTTTTTTTTTTTCGCTATAGGGCGCGTGCGCTCGCCAGACAGACAGAGAGAGACATAGAGACAGAAAGCGAGAAATCACCCCCCAGGGGGGATGGTCACACCGCAATCCCTTCTCCTCCATTCTCCTCTCGGGATCTTGGGCATGCACGCACACGTGCCCGGCGTGAGTTGTAAGCCACCGGGTCCGAGACGCGAACCGCGGTCGACTACGTGGGAGTCCAGCGACATAGCCATTACGCTAACTGCTGGTTCCCTGGTTTTTGTTTTTTCACAGGGCGCATGTGATTGCCAGAGAGTAAGAGAGAGAGAACATGAAAATTCACCACTCGAGGTGGGAAGGCATGCCTCAATCCCTTCTTCTCTCCTCTCCTCTCAGGATTTTGGGCATGCACACAATTGCACCAGTGTTATTTTCAAGTTGCAGGGTCTGAGACTTGAACAGCACAGCTGACCACGTGGAATCCAGGATCTTAACTTCCATGGCACCTGCTGGTCCCCCAAATTTGTATTTTTAATGTTTTCATTTGTTTTTTTTTTTTTTTGAGAGAGAAATTTTTGCTATAGGGCATATATGCTCACTGGAGAGACAGAGAGACCTAAAGTGAGAAATCACCCCCCTAGGGGGCATAGCCACGTCCAATCCTTTCTCCTCCAGTTTCCTCTTGGGATTTTGGGCATGCATGCACACACATGCCCTGCAAGAGTTTTAACCCGCTGGGTCCAGAACTCAAACCATGGTCTACTACATGGGTGTCCAGCAATGTAACCATTATGCCATCCGTTGGTCCCAATATTTTCAATGTCAACTTATATATATTACCTAATTTTATATACACATTACTTTGCAAACAGGAACAATAAAATCTATGGATGATCAAAAAACAACCAACCAACCAAACAGAAACTTATCCTAAGCTCCAGGGTAAACTCTAAGCTCTTCCCTGGCTTGTATGTGCCCGCCCCCGTAATCCCGGCACAGTTCTTGGTTAGCTCCCCAGCCAGTATTCTGTCCTGTAAGCTCTATGCACCAGCCATGGTACAATCTTCACACCAAAACAGCCATTTCCTCTTTTTTCTTCTTTATTTGCTTATTTATGTGTTTCATGAGAGAGAAAGAGTGAGAGAGAGCACACTTGCAATAAAGTCTGCAAGCCACAGCCCGTCAGATCAGCCAGTCAGGATGAATGGCTGCCCATACCCAGCATGTACAGGGAGACCTCTGGATGCAAACCCATCACCCATCCTTGCAGGTCCAACATCACGGAACGCTGTGTTACTGCTACACCCCGCCGATGCCCTCAAACGCTTACTGTTTTCTTGGCTTGTTTTTTCCAGAACTAAACGTTTTATTATTAAAATAAAAAACTACATAAAAAGCATTACAGATCAAAAGTTATATTTATATTTGATTCAAGTTACAATCATTGAACAATGAGTGGCAACAGCATTGACTTACACAGTAAATAAATTGGACACACAAACACTCAGAGTCCAGCAGTACCAAAGTGTTTAGTGAATGCAAGGGGAGGGAGGAACATGGCAGAAGCTAGGTTGGCAGAGATGTCAGGTTAACGTTACCCATCTTCAACAATATGTACTCTGTACTATTTCTTGGCTAATTCTTATTTTCTTTCCAAAACTGAGCAATGGTGTCTCTTTATCTTATCAAATTTTTCATTTCCTTTTAACATGCATGCAATGACATACTGTGTACGTACATTGTATTAAATACCTTAGGTACAGTGCCAAATACTCTGTATTACAATCATTGTCTATTCACTTCTCTCTGCCACTAGTCTCTAAGTCCTTTAAGAATGAACAAATAAATGACCATGTAGAATAAGCTGGTTTGAGTCACTTCATTTTCCTCAGGGTCTGTGGAATGAGTGGTTGACATATTGATTAATCTGGATCTACATTTCGCAGGTAATAACTTCTTCAGAGATGCATATTCTATTAGTTCATTGATTTAATATATATTCACTCACTTCTAAGATAATTATGAATTTGAAACATAGGAAAATTGAAAATCATTTGGACAAGATACTTTTGTAATTATCTAAGGTCTGTCTGCTTCTCCATGTTATTTTCCTAATGTAACAGGCCAAAATGTTCCTTCCATATATGTTTTCATATATAAACCCTTTAATAAGTGAAAAGTGACTGTCACGATTGCCAGGACTGAGGCATTACATTACTGTTTCAAATTCAGCCTTATATAAACCATTGAATGATTTGTGTGGTTATATAATTTCAGAGAAAAGAAAGACCTGCACAATCAAATCTAAGGAATAGAACAATTAGAATCTGATAAATCCAACAATTCCTTTACATGTATCTGGCTTGGAAAAAAATAGGTATTTTTTTTTTTTTTTACTTTTATTTTGTCTGTGTTATTTCTCAGGCCTTATCCGTGGCAGACATAAATATAAGGATCTCAAGTTCATTTCCTCTTTACATTTATAACGACTCATTAAGCACACTATCACTCCACATTTACCTGCATTATGCATTAATGTCCAAGAGTAGATCATTGTCTATCAGCATTATACTTTGATATGTCTGTATGAGAACAATTGTATTGTATTACATATACTAAAATGAAGTAGATCATTATAAGCAAATATTAGTTATTTAAAAATATGTTCTTGCTACTGTTTTTTTTGCTAAGTTAAAAACATAAAATTATTTCTAAGTTTCAAATGACTTGTTTGCCTTTTAAAAAATGTATTTTGGAAAAAGAAATCTCCAGTCATAAGACATTGCACAAGAACATAAACAGTAAGTTAGCATGGGTAACCAAGTGAAATAATAAATTAAAATTGGCAGACCTTATAAAGCATGTATAAAATCCTAGCCTCAGAAATCCAAAGGGAATTTTTGAAGAGAATTGGACTATTTTTTAGTCTTCGTTTTTCAGTACTGAAAGAACTAGCCAATTATTTAAAATGTCACTTTTTCTCTTTTTTTATTTAATGGGAAAAAATATATTCTATGAAATGTTTTGAATGAGGATGATGACAAGGATGAGGTGATAAAAAATAACATCATCCATTGTTTCTAGAATAAGATCTGTTTAATTAGTTTTGTAGATCCAGCTCAGAGGTGGGGAACTATTAAAACAACAGCAACAGCAATAATAATGATAATATGTTGGTAGCCATTTAGGTCTTCATTTTGATAATGATAAATAAAAGTAAAATCCAGAGCACTCTATTTAGCCACTTGGCCAGAGTTCCTTCATTGTAATTGCCTTTAATGTATTCCATATTTGTGAAACCACCACTTGATATGTCTGTAGCGACTTTTCAGAAATAAATACCACATGTTCTGAACAGTCTAAAATTGGTGGTATCATCTTTCCCTGGCAGCTAGCTGAATTTTCTTCCTCTGCCAAATGTAACAATAAAATCAACTGAAAGTGTTGCTGGGTTTGCTTGTCTTATATAATATGTTTGCTGGTCTAATGTAGAAAATGTCAATTTGCCTATGCAGGCGTTCATACAAATTATAATTCATTTTTATTAATTTTTTAGTGAAAGAAAGCACCTGAGTACATAGATAAACTAGGTAATTTATTTATTCACTATTCACCAGTTGGTGAGTAAAATATTTAGCAAAATATTATTCTGGGTCATACGGAATCTCAACACTTTATAAAACTTTGTTGAGTAGAAACTAGAAAAAATTATATTTAAAGATCTTAAGCAATGTATTTCATTATAAAAGATGAAGTCTTAAGTTTATCCTAGAAGAAACTACCCCTTAATTCTGGGAGAAATGCCAACAATATTTCTTTTAGTCATAGTAATATATAACCAATGCTAGATCTGACAAACCAAGAGGTGGTGAAATAACTTGAATAATGTTTGACATGTGTGGGATTATTTTTCAGATATAAATTGGATAATATTTACTTAACTATTTGGAATTATTTTTTAAGATATGTATTGAATAACATTTATTTAAACTACATTTGCGTATATTTTGAGACATTTTTTGAGGGGAAGTGCTACTTTTCTAATGAGATTTAGATTACAAACATTACTACACTGCATAAATTGAATCTTGTTATTGTGGGAGATTTTCAATTTTGTTTCCCTTTCTTCTTCTCTTTGAGAATGTGTATTTGCATACGTGTACATCTCTTCTATCTTCGTATTGTGTTTATTATCGAGAAGACATTAATTCCAAATGGTGAGATGTCCTCAATAACAATATAAGCTTTTCTGCACTGCAAAGAGAAGTTTTGGAAAAGAATCAGATCATATCATTCAAAGTGGTATAGCCCATTCTCAGAGATGCCATGCCATCTCTGGCCACTCTGCCTTCATTTGTGTCTCTGTTGGTTTTACATATAAAAGAAAGTTTACACACACACACACACACACATAAGCACACTTATGTGTGTGTGTGTGTGTATATATATATATATACACATATTTGTATATTTGTGTATATATATATATATATATATATTTGTATACATATATACATAAACTTTCTTTTTATTATTTTGCTTTCCCTAAAGTGGAATCCCTATTTATTTTTTGTTTGTTCTTTAATAATATGGAAATAAAGTTTCTGAAAATTTTATGTTCAGTTCATGGATAAACTTACTGTCCTCTTGAGGTACAAATGGCACGTCACTTGGGAACTGAGTTACTTGTTTTTCAAGCTATAAATATCACACCTTTGCATCTAAAGCCATATGCACTTAATTATGTAACTTATACAACTAAGCTGTTTCTGTACTAGTGTGACGTATGAAGACGGAAGGTTTACCTGAGTGGAAATTTATTATTGATTGCAATACCAGCAACCTGAGGGGAGATGTCTAGTAACAAACCTAAAATAACTTACTAGGGAAGAACAGAAGACTGACTGAGGGTAGATTTGCTAAAATAGTCAATGAGACCCCTGAAGCTCCTAAGAAACTATAAAAGGAGGGGTTAGAGAAATGAATCTTAAAGACAGTATTTCCTGTTGTAAAAATAGAGTAGAATCTGAACTTGATTTTTTTTTTCTTTTCATAAGTAATATAAACTTAGTGGCTGGTGAAATCTAGTAAAACTGTAATACTTTAGACATTCTATTTACCCTCCCACAATTGTCAGCCTTAATTTTTATATAAAAATATAGACTCACACCAAGTTAAGTCTCCTTTTTTTTTTTTTGGTAAGGGAGGAATGGGAAAAAATGATGGGTGCTGAATCATAACTCACATTTTCTTCATTTAATATGTCTATGAATATTCTTCTACAGTGGTGAAATATATGCAAAATAAAAAAGTCATCTTCAAAGTTTTTAAGTGCACAGTTCAGTAGCATTAAATATATTCGTATTATTAGGTAACCATTCACCTCTAGAACTTTTTTCATCTTCCCATATTAAAGTACTGTACCAATTAAACAATAAACCCTCCTTTCCCCATTTCCCTCAGTCCCGGGCAGGCACCATTCTACTTTCTGCCTACGTGAGTTTGACTATGCTTGTAGCATATTTCAGAATGTCTTTTTTTTTTTTTTAAAGACTAAGTAATATTCTACTGTGTGTATATATTACATTTTGTTTATCCAGTCCATGTTGATAAACACATTTCTCCCATCTCTTGGCTATTATGAATCATAAACAAAGTTGTACAAATTATGTATTTGAGTTCCAGCTTTCAATTCTGTTGAGCATATCCCCAGAAGGAGAAAAACAGGAGCATTTGGCACTTAAAATTTTAAGAAATTGCTGTTGACCATAGATGCTATTCCAATTTACATTTTCACTAGCAATGCACAAATGTTCCAATAATAGTGTACAAAAAGATATTTTGAAGGGTGTTGAGTAGTCTCTTCCATTCTGATTTCCATTTCTCTAATGATTAGTGGCAATGAACATCTTTTAATGCACTTAGTAATAATGTCTATTTCAAGTCCTTTACACATTTTTATCAGGTCGATTATTTTTATGTTGTTGAGTTGTGGGAGTTCTTTACATATTCAAGGTTTTAATCCCTTATCAGGTATATGTTAACAAATTTTTCTTCCATTCTGTGTGTTACTTTTTCACTCAATTAAATGACAGTCAACTTTGATGCACAAAAGTTTTAATTTGGATTTAATTAAGTTTATCGATTTTTCTTCTGTTGCCCATGCATATTTAAGAAATCAAATCCAACATCACTGAGATTTTTCCTCATGGCTTTTTAAGATCTGTATAACTTTAGATCTTCCATTTAGGTTTGACCCATTTTGAGTTAACTATTCAAATGGAAACCCCTCCCTTGCCTACAGGAGCCACCATGCCACCAGGTGGACCCTTCACATTACATTCTTTCCAATCTACCATTGCTGTTCAAATTGTAGATTATTTTAACTCCTGAATCCTGAACATCTAAGAACAATAAAATAACATCTGAATTCAAAGAAGCACAGGAGAGTATGCTTTACATACAATATCAATGGGGTTAGATAAATATCTTTCGTCTTAGGAGTTTTGGATGTTGAAGAAAGAGTTAAAGGCCATTTTTGTTATTGTTCCTTCTTTACAGACTGAGACATACAAAACTATAGACTAGGCACTTGTGACTACAGTGGATATTTTCTAATGATTTATGTATATACAAATTTGAATTACAGAAAACAGCCAAGAGACAAGGTCTTCAATAAGTAAAATACAGTTATGTTTTCTTTTTTTATGAGAATGAGAGGGAGAGAGTAAGAGAAAGAAAGAGACACAAAAGGTAGCTATTTTTTTTTTTTCTTTTTTTTGGAGAGGTTTTTGCTATAGGGCGCGTGCGCTCGCCAGACAGACAGAGAGAGACAGAGAGATAGAAAGCGAGAAATCACCCCCCAGGGGGGATGGCCACGCCGCAATCCCTTCTCCTCCATTCTCCTCTCGGGATCTTGGGCACGCACGCACATGCGCCCGGCGTGAGTTTAAGCCGCCGGGTCCGGGACTCGAACCGCGGTCGACTACATGGGAATCCAGCGACATAGCCATTACACTAACTGCTGGTCCCAAGGTAGCTATTTTTTGACAAGATCTTTCCATGTTATAATCCTCCCGTCCCGGCCTACAAGCTAGACAGGACCACAGATGTGAACCACCACGTGCAGCCTGGTTATGCTGATTTGGAAACCAAATCTGGGCTTTTTATGTAGCCCTAGCCTAGAGCAGCAGCACCTCAATGCTTGTATTGTTACAAGGGGGCCCAATTATCATGGTAAGTACCCAAAACAGGACACAAGAATCCAAAACGACATTTTGTTTTAGTTATTGAGATAATATATTTCAATTGATGCGCATGTGTAACTCAAATAATTATACAAAAAATGAAAGACATGCGTATGTTGTTTGCTTGCCAATTGGTATATACTATTTGAACTTTGTTAAGTATTACATGTTATGTAAAATTATATCCAAGCATAAAATTTTTAAATGAATGACTAGGTTTTTATATCTCAGTAAATCTAAAGTTGCACTGAGATAACATGACATGTTATTTCTGAAAGTTCTTTAATTGATTGTCACTGAAGTTCACATTAAATTAAGCCTACTGGGCTGACCCTGTAGTCTGGTGGTTAAGAGAGCTGGATCCTACATGGCCTACTGTGGTTCATATCCCAGCCGCAGCAACTAGAAAAACGTGTCAGATGCATGTGAATACTGCTCCAAATCCTGACATGATGGAGAGAAGGAGAGAAGGAATTGCATGACCCAGCATCATTGAGGGGGTGTTTCTCCTCTGTCTCTCTCTGGCCACCACAAGTGCCTTCTGGCAATTTAAAAATAAAAGTAAAGAGAGGACACCAAGTGGCATGGTGGTTAAGGGTGCTCGATTAACATATGGCCAACCACAGTTTGAGTCCTGAACCTGGTGACTTGCTTTTGTTTTCCCTCCCTCTCTCTCTCTCTCACTGGTCAAATTAAAATAAATAAATAAATGAAGTTAAATAATAATTCTAAAAAAAAGAAAAGAAAAAAGAAAACGAAGCCTGGGACCAGCAGTTGGTGTAAAGTCTATGTTGCTGGACTCCCATGTAGTCAACTATGTTTCGAGTCCTGGACCTGGTGGCTTAAATTCATGCTAGGTGTGTGTGCATGCATGCCCAAGGTCCCTCCCGAAAGGAGAAGGAATTGCAACATGGCTATCCCCACTGGGAGCTGATTTCTCGCTTTCTGTCTCTCTGTATCTGTCTTTCTGGTAAGTGCACATGCCCTATAGCAAAAATGTCTTAAAAAAAGAAAAGAAAATGAAGCCTACCAATGGTTTGGGTATCTATTCACTTAATAGCTTGATTGGACCACTCCGATAACATAACAAACTATAGATAAAATATATACAATATAGCATTGTTAAGGCACTGGACAGTGACCAATAAATTTCATTACTACATAATGTAATATATATTGACTACTGTACCATCGTCTGACTGAGTAATGGGATTTTTTTTTTTTTTTTTTTTTTTTTTTTTTTTTTTTTGGAGAGGTTTTTCGCTATAGGGCGCGTGCGCTCGCCAGACAGACAGAGAGAGACAGAGAGACAGAAAGCGAGAAATCACCCCCCAGGGGGGATGGTCACGCCGCAATCCCTTCTTCTCCATTCTCCTCTCGGGATCTTGGGCACGCACGCACACGCACCCGGCGTGAGTTGTAAGCCACCGGGTCCGAGACGCGAACCGCGGTCGACTACGTGGGAGTCCAGCGACATAGCCATTACGCTAACTGCTGGTTCCCTGAGTAATGGGATTTTTAACTTTTACCTTCTGACAATGTATTTACATTTTCCCCAAAGAGTAATTTTGCTGGGTAAAGAATTGCTGCTGTTTGGTTAGATTTGATTGTTTTTTGTTTGTTTGTTTATTTTGAGGCTATGTGGGAGGACCAGGTGTGATTCTCAGCCTACTCTTAAAAGCCAAGTCTATTTATTTATTTATTTTTCTGATACAGTTTACCTTTATTACCCAAGCTCTTTACTGAAAATTCAATTGACTGCCTATAGGCTGCCCATTTTTTAAATATAATCATTATTTTTTATTTTATTTTACTTTATTTTATACATTCAATCATGTTATTTAGCTTACAAAGTAAATATTTCAATATGTGAACATGTCTCCCTAGTCCAGTTGATAAAACTATAAAATTACCTTCAACAGATAATAGCACATTTCTTTGTCCCATTAGTTCTGTCAGATTTTTAGTCATACCATATGGTGTCTATTTAAACTGTCATCCAGCTAAAAGACACCTTTTTAATATCCTATGGTGATCTATTTATCCAAGTGTAAGCTTTGAGTCTAGAATGTCTCTGCTTTGTCATTCGCTCACGCCTTTGAGTTCTTTTTCTTTATTATTTTTTCATTGAGAGTGTAAAGTTAGTCTTTGAGCAGGACCGTATTAGTTAGAGTTTACAAGGACATGTAGAGACAGAACTTTTTATATAATTTTTACTTCCTGAATTTAAATTGTACAAAATAATCTATATTAATTATTAGACTATGGAATTGAAATAGGATTAAAAATTCAGATCAATATGAACAGAATATAGAAATATTATCAAACGTAATCAGCTGATTTTCAACCAAGAAGGCAACACAATTCAGTGGGAGGATGTTGTTCTTTCAACAAAGAGTGCTGAAAAAACTAGATAGCCACGTGATTGATTGTTTCTCTGTATGCTAGCAATGAGCATCTTAAGGTTGAGCTTCTTAAAAAAGTGTGATTTATTCTAGCTCCAATAGTATGAGTTCCTTAAATCTAAATGTAATGTAATATGAACTCAATGTAATTCTTAGTCCGGAATGATCAGAGCATTACATCATTTTACTCTTCTTTTTTAAATAAATGATTGTGCCTTCATGAAATTGATCTTCCTATAGCCTTACTATCGTCATATTACTTCTTCACTGCAATATTAATAAATTTATTTCAACATAAAAAAATGGTTTAGCCATATTCTTTGGCCTTGTGCTCTTGTCCTTCTACAGGCTGGCACCAGCTTACCTTTTGAACACGATAATCTATAAGTGTTTCCATTTACAGTCTTCCCTCAATATAAAATGGCAGACATGACTCTAGCCATGTTATATCCACTCTTGGAATTCCGTTAGTCCCACGAACTGAGATTATTGTGCAGTTTTATAGGTAGGAGTAATATTTAAAATATTTGACAATGCTACTTCAAAGACATGCTCTAAAAAAAAAATGGATGAATGCCAAACCACTGACTCAGGGTCATAGAAGTGCCTACGTTCCCAGCATTTGAACCTTTTAACTTATGGATCTTGGGAAATTTTGAGGTCTCAGAGGCACAGCTAGGGCAGAAGTGGATGTAATAAGAGGGAGGTGGGGCAGCAGTTATTGGGCAAATGCAATTTTTTTTTTTTTTTGGAGAGGTTTTTGCTATAGGGCATGTGCGCTCTCCAGAGCGAAAGAGAGAGACAGAGAGACAGAAAGCGAGAAGTGCTCCCCTAGGGGGGATGGCCATGCCACAATCCCTTCTCCTCCATTTTTCTCTCGGGATCTTGGGCACACACGTACACGCGCACGGTGTGAGTTTAAGTCGCCGGGTCCGGGAGTCGAACCACGGTCGACTACGTGGGAGTCCAGCAACATAGCCATTATGCTAACTTCTGGTCCCCAATTTCAATATTTTGACATTTGATAGAAGCCTGTGAGACTATACTGGCTGGAGAGCAGCCCTAGGTAAAGAATGAAGCTGACATCCTATTGGCTTTGTAAAATCTACCTTCATCACAACAGAGAAAGTATTCTGCAGCTCCTTTTTCATACTGTCAATACATAGGATTTGATCCTTCACACATATATTTTATACACTGCTTCATATTGCAGTTATTGCATTGTCTGGAAACTCATGACAAATTTTTCTATGCAAACATACATCATGACTTTCCCGACATCCCTGTATTTTTATAATGGGACCCAATGCCACATGTAGAGGATATACTAGAATAGACAAGAATAAGCCCTTTGAGTACTTTGAGTACAGGGATGAAACTTTATGCATTTTTAAATTTCCCATGTCCTTAGAATGAAGCCTAGAAAGGAGAAGGTGACCAATATACATTTGTTGAATTAATGAAGACATCTTATTATTGTATTATTTTTTGAGTTATTACTTTGTGATAAACTTGGTTTCTCATCCTAAATTTCATGTGTTAGGTTTTTTTTTTTTTTTTTAAATAACTGACAATGTATTATTTATTTTCCACCTTAAGTATTACCACTGCGCTGCTCCTGGATTTATAACCTAGTAACTAACACCTGCAAATTTTGATACACCTGTTATTCTTCCTATCCGAAAAAACAATCAAGCAATCTGCTAGTAATCTTCCCTTAACATGCTGTGTGAAGTCTAAATCCAAAACACTGATAATGTCAGTAAAGTAGGAGTTCTGCCAACCATACTAATAGAAATTTTATTCTCAATTTACCTCTCCATGTTGACCAAAAAAGAGATTAGCATATCATACCATGTAAAATATGACCATCTATATGTAATATGTAGAATAAGATAAAGGGTTCCTTGACTCAACACTACTTGTAGGACAAAATATACTGTGTGAGACTGATACTTGTCAGAAATGAAATATACCCTGTAAACTACATCCACATCCTCAAAGTCACTGATGTTTTGAGAGAAGCAAACAGGTGAATTTGTTTGGTTCCTTATTTCTCTCTTCAATTTTGTAATCTTTACTCTTAGTTTTATGAATTGTTCCATCTAATTTATATGAAAATGTATATTTAGGTTGTGATGGTCAGCACAAATTGAGACAAAATTTGACAAATGTAAATAACAAAGAGCAAGAAATTGGGTACATTTGCAACTCTGTATTATTATGTGTGCGTGTGTGTGTGTGTGTGTGTGTGTGTGTGTTGTGAGAAAATAAGGAACATGCAGTGAGATACACAGATCTTAATTACATACTGTGATTAATTTTGACAAATATATATCCTCTATATTTCTTATTAGCTGCTACCCCAAAACACAATACACTACATTTCTGTCCCTCAAGAAAATTCCCTGGGCTCATTGCAGTCATTCCTACCTTCATAGGCAACTATTGCACTGATTCTTTTTTTTCCCCTTTATTTCTAGAGGGATTTTTGCTATAGGATACGTGTGATCACTGGAGAGTGAGACAAAGATAGACCGAAAGTGAGAAATCATCCTTCCCCCACAAGGGGAGGATGGCCTTACTGCAATCCCTTCTCATCCAGTGTCCTCTTGGGATTTTGGACATGCACGTACATGCACCCAGCATGAACTTTAAGACACCAGGTCTTAAAAACAAACAATGGTCGACCATGTGGGAGTCCAGTAATGTAAACATTACGTCATCTTCTGGTCCCTGATTCTTATCACACATATTAGATTAGCCCATTCTAGAACTTCACGTAAATGTTTTATAGTTATGCATCATGTAGCAACAGGGACATGTTCAGAGAAATGTGTCATTAGGCCTTTTCAGTGTTGCGTGAACACCAGAGTGCAGGTGCACACACCAAGATGGAATAGCCTGGCACATACCAGGTTACATGGTGAAGCTTTTGGTTCCTAGACTGCAAAACCATATAGCGTAGTACGTACTGAATCCTGTAAATAACTGAAACAGAACGGTATTTGTGTACCTACACATATCTAAACATAGAAAAGGCATTGAAAAATATAATCTGAAAGATAAAGAAATGCTGTATCTATATAGGTTACTTACCATGAAGGGAGCTGACTGGACTCGAAGTTGCTCTGGGTGACGCAGTGATTGAGTGGTGAGTTGAATGTAAATGTCTAAGACATCACTGTATACTAATGCAGAGCAAACACTGGGTTTATTAAAAACTTTTTTTCTTTATTCAGTAAAAAAATCAACATTGGCTTCTTAGAACAGATTTACTTCCTAAACTTCTAAAATAGGTTTTAAAGTTTTGACTTTGTGTAATGATGGCTTACAAAACAAATACACTGTATAACTATACATAAATATTTTTATGTTTATAGCTTTATTTTATAAGGTTTTTATTATTTTTTATTTTAATTTTTTTAAAGTTTCATCCTTTTTGTTTTGCTAAAAAGTAAGGATTATCCATGCCCTGCAAACACCCAAACATGCAACACAGAATTTGAGGGTTGCTGGATTATATAATAGTTAAAAGTTTGAAGAACCAGGGACCGGCAGTTAGCGTAATGGCTATGTCGCTGGACTCCCATGTAGTTGACCACGGTTCGCGTCCCGGACACAGTGGATTAAAACTCACGCCGGGCGTGTGTGCGTGTGTGCCCAAGATCCCGAGAGGAGAATGGAGAAGGGATTGCGGCGTGATCATCCCCCCTGGGGGGTGATTTCTCGCTTTCTGTCTCTCTGTCTCTCTCTGTCTGTCTGGCGAGCACACGTGCCCTATAGCGAAAACCTCTTCAAAAGAAAAAAAAATTTGAAGAAGCTCCATACCATTTTCCATAGGAGCTGCACCATTTTACAATTCACCAACAGTGTACAAGTGCAATTCTCTACATTTTTGCCAATACTTGCTATCTTTAATTTTTTTAATTAATAGATACCCTAAAAAATACGGTGATCTATCTCATAGTGGTTTTAATACACATTTACCTGACGATTAGTTTTGCTGAACTTTTTTTTATAATATTTAGCCATTTGTATGTTTTCCTTAATATTCACATAGACTATTTATAAGAATAAAAACACATACTGGGAATTAGTGTACTCACTCTGGTCCTTTGCCTTAAATAGCCACAGTATTACTATTTTCTGGTACATGATCCTCTCATCAACCCATGAGGTGTGTATATAATTGCAATTTTACAGATGAGAAAACTGAGTTATAGGCAAAGTAGTTTACACAAATTAAGTTTAAAAGCTAGGTTAGTGGCTCAGTGGGCTTATATAAAGATCTGTTCAAAATATGAACCATTGTGCATTTCTCCTTAGAGATTCATATGGAGATTAACATGATAGAAGCTGCTTGATTCTGCCTCTATCCCTGTGGATATTCATAACATTCTAGTATTGTCAGGTCCCAGTTCTTAAACCCCTCTCCGGATACTGGAGCTGCTTTTCAATTATTTTGTTCCTTTCTTTTCTTTTTTCCCTAGTCTAATTGGTTAAGAAAAGACCTTGATCTTTTAGATATGCAGCTGTTAACTTTTCTAGAATTCTATATGTTTGATTAAACTGCCTATTGCCGATGCTTTCCAGAATCTCTCTGAAGTTGCTATGCTGTTAAAAGCCAGAAGTCTGAAGAATTGTCTACTTTATATCAGAATCTTAAGTCAATTTATCCAGGAGAACAAGGAGAACTGATATTTTAATAAAGTTGGTCCAATCGCTACCTTAGATATAAGAATAGAAACAATAAATGATTTCAATTTTTTATCTTTATCATGACAATCAATGAGGAAGGAAAAGCAAATTTTCCTTGTAGAATATCAAAACACAAGAAATGTACTTGCAATGAGTCAATGTCGATGGGTCGCAGGTTCCACTTCTGACCCATGAGGAAGCCCCTGGAATAAATTGAATGAAAATTGGTAATTATTTCAGTAACAATTGTAGATGTTACTAATTGAGATCTAATGTAAAGTATACGCATCATACAATTTATCCTAATGTAGAATTGTTTTACTTGCAGGGTGTGCATGGTTTGCTTCCACGGCCCTATAAAATTGAGTCCAAAGGGAAACAATTCACATCTTAAGCTTAATTTCACACTTGGTGTTTCAAAAATGTAACTGTTGTCTCCTTTGCTACTGTGAAATTATGTTAGTTATGAGAAATTACCTCTAGCAGTCAACATTTTGTTTTGAAATTAAAACATGTGTGTGTTGTGTGATTAATGATCTAATTAATGGAAACTTGGCAACAACCTTGCAAAAGGAGGATGTTGGTGAGGAAAGAAATTTGTGTGTCGATAATTGCCAATTGATACTAAAGATTTGGCACTTTTCACTTGCCAGCATACCCATGATACGTACCAACTGACTACTGATGGTTAAAAATTAGGCTTTAACAGGGCTGGCAAGTGGTGTGCTGTTTAGGGCACTGGACTCCCACACAATGCCACCACAATTCAAGTCCCAGACCTGGCGGCTTGCTTTCTCATATTTTTCTCTCTCTCTCATCAAATTAAAATAAAAAATAAATAAAATAATTTTTAAAAATCAGGCTTTAACCTTTAAAATAATATTACAAAAGCTATAAGGCATTAGGAGAGTAGGTGTCCAATTAGTATTTAATGAGGACATCTTGTATTTTATTTATTCTATTAAAGGAATCACAAAGTAAAAGCAGAGTTAAGATAAAAATTATAGCATTAATTAAATAGGTTGTTAATTTAGATCAAAACATGCTAAATACATACAGAACCTCAGAGATACCTAGACTTAGTGTAATAAAAAAAAGGTAAAAAAATAACATGACAGTTGTTGGAGACAGTAGACTAAATCTAGGCCTTTCTTTACCACCCTCTTTCTCCTAAAAGGCATTATAAATCAAACATATTCGAAATTTTGTAGATACAGTCAAATTTCTCAGCAAAAAAACAGAAACATGTACAAGTATTCACTTCCCTTCAAATTCTCACCAATACTTGGCATAACTAAACCCTAATTTATGCCAATGTAATAGATAAAATGGAATGTTTTAATAGAATTTTAATTGGGGCCAGCAGGTGTAGTATTCTAAGCACTTAACTCCCAGTTGGCCGACCAAGTACCAGATATGGAGGCTTGCTTTTTCACTCGCTCTCTCTCTCTGTCTCTCTCGTGAGCAAACATGCCCTATAGAAAATCTAAAAAAACTAATAATAATGATGAACAAAATTAAACAAATAATTCTCTAAAATATATTTATATATACAATTTTAACTAAAGTTGCCTTCATATTTACATTTCAAAATATGAATTAATAATTTTATATCTTAATTTATGGTAAAAATTAATTTAAAGAAAATATAGAATTTATAATTTTGAGATATTTAGTATATCCCTAATAGCTACAAAATTGTAGTCATATACTTTTAATATAAATCTAAATCACAAGAATCATCTACTTTTAAATTTTGGATTTCATAGAATTTGAAAGAATGTCAGAGTTGTGAATTTCTAGTCATAATAATTTAAAATAAAAAAAAATTAAGGCTGGGATAGCAAGTGAAGCTGTGGTTAAATCACTGGATCCCACATGGCTGGCTGCCATTGGAGTCCAGGACTTGGAAGCTTAAAAATTACACTGAGGGGACCAGCAGTTAGTGTAATGGCTATGTCGCTGGACTCCCATGCAGTCGACCACAGTTCGAGTTCCGGACCCGGTGGTTTAAAACTCACGCTGGGTGCATGTGCATGCATGCCCAAGATCCCGAGGGGAGAATGGAGAAGAAGGGTTTGCATAGTGGCCATCCCCCCAGGGGGTGATTTCTCACTTTTATCTCTCTGTCTCTCTCTTTCTGGGGAACACACACACCCTATAGCAAAAAACCTCTCAAAAAAAAAGAATGGACAAAATTACACTAGGTACGTGTGCATGCGTGCCCAAAATTCCAGGAGGAAAATGGAAGAGAAAGGATTGCAGCAATTTCTCACTTTCCTTCTCACTGCCTCTCTCTTTTTCTCTCCGTGAGTCTCAAAGCCCTACGAGATCAATTTTTTCAAATTTCACTTATGAGGGATATTGTGCAGTTTTGTCTTTTCATGCTTGGCTTATTTTTATTTAACATAACGTTCTTCATTTTACAATTTTTTAAAATTAATTATTGTAATGGCTACGTCGCTGGAATCCCATGTAATCGACAGTGGTTCGAGTCCCAGACCCGGTGGCTTAAACTCATGCTGGACACATGTGCAAGCATGTCCAAGGTCCTGAGAGGAGAAAGGAGGAAAAAGGATTGCAGCGTGGCCATCCTCCCTGGGGAGGAGGGTGATTTCTCGCTTTCTGTCTCTCTGTCTCTTTCTGGCAAGCACATGCACCCTACAGCAAAAACCTCTAAAAAATAAAAAAAAGAATTATTTATTTCATTTTATTAATTATTATTATTTTAATTTGCTGTAGGACACATACATTTACCAGAGAAAGATGAGTAGAAAGAGCCTGAGAAAAGAGAAAGTGAGAAAGCAACGTGCCAGGTACAGGATTCTAACTGCAGCTGGCCATGTGGAAGTCCAGCTCCTTCACCACCACACCAGCTGTTGACTCCATTTTATAATTCTTATCACTCTAAAACCAAGTACATTCTATTTATAAAATAATTTCTGAATTAAACTTTCCTAAGGACGACTTTACCACTTAAAAATGAATTATTCGGTGATCCAAAGACTTAGACTGCAATACCTTCCACTAGTCTTTAGTTACATCTATGGCAACGAATACCACATGAGGACACTTTCCACAGTGGGCTGGTGTACTAACTACATTGAGGCTGTGGGAAGCCTATCAGACATTAAGATAGATGCTATGGATTGACAAACCAGAAGAAACGCTTGTGGCTGTGTGATTATCCCAATTATATTAATGCACAAAATACAACATTATATACTACCACAAAATTTGGGTACACAATACAAGATATTCCAAAAAATAAGAGGGCAAATACTAGATTTTGCCTGCTTGATACTTATAGATTCAGTGTCATAGATGAATTCATTATTCCAAAGTGAAGAGAAGAATTTTAGTCTTACTTGATTTATGATCAAGTTTCTTTATAATAAAAGAATTTATTAGGGGAAAAAAGATGTATTTATAACCCAAACTAGCCAGGAATACAATATTCAATAGATAATATAAAGACATTGAGAAGTATATAAATAAAAAGCAAATAGATAAAAACTCAGAAATCATTAAGGGAAAAAAAATGATTGAACCAAATTTATTTTATTAAAAAAACTTAATTACCACTGCCAATGAATGCTTTAACAGCCTTGATAATGTAGTGACTTTTATAGAAAATATAACTATAGTATATCATGGTAAGTGGTCTAGCACATCCTTCTGCAATACAAATGAAAGCACTATAAGTCAGTTACAGCGTGTTTAATTTGCAAAGGGTCTCAAAGAATCCCTAGAATAAAACATTACTATGACATATACTCAAAACTCTCTAATTATCCATTTATGTGGTTAGAGTTTAAAAACTAAATGCTTTTATCTTTTTTTTTCTCCTAGAGTGAAATCACTGGGTCATGATGCACAATGTAATGCAAGGCTTTTCCAAGCACAATAGATTTAGACAGGAAATGCCAGAATCCTATTATACTAATTCTGCACAAAACATGAATTATTAATGATGCAGCTCTAATTACAATGATTGGACCCATATAAATATACAATAGACTCTTTGTGGGGAAGACATATTTCCTAGACAAGAATAAACATAAGTACAAAATTGAAAGTTCAATTGAACTAATAATATAGAAGCTTTGGCAAATAAATGTATAAGCAGACTAGGATGGTAGTTGCTAAGAATTCCTGGAAAATGCATCAAATTTGCTTAATTTTAATTTTTATAAAAGCAAAAAAATTTTTTTTGCAATGGAGGACTTTACATTCTTTTGTCTGTTAAGTGTATCAAAAATTTAAGATCAAATATTAATTATTTTTTTAAAGGTTAGTTCCTTTCTTTTATTAACTCATAAACAATTATTTGTCTTCTGGTTTGTTGAAACAGTAAGTCAGACAACATTTGCCACAATAATGTCTGTCAAAATGGCTGGCCATAAAAACCCCAGCACCACATTCATCTGAAAGGTACTCCCGACGAAGGCGGCTGATTTTGCCATTTTCATCCACCTTATAGTATTTCAGGACAGCCAGCTTAACCTTCTTTCTCTTATGCTTATTCTTCTTGGGAGTGGTGTAAGACTTCTTTCTTTTCTTAGCTCCACCATGAAGTCTCAACACAAGATGAAGCGTGAACTCCTTTAGGATGTTGTAGTCAGACAAAGTATGCCTATCTTCCAACTACTTGACAGCAAAAATCAGTCTTTGCTGATCAGGAGGAATTCCTTCCTTATCCTGATTTTGGATTTTACATTTTCTATCGTATCCGACGGTTCAACCTCAAGGGTGATGGTTCTCCATGTGAGGATTTTTACGAAAATCTGCATCTTGGTGGCGATCCCACCGCAGATGGCGGATCAGAAAGGAAGCTATTAATTATTTTTTATGCATTTTAGAAATACTATCTAATGTATCTTTGTAAAAAAAAAGATGCCAGATATTTCATTATATTCAGGTGATTATCTACTCGAAAACATGCTAATCAATGGAAAATAATTTAATTAAGAGAAAAAAAGGGACTCTTGAACAGCCAGTTATAAAATAAGTAATTTTTTAAGAGAGATTTTTGCTACAGGCTGTGTGTGCTTACCAGAGACACAGATAGAAACAGAGAGACAGAAAGTGAGAAATCATCCCGCAGGGAGACGGCCACCCTTCTCCTCTATTCTCCTGAGATTTGGGCATGCACACACATAGGTCTGGCATGAGTTTTAAGCCACAAGGTACGGGATTCAAACTGTGGTCAACTACAGTGGAAGTCCAGCAACATAACCATTACACCATCTGCTGGTCCCATAAAATAAATAATTTTAAGGAGTCAGAAAGTGGAAAAATAAATAGGCACAGTCATTATATAAAGACAAGGAGATTTAATACAATTTTAATAGTACAAAATATGAGTATATGATTGGTGAGTATCCTATCAATTTAAATAATATGATAAATATACCTCTACCACAGTTTGCATTTTGCATTTTTGTTCTCTTCCAAGTTCATGTTAAAATTTAATTGCCGCTGTGAGCCAGCAGGTGGCATGGTGGTTAAGGCACTAGATTCCCATATGGCAGCTCCATAGTTTGAGTCCTAGACTCAGAAACGTGACAATCATGCCTAGTACATGTGCATGTGTGTCCAAAATCTTAAGAGGAGAACGGAGGAGAAGGGATTGCACTGTGTCCATTAACCCTGGGGATAATTTCTCACTTTTCCTGCCTCTTTCTGTCTTTCTCCAGTAAGTGCATATACCCTATTGCAAAAAAACTAAAAGAAATAATGATAATAATTGCCATTTGAATAGTATTAATTAATTTGATATTTCAGAAATAATTATGCCATAATACTCTGCCCTCATCAATAATTTGATGTCATTATCGCAGGCATGGGCTTGTTGTTATAGGAGTGGTTTCCTTATGAAAGAAAGAGTTCTCCACTTTTATCTCTCTCTCTCTCAACTTCTCGTTGCCTTTTGCCATGGGACAATCCAAAAAGAAACTTCTTGCCAGATGGCAGCTTCTCTGTGTTGGACTTCCCAGCCTGCAGAACTGTGAACTGATAAACTTCAGTTAATTATAAATTATCCAGTCTGTGCATGATATTCTGTAATAGCAGCACTAAATAAATAAATAAATAAATAAATAAAACTTTATTTAAAAAGAGAAAAGTAAAGAAAACACAGTCATATTTGATAACTAAAATGTTAAACTGCAGTGAATATAACTAAAATAAACACACAGGTGTTGAAAAATATGTAGGCAAAGGAATAAAGACAAGCTCAAGCAAAAAAAAAAGTTAAAAATTTTCCAAAACAAGATTGTATCTTTTACTTATTTAAATATTTTTCACTCTCTTTAGTTAGTTCTTGATAAGTCTGTATAAAATTTATCAGAGAAGAGTTGAGATTTTTATTGTTCTTGAGAATGAATTCTTTCTTTCTGGGATATTTCATAACTACAGTTTGTTTACATGAAAAGCATTTATCTATGCATATATATTGGTACTTTATCTATTAACTATGGAACATTTCTTTACTGTTGCTAAAAAAAATTCTAAAAACATATCATTGTTTATGAGTATAAATTCTCTAAAATATATTTAATTTACACTTAATCTATAATAAATAAAACAGTGTAGTAGTTGTACAGGGATAAACAGATAATGTAATTCAACCGAAAATTAGAAGAAAATAAGCATGCTAATTTCATTTGAGAAAAAGTTAACAGTATTCAAGATGAATTATTTTATGAGTAGTTTAAAAATATTGTTAGCCACTTGTATTGATAGCTTTTCATGTCATTATTAAAAGCAAATAAAGTGTTATAGAGTTAGCAAATATGTTAGTGTTGAATCCAAACTATAAAATACTAAACACATGCTTAAATTTATTTAAAATCTTTGAATAGAAAGACATTTCTTAATTAGAAAAAGATTTGCAATTTGCAGTGCTTAAATATTAAAACTGCTCTCTCTTTAAAATGTAATATACAAAATCAAATATAAAATCTATCTTGGTATTAGTGTTCCAGAAAGAGGCTCTGACATAAAAATTCAAGTGCAAGCAGGGTATTTAAGATTTGATCCATGGACAGAGTCAGTAAAGAAACAGGAAATGGATGAAAGGCAATGAACCATCCTGTGTTGGGCCTGGTCGTGATGCAGCAGAAAGGCGCTACTCAAGCAGAAGCTGGATCCATACAGAAGACCGTGAGTTTGGTTCCCCCTGTCAAGGTGAACTGTCCAGGCATGGTGAGAATCGGCGGAAGTCGGGGCATGAGGCCTTGTTTAGGGTGCTTGTCTCTCTCTCCCCTGCCTCTCTCTTTCTTGGTCTCTCTCTCTCTCTCCCCCTCATAAAATAAGATTCAAAATAAGTAAATAAACAGGGGCCAGATGGTAGCCCACCAATAAAACCAGATGCTTTGTGAGGCTAATCCAAATAGGAGAGTTTCAGGTTTGTGTTCAGAAATTCCCCTCATGGGACCAGCAGTTAGCGTAATGGCTATGTCGCTGGACTCCCATGTAGTGGACTGTGGTTCACATCCTCGACGCGGTGGCTTAAAACTCACGCTGGGCGCCTGTGTGTGCATGCCCATGATCCCAAGAGGAGAATGGAGGAGAAGGGACTGTGGCATGGCCATCCCCCCTGGGGGTGATTTCTCGCTTTCTGTCTCTCTGTCTCTCTCTGTCTGTCTGGCGAGCGCACTGCACCCTACAGCGAAAACCTCTCAAAAAAAAGAAAGAAAAAAGAAAGAAAGAAAGAAATTCCCCTGAAACACACCAGCATGCACTGGTCCATAATCTGGGGCTAGCTAAAGCTGGGAGTGGATTACAGAACTGAGACCCTGTTAGGGTACTTTCTCATTGTCTTCCTCCTTCCCTTTCTCACTAATATAACAAACGAATAAACAAACTTTAAAAATAAACATACTTTTTTTTTTTTTGGAGAGGTTTTTGCTATAGGGCGCGTGCGCTCGCCAGACAGACAGAGAGAGACAGAGAGATAGAAAGCGAGAAATCACCCCCCAGAGGGGATGGCCACGCCGCAATCCCTTCTCCTCCATTCTCCTCTCAGGATCTTGGGCACGCACGCACACGCGCCCGGCGTGAGTTTAAGCCGCCGGGTCCGGGACTCGAACCGTGGTCGACTACGTGGGAGTCCAGTGACATAGCCATTACGCTAACTGCTGGTCCCAAAAAATAAACATACATTTTAAAATAGCTGGTAATTCACAGCTCCTGATAAATGCACAGCAAGCAAGTGCATTTAAGAGGACTAAACTGGAATTAAGTGCTCACAAAAAGTCTTGGAACTTTAAGCAGGTTATCCTATTTAATATCAAACATGGACTTACATGAATTGAAAATACTTCTTGCGAATAAAATTATCCATTAAACAATAAAAAATAAATGAACATAGATAAAATAAAATCTAATATTCACTGGCAAGAGAAACTCTACCCTTATCTTTTTTAAAAAAGAATTGTTTTATTTAACTTTATTTATTTATTTTATTTTTTAATTTGACCAGAGAGGAACAGAGTAAGAGAGAAAGAGAGAAAGAGAGTGGCTAGGTCCAAGACTCAAACTTTAGTGGACCATGTGGGAGTCTAGCACCCTTAACCACCATGCCCCCTCTACCCTCATCTTAAACCTAGATAGGATCGCTAGATAAATACAGGACACCAATAATTCTTTATTTTGAATACAAATTTTTGATAAGATGTCACATGCTTCCAGTCTTTGTCTTATTTTTTTAAATTAACAATGTCTTCTTAAGACTAAAGTTTTAATTTAAAGGAGATTAATTTATCATGTTTGTTTATAGTTTGTGGATCTTGTGAACAGCACAAAAAATATTTTCTTAAGCTATTTTTTCTGTACTTTATTCTATAAGAGTTTATAGTGATAATCCTCATATGTAGATAAATAGATAGATCACAAATATATATATGTTCTATTTTGTGTCAACTTTATGTAAGTTGGGTGAAATAACAAACTTTCATGTCTTTATTATTTTCACATATATATTCAATATTGTTAGCAAATAGTTGTTGAACAGATTATTTATTCCCTATAAAATTACTTTGTTTTATTTAATAAATATCAGTCAGTTTTACAAACAGGTTAATTTCTATATTCTGCTCTGTTCCATTTATAGATATATTTATTTTTACATCAATTACAAAATAACATAATTGCTATGGTTTTACATTAAGTCTTGAATTCAAGTCATGTAACAATTTGATTTTTTTCAAAATTATTTTACGTGTCCTAGAACCTTTATAAACATTAGGTTCATGTTAACTATAAAATCAGCTGTGTATTTCAACAAAAATATCTACTGAGATTTTATTTACATAATGTATTCTTCTTAGGTTATGATTGATAAGTTTGTGTCTTTCAAAAATGTTCCATTTCTTTCAATTTAGTAAGTATTTGTTCAATATCTGTCATGATATTCATTTATTTTCTTCTTATCTTTAAGATCTTTAATGATTTCAACTCTTTTATTATTGATTTTAATCATTTATATTTTCTTTATTTATTTATTCTATAACTGAGAGGATATAAATTACAGAATTGCCTTGATCCTGGCTCCAATATTTGGGATGTTATAAAATTCACTTAATTTTTCTCCCTTTTTTTTCCCTAATAGTAAAATGAAAATAATATGCTTACCTACTTCATAGGATTGATGTTAGGGTTACGTGAGATAAACCATATAAAAAGTTTAGGGAAATTTAATGATCAGTTTATAAAAATGGAACTACCGTCTGACCCAGGAATTTCTCTTCTAGGTATATATTTAAAGAGATAGAATAATCTCCCCTTAAAGATATCTGTACTGCTGTTTTCATTGCAGCATTATTCATAATAGCTAAGATAAAGAAAAAAAACAAGGTGTCCATCAAAATAAAAATGGATGAAGAAATTGTAAAATATTATACATATATTGTACATATGTTTAGTATCAACTGTGTGTACATGTATATATAGATACATGCAATTAAAATATAATTTAGCCTTAACAAAAGAGGTCTTGACATTTGCAACATAAATTAACTTAAAAATACTGTATGATCTCATTTATATTTAGCATCTAATAAAATAAAATAATATAGAATTCATAGAAATGTAAAACAGTGGAGGGACCAGCAGTTAGTGTAATGACTATGTCGCTGGACTCCCACATAGTCAACCATGGTTCGAGTCCTGGACCCGGTGGCTTAAACTCACACCGGGCGCGTGTGCGTGCATGCCCAAGATCCCAAGAGGAGAATGGAAGAGAAGGGACTGCAGCGTGGCCATACCCCCTAGGAGGTGATTTCTCGCTTTCTGTCTCTCTGTCTCTTTCTGTCTGGCAAGTGCACACGCCCTATAGCAAAAATATCTAAAAAAAAAAAAGAAAAAGAAAGAAAAAAAGAAATATAAAACAGTGGTTACCAGGCATATTAAAAATGATGAGATGTTGGTCAATGGACACAAATATGAGTTGTGTAAGATGAATATGACTCAAGAAATAATATATAACATAAGTACAATAGTCAATAATATTCTACTCTATTCTAAACATTTGCTAAGAGTCAATTTAGATACTCTAAACACATACATACATAAAATAAAGGTAACTCGGAAATGAATATGTAAATTTGCTTCACCATAATAATCACTTTGATATATGTACAAATATATATATATGTATATATACATACACATACACACACACTTTTTTTTTAAATTTTATTTATTATCATTATTTTTCAATTTTGACCAGAGATACAGACAGAGAACGGGAGAGTGAGAAAGCAAGCTGCCAGGTTCAGGACTCGAACCGTGGTCAGCCATGTGGGAGTCCAGCGCCTCAACTACCATGCCACCTGTTGGTCCCTACACACACACACATACTTTTTTTTTTAAGAGAGATTTTTGTTATAGGGTACATGCTCTCATCAGAGAAACAGAAAGTGAAAAGGGACCCCCTGGGGTGATTGTCATGCCACACTCCCCTCTCCACTGTTCTCCTCCTGAGATCTTGGACTTGTGTGCACAAGTGTGCACGCCTGGCCTGAGTTTGAAGCCACTGGGTTGGGACTCAAAGCACAGTTGGCCACATGGGAATCCAGTGACACAATTACCGTACCATCTTCTTGTACCCAATACATCCTATTATAAATACATACAAGAGAAATAAATTGATAATCATTTATATTATTAATAATTATAAATTCCAGAATATTGTATTGGCATTTCTTAAATCAATTTTTTTATTTTTATATTATTGTCATTGAAAATGAAAATCAATCATAAAATTGCAAGTGTCTTAAAGATTGCGATATGTTTAAATACGCACAATACATCTATAGATATATTCTTTTAGACAGAGTGAGAGAGGCAGATGAAAGAAAGCCAAACATGGGACCAGCAAATGGCGTAATGGTTATGTTGCTGGACTCCCACCTAGTCATGGACCCAGTGGCTTAAAACTCACTCTAGGTATTTGTGCATGTGTGCCCAAAATCTCGAGAGGAGAATGGATGAGAAGGAATCTGTGTGGCCATCCCCTGGGCAGTGATTTCTTGCTTTCTGTCTCTCTGTTTCTCTGTCTCAAGTAACACATGCCCTCTAGCAAAAATCTCTCTGGAAAAAAAAAAGCATAAAAGAAAACAACCAAAATATTATATTGTCTCTGGATGCTAAAATTTTGAGTTATGTTTTATATGCATTTGCACATTTTTAATTTTCCAATTTTTTCTTTGAATATGTGAACATGTATATGATTTAAATCAGAAAATACAATTTTTAAAAAGAAATTGTCTTAAGAAAGACCCAAAACTTTATACTCTGTAAATTAACAAGTCAGTCTTTCATGAGCTGTGTACACATGTGTAACTGTGTATGTGAGTGTGTGTGTGTGTTTATGTATGTGTGTGTGAGTCAGAGACAAAGGTAGTTTATTACTTAGCTAATGTAGCAGCCAGAAAAGCATTGTAGTGCGGGTTCCCTGAGCCCAATTCCCTCAGTATGAATGGATGGTGAAGAACTGAAGAAATTGCACACACAGTGGGGGTACATTACAAGAAGGGACCCCAAGTTTATCAGATTCTGATCTTACATAGGGACTACTGACAAACCTGTCCAAAACTGCATATCTCTCTTCCCAGAGAAAGAGATTATTTTTATTCCTTTGGAATATAAGCAAATATCTCCACAAGAGATGTCTGTAAATGTCACCGGAGGAAGTCACTATCTTTGGCAGAAGTTATCTAGAAATGTAAGTAAATTCTCTGCAATAAAAATTAGAAAAAGGAAAAGAAAAACCCTATCCCTATCATTCTAGAGCTGTATGTTTCTATAAATGCTACTGAAAATACAGTTCTACTCAATTGTCTTTTAATACCTAGGTGTTTAGAAATGCCACAAACTTAAGGATAAATATTTCACAATTGTAGTCTAATTTTGGATCCTGTTTTTCTTTTCATTATCATTGTTTTTTTTTTTCTTTTTTTTGGAGAGGTTTTTGCTATAGGGCGCGTGCGCTCGCCAGACAGACAGAGAGAGACAGAGAGATAGAAAGCGAGAAATCACCCCCCAGGGGGGATGGCCACGCCGCAATCCCTTCTCCTCCATTCTCCTCTCGGGATCTTGGGCACGCACGCACACGCGCCCGGCATGAGTTTAAGCCGCCGGGTCCGGGACTCGAACTGCAGTCGACTACGTGGGAGTCCAGCGACATAGCCATTACGCTAACTGCTGGTCCCATTATCATTGATTTTTAACAAATATTATTCTCTTTGAAAATTCATTGATAAATTTATAAATATAACCTTGCTGTATTTGCTAATCGTTCTAAACGTGTGAAAAACCTTGCTATGTTGCCTATAATTGGGTGTGGATAAGCACTCTGAGCATCTGAATATTTGGAGAAGGCTGGAGGTGATTCCCCAGCATGGGCAGTTTGCCCATCTCCATTATATTCCCGATTGTTGGTCAGGCATAAGTGCCTGAGGCAAATACCATTGGTATTTCATTTTTCAGGTAATTGATATTACATTTCAGAATCTGTGCATGGTTGCCAGGTCTCTGTGATATGATTAAAAATGACACAGATCAGGAAGCAGGATCTTAGACCTTGTGTGGAACCAGAAGCAGGCTTATGTTTTGCTCTTGCCATCACTTGTAATTAACACTCTTTAAGTTTCCTGCTTGTTCACAATTTTGAAGATAGGCCAAAAAGAAGCATTATATTTGTATGTGTGTGTGATGCCTTCAACAATCATTTCTAACGGTAAACATAGGAAAAATTCTGAGAAAATAAACACAACACGTTGAGATAGAGGTAATTTCATAGTTGTAGAAACACATCCCATGCTTATTATCTGTGAGAGATTCTGTTATTTGCAGTGCACTAACCCTTAAACCTGCTCTCTGTGTCTAATGCAACATAGATTGATCTTCCCCTTTAAGTATCTCCTGTGCTTCTCAGACCCTCAGATTGAATGAATGAATTATGATGCCAAACACTAAACCAGTGTCTGCATTCTTTTAACAGAGTCAAAAAGAAAGTATTTTAGGCCCTGTACAGCAGACTGAATCTGTCACATTTAGTGAAATGTGCCCCTGTAGTACTAAAGCAGCCATCTACAGAGGTAGATAAGTGAGCATTGCTGTGTTCCAATAAAACTTTATTTATAGATACAACATTAGTTTTCCAGGGCTGTCTGAGCAAACTGGGTGGTGCGAAACAACAGAAATGTATTCTCTCACAGTTCGAGAGACCAGAAGTCCGAAATCTAGGTGCAAGTACATTTTCCCTTGAAGTCTCTGAAGATGCTTTCTTTGCCTCTCCTAGCTTTCGGTGCTTGCCACAATCCTAGGTGTTCCAAGGTTTGTAGCTGCATCATTCCAATCTCCACTTCATCTTCACATTGATCTTTTCCCACTGTGTGTGTTTCCAAATTTCCCTTTCCTTAAAAGGACAGAAGTCACTGAGTTGACGGGCCTCACTAATCCAGTGTGACCTCATTTTATTCAATTACATGTGCAGAGTGTTTCCAAATAAGAGCATTTTCATAGATACCAGAGATTGTGACTTTGGCGTGTCTTTTGGAATTAACAATTCAAATCACAACACACAGTCAAATTTAAATTTCTATAATTTTCAGATCTTGAAATGCTATACTTTTTTGACCATTTAAATGGCAGGACACTTTTGATTTGTTTTCCTCTAAAGGATACATGCACTTTTCAAAGAAGAGGGGTGGGGGAGAGGAGAAAGCACTCCCATAGGAACATACGGGAATGATCACGCTGTAATTCCTACTCTAGTTCTCTCTCCTATAGGGATTTTGGGCGCATACAAGTGTACCCAGCATGTTTCACAAGCCACTGAGTCCAGGATACAAACCTCTGGGTTGACCATGTCTGGCTGCCTTAACCACCAGGCCACAAAACCAACCTGTTAAGAACCATTTTTAATTTGCAGGCAATAGAAAAATAAGCCACAAATGATATTTAATGGATGAGCATATTTTGTTAGCCCTAGCTCTGGATCAAAGGTGGTCATTTCACTTCTTTACCAGTATTTTATTTAAAAAGGAGAATGTAAAATAATTCTAATCAGAGATCTAAGAGAAAAAGAATGGTGGGGAGAGGGGAACTTTTAAGAACATCTTGTCCACTTTAGAAAGAATCAGAAGAAAGGCCTTTTAATTGCTCCTTATTTAGAGTTTCTGAGCGATAATGTGTAAAGATGTTAAAAGACCCAGAGGTCAATTTATGACCTCAAGGAATTACGGTTGACACAAAAGATCAGTTTATTTAGGATAGCAAAGTGAGAAGGTGAGGACAACATCTGCTGACATTAGATTTCTTTTTACAGATGTTCATATAGTCAAGCAAATAATTAGGGAATGTCTACTCTGTGGCAGACACCGTCTTTGTACCTGGAGTAGAAAGGAACAATAAATAAAGCTTACGGAATATTTGCCCTCATAAACTTTATATTTGAGTGGAGAAAACATAAAAATCAAATCAGAAAGAGAGTATGAAATGAAAAAGAGGAAGAAACTAAGAACGTAGCAAATTGCTAAAAATGTAAATTTTAAATATTTTCACCATAAAGTATTTATGTGGGATAATATATTTGTTAATTAGCCTGATTTAATTATTCTACATTGTAAACAACTATCAAAGATCTTATCATACTCCATAAATATATATGTTATTGTTATTCAGTTAAAAATTAAATTAAATTAAAAAATTTGTAGAAGTCAATAGAAAGAAAAGAAGAGAAAAGGAAGGAATGAAAAAGATTGGAAGGAAATGAATGAAAGAGTCAGGTGCAAATAACCGCCTTGGAAAAAATTAAAAGGCAAGTGGACTTAGCAAAGGGAATTTTAGTTTTGATGAGGTGATGAAAAATATCTTTTGGGACCAGCAGTTGGGTAATGGCTATGTCACTGAACTCCCATGTAGTCGACTGTGGCTTGAGTCCCGAACCCAGTGGCTTAAACTCACACAGGGCGCGTGTGCGTGTGTGCCCAAGATCCCGAAAGGAGAATGGAGGAGAAGGGATTGTGGCATGGCCATTCCCAATGGGGGGTGATTTCTCGTTTTCTGTCTCTCTGTTTCTCTGGTGAGTGCACGTGCCCTGTAGCAAAAACCTCTAAAAAAAAAAAAAAAAAAAAAAAAAAAAAAAAACTTTCTTGTAAGGAAACAATTCTTCATAGATTCAATAAAGTAAGCTAATCTTGCAGAAATCTGGACACTGTCAGTACCAAACAGTACCAAGTCCCTGTGGCGAGAGCACATTTGGTGTTTTTAAGAAAGAGCAAAGAGGGGAGAATGGCTGCTTAGAGTGAAAAGACTGAGAAGGTGTTAGACTAAAGGGATTGGAGACCAGGTGATGTAGGATCTGGGAACCACCATAAGGATTTAGAATGAACTCTAAATGCAACGAGAAGTCATCTTCAAGGTTTAAGAGGAAAAATCATGATCTGACATTCCTTCTGTAGGATTATCCTGACTTCTATGAGAAGAAGACTGTCAAGTGAAAGACTAGAAGCAGAGACCATGTATGACCCTCATCTCGAGAGTGCAGTGGATGGACAAGGAAAGCTCAGCAATATGTAACCATCAGACTCTCTGAGCCTCCCATTTTCCAAAGTATTTGCTCAATCACATGGGAGCACAGTGATGATAAATGCTTTTTTCAGGACCAAATAGTCTAGTGAGAAAAAAACGCAACAGAGAAAGAATGAATAATATGTTGATTGCTAAAGACTTTAGTGGAGGAAATATTCTATCTATGGAGAGGTGAAATCTGGTCCAGAATTGAGGTTTCTAAGGAAGCTGTGAGAAGGAACCCAGAGAAAGAAAAAGAGAAGGACAAGAAAAAGGAGAGGATTCAATGTAGCAGCTAGAGCCAATGAATGCTTTTAATTTACTGACCAATGTCCCTCCTTTCCCTGCTCTACACTTGTCTCCAGAACCTGATTATTTTCTGAATTTTATCTCATGTGCACGCACACTTAATTTAGAATGTTGGCTTCTCAAGAAGTTTGCAAAGCTTATTTTCAACATAATCAAGCTAATTAATGTAATTATACTTTACTAAGTCTAAAAATAAATAGAGAAAGATTCCTTTTAATAGTAACCATCAAAGGTATTTGTTAAAATGAACATTAATGGTCCCAGTCCCTACAGAGTCTGAGTAAGTCAATCTGGTGTGAGTCTCAGAGTCCTAGAGTATTGAAAGTGTTTCAGGTGACTCTAATGATCAGCTAAATTTGACAATGCCTCCATTATCAATATTTTTTTTTTTGTAGAGGTTTTTGCTATGGGGCGCGTGTGCTCGCCAGACAGACAGAGAGAGACAGAGAGATAGAAAGCGAGAAATCACCCCCCAGGGGGGATGGCCACGCTGCAATCCCTTCTCCATTCTCCTCTCGGGATCTTGGGCATTTACACACAAGCGGCCAGCGTGAGTTTAAGCCACCGGGTCCAGGACTCAAACCACGGTCGACTACGTGGGAGTCCAGTGACATAGCCATTATGCTAACTGCTGGTCCCTCCATTATCAAATTTTCTTGGACATATGATTCCCCTGCACTGAGCCTTGGGGTCTGACTTGCTCCTATAAGGTTGGAGACTACACTTGACATGGAAAGAATGGGGGAAAAGGTCTTCAGCAAGGGCCTGGGATCTAAGACGACACGTGCTGCCAAGTTCTTTCATAAATATCTGTTGCCATCCCAGCAGAACACTCCATCTACTGTTCGTTTCTTACCGTTTTGCCCTGCTAATATGATAATCAACAGAGCATTGCTTACTCAGTTCTACACTCATCACTTCAAGTTGGCCTTTTCTAAAAGCATGAGATTATTTGTCTACGGTCTCGATTCTGGCTCAAACCTTAACAGATACTAATGCTATCTGTAACCTCTGTCCTTCCGTTTGTAACCTAGAAAATGCTTTGGAAAACTGTATTACTCTTACATATTTCCAGATTAACATAGAAGAAATTACCATAAGATTATACGGTAGCAAATGGTATAATTTCTGGACTACTTTAAATGGTGGCAATTTTACATAAAATGAACATTGCTTTTACTATGGCATCCAATAGAATATAAACACCATGGTGATTGGAAGCCTATAATATATATATTTTTTTAACTGCCAGAGGCATGTGCACATGCCAGAGAAAGACAAAACAGAGAGAAAGAAAGGGAGAAAGGAGAAAGCTCCCTGTGCCACAATAGGGTGTATCATGGGACAATCCAGCAGTATAAAAAACTTAAGAAGGTTATAGGCCAAAACATAGGCCCACAAAAATGGTGAAATGAAATTGAGAAATTGAAGAACTCTCCCTCTATACTTTACACTTTGCTCTAGTATAATAACGCTAAATTAAGCAGAAGGAGATGCAATTCACGAGGTTTCTAAAGAGAGCTACTTAGGAAAGTCCAAAACCAGCAGAGGAGTCAACAGAGACCAGAAAAATGTGAATCTTAGTATCTGTAGCTACAGAAAACTTAAACATAGCTCACCTGCTAACTGCTTTAGCATAAAACCATTGAAACTATTTGCCTCAGTTCCTGTTGACCAGTATAAACATTTGTTTGCTCTCTACAAAAAATTCAAGGAACTCCAAAAGGTAAGAAAAAAAATACAATCTGAAGAGAAAAAGCAAGTATTAAAATCAGACTGAAGTGTAACATGGATGCTGGAATTAGACAAGAAATGTTTTAGGAACTAAGATTAATATAACCATTTCTCTAATTTAAAAATAAGGGACAATCTGCAGAAACGGATGAGCAATATGAGCGGAGAGATAGAAACTCTAAGAAAAAAATAAAAAGGAAATTCTAGAAATCAAAAACACCAATACAGAAATCAAAGACGGCATCTATGGGCTCATGGATGGACTCAACGCGTACTAGGATAGAGCCAGTGAAGTTGAAGACAGTGAGCAGAACTTCCCAATAGAAAACTAAAGCAAAAAGAGAAGTAAAGTAACAGATTAGACTATCCCAGAACTGTGAGACAATGTGAGAAGGTGTAATATGTGAAAAGGAAAAAAAACAAAAAGAGAAAAGGCTGGAGCAGAATCAATTTTAGGTTATGGTTGAGCATTTTCCTAAAATAATGACACACAACAAAGTTCAGAGCCACAAGCCAAGAAAACGAACATCTAACAGGATAAGTAAAAACAAAAAGAAAACACAAAAGGGCATGCAAATTAGTGGTAGGCTTGTTAGTATGGCACAGTAGGATTTAGAACATTAGTGACAATGTAATACATATTTCCAAATAACCAGCAGAACAAATTTTGATGTGTACAGTACAAAGTAACCATAAATACTGGAGATGGTGCATATGTTTATATTTTGGATCTGATTATTACTCATTTTATACATACTAAAAAAAAATGTATTTCCCAAAGATGTATAATTAGTATATCAGAAATTCTGGTAATTGTTTTATGGATTCTTCTTGTTCCCTCACAGAAAATAGAATTAAAGGGTACACTTCCTAACTCATTTTTAAGGCAGCATTATACGGATGACAAAACCAAATAAGGATACTACAAGAAAACTACAAATATCATTAACGTAGATAAAAAATCTTCAATAATGTACTCATACATTCATTTCTAGTGGGAATGCAAAGTAGTACAGCACTTTGGCAGACAGCTGGCAGTTCTTACAAAACTGTAGTCCTGAACACAACTCAGGAGTATCCCTTATAGGTATTTACCCAGCTTATTTGAAAAGACAAGTCCACAAACACCACAAAAGGAATGTTTACATCAACTTTATTCATAATCAACAAGTCTGGAAGCAACCGATATGTCCTTTAACAGAAGAACAGATAAATAAACTAAGGTACATCTTTATAATTCAACATTGTTCTGTTATTTTTTTAAAATGAGCTATTATACTTTTTTTTAAAAAAAGCCAAAAGCAAAGCATAGATGGATCTTAAATGCATATTGCTAAATAAAAGAAGTCAATCTGTAAGGAATATATATTGTATGATCCCAATTATATGGCATTCTGAGAAAGCCAAAATTATTGAGGTCGTGAACGCATTAGTGATTGCTGGAGGTTTGGGAATAAATATGGAAAGTCCATCAGAGTTTTAGAATGATGAAATCATTCTGTATAAATTCTGTGATGGAGAAACATGATCCTAAGCATTTGTCAAATCCCATTGAACTTTACAACATGAGAAGAACAGCTTAAAATATGCAAATTTAAAAATAATATTTCAATGAGAAAGTTTAGGATATATTGCAGCCTGTGATAGAGAATCTAATTGTAGTTTAAAACGTATGAGAGAAGGCCAGACTCATAGCCTAGTGGTTAAGGGAGTGAGATCCCATATGGCCAACCACGTTCAAATCTCAGCCCAGTAGTTTGAGGAACATTCCAGACACATGTGTGCATATGCCCAAAATACCAGCAGGATAGAGAAATGGGGGAGGAGGAGAAGGGATCGAGCCTGACCACGTCTTGATAAGCCTCTCGCTCTCTTCATCTCTGTCTGGAGAACACATGCTCACTCTGTCGATTCAAAAGTATAAAACAATCGCACTGAAGGTGAGAGGACAAAATTCACTTTGAAAGTGATTGAAGTCTTTAAGATTAGAGGCAAATGGAGTGCATACACAGGCTTTTACTGTAGTTGATAAAGCTGAGCCTTAGGGAGGTATGCTTAGCAATTTTGATACTGCTCTTCATGTATACTGAAATTAAACAATTAAGTACGTGTATGGCTAATGGTGAGAGTGGATTTCTTGGTGTTTTAGTGAAAATATACGGATAAGCAAATGAAAATGGCAAGAATGGTAATGGTCCTTGCGACAATGAATTAGTACTAATATTATTAACATAAACTCATTATTAGATCAATATAAATGGCTGCATATACAGATATGGGCAGGCATGTCTATATGCAATGATTGGTATGCATACATATTTCTTTGCTTTATCAACCGAGAGGAACTATAGACAATGGCACCTCAGTAGCAGCTGGTCTATCTAGCACCCAGATCTTGGTTCCTTAAACCATTTTCAACAGACAAAACCAGAGCTCCTTAGAGAAATGGTTAAATCAAGGTCAGGGCAAGAAGTCTGTTATAAGCATGGAGCATGATGTGTTAAGAAGTAAGGATGTAGTCAGTCACAACAAACATTGTTAAATGGACACAAGAGCTCAAAAAGTGGTCAAAACTGAAAAAAAAATTGAGCAAGGAGGGGCCAGCAGATGGCATTATGGTTAGAGATGGTATGGCCATCTCCCCTGGGGTTGATTTCTCACTTTCTGCCTCTCTGGTAAGCGCACGTGCCTGATAGCACCCTATAGCAAAAATCACTCTTGAAAAAAGAAAAAAAAAAGAGCAAGGAAATAAATCAGCTTTACTCTTCCATTGCCAGTAAAGCAGCTATAGTTAACAGTATACTGGATACTTCAAAATAGCCAGAAGAAAGAATTTTGAATGTTACATCTACTTAAAAAGATGAATTTTTGAAGTGAAGATATACTAGTTATCCTAAGTTGATTATTATACGTTGTATACCTATATGAAAACATAACGCTGTACCCCATAATGTATGTAATTGTGATGTGTCAATCAAAAATAACATACAAATTTTTTAAAAGTTTATTTAAAAATGCAAAACATTTGTATTGAATTATACTCCAAACCAAAAAATGAATGTCCACAGTTTCATAGTTATATAAATTACTGTATAAATGAAAAGTGGGGAACTAGGCAAACTTCCCGAAAGAATTTCAGACAAGTTCTGCTAATGCTCTGCTTCAAGGAGGTGATATACAACTCCTACCCCTTTTTCCTGAAGCTTACAATAGAAAAAAAGAGAAAAAAAAAAAAAGGAATAACGATAAAGTCATGAAACCTGACAAATACTAGGGTAGCCAGGTGATCAAGGCCATCAGAGTCAGTGATGTCATGTCGATAGTTTATACCGTTGAGATGATTTTGAGACTAGCATTTAACCCTTGATTTTTGTTCAGAAACCCATAACTTCAGACTAATCATGAGAAAAGTATCAAATCTCAACAGATTTCTGCAAAGACTTGACAAGTATTTCTCAAAACTGTAAAGGTCATAAAATAAATAAATAAATAAATAAAAGCCTGAGAAGCCTGGATAAGAGCAACCTAAAGGGCCATGATGAGTCAGTGTAATATGATATCCTGGCTGAAGTCTGGAAAAAGATGAAAAATAAAAGTGATTTCAGAATGCATATATAATTATAACAATTTTTTTAATTTAACTTTTAAAATGAAGAAAACATTGACATGATACCAGTTTATGACGTAATGGTTATGTCGCTGTACTCCCATGTAGTTGAAGGTGGTTTGAATTCTGCACCTGATGACTTAAAACTCACATAGTGTGCATGTTTGTGCATGCCTAAACTCCCAAGAAGAGAATAGAGATGATGGTATTGCAATGTGGCTATCCTCCCTGGGGGTGATTTCTCACTTGTCTCTCTGTGTCTCTGGAGAGCACACATGCCCTATAGCAAAAATCTATAAAAAAAAAAAAAAAATTGACACAATAATTTGCTATAGGTTACAGTATGATATAGTGATACATGTGTAATGATGGATTCAGGGTTAATAGTATAACTACCACATCGAACATTTATCATTTCTTTGGGAGGAGAATAAAGTCTATTCTAGTTATTTTAAAATGTACAACAAATTATTAACTATGTGACCCCCACTATGATATTAAACACTAGAACTTAATCCTATCTAACTGTATTTTTGTATCTGTCCTTCTTTCCTCACTGTTCTTCCCAGCTCTAGTAATTAGTTTTTCTACTCTTAGCTGTTTTAAGTCAACATTTTAGCTTCCAAATATGAATGAAAACATGTGATATTGGTTTGTCTGCGTCTAGCTTTATTTCACTTAATATAATGTCCTCAGGTTCATCTTTTGTCACAGAACACACAGTTTCATTATTTTTCATACTAAATAATATTCCATTGTATATATTTTTGTCTTTGTCCTTTCATCTGTCCATGGACACCTAGCTAGGTCTATTCCACATTTTGACTGGTGTGAGTAGTGTAGCAATAAACATGAGTATGGATGTCTCTTCAACAGACTGAATTCCTTCCCTTAGGAGATTATATGTCATATAGAATGTGTATAATTCTTATACATATTTTTATTAAGTAGTAGGATTGACAGATCGTATGGTAGTTCCATTTTTAGTTTTCAAGAAACCTCCCATAATGGCTCTCCTACTTTATATTCCCAGCAATTACGTGAAAGAGTTCCCCTTTCTCTGCATCCTCACCAGCACTTGATCTATTTTGTCTTTTTGTGGAAAGCCAGTCTATATAGAGTGAGATGCTATCTGATTGTGGTTTGGATTTGTTTTTTCCCAATGACTAGTGATGTTGAACACTTTTAAAATGTATATTGTTGACCATTTGTGTGGAAAACTTCACATTTTAAGACATTTGCAAACATTCCTCCTTTACTTGGAAAAATTACTCAAACCACTATTTTTCACTGAGGGATAGCTTAATATTCCATTTTGTTTACTGGCAAGAACACAGAAACTCAAGCCAAGAAATACAGGTTCTAATTATAGTGTTTTCCCTTTTCTTAAATAGGGTTAAATAAGGTGTTCTGTGAGTAACAGAAAAATTATTCAAAAAGGTGGACTGCATGGTCTTTCAATATCATAAGGGGTATACAGCTACCTAAAATTATTTATGATTCTGGGTGTATGAGTTTAGTGAAATATGTTATTAACACTTGATTAAACATCCCAGATTTGGTAAGTTGCATGAGAACCTAGATTTTGCTCAGTAGAGATACAAATGTGTGCTCCTCAGTGATATATTGTGGCTCAGATGGGCATTAATCAGCTTTTTATTAAATCAAGCAATGCTATTGCCTAATATATACCTAAGTTTCTTAAAATGTTCTTTGAGGCTGGTTAACTGTGGGTAGTCCCAAATCTAACAGCTAGAGAAACAAGCTGATTGCAGCCTGTGGGCTTCCAAAATCCCAACAGGATGAAGAAATGGAGAAGGGATTCTGGCTTCACTAGGCTCTTCTGGGGGGGAAGAGGAGGGAGCAGTGCTTTCTCCCTCTCCTTTTCTCTCTCTCTGTCTCTCTCTGGCAAGCACATATGCCTTCCCATGAAATTAAAAAAATAAACAAATAAGTAATAAAATGCTCTTTGATCTGATCAATACATCTTACTGCTTTCCTAATTAATTAACTGTTTATATTCTATAAGTATGAAAGCCATGATACTGTTCATTCTCTATATTTTGATGTCTATGAAGTGGGGTTAAAAACTTCAAAATTTGGCGCACAGGTAGCATGGAGATTATGTTGGCTGTATCCAACATGGCAGACTAACATGGCAGAGTCTTGAACCTGACAGCTTGAAAATCGTGCTGGGTATGTGTGTGTGCATGCCCAAAGTTCCAAGAGAGAAAGGAAAGAGTCCTGAGAGGACAATAGAGAAGGAGAAGGGACTGTGGTATGACCATGCCCCCTGAAGGGTGGTGATTTCTCACTATCCCTCTCTCTATGTCTGTCTCTCTCCCAGGAGTACACACGCCCTATGACCAAAAAAAAAAAAAAAAAAAAAAAAAAAAAGACAAACGACAACAACAGAAACTAAAAACAAACAAATCAAAAAAAAAAAAAAAAAAAAAAAAAAAAAAAAACCCAAACTTCACAATTTGATTGGGAGAACTAAAGGGGACGATGTTAGGATTAATGATGTCTATAAGGATTAGGCAGATATTTTAAGTAAGTTACTTTCTGAGAAGTTTTCTGCAAAATAAATAGGAAGTAGTGGACCCATAGAGATCTAGAAAGTAGACAGGAATATCTGTAGAAAATTAACCAGAGAAAACAGGTATCAACAATCTTCTGACAGCATCTAAACTTTTTTTCCTTTAAATCAATGTTGTCAACTTTCTAATTACGGTTCATTTACATCATCATCTAAAAGTTTAGCAAAAAATACTAATAAAAAATCGAAAGTCTGGGACTATAATCAAATTGCTGGCCAGAAAATGAGAGTGTGTTTAGGTATGTCATTCTCTTATATGTGAGTTATAATTACAAGAAGTCGTTTTCTCTCTACCAGTGAGATTTCTATTAAAAATATTATTCTTATCATGATTTTTTCAAAGGTGTTGGGAACATCTTGTTTCTGTGATATCTCAATTTCACTAAATACAGTTTTTGATTCCAGAAATAAATAGACTACCCCAAGCAAAATCGATCACACAGGGAACAATAGCTGAAACATTAACATTTTATTCACCAAATGTGCATTGTCCAGAATGCTACATGAAAATATGCAACAGGGTTGAACAATTTAGTGTGTAAATGTTGCTGATTTTCCTTTCCAGGTTTCTGAGCAGCTGACAGAAGAAGACAGTTCGCAGTTTAAACCCCTTGGTATTTGGAAATGAGCGCTTTGTTGCTCTTGTCATTGGGGCGAGCAGTTTTAGAGTCATTTGGGGCCTCACATCAATGCATTTGACAACAAATTGCCGGATGGAAGTTCCCAACAGTGTCACTCCTGAACTTCTCCCTTGTTGCCTTAGGCTGTAGTCGAGAGTCTGAGCACTCCGACAGGTAGAAACTTCCCCAGCATTGACATTTATGATGGCATCATTTATTTATATGAAATGAGAACCAATTTCTCACTTAAGATTACTCAGATAAAATGAGTGAGCCAAATGTGAGATCCTTGCTTTAAATTTTATGGAATGATGCCAGGGGCATTAGATGTTCTTTGCTTATAAAAGGAACCAAGAAAGGTTTTATAGAATTGCAACTCTGCTCACTGCCTCTGCCTGACATCCCTCTAAGCAGCTTTCAGCATGAACTGTGCTATGTGAACATTAACTTGAAGAGGAGCTGATCTAGAAATACTTGGACAAATAGAGGAAAATACCGTTTAAAAAATTATTTCTTTTTAAATTCTCTAACTTCCATTACAGAAACAGACAGCTATTCAGTCAGGTTAGTGGAATAAAATTCAATTAAATGGTTTTATTCATGTGGTACAGTATTGATTGGAGGAAAATCTCTAATGGGGAGCTGAATTATTTTTACCTAGTCCAACACCCTCATTGCTACAGTGCTCACAACTCTGCATACTATACACAACTAGAAGAAGAATTAGCCAGTTAAATGACTGAAATAGACACTAAGCTCTCTATTTTAGTTGGATGAGAACCTCAATCTAACTAGAAAATTTGGAAGTGCTGTGTGTGTGTGTGTGTGTGTGTGTGTATAAAATGTATGCATATACAAATACTTATGTGCGGGTATATATACATGTATTAAAAGAGATATCCACATATACATACATACATGTGTACATATGTAAATATGCCATAATGCATATTCCATATATTCATATTTATCCATATGAGATATGTAAATATTTGATATGTGTGTGTGTGTGTTTGATATGTGTGTGTGTGTGTGTGTGTGTGTATATATATATATATATATATATATAGTATTCTAGTGTAGCAAATGTAAGTATTAATAACAATTTTTTGATAAATATGGATGAAGCACAATATGAATACTTGTTTGTGAACTTCTTTGTTTAAAAATAATCATAAAGGGACCAGTAGATGGAATAATGGTTATGTCACTGGACTTCCACATGGTCAGCTGTGGTTCGAGTTTAGAACCCAGTGGCTAGAAACTCACGCCAGGTGGATCTGTGTACATACCGAAAATCCCCAGAGGAGAATGGAGGAGAAGGGATTGCGGCACGGCCATCCCCCCTAGGGGGGTCATTTCTTTATTTCTGTCTCTCTGTATCTCTCTGTCTCTCCAGCAAACTCACATGCCCTATAGCAAAAATATCTTTTTCTTTTTCTTTTTTGGAGAGGTTTTTGCTATAGGGTGCGTGCACTCACCAGACAGACAGAGAGAGACAGAGAGATAGAAAGCGAGAAATCACCCCCTGGGGGGGATGGCCACGCTGCAATCCCTTCTCCTCCATTCTCCTCTCGGGATCTTGGGCACGCACGCACACACACCCGGCGTGAGTTTAAGCCACCGGGCCCGGGATGCGAACCGCGGTCGACTACGTGGGAGTCCAGCAACATAGCCATTACGCTAACTGCTGGTCCCTCTTTTTTGTTTTTTTGAGAGGTTTTGCTATAGGCTCCACCACATATATAGGCTCTACAACAGTTACTTTTTGTATTTAAAGAGAGATTTTTGCTATAGAGCAAGTGTGCTTGCCAGAGAGACAGAGATACAGAAAGTCAGAAACCACCCCACCAGGGGATGGCGAAGCCACAATCCCTGCTCTTCCATTCTCCCCTCAGGATGTTAGGCATGCATGCACATACACCCAACATGAATTTAAGCCGTTGGGTCTGGGACTTGACCGATTGTCGACTACATGGGAGTCCAGAGTATAACCATTATGCCATCTACTGATCCCCACAGTCACTTCTTTAATGAGACCATTATGATAATGATGCTGTGGCTAGGTAGAGAGGCTGGATGGCAATTGTTAGAAGAACATACCTGGACTGTTATTTGCCCAGTGTTTTTCCTGATCTCTGGTACCGTTTGCAGTAATATCCATTAGTCCACCCACATATCTGCTTCCTATACCCTTTGTACACAACCTTAAACTTTCTTTACAGATCCTTAAACAATAAGTCCAACCTTTTGTTTGAATTCTAAAGACTGTGCACTACTATAGCTCTGATAATTACTGCATTCACACAAAATGAAAGACCACGTACAGTGCACACACTTCAGATTCCTGGAATACTTTCTTTCTGACTAGTGGGGTAATTTATAGGGTCACTGCCAAAAATGGCAAGAAGTCCTCATTTATTTACTGATAATAGCAACATACTGTGCAATCCGTTTGAGAACTAGACCTGACATCTTTTTCTCTGTTCAACAATGCCATAGATGCAAGAATAGAGTTTCCAGCACCACAGTAGGAGAAATGCCAAAGAAGGGTAATCTATTTTCACCATGCAATGAAGTACTGCAGCATTGTTTGAACATCTGATCCTGGACGTCTAAAAATGTCTAGCTCAATGTGAGTCCCTTCTCCTTACTGTGTACTCATGGTCAGGATCTCATACCCTGCTTTATCATAGTTGTCAAAGTAGCATATGAAGAACTTTTGTTGTTTTAATGTAAAATAGTTTTATGTTGCAGAAGACCTTTCCTGAGAATTCTATGTGTGCACACTCAGATTTTCCTTTTGGGACTTACCAGATATACTACACGGGATTCTTATCCACCCTGAATAGCTCCAGCATTATGATATCTGCTGGATCTTGTGCTCCAGGTAGCAACCTGCTAAAACACTAGTGCTTATCTGGGGCTTCATTTAAAATCAGAATCATTCTGAATCAATGAATGCATACAAAAAAAATGTTTCTTTTTCCTATGGTATTTTTTAATTCCAAAGAGGTACAGTATGTGCTAAACATTTTGTACCTCTTTTTAAGTGGTATGAGATGAACACTAAATGCTCCATCTGTTGAACGTAACGTTTTACCCAGAAAAAGAACCCTTAAACTTCTTGGGTGTCTATTTCCCATTCTTGCATATGCATTCTTCTTATTGGACCATCTAGGATACTTATTTTATTTTTCATCATTCCAAGTAGTGTAATATTATTAATATAATTGAAATTTGACTGACTTGTTTCTATTATTATTTTTTGAGAGGTGGGGAAAGTTTAAAGCAGTTAATAATGGCCAAAGATCTCTGTTTCGCTTGTGTTAATCATCGTGTCCACACTATTTAAGACTAGAGCACTTCCCCATCATAGGTCATAGTGATACTACTGCATTCTGAGGTTGAACTTTAGCTCATTTGTCACCAGCATGGGGGACATTGTTACCATCTGTCATGTGACACATTTTCTCACTTTCATTCTAAAGGTTAATTTTGTGGCTCATTGAAGCCTCCCTGAAAGCAACACTTGTGGCAAACGTTTACGAGCAGGTCATTTATTTGGGACATGATCTTAGGGAGTAAAAGCCTACATGAGTGGAATAGGAATGCGGGAAAAAAAAAAATGTCAGAATGAATTCCCCGAAGCTCCTTTACTGTGAATGACTGAAGTTTGAACTCCCAGAATGTTCTGCAGAACCTGATGGAGTGTGTCTCAGAACTATTTGTCGGAGGAATCAAAGGGGCAACATGCTTTCTTGGCTCCCATGCTCCCCTAGTCAAGACGAGCTCAATGACCATTAACACCTCCACATTTCTAAGTGGAGTATGAGTGAGGGTCCTGTGAGAACCCACCAGGCATTTCATGCTTTAGCATCTGAGAAGTTCTGGACAGAAACAAAAACTTCATGGTAGAAACTCAGGATGAGGCATTATCAGATTGACTGCACAGAGCTGGCTGAAGCCTAACCAGAACTTCTTACTGAGTTTGGTACATTTGGGCACAAAGATTGGGCAGTTTTCAACAGCACAAAAGATACACTTCTCACATTGAGTTTGAGTCTTCTGATTTTATTTCCGTACATATGTGCTTGCCCACGAAAGTGAGAGTGAGTGAGACAGCAAGAGAGGGACAGATGGAGAAAGGGAAACCCCATACAAGTCTGATCCATGATGCCCTTCCTCTAGTCCTCCTGCCTATTGGATGCTGGGCCCTCTATCCTATGCTTGGCATGCTTCAGGCTGATGGGCCTGGGCATTCCAATCACGTTCAGCACATGGGACCCACATTTTCTCGAGCAGCCTCTTACCTCTACACCACCAAAATGGCCTTTCACAAAATTTTGAGAATGATATTTAAACTGCTGGCAAATTCCTCCAACAAGCATTTCAATTCCTTAATCATGTTTATTTTATTTAGTTCAGTTCATTTCATTTTTTATGATCATTTCTGAACCCTCAGGAACAAAGATAAATTTTATTGAAATTATAAGTGAGAAATATCCAAGAAGTTTCAACACTGTATTTTTTTTTCTTCCTTTGTATGAAGGTTTTCCTCCATTTGCATTATAGTATAAAAATTTTAGCAATATTTGCAAGGATAATTTCTCACATTTACTTATTCTTATAATCTTATAAGCAGTGACCTTTTTGATTGGTATTGGCTTGTAGATCACAAAGTTTGTGTTTGAATCTCTTGCATGACATTCTAAATTCTTCTTATGCAGATAAAAGGAGACTGATGGGAAACAAACATGTACACATTTTGTTGCCATAAATAGACGTCCATATTCAGTTATACAACAGAGACAGTTAAAGAAATGTGGACATATAAGAATGCACAGCAGAAAAAATTTGACTGCTATTTTAAAATATTTTTAAATACTGTGGATAAAATCAACATTGAGGAAAACAAGTACCACAAAATATGATCTTAAATTATAATTTTTTCTTTCCTCTAACCCTAAGCTGTAGGAGGTATTAGTAGCAATCTACCAAGGCAATCTATATCTACTTGTGTGTGTGTATGTATATACACTATATATATATATTATATATGTATATACAAATATGTGTGTATATATGTGCTATATTACATATGTGTATATGTGTATATATACATATATGTGTGTATATACACACACACAAATACACACATATACATATATATTTATGGAATTGAAGAAGTCCATTTTTTGAAACTATCATCAAACTGTTCTTATCTGTACTGGATCTTAGAGAAGTCCTGCTATTTCTGGCCTATAAATCACTTGCTTCCCTAGCTGTTGATGGTAAAGGGTTCTTGCCCACTTTATATTTCATCAGTTATATCAATAGTATTTGTATGGTTAGTGGTCTTAAGCCTGAACTTTCAAAAATGTCTTTTCAATCAATTTATTTTTACAAGAAAACGTATTTCTCTAGGCAATCAATCAAAGAAATAATAGCTAAGTTCACACTTGCCAAAATGATAGTCATGATTGTTGGTACTTACATCTATTTTTAATCATTCAATTTAGGCCTGTAATTGAACTGAAAAAAATGTGAGAATTTATGACTCTAAGTGAATTCAACATTTTTAGAAAAGGACTTAAGTGCAAAGAGATCTCATGGAGCTAACCAAGTAACTGAGAAAACAAGAACAAAAATATACAGTCATACTTACAGATGCTTCTCTTAGGATAAGAGTTTGACTACAAGAAAGCTTCTATTTATTGCCACTACTTTAAGTTTAGAAAGATTTCCTCATGTACATAGTGATATATATGACTTTTATGTACTTTACATAAAACCAAGCCTTACAGGAATATAGCCACAATTTTATTTTCTTTTCAGATAAGCCATCTTACCTTGAATTAAGTTCTCCTCTTAAAATACTCTTGATTTGAACTTTCTTTAGTGCATTTAGACTCATGAGTCTAAAAATTTTGATTATAAATAGAGCTAATAAATTATTAAATAATGTATGCTTTATTACCCTACATAAACAAATACAACTTCTTAACATCCTAGCAGGTCAAAATTTAATGTAAACTTCTCAAGTTCAACAGATTTGTGTGCTGAATCGTAACACACACAAAAAAAGACCTTACTCCAGCTTTAGTCCCAAGTTTTCAAATCTGATACCTTTGAAGTGTCTTGTGCTTTAAGACCTTTGTGTTGATATCTCGGGAAACTATATGTTCAACTTCTGTTCATTGCATAAACTTGCTATTTTCTCACCTCTCGAAGCTAGGAATACAGAGACCTCTATTATGATCTCTCTTGGGAGACAGACAGAAGGAGGAAGTCCACGGGTAGAATTAGAAGACTTCCCTTAGAAATCTCTACATATCGGGACCAGCAGTTAGCGTAATGGCTATGTTGCTGGACTCCCACATAGTCAACCGTGGTTCGAGTCCCGGACGCAGTGGCTTAAACTCACGCTGGGTGCGTGTGCGTGCGTGCCCAAGATCCCGAGAGGAGAATGGAAGAGAAGGGATTGCGGCATGGTCATACCTCCTTGGGGGTGATTTCTCACTTTCTGTCTCTCTGTCTTTCTCTGTCTGTCTGGCGAGCCCACGTGCCCTATAGCAAACACCTCTCCCCCCCAAAAAAAAGGAAAAAAAAAAAAAGAAAGAAATCTCTACACATGTGGAGTTGAACTTTGGTCTGGAAGAGGGAGAACAAACTTTTAGTTAATCCATCATTGTAGCTCTAGGAACTCCTCACCTCATGGGGAGAGATTTAGAAGAGTATCAAATGCAGCCTTTAATGAGGAGACCCCTGTCAAAGAGTCTAACTCACTGGAAGGATGTTGTTATATATACAGGATAATTGTGTTTGTCATTCCACCATAATGTCAACTTATTTAGTCACCATGGTAACATTTGCAATTTTAATTTTTTTTGTCGGGCCATCTTTCATGTGGGATGAGTTTTAGGTGGAATAACATTAGAGTCTATGGCTAAAGAACATGAGTAGACCCAGCCTTATATTACAGAATATTCAATGAAGCAATATTAGATTTTTGATAGGAAATATTTATTTTTAAAAGTAATTATTTTACCATAAGCGTATGTAAGTTCTGAAGTCAGCAAGTAGCATGGTGATTTAAGCACTGGACTCCCACATGACTGACTGTGGTTTGAGTTCCAGACCTGGCAGCTTGAAAATTTAAATGGGTGCAAGTGCGTGTGTACCCAAAATTCCAGGAGGAGATTGGAGGAGATGGGTTTGAAGACCCCCCCCCGAGGGGGTGGGGGCTCATATTCTCACTTTTCCTCTCCAGCCATCCCATGCACGCTATGGCAAAACCTTAAAAAAAAAGAAAGTATATAAATTCTATGAGGCCAAAGAGTTTTGTCTCTTTTATTTCATAAGCGGATAATAAGTTGAACTGTATAAGAGCTGGCATATGGTGCTTGCTACATAAATATTTATTTAATAAAATTCTGAGGTCATAAATGGTGAAAATGTTTTCTTATACAACTTACAGGAAGTAATTACCTGAAATTCATTTAGTTATTTTTAAGATATATTAAGCAGAAAGTACCTTTATAAAGAGAAAGGATGAATATTTCTACGTGAACTCATTGTTGATAATGGATGTTACACATTTTTAATGTGTAATTTATTACTGCTTGAAAATAATATTTTCTAGTTTACCAAGTATTTTCATGTTTGGACAATATGTGCTTTTTAAGATACTTTGATTTTTTTTTTCTTCTGAATAACCTAATGCTGAAAGCCACAGCTAATAGAAAAAGATCAGAGAAAATTTTATTTCTCTCAAACCACTCCTGGAAACAACTAAGGGATCTATTACATCCAAATGGTGATGAAAGACATAGAAAAACAATTGTGAAAGTAAAATATGGTAAGGGAAAAAATTTAAAAATTCTATTTCATTTCTTATGTACAAAATCTGGCATATATTTAAAAGTTATTAGTTAACTTGTAAAGAAGTAAATGTGACTATTAAAATTACTGTCATTACTATATTAAAGAAGATAAGAGAAAAGATCAAAGATGGGTGAAAAGATAAAAATTTCAACAGATACTTCAAAGCTATAACATTGTTGATATTTAAAACTTACTGGATGACTTTGGTAACAAACAATAATCGTACACATAAATCTTGAACTAACTTAAAGAAAAAGGACTGAAAGATATTCAGATTTAAGAATAGAAACAATATAAAAGACATATAATAGGATGTAAAAGAAAGTCCTATAACATTAACAGAATATGTAGGAAATTCAAGATTGTATTTTTATATTCGAAATTTTATTTAAAATATTTGAGCAATTGCAAATTTAACTTTTATCTGAAAATTAGGAAAATAAGTAAACTTCCTTACATTCAAAGAGCATATTTTTTTAGAAGTTTTTGCCATAGGGCAGATGCATGAACTAGAAAGACAGAGACAGTGAGAAAGAAGATGAAAAATTTCCCTCCTGGGAGGATGGCCACACCGCAATCCCTTCTCTTCCATTTGCCTTCTGGGATCTTGGACAATGCATGCACAGGTGCCCAGCATGAGTTTGAAGCCACCAGGTCTAGCACTTGAACTGCGGTCTGCCAGGTGGGAGTCCAGCAACATAACTGCTATACTATCTGCTGGCCCTGATAAAGCATCTATTAAAAACATTTCAGTTTTATCAAACATATTACTGACATTTTAAATACTCTTCTCCTGAGGACAGGAGTAACAGCAAGAGGTCCGCTGTCTCTTCTTTCAAGTTAACAGTGTAATAGAAGTTTTAGCCAGTGAAATAAGGCAGAAAAATTACAATGAAGACAGAGCAAAAGGAACAATTAAAAATGACAACATTCAGTGATGACATCATTGTCCAACTATAAAGTCCATCTGCAAAATACGAAAGATAAACATATGAATTTAGCAAGGTTACTCTTTATAAAACCTATATGTAAAACTCAATTATATTTCTATACATTAAAGCAAAAAGTAATTGGAATATGAAATCTTAAAGGTATTCTTTACTATAGCACCCAACAACATTCATTATCAACAATTCATACTCATTAAAGTGATATAAAACCTCTTCACTGAAAAGTATAAAACATCACTGAAGAAAATTAAAGAAGACATAAATAAATGAAAGGGTATACCACACTCATACTTCACAAGACCCAATGCTATTAAGATGTCAAGCCATGCCAAATTGTTCTATAGATTTAAGGAAATTCTAATCAAAATCTCAGCAGGAATTTTGGTTGAAATTAACAATCTCTTCTTAGAATTTGTATGAAAGTGAAAGGCAATCTTGAAGAAGGTTGCAAAGGCAATCTTGAGAAAAGAAAACTGAAGAATTTACACTACATAGAGATTCATTTTAAAAAGATATTGTGTATAAATATTATGTATTGGTGTAAGGATATAAATCACATTTATAGATCAATAAAATATATTCTCAGAAAGCTTGAGCACTCCCTTCTCTCATAATATCAATCCATGATTTACAAATGCATCACTACTTTTGAGGAGAGAAGAATAATTCTCAACAAGTGGTGCTATACAACTAGGCATGCATTGCCAAGCAGTATATCAGGATAATAATTTGAGTGGCCAGCAGGTGACATGGTGGTTAAGGACACTGGACTCCTACATGGCTGATTGCGGGTTGAGTCCTAGACCTGGAGGCTTGCTTTTTCACTTTCTCTCTCTCTCTCTGTATTCCTCAAAGCAATTAAAATAAATAAATAAAGTTAAACAAAATTATTCTTTTTTAAAATAAAATAATTTTAATAATAATAATAATTTGAGAAAATGAGTAAATCCAACTGTAGAATATTAGGTAAAAATTTTTTTATAACGAAAGAACATTTTTATGTACTTGGGTGAGCAGATATTTTTTAAACAGAACACACTATGCAGCAAACCATTTTATAAAAGATGATAAATTGACTTTAATGAATCTTAAACTTTAAGCTTATTAAAGGATAATCTGGAAAAAAGTAATCTCAGTTTAGGAATAAATATTGGTTATGCATAGATTAAACAAGGAACTCATATGTAATACAAAGAATTCTATAAAACTAATAAGTAGACAACACAATAGCATTATGAACAAAATACTTGGATAGGCACTTTGCAGTAGAACACAAAAAATATCAATGAATGTAAATTGGTCACAAGGAAATTTCAAATTAAATCATAACGTGCTTTCACTACACACCCATTGGAATACTTAAAATTAATTTTATGACACAAACTTTTCTAACGAGAAAATGAACAACTGGAAATTCTTGCACTTCTAGTGAGAATGTAAATTGGTATAATTACTCTGGAAAACTGTCTGGCAATATCTACTGGTCTATGTTTGTATCCATTCTATGAGCCAGAAATTGAATTCTTAGATATATATGTATAAAAATGAAAACAGATGTTCATGAAATACTTATAAACTGATATTTGTAGAAACATTATTTATAAACACCTGAAAGTGGAAAAAGTCCAAATGACCTTCTAAACTAGACCAGACCAATAAACAGTGATGTAGGCACCCAGGAGAACATAGCACGGCAAAAAGAAAGGAGAGATGCATTTGGCAGCACAGCAATTTCATGGTTGCCTTGGTAAATAAAAGGTTCCAGAGACAGAACAGTCCATTCTATATAACTGTATTAATTTGAAATGTCCAAAGGTGACAGATTTTATCTAAAACTATGAAGTTATAAGAATAGTTTCATTTAGAAAGCCCAAGAGTCCTTTATATGTTAGTTATATTCTATAATGATGAGAATATTACGATTATGTTAGGGATATTTATTATGTATAAAATTATATTTCACATTTTTTTCAAAAATAATATTGAAAATTGTTTTTAAGACTAGTGACTTTTTTCAAGATTATTAATTATCATGTAAATTATGTTGTTGCATACCTAAGATTCTTTTCTTTTTCATCTTTGTAAAAAAGACTTTGAGAGAAGATTTTGAATTCTTTAATGATATCCAAGGAAAACATACCTTAGGATCTAGTAGCTAACAACACTGTTAAAACAAACATCACATCTAGTTGCAACGATTTCAGCAATTCATTTAAATGGTAGAACTATTGGGACCAGCAGATGGCATAATGGTTATGTTGCTAAACACTGACATAGTAGATTGTGGTTTGAGTCCCAGACCTGGCAGCTTAAAACTCAAGCTGGGCCCATGTGCATGCATGCCCAAAGTCCTGAAAGGAGAATGGAAGAGAAAGAACTGCAGCATGGCCATCTCTGCTGGGGGGATAATTTATTGCTTTCTGTCTCTGTCTTTCCAGTGAGTGCATGAACCCTACAGCAAAATTTCTCTTAAAAAAAAAAAAAAAATCGCTAGAACTACTTCCTTTTAAATCCAATGGGAAAAAATTAATGGTGGTCTCAAATATATGCCCAAACAACTGTTCTTGAGATAAAGATACATTCATTTGGGTCACTTAAATAATGTCAAAAATAATCTCATTATCTGAAATGTAAATTTTGAAAAGATTAAAGACTTTAAAAACAACAAAGTTAATGAAAATGAAATAAAAATAATAAACCAGAAACTTTTAAGAACAATGCAAATTTGATAGTAACTTGTAACCTTTCAATAAAAATTTGGAAGAAAGAAACACATCACTGTTCTTATGCTTACTCCTTAAAAACTGTTTCTATATTATAGAAAGTTGCTCTACGAGACACAAAGATAAAAATGGTTGCAATGAAACTGAAGCAATCACCTTTTAAAAAAATAGGTTCTACCTTGATATTACATGAATTTAAACCAAGTTCACGCTAAAAAAAAAAAAAAAAAAAAAAAAAAAAAAAAAAACCACAAGGGAGTCTCAAGATAAATTATAGGTAATTGAAAAAGTAGACTGAATTTTCAACATTTTCCCCAGAGGAGTTATTCTAATCAAAGGGTAAAGAAACAGCATTTTTCTAGAGGCACCAAGTATTTCTATGCGCACTGGTTTGATCCAAAAGTTCTTCCAAATTGGAGACCTTTCTGGTTGGATATACCATTATCTAAAGAGAAAAAGGATCAGGCCAAAATACAGTAATATCCAGCATACTGTTAATAGGCTCTTTTTAGTACCAGGCGTTCTATAAACTAGATACATGTCATGTTTAATTGTAGAATTTATATCATACAGTCAAATGTGCCTGTGTACACACATATACACATACCCCCTCCAGACATTTTTCTATTTTTTCATTTGTTAGATGAGAACTTATTCACTCATTCAAATGATATTTATTGAGTACATATTATAAGTCAAGTATTACTATTGGCCCTGAAGATACAGCAGTGAACACAAGACAAAATATCTTTTCAATACTGTGCCTTAACCTAAGAAAACTCTGTGAGAGGAAATGCAGAAAGTTAAATATCTAAATTTTCATACTTAATTAATATACAAGATCTCATCTTTCATCCTGTGGATTTGTTTCCACACTCCACAACTAATCTTAAATCTGTATACTTAAGAAAATCACCACCTCACGAGGGATGGCCACGCTGCAATCCCTTCTCCTCCATTCTCCTCTCAGGATTTTGGGCATGCAGGTACATACATCCCATCCTGTGTGAGTAGCAAGCCACCAGGTCTGGAACTAGAACTGTGGTTGACCATGTAGGAGTCCATTGCCTTAACCACAATATCATCTGCTGGCCATGGTCATTATTTTTTAAAATTTTCTATAGGGCATGAGCATTCATGAGAGAGAGAGAGACAGAAAAAGTGAGAGATAGAAAGACAGAGAGAAATTGAGAAACCAAGCTGCCAGGTCGTGGACTTCAACAATGGTTGGCCATGTGGGAGTCCAGCACCTTAACTCCAATGCCACCTGCTGGCCCTAATATCTGGCTTCTTAACACAATTTCTTCACAATCGTTTTGGTTGTCAACCATACCTAAGTAAATATGATGTATGATGATTATTTTAGAATAAATATTAAAACTATTACAATTGAGCCCAACTGCCAATTTTCAATTTAATATCTGTTATTAGGAAATAATGTACTTCTCTCTGCATTTATTTAGTCTTAGTTTAATATGCAAATTGTATTTTGGTAAAATTATAATAATGTTTATTTTGAAAACTAACTACTAGAGTAAAAATAATCGGTATTAGACACACTGTTAAGAGAGACGGCAATGAATATTTGGAAGGAGAAATGTTTTTGGAATCAAAAATCCCAAACTTAAATTCCAATCCCATCACTTATTACCTGCTATTTATTTACATATTCAAGCTACTAATTTTTGAAATTTGTTTTTTTTCACCTTTAAAGAGTAATTATAATTCTTCATGAAGAAAATAGAGGCAGAGCAAAAGGAGAAGTATAGTTACCTATGAAAGGAATTAATAAAATTTATGAAAATTCAGAGGTGATAAAATAACCCATGTTGGCTGTGTATTTGAATTATAGACAACTCACTGAGTAAACCTAACAACTATACAAAAAACACTGATCTGAATAGACTGTTTCTCTCTTCAGCATGATCTCTTTAACTGCATTCCCAGGGAGGAAATCTCATTAGGTGAAAAATACTGCATTCCAAATGCTCTGATGGTAATGTTGTGGGGAATCATTTTGAGTTTATTACAAATAACCCTAAAATTTACATCATGTTTTGATATTTCTCTCATTAAATGTATTACTTAATGGAATGATAAACACAAATTAGTACCCAAAGTCCTCATATTTCTAATCAAAGGAATAAAGATTTAATTCATTCCTACCAAAACTTATGATCTTAGTGTGATGAAAAGTGTAAAACAAATTATACAGGAACTGGAGAAAGTAATTGGTTATTTTACAACATTCTGAAGTTCAATTTTATATAAACTATTTTTTCTAATTGTTCAGTCACTTAGGTTTGAAAAACAAAAAAGATCTAAAAGTTGAATTACTTTGGGATCCTTAATTGTTAAAATATATTTGATTATCTTCTATGTTCTAAGCACTATGATGTGTTATGGGTGTATTAGGATGAAACAGAGGGTGCTTTGATATGGGCTGAGAGTACATTTATGTGGGACAGATAGGAACCATTACGTGCCAAAGAAAGGATTAAGGAAGACAGCCCTCAAGAAAGACCCCTATGTTTCTGCCTCCTGGTATTTGTTGCATAGGTCGCTTTCACATTATATCAGAGCTTGTCCTCTACTTCATCAATAGCTGTATTAAAGTGACTGTATGCCACTTCTGAGATTAGGTTATAAAAGACACTGCAGGTTCTGTCTTGTTCACTCTCACTCTTGGATCTTTCTCATTAGGAGAAGGCACTGCCATGCTATGAGCAAACCCATGTGATAGGGAACTACCAGGGGTCATGCTTTCAAATGACTGAGACTCCAGCCAACAATTTTACTGCAACCTGATGAGAGACCCTGAGCCAGAACCATTGAACTAAACTTGTTTCAGAATTTCTGAGTCTCTTGGAACCAGCAGATGGTGTAGCAGTTAGGGCTCTGGACTCCCACATAATCGACGATGGTTCAAGTGAATTAAATTTCAAAGTCAGACCTGATGTTTTGAAATTCATGCCAAGCCCATGTGTGTTTATGCCCAAAATTCTGAAATGAGAATAGGGGAGAAGAAATTGGGGCTTGGCCAACCCCTCTGGAGGGGAGGTGATTTCTTGCTTTCTCTCCGTCTCTCCAGGAGAATGTATGGCACCATAGCAAAAACCTCTTTAAGAAAAAAAGAATTTCTGAATCTCAGAAGCTGTGTAAAATATTAAATGTCTGTTGATCTAACTTGTTAATTTCATCTTGCTATGCAGCAATGGATAACTAATTAAATGCACATTCAGAAGCAAACAAAACAGCTCTCTTTACTCACAATACAGTATAATAAATAACTGGTGCAATAGTATAATTCTTACACATTAGGATGTTTTGATACTCCTGTGTGTATAGAGCCTATGTTCTGGAAATTTTTTCACTCTAGTTTTAGCTAAGTTACAAAACTCATTTATCGTGAGGTCATTTGCCTACGGCTAATTCCTTGTAAACTTTATATTTAGATAAGAAATTAGTGTCTTGCAATGCTCCATGAAAAATGATGAAGGCCCAGTGTTTAAGGCATCATTTCTCAGTCAGAATCCTTCAACTCCAGTACCTAATGACACCAGTAAAGATCTTTTGCTTTGCCAACAATACAGTCTAAAGTGATCCATCCCATCACTGACTTGACACATTATAAAATGGAATCAAGTGCCCTGACCCTGACTAGAACAGGGCAGGGCAATTGTTCCTTATAACTCAGCTGCAGGATAAAAGCAAAGTCAAAGATGTGAGAAAAATCATCTTTAAGAGAAAAAAAAAAAAGCTTGATAGATGTCATGTGAAACATTCCCATAGCATACAAATTAAATGAAACAAGTCAAATTTTCAGCATCCAGAATGGAGAAATTTTGATAAATTTAAGGACACTTTGATAGCATTTCCATAAGTTTGGTAGCATTTCCATAAGTGTAATGCCTTAGTAGTGAGTATAACATGTCTTCGGATAAAACTTTTCTAAACCTGTCCCTTCTCCTCCAAGAAGCAAACAAAAAAAATTAAATATGAAATCTTAAATAACAGAATTAATCCACCAGAGACTTTTCTGTCTTAAAAGATAAAGATCAACACTCCTGAAAGATACCACGGGAAAGGGTGTAAACTGTGAAGTTATAATGCTCAGCCTCCAATAAAAAATTAATACATATATGAGAAAGTGAGAAAGTAGTTGATGCAAGTAGAAACATAAATTAAAATGATGGTAAAATCAGAAGACAAAATTAGCTTTTAAATATAAAAACTATTTAAAATATTATTAATGCTCAGAGATTTAAAGGTAAATGTGAACATAATAAAGACAGGTAAGAAAGCTATAAAATAAGGAACTAATTGCTATGCTTGAAGACAAATATATAAATGTGTGTGTGTGTGTGTGTGTGTTTATGTAATATTAGAGAATGACATTCTCTCTGTTAGATTAATGGTATATAAAAACAGAGAAAATATCAAATAAACTAGAAATAATAATATAATAAAAATAAAACACAGAAATATAAAAGACTGAAATAAAGAATGAAGACAGAATGATTTATGCAAATAAATTAAAATGTGTACAATTGGAGTAAAAAAGAGAAGGTGGCATAAAATTTTTAAAAATTATTGAATAGGCAACCATCTCCAAATATATAATAAAATAATAAACTTACAATTCAAGATACCAAGAAAACCCACTAGCATGATAAAATCAAAGAATATTACAAACAGGCATATAAAAATAAAATTGGTAAAAATTAACATTTTTAAAAGATGAGTAAAAGTGCCAAATGTAAAAAGCATATTATTTACAGAAAAATAAAGATAAAATGAAAAAGATTTATCAGAATATAATTAGTATAGAAAACAAATATAACAATATGGAAAATGCTGAAGAGAGAAGAAAAGCAATATAAAATTTTAAAATTAATAAAATACTTTCCCCAAATTAAATCTTTTTGCACGACAAATGCTAAGTGGATTAATTATCAGTAGATTTGCACTAAAAGATGTTATAGTAACCCAGGAATTACAAAAGTTTCTTCAATGCACAAAAATGAATGAATTCTAGGAATAATAATTGGTCAATATGTGTGTATTTATATTGAATATTTTTCTCACTAAAAATTATTTGAAGCAAATATATTTTAAATGCATTGTGTGATTTGTGATAGCTGTACAAGTAAAATGCAGACTGTAGCAAAAGTTTTGGAGAGCCAATGGGGAAAAGATATTACGTTTTTTTCTTTTCTTTTTTTTAATATTTTTAGAGAAAATTTTGCTGTAGGGTGCGTGTACTCGCCAGAGAGACAGAAAGAAGAAATCACCCCCCACCCAGGGGGAATGGCCACACCGCAATTCCCTTCTCCTTTATTCTCCTCTTGGGATTTTTGGCATGCACGCACATGTGCCCAGTGTGAGTTTTCAGCTGCTGGGTCCAGCACTAAAACCGTAGTCAACTGTGTGGGAGTTCCGCAAAGTAACCATTATGTCAACTACTGATCTCCAAAGCTTACATTTTTTAAATTTAATTTTATTTATTAAGTTTACTATAGGGCATGTGTGTTCACCAGAGACAGAGAGAGACAGAGAGAGAAAGTGAGAAAGCAAGCTATTAGGTCCAGTACTTGAACTGGGATCAGCCATATGGGAGTCCAACATTTTAATCACCCCACCACAGGCTGGAGCCAAGATCTGATATTTTTATTTTGTTATGCTTGGTTCTTTTTTTTGTATGTGTGTTTTTATTTAGAGAGATATTTGCTCTAGGATATGTGTGTTCGCCAGAGAGACAGAGAGAAACTGAGAGACAGAAAGTGAGAAATCACCCTCTGGAGGAATGGCCATGCCAGAATCCCTTCTTCATTCTTCTCTCAGGATTTTGGGCACGTATGCACACATACCCAGTGTGAGTTTTAAGCCTTTGGGTCTAGGACTCAAACTGCAGTTGATTACCTGAGAGTCCAGCAAATTAACCAATATGCCATCTGCTGGTTCCAATCTTACATTTTTTAAAAATAATCATTTTAATTAATTTTATTTATCATTATTGTTTTTTAAAAATCTTTATCAGAAAAATACAGATAGAGAGAATGTAAGTGAGAAAGCAAGCTGCCAGATCTGGGCCTTAAGCCATGGTTGGCTATGTGAGAGTGCAGTATCTTTTTTTTTTTTTTTTTTTTTTTTTTTCTTTTTTTGGAGAGGTTTTTCGCTATAGGGCGCGTGCGCTCGCCAGACAGACAGAGAGAGACATAGAGACAGAAAGCGAGAAATCACCCCCCAGGGGGGATGGTCATGCCGCAATCCCTTCTCCTCCATTCTCCTCTCGGGATCTTGGGCACGCACGCACACGCGCCCGGCGTGAGTTGTAAGCCACCGGGTCCGAGACGCGAACCGCGGTCGACTACATGGGAGTCCAGCGACATAGCCATTACGCTAACTGCTGGTTCCCGAGAGTGCAGTATCTTGACAACCATGCCACCTGCTGGCCCCAAGATCTTAGATTTTTAAATGAAATGGTAATAATATTGTTTGAAGGTAGATTGTTGCAAATTAAAAAATCATATTATAAATTACAGCTGCCAAATTTAAGTCACAAAATAATAAAACACATGCACAGACTTTACTAATTAAGTAAATTATATTCATATGTAACATTTTACTATAAAAAATTCCATACCTTGATGAGTTACCATTGAATTATATCAAATTTTTATGAATGTATAATACCATCTGTACATAAATTTTCAAATAACATAAGAAAGTATATATGTCTACTCATTTTAAGCTATTATTATGTTAATACCAAAAATAAAAATATTATAAAAAAAAATTATAGATGGATATTGCATATAAACATTAATCAAATTCTTGAGAACATTATTGAATTGAAATCAGTAATACCGAACACAATAGCACATTAGTAAGTAGGTTTATGATAAGAATGCAAGGTTGGTTTAACATTTAAAAAATCAATTGATTAAATTCGTTATGTGTCTCTTTTTTTAATTGCCACAGGATGTGTATGCTTACCAGAGAAGGAGAGATACAGAGACAGAAACAGAGATAAAGGGAAAAAGTAACCTGCAATGAGGTACGATCACACCACAATCACATACATTGCACACCTGATATATGTCCCAAGCTGCTGGGGCAGGACTTGAACAACAATCAACCATAAGAAATCTGACTCTCTTAATTCACTATTATTAACAGGATAGAATAAAAATGCATTATTCTCAGCAGATAAAAATTTAACAAAGCTCAGCATAAACCTCATGATAAAAATTCTCAGCAGGTTTTTAATAGAAATTGTATTCTGTACCCTATAGAAGCATTTATGATAAACTTACTAAAAAATCATAATTCATAGTAAAATACTCAATGTCTTCTGCCTATGATTTAGTATAGTCAATTCAGTTCTACATTGCAATGGACATCTTACCTTATGCCATAATGTAGTTAAAAGAAATAAAATAATACATATTGGAAAAAAGAAATGAGACACTCCTTATCCTCACAAAGCATAGTCACAACTATAAAAACCCTACATAATTTATGGAAAAAAGCTATTAGAACTAGTTAGTTAAATTAATAAGATTGTCTGCTACCAATAGAAGAAAAAAATCAATGTATTTCTTATATACTAGCAATAAATTATTTTAAGTTGAAATTAAATTATACCATTTCAAATAGCATCCAAAATACTGACAAATTCAACAAAATACACACATAATTTGTATACTTATAAGTATAAAACATTGCTGAAAGCACTTAAAGAAATCTAAATAGAGTGATATGTTTATTCATGAGAAGACATTGTCAAGATGTCAACTGTTAGCTTTCTAAAAATTGCATCTGTAAATTTATTGCAATCCCAATCAACATCTCAGCAGGCATATTTGTACAACATGCCAAGCTCATCCGAAAATTTATATTGAGATGTAAATGAGTTAAAATATCAAAAATGATTTTTAAAACAAAGAAAAATATAAAAATATTATCACTATATTCAAAATTTTTCTTAGATCTTTGGTGTTGATGGCCAAGCTACATTGGCATAAAGATAAACATAGCTCAATGAAATAGAGAATTCAGAAACAGACAACATATAAAGTTAAGATAATTTGTATCCTGTATACTAAGGTTATTTAGTGAGAAAATTATTATCTAGAACAACTTAATATCCACAAAATAAATAATTAGTCTCAATCCTAATCTCATATCATTTATAAAATTAGTTCAACAGAATCATAGGCTTACAAATGAAAGAACAAAATTAAAATTTCTAGAGGATAAAAGAGGATTAATCGTCATAATTCTAGGATAGGTAAAAAGGTCTCAGACAGAACTCGAAAATCACAAACCACAAAATAAGAATTGGTAAATTCAAACTCCTCAAAATTTAAAATCATATGAAAAGATTAAAGTTAAGAAAATGTGAAAGTAATCCACAGACTGAGAAAATAATATTTTATATTTGTTAGAGAACATGTATCCAGAGTATATAAGAATTTTGTACAAAATAATAATAAAAAAGAAACACATCAAAATTGGAAAAATACTCGGGTCAACCCTTGATGCCACCTAGTTAAGACACTGGTCCCCCACTTGGCCATCAATGGTTCAAGCCCTGGTGGCTTGCTTTCTCACTTTCTCTCCTTGTCTCTCTCTCTCTCTGTCTCTTTCTGGTGAGCATAATGCCCTATAGCAAATTTTAAAAATAATAATAATAAATAAAATTATATAAATAATTTTTTAAAAATGAGAAGAATACTTAAATGGACATTTATCAAAAGTAGTTAAATAAGTGCCTAAAAGCACACATGCACAAACACACACACACACACACACACACACACACACACACACACATGACATAATCAGGGAAATGCAAGTTAAGGCCATAGTGAATCACTGGAGGAGTGAATTTAAAAAATGACCATACCAAGTTTCTGAGAGGATATGAAGCATCCACAGCTCTTAACCCTTTGTTTAAGTACATATAATGTTACTGTCAACCAGGTAGTTTATCTCTTTCTTGAAAAGTTAAACATCTGTTTATCAAATAATCTACCTATTTCATCCTTGGGTATGTATTCATGAGTAATCAAAATGCATGTCCTCACAAAACTGTACACACAAAACTGCATAGCAACTTTATTGCTAAAAGCCAAAATTCAGGCCAGACCCAAAAGTCCATCACCATGTCAAAAGATAAAGTAAAGGTGGTATATGGGATCACATGTATTTTATGTGGTGTGATCCCATACAGTGAGATCCATAGTAAAAAGAACAAACCAATATGTACAACAACATAGATGAATGATAAAAAAAAAAAAAGAGAGAGAGAGAGAATACAAGGAATTGAACTCAAAAAAGTACACATTTTATGATTCTATTTTCAAGAATTTAGAAAAGTCAAATTAAATCTATAGTATATAAAGCAGATTTAATTGCTAAAGAGACCATTCTGCCCCTAACTTGTCCAGGAACAATTGGAAAGCAAAACCACTCACCCTTTACTCATCAACAGGGACCTCTGTCCAGCAGGCTGTGGGGGAGGAATGTCTGCTATGGCCTCAAAGACCACCTCCAAGTTCCTGCAGTCCTAGACATAGACGGTAAAAACTGCTGCCTCACATAAACTGATGCGGTTCTGCTCCTCTCCCATCCAGGAGTGACAGGGAAACAAAGGCTGCTAATCCTTAGCTCATCAGCAGGGACCTCCCCCCCCCCACCCCATGCAGCCTGCACCGAGGAAAGAGAGGTTTCTATGGCTTATAAGGACAACAACCTAGTTCCTACAGTTCCTAGACAGAAGATCAACCTCCAGTCACATTGGGAGCAGAGAGGGTTGGATAAACAGTAAACAAACAAATGAAGACAGTGAGGTTGTGGAGGCATTTTATCTCCACAACCTCCCTTGCAACAAAAGGAGAGAAACTCCCCTCTGAAAGCTAAACCCCAAGTTCCCACTGTGGATTCCACACTACCAGACATAGAAGAGGACGGAAAATAGCACACAGCTAACTCATACCATAGGAAAGCACACAAGTACACAGCTGCAGAAATATACTCCAAAGAAGTAGGAAGAAGTGAGAATATCACCAGATGATCAAAATTCAAAGCAGAGTCCCAAGTAATAGAAAATAAATAAATAAATAAACAGGAAATACCTCTTCCCCCCACCCTCACAAGGGACATAATAATTCCAAACCAACCATAAAACAAAAGATCAAAGAAATGTCTTGAAAAAAAAATCAGAATATTCATTGTAATGAAAACAGTGAGATGCAAAAAAAGCAGACAACCAATTCCAGAAGACGAGAAAAACTTGAGAGAAGAACTACATAAAGAGTTCCACACTGAAAAAGAAACAGAATGTCCAGAGATAAAGAATACAGTACAAGAAATCAAAACCTCCTTCAAAGTATCAATAGTAGACTAGCCTAGGCAGAAAAAGAATCTCTGACCTTGCAAACAAAACCTCTGATTTAGTTCAAGTGACTGAAAAGAATAGAGGAATAATAATTAAAAATCAGGACAACATACAGGAAATTCTAGACATATTAAATGGCTAAATATCCACATAATAGGTATTCCGGAAGGCAAAGAGACAGATAAAGGCACTGAAAATCTCTTTCATGATATATTAGCTGAAAAATTTCCAAATTTACAGAGACATACAGGCTCCAAATTCAGGAAATAAAGAGGACATCAAATAGATATAACATAAGATCTTTCCCAAGGCATATCATAATCAAATTGGTAAAAATCAAAGTCAATATTCTGAAAATGGCAAGAAAGAAATGCCAAGTTACATATAAAGTTTACCACATTAGACTGATATTCAACATCTCAACTGAAACGATGCAGGCAAGGAAAGAATAGGAAGAAATATTTAAAATTCTGAAAGAGAAATAAAAGCATTCCCAGATAAACAAAAGCCAAAAGAATTTACCAAAACAAACCAGCTCTTCAGGAAATATTTCAGGAAACACTACACCAGTAAAACTAATAAAGAGAACATAAAGCAATTAGTACTGAAAGGATAGGAATAAATTCACATATATTGATAATAGCATTGATTGACAAGGTTAAATTTTCCAATTAAAATGCTAAAAATTAAAATTTATTTTATACACAAGCAGGTTTAAGTACAAATTCACCAATAATTTGATAGTTGTTGCCACAGGTTTTAAGTTGAATTTATAATTTATTATTATAACCATTAGTCATTGTTTAAAACTAGATAACCATGTCTTTTCTTCTAAACCTTTCTTTCCAATTTTGTTTTGGTTTTGAATTTTTAAGGACTCAATTATTTATGCACAGTACACTCTTAGAAGAACTGACAGTGAATGAGTCAAAGTTTTCTTTTGGTATTTCTTCCTAATGAGCTATTGTGACATAGTTTTATTTGTCTCTAACTGGACCAATGATTGATACCACAAATCTTTTCAGATTATTAGCTCTTTTTTCCCACAATCCTCTATATGGAAATGATAAGTTCTTCTATTATTGGCTATGTTAATATTATGTTTGTTTTCAAAATCCATCCTGACTAACTTACAAAAGTCCTTGTTGTCTGATTTTTAACCACTTTGGTATTTTTAGAACTGTATTTCACAGTAAAGTACCTCATTGACAATTCATTATATACTTCTAATATAACCAATAGAGTGTATTTCAAATATTCACAACATACTGTAATGTTAAATGTTGAAGATGGTGAATATGTTTATATCCTTGACTTGTTACTGCACATCATATACATACTTTTAAAAACCGTAATGTATCCTACAGAGATTATAATGATTATTTGCAAATCATTACAATAAATATTTCTTAAAATCTACAAAAAAAAGGAAGAAAGAAAGAAACAGTGCTGAAGGAGAAAACTCAACTGGTAAAAAAATTATTGCAATATTGTTTTTCTTGGTCATGATGATAGGTACGTTTTGCATTTTCTTATATGTGCAAAGTATATCTCAAGAAAGTTTATTAAAATATGCAATGAGGACATGGGATCAGAGGTTACTCTGCCATTTGTCCTTGTTCTAAGCTACATATTCAGTCTATTTTCATGAGAAGTAAACCACAGAACAAAAAAAAAGTGATATGATAGAAAAAATATTAATTTTCTTGTTTATAATGGTTAAATATACTACCAACAACATCTCTTAAGAACTTACTACTTTATTTTTCATCTCTGAAATGTTCAATTTATGTTCCAGTTATTCTGAGATAACAAATCAGAGAGCAATGCATTCTATTTTAGTTTCTCTTAAGCAATATTATTGTTAAACACACTTCTTTTATCTACTTAGAAAGATGATGAGTCACTTACATCAGAAAAAAATAGAATTTTTTTTCAGGGATTTTTCTTTTATAGGCTTAGTTGTTCTGGATATTTTGCAAAATAATTTGCTTTATTTAGAATTAAACTATGATGTAAAATGTGCAATAGAAGGTAATATTTATTGATATTATGCATTCTAATATTATTAACATTATTTACACAGATTTAATATCCTTTTTACCTTATATCTCTTTAGCATAATTCCATTATTCAGTAAGAAATGCATAATGTTTTTATTGTTCCTCATGAGTTAATTTATTCCTTACAGTTCTATACTACTGATGTCAAAAAAAGTAAATCCGAGGCTGGCCTTGTGGACTGGTTGTTTAGACAGCTAGATTCCACTTGGCCAACCTTGGAATTCTTGTCCCAAACCCAGCAGCTGCAGAAACACCTCAGGTGCATGTATACACTTGCCCAAAGTCCCAAAAGGAAAGAAAAATGAAGGAGATTGTGGCATGACCACTCTTCATCTGGGGTGTATACTTCCTCTCCCTATATCCTCTGTCTCTCTCTCTCTCTCTCTGGCAAGTACATGTAACTTCTAGAAAAAAAAAAAAATTAAAACTGCAGCTTTTCAATTTATGTACTTAATAAAATTTAAAAATAATATCCAAAACTTTTCTGAAAAAATTCACAAAATTTTAGTAAAGATTTTCATTACAGAAAAATATTGTTTCCAAACTAGTTCCACTAGTTTAAGTAATAATAATTGTTAAAAAGCATTAAGAAGTTAAAATAATATTTTTAAATCTTTATGTCAGTTTAAGAGAATATTGATTGACTTTCTGTTACTAAAGATAAAAAGATTTTTACTTTTTAATTTTCTCTTATCTTTCCTCCAGGTCATGTATTCTTGTATTAAACAGAAAATACTCTGATTTGTGCATTAAGCACTGACCATTCTCGCCTCTTACATTGAAGCACTCTTCACAATGAATTAACCTTCTCCAATGAGAGGAGAAAATGTAGCTTCCAAATCAAATTACAACGAATCCTAATTGTCATAACACATCAGTAATTTTGCATATGAATATCTAATTATTTGTTAGTCTCATGGTCTCAGGATATTCTTTTGATGTTTCAATTGATTTCTTTTTTTTTTTCTTCTTGCATACAGAAACTGAAATTTTCCCTCTCATATGTAGATTAAACAATTTTAGAATGAGTAAATAACTCAATTTTCTTCTTGCATACAGAAACTGAAATTTTCCCTCTCATATGTAGATTAAACAATTTTAGAATGAGTAAATAACTCAATCATCATTAGACAATGATTATTTAAGAATTTCAGTCTATAATGGTATATAAAATTAAGTGTGGGGGCTGGCAGGTGGTGTGGTAGTTAAGCGTGCTGGACTCCCAAATGGCAGACCATGGTTCAAGTCCTAGAACTGGTGGCTTGCTTTCTCACTTTCCCTCTCTCTTTCTCACTCTGTCCTGGTGGTCAAATTAAAATAAGTAAATAAATAAATAAAGTTAAATTTAAAAATAATAATTCTGAAAACAAACAAACAAAAAACTAAGGCTGTTGCTCACTGTCAACAAAAGGAGAGGCAGAGGCTGAAAAACTAAGTTTATTTCTGCAACTGGTTTTAGAGAGACCGGCAGCAAGCACCACCAAACTATCTCAAAAAGCTCAGCATATACTCAGTATTTATAGATACAAGATACAAGCATGTGGAAATTATTCCTCATTACAATCAAAGTCTATTGCTTTCCTTTGAGCTATTATCTTGATTTCTATTTTTCTTACAATACCATTCCTGGTTTCTCATCTAACCATCCGTCGAGCAGACCTAGCATGACTCAGCACTTAGTCAGGTTCTTCTGTTTAAAAGTCTTTCTTAATTTCAAAATGTCTGCAGTTCTAAACCTCAAGCTTTTCTGCTTCATATATACGAATATTCTGCACTTATCTGTATTAAATAAGGATAATTAGCTCTATAAAAAAATTGCCAGATTTCTTTCAGAAGCTAACTGCCTTTGGGCATTTATTGACTCATGAAATATGGCAAGTTTACATCTACAACTTAATAATTACAAATAATTACAAACAGCATACTACGGTATACAAAGTATTTCTTTGTACACACACACATCCAGTGTCTTTCATAATGACAACATAAGGTTGGTTTTATTTCAATTCTCATTTTATATATGAGAAAAATGACACTTAAAAAAGTTAAACAAAATAGTAGTAGGTAGTTAATTCATCAAATATAAATCTGAATGCAAATCTCTTCACAACTTAAAATCCTCATTCTTATATAAACTGTCATTGTTCATATTTGAATGGATAACTGACTAAATTTTTTCAGCCTATTTTTTTTTTTTTAATTTGAGGGCTGATTTCAATCTAGAAACTAAGTTTTTTTTAATTAAACAGGGGCCAGCAGGTGGCATGGTGGTTGAGATACTGGACTCTCATATGGCCAACCACTGTTTGAGTCCCAGACCTGAAGGCCTACTTTCTCACTTTCTCTCTATCTCTCCCCCCATCTCTTTCTGGTCAAATTAAAAAATAATAATAATAAATAAAATGAATAATTTTTAGAAAGTATTTTTAGTAAACAAATAGATTAAATTTTGGTAAATTTATTATGGTACAAAAAAGCTCTTATATGCCTTCTGCTGATATTAAAATAGTGATACTTATATCAAAGGTTAAGCAGAGCATGATAAGGTTGTGAAGGTAAGAAGTACATATATTTATAAATAGCAATAAATAGGGCTATCCTGTGGTATGATGGTCTAGGCGGCTGGATCCCACATGGCTGACGGTGCAGTTTGAGTCTCAGACTCACTGATTTCAGAAACATCCTGAGCATACGTGCATGCTTACTTAAAATCCAGAAAGGAGGGAGAGATGGAGGGGAAGAAATAGCTGTGTGACCATGCCCCATGATGGGTGCTTTCTCGCTTTTTTTTTTTTTTTTTTCCTGTCTTTATCCCTCAAGCATAAGCACACTCTGGCAATTCTAAAATAAATAAAACAAGTTTTTTTTTCAGCAACAGTTCTCATCATGTTTTATATGATATACTGAGTTTTCACATATATTGTTTTACTTGATTCTCCTGTAAGGACTGTGAAATAAGGGAGACAAATACACAAGGTTATGGAAAAGAATACTGATAAGCTGGGAAGTAAAATGACTCATGACCAAAAAATGTATAAAGTTACTTGTTTAAATATTATCTTAATCTATTAGCATTATTATAATACAATGTATCTGAAAATGAGTGATTTATAGAGAAAAAAGTCTTTGTTTAATGGACACATAATATTTGTATATATTTATGGAATGTCGTGTTATTTTTTTCAGTATAAATGTACAATAATGAGTTCTGGGTGATTAGCATATACTCATCTCAAACATTTGCCATGTCTTTGTACTGGGAATATTTTATGCCCTATCTTTTAGCTAGTCTGAGACATGCAATAAATTGTTAACTCTGTCACTATTATGTAAAAGTAGAATTTGTTCCTCTTTTCGTTTTGTATTTCTTTTTTTTTGAGAGAGAGGTTTTTGCTATAGGGCGCGTGCGCTCGCCAGACAGACAGAGAGAGACAGACAGATAGAAAGCGAGAAATCACCCCCCGGGTAAAGGCCATGCCACAGTCCCTTCTCCGCCATTCTCCTCTCGGGATCTTGGGCACGCATGCACATGCGCCCGGGTCCGGGACGCGAACTGTGGTCGACTACATGGGAGTCCAGCGACATAACCATTACACTAACCACTGGTCCCTGTTCCTCTTCTCTATCTGTAATTTTGTATATGTTAATCAACAACTCTCTATGCATATTCTTCCTTCCCAATTTCTTGTAATCACTATTTTACTCCCTCCCTATCTTCATGAGATCATTCTTTTAAGTTTCCACATATGAGTGTGAGTGAGCATGCAGTGTTTCTCTGTGCCTGGCTTATTTTGCTTCACAGTATCCACCAATCTTACCCATGTTGCCTCAAATGAAATGATTTTATTAATTTGAATGGCCAAATAGTATGCTATTAAATACACACACATACACACAAAGACACACACACACACACACTCCATATTTTCTTTATCTATTCTTACATTGATGGACACCTAGGTTGATGTTGTGTCTTGAATATTGTGAATAGTATTGCAATAAATATTCCTATGTAGATAATTTTATAACAAACTGAACTCTTTTCCTTTGGATATATGGTTAGTAGTGAGATTACTAGATCTGTCTTTACTTTTTTGAGAAAGCTTTATACTGTTTTTCATTATTTTTATTGTAATTTACAGTCTCATATATAAAGTATATGAGTTTCTTTGTATCCTCACCAGCATTTGCTATTTTTTGTTCTATTAGTAATAGCCACTCTAACTGGGATGAGATGATATCTCATTATGGTTTGGATTTGCATTTCCTAATTATTACTGATGTTGAAATTTTTTACATCCTTACTCGCCATTTGTATATATTTTTTGACAAATGTATATTTAGGTCATTCACCCATTTGTAGATTGGATTATTTTCTTCTGTGCTATTCAGTTGTTTGAGTTCCTTAGGTATTTTAGTTATTAACTCCTCACAATATATATAACTCGAAGAGATTATTCTCCCATTCTGTAGGTTGTTTATTCATTCTCGACAGAAGAGAATGTGCAGAATCTTTTCAGTTTGATATAATTACATAAGAGTAATTTTGCTTTCATTGACTGTGATTTTGAAGTCATGTTGAAAAACTTTGCATAGATATAACCTCTGTAGGTTTACAGTTTGGGGTTCTTTTATTTAGGATCTTAATCTATTCTGAGTTGGTTTTTTGTCTATGATAAGAGATAGGGGTATAATTTTATGCAGTATTTGGATGTCTAGTTTTTCCAACACCATTTATTGAAGAGACTCTCCTTTCTTTCTTTCTTTTTTTTTTTTTTTTTTTTTTTTTTTTGGTGGTTCAAATCGGTTCTGGCTGGTTTTGGCTGGCTCAAACCGGTTTTGGCTTGTTCGAACCGGTCCTGGCTGGTTCAAACCTGTTCTGGCTGGTTTGAACCGGTCCTGACTGTCTCAAACCAGTCCTAACTGGTTTAAACCGGTTCTGGCTGGTTCGAACAAGTTCTAGCTGGCTCAAACTGGTTCTAGCTGACTGAAACCAGTCCTAACTGGCTCAAACCGTCCTAGCTTGTTCAAGCTGTTTCTGGCTGATTCTGACTGGTTCTAACCGGTTTTAACTGGCTCAAACCGGTTCTGGCTGGTTCAAACTGGTTCTGGCTGGTTTGAACTGGTCTTAACTGGCTCAAACCAGTCCTAACTGGTTCAAACCGTTTCTAGCCTGCTCAAACCGGAATTAACTGGTTCAAACCGGTTCTGGCTGGCTCAAAACTGGTTTGAACCGGTTCTGGCCCGTTTGAACCGGTCATAACTGGTTTAAACCAGTTCTGGCCAGTTCGAACCGGTTCTAGCTGTCTCAAACCGGATCTAGCTGAGTGAAACCAGTCCTATCTGGCTCAAACTGGTCCTAGCTGGTTCAAACTGGTTCTGGCTGGTTCTCGCTGGTTCGAACCTGTTCTGGCTGGCTCAAACCGGTTCTGGCTCATTCAAACTGGTTCTGGCTGGTTTTGGCTGGCTCTAACCGGTTCTGGCTGGTTCGAACTGGTCATAACTGGCTCAAACAAGTCCTAACTGGTTCAAACAGGTTCTAGCTGGCTCAAACCGGTCCTAATTGGCTCAAACCGGTCCTAACTGGTTCAAACCGGTTCTGGCTGGTTCAAACCGGTCCTAACTGGTTGAAACCGGTTCTGGCTGTTTCGTACCAGTCCTAACTGGTTGAAACCAATTCTAGCTGGTTCAAACTTGTCCTAACTGGCTCAAATCGGCCCTAACTGGTTCAAACGAGCTCCAACCGGTCCTAACTGGCTCGAACCAGTTCTTGCTGGTTCAGATTGGTCCTATCTGTTTCGAACTAGTTCTGGCTGGCTCAAAGTGGTTTGAACCTGTTCTGGCTGGTTTGAATTGGTCCTGTTTTGAACTGGTTCTGACTGGCTAAAAGTGGTTCAAACTGGTTTTGGCTGTCTTGAACCGGATCTGGATGGTTCAATCTAGTCCTAACTGGTTCGAACCAGTTCAAAACGTTTCTGGCTGGATAAAACTGGTCATGACTGGTTCGAAGTGGTTCTGGCTGGTTCAAACGGGTTTGAACCTGTTGTGGCTGGCTCAAACCGGTCTGAATTGGTTTGAACCGGTTCTGACTGGTCCTAAGCAGCTGAAATGGTTCGAACCGGTTGTGGCTGGTTCAAACCGGTCCTAACTGGTTCGAATAGGTTCTGGCTTGCTCAAACTGGTTCAAATCGATTCTGGCTGTTTCAAACCGGTCCTAACTGGTTCCAACCGTTTCTGGCTGGATTGAACCAATTCTGGCTGGTTCAAACTGGTCCTAACTGATTCTGGCTGGATTCGTACGGTCCTGGCTGGTTGGAAGCGTTTCTGGCTGGTTCTAACTGGTCTGAACTGCTTCGAACCAGTTCTGGCTGGTTTGAGCTGGTTCTGGCCAGTTCAAACTGGTCCTAACTGGTTCTGGCTGGCTGAAACTGGTTTGAACCAGTTATGGCTGGTTCTTATCGGTTCTGGCTGGTTTAAACTGATTCTGGCTGGCTGAAACCGGTCCTAACTGGTTCAAACTGGTTGAAGCAGGTTATAGCCAGTTCAAACCGGCTCAAACCGGTTCCAGCCAGTTTCTGTCCTATTTATAGCACTTCAAACCAGTTCTGGCCAGTTTATACTGGTTCAAGCTGGCTCTGGTCAGTTCACACCAGTTCTAACTGGTTCGAACTGGTTGAAGCAGGTTCTGGTTCATTCAAATAGGTTCTAACTGACTCAAGCCAGTTTAAGCAGGTTCTGGTCAGGTCAAACCAGCTTGGGCTGGTTCAAACTGGTAGTGGCCAGTTCAAACCGGTCCTGACTGGTTCAAGCCGGTTCTGGTTGGTTGAAACCAGCCCTGCATGGTTCAAAATGGTTAAAGCTGTTTCCAGCCAGTTTAAACCAGTTTAAACTGGCTCAAACCGGTTCTGGCCAGTTCAAACCAGTTCTCGCCAGTTTATATCACTTAAAACAAGTTCTGGCCAGTTTATACTGGTTCAAACTGGCTCTGGTCAGTTCAAACCAGTTCTAACTGGTTCAAGCTGTTTTAAGCTGCATCTGGCCTGTTCAAACCAGCCCTGGCTGGTTCAAACCAGTTGTGGCTGGTTCAAAACGGTCCTAGCTGGTTCAAACTGGTTGAAGCAGGTTCCAGCCAGTTCAAATCGGTTCAAACTGGCTCAAACTATTTCCTGCCAGTTCAAACCGGTTCTGGCTGGTTTATACCACTTCAGTTCTGGCCAATTTATACTGGTTCAAACTGGCTCTGGTCAGTTCAAGCCAGTTCTAACTGGCTCAAACTGGTTGAAGCATGTTCTGGTCAGTTCAAACCGGTTATAACTGGTTGAAACCAGTTGAAGCAGGTTCTGGTCAGTTCAAACCAGCTCAAACTGGTTCTAACTGGTTCTGGCCATTTCGTACCAGTCAAAACTGGCTCTGGCTGGTTCAAATCAGCTCTAACTGGTTCAAGCCATTTGAGGCTGGATGTGGTTCAAACTGATTCAAACCGGCTCTGGCTGATTCAAATAGGTTGTAACTGGTTCAAACTGGTTATAACTGGTTCAAATCGGTCAAAGCCAGTTCTCCCAGTTCAAGCCAGTTGAAGCTGGATCTGTCCAATTCAAACTGGTTCTAACCAGCTCTGGCTGGTTTAGACCAGTTCAAAATTGTTCTGACCATTTCAAACTGATTGAAATCGGTTCTTGTCAACTCAAACTGATTGAAGCCAGATCTGTCCAGTTCAAACCAGTTGAAGTCAGTTCTGGCCAGTTCAAACAGGCTTTAACCAGTTCTAAGTATATCAAACTGGTTCTGGCCATTTTGAATGGATACAAGCCAGTTTTAACTAGTTCAAATCAGTTTAAGCTGGTTCAAAGCAGTTCAAACTGGTTTTAGCTGCCCCAAACTGGTTCAAGCAGGTTCGAACCAGTTATAACTAGTTCAAACAGGTTCTAGCTGGCTCAAACTGGTTTGAACCACTCCAAACTGCTCCTGGCTGGTTCTGGAGACTCTCTTTTCTCATGACTGGTCCTGGTGCCTTTGTTGAAAATCAGTTAACTGTAAAATTTATCCCTTATTTCTCTATTTTGCTCCACTGGTCTATAGGTCTGGTTTTTGTTTTGTTTTGTTTTTGCCAATACCATGCTGTTTTTTACTATAGTTTTGTAGTTTATTTTGAAATTTAGTAGTGTAATGTCAACAAACTTATTTTTTTTTGTTTAGGATCATATTGGCTATTTGGGGTCTTCTGTAGTTCTATACAATTTTTTTATTTCTATGAAGAATATCATTGATATTTCATAGGTGTTGCATTAAATTTGTAGATTCCATTTGGCAGAATGGACATTTTAACAATATTGATTATTACAATCCAGAAACAAGAAATGAGATGTCTGTCCATTTTTTAATGTATTTTTTAAATTTCAAGTTCAGAGATTTGTTTGGCTAGAAAGTCCAAGAACATGAGTCTAGCATCTGGCACCTGACCCTACTTCTCAATATGGTGGAGAGAAGCAGAATAGTCAGTAGGTACAAGCAGATAAAAAGAGACATAAGGGCAGTTAACTCACATTTATTACAATCGTACTGAGGAGAACTAATTAATAAGAACTAGCTCCCTCTATTGAGATAGCACAAATTGTTCATGAGAGATCTGGCACCATTTCTCAAGCACCTGTCAACACTATGGAATTGGGCATCAACTTACAACATGAAATCCTGAGGAGGGATGACACATAACACTCAAGCCATAGCAGATATAAAAATATAAAAATATATATAGTTTGCTCTAGGGCACGTGTGCTCACTGAGGAGAAACAGAAAGAGAGAGAGGAAGTGAGAAACACTCCCCAGGAAGGATGGCCACATGTGCCACAACTTCTTCTCCTCCACTCTTCTCTTGGGATTTTGGACACATGTACACAGACATACACACACACACACACACACACACACACACACACACACAATGCCCAGTGTTTTTTCAAGCCTCCATCTGGAACTCAAACCATTCAGATGGACATGTGGAATCCAATCACCTTAACCTCCACAGCACCTGTTGGCCAACAACTAGCTATTATTACAAACTGAATCCTAATCTTATTTGGGTATATAAAGTCTAAATTGAGTCAATATCTTCTGAACAATAATTTGGAAAAATTGCTAAATCAGTTATCAAGTGGTACAGAAATAGAAAAATAGGAAGATGGAACATTATACATGCAAGATGGGAATAGTATTTATGTTTATAACAATAAAATTATATTTTACACACTGGAATATTATGACTAGTAGTTGGACCATTCATTTATTAATACTGAACAATGTAAGTATATGAATCTATGTATATATGTACATACATGTGCACATACACATACATGAGTGTATACACATACACCCATAAAAATGTGTGTATATATGTGTGTATGTATGCAAACATATCTTACTTCAATTAGAAAATACCAAATTCACACAGATTTTACATTTAAATGTAAGACAAACGTTTTTAAAAAGGCTCTATAATTTGGGTAATGAGGGATATTTCTTTTAAAAATCTTGATTTGTGCACAGTGTAAGAGAAACAGTATGCAACTACATTAGTACAGAGTTTTATATTAATTTCAAGAAAACTTACAAAACAAAAAGTGAAGGCACAGATAGAGAATTTATTTGCAAGACATCAATCCAAGGATTAATATTTGGGAGATAGGTGGCTGGTAGTTAAGGTGTGGGATTCCCACAAGGCTGACTGCAGTTTGAGTCCCAGATGGGGTAGCTTGAAAATCACATCAGACGCATGCGTGTGTGTGACCAAAATCCCATGAGGAGAATGAAGAAGAGATCGCAGTGTGGCCATCCCCTCAGGGGGCAGAGGGTGTTATTTTGTGTTCCCTCTCTCTCTGTCTCTTTCGAACAAGTAAATGCACCCTATGGCAAAAACCTTAATAATAATAATAATATATACATATGTATTTGAGATATAGGAAAAATATTTCTTTTTTTTTTTTTTTTTTTTTTTTTGGAGAGGTTTTTCGCTATAGGGCGCGTGCGCTCGCCAGACAGACAGAGAGAGACATAGAGACAGAAAGCGAGAAATCACCCCCCAGGGGGGATGGTCACGCCGCAATCCCTTCTCCTCCATTCTCCTCTCGGGATCTTGGGCACGCACGCACACGCGCCTGGCGTGAGTTGTAAGCCACCGGGTCCGAGACGCGAACCGCGGTCGACTACGTGGGAGCCCAGCGACATAGCCATTACGCTAACTGCTGGTTCCCAGGAAAAATATTTCTAAAAGTTAGAAAAATACCAATTGAACATTAGGAAAAAGGGGAGCTAAAGACACTATCAAATATTTCACAAACTAATATATAAACATGAAAAGATAGTCAAGGGTCATTAGTAATGAGGGACATACAAATTTAAACCACATTGAAACATTAATACTAACTTTAAAAAAACTAATAATATCAAGTGATACAGAGAATATAGAGCTATGAAGTTTCTCATTAACTGAGTTCATCAGTCCATGAAATCTATTTTTTATTTACTTACTGAAATTGAATGTTTGCACTCTCTAAAATCCAGAAATTGTACCAATGGGTGTATATTCTAGAGATACTCTTACAGGTGTGTACCAAAACATAAATGATATTTATAGGATCTCTGTGATATGTAAAACTTGAAGTCATCTTAAATATATATGAGCAAAATAATGTATAAATATTAAGGACCATAGTTGTGTAATGGAATACTATGTGCAATAAAAATGATCTTTAATCAAAGGTATACTATCTAATGACATTTAGAAGAAAAATAGAGAGGCAAAGCATTAATGAGACAAAGAAATGTATTATCTGCTGATGATATTTTAGAGTTTTATCAACTGGGCTAGGGAGAAATGTTCACCTGTTGAAATATTCATTTTGTAAGCTAAATAATGTGATTGAATGTATAAAATAAAATGAAATTAAAAAAATGTGAAAAAGAAAAAAAATTATGATAAATATGGGCCAGCAGGTGGCATGGTGATTGAGGTGCTGAACTCCCACATGACTGAGCATGATTTGAGTCCCAGACCTAGCAACTTGCTTTCTCACTTTCTCCCTCTTTCTCTCTCTTTTGAGCATGTGTGCCCCATAGCAAATTTAATAAATAAATAAATAAATAAATATAAATGAATAATATTTTAAAAAATTCTATTACTCTTACAAATCAATAGTTGTCATTTAATGTTCTTTTCTGCATGCTGCTTATACACATATGGTCAGTCTTTCTTTTGGTCTGTCTCTGTCTCTCTCTGTCTCCCTCTCTCATGGAGAAATAAGTGCATAAACAAACAATAAACATATTGGGGGTCTGCCAGTGATATGGTGGTTAAGGGCACTGGATTCCCACATGGCTGACTGTGGTTCGAGTCCAGACCTGGCGGCTTGCTTTCTCACTTTCCCTCTCTCTCTCTCTCACTCTTTCTCTGCTTCAATCAAAATAAATAAATAAAGTAAAATGATTCTTTTAAAAAATATAATAAATATATCAAAAATTAAAAAGTAAAAAAAACATATGACATACATAAAACTCAAAAACAATTGATGTTGAACAACAGAAAAATCACAAAAATTTATTTCCAAAAGATTCTATTTATATACGTCTTTACAAAATAAAATTAAGTGGTTTAGAAAAGAGCAAGAGAATGAATGAATATCAAATCTTTGTTGTGCCTAACTTTGGGCTAAAGGGAGGGACAGGGATCTGAAAGAGGATAGGAACTCACTGAGTTTCTAAGCTGCTATTAAGAGTCTGTTTTTAGAATAGGTGATGGCACTTGTTATCCTTTAAATTTATATGTGCTTTAGATCTACATTTTATTTGTTTTTTTTTTTTTTTTTTACTTTAACTTCTGGTTTACATATAATTATTGTACATCTCTGTGGAGTATGGTATGGTTTTTTGAAAGCATGTGTAAAGTGTGTAATCAAACCAAGGGCATAAACATATTCACCATCTTCATCATTTAACATTATCTTATATTGCACACATTTTATATTTGTTATGCTTATCTCTTTTTTGTGCGGAAAGACTGAATATATTGAATTGTCAACATTTTCTACTTTATTGTGATATGCCATTCTATAACTATTCATTTTGTGTACATGAATTTATTTTAAATAATTATTTATTTAATTTTATTTACTTTTTTCTTTTGTTTTAATTTGACCAGAGGGAGACAGAGAGACTAAGAAGAGAAAGTGAGAAAACAGGCCACCAAGTCAGGGACTCTAACTGTGGTTGGACACGTGGGAGTGTCCAGCACCTTAACCACCATGCCACCTGCTGGTCCCTGTGTACATGAATTCTTATAGATCTGTATATTATAATAAAGCTATTCTAAAGGTCTCTGTTTTAATCTTGGATGTAGGGCAACAGATTCATTTTACTTTAAATGGAGGCAATGAAGCATAGCAAAAGATTGTACCGATTTTAGAGTTGCAAGATCTAGTCCTGAATTTCCATCTGATAATTGTCATTTGTGGAGGCAAAGCCTCACAAAAAATACTCACTTGGTTCAGTTCTCCAAAGTGTTGTGGAAATGAAATGATGTAGCTTATATAAACGGCTTACAACAATGCCTGGCCATTGTACCGGTTTTAGAGTTGCAAGATCTAGTCCTGAATTTCCATCTGATAATTGTCATTTGTGGAGGCAAAGCCTCACAAAAAATACTCACTTGGTTCAGTTCTCCAAAGTGTTGTGGAAATGAAATGATGTAGCTTATATAAACGGCTTACAACAATGCCTGGCCAATGGTAACCACTTTTCAATAAAATGTTCTAGTATTTTCCTCTACAATTTCACTCTCACATTCTCTACCAAGTTTCACTATAGTGATTCCATCTCAAGTCATAATGAATATGTGAAAGTACGCCCATGAGCCAGCTGGTAGCATGATAGTTAAGTGATTAGATCCCATATAGTCCACTGTACAGTTTGAGTTGTGAACCTAGTGGCTTGAAAAACGTGCCGGGCATGTGTGTGTACATGCCCCAAATCCCAAAAGGACAAATAGAGAAGAAAGGATTACAGTGTGGCCATTCCCTATGGGGGTACTTTCTCACTTTTCTTTTCTTTCTGTCTCTATCTGTCTCTGGAGAATGCACCTACCCACTGGTAAATTGAAAAAATAAATAACAACGGAAAAACAGTTACCCCACTTAAATGGTGTACCCAAAGCACCATTTAGCAATAGTGTAACTACTGAGTTCTAAGAGAGTTAATAGTATAAACTTTATATAGTCAAGAAAATACTAAAACATATAGTATTTATTAGCCCACATCTGTGATTGTTTACCTTGAGTCATTAGAGAGTTTTGAGTATTTAAAATTTTAAGTATATATTCTCTCCACAAATCAAACGTACATATCATTATTTCAATATATCATTGGGTCAAAGAAACACATGCGGCCCATGATTTCCATATAACCATCTTTTCTTTACACTGTGATTTGTTGAAAACCGTTTCAAAATCTTAAAATGATAAAAAAAAGTTCAAAATCTTTAAGAAGACAAAAACAGGGAGATTTTCCTTTTTATTTTTTTACATAATAAGTTGATATTGACTGTAATATCATTTCATACTCTTCTATAATAGTGATAACCAAGAGGAATAAAAATTCTCTTTACTGTATTACTATGTTCTTATTAAGTGATCTTATATGAAAGGTCAGTGAAATTTAATTAGTTATTTAAAAAAATCAAAAGTACGCTAATAAGGTTACATTTTGGTGACCTCTTTATTGTTGATAGTAATTCAAACACTGTGTTCTATAAAGGGTTTGGTATATTTGATAATGTCATTACTAATCAATATGCAAATGTATGGTATTAACTTCAGACTCTGATTGAGGATTTTAACCAGAAATGTGGAAACTCAAAAAGTGTCAGAAGTAGAGAAAAGAAAATGTGGCATAATTATATTACCAACATTCTTTGAGCAATTTCTTCCTGTAGGGGTCAGTTTAAATGTCAGACAAATGATTGGCTAATCATATTCTGTAATTCAGCTATTATTTTTTAAAATTACACATTTTAGTCAATGTCCTGCTAGGCTATATTTTGAAAAGTCATTTTCTTCTCTTGAAAGACATGTAAATTTTTGCTTGCTGTTTAAAAAAATAAAAAGGCAGCAAGGTAATGTAAATATACAAAAATATATTCTTCTCATTTAGTTGAAGAGTTATTAAGCATATTGTGTGTGTGTGTGTGTGTGTGTGTGTATCTCAGAAATCTTGAAGTATAGAGTTATTTCTGGAAAACTAGGTGAAGTCATGTGTAATGAATGAAAATGGAAATATCATTGGAAATAAAAGCTATATAACAAGCAAAGTCACTTACCCTTTATTCTATCGGCCATTAAGAGCAAATGACAGATGTCATATAAAAGAATAATAGTATTGTTTATACTACACACACACACACACACACACACACACACACATTTATTTATTTATTTTTAATTTTCTGTAGTGTTTGACAGAGAAATAAGGGAGAGACAAGGGCTGAGAAGTGAGAAAGCTCTCAACACTGCCTCTAGGGGGGAAGGTAACCAACAGCAGGATCCTTTTTTTCTATTCTCTCAGGATTTGGGGCATGAACTGTACCAGGTGTGATTTTCAAGCCACCATATCCGGAACTTGAACCATGCAGTTGACCATATGGAATACAGCTACCTTAACTATCATGCCACTGGTTGGCCCAGACAATTTTTATATTTTAGACATCATATTGAATAAAGTGTAAGAAATGTGGAATGACAATAGGAAAACTAGATGGTTTCCAAATGTCCAAGTTCTAGTGTAGAAGCAACAACTTTAAGCCCATAACTGTGTGCAGGAAAATAAATTGTAGAAATAGTAAAATTAAAAATCACTTTATTTAATAGGTAGATTCAAATTAATGTGAGAGAGAAAGAGTGAGAAGCTGAGAAAATCCACACTGCTTTATTTGAAAGACAGGATGTTAACAATATGAATAAAAATAATTATCATAAAGCCAAAGTTCAGAAGAAAAGGTGAACTTAAAAGGGTCTTATCGCCCGGCCCATGGTGTGATGGTTAAGGTGCTGGACTTCCACATGGCCGACTATGGTTTGACTCCAAGATTTGGAGGCTTGCTTTCTCTTTTTCCTCTCTCTCTCTCTGGTCAAATTTTAAAAATTAATAATTATGATGAATAAAATTAAGTAATTCTTTTTTAAAAAGGGACTTGTCATTGTTCTATGTTGAATTTGAGGTAATTAAACAGAGAATTTCAGGAAATATCAGGGAACATGAATTTTTGAGTAGAGGTACAGAAATGGAAGTTCTTACAATAAGAGTATATTTTTTTTATCAGAACGACCTTTCTTCCAAAAAAGTATTCAATTGTTCACTCAAAGCATTACTACTTGAATGTAACCATCTACCTATTTTTTTTATTATTTCTGGATACATAAATATAACTAAGAAATATTTTTTCTAAAGATTTTAACAGAAATGAGGAAAAAGTCACAAATATGTTTAAATATGATATGCTATAATTACAGTTTGGAAAAATACACACTTTAAGGCAGAAAGGAGGAATTTTTTCTCTTCATCTTGGTGGAAATAGAAAATAAAAGAAAGCACACAAAGGAGGAAAAAGATGGTTTAGTTGAAAATGATTTAGTTAGAATGCTGAGAGAAGTGGACTTGTAGAAGGCTGCTAAAGTAGAGTAAAAGGAAGAGATGCAGAGCAGAAAAAAAGTCTGAATGAGCATGGCAGAGCACTGGGAGTACACAGAATCTGGTTTATGCTACCCACATTTTATTAAATTTGCTGTGAAGTTTGTTTTTATGATAAATATATAAATTTCAAAAAATTATAGAAGAGACCGGCCCCATAATGCAGTGGTTTAACATTGCACAGAGGAAGCCTGGTCTCATGTGGCCAAACAGGATACAAGTCCTGGCTCTGGTGGTGACTTGAATAACATGGGAGCATGGATGTGTGCCCAGGAGCCTGGCACAATGGAGAATTGGAGGAAAAGAGGATTCCAGCTTTTAATCCTTTCAAGGGAGATTTTGATTTCCTGTATGACAGCCTTCATCACGAATGGTTCTGTTTGATTCTTTCTTATGGTGTATATTTCCTCTTTTAGATCGTGCGAGAACTTCCTCACCTCCTGGAACTCCTTGGCTCTATTCTTCTGCCTCTTCTGGAGTTCATTGTCTCTCTTCTCTTCTATCTCTGTTAACTTTCTTACTATGAATATTCTAAATTCTTTATCAGACATTACCATGATTTCCATTGAACTGTGTGTAGATGAAGAGGAGTTATTCTTTTCCCTTGCAGGTGAAGTATTTTATTGTTTTTCCATATTTCTTGTAACCCTGTGGTGATTTCTAGTCATCTGATGGATGATGCGTTTCTTCCTAATTCTTAAAGTTCACTCTGAGCGTTCAGGAGCACGCAGGAGGAGGTGATCTGCAATCTCTTTGCATTTCATTTTTATCCCTTTGTGTAGTAGATTCAGTGGGTATTGAGGAATATGTTACTCCTGAAAGTATTTGGATGTTTGGCTATGGTTCCCTTAGATCCATCTAGACAAATGTGGGAGAAAAAAAGGTATGGAAAGCAACTGCAGATACCAGAGATAGAGTGGGAAGAGAGTGGGATATGGCAGAGGGTGAGAAGTGGGGGATATATATACACAAATGTATACATATATATATATGTATATATATATATATATATATATATATATATATATGTATATATATATATGTATATATATATACACACACACACACACACACACATATATGTATATATGTGTATATATATATATATATATATATATATAGAGAGAGAGAGAGAGAGAGAGAGAGAGAGAGAAAGAGAGACAAAATGGAAAATTATTTGTGATGATACCATGTATAACTAAGCCACTGTGCAGTGTATTCTGGATGGGAAACTGCATCTTGTATTCTGTGATGATGTTCAGTGAATAAATGCAAAACAAATGATAAATATAAAATTAAAAAGAAAGGATTCCAGCATGACCTCCCATTGTGGGAGCGAGGAGGGTGCTTCCTTTCTTTCTCTCTCTCTCTCCTTCCCTTCTCTCTCATGAACACACGCATGCCCTCTGGAATAATAGAAGTACCACAATTATAGGACTATTAAGTCAGTGTATGTGCTTGTGTACATGAATCAGCTAATTGTATGTATGGATCAATAATTACAAACCTAGGGAACCAGCAGTTAGCGTAATGGCTATGTCGCTGGACTCCCACGTGGTCGACCGTGGTTCGCGTCTCGGACCCGGTGGCTTACAACTCACGCCGGGCGCGTGTGCGTGCATGCCCAAGATCCCGAGAGGAGAATGGAGGAGAAGGGATTGCGGCGTGACCATCCCCCCTGGGGGGTGATTTCTCGCTTTCTGTCTCTCTGTCTCTCTCTGTCTGTCTGGCGAGCGCACGCGCCCTATAGCGAAAAATCTCTCCAAAAAAAATAAAAAAATAAAAAATAATTACAAACCTAATCTTAGATATTTCTTAAAATGTTCCCCTCATTTTAATCTTACATTAATTTCTGTGATTTGATTACTGTGTTACAAATCATTTAAAAACATGATCTATATGCCTTCCCATCAGCAAGAAAGATAGAATTCTACATATCGCATGATTATTAAGAATCAAGGAGAGAAGTACTGTAGGGTTCAAATCACTGTGATTATTGCAGTTTTGGGGATAAAATAATTCCTTATTCCTCAGGCAACAATTTTTTTTAATTTTAATGAACTTTATTTATTTGTATTTTAATTTGGCCAGAGAGGGACTGAGAGAGAGAGAGAGAGAGAGAGAGAGAGAGAGAGAGAGAGAGAGAGAGAGAAAAGTATGAAAGCCAGCTGCCAGGTCCAGGGCTCAAACCACAGTCGGCCATGTGGCAGTACAGCAACTTTAACCACCACGCCACCTGCCAGCCCAACAATGTTTTAATTAAGTCATTTATATAAAGATTTTGAGGTCATTTAATTATTTTACATGATGGAAACATTAAAAAGAGCTTTTCAGGTGACCAGAAGATAGCTTAATGATTACATCACTGGACTCCCACATAGTCAACCATGGTTTGAGTCCCAGGCCCAGTGGCTTGTAACTCATGCCAGGCACATGTACATGTGTGCCCAAAATCCCCAGAGGAGAATGGAGAAGAAGAGATTTTGGCGGACCTAACCCGCTTGGTGGGTGATTTCTTGCTTTCTGTATCTCTGTCTTTCTCTGTCTCTCTGGAGAGCACACGTGTCCTATAACAAAAATCCCTCTTAAAAAAAAAAAGCTGTTGGTATTTTACTTGTATATTTTTATTCAATTAATTTGTTTATTTATTTTAAAAGAAAGCACAAATACCCCCATCAGTCTTCCTGCTATGGTCCAACCACAGCTTCAGCCAGCCAGTATCACAAGTTCACCTGTCTGAGTACACAACGTATACAGGGAGACCCCAAGATGTGAATACGTGACCTTTGTGGTATGTGGTGTCACTATCACAGAGCATGGTTTATCAACTCATAGGCCAAAGCTGGCCTATAGAATGTTTTTAATAAGAATATATTTATTTTCTGAATAATATAATTCTTCATCATTTTTAATGAATCCTTTCCCAATGTAAATTTGCTTTTCAATAAATAAATCACAAATAAATAAATTAGTGAAAGAATAATAAAAATACAGTGTTGTTTCAAGCTATTTTTATTTTTGGTTTATAACTCCCTCCCCCCCCCCCCCCCCCAAAAAAAAGTAGCTAGCACTAGAAGGCTCAATAAATATTTGTCTAATGAATTAATTAATGTCTGAGTAAATAAATGAGTTAGTTTATTAATGCTAGAAGCAAAAAGATGTTACTTTAACTCATTAAGCCTGAATTAATATTTAATTTTGGTTTTCTAAGCTCAAGAAAATATTACTGCATTCAAAACCCATAGATGACTTTTTTTTTTTTTAATCTGGCCTAATAATATCATTAGTCAACATTTTAAATGAGAATCTATTATATATCAGGAATTGTAAAAGACAGTTCTATAGAAATTTAAGTCTAGAGGGGCTAGCAGGTGGCATGATGGTTAAAGTGCTAGACTCCCACATGACTATAGTTCAAGTCTCAGACTGGGTAACTTGACACTGGGCAAAAGTGCATGCATGCCCAAAATCCTTAAAAGAATGGAGGAGAAGGGATTGTGGTGTAGCCATGCCCCCTGGAGGGTGATTTCTCGCTTTTCTTTCTCTGTCTTTGTCTCTGGCAAGTGCACATGCTCCATAGCAAAAATCTCTCAAAAAAAAAAAAAAAAATGAAAGAAATTAATGTCTAGGTACATATTCATTTTGTATAAAATTTAGCAGTTTTATTTTAATATATATAAACTTTATTTCATGTGGAATTTATACAACTTCTAGAAGAGATAGTACTGAATGAGGTCCATTCATAGGCCTGTATAGCTTAAGTCAGTGTTTAGTCAAAGTTCAATTTCTAAATAAATGGGAACTTTCCTGCTAGTTAGAAGTAATAATAGGCCCTCTGCAATGTCTGCAGAGCCCAGAAACCAATACGTTCAAAAAATTGTTGATTACATAGCATTATGAAGATTCAGGGATGCTCATAAAGACAAACATAAACTCCAGATAACAGCAATTATAATAGAAAACTTGTACCAAGATTATTAAAAAAGAGATAATTTCTTAGGAACAGCTGTTGGGGAAATTCTTCTTTAAATTTAATTTACCTCATAATAAACCTCTTCAAAAATTCTTTGTAGAAATAAAATCATAGGATTCCAGAACTTAAAGAACTTTAGCAATAATTAGTCCTGAGCCAGTGCTTTCACATAGAAAGACTGTATATGGCCAAGGGGCCTGAGTAAAACTGAGGGTCTGATCTACACCAAAAGGTGGTTGTCTGACTCATACCAACAGTTTAATGTGAACCACTATTTCAATCAGTATAGATTAGGATGTACTGCATAAACAAAACCCCCTAATTCTCATTGGCATGTACACGTGAAGGCGGAATATAAAGCCTTTGTTTGGAATGACACGCATCATTTCCAGTCAAATTTAGTAGCCAGAGCAGGTCACACAGCCATTCTTAAAATTGACAGGGTGAGAATTTACAAACATCTTGAAATGAGAGGCAGCAAATGTTTGCTATAGTAAAACCTATCATAAAGAATTAAACCGATTAAATTCTCATGAAAAAGCATTTCAGTTTCAAAGTCTGCTCTGATTGAGATGCATTTTGTGTTTCATATAACTATATTAATGTCATCGCTAACTTCACAATGCAGATAATAGTTGAGATTGGGCATTGTATGGGTGAGTTTTTCTGTGGGAATTTTTAGGTTCCACACTGACTATATAAATCATGATAACTCAAGAAAAAGAAAAAAGGCCCACTCACCTTCTCTAATGTATCTTCTTCTTTTTATTTTTTTAAGAGGTTTTTGCTTTAGAGCATGTGCGTTTGCCTTTGCAAACAGGAGTGGGGGGTGGGGGGGCAGTGGCCATGCCTGATTCTTTCTTCTTCATTTTCTTCTAGATATCTTGGGCATGCTCACACATGCTCCCAGCACGAGTTTAAAGCCACTGGGTCCAGGGCTCAAACTGTAGTTGGCTACATGGGAGTCCAGCAACATAGCCATTATGCCATCTGCTGTTCCCTCTAATATATGTTCTGAAATTAGTAAACACTTCTTTCCACATACCTTGAATCTCTCCATCTATTTTATGTTTCTCATGCCTGTAATAATTCCCCCTTTCTTTCTTAAAATAATCTAATCCAGACTTAATTTCCACCACTCATGTACATATTACCCTGGACACTTTACTAAAATGATCTTCTCCTACTTTGAGATTCTACCATTGTTCAATTAAGTAGACAATACTGAGAACATTCATGTAATACTTCCTGCATTATGACCTTAAATATTTAAGATTTTTTTCTTTCATTTCACAATAATGTTCCTTTTCCACAACAGCATCTATGAGGCTAAGAATTTTGCTTCCGCGAGTACTCTGTGATCCTCAAGCAGTGTTTCATATGGGGGTGTCGAAATATTTCATGGGAAATGCATGTTATGAGTAAGCTCTGGATGGATTTTAAATTTATTTATTTATTTATGAATTCATAATGTAATCTAATTTTCCAAAACTTATTGAAATCTCCTTGTACACGTAGGGGGTTACTGATCAAAACTGAACTTGGAGTTACCTGTCTCTGGATTTTGTTCAGGCTTCCATACACCCTCAGAAGTAATAGCATCCCTGCCTGTTCCAGTGCTCTCTGTGAAACCACCTGCAGGACTTGGATGTCTGAGCCGACTTGGAATATACCTGGGGTCATCAGAAAAATCATGATGCATTTTTCTATGCAAAAATTCATAGTGTTTGCTTAAGTTTCCATCTCAGTTCATCACAGGCGTAATTACGTATTGTTTCCATATTAGAAATTATTATGAAAGACTGCATGAGTACTAGTAAGTAACAACTTTCATTTGATGATCTGTTCTGTGTTAGGCACTTTATATTGATTAGGGCATAGGCCATAAGTTTAGACTACCTGGGTTCCAATTAAGAATCTCTGTGGATAAGAGCAAGTTATTTTTGATTTTTGAATTTTCAAGAATAGTCCTTGTTGGGACCAGCAGTTAGCGTAATGGCTATGTCGCTGGACTCCCACGTAGTCGACCGCGGTTCGAGTCCCGGACCCGGCGGCTTAAACTCACGCCGGGCGCGAGTGTGTGTGTGCCCAAGATCCCGAGAGGAGAATGGAGGAGAAGGGATTGCGGCGTGGCCATCCCCCCTGGGGGTGATTTCCTGCTTTCTATCTCTCTGTCTCTCTCTGTCTGTCTGGCGAGCGCACGCGCCCTATAGCAAAAACCTCTCCAAAAAAAGAAAAAAAAAAAAAAAAAAAGAATAGTCCTTGTCTACAAGATGTGTAAAGGCAATAATAATAGTCATCATAGATTGGTCATGAATGTAACGTAAGGTCATTCACATGAAGTACTTTATTCGATGTGTGCAAGACAGGACAATATGTATAACTTGTGTTTTAGGTACATGTTATAGAATTACACACATGGGATTTCATATTGGTAAATAAATCTTTAGGAAATAGTGAGATTGCTGATTTTGTTTAAAAAAAAAAAAAAACTTGTTTCAGGGCTGGCAGATGGCATGATGGTTAAGGGTGCTGGACTCTCATTTGGCTGATCACAGTTCCAGTCCAGGACCTGGTGTCTTGTTTTCTCACTTTTTCTCGCTCTCTCTCTGTCCTTCTCTTGTCAAATTAGAGTAAATAAATAAAGTTAAATAATTATTTAAAAAAAAAAACTTGTTTCACATACTGGAGGTTTGGAACTCAAGCTTATGTGTGACTACACAATCAAGCTTATTAGATTCAGTAAAGTGTGTACAGTTCTTAAGAGGGTAAAGAAGCCTGTGTGTGTGGTGGTGATGGAGGGGCATCTAGAAAAGATGTAGGGCTGTCTCTCTGTTGTGTGAGTTGTGTAGTGTACCATGCTGATTCCACGCAGGCTGGATGGGTGGTGTGTATCTCTCAGGTTCAGCCCATCCAAAAATTTCATTTCCCATGAACTTTTAAAACAGTGGTGTATATATACTACTAATCATGGACCCATTTAATTCAGAGTTAATACAAGCTGAATTTTATTCTCTTGCAATTAAAAAAAAAACTGTGACAAGAATTGATTTAGTGTGACTACTGTGGAACCTATTTAAGTAAATGACAACTGAAGGTGTTATAAATGAGCATAGAACCTTGGAGTTAGAAGCATCTGAAGGTCTCATTCACTTAGGGAATAATTATTGTTGTTTTAAAAAAAAAAAATTCCTGAACTTTGAGAACAAAGGTTAAATAGTTGTGATTATTTCAAAGGATGTAATTAAGGTCCTTAAATGGATATGATGCTGGTTTAGGAACTAAAAAGAGCCTCAGGGTAAAAATTTAAGTATGAAATTGTGTACCTATAATATGCATTATAATAAATAGACAGTCAATATGAAACCCAGCTGGGTAGTAGCCATGCACATAGCCTCCAGCAAATTGAATCATTAAGTTTATATTATAAAAACTCACCCCCTTCCTGGCATTATCATCTCTCTTTCTGCAGTCTCAAGCATTTGATTAAACTGCTCATTTGCAAAATGCTACCAGATTAAAAACCTATGATCTAATGCTATTTAATTTCCATGAACTAATTCTAGTTGTATCTCTAATGAAATTAACAGAGGCCTAGCATATTATTTTGAAAGGAAACATAGTAGTAACCTGGTCCAAGTCCTCATTTCACAAGTGAGAAAATGATGGCTTTGAAAAGGAAGAAAATTGTCTGAGATCATAGATGTAGGCATTGCTTAATCAGAGACTGTGACATGGGTCCCTTTGCTCAAACAGCACGGCCTCTGTTGGCTGCATTCCCAGGGACTTGTGAGAAACAAATATGCAAAGTTATGTTTACTCAAAACGGCTGGCCATTTGTTTTCATTGGGCATAGTAAAAAATGTGCTGTTAGAGAAGATGCAGAGAAGTCCATATACACAATTAATGAAAAGCCTCCGTAAAAGCCTTGGTTAAGTCTCTTTGTGAGCTTTTTGAGTAGAGTCTCTACCTGTCACATCCTTGGCCTTCACAGTATTAAATGGTGCCCGGCATGTAGTAAAGATGCAGGAAGTGCTTGCTGAATGGAACTCTCTAAACGTGAATTCGTGGGATGCCTACAGCTGTCATGATTAGGATTTGGTCATATTTTTTAAAGAGCTGTGAGGGTTTTCCAAAGACTGTGTGCATGTGTGTGATCTCTCCTGAACTTACTTCTAAGTCAACGAAAGACGAAATGGTCCTGAAACCACTAAAAGAAGAAAATTCCACCAAACAAATAATTTGGCATATACCGCACACTAACAATTCTGATGATGGGTTTACCAATTTAAAATGAAAGACTTCCAACATATTAATATGTATTGTAATTAAAATAGTAGACCACACACTGTTAAACGCGACGTTAAGTAATTCTGAAACTACTCCTTAAATACTTGTTGTATCTGATTTTTCTAAGGGGAATATGTAGCATTTTTATTAAAAAAAAAAAAAAAACGGTTCCAAACTATATATTTTTTTTAATTGCTAAAGGGCATGGGCACTTGCCAGAGAGAAACAGAGAGATAGAAGGAGAGAAATGGAGAAAGTGTTTCTTAGCAGGGCATGGTACCCAGCAATCCTTTCTCCTCGATTCTTCTATCCTGTCAGGATTTGGATCACACATACATACCCAGTGTGTTTTTTAAGGCAAGAGGACTGAAATTCAACTGCATGGCTGGCCATGTGGGATCTGGTTCCCTTAACCACTGGATTTGGGGCCAACCTGAAAGGTCCCAAACTTCTGTTAATATCAAACAGTGCATAGCATGGAAGACAAATATGTCAAAGTTCAGTGAATAACTTTGCCATGGTCCTTTAAATATCAGTTCTATTAAATTTTGTAGAAAAACCTCCTGATTAAAATTTATTTTTAATTAAAATGAAGTGTTTTTTTTTTCGTGGAAATATTCCATTTATTGAAGGTCATTCTCTGTCACATATACAGTACAGCATATTTTTGTAGCACGTTCATTTCTATGTAATTGATAAATAAAAGGATGATGTCAGTATAATGATATGGAGCTAATTCACGTTTAGTATTTCCAAGAATTCAAATGAACACTAAGCATATTAACAGAGCTTAGAGTCAAATGGAGAAATACTATTCTGTACAGTGGTCTATACTGTTATATACCTTGTAGTATATATTGTTATTATTCCCACTTTACAGATGTGAAACTGTGCCACAGACACATCAAGTAATTTGCTCTAGGCCCCACAGTCAGTGAACGGCTGAGCTACGAGTCCATCTGGCTGGGCTAACCCTGCTTCCAACTGCTATGCCAAACTGCACATCCCCAGTTTAAAGGAAACAGTGCCATCTTGAATGTGTGGCCGGTCTCTTCTGCATCCTGAACATGCCTGTGTCTGACACCACTGCTGTACCCCTACCTTGTAGATGTTCCTTACTTGGTTCTTACCCAACCTCTGCTCACAAGAAGCCTGTCTGTCAGCCTGTTTGTCATGGTGATTGTAACACTCCCTCCTGTCCCTATCCCTACCAGACTGCTGCCAGTCACCCCAGCGCTTGGCATCCTTGGTGCCTTTCCTCCAATGTTCACCCCACATTCTTCATCTTCACAGAGTTTTGCCATGTATTCAATCTTGGAAGTATTTATTTTCTCTTTCTGTACTCCATGAAATGTTGTAATTTTTCTCTTACTTCATATTTGAGCAACTTCAAACTCACCTTACATTTTCCCTACAAGCTATGCAATTTTCGCTTCTATTTGTAAAGAAAAATGCATTGTATATTATGGTCTATTCGACATACTAGCAATTTAAATTACTTCTTAAATGTTTTAGAAGCAAAACATAATCACAAGATCTTTACTACTCATACAATTTTGTTTTCCATTCATGTTATAATTAAGAAGTTACACTATGTTTGAGAGATGTACTCAATCCTAATTCTGCCGTTTTCTCTATTATTTTTAGTTGTGATAGTACAAAATGCAAGGTTTTTTAAGACAACATCTATTGAGTTGTCACCCAAGACTGGGCCACAATTTGGGGAAACAGATAATTAAGATGAAGTCTTAAAAGGAGTTTAAAATTTTATGAAACAAATGCTACAAGTATAAAATGGTCTATACACCAAGTATCATGATAGACAGAAAAAGGAAAAGTTAATCCCACTGGGCAGTAGGGGGTCTTGTAGAAAAGTTTCCAGGAGGTATTGCCCCCTGGTTGAGTTATTCAGGATGGGCAGGTGAGAAATGGAATGGCATTTCAAACATGTTCACAAACACCAAGAAAATAAATCAGCATGTTGGCATAAAGAAAATTTTTCTACTTCTCAGGATGTCTAGCCCAATACTAGAAACATAACTATGAATGTATCTTATATCTATTGTTCTAATTTGATCTGTAGAATATGTAAATATTATATTATCAAAATTGAGTGAATGGTGTGGAAAGGTTTTCAGTCTTAAGAAGAGCAAGAGAGTTAATAGGTAATTGAAAAATGTTTTCGTACCAAAGAGTATATACTCTATTTTCCAAATGAAATGATTTGACAGAAGTTGAAATTTATAATAAAGCATGTAGGTTTTTTATTGACAACATCTACTTCACAGAAAAGAAAGGGAAATCATGCTAGAAACCAAAACTAATGCAAGAGTTCAGAGCCTGAGGAATGGAATTCACAAAAGAAATATTAGCATAAAACTTGGAGCCAATAGAGTGCAAAACAGTCAGTTTTTCAAACATCACACAGAGAACTAACAGACTGATATTTGCATTTTTCCCTGAGAATAAAAAACAGTGGATTAATCTGCAGTGAACATATTTAGAATTTCATTACAAAGAAAGGCCAAACATGAAGCCAACTTCTAAAATCAGAGGTGCAAATATGCAGAGAAAAGGCCTGTGACAACAAGGTGGGTGTGTAAAAGCAGGAGTGAGTAAGGACAGCTTGGGCCGGGCTTACAGAGAAAAATAGAAGGAAATACACTTTGATGCCTATTGTTATAAAGGAATGATGCATTCCTTCTGGGCTTTTCATGTTCTTATAATTCTATAATTGGGGATTAGTTAGGAAATGTCAGGTAACCACAGTGTGGCTTCTGAAAGTGCAATATAAACTCACAGAAGCACAAAAAAGGTAAGGATTTGTAGGTGCCTGGTGATTCTGATCCTTTGTAGCTATTCAATTAAAGTAAACAGTTTGTTTTCAATGCACTACTCTGTGAAATTTAAGAACCAAGAGGGCATAAGTAATTATTTAGAAAATATGTGACTGAATAGATAGCCTAAAAGCAATGCATGGCTTTTCTAAATAACCAATGGTTTCATGTAAATCTTATTTTGGGAGGAAATCAACTTTTTGAAGTGCTTTAAATTTTCATAAAGGATCACATTAAAGTAGAGAAGATACAATAAAAGAAGGGAAAAACCTAAAATATGTTTGAATCGGATAACTTTATTTTAGTTTGATTATTCATTTTCTAGAAAATAGTCTAGGTTATATTTTAATATATTGACTGTATTATCAGTGTGAAAACTGGAAAATAGTTTACTATTTCTACAAAGATGACATCTCGTTTAAAATATACTTCTTGATTTATTTTTTCTGCAACATTTATTAAGTGCCTATTGTATACAAAGCCATAGAGGAAAGGAAGATTCCTGTCATTAAATAACTAAGATATTCCTGAAGCAGGAGAACCTCCATTTTGAACTCTTCTCTATGTTGGAGACTTGACTCATCCTTTTGCCTAGAATAAACAGAGTGATTAATATTCCAACCGTCTTTGCTAAATAACTCAAACCCCCTGCATTAAGATGTTCCTTAACACCAGAACCCTTCCCATGACCATGAAGATCATTAAGATTCCATTGTGTTTGTGTAAGGACTGGAAAGTCCGTAACCCTAAAGATGCCTCAGGTAATAGTGCTTAATTTTGCTTCTGTACAAATGCTTCTGTAAGGCCACTCCTTCCCCTCAGCCCCTCCCCCTTCTCAATGGTTACTGCTCCCATCACATCAACCCAAATGTGGCTTTTATCTTCATCAGCCCCCTTCTCCCTACACTCAAGGCTGCAGTGTCTTTGAGAGACATGAGTCTTCCACAGCTGCCAGCCATAAAGAACTCCTATAGTCTGGCTGTGTCTGGATGTCCTTTCATTTCTCATTGACTATAACACTCCTTATCCCAGATCAATGTATAAAAAGACAAAATATATGGGCTCCTGTCTCAGTGGTTAAGGGAGCTGGACATCATCTGGCCTATTGCAGATCAAACCCCAGTCTTAGTTTATTAATAAACATGATGAGTGCATGTGCATGTGTCCCAAAGAGGAGAAATGAAGGAAAAAAAGGGTAGTGGCACAACCACACTCGATTGGAGGTTGCTTTTTTCTTTCTTCTTTCTCTTTCTTTCTTTCTTTCTTTCTTTCTTTCTTTCTCTCTCTCTCTCTCTCTCTCTCTAGTGTGTATACATACCATTTTTCAATAAAAAATTTAGAAATAAAGAAAATGATAAATATATGAGCAATTAACTATAGAACAAAAGAAAAAGTAATTAAAACAAAACTATTTAGAAGACATGGCATTTGAATTGTACTCAATGTTTGGAAAAAATATTAAGGATCGCAGGATGACTGAGGAGAAGCAATTTATAGATAAGAATTGGTGAGAAAAAATGTTACAAGAGAGGAAATTGTTATTCGAATCCTAAGTACTTTTGTGAGAGCTGGACAATGTCCAGGAAATTATTAGATCTAAGAATATAGTCTATTTAACAAAGATCACAGAGAAATGAGAGTAACGTTATGAGAAACTGAGACTACTCTTTGTTGGCAGTTGAAATACTTCAATAATTGTTGATTAGTAGGTGAGCAGATTAAAGATTTTCTTTAGGAAAATTACATAAATGTAACAGGTAGAGGCTGGGTGACTCACAGAATCAAGCTCCTTTTACCAAGCAGAGTTGTGGGGGAAAGCAGTCACATAAATTACCAACATTTCGTAATTGTCGAACCCATACCTATCAAATTTATTTCAGAGAAAAAATTATCATTTATGTTTTTAATGAAATACACACTAATGCTGTTATGGTGAGTGCTACAAAATTGCCACTAATCAACTGATTTTGACTTACAATAATGACAATTTCACAAGGTTCAACTGACTAAAACCCACAATGGTGTTGGTGCTATAAAATTAATTTATTTAGCAAATTGTTTAATTTTTGTTTCCAATAGAATCAGTTTTGCCTATATTTTGAGGAAAAAATGTACATTTGATTTAATTAGATAAAGTATAAAAAAGCTAAAGAAAATGGAGAGAGAGAGGTCTGATTTTACAACATGGCAGTCTGAGGTACCAGAGCATTAATTTCTCCACTCTCCATTGCTAAAACTAAAATGCTGAATAAAATTAAATTATTTAAGAATATTAAATTTATAGAGAAGCTGCAAACAAAAATTGAAAATATCCAAGAGCCATTAGAAAAAAGGAATTTAGAGCAAGAACAGTTTGTAAAATGTGTTTTAAACTGAGATAGGGACTCCTTGGACCCTTGCAGGTTGGTGAGTTAGAAATGAGGCTATGGAATAAGGAACAGAAGCCGGTGTTTTCTCAGTGAACAGCACATTCAGAAACCCCATCCACGGCCATGGAAACTAACAGGAAGCTTGTATCTTCCCCATTGTTTGGATGATATTAAAAAGAATTCATATAAAAAAGCAAAGCTAGTCCTTCATGAAGGAACAGCAACACCCAAATACCCAAACTTAAAATCCAAAAAATAACAAAACATGAAGGATCTTCTTGTGGCCCAGCAAAAGCCAAAATAATGGACAAAGTACAAATCATAAAACAAACCAAAAAAAAAAAAGAAAAAAAAAAAAAAGAAAGAAAAGAAAACAATGGCAAATATAAGGAGAAACAAACATCATAATGCTCACTGTTATTAATGTAAGCTTATTACTCTTGTGATCCTTATAATAACTTGGCAAGATACCAGTCCTTAGAATTTTTTTTAGAAAGAGAATTTTTTTCTACAGGGCATATGTGTTTGCTGGAGAGACAGAGAAATAGAAAGCACAAAATCACCCCCTGGGGGGAAAGACCACACAACAATCCCTTCTTTATTCTCCTTTCAGGATATTTGGCATGCACATACATGCACCTGGTATAAGTTTCAAGACTCCGGGTTCAGGACTCAAACAATGGTTGGCCATGTGGGAGTCCAGTGACATAACCATTATGCCATCTGCTGGCCCCTTCAGCGAGATAGATTTTATTATTGTCTAACATGTCGGTGGATATAACCAACTTTGTAAAAATAAAAATTAAAGTCATTTATTTCTAAAAGAAGTGATGAGTGACCTAGACCCAGAGAGGAGGCAAAACATGCCTTTCTCAGGGTGATCAGTGTAAGAAATAGGCTGACCACACAAGAAAATAGAAATGTAGAGCCTTTATTGGAAGTACTCCCAGGAGAGGTTCATTGGTCCAACAGAGAAAGAGAGAGAGAGAGACAGGCCAGAGAAGACTTACACTAGGGCAGAGTTTAGTGATTTTTATAAGGGTATACGGAGGGGGAGTGTCTTACAGGTAGAAACAGTCCATGTATGGTAAAGGTTTAGGGGGAAAGCAGACTAGTGTGCCATGTAATATCTGGTGATGTGTGCAGAGTAGAGTCCCATGTGCAAAGCAGAGCACCATGTGCAGAACAAAGCGCATGTGCAGAGTAGAGCACTTGTGCTACATCTAGGTTAGATCCCAGTGCAGTGCAAGTCTGATGACAGACTAGATCCAGGTTGCATCAGTGGACTATGGCGTGGCGTCCAGCCCCCACATACAAGCTGTCCATGCCTCCGACCTAACAATCAGGTACAGGGTGTTTTCATTCTGAGGGCAAGAAACAAAGTTTGCAAAGTATTGAGCTTTTCTATTGATCTGTCTCAAAAAGGCCGAACATGTGGGGGAGGAGGGCTTGTAGGTTGTAGGTAGATTTTACAGGTTTTAGGTTGGTAATTGAAAAAGAAAGGTTGTTGAAATTAGAAAGAAATGCATATTTTTAAAATTTATTTATTCATTTGTTTATTTCAATTTGACCGGGGGGGGGGGGGGAGAGAGAGAGAGAGAGAGAGAGAGAGAGAGAGAAAGTGAGAGAGAGAGAGAGAGAGAGAGAGAGAAGTGAGAGAGAGAGAGAGAGAGAGAGAGAAGTGAGAAAGCAAGCCACCAGGTCCCGGACTCAAGGTCGGCCATGTTGGAATCCAGCACCTTTAACCACCATGCCACCTGCTGGCCCCTGAAAGAAATGCATTTTAACAGAGATAAGAAAGCTTAGCATACATTGCAAAGATACTATGCCAGGGACAGGATATAGGAAAATCCTTTTATCCATGGGCCAAAATGGTCAGTTAATGTTTGTGGGTGTGACTCCCTCCAGGCTTTCAGGGAAGGAATTGGAGGTCAGGAGGAAAAAAAAAAACAGTCAGACTTCTGTCCCCATAGAGATGAGAAAATTGAAGCGGAAAGGTTAAACCATATAAAATATACTGCTAGTAAGTGGAGTGTTTCAGACTTGACAATGTGTGTTTATAGCCCATGCTCATATCTACCTCATTATAATGTTTCTTCCATGTCAAAAACTCTGTAAGGAAGAAATACAAACAGCCAAAAAGCATATGAAAAAATGCTCACTATCTCTCATAAGGGAGATACAGATGGTTAAAGGAAAATAACCAACTCTAAAACATTAATAATTAATGCAGTTTATTTCCAAGCAAAATATGAGTGACCTAGGTCCAGAGAGGAGGCAAAACATGCCTTTCTCTCAGGGTGATCAATTACAGGGGTCCTTTTTATTTGATTTTGAGAGCGAGAGATAGATTTTGGAATTTAGTGAAAAGCTTTTCCGTTGGTCTGGCCCAAAAAGGCAGGACAGGTGGAAGTGGGGGCTTGTAGGTTATAGGAGGGTTTTATACCTTTTAGGGTGGTGACTGGAAAAGGAAGGTTGCTGAGATCAGAAAGGAATGTACCTAGAATGCAACACTTGGCTCTTAGGTCAAAATGGTGAGCAGGCTGGCTGGTATTCAAAAATGGTATTACAATGCTGCAGGATTCAATAAACTGGGGTTAATGCAAGATGATACAATACATGAGAAATATGAAAGTGTTACAGAAAACCAGATGAGGAGAAACAGAAAGCAACACTCAGAGAGATTAGGAGAACTGTTTAGTACTTCGGCAGGCATGGAAGAGTTAACACTCTAAATCTCTGGCCCCCACTGAGGGTTGGACATGGTCTTTTATGGGGGAATTGGGGAAGGGGAAGTCTCTAGATGGGGAATGGGAGATCTCTAGGTGGGGAATGGGAGGTCACTGGGTGGGGAATGGGCTCAGAACCTGCCCTCCTCGTCAAAGGGAGGAGCCAGAGAAGCAGGAAGTCTAATCTATTCTGGGCACTAATCCATTCAAAGTACTAATCCATTCAAAATTATCAGCTTACCCTGTAGCTCTTGGGAGGAGCAGTAAATTTGCCAGAGGGCACTGGCTATCAGCCCTGAGTGATTCATGAATTCAGGGTCCTTCCATATTAATGGAAGCCAAAAGAAGACAATGAGAACCTTTATAATGACAGGGTGTTTCCCATTAAGAGAGCACTGGACTTGACCATGAGGCTGCAGGTCTTGTCTAAAGAGCAATAGACAAAATATGAGGAGGACAATTTCTACCTTGAACCATATCTAAAAGAGGTTATTCGGGAGAGAAAAGAGAGAAGAGTGGGCAAAGAAGTAACTTGGTTGCAGTCATAGATGCAGTTGTTCTTAAAGTATTTTTATGAAGTTGGGGTCGAACCTGAAAATTTTAATTTAAAAATAATTTGGTCTGCAGGTATATTACTTTAAATAGATGTCTAATGTAAAAAAAATAAATAAAAAGAAAGGGATGTACTTTAACAGTGATAAGGAGACTTAATGTACATCACAAAGATACTCCAATACTATTCCAAGAGTAGGATGTAAGAAGAATCCTGTTACTAACAGGCCAAAATGGTCTGTCAACATCTGTGGGGATGATTCCCCCTAGGCCCTCTGGAAAGGTCTTTGGAAAAATAGGAAAAAGCAGTCATATTTCTGTCCACAGTTCCCCATGTTGACCAAAAATTATTCCTCTGAATGCATGTGAAAGCTACAAAATCAACAGGTCCCATGTTACTAGGAAGGCTCACTCCTAGTAGTCAGATTCATTGTTATAGGCGGTGGAGTACTGGGCAGAAGGACAGGTCTAACTGACTCAATAGCCAATTGGCTCTGGGCAAAGGAAAGAGTCAGGCCTCAAAGCTCAGTGGGGAGGAGAGCAATTTTTAGAAGTATTAATGGCAAAATGAAAATATCTGTAATAACTTGATAGCAGTTCATTACAATAGAGGTAAATGACAAAACAATGTTTCTTTTGAACACAGCAATTTAAGATAAACTTACGATTGAGTGTCATTTCAAGAGTATTCAACTCATAAATTCATGATTTGAATATATTAGTACTAATAACATGTATATAAAAAATAATTAAAGAAGACTACAGTTGAAAATGATCTTTACATAAACTGATATACCAGATTAACTTGTACAAAAACAAGATGCATCTTTTGTGGTTTTCCATGGGCACAACTAGAAAAAACAAAAATGAAAGCTTAGGTCCAAAAAAATGTTTAACTTACAATTTGATCTTTTAAAAAAATATGTCAAGGGACCAACAGTTGCCATAATGGCTATGTTGCTGGACTACCATGGATTCAGCCGTGGTTTGAGTCCTGGACCCATTGGCTTAAATTCACACCGGACACATGATGTGTGTGCTGGTTAGATTGTGTGAAAGGGGACCTCTCCTTCACTTTACTCCAGTGTAAATTGGTCCAGCCACTATGGAGAACAATATGGAGGTTCCTCAAATATCTACAAATAGAACTACCATATGATCCAGGAATTCTACTCCTGGGTATCTATCAAAGGATAGGAGAACACTAGGTTGGAAAAGTGCTTGCACATCTATGTTTACTGTGGAATTATTCACAATTGCTAAGACATGGAACCAACCCAAATGTTCACAAACAGATGACTTGATTGAAAAAGTGTGGAACGTATACTCTATGGAAGACTACTCAACCATTAAAAATCCCCAGAAAGATTCTGGCATTTGATAGTAAGTGAATGAATATGAAAAAATTTACTGCTCAATGAAGCAAGCCAGGCTACAAAAGAGAGATGTCTTGTGTTTCCACTTAATATATACCGACTGTCTACACTCTATGATGGAAACTGAAAATTTAGAAGATATAGAAGCATGGAAAATGGCTATGGATACTAGAGACAGAGTGGGAAGAGGTGGGAGAAGAGAGAGAGTATGGGGAAAGAAATTAAGGAGGTAAATAGAGAAATAAGACTTTTATGGAACACAGAAATGGATTTCTGTCTGTTGATGATAATGTGTATGGTATCCTCGCCTGGACTGGTATGAGATGTATTCATGTTGGATAAATTCACTTTACAAGTTAATTGATGTATAGCAATTGAATGTATAAAATAAAATAAATTAAAATACATAAAATAGAAAATATAGAAAAAAGTAAAAAAAAAAAAAACTCTTCTGTAAGAGATAACTCATCTTTTTTTAAAGTTTATTTATTTCTTCAATGAATGAAAGACAGAGAGAAAAAGACAGAGAGACAGCACCCCTAACAAAGTCTTGATGCCACAATCCACCCCCAGCTGTTTGAACCAGGACCTTCTCATGTGGGCTAGCCCTGCAGAGTGCCAAGTTTTATCACTGTGCCACTATCCGTTTTCCAGAGACAACTCATTTCTCATCTTTTTTTTTAAATATGAAACAACAACTTAATTAGGTGAAAATACAAGTCATAAATGGGGAGAAGACATTTTTAATACATACAATTAATGAAAATTAATAACCAGAATATGTGTGTCTCAATTAAAAGTAAAAAAGATGGGGAGGGAAGTCTCAGTAGAAAAATAATAAGGTTATAAACATTAATTCACAGAGGATGAAATCCTGATGAATAAGTAGCATATTAAATGATGCTTAGTATCACTAGTGCATAGGGAAATCCAGACATAAATTACAACGCATCACTACTTCACACATCAGACCAGGCAAAAGAGAAAGAGTCTGAAGATAGCAAGTTCCTGAAATAAGATAAGGAAATGTCTGTTACTGGGAGTACAATCTGGTCAAATCCTCTATAACTCAGCACTTTTACTCCTCATTAAATGTCCTAAAACAGAGCTTTCCAAGCAGAGTGCTTTAAGTAGAATACAGACCTGTTGAGATAATGATCACCTTGGCCAGAGGAGTTGTCAAGAGGGGCCTGGAGTGAAAGAGGGAAGGGATAATGAAACTGTAGTCTATTGGTAAAATAGAATACAGAAGTTAATACAAATGAACTTAATTGCACTTAACACCATGGATTAATTTTTGAAAAAGTATTATGTTCATTGGGAACCAGCAGTTAGTGTAATGGCTATGTCACTGGATTCCCACGTAGTCGACTGTGGTTCGCGTCCCGGACCTGGTGGCTTCATGCCGGGCGCATGTGCGTGCGTGCTCAGGATCCCGAGAGGAGAATGGAGGAGAAGGGATTGCAGCGTGACCATCCTCCCTGGGGTTTGATTTCTTGCTTTCTGTCTCTATGTCTCTCTCTCTCTGGCTGGCGAGTGCACGCACCCTATAGCAAAAACCTCTCCAAAAAAAAAAAAAAAAAAAAAAAAGTATTATGTTCATTGAGAAACACACAAAAATTCTCCTACCTAGTTAAATATATTTAATAAAAGTATAAAACATATATGTGAAGGATACACAATATCTTCAAATTATTGTATATTAGTTTTTCCTGAAGAATTAAAAGAAAACTGAAGGAAATTAGTTCTATCTGATTTTACTTCTAAAAAAAAGGTATATGAGAAAAACATGGCGTATTTTCAACATTTGTTAAATCTAAGTCATGAGTACATGACTGTCCTACTATATGGTTTTAGGTATGTCTGCTTGCTTGTTAAATATTGTGTGATGAGAAAGATGTTTAAAAATAAAAACGATAAAGCGTAAACAAAGGCCAACAATATTAATTATTAGCTCTAAGTTCATTTTTTTGTTTGTTTGTTTTTCATTTTTTTGACACAGGGTGCATGTGCTCCCCAAAGAGAGAGAGAGTGAGACAAAGAGAGAGAAAGTATTAAATCACCTCCTAGAGAGGATGGTTACACCACAATTCCTTCTCCTCCATTCTCTCAGGATTTGGGGCACTCACTCACATGCACTCAGTATAATTTTCAAGCTGCCAGGTCTGGGACTTGAAATGTGGTCAATCATGTGGGAGTCTGCAGCCTTAACCACCATCCTGATTGCTGGGCCTCTAACTTCATTTTTCCTAGTTTTTTGTTGTTGTTGTTTTTGTTTGTTAGAGAGATTTTTGCTATAGGGTATGTGCACTCACTAAAGACACAGAGACAAGAAGTGAGAAATCACCCCCAATGGGGATGGTCACACCGCAATCCCTTGTCCTCCTTTCTCCTCTCGGGATTTTGGGCACACATGTGCACCCACTCGATGTGAGTTTCAAGCTTCTGGGTCCAAGATTCAAACCACCGTTGACTACGTGGGAGTCTAGCAATGTAACCATTATGCCATCTGCTGGTCCCCTTACTGAATTTTTTAATTCAAAATAATATCCAGTGGACTTAAAAGACAGAAAGTTAATATAATGTTTAAAATGTATGTGTGTGTGTGTGTGTGTGTGTGTGTGTGTCTTCATATATATGCAAATCTTTTCTAAAAGAAAAAAAAAACTATGATGTCTATTTAATGCATGTTAACATCTATTAAATAGAAAGCACATTAAAAATACACAACTCTCACTAGCTATAAGGGAGGGAACTACTTAATCTAAACTGTTTCGATTAGCACTGTTATACTTCATTGACTTTCTGTTAAATAATGCTAACTTATATAAATGTTATGACAGTTTATCACAAATATAACAAATATAAATTGGCAATTCCAAATCATATGTTTACCATTATGACTTTATTTTCTAGTAGAACTTAATGTCATTTGTGAGTTTATTTCTATGTGACACAGAAAAATATAATGTTGTTTCAATGTGTTTTAATAGTTTATTTCTGATTTTAAAAGTAGTAAAATTCAAGTCAGATTAAGCAAATCGATGTTTAAAACTCTCTCTGAATTAATTTTCTTCCTGAAGGATTTCCACATCTTTATATTCCTGGTTCCGCCCCTAATTTCATTGATCTCACTTGAGCCTCTTGCCTGACTATAACTTGAGCACAGGTATCACCTTACATCATTTCCCAAGGCCCAGTTCCCATTCGCAGGGCTCTCTTGGGCTGGCGGTCTCTAACTCCCTCAATGCTGAGAAGCTATTAGAAGAGGTGAATGAACCCTAAGTGGCCCAGTAGCAGGTTTCTGACATAGAAGTTACCAAGCACTCTCTTACTCCCAGTGGGCCTGATTGGTAACTCCCATAAAGCTCACAGGGCACTCTGTATTCCCACTAGCTTCTTGGTTCTATGGAAACTTAGATTTCCTTATTAAAAATTCATCTCCATAGGTAACTATGACCAGTCTTATCTTCTCCCATCTAGACATGGTTCTGAGCTGTGGTGTCACAGTTCTTCGCTGGCATTCACTGCTCAAATGCTCTATTTTTGAGGGTTTGACTGCTTAGAAACATTGAGAATGGAAATAGAAGATGCCTCAAGTTCCACCATCTCCTGAACATCATGGATGGGTTTTCTTGCCCAGTACTCCTCACCTCAGATTTTGAAAGAGGCTGCCTATAAAACTATCCCCTTTGCCTTCATATGACTTTTCTCTAAATCTTTTCAATCTAAAGTCTCACTTTTATACCCATTTAAGGGGCATGACTGGTGCTTTCTTTTTTGGTAGGTGTTAGGAGAATATCGTCCTACATAAAAATCATTCCAACTTAGACTTTCGTAAAAAGTATTGTGTTCTCAGCTACCCTTGTTTATGCGAAAAGAGTTGGGAAAGAAGACAAAGGAAGAGAAATGATTTCCATATTGTCCTACTTCACTTTTGATAACTACTAGCACTCTATTAAATTGAAGATGGGTAAGGAAGACAAAGAGAGAAAAAGAGAAGGAGAAAGAGAACCCTCAGTTTAGTGCATTTTTAAAATTACAAGAAAAGTATGTCAATAGATTAAAAGTATTTTTCTTGTAAGAATTATTCTAGTTTATTTTAAAACTGTAAGGATAATGAAGTGTGGAAGGTAGGAATAATACAATAAATATAAAATATAATATGATTTATGTCTCTATGTCTCCTTATTTTCCACCATAAAGAGGATTGAGGATTGCATCTGATTAATGTTAACAGTATAGTCAGCTCTCTGTCTGTGGGTTCTGCAGGAACCCCAGGGGTTCAGCCAACAGTAGACTGAAAGTATATTTTTAAAAAATTGGTTCTATGTGTATTGAAGATATACATGCTTTTTTTTTTTTTTACTTAATATTATTCCTTAAGCAATACAGTACAGGAATATCTCTTTTTATTGTGCTTCTGTTTATTCTGTTTTGCCAATATTGCATTCTTATGATGTGTAATTTTCAGTGTTATGATTCTCGTTGAATGAAAAAGCTTACATTTTATTCATGATCATGCTTTGCCAATACAATAGTTTCATTTAGAATGTTCCAACAGTTTAACTTCATTTTGAGTGTATAAATTCTTGCTTTGTCATACAGGCTATAACTGAATTAAACAAGCTGATAGTCACCTTGTCAATGTGTGCAATAAGCTAATGGGCCCTGGGACATTTTTTGTTCCCAACTTTGACGTGTAGGAAATGAAATAACATATCTTTTGGGACTATAAATATTAGAGTTTCTGAACTTTTACCTGAGACACATCTTGCTGTGACTTTACTCTGCCTGTAAGGCCAGAAGTCTGACTGTTTTTTCCTATTTCTAAAATTCTTTCCAGAGGGCCTAGAGAGAGTCACACCCACAAATATTAACAGACTATTTTGACCCATTGGTAATAGGGCTCTTCTTGCAGCCTGTCTCTGTCATAGTATCTTTGTGATGTATATTAAGCCTCCTTATCTCTGTTAAAATACATTTATTTCTAATTTCAACAATGTTTCTTTTCCAATCATCAATCTAAAAACTGTAAAACCCACCAATAACCTACAAGCCCCCGTTTCCACATATCCTGCCTTTTTGGGCCAGACCAATGAAAAAATTCAGTGTTAAATTCCAAACTCTTATCTCTTGCTCTCAAAATAAATTAAAAAAAAAAAAAATTTTAAATTAAAAAAACAAACAAACCAAAAAAACCCTGCACCTGATCACCCCAAGAAAAGCGTGTTTTGCCTCCTCTCCAGGCCTAGGTCATTCCAATTCAGGCATAGAAATAAACTACATTATTATTTTTGAGAATCAGTTATTTTCATTGACACCAGTGTACATTTGATAAGACAGGCAATGACTTGAAGATTTTAAGACCTGTTAGAGTGTCTCAGTCTAAGTGGAATACTTCCCCCATGGAAACAGAGTTTAGTTCATTATTAGAATCTTGTGCCCTTGTTTTCTCCTTTCTTTCTTTTCTTTATTTGCCTTTTATTTGCTTGGTTATGTATTCACCTATTCTGATTGTATGTGTGTATATTTGTGTGTGTTTTGTGATAAATGTATTCATTCAGAAACTCTCTTTTTTCCATGTGCTTGTCATTGAATTAGTCATAAATAACCAACTCATAATCAGAGGAGTTAAATTGTTGCTAGATATTGCTAGAAACCAAATCACCTGTGATGAGTTCAGAGGTGAACTAATTTTTCATAATTGAAGATCTATGACAACCCTGCTCCAGGTAAGGCTGTCTGTGTCATTTTCCCAACAGCAGCTGCTCACATTGTGTCTCTGTGTCATTCTTCAGTAATTCTTACTGTATTTCAAACTTTTTCATTATTATAACTGCTATGATCAATGACCAGTGATTTTTTTTTTTTTTGAGAGGTTTTTCGCTATAGGGCGCGTGCGCTCGCCAGACAGACAGAGAGAGACATAGAGACAGAAAGCGAGAAATCACCCCCTGGGGGGATGGTCACGCCGCAATCCCTTCTCCTCCATTCTCCTCTTGGGATCTTGGGCACGCACGCACACGCACCCGGCGTGAGTTTTAAGCCACCGGGTCCGGGACGTGAACCGCGGTCGGCTATGTGGGAGTCCAGCGACATAGCCATTACACTAACTGCTGGTTCCCAATGACCAGTGATTTTGATGTTACTATTGCATTTGTTTTGCAGGAATATGAAACCCACCCATATAAGACCTCATAATTAATGTGTATGTTCTGACTATTCCTTTTACTGACCATTCTCCTTGCTCACCTTCTTAGGCCTCCCTATCCCCTGAAACACAATGATATTGAAATAAGGTCAATTAATAATCCAGTAATGACCTCTCTAAGTGTTCATGTGAAATAGTCACACGTCTATTCACCTTAAATCAAAAGCTAGATATGATCATGCTTATTGAGGAAGGCTGATTGAAAGCCAAGATAGGCTAGTAACTTCCCCTCTTGTGCCAGCTAAGTTGTGAATGCAAAGGAAAAGTTCTTGAAGGAAACTGAAAGAGCTACTCTAGGAAACACACTAATGATAAGAATGTGAAATTGTGGCCATGGAGGAAGTTATAGTAATATGGTAGAAGATAAAACCAGCCACACATTCTTTAAACCAATGCCTGATCTGGAGAAAGGCCTGACCTCTCTTCAACTCTATGAAGGCTGAGAGGGGTGAGGAAGCTGTAAAAGAAAAGCTACAAACTAGCAGAAGTTACTTTATGAATAACATTTCAGGAAAGATACTGTCTCCATAACATAAAGGTGTTAAAGTAGCAAGTGCTGATGCAGAAGTTGCAGCAAGTTACCCTACAAATCTAGCTAAGATCATTAATGAAGGAGGCTACATCAAACAACAGATATTCAATATACATAAAACACCCTTCCATTGCAAGAAGATGTCATCTAATCCTTTTATAGCTGGAAAGGTGTAGTCAATGTCTGGCTTCAAAGCTTCAAAGAACAGATTCACTTTCTTGTTAGAGAATAATGCAGCTAATGATTTTATAATTTGAAAAGAATACTTATTTATATCATTCTGAAAATCATAGGACCTTTAAGAATAATGCTAAATCTTCTCTGCCTGTGCTCTCTAAGTGAAACAAAAAAGCATAATGAAAGCACTTGTGTTTACAGAAGTTTGCTGTAAAACTTTTATAATAAGCCTTCTGTTGGGACATACTATTCAGATAGAAACAAAGATTCCTTTCAATATATAACTGCTCTTTGACAAACCACCCAGTTACCTAATACACTCAAAAGAAGATGCACAAGGAGGTCAATGCTAATTTCTTGTCTTTAATAATTTGCCGGAGGGCAAATGCACTTGCTGGAGACAGAGAGAGAGAGAGAGAGAGAGAGAGAGAGAGAGAGAGAGAGAGAGAGAGAGAGAACCCCCACATGGGAAATAGGTTTGTCACAATCCCTTTGTTTACATTTCTCCCATCTTTTAGGATTTGGGGCACACACACATGACTGACATATTTTTCAAGCTACTGGGTCTGAGACTTGAACTACACAGTTGGCCATGGGGTAACCAGTCACCTTAACCACCATGCCAGGGACTGACTCATAATGTTGTTTTCATGCCTGTTAATTCAATATCTATTGTGCAGCCCAAAGACCAAGGATATTTTTGACTTTCAAGTCTTATTGAATAAATAACTTTTGTAAGGCTATTGCTGCCATTGATAGTGGCTCTTCTGAAGGATTTGGGCAAAGTAAATTGAAATCCTACTAGATAGGATTTATCATTTTAGATGCTATTGAGAACATTTGTGATTCTTGGAATAAGGTCAAAATACCAATATTAACTAGAATTTGGAAGAAATTGATTCTAAGCTTCAAGGATGACTATGAGGGATTCAAAACTTTAATGGAGGATATAACTACAGATATGGTGGAAATAGCAAGAGAGCTAGAATTCCAAGTGGGGCCAAAATTGCTGCAATCACAATCTCATAATAAAACTTTGGCAGAGATGGACTTGTTTTTTTATTCTTTCCCTCCTCTCAGTAAATAAACTTTATTTTGAAAAGAATTTGATTTCATAAACCTAGCTGATAAAGCAGTGGCATGGTTTGAGAGTATTGACCCCAATTTTGAAAAAAAATTTCTCCTGTGGATAAAATGCTATCTAACATCACATGCTCCAGAGAAATTGTAAGTGAAACAAAAATTTGTGGCAAACTTTATTATTCTCTCATTTTAAGAATTTCACAGCCAACCCAACCTTCAGAAATAAGACCCTCACTAGAAAAATGATTACCACTCATTAAAAGCTCAGATGATTGTTAGCCTTTTTATTCTTAATGTAATTTTTTTCTCTTTAAATATTTATCATAATTTATGATTTACATATAATGATTACACATCTTTGTAGGTTAAAGAATTGTCTTGGGAACCAGCAGTTAGTGTAATGGCTATGTCGCTGGACTCCCACGTAGTCGACCGCGGTTCGCGTCTCGGACCCGGTGGCTTACAACTCACGCCAGGCGCGTGTGCGTGCGTGCCCAAGATCCCGAGAGGAGAATGGAGGAGAAGGGATTGCGGCGTGACCATCCCCCCTGGGGGGTGATTTCTCGCTTTCTGTCTCTATGTCTCTCTCTGTCTTTCTGGCGAGTGCACGCGCCCTATAGCAAAAAACCTCTCCAAAAAAAAAAAAAAAAGAATTGTCTTTAAAAGCATGTATATGATGAGTAATAAGCAAATTGAAGCTATAAACCTATTCACCACCTTCCACATTTAACATTATGTTGTAAACATTTGAAATGCACTCTAATGGTTATTCTGCATGTATGTACTGAGTTGTTGATGACATTTTTAAGCAATAAAGTATTTTTTAAATTAAGGCATATAAAAACATTATGTTGCTTCATAAAACATTTAAAAAACATTATGTTATTTCATACTTAATAAACTACTATAGAGTGTAAACATAACTTTTAATTTCTTTTTTTTTTTTTTTGGAGAGGTTTTTTTGCTATAGGGCGCATGCGCTCGCCAGACAGACAGAGAGAGACATAGAGACAGAAAGCGAGAAATCACCCCCCAGGGGGGATGGTCATGCCGAAATCCCTTCTCCTCCATTCTCCTCTCGGGATCTTGGGCACGCACGCACACGTGCCCAGTGTGTTTTACACCACTGGGTCCGGGATGTGAACCGCGGTCTACTACGTGGGAGTCCAGCGACATAGCCATTACGCTAACTGCTGGTTCCCTAAACATAACTTTTATATGCACTGGAAAATCAAAAAATGTGTGTAACTCACTAGGTTGAGATACTTGTTTCTTTTGTTTGTTTGTTTGTTTGTTTTAAAATGGTGTAGCATACTTGGGCTCACCAGCAAGAGACAGAAAGAAAGTACTGATGTGCATAGTCATACTCTTACCCCTTCTCTTTCATTTCTCTGTCTTGTCAGAATTTGGGAACATGCATGCATATGCTCCCAGTGTGTTTTTCAAGCGACCAGAGCCAGGATTTGAACCACAGTTGGCCATGTGACTCTCTTAACTCTAGGCCATGGGACCAGCACTGAGATATTTTCTTTATTATGGTGGTCTGAAACTGAACCGACAATATCGCCTAGGGTATGCTTGTATAGCAACTATTTTCAATGCACTTACATTGAATTAGGTCTTATAAGTATGTTTGAGAAAATTTAAAGTATACAGAGAATATGTAGATGTTTTATATTAATACAATGTTATTTTATATAGGAAGTTTGAATATCCATAAGATTTTGGTGCTTTGGAGAATCCTGAAACTAATTCCCTTCAAATACCAAGGTATGCTCTAGTAGACTTTGTTAGATGTAAAATTTTTATAACATATAATTCTCTGTGTCAAATGTAATTTAAAAAATTAGTGTTACTTTTATTTAGCTAAACCTGGGATCAGACTTTAGCTACTTAACATAGTCTTATATATACAAATTAAATTCTAACTGAATAACTATTGAAAATATCTTTTTAAATATTCACTGAAAAATTAAGCAGTTCATTAAAAAATAACTAAATATTTGATAAATATTATCATTTGGTCAATTATATTACGATTCTCCAGGGAAATAAGATCAATAGTGTGTGTGTGTGTGTGTGTGTGTGTGTGTAATTTATATATACATATATAATGCATATACACATATGGCAATTGTGTGTGTGTCGGTGTGTGCATAAACATAGAGAGAAAGAGAGAGAGACAGAGAGAGGGAGAGGAAGAGAGATGTAGATAGCTAGACTTCACAAAGCTAGTTCCTTGATTCTAGAGAGTTAGAGTTTGTTATGCTTCATTCTTTCCAGTCTATAACTCTTTCACTTCTTGATCATTTCGGTATGGCCAGACATGATCAAGTTCAGTCAGTTACTGATTCATTAAATGATTCTGACCTTCCCACATCAGCAAGACGCTCTCATGAGAAATACTAATATTTGTCAGTGTTGATCATTACGTTTCCAGCATAACCTGTTTTAAGTGTCCAATTCATCAATTACCAATCCCTATTTTTCTATCCATATTCCAATAATGCCTCCACTTCACTAGCACCTGAGATTAATTGATTTCACAGCTTTTCCCTGACATTCTCACTTTTCTGATTATTTAGTTAGCACCTTGGTCTGATGTGATTATTATGATAATCACTTCTTTTCATGAATCTCATTCCCTGTTATCTTCTCCTTAATATTTAAAATTTCAGTCCCACTAAGTTCACCACTTTCTGCTTCATATTTGAGCTCCTTCAGTTGTGTATAAAAATTGAATGAAAAAACACACTTCTTTCAACTTCCCTCAGTTAAATGAATAAATATTACCTTTCGGTGTATCCTTAGTGCTGCTTGTCAACCTTACTACCTTTCTAGTAATTTTCTCATACTGGAAAGTGGATAAAACCAAAGTCAAAACTATTCTCGCCTGCAACTTGCAAGTGTCTTCCTCCATTCTTCACATTTAGACTAATGACTTTAGTTCTCATTTGTCAGAAAAAAATGGACAGAACCAAAAGACGATTGACAAGCTTCCAACAATATTTTACCAATCTAACTGTATCTCTACATTTATGCTGTCTCTCCTCCCACTGCCATAGATAAACTGTTCTTTCTCTATTCTAAAGTGAATGTTTCCTTGTGGAATGCAACTAATATTTTCTTTTTTCTACTCATGTTTATTATTCTGACAAAATTTCTCTGTCTTACATTCTCATAACAAAAATATAAGGAACGTAATCATGTGTCAAGTCATGGAAGCCAGTTTTCCATCATTTTCTTTTTCATTTTTACAATTCATTTCAACTTACATTTAAATTGACAAATAAAAACTACATCTATTTATTATATTCAACATTGTTTTGAAATATGTAAACATTGGACTAACACTAAATCAAGACATATTTTTAAAAGTCCACCAACTGAAATTTAACTTGTAAGAAAATTGAAGGATTCATGAAGGCATTTGGTAATTTTTTTTGGGGGGGGGAATGGTTATATAATTAAATTTATCTTGCTGTATCATTTTTTGTCATTAATTTTCTTCAAAACTGTGAAGGAACTATCTGACTACTAATTATAGCTGCACTTACAGTATAGCTTTTGTTTTAAGACATGGAGAATTTCCATGTACAGATATCTTTTTATTCTATTAGAAACTATAATTATTTCACCATTTAAAAATCAGGTTGTAAGTATTATATGCACAAGATTATTTTCTCCAAGGTTTAATCAATATATTTTAACTATAATTTATGTCTTATTGTGCTGAATGTCACATAATAGATGAATGACTACAGCAAGTGAAAGTTGATAGAAAGTTAATTTTGAACTGGAGATAAATTGAAGGGCTAACCTGTGTATCCTTCAACAAAGTCCATACTATTTTATTTCTAAGTGTCACATTATGGGAGCAATTGTAGTAATTTAAATAGGCACTGCATATTTGATAATAGCAGTCTGTGAATGTTTAATTTCCTGGAATGCCATAATTTATTAAAGATATGAAAAAGAATGTCCTTGTTAGGAGAACTAACTCTGAAATAGTTCAGGGAAAAAAAAGGAAATCTGAATCTCGTATGGTAAAATGTTAGCAAAATAGGTAATGTTTAATGTATTATTCTTTTTTTTTCTTTCATTTATTTATTTTTACATTTTTCTACAAACATTTACTTTACATAGCTCATACTCCATAACTCTTGACAGTTTACAAACAACTTTCAAAATTTCAAAATACTGAATTTTAAAGATAATGCTCAAAATATCTTAAAATTTTGTATAATTTTATAACTCTATAACAACAGAAGCAGTATGGTTTCAAATATATATATATATACATATATATGTGTGTGTGTGTGTGTGTGTGTGTGTGTATATTAGAGTGCAGACACTTGGTATATATTAAGTAGGGACATGCAATGCCTCTCTTTCATAGCATGGCTTGCTTCACTCAGCAGTAAGTCTTCCATATTCATCCACTGCCTTTCAAAAGCCAGGGTTTTGTTGTTTTTTTATGGATGAATAGTATTCCATTGAGTATATGTGCCACAGTTTTTCTAACCATTCATCAGTTCGTGGGCATTTAGGTTGTTTCCATGACTTAGCAATCGTGAAAAGTGCCGCAATAAACATCGATGTGCAAGCACTTTTTCGATTAAGTATTCTTCTGTCCTTCGGGTAGATACCAAGGAGTGGGATTGCTGGATCATATGGTAGTTCTATTTGTAGATTTTGGAGGAATCTCCAAACTGTTCTCCACAGTGGTTGGACCAATTTACAATCCCACCAGCAGTGTTAGAGAGTTCCCTTTTCATCACACCCCCTCCAGCACTTATCATTTTTTTGTTTTTTTAATCTTAGACATTCTGACTGGGGTTAGGTGATATCTAATTGTTGTTTTGATCTGCATTTCTCTTACAATGAGGGATGTTGAGCATTTTTTCATATGTATTTTAGCTATTCGTATGTCATCTTTAGAGAGTGGTTTTTTCAACTCGTTCTCCCATCTTTTAATAAGATTGATTGTCTTTTTCCGGAACAGCTGCTTGAGTTCCTTGTGAATTCTGGTTATCACTCCCTTGTCTGATGCATAGTTTACAAAAATATTTTCCCATTCTGGGACCAGCAGTTAGCGTAATGGCTATGTCGCTGGACTCCCACGTAGTCGACCGCGGTTCGCGTCCCGGACCCGGTGGCTTAAACTCACGCCGGGCGCGTGTGCGTGAGTGCCCAAGATCCCGAGAGGAGAATGGAGGAGAAGGGATTGCGGCGTGGCCATCCCCCCTGGGGGGTGATTTCCTGCTTTCTATCTCTCTGTCTCTCTCTGTCTGTCTGGCGAGCGCACGCGCCCTATAGCAAAAACCTCTCCCAAAAAAAGAAAAAAAAAAAAAAAAAAAAAAAAAAATATTTTCCCATTCTGAGGTCTGTCTGTTCACACTAATCACTGTGTATTTTGCCACGCAGAAACTTCTTAGTCTGATGTAATCTCACTTGTCTATTTTAGAAATCATAGACTGTGCGTTGGAAGTCTTATTTAAGAAGTTTTTCCCTACCCCAATGTCTCCCAGATTTTCCCCAGTGTTTTCCAGGAGCAGTTTTATAGTTTGAGGTCTTAGATTTAGATCTTTGATCCACCTTGACTTTATTTTTGTCAGAGGTGAGAGGTAGGGGTTCAGATTCATCTTTCTGCAAGTGGAGATCCAGTTTTGCCAGCACCATTTGCTGAAGAGGTTTTCCTTTTCCCACTGAATTGACTGGTACCCCTTGTCAAAAATCAGTTGGCTGTATGTTTGAGCATTCACTTTTGGGGACTCTATTCTGTTCCATTGGTCCACCTATCTGTTCCTGTGCCAGTACCATACTGTTTTAATTACCACAGTTTTGTAGTATATTTTTGGGTCAGGTAGTGAGATGCCGCCCACTCCACTCTTCTTGTGCAGAACTGCTTTGGCAATACGGGGTCTTTTATGATTCCAGACAAACTTTATGATTGTCTTTCCTAGATCTGTGAAGAATGTGTCTGGTACTTTGATTGGCATTGCATTAAATAGGTAGATTAATTTGGGTAAAATTGCCATTTTGATTATATTAATTCTTCCAATCCAGGAACATGGGATGTCCTTCCACTTTTTTGTGTCATTTTCAATTTCTTTTTTTATCTTCTCATAGTTTTCCTTGTGGAGGTCTTTAACTTCTTTAGTTAGATTTATCCCTAAGTATCTTATACTTTTTGTGGCTATGGTAAATGGAACAACTTTTTTCAGTTCTATCTCAGTCTGCCTGTTGTTCGTATACAGAAATGCTATAGATTTCTGGATATTAATTTTGTAACCTGCAACGTTACTGTATTCATGTATTACTTCCAGAAATTTTTTTATGGAAACCATTGGGTCTTCTATGTATACAATCATGTCATCTGCAAATAGAGAGAGTTTCACCTCTTCTTTTCCTATTTGAATGCCTTTTATTTTTTCCTCTTTTCTGATTGCAATGGCCAAGACTTCTAGTACTATATTGAAGAGGAGTGGAGAAAGTGGACATCCTTGTCTTGTACCCGTTTTTAGTGGAAAAGCTTTCAGCTTTTCTCCATTGAGGATGATGTTCGCTATGGGTTTTTCATAGATAGCTTTTATTGTGTTGAGAAATGACCCTTCTATGCCAATTTTGCTGAGAGTCTTTATCATGAAGGGATATTGTATCTTATCAAAAGCTTTTTCTGCATCAATTGATATGACCATATGGTTTTTATCTTTCTTCCTATTAATATGGTGTATTACATTTATGGTTTTGCATATGTTGAACTAACCTTGCATTCCTGGGATAAAGCCTACCTGATTGTGATGTATAATCTTTTTTATAAGTTGTTGTATACAATTTGCTAGTACCTTGTTAAGAATCTTCGCGTCTATATTCATCAGGGATATTGGTCTATAGTTTTCCTTCCTTGTCCTGTCCTTATCTGTTTTAAGGATAAGGGTGATAGAGGCTTCATAGAATGAATTAGGGAGAGATTCACCCTTTTGGATATTTAGAAATAACTTGAGCAGAATGGGGGTTAACTCTTCTTTGAAAGTTTTGTAGAATTCAGAGGTGAATCCATCAGGGCCAGGGTTTTTCTTTGTTGGGAGGTTATTTATAACTGATTTGATCTCCTGGCTTGTTATGGACCTATTCAGACTTTCTATATCCTCCTGGCTCAATCTAGGTAGATTATACATGTCCAGGAATTTGTCCATCTCATCCAAATTATCTTGTTTCTTGGCATACAGATGTTCATAGTACCGTCTAATAATGTTTTTTATTTCTACTATGTCTGCTGTCATTTTGCCTGCTTCATTGCAGATCTGATTCACCTGGTTCTTTTCTCTCTCTCTTCTTCTTAATAAGTCTCACTAGTGGAGTATCAATTATGTTTATCTTTTCAAAGAACCAGCTTTTACTTTCATTTATTTTCTGTATAGTTCATTTATTTTCTATTTCATTTATTTCTGTTCGTATGTTTATTATTTCCTTTCTCCTGGAGTTTTTTGGATCTTTTTGCTGTTGCTTTTCCAATTCCATGAGGCATGATGTTAGGTGATCCATTTGCCTTCTTTCCATGTTCCTCTTATGTATACTAATTGCTATAAACTTCCCTCTTATGACTGCTTTAGCAGTGTCCCAAAGATTATGGAAACTCGTGTCCTCTTGTCATTGGCTTCCATGAACCTTTTGATTTCAGTCTATTTCTTCAGTAGTTGTGGAGTCATTCAGGAGCAGGTTATTAAGTTTCCATGTATTTGAGTATTTCTGAGGATTTCTCTTGATATTAAACTCAAGTTTAATTCCATCATGGTCAGTGAAGATGCTGGATATAGTTTCTATGCTTTTGAATCTGTAGAGGTTTCCTTTGTGCCCAATAATGTGGTCAATCTTCGAGAATGTTCCATGTGGCAGTGAGAAAAAAGTGTATTTCGAGGTTTTAGGATGGAAAGTTCTATAGATGTCTCTTAAGTCCATTTGATTTATGATATCATTTAGATCTTTTATCTCTTTACCTAATTTTTGTCTAGATGATCTATCCAGGGGGGATAGTGCAGTGTTGAGGTCTCCAACAATTAGTGTGTTGCAGTCTATCTCCCTTTTTAGATCTAGCAGTCTTTCCTTCATATATTTGGGTGCTCCTGTGTTGGGCGCATAGATAATAATAAGCGTTATATCTTATTGATCGATTGATCCTTTTACTACAATATAGTGCCCTTCTTTGTCTCTTCGAACAGTTTTTGTTTTAAAACGTATTTTGTCAGAGATTAGTATTGCGACTCCAGCTCTTTTTTGGTTCCCATTTGCATGGAAAATCTTTTTCCAACCCTTCACTTTCAGTCTATGTATATCTTTATCCATGAAGTGGGTTTCCTGTAGGCAACAGATAGAGGGTTTTTGTTTTTTAACCCATTCAGCCAGTCTGTGTCTCTTGATTGGAGAATTTAATCCATTAACATTCAATGTTATTATCGATGTTAATGGATCTGTCCCGACGTTTAAGTTGGCCATTGTCTTAGTTGCCTTTTACTCTTTTGTTTCTGGCTGTTACTTCTTTAGTTTTCCTGGAACAGTACTTTCTTCAGGGTTTCATGGAGAGCTGGCCTGGTGATGGCAAATTCTTTCAGGTTTTGTTTGTCTGAGAAGATTTTAATCTTCTTTTCCCATATGAAGGATAATCTTGCAGGATACAATAATCTTGGTTGAAATTGTTTCTCTCTTAACACTTTCAGTACATCTTCCCATTCTTTCCTTGCTTGCATTGTTTCCGTTGAGAAGTTCGGTGTTAGCCTGATGGGGTGACCTTTGTATGTCACTTGTCGTTTCTCTCTTGCCAATTTTAGTATCTTATCTTTATCTGTGGTCTTAGCCAGTCTGGCTATGATATGCCTTGGGGAAGATCTTCTTGGGTTGATTCTATTTGGTGTCCTTTTTATTTCTTGGGTCTGGATGTTTGAGTGCCTCTCTATGCTTGGGAAATTTTCTTCCAAGATTTCATGGAGTAGGTTTTCCATGCTCTTATTAGTTTCTTCACCTTCTGGGATACCAATTATTCGGATGTTAGGACGTCTGACGGAATCTAGTAATTCTCATATGTTATCTTCATGTTTTTTTGTTATTTTGTTATTTTCTCTATCTTTTTGGTGGTTTTCTCTAGGTCAGAAGGTTTATCTTCTACATCAGAGATTTGACCTTCAGCATGGACTAATGGACTTTTAATACTTTTGAGAGAGTTTTTGATTTCCTGGATTTCAGACTTCACCTCTAATAGTTCCGTCTTATTCTTCCTTAGCATTTCCTCCTTCATATCGTTGAAGGACTTTCTCATTTCCTGTAGTTCATTGTCTCTTTTCTGTTCCAGCTCATAGTACTTGTTCAACATGAATGTTCTAAACTCTATCTCAAACATTTTGGTAACGTCCTCTATTTTTTCAAGAAAAGGAAGGGAGTTACTGCATTCCTTTGATGGAGACATATTTCCTGCTTTATTCAGGCCTGAGGTTCTTCTACTTCTAACCATTGGGAGATGTGTTCCCTTTGAAAAACCTTTTACAAAAACGTTTCTTCGAATAGGAGCAAGTGTGTTTCCTTTCTGATGTGGAATGGAGACAGCCAAAGTCTCTCTTCAATTGTGTTTAGTAATGTAATCCAAGAAAAAGTATTCTCTCCAGGTGTCCAAAGAAATGTATCTCCTTCTTAGGTGGTTCAGTGAAATGGAGGATTCTAGAGAGTCTTAAAATGCTAGAATGTTTCAGAATTGTAATTCTAGACCTATCTAGATAGCCAGGGATGGTGAAGATAAAGGAAGTGAGGACTGAATAAGTGGGAAGAAAATAATACGTAGAATAAAGAAAAAGTCGATTTCGCCAGGGGTTGAAAGCTGGGAGTGTGGTGTGGTGGAACTGAGGGCGTTTCTATGTGTTAATCAGAAGAGAGAAATTTACAAATGAAAGACGTGGGTAAGGAGATACAAAAAGAAAGGGGAAGGGAAGAAAAGTGTACCTGGCTGAAAGAGGGGTGTCTGGCTTGGGGGTCCCGGGGCTAAAGCTACTGGGGGCAGTCCTCCCTCAAAGATCCTGGCCCAGGGGTTGAAAGCTGGGAGTCTTAATGTATTATTCTTATGGACTTCATATAAATGTGGAAATTTTTAAAATAACTCTAAAGAATTGAAAATTACAAAGTTTTATTTTAGCTCATTTTTAAAAATATATTTGTTATTATCATTTTTTAATTTGCTATAGGACACATATGTTCATTAGAGAGAGAGAGAGAAAGTGAGAAAGCAAGAGCCTGGTCCAGGATTAGAACCACAGTTGGCCACATGAGAGAACAGTGCCTTAATTATCATGCCACCTGCTGGCCCTTTAGCTCTTTTTTTTTTTTTTTTTTTTTTTTTTTTGCTATAGGACAGGGTGCTCACCAGCGACACAGAAAGAAACAGAGAGAGAGAAAGTGAGAAATCACTCCTCCCCGGGGGATGGAAATACAATCCCTTTTCCTCCACTACTCTCTTGGAATTTGGGGCACACACACACACTCACCCTGCATGAATTTCAAGCCTCTGGATTTGGGACTCAAACCAAGTTGGCCATGTGGGAGTCTAGTGACTCAACCACTATGCCACTTGCTGCATCCCCTTAACTCATTTTTTAATCAAAAGATATTGTATATACCCAAATAAGGCAACAACAGGTTGATTCAAATAGTTTATTGTGTGTGAACATGTTTAAGAAGATTATCAGTAATCTTCTGCTATTTATATAATAAAATTTTATGTACCCTTATGTAATTTCATATATTCTTTTCTTTAGAGGTTTTTGCCATAGGGCGCATGCATTCGTCAGACAGACAGAGAGAGACAGAGAGATAGAAAGCAAGAAATCACCCCCCTCCAGGGGGGATGGCCACGCTGCAATCCCTTCTCCTCCATTCTCCCCTCGGGATCTTGGGCATGTACACACACATGCCCAGTGTGAGTTTAAGCCACCAAGTCTGGGTCTCGAACCACGGTCGACTACGTGGGAGTCCAGCAACATAGCCGTTATGCCAACTGCTGGTCCCTCACATATTCTTTATAATTACTTTATAACCCAAATTACATTTTAGGTTTTTATACTCCTCAAGGATGGCCATTAATATTTGGGAATACAGACATTTTGTTTTGAGTCTCTTTCTAGTGATGTGTAGGTGATCTTAGAAAACATTTTAGAGACATTATTGAGTCTATGAATTGTGAGTATATGCATGTATGTATGTAAAGTTTTATTTCTGTCTCTCGATATGTTATGTTTAATTTTATTATTATTATTATTTAAAATAATTGTTTAAAAGATACAAAAAGGTTGATAAAAATTTTGATTGCTTTTAAAAGTGTGATGTTTGAAAAATGCATTGTTAGTATATTTGGATATAATATTTTTTTGTTGCTTGGTTTTATAATTAAAATTATTGTCAGAGGGCACATGCATTGACGTCAGACTGAGAGAGAGAGAAAGTACTGGCTAATAAGGGATAGTCACATTGCTATCCTTTTTCTTTTCTCCATCTCTTCAATTTGGATCAAAACATGTACATATGCCTGGTATGTTTTCCAAGTCATGGAGGTCCTTGTGCTTATGGAGTTGTTCCAAGAGATTATTTAACTTAACTATTATTCATAAAGTTGTCATTGCCCAAAACAACAATATCCTCTTGCTTTAGAATGTATTATTACTTTAGAGAGTTCTTAAGACTTGCTTTATACACATACACACTATACACACACACACACACACACACACACACACATATATATACACACACACTTTACTATATATTACATGTAACATACACAAATTTCTGTATAAGTGAATTCGGGCTGCTATAACAAGAATACTATAGGCTGGATGGCTGAAAAAACAACAATTTATTACTTAGAGCCTGGAGGCTGGGAAGTCTACAAACCTGACTACCAGATCTGGTGTCTCACAGAAAATTCTTCATCGTTTGCAGATGGCTCCCTTTTCATTGTATATTCATGTGGCAGAAGGAGAACATTCCTATCTCTCTGTCTCTTTTAAGAGCAATAAATGTTATCCTGAGGGCTCTACTCTCGAGATCTATTTACCTCCCCAAAACCTCACTTCCTGAAGCCATCTCACTGGGGGTTATAATGTCAATTCATGGATTTGAAAGGGACACAAATATTCAATCCATAACCATATCTGTATGTGTTAGCATTATAGAAATGTAATTATTTAGATTAACTCAATGTTTATTTTTTAAAGCTTACTGAAATAAATTTACATAAGCAATGTTATAATACATAAACAATGTAAATTATAGAAATTATACTATATAAACAATAAAATATAACTAATGCTATAGTTTTTAGTATACTCACGACCTATAAAAGCACCACCACAATCTAATTATAGAATACTGTCAGTACCCTATAAGGAAGGCCTACACCTATTAGCAACAACTCCCCATTCCCACTTCTCCCCTTCCAAACACTCTCCACAGCCCTGGATAATTAGTAATCTACTTTCATTTACTAAAATGTTGTCAAGGTTCATTCATATTTTACCATGTTTCAGTACTTCATTCTTTCTTTTCTTTTCTTTTTTTAAATTATTTTATTTAACTTTATTTATTCATTCATTTATTTATTTCATTTTGACCAGAGAGGGATAGAGTAAGAAAGAAAAAGAGAGAGAAAGCAAGCCACCAGATCCATGACTCAAACCACAGCTGGCCATGTGGAAGTCCAATACCCTTAACCACCAAGCCACCTACCGGGCCCCATTCTTTCTTTTCATTGCTAAATAGTATGCCTTCATCTTATGTATCAACTGATGGACATTTACACTGTTTCCACTCTGAAGCCATTATCAGTAATTCTGCCATGAATACTTGTCTACAAGATTTTAGGTAAACATATGTTTTCATTTCTCTTGCTAATAAAATTTCTGCGTCATGTACTAGCTCTTTGACATCTATGGGAAAGTCACACTGTATATATTTTTATAACGGTAATCATGTAAACTGTAGTTATAGGTAGTGGATAGAGAAATGGATGGATAGAGAGATAGAGAAACAGATAGATAGAGAAATGTCCTTGAAGGCTTCAAGTGTGTGCCCTGGCAATAATTGTGTGTATTAGTCCTAATTGCAGCTATAACCATAGAATATACCAACTATCCTTTCCAGTTTTCATTATTTTATGTTTTAGAATCCCAATATTTATTTTCTTTTATTGACTTCAAGAAGTCAATATAATAACTAAATTAGGCTTTACAGAAGCTTCTATAGCCAAAAAGCTAATGGATTAAACAAATATTCAGGGGCTAGACAGCGACATAGCAGTAAAACGAAATCATGGCACTCTGTGAGGCAGACCCATGTGGGAAGGCTGCCAGTTCCTGTCCGGAGGGCTCCCTGAGTATACCCGGCACACACGTGCCTCTGGTCACAGTCGTCTGAGGCTGAGTATGCTGTATTTATCTCTCTTTCTCTGACCTTCCATGTCATATTTATAGAAGAATGTGTACTTAATGAGTTTTAAATACACTTTTAAAAAATCTTCAAATTAGGATTTTTTTTTAAATATCAGGTAAAGAAATTAGACAACTTTTAACTTTTAACTAAATTATAGGCACAGATAAATGAAGAAATTCATATAATTAAAGACATTAGACAGAGCTTTGCTCTCAAGTTAGCCTTTTTTTATGATTGGAAACACACTTGTACCCTTTTTAGCCTTGAGAGTTACATGTATATCTTAATAACCATAAGGAGATTAATTTTCTATATTACACTCCTAAGCATTATCATTTTAAATTACACTTTATGAGGTGTATTCAAATGAAATGTGATAAAATTGAAGCCTTGAAATGAAGAAATTTAAATATCCCAGTCTCCTTCCTAAATAACAAACTGGCTATAAAAAGCAAGTCTCTCTGTTAATTTGCAAACGAACAAGGACTTTGGAGTTATATCCACATTGGTCCCAGGCTGCTGTTGTATTAATTATTAGATAGATTAACTACACACTGAGCTGGCACTTTTCATTAAACAGCTGCTAAAACATGAGGGATGAACAATGCCTTGCGCGTTAGCTTCAGAGGCACGCACCCTGAGGCTATTTAATATGCCTTAATAAGCTACTGTTTTCCAGGCAGACGAATTTCACTTAGTTGCAAAGTGTTTTGAAACACTACAGGTCAGAACTTGTTGCTGTCTGTATCCAACTTTCAAATAACAATAATGTCAAATATACATACTTAAGTTTCTACATTCATCTTAAAATATTTAATTAGATTTAAGCTTTATGAACAAAGTGAATGAATCATGACATCAAAATCATAGGAAAACTGATGAGAAAAATAAGCATCTATATGGGTGTGTATTATAGCCGATCAAAAATTTTATGGTTAATTTTAATATTTGTTTTTGTTTTCCCAAACGTCAGTCATATATCTATTATATGCCACCATCTAATATTTGTCAGTAATAAAATCTCTCAAGTAAAAAAAAAAAAACTTTCATCATGTACTGAATTTAAAATATCTATGTACTATATGTACCAGAGTTTTCAATTTCCACAGAGATTAAAGACAAGAGTTTACACTAAAACTTGTAAGACCTCTTCCTATACACACAAAGTTTAAATTTAGAATCTTTGTCTTTATTTTATATTTTTTTAAGCACTACTTTTTATTTTTTTGGAAAGAGATTTTTGCTATAGGGTGTGTACACTAACCAAAGAGACAGAGACAGAGAGAGAAAGTGAGGAATCACCACCACCACTCCTCCAAGGGGACGACCATGCAACAATCTCTTCTGCATTCTCCATTCTCCTCACATGCATGCCCTTGTGCCTGGCATTAGTTTCAAGCCACCAGATCTGTGACTCATCCAAGGTTGGCCATGTGTGAGTCCAAGACCTTAACCACTATGCCACGTGCTGGCCCCAGGACTAGGCCTTTAAGGTCTAAATGGTTCTCTATTAAAAACTCTTTCCTCTAATTGTAAATACCTCTGATACACTAATGAATATTAAGTCTATGTGTTTAGAGTTAAGGGATAATTTTCTTTTCTTTTCTCTTCTCTTTGTTTTAGAGATTTTTGCCATAGTGTGCATGTGCTCGCAAGAAAAACAGAGACAGTAACAAGGAAAGCAAGAATTCAAAAAATTTAGAATCATGACTCTCATAATGATACAAAATAAACTATCATATATTTGATTTAACTCATTATTGATGAAGGAATCAACATATTAAACCAGTTCAAATGTGATTTCTTTTTTTTTTTCTTCTTCTTCTTCTTTTTGGAGAGGTTTTTGCTATAGGGCTCATGCACTCGCCAGACAGAGAGAGACAGAGAGACAGAAAGTGAGAAATCACCCCCCAAGGGGGATGGCCACGCTGCAATCCCTTCTCCCCCACTCTTCTCTCGGGATCTTGGGCACGCACGCACAAGCGCCCAGTGTGAGTTTAAGCCACCAGGTCCGGGACTCAAACCGCGGTTGACTACGTGGGAGTCCAGCGACATAGCCATGATGCTAACTGCTGGTCCCCAAATGTGATTTCTAATAACGTACGTATTTGTAGATCAGGAATATTGATGTAATGAATGTAAAATAATGAACATAAAAATGGCGACAAAATCATTTTCTTCTACAGTGAGAGAACATCAACTGGAATACCATGTTGGCAGACAGAATCTCTACATGCGGTAGACAGAATGATGGCCTTGCAAAGGTATTTATTTCCTCCTCCCCAGAACTTGGCAGTGTGGTGCCTAGCATGGCAAAAGGTATTTTGTAAAGGTGTTCGCTTGGTTTCATTAGAGGAGTGATTAGGCCAGCAGGTGGTGCGAAGTTTAAGGCAGCTGGATCCCATATTGCCAACTGTGCATTTCTCGTTCCCAATCCAGTGGCTTGGAAATTACACTGGGTGCATGTGCATGTGTGCCCAAAATCTTGAGAGGAGAATGGAGAAGGGACTGTGTCATTGCCATCATTTCTCACTTTTCCTCTTTCTGCCTCTCTCCCATACCGAAGCTAAACCAAACAAACAAACAAGTTTATAAATCAGCTGAGGATATCTGGGTAGTCTGAAGTAATCACAAGGGTCTTTCTGAGAATGAGGCAGGCATCTAAGGTAAGAAGGGAAATGTGAATGTGCTGAGAGGTGGGAAAAGAACAAAAAATATGCTTTTTACACACATATCTGCATGCTGAGGATTTTCTTTCACTTAAACTGTTCTTCTGTAAATTCATGAATGACAAATTCACCTACATATATGTATGGCTGTGATAACTTTCGCCATTGTCAAAATCATATGTAAGCATTTCATTTAATTTCTCTGGTGCTGACAATTGATTGTACCACCAGCACACTCTTATAGGCCTATTGTTTCGCTTATAAAATAGCTGTGTGAAAAAGTTAGGTGGATACTTTATGTCTGTGAGTTTCTTATTTTTTGATGCAAAGCTGGTTGATAATGGCGACATTTCAACCAAGCACTTATTATTATCTCATTAGTACTAAATCCCTAAATAATTAAATAAGCAAGTATTAAATTCCCTAATAGGTCATGAGCTCTATTTATATTCAAAACATTATAGCATTCACAGATCGTTGTAGCTACCTCTAAATTAATTTATTTCACATTCAAATTATATACATTAGAGTATTTTAGTGTTATATCTAGCTAGATATTGTGTACAAAGTTGCAGTTATGTAGGTCAAATAAATCTAGAGATCTAATCTACAGGATGAGTATATAAATCAATAATTGTATAATAAAATTTTGCTAAGAGAGTAGATTCTGCATGTTCTTAATACAAATAATGAAAAGGTAACATGAAGTGATGGCTATGTTAATTGCTTGGCAATAATGATAATTTCATTATATATATATATATATATATATATATATATATATATATATGTATATATATGTATATATCCAGATATCTTAAATATTCAATAAAAATAAGGTTAAAATATGATTTAGTGACCAGCAAGTGGCATGATAGTTAAGGTACTAGGCTCCTACATTTGAATCCTGCCCCTGGCTGTTTGAAAAATCACACTGGGTGCATATGTACATGCTCAAAATCCCTAGAGAAGAATGGAGGAGAAGGGATTGTGATGTGACCATCCCCCTGGAGGGTGATTTCTCAGTTTCCTCTCTCTGGTGAGTGCACAGGTCCTATGGCAAAAAGCTTAGGAAAAAATTTTGACTTCATATTTTAAAAAGACATTGAAATTTCATTTTTTATTCTAATGAAACCATAATGAATGATTATTTAGGGTATACAGAGTCCTCAGTCATCAGTTTAGAGAATTACACCAATCGTCACTACTTATTAGACCCTCATTACTTTTCAAAAGGTATATTGATATTGGTTTGTGGTTCAAAGTCTGTGGCTTTAATCAGTTATCTGCATACAAAAGCTATCTGACAACATGATTTTGTTCTACATGATGTTTCTTATTTTGCTTACAATGAAATTTACTGGATAGTAGGCTCTGGTAGTAAAAATCTTTACAAGGAGGCGATTATCATTAGTTCTCTATAAAACAAACATGCTTTTATGTGCAAAACAAAATAAAACAACATCTGAGACTCTTAATAGAGTTAGCTTTCATGAAGACCTTTGAAATATAAAAATTGATTGGTGAAAGAATTCACAGATCAAATGCATTCACATTAAATGCTTAGAGACAGTTTCAATTCTTTATTCAATAAGTTGGTTCTTTCAACAACAACAACAAAAAAATCCAAAATGCTTGACTTCAGTAACACATGCTGGATGCTGCTTCTTGGAGGGCTGAGGACCCCAGGAAGAAAGACTCAAGTTCCATTCCTGGTTCCTTCTGAAAAGCTGACTGCAGGGGCACACGCCTGTGGTTCCCTGCTACTTAGGAGGCTGAAGTAGGGGGATCACAAGCTCATGGCCAGTGGTCCACACAGCAAAACACGCAAGAGTCAGGGATGATGTCAGGAACCTATAGTCACAGCTATTTGGGAGGCTGAGGCAGGTGGATGTTGTAGTAAGATGGTCTAAAAAACACCACACACACACACACACACACACACACACACACACAATAAAAATAATGAGACTGTGGCCTGCACCTGTAATCCCAGCTCTCTGAAAGGCAGAGAGGTTTGTATCTGAAGTACTTGGAAGTTTGGGGCTATTTTGCTATATGTAACAAACATCTGCACTAGTTCTGCCACCAACATGAGGCTCCTGAAAAAAGCTCAGGAACATCAAGCTGTCTGAGAAGAGAAAGACCTACCTTTGCGAGATATGGAGTAAGTGAAAAAGAATGTAGCAGTGTAGTTTACTTTTCCGAACCAGCAAAAGTCATTCAGGAACAAAAGTACAGATATTTTAATATATTGGATTGACCTATATTTTGCATTTACTATGAATCAGATCTCATACATGCATACCAAATGTGTGTGTATATATATATATATATATAGATAGATAGATAGATAGATAAATATATGTATGTACATATGTATACATAGAAGACTTGATATGCATAGGATTATGAGTGTAACACATCTAAACTCATATCAGCCTTAATTAACTAAGCATTATCATTTCCATGTCTGGAGAGATTATACAATGTCTCAAAATTGTTATTAAAGATTTTTAAAACTTAAACACACACAGAGGTTAACTATGGCTAATACGAAAATATAAAATATAATCTAGATTTTAACGCTCACAGAGAAATGATCAATGTAGTTTCTAGATACTCTATTTACTTCTTGGATTATACAGATTTTTAGATGCACTGCTGAGCAGATACTTAAAATAGAATATATTTAATGATGTAACCTTCAGTCCACATCACAAGGTGGTTGGCTAAATCTGTTGTATTCCTCATGGCCGACAGTACAGTAGGATTTCTGGCCCTGGCACCTTGAAAATCACACTGGGGTGTATGTACTGTTGCCAAAATCTCTAGAGGAAAATGGTGGAGAAAGGATTGTAGTATGACCATCCCCCACAGGGCTGCTTTCTCAGTTTCCCTTTTTCTTTCTATCTCTGTTAATCTTTCTTTCACTCTCTCTCCAGCAAGTATGCACACCTTATAGCAAACCTAAATTATATATAATGTGTGTATATACACACACACACACACACACGCATATATAAATATATATAATCTTCTCTGAACAAATTACCCATAACTCTGCTATCCATAATTGACACCCCAAAAGACAACTGGAAAAAGAAACTATTGCTCATATAAATTTTACTTTATATGCAATAAGCGAGCAAACCCCCTTGATAGAGTTTTAAGTTATGTCTTTTTTTTTTTTTTTTTTTTTGGAGAGGTTTTTCGCTATAGGGCGCGTGCGCTCGCCAGACAGAGAGAGACATAGAGACAGAAAGCGAGAAATCACCCCCCAGGGGGGATGGTCACGCCGCAATCCCTTCTCCTCCATTCTCCTTTCGGGATCTTGGGCACGCACGCACACGCACCCGGCGTGAGTTGTAAGCCACCGGGTCCGAGACGCGAACCGCGGTCGACTACGTGGGAGTCCAGCAACATAGCCATTACGCTAACTGCTGGTTCCCAAGTTATGTCTTGATGTAAGAAATTAGGAAAGACTTATAATATTTGAGAACATGGGTAAAGCACACTTTATAAGTGGTAAACTGATGATGAGCACACAGAGTTTATGGAGATAATAGCTTTGAATTATTAGGCATGAAAAGTCAAAGGTCTTGGACTGGCCCCATCCTCCAGTGGTTAAGGGAACTGGATCTTATGTGGCCAAAACTGTGTGGTTTGAGCCCCAATAGCATGAAAAACACACCAGGCACATGCATGTGTGTGCCCAAAATCCCAAAAGGGTGTATATATAGGAGGGGAATGCAGCAATGGCCATCCCTTCTTGAGGGGTGCTTTGTCCCTCTCCCTTTCCCTCTGTGTCTCTCTGTTGAGCATATGTGTCCTCTGGCAATTTAATAAAAGAATGATCAAAGGTCATACAGGTGCACATACACACAAATAATTTAGTTTTTCATCATATTTTATTGCCATGCCTCTTCTTAATTATAGGAAAAGAAAAAAAGTGTCTGGGAAAGTAGTTTGAACATATAAATGAGGTAAGTTTGTAAATTACAGGAAAGATTAAAAGGTGGATTGTTCACCTAATATTTTGCTATGAAATTGTTCACATAGACTAAAGAATTGAAAGAATTTTACAGTGAACATACCTATGTTGTCTTTTTATTAGGATTTTAACATATTTGCTTCTAGCCACATAACCATCAACCCTCTATCCATCATTTAATCTTATATTTTCTTTTTCAAATACCTTTCAAAGTATGTTGCAGACAAAATGGTGAATTCTTTTCTAAAAGTTTTTAAAGAATTATTTTATTTGAGAAGACACCCTCATGACTACTGAGAACTAGGGATTTCAATAGGGGAAATGAAGATTTTCCACTGATAAGTCAGCCTCCAGCCCACAAACTCCCGTGGTAGGAAGATTTTCAAGCTTCCTGTCTCTGTCTTTGTCTCTCTCTACTTCTCTCTCTGTCTCAGTCTTCTCTTTTTTTGGTAATTTTTCCTTTTTAAAATTTTTTAAGGTAAAGCAATTTCTTGGCTTTCAGCTCCTCCTTTCCCTTAATCTTGTTAATAATCCCCTCCTCCTCTCCCAACCCAGGAGAGGCAAGGGAGCAGGCCTCAGAAGACACCTTCACAGCTACTGAGAACTAGGGATTTTGTGCAGTGCGGTTTTCTAATTTTTGCTTTTTAAAAAAAAAAAATTTTTTTTTAGTTTTTCTTCTCTTTTTCTCTGTTTTTTGGTTGTTTTGCTGCTGTTGTTTCTCTCTCTCTGTTTCCTTTTCTGCACGCTCCTGGACGCTCAGATTAAACTTCAAGTTTGGGAAGAAACACACTTTCCATCAGATGACTAGAAATCATCGCAGGACCAAAAGAAATATGGGAAAGCAAAAAAATATCTCTCCTCCAAGGGAAAAGAATAACTCCTCTTCATCCACAGACAGTTCAATGGAAATCATGAAAATGTCTGATAAAGAATTTAGAACATTCATAATGGTGAAGCTAAAAGGGATGGAAGAGAAGAGAGACAACAAACTGCAGAAGAGAAAGGAGAAAGGAGCTGACAAGTTCCGGTAGGTGAGGAAATTCCTGCAAGATCTAAAAGAGGAATTACACAGTTTACAAAAGAATCAAATGGATCTGTTAGAGGTGAAAACTATAATACAGGAAGTCAAAATCTCTCTTGAAAATATTAAAAGCAGACTTGATCATACAGAAAATAGAATCTCAGACGTAGAAGAGAAAATTGCTGGCCTAGAAAAATCCACCGTGAAGACTGAGAAAGTTGACCAAAAATTTGAGAAAAATATATGAGAAATACTAAATACCACCAAACGTCCAAACATCCAAATAATTGGCATCCCGGAAGGTGAAGAGACTTATAAGGGCATTGATAATTTATTTCATGAAATCCTGCAAGCAAACTTTCAAAACCTAGAGAAACACTCAAAGATCCAGTCCCAAGAAATACAAAGGACCCCAAATAGAATCAACCCAAGAAGATCTTCTCCAAGACATATTATAGCCAGACTGACCAAAACCACAGACAAAATTGGAAAGAAAGAAACAGCAAATTACCTACAAAGGATATTCCATCAGACTAACAGCAGGCCTCTCATCGGAAACAATGCGAGCAAGGAAAGAATGGGAAAAGTGTTAAGGGAAAAGCAATTTCAACTGAGAATATCGTACATGGCAAGATTACCCTTCATATGGGAAGAAAAGACAAAAACATTTCAGATTATCAAAACCTGGAAGAATTTACCAGCACCAGACCAGATCTCCAAAAAGTTCTCAAGGGAGTGCTATGTCAGAAAAATTAAATGTAGTCACGGAGTTGAATATTATACCCCAGAATTAAATCGGGAAGATTGAACCACAACAGAAGATAGATTAAGTACATGAGACTGAATTGGTGAAATAGCATTCTGTGACTTTTGACTAAAATATTGCTGCTTTTCTTCTAGTCTTCATTGTCCAGTTTTAAGAGTTTTTGTCCTGTCTTGAGCTGTCGATAGGTTCATGTGCCTACTATTTGAACAGAATACTAACCTGTTTCCAGGCTGTAAGATTTAAGCAAATTTCCTTACCAATTCAAAATGGCTTTTCTTGAAATTACCAGCTAAACTTGCTATTGAAAGTGGTTAGATTATCGGGACCAGCAGTTAGCTAGCGTAATGGCTATATCTGTGGACTCCTATGTAGTCAACCATGGTTCGAGTTCTGGACCCGGTGGCTTAAAACTCACGCTGGGCGCATGTATGTGCATGCCCAAGATCCCCAGAGGAGAATGGAGGAGAAGGGATTGAGATGTGACAATCCCTCCGGGGGGTGATTTCTCCCTTTCTGTCTCTTTGTCTTTGTCTGTCTGGCAAATGCACATGCCTGATAGCAAAAACCTCTTCAAAAAAAAAAAAAAAAAAAGTAGTTAGATTATTTAAGAAATTATGTGATCAGTAAAATGTGGGGGAAAAAGGAATGGAATATAACTGTAGACACCAGAGATTCTGTGAGAAGAGGTGGGAAAGGGTAGAGGGTCAGACATAGGAGTAAATATATATAAATATATATACACACACACACACACACACACATATATATATATGTGAAACTAGAAATGGAAAATTCTAGATGGGAAACCACTTTTTGTATGCTGTGACAATGATTAGGGGATAAATGTAAATTAATTAAAAAAAAAGTTTCAGGAAAAAAAATGTGTATTTGATGACTGCAGTAAGCTCTATAGCCCCAGCTAGGTGCTACTTTATAGTATGTTCATTCTACTCACTGAAGTTTATGCCTAAAGTCAGACTTGTGTTCATGGATATGTATATATCAGATGCACTTGCTATTGAAAATATTTAGATTAATTAAGTTCATTAGCAAATCAATAAAACGGGGGGAAAAGGCATAGAAAGCAACCATAGATACTAGAGACAGTGTGGGAGGAGGGTGGGAGACGGCAGAGGATAAGAGATAGGGAATCAAGGATGGCAAAATAAAGCAAAATAAACAGGAAGCAAGAAATGGAAAATTATTTGTTGATGATAACATGCATGTTGATGTGCTTGAATGAGCCAATATGCAGTGTATTCTGAATGGGAAATCTCATTTTGTATGCTGTAATGATGTATAGTGAATGAATGTAAATAAATATTAAATAAAAAAAGATAATTATTTTATTTGACTTTATTTATTTTAATTTGACCAGAGAGGGACAGAGAGAGAGAGAGAGAGAAACAAAGCAAGCTGCCAGGTCTAAGACTTGAACCACAGTGAGCCATGTGGGAGTCCAGTGCCCTTAACCAACATGCCACCTGCCGGCCAAATGATAAAATTTTACATTTTTTTAAAGGTTTATTTTTGTAATGACAAGGTAGAAAATTTAACCAAAACCAGAGTAGGAATCCACTTTTAGAAACAGGGTTCTTATAAGGAAAAGGTATATGTCATGTAAAAGACAAACCCTTGTAACTGATCTAGGGAAAGCAAGAGTTCTCCACAGAACCTTAGAACAGCAGTTCTAGAATCTTCCTTGGTCTAGATACCAAAAAATATATATTCATGCTAATGGTCTTTTGGAAAGAACGTTGAAAATGTAACACAATTATTTAATACTTTAGTTATGCCAACATACTTTAGTAGTTATTATCATTTTAGAAAAAAAAGCACATAAGAACTTGTTTTACTTTTTTATTTTTTGCATATATATATATATATATTTATATATATATATATTTTATTACATTTAACCACATCTTCACAGTGTACATGATTATTCTCAGTACACATCAGTTACAACAAAGACATTACTATATACATTATCATCAGCAAATAACTTTATTTTTGTGTCAATTACATGTATTGTTTTTTTCCACATTTCCCTCCCTCACTCCCCCATCACTCCTCCCTATTACCCCTCCATTACTATCTCTAGTATCTACAGTTGCCCTCCCTGCTATTGTATATTGAAGAATTTTTAAAAACATTTCTCTACATAATTCTCCCAGAAACTTTTCTAACTATATATCATTACACATATTTTTTATAGGAAAAAAAATGACATTTCAAATACATAACTACAGAGCTAGCAAGTGGCATGGTAGATAAGGTCCTGGCTGACACATGACCAAGCACCACAGTTCGAGTCCTGGATTCAGTGACCTGAAAAACATGCTGGGCACATGAGCATATGTATGCAAACTCCCGAGAGAGGAATGGAGAAGAAGGGATTGTGCATGACCATCCACCTGGGCGGTGTTATTTTTCATTTTCCCTCTCTCTCTCTGTCTCTCTCTGGGGAGTGCATGCACTAAATTGCAAAAAATTACAAAAATAAATAAATAAAGTTTAATCACATCCTTAAGATATTTTTGTTGTTGTTTAGGGTGTTTGTTTGTTCTCCCATAGAGCATGTGTGCTTACATAAGAGAGACAAAGAGGGAAAATGAGAAATAGCCCCCCCGCCACCAGAAGAATATGGCCATGCTGCAATCCCTTCTCCATTCTCCTCTTAGGACTTTGGACATGCACACACTCACACCTTTTTAAGCCTATAGTTTTGGGACTTAAAACCATGGTTGGCCATGTTGGAATCCAGCACCTTGATCACCAAGCCACCTGCTGGCCCCACATCTTTAATATAATAAAACTAGGAAAAGTTTGAGTTAAGATTCAAACATAAATCAATATTCTGTGTTAGACACAAACATAGGTTCTTTTCTCCCATAATTATGAAGAAAGAGAACAAATTAGAAACTACCATTTTAAAAATCATAGACTTACAGATTCAACTGGAAATTTAATTTTAAAAGCCAATCTCTATCCCATATACCAAAGCAGAGATTGCCTATGATTGTTCAGTTCGGAATGCTGACTGTATATTCCTGCTCCTTGTTTTACTTATTTTTTAAATTAGTCAGGTGGTGTGTGTGTTCACTGGAGAGACACAGAGAAAAGGACTCCATGAGGTATTGTCACACTGCAATCCCTTCTTCTCCATCTTTCCCTTCTTTTGTGATTATGGGCGCACACATCCATGAGCCCAGAGTGGTTCTCAAGCCACCAGGTCCAAGACTAGAACCATGTACGATCCTGCTGCCATATCCACTCTGTTTACTTCATAAAGTGAATTTTACTCCTTTTATTTCTAACAGTGTATCGCTTATTGTTTTTCTTTTCTAAATGTCAACGGTTTTCTAGGTGACGCTAAACTCTGTTTAAGTACCACAACACGGTAATTATTCAATTATCTGTATGTTTTTGCAGCCTCATTGGTTCAGTTACACAGTTGTCTACAGTAAGTGAAAAACGTCTGTGTTCATATGATCTAGGTCGTCAGAACTAGTAACATGACCTTGAATGTATTTTTTAATATATTCAGATATGTATGGAATGATCTGTATTTTTAGTGACACTTTTTTTTTGCCTTTTTTTTTTCCTTTTGGAACTGTTAAGGTAGAATACTATGTATATTGAATCAATCAACGCATACTTCATTTATGGACTGGCTGATTCCTGTTTCCTATGTATTTATGGAAGGAAGGAATACTTTACAATTACGGCATAAAACTTCCAGAAAACCACCAAAAAATTTCATTCAACCCTATGAAGACAATTATTTCTTATGCCTTCTTGACTGAAGGAAATACAGTTATTTGCTTGTAATTTCGATCATAGAATTCATTATTCTGGGCACAGCAATCATTTTTTTCCTAGATAAATATCTTAATACAGCAGACATAAATTTGGGAAATATGATGTTTAACTTAAAAATGAGACATTAATATTGGGTTGTTAGAAAAGACATGATACATTTTTGCATTAAAAAAATAGAAAAGTATGTTATGACTTTTCCTACAATCCAATATATATACATTAAATTTCCAACCTCCTGTTTAATTCTTAATAAATGCAATGCTATTAATAATGTTCATCGATATTCAAACTTATTTGGGATTAGTGTATTCATTTAGATCATGTTGATAAGGTTTTTGATATTAAATTTTGCAAATGCTTGAATAGCAGTAACAGAATTTCAGTTTTTTTTGGGTTTTTTTTTGGAGAGGTTTTTGCTATAGGGCACGTGCACTCGCCAGACAGAAAGAGACAGAGAGACAGAAAGCGAGAAATCACCCCCCAGGGGGGATGACCACGCCGCAATCCCTTCTCCATTTTCCTCTTGGGATCTTGGGCATGCACGCACATGCGCCCGGTGTGAGTTTTAAGCCGCCGGGTCCGGGATGCGAACCACGATCGACTACATGGGAGTCCAGCGACATAGCCATTATGCTAACTGCTGGTCCCCAGAATTTCAGTCTTTTGAGGCTTGAGGTAGAAGTTAAATCTTTTATTCCTCCTTGCTTTTTTTTCTTTCTTTTCACCTTTACTAAAAGAAGTTTAATTATAAAGGACTGACTTTCTGAGTAGGCAGTTCTTACTCTAGTGTAACTGGTAAGGAGTTAGGAAAAAAATGAGTACATACTGTGTCTTTGCCACCATGGAAGGAATTTTCATATTTTAAGTTTTTATTTCTTATCTTACCAAATTGTCATTAGGGACCACAAGCATTAGGCATAATGTTAGGTGATAAATCTGCAAATGTATGCTAGATGGACAAGATCAGTACTATTGTGGTGCTTGTATTACAGTTATATTTAGGGGTTTTTTTTGACAAAAGCAAACAGACAGGGAACCAGCAGTTAGTGTAATGGCTATGTCGCTGGACTCCCACGTAGTCGACCGCAGTTTGCGTCCTGGACCTGGTGGCTTAAAACTCATGCTGGGCACGTGTGCGTGCGTGCCCAAGATCCCAAGAGGAGAATGGAGGAGAAGGGATTGCGGCGTGACCATCCCCTCTGGGGGGTGATTTCTCGCCTTCTGTCTCTATGTCTCTCTATGTCTGGCTGGCGAGTGCACGCGCCCTATAGCAAAAACCTCTCAAAAAAATAAAGAAAAAAAAAAAAAAGCAGACAGACAAAGATAATATTACAGGAGTACTAAATTATCTTAAAGAAAACAAGGAAGAAAACAAAAACAGGACAATTAAGATTAGAAGAACCTTAGATTAGATGGTTGAGATGATTGTCTTGCAAAGAGATATTGAGATAAACATTTGATAGGGAAGAAGGTGCCTTCAATCAAAGATAGGCATACACTTTATTCTAAGCACAGTGTGAAATGGTATCTGTGGGGTTCATGGTCTTTGTGTGCATGCACACACACGCACATGCACACACACACACACACACACACACACACAGGAAATTCATATAATCTTAAAATAAGGTACCAAAATAAATGCAAGTCTTAAATTCATGTGAATTTTAAAATAAGGTCTTTTCCTGACTCACTATTATCATTCATAAGTTAGCTGATTTTTTTATTGAGATGGAAATACTGAGAGAAGGAAGGGAGGTAGGAGAACAAATGTTACCAAGAAGAATGATAGCTCTCCAAAGAAAAAATCCATACTTTGAAAGCCTGTATCAGTCTGTGAGAGCTAATAATACCCTGATATTATAACAACATCCTGAGCATATCTCCCATGGCTACAGGGGGAAAATTTACATTTAAAAGTAAATATAAGTTCCACTTTTGCAATACTACAGGGCAACAAGTCGGTGCGTAATGAAAATGTTAAGGCTCTCATTCCAATGCTCAGTCTCTGCCCAATTTATCCACCAGATAGATTTCCTTTGAGATTTCTCCTAAGTCAATAATGGTGAATGGTGTAGCTAGTTTCCAACCATTTTTCTTTTCTCACCCCTAAGGAGGTAGAATGGGGAGGTAGAAAAGAATGATATCTAGAATTATGCAACAAAGTTCCTAGTTTGATAGTTACTCCTGGAGGGAAAATGAGAAAGCTTTGTTTGATTTCACTAAATTTCTTTACTTTTTTGAGACCTACAGTGTATATTTCTAAGTAGTTTTATTTGAAAATTGTTTGAAGTTGTTAGTTTTTCATAACAGTTATTTTTATTTTCTTTACTTTATTGTCATTTCACTTACAAAGGTGATTTCCAATACGTTTTGAGTTAGACATGTCTGGAATGTTTTTCTAGCCGGGGTCCAGTACTTAACCATGCAGACAGCCATGTGGGATCTAGCGCCTTAACTTCCACGCTATCTAATGGCCCAATAAGTAAATTTAATCCATAAACAGCAAAGTAGATTTAAGAATTCAATAAAACCAAATACAGAAATAAAAAGCTGCTGGGATTTAAGCATTGAGAAATGTTTAAATAGAACAAGCATAAAATAAAATACTGAAAATAAGATCAAATATATGCTATTGAAATAAATGGTATTTTAAACTACCATCTTGAAATATTTTGCTTATTCTCATTGAAAATAAAGTGCCATAGGGTTATTATAAAAGTGCTTTACAGTATATAAAATGTTTGCAAATACATCAAGCACTATGCATATAAATACTACTATCTACTTCCTCCACATTTTATGTAATCTGCTGAATAACACATTCTTAGAATAGTTTGCTAATACAGTCAGGCTATTTTTCTTTCATCATGATTATATATAAAAGCAGGTTGCAATAAACATTAAAAAACTCTTTAAAAGAACATTATTTTATGCTCTTTTATTATACTTAATTATTAAAATTGGATATATTTCATATAAATGGCTGATAGCCAAGAAATTTCACCTCCGTTTTAATTTTTTACATGTATTTTGGGAATCTATATTAAATTATGCAAGTATAGCATGCATTTTTTATTTGCAATGGTAATAATATTATCAATTAATACTGTCAATTATACCACTACTAACGAGTCTCTAACTCCTATTCTAAGTACTGTCTTAAAATAGATTTACAAATTCTCTTACTCAAATATGTCAGGATCAAGGAAAAAGATGGAAGGATTTTTGAAAATAACATTAGTAAATATTTACTATTTTTCTTGATCCTCAGAATCTCTGAAAGAGCTAAGGAAATTACACAAAGAAAGCTACTAACAGGATTTTATTTGCCTCCATTAATGTCTCTTCTAAAAGCTGTTTATTTGCCCTTGCATTTCAGTATCTCATGAGAGCCATTAAAGCATTTGGGATAATCATAAACATTATTGACAGGCAATAACTGCTTTCGAAAATATCCATCCAAAATTACAATAATAATCTTATTTGCATTTCAATGCTTTTAGCCTTTTAAAGGAGAGAAAAAAAATGCATCGAAACAGTTGTTGCCCAATAAATAACATTCTACTTGATATTCACTTATCTCAATGTGGAATTTTGTAAAGAATTTTCACAGTACACTTGAATAACACATTGAAACTGAAATTCTATTTGTGAAATTCACTATCTCTATGTATCTGTCAAGATTTGAGTACCAGTAATAGAAAAAGTATTTTTTATTTTCTTTTTTATCCAACTAAACTATCCTTTATTTTGCCCATCTTTTCAAATATTCTATATTTTCACTATTATTTTATTAGACAGCGTGAATTTCTCTTCAACTGTATTCATGTAATGTGCACTTTATCCTTAATTAAAGGTTAGTTTATCTTTCTGATAATAATCATCCATATTTAATATGTACTTTTGTGTTTTTCCTCTTCTAGAGGTAAAAATATGTCCGGGAGTGCATTTCTTTAGTGGCAAACGTAATAAATACAAGTCCTCAATATATGAATGATTTACATAGAATATTGCCGTTTTAGTGCAATCATAAAATATAATAAGGGGAAAATAACAAAGTATTTAAATTGCTAGATAAATAGTCAAGTTTATACAATTTTCTGCAGTCACAAAAATTTATCATAGACTAAAACATTACAACAGTGGGAGTGATAGCACCTAATCTTTTGGAATCTATGATCACAAATAAGGAAAACATAAAATATACACAAAGATAACTAAGAGCAAGGATGAGAGAGGTGAATAGCACTTTCTAGAAAAGTACATTACAGTTGTCAGATGTACAGCCCACAGAACCAGAATTGGACTGGAATTGATTGAGTTCACGTGGCTATTTTGAGAATAGTACACCTACCTTTCAGAATGTGTTCACCGATCTGGCACATTAGCTGAGAAAACAATGAGCTTTTCTACTTTTGTACCACTATGTCTATTTCACATTTGACAGAGTGAAATACCAAGAACTAAACCAAACCAAACACACAATTAAAACCATGAACCCTATGGTCACGAATGCATGGTTATAATTTCCCTGCCAAAAGATGCCTCTCCCTAAACAAAGATAATGTTACATAATGCCTTTCCTAGTTCAGGCATTCCCTAAGCTGTCTCACCTGGTGTTGCAGGTATGGAAGCCAGGGGGAAACAAAAGCATACAGTGATGCATATGGATTCCTTTAAAGAGTGACTTCTACAACTACAGGATCAAAGGGGTCCAATTTAATTGACTTGCCATTAAATAGTTAACTGGTCAATATGCTAAATGTTGACCATCACAGGATAATATCAGCCTCTGCTCCAGGCAGTTTGGATATTCCACGGTGAAAGTAGCTAGATCATCCCTGATGAAAGTTAGCCATTCTTTGGAGTTTATCATTCTTGCCACCTGTTCACAATCCTCTTGCTCTCACACTTGGGTAACTGAGAAAAAGAAGCTGGTTGAAGTACACGTATAGCTATAATGTCTATATGGTTGTTGCATCCTTCTTTTTTGTGTTTTTTTTTTTTTTTTTTTTTTTTGAGAGATTTTCACTATTGGGCACGTGCGCTCGCCAGACAGACAGAGAGAGACATAGAGATAGAAAGCGAGAAATCACCCCCCAGGGGAGATGGCCACGCCACAATCCCTTCTCCTCCATTCTCCTCTCGGGATCTTGGGCACGCCTGCACACGCCCCTGGAGTGAGTTTTAAGCCACCGGGTCCGGGACATGAACCGCGGTCGACTACGTGGGAGTCCAGCGACATAGCCATTACGCTAACTGCTGGTTCCCGCATACTTCTTTTTGAATAGTGTTTTCTGATAGATATTAACATAAAAAAAGAATCACAAATTTTTACGCACTCCCATAAATAAATCCATATACCTTTTCCTGGTACCTCCTTGCTTCACTCTTGTTTGTTGCAGACCCCTGAAAATTAACTTCTGCATGAAAGATAGTTCTCCAGGTGACCTTGGGCTGACTCAATTCTTTCTTCTCTTCCTGAAAGTAGCTCTCAGGATAAATATAGAACAGGCTAGGAATGGAACATCCTTATATAGGGAAGAAATTTCTAAAGCAGCCCAGGCTTTTTCCTCTCCCTCCTAGTGAATATAACATCTTGAGTTAGGGAGAAACTGCCTGAGGATATCCCAGACTTTGCTCTCTCCCACCTGCACGCAGGATGTCCTTCAAAACTTTTCACACTGAGTCATATGGTCCATAAGGTATACTACCCAGGCTGGGCTGCTTTTAGGGGTCCCTCAGCTATGCTGTAAGCAGGACCAGCATAATGGAGAATCCAAACATTCCCGGCAGATTTGGTGAGCCATGGAGAACCACCTTACAATAAATCCAAGATTTATTTTATCTTTTGATGACTATCTGCAAGAATCCTGCTTCATATAACTTGTCACATGCATGTTCTGGTCTCACGGAATCCAGGCAATTGATGAAACTATACCAAGATGCAGTGAGTGGAAATGTTTAGACTTCTATTCCTGGTGGGTGGTATAATGATGATCTTTGCTCTCCTTAAAACAGTGGGAGTCCTCTCCTGAGATTTGTGATTAGTGAACCTCCACACTCCAAAAATCAGAGTAAATTCTACTTCCAAATATCTTCTCTCTGTATAAAGTAGAACAATACTGTTCAAAACAATGGGAAGATTTTGTATCCTTTCAGGACTATTTATGAGTTGGTCTCTAATTCTGTATTAGTCCATCCTGGTTAGCATTAACATATTGCACAAGACCATGTATGGGCAAGGTTTGAGTCCTTTACTCCTCTGTTGTTAAAGGGAATCATGATAAGCCTCTAATACATATTGAAGGAAGAGCACCACAGCTACAGAAATGGATGATTTGTTCATATAATCTTCATATGACTTCTACACATGCTCAAATTGCACACAAATGTACCGTTCTCTAGAATGGACCATTGCTGTGCATGTGTAGCTTTAAGGCTCAGTGTGTTTCATTAACATTCTACTCAAAATGAGAAGATCATGTCACATGGGCAATTAGTACCCATAATCAGGATCTGAATATTTTCTTGAACGGTTTTCCAGTAAGAAAGCAGTTCTATATAATAGATTTAGCTCCAAAAATATAGGGATATATACAGCCACTCTCCTAATGAGACTGACCACATACACCACAGTTCATTTTTACCTATCTAAAACAACTCAGAACCATGGTAGGTCATATAGCCCAAGTTTTAGAAATGCTTGCTCTGGAGACTAAAGTTGTTATACTGTCCTCTCTTGTTCTAGGCCCCACTTGAAGAAACTAGACTTCCAAATTATGTGATAAATAGGTGAGTAGTATTCCTAATATCATTGCCTGGCTTCTAAAATCCAAAGAGGACCACTGATTGCTTCGTATATTAAGACGTGAAGTGCAATACCATTTGTACTTTCACTTAGAGAGGACAACAGAATGCCTAGAACTACTGAAACCCACTTTGGGTGAGCAGGACTCGAAATTTTCATAAGGCTTATTTTCACCTCTGACATCCAATTGTTTCATAAGCACATCTAGGTATACTTGAATGATTTTATTCCTCATCTTCAATTTGCATAATATAGGTTGTTGGAAAAATCATGACACACTTTCGCATGAAAAACATAGAAAAAATATGTCATGACTTTTCTGGTAATCTGGTATTAGCAATCTAGAGGACCAGGTTACTATATTCCCAGTTGTCAAGATGGTTAAGACCTCTGTATATCCCTTTGTTAAGTAATATTACTATCATCAGGGAAACTGTTAGAAATCTTAAATCTCAGGTTCTACCCCAGAACTCTTAATCCAGAATCTATATTTTCATTTTAGCAAGATCTTCAGAAAATTTAAATGTACATTAAATGGTAGAATTCACTGGAACACATTACAGCAGAAAGCAGGAAGTTAACGTAGTCTGGAAGAAAGACAATAAAAGGATACTACTGCCTTTGCCAGGTAAAAGTGAACTCCTTAAGACTTATCTAAATGAAGGGTATTTAGAAAAAGGCTTTGTCAAATCAATAGCTTCTTACCAAGTGCCAGAGGATGTGTTGCTCTTCTCCAGGAATAAATATAATAACAGATCTGACACAGGATCTATGATTAGGACAAATACCTTTTTAAGTTTATGGCAGTAAATTGTGATCTCACCATTATCCATGTGGTTTTTGCAAAGGCCAGTGAGATGAATTGAATGAGGCATACAATGGAGGCTACCATTGTCTGTGTGTAAAGGTTTCTGAATAGGCACATTAACAGTGCTTCCCATTGAAGAATATGTTGGTCTTACTTTGATTAAAATGCTGCCACCTGGCTTCTGTCATTGCAGAATTGTACATCATCACTAATGATCATGAATCTTGACTTGCATTATATTCACAACTGAGCCTCACAAATATGCCAGTCCCTGCCTATGCATTCTTCATTATCTCTTCCTTAAAGGAGTTTCCTTCCCCTACCAATGGGGAACAAAACAAAACAAAACATAGTCAAATGCTTGATACCGCCATTTATTTAGAAACCCATTCTAGTATAGACACTTCCATAATATTCTGATATTCCTCCTAAATATCAATTTTACAAAGTTTTAGTATTTTATAAATTTCTGTATGTTACATTCAAGTCTAAATTTCAAGCAACCTCCCCAAAAATGAATAGGAGCAACAAGAAGTGCTCTGATGACATATTGAATCCTTTGTAACAAGTGAGTATTCTTCTATTGGTGAGTTAACATATTTGTATTCTGTTAATCTAGGTACGCATGCATGTGCACCCCATGTGAGTTTCAAGCCTCCGGGTCCAAGACTCAAACCGTGGTTGACCACATGGTCTTAACCACTGTGCCACCTGTTCCTCTGAGCTTTCACCCTAAATACATCACATCTATTTATAGTCTGTCACTTCTTATCTGGTCCTCCTACTGTTTTGCCTATAAGCTATTTCTTCTTGGAGCACATCCTGTACTCATTCCAGATTCACTTTTTGTTCCACTCTGTCAGTGTCTAATCCCTGTTAATGTCACCACCCAGTGTCCCTGGACCTCTGCTGTCCCATTGGTTGCCTCTAATAGGAAGTGCCAACAGAAGACTGAAGGCATTAGGCAGACTCTTCCTTGTCCTGTGCAGTTCCTATTCCTACTCCAGAGTTTGATAGAATCATTGAGATAGCCTTAAAATCTCTAGTCCTACTGGATTCCTGTGAGAGTTTGAATGAAGGGTGATCAGATGACATCAGAAACTAAAAGAAAAATACAACCATTAACCAGGAGAAGGTGCTTGCAGTATGGGAAATGAACACATATTAGTATCAAAAAATAATTCTTAGAAATAAAAAAGGACAAACTTATAATCAGAAATATGTATAAATGGGTATTTCACAGAAGGAAAAACACAAATAGGCCAGAATCATGGAAGATTAACTTCACAAAATCAAGGAAATGCAAATTAATATACTCTCCCCTCATAAAAAGGCAAAATGGCAAAGTCTGGTAATATGGTTGAAAGGCAACAAAGGAAACATTTTTCTCATAGAGGATTCAGAGCTCTGGTCAAACTGGAAGTGCTGGGTGTCCTGGGTGGGGGGGGGGGGGGGTGTGCCTCAATGCTTGCCCATGACCTTGGTTGGCTGGAAAGCCAGGAGAGGATCATGATATGGCAAGATTCTGTCAAGTTTCCCTGTTTCTCTTTCCTCTGTCTCTCTATCTTTGTCTCTTTTCTCTCTCAAAATAAATAAACAAACCTAAAAAAAATCGATAAATATTGTTGTGGTATATTCAAAAAGGAAATGTTATATGTCAGTGAAAATGAAAGAACAGTAGCTGTATCCAACATGAGTGAGTCCTAGAAACATAAAATTGATTATAAAAAAGAATCACTAATTGAAGCATATCTAATTAAATAAGTACATGATTATGCATGCCTTGAAATGTTCAATACAAGCAAGTAATAAGAATACAAAATTGTTTAGAATATTTTGTTTAGAGATTCATACATATATACTAAAACCACATACATGCACACGCACAGAAATACTAAACAAAATTTCATGATGATTAATACCTATTGGGTAGGAAGATATTTTATGGGGAGAAAAATAAAGTATTTGATAATGTTTTACTTCCTAAACTGGGTAGTAGGTATACTGAAAATTTTCTTAGTATTTTTTATACATTGTGTGTACTTTAAGTATAGTATTTTGTATGCGTTAAATAGTTAATGATAAAACACAGAAAAAGCTTAAAGTCCTAGATGCTAGGTTGTGGGGAAATGATCATTATTGAATGAGGTATATGTGCATGTGAGTATGTGTGTGTAATATATGTAATATACTTATCTCTGTATGTTTATATACATGATCCTTATACAAATATGATATAATTATATAATTTTGATCTAACAATACTTACATGTCAATTTGATCATTTGAAAAATTATTTTTAATTGAAAGATGAAATTTTCCAATATGATGATTCTTTTTTTCCTTTTTTTTTTTTTTGGTGAGGTTTTTGCTATAGGGCATGTGCACTCACCAGAAAGACAGAGACAGAAAGTGAAAAATCACCCCCAAGGGGAATGGCCACACCGCAATCTCTTCTCCTCCATTCTCTCGGGCTCTTGGGCACATACGCACACACACCCAGCGTGAGTTCAAGGCACTGAGTCCGGGACACAAACAGCGGTTGATCACATGGGAGTCCAGCGACATAGCCATTACACCAACTGCTGGTCCCTCAATATGATGATTCTTAAATTCACTTTGAGACACTGTGGAACTAACAAACATTCCCCTCTCCATTTTAATTCACCATCTTTCTCTTCACTTAAGACAATAATGTGTAATGAAGAAAAATAGCATTCCAGATTCAAACAGGAAAGGGCAGAAAAGCACATATCAAATAAAGCATTCTTTCTTTTCACTTTCCACTCCTCTTTCTGTGGAAAATAAAATATTGTTCATGTAAAAATGGTCTCTGCAAAACATTCATTACACAGTCATAAATAAACTTTATATTTAAAGACCATAAATTTAAATCAGGTGTGTTTATTAAGCTGTGTTTGGCATACCTCAGACCCAGAAGTCTGTCCACGGAATGTGTTTTAATTCAACCTTATCTCTGTTCAAAACCGAAGGCTAGATCTAAGAAACATTTTATAGGAGTTGATTGGCCATCACTAATTTAAAGCCTTCTAATCCAGTAGCCTCCGCAGTGCAAGTCTGCAGCAGGGTTTTATCAGTCTCTAATGTATTCAAACTCTGTTAAGGATCTGATTTTTGTTTCTGATATTTTGCATCTTTTTTTTTAACAATATTTTAAAGCTCATAGCCAAAGGGAATGGCCATTGAGAAATACCATTTCTTCCACACCAATGAAAGAACAAGTCATGACTAGTTCACATATTTTATTAATATTCTACCATATTTAAGTTAAATCTGATTTTCAGATTTTTTTTATTCTGCCCCAAATCTTCAAACCAAACGTAAAAGGAAGTATTAAGCCTATTGTTAATTTGGGAGGTATATGTTGAAAAACAATTTCATAGTAAGTCTTAGTAAGTGTATATGATTTTAACTCGTTTCTACTGAAAGATCGAGGTATTTAATTTGTTAAATACATCGAGGTATTTAATTTGTTAAATACATTATTTATAAGCATATATCATACTTTATATCTACTACTATATGGTACACATACACACAATTTTTACAGGTTTTAGAAGGCTTTGTCTTTTCAAATAATTCAGTTGAATCAGCTTTTTATGGAAATTGTATCTCAATGTTTTTTCCCTTAACTTTTGCCATAATAAAACTTGAAGCTGAGAATGAGAGGATGTGTGAAAATCTTAAGAAAACTATTAAGAAATTAAGAAGATGATAAATACAGAGAGAGGAATAGCACATTACATACAGCATTAAAAAATTCCCTAGAGTAAGAAAATGTTTGTATAAACACAGCAACATTCCTAAATGAAGCTCAGTGTTCACAGAACTTAGTAAACTATTGTTTTGGGCAGGTAACAGATGTGCAGATATAATCAGGTTGAAACTTCAAATATCACCCTTTAATTTGAGAATGGGGAAAGATGACTTAAGATCAGTAAATAGGTTGCAGAAAAAAAAGAAAAGGTAATTTAGGTGCAGCTGGGAACCAATGTGAAAGTAGATTCCATATTAGTATATAACATGCTACGCCCTTTCTGATCGCTATCCTCCTGGAAAGTTCAAATACAGAAAGGTTTCAAGGCCAATTAAAGGACATTGGCAATATCTTTGTATTTATTCTCTGTATTTATTCTTTGACTATTATTTTAATATATACCATCTGCTTTTTCAAATATTAGAGCAGGCCATGGTTGAATACACTTTAAACTGTTCAATGGCCTCACCATTTCATTCACCCTTTTTCATGGAACTACATAAGAGAGGATGGAGAAGTAACTCAACAAACATTTATCTGTACAACTGGGAAAGTAAGAAAATAATGTAGTATACATATGATGGCTCCGTGAAAAAGGCAGTTTATTAAGCAATTTAGCCCAGTATATTTTGTCACTCTTTTTAGCAGATCATTCTCTCTGCAATACACCATACCTTTTATATTTGAAAATTCAATGTATATTATCTGTATCATCAAGTATAAAACAAAATTATATTACTTAATATAATTTTTCACTTAATGTTTTATAATCCAAACGTTGAATATGTGATAGTCAATTGAATCAGAGAGCAATACAAATGAATGCACATTTTTGTGCATTAATATGTGCACCTCTTTGGCAATATTTTTTTAAAACTCAAGAAGTGACTACCTGAGAGATTCTATTTTTGCTTGCATAGACAAGTTTCGGACTAATAGTTCATGAGACCATTTCTAGTTGTGCATGTTTCTGAACAACTGTTAGAAAAGCTAACTAAAATTGGGCTGGCTAGGCCACGCAGTTGTGATGTGTTGCTCAAGGGAAGCTGGATCCCACATGGTGACCTTAGTTTCTAATCCCCAGCCCACTTGTACTGAAAAGTGCTGGACACACACCATTGCCTTAAGTTCAATAGGCTAGAGGACCGGAGGAAGGAGATCATGGCATGTCCACACTCCGTGGAGGATACTCTTATCTTTGATTTTCTCTCTCTCTTTCTCACATGCACACACACTCTATGGTGAATAAAGGGAAAAAAAGTAAAAGGAAAGGCTAACTGAAATTGTTTTATGCTAGGATCAGCAGGTGGCATAATGGTTACGTTGCTAGACTCCCATGTAGTTGACTGTGGTTCAAGTCCCAAACCCAGTGGCTTAAAACTCATGCCAGGTGTGTGTGCATGTGTCCCCAAAATCCCAAGAGGAGAATGGAGGAGAAGGGTTTGTGGCATGGCTTTCCCCTCTGGGGGGCAGGTGATCTCTTGCTTTCTGTCTCTCTGCCTTTCCCTGTCTCTCTTGCGAGTACAAGCAGCCTAGAGCAAAAATTTCTCTAAAAAGAAGAAAATGGTTTTATGCCAATAATAGATGAACTATGTTCCTAAAAAGACCAAGAATTAGAACCATTATATAGCTTTATGCAGTTTGAGGAAGATGTGAACAATACCCCAGAATACTGTTTTTTCTTGTCTACTAAGCTGGTTTCCTTCTTGGATATCACCTCTCAACTGACTTTAAGTGCACTGAAAGACAAATTCTAGAAGTATACTCTTCTAGGATCAAGTCCAGCAAAAAAGATACGACATGATTCCTTGAAAGTTCAAAAGCTTTTCATAGGTTTTGTTGGATTCGACCAATCTGAATTGGGTGGTTTCTGTATCCCATATTTGAATCAATCAATAGCAGAATAGAAATGCTATCCCGGAAGGACTTAGTGTAAGAAAGTATCATTTCGGGGAAGCAAAAGTAAGATATTTTAACGAGATGGGATGTGGTTGGTGGGTAGGAAAATAACAGGTAATGATTGTCCATTGCAACAGATAGGCCCCCATCTCTTCCCAGATGCCCAGGGAAAAGTGTTAGGACCCCAGAGAATGTTACGTTTCAAAGTGAAGAGGTACAGAATAGACTAGAATGCCTTTGGTACTGCAGTCTATACATTCTAGGGGCCTGGATTTGGCTACCACTGCTGCAGGGAGAGATTTGTGCTAGAGCAAGAACACTGAACTAACGGGCTGTCAGAAAGCTATTCAGTTTGGGATATAAACCATATCACTGTCTCCAAACCTTCAGTTAAGTTGCCAACTTGCAAATTACAGACAGATATAGTTACAATCAGGCATTGGTTCTGGATGGACAGGTCTATGTGGGTCCAAGTGCATTACCAGTGTACCACCAACTAGCCCCTGTTATGTTTTTTAATTGTGAATTTCTTAATGAATTCAGGCTCCTTTTTTCTCAATTTATAGTTAATATTTTTATATTCTCATAATTTGTTACATCAAGATCAATTTACATATCATTTATTGAATGTTGTTGCATAAATTGATACTTAATATTATTTTTAATTGCTTTCCTTTCTCAGGAAAAGAGCCTTGTGATTATAAACTTATGTAGCAAGTAGCAATTGGAAAGAAGAAACATCAAATGCACAGTCCACACAAGTATTCTTGAATAGAAAACAATGACAAAGATTTCCTCCTAACAATTTAGCTCATTAACAACTTGCATTAGGTAAATATGAGTGAGATCAAAGTTTGCTTTTTTTTTTTTCACTATTTAATAATCCCCAAATCCTCTTAAACATTAAACCTTATAATGTAGGAAATATTTCAGTTAAAGATATTATATTTTCAAAAACTGATCTCTAATGTTGCCCATTTGAGGAAAATAGCATAAGCTGTTTGCCGAAAGTAATTACAAAAATAAAGTATTACTTTGTAATAATAGTTTTTTTGAATTGCTAAAAGAATGACATTTTGACAAAACACTCAGCTCAGAAACCCTTTCACAGACATCATTCATTCAACTTATATAATTTTATGCTTTATATGAGCAATATAAAGCTCCAGGTGCTAAGTAAAAACTGGAGGTGACCAGCAGTTAGTGTAATGGCTATGTCGCTGGACTCCCTTGAGGTTGACCATGGTTAGAGTCCCGGACCTGGTGGCTTAAACTCACGCCAGGCGCGTGTGCGTGCGTGCCCAAGATCCCGAGAGGAGAATGGAGAAGAAGGGATTGAGGCATGGCCATTCCCCCTGGGGGGGTGATTTCTCACTTTCTGTCTCTCTGTCTCTCTCTGTCTGTCTGGCGAGTGCACGCGCCCTATAGCAAAAACCTCTTCAAAAAAAAAAAAAAACTGGATAAGTCATATTTCCGTCTTCAAGGAAAGATAACTTTTTGAGGCATGGTATAGAAAGAAAGACACAAAAGTTTACAATGCCTTGTGTTACAGACCTGAGGCAATCAGAACACGTGTAAAGCACAACTACAAACTCAACTTTAGATACTAATTTTACTAATTTTCATGTAGTCTTTACTTGAAAATTCATTTCTACTATTGTGGAAGCACGTTTGAGTACTTGTTCCAGGATCCTAAGCCCCAAAATAAAATGATCTTGACCCCAGAACTGTGCATTTTCTGTGGCACCAAGCTGTGCTGGGTCATGTATCCTTCCGCTCAATGAAGCCTTTCGGGTTGCATGACACTCTGGTTTTTCTGGGTCATTGTGATGCAAAAATGCATCGCAGGCATTTTTAAAGGACCACAGCTAGTCCTGAGAGGCTCTTTTCATATCACACAATTCATTTCTCTTTAGGTTTCGCCATTTTTATTGGCTGTTCCACCAGGAAGTTCCACAGCCACAGCAAATATAAGATTTTTCCTTTTCATTTTATGTGCTATGGGAAACTTGTCTTCCTTATTCCCAGTAAAAACATGTTTTCTTCTCCATCATTCTTTCTTTCTGACTTCTAAGATTTTTTTTTTCCCTTTATCTTTGTCTTCTTTCTCCTTTGAGGCTTCAGATCTGGGACCAGAAAGACATGACTATTGACAGGCTCTTTCGATTTTATTCACTCTATCATCCATATTTTTTTTTTTTTTTTGAGAGGTTTTTGCTATTGGGCGCGTGCGCTTGCCAGACAGACAGAGACAGACAGAGAGACAGAAAGCGAGAAATTACCCCCCAGGGGAAATGGTCACACCCAATCCCCTCTCCTCCATTCTGCTCTTGGAATCTTGGGCACGCACACACACACATCCGGCGTGAGCTTAAGCCACCGGGTCCGGGACTCAAACCGCGGTCGACTACGTGGGAGTCCAGTGACATAACCATTACGCTAACTGCTGGTACCATCTATCATCCATATTTTTATGTGATCTTATCCTTATTGACTGTTAGTGCCTTTATTCAAATGGTAAGATGGGTATAAATATGAGAGAGAATTACTTCTCAATAAAATCTAAATATAAAATTTAAAACCACAAATCTTCTCAAAGAAAACAGGAAAAATACTTGTGACCTTGAATTAAGCAATGTATTTTGACATATAGCACTAAAGTTTGGTTCAAAAGTATTGTAGTTGTAGTTTGTAAGTATTAAAATCTTTTCTTCTATGAAAAATATTAAGAGAATGCAACCAAAATCTATAGGCAGAGATAAAATATATAAAGTCACATTACTTAGAGAAGACTGATTTCCAATATACATAAATAACACTAAAATCCCAACCATAAGAAAAAATAACATGGTTAGCTGGTGGCATGGAGGTTAAGTCAGCTGTATTCCCCATGACTGACTGCATAGTTTGAATCCTAGAATCAGCATTTGTAAAACACTGGAAGTGTGTGTACATGCATACCCAAAATCCCAAAAGGAGAATGAAGAAAGGACTAGGGTGTGGTCATACCCTTCTGGGATGGGGAGTTTCTCTCCAGGGAGTGTGTGGAGTTAAGTTAACAAAAACTTTAAAAAAATGCAAACAGATTTAAACAAATGCATTAATACCTAAAATACATGAATATCAAAGAAACATATGAGATGATGTACAACATAAATGGTCATTAGCAAAATATAAATTGAGATGCTATTTCACATCTTTAAGATGGTTAGATACAAAACATGTGCATGTATTTTTCTGAATGAAAGACACCAAACACATGGGCAGTATATTGTGTGATTTCGTTTATAAGATATTCTGTAAAAGACAAAAAGCTATAGGAATTGAAGGGAAATTAGTGATTTTTCAGAGCTCAAGGGAATTTTTGAGGTGATGGAACGATTCTGTATCATGAATGTTTGCCACTTTGCATATGTCAAAAGTTAGAGATCAGTAGAACATAAAAAATTAATACATATAACTTTTAAAAAACAAGCATCTTACCCCAAATGGAATATTAATGATAAATAGCTATTTTGTACTTTTATCATTGTAACCACACTGAAGGAAGAAAGGAAGTAAAATGCAATCCAAGTTATTTTGAAAAATAGTATTTTGAATAAATAATATAACAAAGGGCAAGGAAGACATACAAACGTTTGCTTCTGAGTGTGTCTAGATACAATGGCAACCCAGCCACTGGTTTCCAAATTTCTCAAATAAAATAAGCCAAGGCTCCTTTGAGAAGCAGTTGTTTCTAGGGGTCTGAAGACAGAAAAAAAGTAATAATCCTGGAGAATATTGTGATACCAAAATAAAAGATAGGGATATGTCAAAAGGACACACAAACCAAAGTTAGGAAGCTCAATTGCCAAAGCTGGAATAATCTGTCAAAAGCAGCAACTCCAAAGTAATGATGATGTTGGTTTCTAACACACAGGTCAAAAAAGCCATGAGTCTATACTAATAGTGAAAAAAACAAAAAGCAAACTTTTATCTCATATGTTTGTGTGTGTGTGTGTGTGTGTGTGTGTGTGTATTATATATATGTATATGATAGAATGAATAAATGGAGAGGAAGAACAGCTCTTCCTTAACAAAGAATTTATGTTGTTATATATGGAATGAATGATAGAGGGAAAAAATTACACTAAGAACATCACAGTGATAACTTGCAGACAAGAGACACTAATAAAGTCAAACTCAGTGGGATTATTGAGGAAAAATGGCATATTTGCATGGTCACAAACTATATTCCCCAAGATATATGTTAATTATGATGGAGAAAAATAGTAACATTTATTGAAGAAAGAGATCCCTTTAATAAATCACTGAAATTAACATGACCAGTCATTATAACATATTGGAATTATCTAATGTTAGTATGCTATAATGAGAAGAGCCTATCATGTGTGTGATATGCTAAAAATACAAAACTTAAATTTACGTGAGAAAACATCAAGCAAACCTAAAGGCAGGGACACTCTACAACATAACTGACAAATACACTTCAAAACTGTCAGTCATGAAAGATGGAACCGAGGAACTGTCATAGATTGAAGGAGACTAAAGAGACATGACAGCTAAATGCAATGTGAGATCCCAGACAGAATTCTGAAACGCACGGAAGATATTATTAATGGGAATATTGACAAAATCCAAGTAAAGTCTGAAAGTTAGTTAATAGAATTGTACTAATATAAATTTCTTAGCTTTAATAATTGTACTATGATAATACATGATATTAACATTAGGGTAGGGTAGGCTGGGTGGAAGGCATAGTTTAAGTTTCTACATTATTTTTCCAACTTTTTGTAAGTTTACATTCTTTTTCAAAATAAAGAATTTAAAAAATTTACTTAAGGACTTTCGGTGAGTGTCAATAATTGCAACTAGGAAGCAATTATATGAAAATCATTACTATATCAAATACATATAATGCTTATGTATATAATATACCAAATACATAATAAACACATTGTACATGTACAGTAATAATTGATCACTAATGTATCATATATAATCACTAATACATCAAATACATTTAACATTTATGTATATGATATAACAAATACATAAAAACACATTGTATATGTATAAAATCATCCTCACACAGCTGGAAAACACTAGAACCAAGTTTTTCTTCTTACTAGTCTTTGGTCAGTTTATTGAATACTAATTTCCTTTTTAAAATTTTTTAAGAATTATTTGTTTATTCAGTTCTATTTGTTATTATCATTTTTTAATTTGAACAGAGAGAAACAGAGAGAAAGAGAAAGGGAAAGTGAGAAAGCAAGCCACCAGGTCCAGGATTCAAACTGTAGTCGGCCATGTGGGAATCCAGCACCTTTAACCACCATGCCACCTGCTAGCCCCTTGAATACTAATTTCTAACAGATAAAAATACGAAGAGAAAATTCAGCATGAAGGGAAAGTTTTCTAGTGATGAATTGTTTACCTAAAAGCAATGAAATAATTCTCAGAGGGCTTTATGATACGTGATTTAAGTATATATTTGTGTGTCTGTATATGGTGAGGAAGAGAAAGAGAATGTCTTTATCAGAAAAAAAATGGCAGAGAAGAAGATTCATGAGACCTCCAGGCAGCAAAAATTGTGGGGCTTGTTGATATACATTATATTAAGTGAGAGAGAGGATAAAATTAAAATTTATTTTGAGATTTCTATCTTCATCACATAGGTAAGATATTGATGATATTAGCAATTATTGGTAAAATAACACTAACTACCTTGCAGAAAAAGAAAATGAGATCAAGACTAGAGGGTTCGGTCAAGGCAATGGTGGGACATACAAATATTCCAGAGAAAGTTAGAAGTTCAGTTTTGAGGAATATCACAGTAAAAGTAATTAATATCTGCATAAAGTTAAGAGTGATTTTATCATTCTCACATAGGTGGAAAACATTAGAACCAAGTCCTTCCTGCTAGTTTCACGGCAATTTATTAAATAACAATTTTGTCACAGAAAAAAAACACAGCAAGAGAAAATTCAAAATGAATGACAAATTGTTCAGTGATGAGCTGTTTACCTAGAATCAATGAAATCTCCAGAGGACTCTATTCAAAATCACATCTGCAGGGAAAAGTACATAATTATTTAGTCGGGCTTCTCCCAGCAGCCAATAATACCTGACTGAAAATACATATTCAAGGAAATAGGAACAAATGAGAACCTAAAGTTTCTGTACACTTTAAAACAAGGTATTTTCAAATAAAATATGCAGTTTTTCCCAGAACTTCTTGTTTTAATTATTTCAGGTACTGTAAACACTGTAGTGAGGAGGGTGATTTTCTCAATTGGTTTAATATACTGCATGACACCACACACTGGATGGCTAACAGTAGGAGGAGCTTATGAATTTATATTAATTATTATTATAACCTTGTGCTGTCTTTCATCGATAATAAAACCTGTAACTAGGATAGGGTATTTGGCATCTTGAGAAAATGCAAGTCAGAACATTCTGTAGAGGAAAGAACGTACAAAGGTGCTCCTGGGTAAGTCTAACTCTGCCATAGTTACTTCTTCATTAACTCAAAAAGTGAAATAATAGATATTGATCTCATCTATACTGCATCAAATATTCTTTCAACACCTGTGATTTGAGTCAGGTCAGTCAGTGTCTACCAACTTCCTGCCCATGTATTGGTAAGCCTTGTGGAGAAATATTGAAGAGGAATGGTCTTCTTTCTGTTGAGATGATGCAAGCCAAAGGAGTTGGGGCAAGTATTTTAATGGGACATGATGCCATTCAAAGTTATATAAGTAAAATGTTCTTATATATTTAAGCAAAGTAGTGACATGGAAAAATACACATGTGCAAGACAGAGAAAGAAGAAAAAGAAAAAAAGGTTTTAGACATGAGAAAGTGCAAATTGTTTAATCACTTCCTCAAGTACGGCTTTTCCGCCCTCCTGTCCCACAACTCAACTCCAGTCTAATTAAGACAAGTGTAATTGCATTATCAAGTTTTCACTCATCTTAATGCCTTTCTTGCCAAATGGTTAGCCTACGAGGTCTGCCTTAATCACAGAATTCCTAGGACACAGAAGCTTATGATAAAATGTAGTAAATATATAGAAAAAATGAATTAGTTTAGCCTGGATTCCTACAGCAGACCCTGAACAAAGACTTGAACTGTGGCTGATTTGAAGGCGAAGATTACTAGGAAGGGAATGAGAAAGAGGAAAAGACAGCTAATAAAGCATCAGCTAAGTAGCCAATTAAAACCATGAGTGACTGGAGCTTAATCCTGCTAGGGAACTCTGGGAGTCAGGTTGGAGCATGATTCAGTTATCTTTTCCAAGTGTGGAAAGAGCTGGATTATTTAGTTATCATCTCCTGTCACTAGCAGAGGGGCGCTCCCAGCAATCATTTATTATGTATTACCCACCAACTCTTCCCCTTCCCACACACACACATATAAGCTCACATATACTGAGTACTTAGGTAAAGTAGATTCTGGCATCTAGAGAAAGTGCTGCAGTCCATTGTTGGGCAATGTGCACCGATGTGGCACATGAAAAGGCATATGTGTGAGCACTCACACCTGATTTCAAACACTCCATGAAGTAACTCATTGAATGAATGGCTCTAGTCTTCTCAGAGTCAACCACAAAGTCCTACTGTGTTCATTTTCTAGGACTTCAATAACAAAAGACAATAAACTAAATATTTTAAATAACAGAACTATACTGTCTCATAATTTTGGAAGCTAGAGGTCCAAAATCAATGTGTTGACAAGATTGATTCCTTCCAAGGGCTGTGAAGGAGAATCTGGTCCATTCATCTCCACCAGCTTTTGGTAGCCTCAAGCATTTCTTGGCTTATAAATGGCATTCTCCCTGTCTTTGCATTGTCTACTTCTATATATGTATGTGTGTCCCAGTTTTCCAGCTTCTCAAGATCTTGGATGTTGGGACCAGCAGATAGCATAATGATTACATTGCTGGACTCCCACTCCACTAGGGTTTGAGGCTCAGACCCCGCAGCTTAAAATTCATGCCCGACATGTTGTGTATGTGTGTGCCTAAGACTCCAAGAGAAGAATGGAAGAGATGGGGTTGTGGCATGGCCTTCTTGCCTGGAGGGTGAATTTTTGCTTTCTGTCTATCACTCTAGCAAGCACATGAGCCCTGTAGCAAAAAAATAGCTCTCTCTAAAAAAAAAAAGATCTTGGATGCATGTACAACCAGCATGTTTTCAAGTCAACTAGGGAACCAGACTCACATTCTGCCATGTGGCTTTCAGCACTTCTGTTCAGTACATTAACACCTATACCATTGAGGCTGGGCCTAAATTTTCCCCTTTCATAAAGACTCCAGTCATATTGGATTAGGACTCTCTAATGACTTCATTTTATCTTGATTGTCTATTAGTCCTGTGTTAATAATCCATATGAAGGCCCAGGCCTTTGGTCTGTACTACTCCTTTAAAAGTACAGTGTAGTATTATGACACACATGCTGCTGAAATCTAGACATGCTATTTACACTCCCTAATTTTGATATAAATTCCAATCATGTCCTAAAGGAAATCAATGTAGTCTGAACTGAAGTCTTCATTGTGATCTCTGTAGCTCTTCACTAAAGAATATAGGTCATTAAAAACTTAGAATTAAATGTAGAACTTGGGCATGGTGAGGCACACTTATAGTCACAACTGCTTTGGGAGGTGAGACAGAAGGACTGTGAGTTTGAGGCCAGCCTGAGTAATACTGAGAGATTTGGTATCAAAAAATATGTATATAATTATCAGATGTATCTCATTTTTAAAATTTCTTCCTATTTTATTAGAAATAAATATACACTTGCATAACATTTTTTTCCTTTTAGTAGACATATAGGTATAACAAATATCTTACTTCCCTCTGAACTTTCTATTAAAAATGACATTTGGCATTCATTAATAAGTAGTATATTTTATTATATTAGCTAATAAAAGATTAACTGATCATCTCAAATAGGTTCAGAAAATCTATTTGACAAAATAAAGCACCCTTTATGATTTAAAAAAAATGTTGAAACACTGGGATTAGAAAGGCATTTCCTCAGTCTCATAAAGAGTATGTACCAAACACCCACAGCTAATATATTTAAGGGCATATACCTACCTACCTCCTAAAAATCAGAAATAAGACAATGATGTTCCCATTAATCACTTCAATTCAACATTATTCTGGAAGTTGTATTCAGGGTGAATAGGCAAGAAAATGCATAAAGTGCAACCCAATTGGAAAAGAAGAAACAAAATTCTATTTGCAGGTGAGATGATCTTGGATATGGTCACTTCTAAGAAACAGACAAAAAATATCAGAGCTAATAAACAAGTTCAGCAAGGTTGCAGGATATATGTTCAATATTTAAAAATGAATTGCACTTGTATATGATAACAATAAGCAACAGTAAATGAAGTTTAGAAAAACTGATTTACCAAATCATAAAAAATAAACTAGGAATAAATTTGAGAAAAAGCATGCAGAACTACTATGGAAAGGAATATAAGAATTTAAATAGATGGAAAGATGCCACATATTTTTGGATTGGAAGACTTAATACTGTGATGATGTTAGTTCTTTCTTCACAGAAATTGCAAGCTGATACTAAAATTCATATGGAAATTCAAGGAACCCAAAATAACCAAAGCAATCTTGAAAATGGAGAACAAAGAATACTTCATGATTTCAAAAGTTTAGTTACAGTAATCAGGACAGTGTGGTATTGACATATGGATAAACATATAGATCAATAGAATAAGATTAACTGTCCTGAAATAAACCCTGATATTTTGGGTCAACTGATTTTCCAAAAGGATTCCATGACAGTTAAATAGGGAAAACATAGTATTTTAAATAATGCTTGATTCTGAGTCAACTGTATAGTCACTTAAAAAAGATATACATTATATGCAAATATTGTCTTAAAATATCAAAGACTTTGATGTAGGATAAAACAATACACTAAGAAGAAAACATGGGTGAATCTTCATGACATTGGATTAGACAATGGCTTCTTATACATGATGCTGTAAGTGCAAGCAAGAAAAGCAAAGAAAGACGAGGGAGACAGACATAAAAAAGGCCATTATCAAAACTGAAAACTGGGACCAGCAGTTAGCGTAATGGCTATGTCGCTGGACTCCCACGTAGTCGACTGCGGTTCGAGTCCCGGACCCGGTGGCTTAAACTCACGCCGGGCGCGTGTGCGTGCGTGCCCAAGATCCCGAGAGGAGAATGGAGGAGAAGGGATTGCGGAGTGGCCATCCCCCCTGGGGGGTGATTTCCTGCTTTCTATCTCTCTGTCTCTCTCTGTCTGTCTGGCGAGCGCACGCGCCCTATAGCAAAAACCTCTCCAAAAAAAGAAAAAAAAAAAAAAAAAAAAAACTGAAAACTGCTGTGCCTCAAATAAAACCATCAAGAAAGTGAAAATATAACCCACTGAATGTGTGTATACTTTTGTAAATCATATATCTCATAAGGGATTGGTATGTAGAATACATATGAAACTACTAATATTAAAATTCCACAAAGAAGGACCAGCAGATGGTGTAATGGTTTTGTCACTGGACTCCCATGTAGTCCACCACGGTTTGAGTTCTGGACCCAGTGACTTAAAACTCACACCAGGTGCATGTGCGTGTGTGCCCAAAATCCCAAGAGGAGAATGGAGGAAAAGAGATTGCAGCATGGCCATCTCCCCTGTAGGGTAATTTCTTGCTTTCCATCTCTCATCTCAGTCTCTCCAGTGCACATACATGCCCTGTAGCAAAAATCTCTCCCTCCAAAAAGAAGTCCATAAAAAGACAAATGATCTAATTAAAAACAGCCAATAAATTTGAATAACCATTTCTCCCACTATAATAGGCAAATGGCTAACATGTGCAAGAAATGATGCTCATTAATAGCTATTAAGGGCATGCAAATTAAAACTACAATGAGAAAGCACTTCACATTCACACCCAATAGGTTGGCTAGAATGAAACAGACATAAAATAACAAGTGTTAAAAAGAATTATGGAGAGGACCAGCCACATGGCCCTATGGTTAAGGGAGTCAGAACCCATATGACGGACAGGAACACCCACTTCAAATTCTAGACTCACTGGCTGAAGAAGCTTTCTAGGTATGTGTTCCTGAATGCCCCAAACCCTGACAGGATGAAGACATGGAAGTGAATAGATTGCAGAATGACCATGTCCTAGTGGGGGTGCTTTTCCCCTTCCCCCATCTCTGTCACTCTCTGATAAGTGAACATATACTCTGGCAGTTGAAATAAAAACGTGTGGAGAAATTGTACTCCTCATACAGTCATGGGAATGATGAGGCTCCTCTGAAAAAAGCCTGGATAGTTTATCAAATACTAAACATATATATTAATAGCTACCATTATAACCCAGTAATTCCACTCTCAGGTAAGCACCTAAGAGAATGAAAACTTATGTCCACACAAAAATGTTTACACTAATGTTCATGGCACTTGTTCCTAATATCCAAACCTGAAAATAAACCACATGCCTATCATCTGAGGGGTAGATAAGAAAAATGTGGTATATCCATACAATAGAACTATATTTGAGTATAAAAAACACAATGAAGTACTGATACAAGCTACAACATGGATAAACTTGAAAACACTATGCTAAGTGAAAGAAGCCTCTGTATTACATGATTCAATGCATGTGAAGTATCTAGAAGAGGCAAATCTATAGAGACAAAATAGACTAGTGGTTGATGGAAGTTAGGAGGATTGAGGTTGACAGGTATGAGGTATGAAATTTTTTAAAGGGTAATGAAAATGTTCTAAAACTGATAATGATAATGAATGAACAACTCTATGAATATACTAAAGTCATGTAATTGTTCACTTTAAATGGATGAGTTAGTCCAACTAGGGGTTCAAGTGAAGCTGGATCTACATGGATGCTCACGGGTTAACCTGAGTATTGGGGCTGAGGGAATGGAGCAGATCACATTATGAGACCTTGTTGAGAGTACATGTCTCTATGTTTGTGTCTCTTTTGAAGGAAATAACTTTAAAAAATAGATGAATTGTTCAGTGTGTGAATTATCCATCAATACAACTTTTTTCTTTTTTCTTTTTTAAGAGAGATTTTTGCTATAGGGTGCATGCACTCACTGGAGAGACAGAGAAAAAGAGAGACAGAAAGTGAGAAATCCTCCTCTGGGGGCATGGCCATGCCTCAATTCCTTCTTTTCCATTCTGCTCTCGGAATCTTGAGCATGCACACACATACGCCTGCCATGAGTTTTAAGTCGCCATGTCTGAGACTCTTACTGCCCTCGACTATGTGGGAGTCCAGTGATGTAACCAGTAGGCCATCTGTTGGTCCAACCTCAATAAAACTTTCTAAAAAATAGTAATCAACTGTTTAAAGTGAAAACAGACAGCCTCAGTGCTGGGAATTAAAAGGAAGGGTGGAGACCATAGGAAAGTGAGAGTACATCCTATGTAAAAAATGTCTGCTATAATTCCGTTCAAGTCTATTTTTGTCAACTAGAAAACTGTAAGGTCAAAGTTGACGAATTTCTCTACATTTATTTGAAAGAAAAAACCCCAGAAGATCCTGATACTGATATAAACTTTTTCGATTTAAAAATATTATTGATTGGGGCCAGCAATTGGCAGAGTGGTTAATTAGACACCAGACTCCCATATGGGAGTGGTTAGGTCCCAGACCTGCTGACTTGAAAAATCACACTGGCCCTTGTATGCATGTGTGCCCAAAACCCTGAGAGAAGAATGGAGGAGAAGGGATTGCAGCATGGCTATTCCTCCTGGGGGGTGACTTCTTTCCTTCTCACTATCCCTCTCCAGAGACCACTTGCTTTGTAACGAAAGCTTAAAAAAAGAAAAAAAGATTAATTCAACATTGGCCATAAACACACCTAAAGACAAGAATCATCATTCAAGTTTTGCAACAAATGTCATAATTTCTGATATATGACTTTTTCATCCGCTGTTTGTGACTGCAGGGGAGTGGCACGAATGTTAGCTTGTATTTCCAATCAGCAATTTTAAATCATCTATTACATTAATCAATTTCAATAAGTATTGAACATTTATAATGAACTAAGCCCTGACCTACAATTTTGATGAATACTAACTTATCTCAATTTCTATTAGTTAGGTCCTATTGTTATTACCATTTCACAGATGACAAATGTGTGCTCTGAAGGTTAAATGACTTGCTGGAGGTCACACAGTGAATAGGTGCTGACCTGGGATTAAAAGGAGGCATCATGGACTAGTGGATGGCATGGTGTTTGAGGAGCTGGACCCTGCATGGTCAACTCTGTAGTTCCAGTCCTGGACCCTTTGGATCGACGAACACACCAGGCATGTGTGCATGAGTGCCCAAAATCTGGAGAGGAGAAGGGATTATGCAGCTCTCCCTCTTCTGGGCTTATTTCTCATTCTCCCTCTTTTTCTTTGGCACTTTCTGGCTCCCACTGGTGAGCACATGTGCCCTATGGCAAAAATCATAAAAAAAATAAAATAAAATAAAATAAAATAAAATAAAATAAAATAAAATAAAATAAAATAAAATAAAATAAAGACAACTAATGCTAGGACTGTGCTCCCCACAATTACACTCTACTGCATATGTGTGATTAGCCTAAGCCTCCTGAGGGCACATGATCTCTGCCTTCAAGGTCATCTTAAGCTAAAGAGAGAATGATACATGAGCAAGTTCACACAAGGTCGTGTGTGCACTGAAGAAACTCAGTCATAGCATAGAAAAGGAAGTGCTGGCACATAAGTGTAAAAGTTGACAACTTACAGGACCAGCAGATGGCTTCGTGGTTACATTAACTGGACTTCCACATACTAAATCATGGTTCGAGCTCCAGACCAAGTGGCTTAAACTCATGCTGGGCATATTTGTGAATGTACCCAAAATCCTGAGAGGAGACAGGAGGAGAAGAAATTGTGGCATGGTCATCCTCCTGAGGGGTGCTTTCTGCCTCCCTGTCTCTCTCTGTCTTCCCTCAAGCCCACGTGACCTATAGCAAAAATCTCTGTAAAATAAATAAATAAATAAATAAATAAATAAATAAATAAAAAATAAAGGTTGACAATTGAGTGGATTTTTGCTTTAACAGAGAAATACAAGTTTGCCGGGATGAGAAAGTGGAATAAATAGAAGTAGAGAATGCTCAGTCCATGCAAAGGTAGAAATGAAGAAGAGTCAGAAACATGCGCAGGAGCTGTAAATCGGGTGGTATTACATGGAAAATGATGGGACTGCACTAGAAATCAAGTTAGTAATAGTTAGGTGGGGTCAAGTTACAAATGAAGAGATTATATATTATAAGAAATGAGAAACCTTTGAAGATTCCTGTTTTAGAAGGAAAAGCTTGGTATTTAGGTAGTTTCTAAAAACAAAATGATAGAAAGATAATTTAAACAGTGATTATAACATCTCAGATAAGATATGATAAACATTGAAAAAACAGTAAAAATAAAAATAAAAGTAATTTTTCTTGTTAACGTGTGGTTAACTGGCTAATGATATCATTGTGTGTGTGTGTGTGTGTGTGTGTGTGTGTGTGTGTGTATTTTCCCATCATTTGCTGCAGAAAGGCATTTAAATATTTAAAAATTACTTGTGCTTTTCAAAGTGTTTTTTAACTTGCTTTTATAACATACATAACCCATACATTAAATTCGAAAAGGCATGGGGCCAGCAGATGGCATAGTGGTTATGTCACTAGACTCACGTGGCTAACCGCTGCTCGAGTCCTAGACCTGGTGGCTTAAAAATCATGCCAAGAGCCTATTTGTGCATGCTCAAAATTCCAGGAGGAGGATGGAAAAAAGGATTGCAGCGTGGCCATCCCTGCCTAGGGGGTGATTTTTCACTTTCCCTCTCGGTGTCTCTGTCTCTCTCTCTTTGGCAAATGCATGAGATCTAAAAAAAAAAAAAAAGAAAGGCATAATGAAAACTTTCAAAGAGAAATAATAAGCAGCAAGCAGACAACAAACTTCTGATTTTATACGCTAAGGCAAATGCATAATGACCAACATAGATATCAATATACTACCTTGGTGACTTCATTAAATTTCTAAATTTCCCCAATACCACCACTAGAAAGACTCTAGATTGCTAGATAAAGTTCTGCAAATTGTATAAAACCAGAATGAGCAGATAGAAACATAATTTAATGTCTGTACATTGAATGCTTAATTTATAACCTATAAAATGTAGTCTCCTTTTATAACATGTTACATGACCATAAATAGAACACGTAGTGTGTAAAATTTGGCATGGGTAATACATGTCTAAACCATCTGCCCCCTTTTAATTAAATGATCTCTTTGTAAGTACTTTACACTCTGTAATGGACCAACAACTCAAATGCAGTTTTTATTTTATTTTTTTATTTTTCAAAATTTTTGGTCGTTGTTTTTCTATTTTCCAAAAGGAAAACAGTGCCACCTAATGTTAACTATCTCTGGGAATAGATGTAGAGGTTTACATAATCATATTAAACAATTGATCTTTCAAAGAATTTCTAAAAATTATCTTATGATTAATTAAATAATACTTTGTGGTTTATTTGAAAAGAAGACCTCTATTATATTATTATTTTGTATTATATTTCAGAAATAATTAAATAACATTTCTGACATTTTCATAAAACCAACCATTTGAGTTTTAACAAATCTATTCTACAAACTTAAATGCTCTTTGAGGGTAAATAATTGTGTTAGGAACCTCTATATTCCTCATTGCACAAACACAGAGGTGTTTAATACACATTTACTAGCTTAAACTCTCCTACAGAAAGTAGCTATGTTAAAAATATTTAAATTCTTAACATAGATGGAAAAATACAATGAAGAAAATAAAAAATGTATGTTTAACTTATTTTTTATGTTGTCAGGATAATATATCATCCTATATAAATGAATCATAAATGAACTCATCAGACAGAAATAACTGGTGTTTACCTCTGGAACATTTCTGAAAAGTATTTTTTGCAGATGTGGTTTATACTGTACGCAATATAATTCTGTAATCATAATTTATTAAAAAAATGTTAATTCTAACTGGCTGCCCAGCTGTGGTAGTGCTAATGCAACACTCTGCTGGGTGTGGGTCATGGCGTGTGTGTGTGTGTGTGTGTGTGTGTGTGTGTGTGTATGGGGAGGCATGTCTCTCTCCTCTCTGTCTCTCTTGTTCATGAAATAAATAAATAGACTTTAAAAATCCATTTTTAACCTAAACTTCCTAAATATTTACATTTAATTTAAAATTTTGTAAACATTAACTGAGTGGTTCCTTTATATTTACTCAGATGGAATAGTGTCATTTACATATCCAATTCACTACTGTTGGATATTTAAGATGCATTGCCTTTAATTTAGTATGAAATTATAAATACTGATTTATCTTTGCCATATATTCTTCTAGCAATTCATATTTATCTTATCTTAATGATGAGAGAAAATTCTTTTTTTCTTTTTTAAATTTGCTATAGGGCATGTGCACTCAGGAGAAAAGTGAGAAAGCAAGCCACCAAGTCTGGGACTCAAACCATGCTCGGCCATGTGGGAGTTCAGCGCCTAAAACAGTACACCATCTGCTGGTCCTGAGAAAATACTTTCTTTAAAAAATTTGCCAAAAGACTTGGGCCAGAGGTGGCATGGTGGTTAAGGGCACTGGACTCCCACATGGTTGACCGCAGTTTGAGTCCCGGGCCTGGTAGCCTGCTCTCTCGTTCTCTCTCTCTTTTTCTCTCTTACTCTGTCCCTCTCTGGTGATATTAAAATAAATAAATAAAGTTAATCAAATAATTCTTAAAAATAAAAACAAAAACAAACTTTGCCAAAATGTGTGTGACACACACGTTTTGGGAGAAACACACATAGAGAAAGAGAAAGAGAAAGTGAGAAAGCTCTCCCCAGTGAGGATAACCACCTCACAATTCCTTCTACTCCATTCTCCTCTTGGGGTTTTGGGCATGCACACACATACTCCTGGTGTGTTTTCAAGCCACCAGTCCAGCACTTGAACGATCCAACCACTTTAACCACAATGCCACCTAACAGGCTCAAGAAAATTCTTGTAACTTCATAATGGTATGATGTTCAAAATTTTCCATATGTAAGTTTTTATTTCATAAGATTTTTTCTTGTAGTAAGAAAAATGTTAATTAAAAAAAGATTTTTTATATTAAGAAATCCAGAAACCCCAAATTCTTGTTAGTAATTATGCGAGTCTAAATTAGAACCTAGACCTTTATATATTAATTTACTATTCTGATATTATGTATTCAAATTTATTATTGAGAAAAAATTGTCACTTCCTTTATATGCTCTCATGTTATTGAATAGTATCCTTTAATTTTTGAGAGAATTAATTTTATGGTTTCCTTTAAAGTGTAATTTAATACTTTGTCATTTTTCTAGTATAGTAAAATAGATTTGAATTAACATATGAGAAACATGAATGTCTGCTAGTTGTAGATTAAGGGAATATGGATAATCAATTTTCCTGGAACCATTCTTCCTGATGGAATTTATAAAATTACTTAAGGTTTAACAAATATGCACTTACATGTACTCATTAAACATGCTAGGTGATTAGCTAGATGAATTTTCCTAAAATGGACATGCACATTTAACCCAAAGCCAGTTCAAACTAGAACATCTTTAGCTCCCCAGAGTACCCTCCTATCACCTATGTTTAGACTTTACTACAGTTACAACATGAGCACAGCCACCCCACCCCTCAAACACACATACTCCCAACAAGGGTTACTCCTCTTAGACTTATCACACCACAGATACCCTGTTAATAAGTGGAATCCAAAAGTTTGTCCATTTAAATGTCTGCCCTCTTTCATTCAAAACTACGAGTTTCATCTATGTTGATGGATACAGTCATTATCATTATTCTCTATAATCCATTTTTTGATTAGGACATACTTTATTTATGTCACAGCTAGGAAAATTGTGACTCTCAGTCTAAATCTGATCAGCCACATGGTTTTGTCAATAAAGTTTTATCGAAACAGAGTTGCACCAGTTTATTTACATATTTCCCATGGTTGCTTTCACATTATAATCAGAGTTGAGAATTGTGATAGAAGCCATATGACTGGTAATCTTAAATTACTTATAATCTTGCTTCACACAGAAAGCATTTGCTGACCTATGATGCAGGCTGCATATGATAAATGTTGGATTTTTACTTCCGAGCTTTTATGGATATGTTGCTATGAACATTATTGTAAATACATTCTTATAAATGTATGAACATGTTTCTGTAGAATTTATACCTAAAGTAAAATCTTAATTCATCAGTTCTGGATATGGTCTGTTGTAGATGTTACTATAAAAATGCTCTCTAGAAATAAATTATTATCAGTTTCTATTTCCATCAATAAGGTATGAATGTACTAACTGGTCTACATCAGGATCCAGGCCGGAAGGTATGGTCTTTTAATTTTAGTCATTCTGCTGGTTGCATTGAGATGTCACATTGTGATTTTCATTTGCATTTTTAAAGACACTTATATTAACTACACATATAGATCCTGAATGTACCTAGAATTGACTTTGTCAATTTGTGTGAGGTACAGATCATACCATAGTCATTTTTTTCAGTATGAATATTCAATTTATCCAATACCATTTATTGAGAGCACAATTCTTTCCCCACCTCACTGCAATATGGCTCTTGCTATAATGCCTTTTCTTTCACATATTAATTTTTTTTATATTTTAGCCTATTTTCAGGTTTATATGAAATGATTATATTTCATTTTTGTGATGTGTGCCAGGACTGTAAATCTCAATATATAGTAAGACAAAAATCCTTAAATAATTCTTTAAAATTATTTCAGGTATTTTTATGACGATATTAATGCTTATCAAATATCCTATGTGTTATCTTTAACTTATCTGCCTTCTTGAAGTTAGGCAGAGCCATGTGATTAGTTCTGTTGAGCCGATTATAAGCAGAAGCATGGTTTCTAGATAAAGCATACTTTGAAGTGGAGATATAAGAATCCCAGGTGCTCTCCTCACCTCTGACCCTGAGTGAGGAGGCCCATTGGAGAGTTGGAGGAATAGCAAAATCTAGATTCTTCAGTCAACACAAAGCAATTAACCTAGAGAGTCACCAAACCTACATAGGACTTTGAATGTACCAGGAAGCTTGGGGGTGGTAGATTTGGAGAAGATGTTAATTTAACATAATCCTGTACTGTTTTGACTAATTTGAATTGTCTTGGTAGAGTTTTATTTTGAGAAAAGGGCATTAATATCTATTTTTTTTAAAGATCTTTGTGAGTGGCTATGCCAGTTTATTTAAAATTCCTTAATGATGAATGTTTATCTTGTTTTCACTGTATGGCAATTCTCTTGTCTCTGAATTCTACTCATTCTTTTACTATTATTATTATCATTATTACATATTCAGTCACCATATCATTACAACTTGCAGGATGAATTTTACCAGGATGAATACATATATATTAATCCAGTTAAAGACATTATCATACACATTATCATCAACAGATAATTTTCAATTTTTGTGTCCCTTCAGTGTTTTGCTTCTACATGCTGGTTAGAGAAGTAGTCTTTTTGTATTACAATAGCTGTTTCAGCTAGATAGATTATGCTGTGATCTTTGTTTGAGAAGCCAGTGCTTCAAAATAAAGAGAATTTATGCATCAGGGACAGGAACATAACTACTCTGCCTATCACATTTTTTTTTTAAAGGTGCAATGACAATTATAGAGTCATTTACTTTTTCTTTTAATGTTGTATGATTCCATCTCCATTGTGGGATAATCTTGGTATCTTGACTGAACATAAATCAGAAAAAATATTAGAAGACATTATTTATCATAAGATCCTCTGCTCCCAAATGTAGGAGTCAAGCTTTGTCACACCTAGATCTCAATTTAGAATTTAGAATTGTTCAGAAATATCTTATCACATCAGCTTTCTTGGTCTGAGCTTCCCACTCCTAGTTTTTCCTCCTTGCCCAGCAGGATACTGTAAATCTCTATACTTTTCCATGTGATCTGTTCATCACTGTCTCGCAGCAATTTTAGGTGTTTTTGTTGCCATATAATCTATATTTTCTTGTGTTTTTTGTTCCTATGTGTAATAGTTTATGAACAGATTGTTTGGCAGTCCAGATCAAAATATCTAAATTATGTACTCTCCCTATATAAGTAGAATATCACCTTTTACACCTACCGTGTGTGAAGGAGCAGAAACCGATCTAAAGAAATAGATCCTTTCCCTTAACATAATTCTAATATAATTTAAAGTGGTATTAAAATATTTTTGAAAAAAAGAGTCCACATCCATCTAGAATTTCAGATTCATGCTGTATTAAGAAAATGTCATTTAGTTGGGAACAGAATGTGGTGTAATGGTTATGTTGCTGGAAGGCTACATGGTGGTTCCAGTCCAGACCCAGAGGCTTCAAACTCATACAATCCAGAGAGGAGAAAGGAAAAGAAGGGATTGCGGCCTGGTCATCCTCCCTGCAAGGTGATTTATCACTTTCTGTCTCTCTCTTTGTCTCTCTGGTGAGTGCACATACCCTATAGCAAAAATCTCTCTTTAAGAAAAAAAGAAAAGAAAATACCATTTAGTAGGAGAACATACTTGCTTGCCTTGTGAAATTTCCTTTTAATTAAAACTAGATGTCTGTGTGATCATTAATAATATACCCCAATTTGAACAATTATTTATTCAGAGACAAGACAAGAATATAGAATGCTTGACAGCTGAATTTTACCTTGTCATACAAGAGAGTCCTTTTCTACTAATAAGTCAAAGTTCTCTATTAAAAATGAGGTCAATCAGGTACATGCAGTTTCATGCAAAGCAGCTTACTTCACTTTTCTCAAGAAAAAAGATACTTTTAAGAATCAGCTTCAGCCAAGTCATAACTTACCAAAAACAATTTCACTGTTACTATAGAAACCAACATAGAAACATCATTTTTGTTTTTAACTCTCCTTCCTCCCTTTCCAAATCCTCAGATCCTCTGGGCATAGAAGCATAAACTAATTCTCAGCCACCAAGGTTACAAAGTCTGATGATGAGTGATGGAGACACTCAGTTGGCTTGACCACTGCTCCACACGTCACGCTGGGACAATATAACAAGTTCAGGTGACTGATAGGGAGAGAACAGGCTTTCTCAGGAATATCTATAAAAAGAAGCACCTAAAGAAAACCCAACATATGTCACGCCAAAAGTACTGGCAAAGTGAACTGCGTTAGTTACTTGCTTCCAAATGAGCCATACATTACATTTAAAGGACAGTACCATTAAATGTTTAAATTGTGGCTAGCCAAGTGCAATAAGCTATTTAGAAAAAATTATTGCACTACTTATGTGCATTAAGAGTCAAAAATGTTGTGCTTCCTGCAAATATTTAAGGAAACAATAGGAGAAAACAGAAAAATATCTTTGTATATCAAAAGATGAGGGCCGGCCAGGTACCATGGTGGTTAAGGAAGCTGAATTCCCCATGGCCAACTGTGCAGTTCAAGTCCCATACTTGGCAGCTTGAAAAACATATCTTGCCTGTGTGCATGCCCGTCCAGAGTCCCTAGAGTAGACTGGAGGAGAGGGACTGCAGTGTGGTCATCCCACCCTGAGAGTGTTTTCTCACTTTCTGTCTCCAGTGAGTATGCACACTTTAAAGCTAATTGAAAACTAATAATCATTTTTATATACTAAAAGATCAAACCAGAAAGTTTAGAATATTAAGTGGTCTCACACATGGGAAGAAGGAAAACGATTTCTTATATTTTTTTAATAAATGTTGATGATAATGTATATAATAGTATCTTTAACTGGACTAATATACAGTGTACTCATTCTGGGAAAATTCATTTTACAAGCTATAATGACAGACAGTGATTGAATATATAATAAATAAATATTATAAATAAATAAATGGATTTTTAAAAAAATATTGCTTTATAGAATATTTTATATACAGGTGAATATATATGAACACATATGTAAACATATATCAGTTTTATACTGAGGTTCATGTTTGTTCTTTATTTATTTATTTATTTTTCGGAGAGGTTTTTGCTATCGGGCACGTGTGCTTGCTAGAAAGACAGAGAGAGAAATCCCAGGGGGGGGTGGATATGCCACAATCCCTTCTCCTCAATTCTTCTCTGGGGATCTTGAGCACGCATGCACATGTGCCTGGCGTGAATTTAAGCCACCAGGTGTAGGACTCAAAACTACAGTCAACTACATGGGAGTACAAGACATACCCATTATGCCAACTGCTGGTCCCCATGTTTATTCTTTTTTTTTTTTTTTTTTTTGAGAGGTTTTTGCTATAGGGCACATGCGCTCGCTAGAAAGCAAGAAATCACCCCCCAGGGGGGATGGCCACGCCGCAATCCCTTCTCCTCCATTCTCCTCTCGGGATCTTGGGCACGCACGCACATGCGCCCGGCGTGAGTTTTAAGCCACCAGGTCCGGGACATGAACCGTGGTCGACTACGTGGGAGTCCAGCGACATAGCCATTACGCTAACTGCTGGTCCCCCCATGTTTATTCTTTTGATGACCTTTTACTAGAAGTATAACACATGAAATGCATTAAATTGTTAAACTATTAGTCACTTTATGAGTATTTCTTTTGTTTTAGCCTTTTTAGGGACTCGGGCTGAAGCCATTTGAACTCAAAATACCTCCAACTGCATAAATATTTAGAACATTTATACAGATGCTTCTTGACTTCAGCAGGGTCACATCCTATTAAACCTATGGTAGGAGGCCAGCAGGTGGCATGGATGTTAAGGCACTGGGTCCCACATGGCCAACTGCATAGTTTGAGTCCAGAACCTGGGAATTTGCAGGTGTGCCCAAAATCTTGAGAGGAGAGTGGAGTAGAAGGGATTGTGATTTAGTCATCTCCCCCCCAGGGGTATGATTTCTCACTTTCCCTCTCTGTCTCTGTCTCTGTCCCTCTCAGTGTTTCTCTCCAGTGAGCATATGAGCCCTATTGCAAAAAATCTTAAAAATAAAATAGTAAGTTGAAAATGTATTTAATATCCCCAATCCACAAACATCATTCTTTAGCCTAGACTAACTTAAACATGCTCAGACCAATTAGATTAGCCTACAGTTGGAAAAATATAAAACACAAAGGCCTATTTATAAGGTATTAAATAGCTCATGTGATTTATTAAACATTTTATTAAAAATAAAAAATAAAATGGCCATATGGTACTCAAAACATGGTTTCAATGCATATCATTTTCACACCATCATAAAGTTGAAAAACCTTAAGTTGATTCATTCATAATTAAGTCAGGTATCATTGTATTTATGTGTAAGTTAATTTCTATATAACTATATTTATATACATAATTGTATATATTTATATAAAGTATGTATAATATGCAAAGTATGCATATATGATACACATATAAATTACCTCTTACTTTATATTTATATATATATATTTTCCCATATACTGCCAGTTATATAATTTTCCCATATACCTTTAAACAATTTGTTCCATCTTTTTCTTCTAGTAACTCTATGCTATAACCAAATACACACAAGGGCTCTTCTAATTAGTGTTAAACTTTCAGGTTACTGTAAGTCAGAAAGTGACTTAAGACAGTTGAAGAAACCTTTTCTGACCATGTGATCATATAGCCATTAAAAATACAATTTTATTCTACACTTGAGTACACCATCGAAGCCTTATTCTAGTTAAACATGTATTAGAGAATCATGGAATACTTCCTAGTTTTGTGGTCTGCAGCCCAAATTCTCAGCTTGTCTAACTGAATAACTGATGTTGATCAATCCAGTTCAGGGTACCCAACACGTAAAGACTATTGAAGAACACAGCCAGACTGTAACCATTCCTGTGATGACATGAATGTCAGAAAGAAGGAACTAAATCCTATCAGGGAAATGTAAGAAAATACTATTATAATGAAATGTGTATTGTCTTATGGTGATATCAGACATGGCTTCATAGATGTAGCTTTTTCCAGGTGTTTGAAATAGAAGCCAGCGTTTATAGATGAGAAAGCAGAAATAAATTTCAGCTAAGGGAACAGCATGAGTATATGAAATACTAAAGAATTCTACTTAAGTCAAGTAATCTCAATAGAGACTTTCTCAACTCCAAATTATTATTTAAATATTTTCATTATTTCTAATCTCACCTTACATGGATTTTAACACATTAGATGTATCTTCTGTGTTTTCCTTCATGGAAAATTACATTCGATTTTGAAGTCATGTAACTTACACTTCACTACAACATTACTGATACATGACTGCTAAGTAAAATTTGCACTTTTCTCTGCTTACTAACCTGAAAATATTTTAAGAATATTTTATAAGTTTAAAACTTATAAACTTATAAAATATTTAAAACTTGATCTTCAATCAGGGCTTGGTCCAAAACCTTTAGCAGTCTTACTGCCTTTTATTTTCCCTTTATTTGAAGTGGCTGCTGATTTTGCTGTGTTCTTGAATCTAAAACATTTCACATTGATATTTCAATAAATACAAAATATAAAGGCTCAAATATGAGCCATGTATTTTAAAAATGCCAAGCATTACAAGTGAAATACTGATATACAATATATTCCAATAGTTTTTTAAATTTCCAGATATAACTTTACCATGCTTTATTAAAGTTATTTAGAAAAGATACAGAAATGGTTTCTCATAAATTTCACAGGAAAACTTCACTGTAACTATTTTTTTTTTTTTTTTTGGAGAGGTTTTTGCTATAGGGCGCGTGCGCTCGCCAGACAGACAGGGAGAGACAGAGAGATAGAAAGCAGGAAATCACCTCCCAGGGGGGGATGGCCACGCCACAATCCCTTCTCCACCATTCTCCTCTCGGGATCCTGGGCACGCACGCACACGCGCCCGGCGTGAGTTTAAGCCGCCGGGTCCGGGACTCGAACCGCGGTTGACTACGTGGGAGTCCAGTGACATAGCCATTACGCTAACTGCTGGTCCCTCACTATAACTATTGTGGCTAGTGCTGCAATAAACACAGAAATGCAAAAGTCTTTTTTTAATGATGACTTATGCATGCATGAGAGAGAGAGAGAGATGCACTCTCCACAGGTCTCATCATGCTTTAATCCCTTTTGCTCAGTCCTTCAGCTCCTCAGGATCTTGGACATCCCTGTGTGCCCAGTATGCTTTAAAACAATTAGGGGGATCTGGACCTGTGGTCAGCAAGTGGCTTTCAGGTCAGCAGTCTGGTAAGCTGTGGGCTGTACCAACTAGGCTGAAAATAAAGAAATAATCACTCAGAAAATCCCACTTTTTGGCAGGAAGATCTCATTCCTGCTTCTTTAGCTCTAAAATCAGAGAACAGAGAACCTTGGAAAGCACCCTGATTAACCCAAGTTTGGAGTAGTGCTCAACCTAAGTCCAACAGTGAGGAAGGAAACAGGGTCATAGTTTACAAAATACATGCTTAATGGAACCCACTGTTGGGGTATGAGACTAGTGAAGGGTAGTGGATAAGCAGAGCATCCATAACTCAGCAGTGCTGCTCTGAAAATTAAATATATTCAAAAGAGCATTCCATAATGTACCTTGTTTCACTCACATACATTCTCTACTTCTTTTTAAAAGGTCTACGGAAACTTTGATCACCCAGCGTCAATGTATTGACTAGGAAAAATGTCAATAATTAATCCTTATCACCAATCCAACCAGTCTTATGCCTATAATAAAATTCAGTAGAAGTATATTTCTTTTTTTAAACTCTCATTTTTTAATTGAGCTCTCAAATTCAAATATCCGTTGTCTATTTACCATCCCATAATATACTTATGTAAAACACATTTCCATCAGTAATAGTATATCAGCTGTAACATATATCTGGGTGCAGACTAGGCACAATTCCAGGGTATTTAGTTTCATCCTTTCTCACACACCTATCCAATATGTCTTGGCAGTCATGTTGAGAACCTCTGATATTTATTTATTAACAACCACTATTATTCATGTACTACCTGTAGCAAATTTTACAGGTATATTCTATTTCAACATATACTAGAAACATATACATAGATATATGTGTATCTATATCTATCTATATAGATATATACTACATATACATATATTCATATGTAATGAATATATGTATTCATTAAAATGTATCTATTAGATATTATTTTTATAATAGATATGTACATATATAACAAAATATATCCTATATTCGATATTAAGATCATGGTGACTGGGTGTCCAGCAGGTGGAGTGATGGTTGAAGTACTAGCCTCTCACATGTTCGACTGCAGTTCAAGTCCTAAACCTGGAGGCTTGCTTTCTTACTCCCCTCACCCTTCTCTCTCTCTTAGTGAGTAGGCATGTCCTATAATAAATTAAATAGTAATAATAATGATTAATAAAATTAAATAAATCATTCTTTAAAAAATATCTTCGTGGACTTATTGCTGTTTTAATAAAGACATTATATTGATTTCAGAGAAAGGGATACTGCCTTTCAGTATCTTAAAGAGTAAAAGTAACTAATTTATAACTCTTCAGTAAGTAACTACAAAAGTACCATAGAAGCTGTGCCAAGATATGAACAGATAAAAGGACAAAACTCTTGCCATCAGAAAATTTCCAATCAAGTTCATCTTTTCAGCTAAGCAATAATATAAATATTTTTGTAGATACTCAAATCCTCTTTCCACAACTGAGTTTCATAAAGTAAATAAAGATAGTAATCTATAGGGGTTGTATTTCCTCATGTTGTCTATGAATATCGAGGAAATAGAAAATACAATACCTTAAGATGTTCTCAAAATTTGAGCAAGTTTTATTTTTATCACAAACTACTTTTCCTTTTGAAACAATCTAGAATTCTTTCTGAGTTTCATATTACTTCCATTAATATATTCACTATTCTATTTTTTTATTTTTTACTATTCCATATTTTTAAAATTACATAAAATCTACAAAATAAGTAGCATCCCATTACTGAAAGTTGTGCATGTATACCCCAAGTCCTAGGAGAATGGAGGAGAAGGGATCATGGTGTTGCCATTCTCCCTGGGAGGTGATTTCTCACTTAGCTTCTCACTATCTCTCTCTGTCTCTCTTCTGTGAGAGCATATGCCCTATTGGAAAAAAAATCTAAAAAAAAAAAAGTTTTCCCTTGAATTTCAGACATATGTATTTCTCTTTACAGTTCTCCAGTCTAAACTTTATATATTTTGAGGATATGTTATTAGCTACATACAAATACATAATTAATGTTTTGTACTTAATTTTATTTATTGTCATTATTTCTTCCAGGAGAAAGGAAAAAGGAGAGAAATTGAGTGTGTCTAACTTATTACTGACACTTCATTCTTAATTTGAAGCTAAACTCGCAGGTATCTTCAGTTTTATATATTTGATGATTAAACACTTTCCAAACTTACTACATCTATCCATGAGAATCTGTAGTTCTAAACAATAGTATGCACTCTTGTGGGCTCATTGCCAGCATCACAACAGGGGGACCCAGCCTGGTGGCAGTCAGTGACGAACTAAACTGGAGTGCTGGAAGCCACATGGCTGACTATGGGTCTAAATCCCTGTTTGACTTAAAAACACACGAGGTGTGTTCACATGTGCTTAAGATCTTGATGAACTGTAGGGCTGGGAAGGGAAAACATGGAGTGACGAGACTTTCTTGAAAGCGTTATTCTCTCTTTTTCTCATGTGCATTCACATGCTGTCATGAATAAAATAAACAAACAAAAAATAAAAGAGAAATGCAAGTTTTATATAATTCTTTCATGTTAACCAAAATAAATGTAAATATAAAATAAACCGAGACATAAAAGAATTCAGGTACATGCTTTTGTTGATATACTGTAGTTTAATGTTATCTATTTTATAAAGACATCCAAATTTATTGTAACAAGGGCTTCCTAATCTCAAAGAATGAAGGCAAGATATATTTACTAGAGCCATCTTTACTCAAAATCCCTATTATTGAAGGAAAAAACAAAAGGGAAAAATAAAAAAACCTCTTCAACATTTTAATATTTTCCCCTTCTTGAGACCTCTTTTAAAATAACAGTTATATAGTACAAAAAATATCACAAAGCACAAGTGTCACAAGGCTTGATTACTTGCCAGATGATGCACTAACAATTAGCATTAAAGAAATTTGAAATTTGGCATATTGTGTTTATAAAAGAAATCCTCATATGCAAATCTGTTCATTCTTTTTTTGTGCATCTTACCCGCCATCAAAACATATTACCAATTAGATAGCATTGTCTTAAAATGGAACAAATTGCCTACATTATCATTTCCGAATATTATAGTCACCCTTTACAAACTGTTCCAGCTAAGTCTTCAATTCACTTTGAAAATAAGAGTTAGTTTAGGTAAATCAGATAATTATGGCACTTGCATATTAAGAATAAGACAACAACCAGGACAGATCATGGTATGGTTGTTAAGTCAGCTGGATTCCACATGGTCAACCCCATAGTTTGAGTCCCTGAGAAACACACACACACAATGTGTGTGTGTGTGTGTGTGTGTGTGTGTGTGCACGCATGCCCAAAATCCTGAGAAAAGGTGAGATGGGGAAGCAATTGCAGCAATACCACTCCCCATGGGGGAGAGGGGTTTGCATTCTCACTTTTCCTCTCTTTCTGTCTCTTTCTGGCAAGTTCACATGATCCTCTGATAATTTTTTTTTAAAAAAAGGACTAAGGTAAAAGCCAATCGTAAGTGTTATTTATAGAAAGTTTTAAATAACCAATTAAGAGTCCAGCAGGTGGTGTGGTGGTTAAGGTCCTAGACTCCTACATGGCCAACAGTGGTTCAAGGCCTGGACCTAGCAGCTTACAAATCATTCCAGGTGTGTGCACATGCATGACCAAAATCCTGAGAGGAGAATGGAGTAAAGAGGATTCAGACAGGACTATCCCACCTGGGGGGGTGATTTCTCACTTTTCCTCTGTCTGTCTCTTTCTGTCTCTTTCTGGAAAGTGCATGGCAAAAATCTAAAATAAATAAACAACCAATTAAGAAATTTAGAATATAATACTTCCTAAAAAAGTATATAGCTTAAAATTATGTGCCCATATACTTATATACACATATAACTATATGGTATGCATTCATATATTAATATATGTATATATGCAAGTTTATATATACACAAACACATGGTTAAAAGAAATAAAATGATTTGAAGTAAGCATACCAAAATAGAATAAGTAATTGAATCTGAATGCATCTAATAAGCTTGGTTATAAAAACTAAGAAGGATTGCCAGAAGATTTAAATATATTTAATTTCCAGAGGAGCACTGCAAAGTTATGGATGCTCTGCTTATAGGAATACCCCTCACTAACCTCTTAACCTCACAGCCTGTTCAATTAAGCAGGCGTTTTGGAAAATGTGACCCTGTTTCCTGCCTTACAGTAAGTTGGACTTGGGCTAAACACTGGTCCAAACCTGGGTTAATCAGGATTCTTTCCAAGGTTGTCTGTTCTCTAATTCTAGAGCTACAAAATACAAATGAGGTCGTTCATGCCAAGAAGTGATGAATGATTATTCCTTTATTGACAGATTTTCTCCAATTTAGTTTTTATCTTTTTGAGATCCTACTATGGTTTTATATCTGAATTTATGAGACACCTTATTTGTAAACTTATAAGCATCTTTAAATATTCTCTTATGAAGTCATATTATTTTCTCTATAGCCAGTAGTCAGAAGTGACCATTTAATATCTAAGGAAATCAGAATTTAGAGAAGTTAAGTACATTTTCTCAAAGTCATACAACTGCCAAAATTTAGGGACCTCTTTTGGGTTGAACTCTAACTACAAAGTCAGGATAAATGAGAGATTATTAGGATTTTTATGAGCTTTTAGACTGTTTTTCTCTGTTTTTTTAGATTGTTTACAATAACCATACATTAATGAATAAAAAGATAAAAAGTCATTTATCAAATTAAGTAGCATTTCATTACTGAAAGTTGTGCATGCATGCCCCAAATCCCAGGAGAATGGAGGCGAAGGGATTGCTGTATGGCCATCCTCCCTGGGAGATGATTACTCACTTACCCTCTCACTACTGTCTCTCTCTGTCTCTCTCTACTGTGAGAGCATAAGCCCTATGGCAAAAACCTTAAAAAAAAAAAAAAAAAGAAGCTTTCACTTGAATTTCAGACATATGTATTTCTCTTTACAGTTCTCCAGTTTTACCTGTATTTATTTTGAGGCTATGTTATTCGCTACATAAAATATATAATTGATTTTTTTAATTTAATTTTATTCATTGTCATTAATTTTATTTATTTAATTTTATTTTATTATTTGTTTTGAGGTTGACCAGAAAGAGGCAGAGTGAGAGAAGGAAAGTGAGAAAGTAAGCCCTCAGCCAGGTCTGGGACTGGAAGTCAGCCATGTGAGCGTCCAGCTGTTGTAACCACCATACCACCTGCCGGCCCCCATAATGAATGCTTCTTTCACGTGGAGTCACTCTTTATCATTATAAAATTTCTCTCTTTATCTCTACAAATGCTTTTTTGCTCTACAATCTGATTTGGCTGTGTTAATAAAGCTACTTTCTAAAAACTGATATATTACATACATTTTTTAACATCCTTATCCTTACATTTTAGACTTGCTTCTTGTGAGAAGCAAAGACTTTTTAATAGTAGAGAAATGTTTCATTTATCTTTGGATTATGATCCATTTGCCCTCACTCTTAGATTGACACATTTGGTATAAATCAAATTTTTGAGAGTTTTTTTTTTTTTTCTTTTGACTTCTCTATCTTTTCTTTTTTCTCTTATCCCTTACCTTATCTTTGATCAAATATTATTTTCATTCTGCATTTTATGCTGTTAGCTTAAAATTTATACTCTATTGCCATCATTAGCCATCCTCTGGATATTTAAAAATGATTCTCAGTTTAGCAAAATCTGACATCAGTCAGCATTTATATCCTTATAGTGACAACCAAAAATGCAATGATCTTACAGAAATAAAGTTTACTTTATTCCCTGCTGAACTTTTCCTCCTGCATTTTCACCATTCAACTGGGAGAATTTTCCTTCTGCCTAAAGTACTGCTTTAGTACTGCTGCTGTGATATCTGCTAAAAATCTTTTCCTTAGTTTTTAAATGCATTCATTCTTTCTGTCTTTCTTCCTTGCTTCCTCTTATTCTCCCTCCTTCTCTCCTCCTTTGCTTCTTCCTGTCCTTCTTCTTTCACTCCCTTCTTTCCTATTTTTAACAAGTAAGAGTTGTATGGTGCGGGGGCTCAGGCAGTTAGATTCCACATGGCCTACTGGGTTTTTGGAGTCTAGACTCAGTAGTTTGAAAATCCCCCCAAGGTGTACATGCATGCTTTCCCAAAATACTGGAAAGAGAAATGGAAAAGGGATTGTGAGGTGACCATTCCCCAAGAGGGGATATGCTTTCTCATTCCTCCCTCCCTTCATCTCTCTCCAGCAAACACATGCACTCATTAGCAAATTTTAAGAATTTTTTTTAAAAAAGGAGTTGTACATATCTATGGAGGTACAATGTGATTTTTCAGTAGAAGAATACCATGCACGATGACTAAATCCAAGTAATTAGCTTACTGGTCCACCATCCGTCACTACTTGTGTTGGGAATGCTAAGAATCCCTCCCCTCCGCCCCCCACTTTAGTTACCTTGAGATGCACACAAGTTGTTGTCAACTATAGTCTCTTCATTGTATTTTATAACATGAGAAATTGTTCCTCCTCCCTATCCACAATTCTGCTTTTGCCAATCAATATTCCTATGGTCCCCCTCCATCCTTCCCTGTCTCTAGTAGTCATTCTTCATTTCTTTATTGTTCCAATTTTGACATGTAAACGTGTGTCATTCTCTTTCTGTGCTTGGTTTATTTTACTTAAGGTTATGTCTTCCCAGATTGCTCATTTAATGTTCACCAGAAAGAAAGAAAGAGAGAGACAGAAAGCGAGAAATCATCCCCCAGGGGGGATGGCCACACTGCAATCCCTTCTCCTCCATTCTCCTCTTGGGATCTTGGGCATGCACGCACACACGGCTGGCATGAGTTTAAGCCACAGGGTGCGGAATTCAAACCGCGGTCGACTACATGGGAGTCCGGCGACATAGCCACTACGCCAACTGCTGGTCCCAGATTTCATCCGTTTTTAAGGTGAATACTATTCTATTTTGTTTCTGTGGATGAACACTTAGGTTGAATCTATTTCTTGGCTGTTGTGAATAGCTCTGCAATGATCATTGAGGTAAGGTCTTGATGACATGCTGATCTTTTTTGTCTAGTAACTAGTAGTGGAATTGCTAGATCATACTCCAGTTCTATTTTTTGTTTTTTTGAGGACTCCCTGTATTGTTTTTCCCTAATAACTGTGATCATTTAAATTCCCACCAGCAGTGTAGAGTCCATTTTTCTCCACATCACACAGCGTTTGTCATTTTTGGTATTGTTTCTTTTGTTGCTGTTTGGACCACAGCCATTCTAACTGGGTAAGATGGTACCTCATTGTGGTTTTCACCTGCATTCCCCTAATGACCATTGTTTCTTTATACCTGGAGATCATCTATTCTTCCTATGGAATTTCAGGTCTTTAGTTGGGTGGGTGTATTGCTATTGTTTTTGGGTTTGGGGAGGCATCTTTTCCTTTTCTCTGGCTTTCATTATTTTCCATGAGAAGTCATAAAATGCCAGTCTAATAGGCAATACTAAAAGGAGAATATGACTTTATTCTACACTGCTTTCTATATTTTTCTTTTGTTTTAGAAACTCATAAGCTTTACTCTGATATACGTATGGCATCATGACATACTTTTCTGTTTTTCTGTGCAAAAATGCATCATGACTTTCCTGATGACCCAATGCTTTAAATAACTTCTTATTTAAGCTGCTTGAATTTTGTGTGGTATCTTGAGTTTCTGAATTTAATGCTTTGAATAATGTTTGAAAGTTTTCAACAATTGTATCTTCACATATTGCTTTGACCTCATTATTTTCCCTGTCCTTCTAGTACTCCAGTTTCACATATTAGACCTTTGTAATATGCTGTACACTCTGTATTTTACTCTAGTTCTAGTTTTTCCTATTATTTTGTCTCTCTATGCTCTCCACTTAATATTTTTTCTGCCTTTCTGTTTTTATAAAACAGAAAAAGGGAGAGGAGAAGGAGGGAGATGGAGCTAGTTTTGACAAGGTCTCTCACAGAGTCTCCGTCTTCTTCCCCAGCTTCCCAGTTATCTAGGATTTCAGGCACATGCTCCCACTCTCAGCCTGTTTAGATTGCTCCAGAAACACCTACACATCAGTGCCCTACTGATTGCACTGCTCCATCTGAGCCTGGATTTTTTTTTTCCTTACATAACTTCATATGTACTAATTCACTCTTGTTTGTAACTTTTTGTAAAAAATTTGAGTTAATTAAAAAAATTACATGCAGTTGTAAGAAACAGGCACAGAGAGATCTGGATAAATAATCTTTTATCTCGTTTCCTTCAATGTAAGATCTTGTAAAAGTGTAGAACATCACAACCACCACATTGACAGTGTATATAATTTATATATAGAACATTTCATCACCAACAGGATGATAAGTTCACCCATGTTGCCAAATTCCACTTACTTCCCACCTGTCCTTAACTCTTTCTTTAACCCCTGGCAACCACTAAGTTGTTTTCTGTTTCTATAATTTTTTCACGTAATGAATGTTATATAAATGGAAACAGACATTATGTAACCACTGGAAATTTTCATTCAGAAAATTATTTGGAGAGTTCCATTCAGTTTGTTGCATGTATTAATAAAGTTTGTGTCTTTTCAGTTCTGAGTACTATTTAATGGTGTAGATGCACCACAATGTGTTTAACTATTCCACACATTAAAGGATACCTGGGTTGTTGCCAGCTTTTGACTATCCAAAATAAAGCTTTTTAAACATTTATTAACAGATTTGGTGAGAACATAAGTTTTGATTTCTCTGGGATAAATATATAGGAGGTAGTTGCTCAGTCATATAGTAGTTGCATGTTCAGTATTTCCAAATGGCCAGTTTGTTTTTCAAATACATTCTCATTGTCCTTGTATGAGTAATCCTGTTTTCTCTATTCTTGTCAACATTTTTGTAGTCACTATTTATTTTTTAATTTTTGCCATTCTGATAATGCTTTAGTACTATCTAAGTGTGCATTTTCCTAGGTGATGACTTTGATATATTTTATTTGTCATCTCTAGATTCTGTGGGGACACGTTTAAGAGGGAGAGTCTGAGGTGTGGGGACATGCTCTGAGCAAACATCACATGCTCTTTTGGGGTTTGGCAGAACCTTGTAACTTGTCTTTCCTTGACCTTGGCTGCAGACAGAGCAAGGGTGGAAATTGCTAGGGGCGTTCCAGCAGACACATGTGATAGACTTCAAGAAACATCTTGGCAAAATCCAATCCCTGCTCTGCATCTGAAAGTTTCCTTAGCCTACTCTGGGTGTGGTGATGGGAGAAGATCTTTAGCTCCTTCCCCACACCTAACAGCTAGTTCTTTGCATTAGAAAGGAAGATGAGATTTTCTTTTGATGGGATTATCACCAAGGGATACACCTGGCCTGGTGTGACTAAGCCCTCATAGATTTGTTAACTGCTTCTTATTGTCTGTGACCTGGCAACCAATGTATGAAGTGTCGTAAAACATACATGTGTAATGTCTCCTTGTTCTATAAATAAAGACATCCAGTTCATCTGGGCGGCACAAGTTGCTTGGGCTACCTAGGCTCGGGCTGCATGTGTCCATTTCTACTCTATCTTTTGTCTCATTTTTTCTGCTTCTTCCATAGTAGTGCCGAGCCCGGGGGCAGATGCCGACAAGATTCTCATCAGTGAGATTCATCTTCATAACCTTTGCCCACTTCTTATTCTGTAGTTTGCTAAATGTTGAGTGTTAATAGTTCCTTATATGTTCTAGATACTGTTTATTTGTCAGATACATGGCTTGTAAATTTCATTGGCTTTCTTTTAGTATCAGGGTTATTCAAGCTTCTTAGAATGCAATTTTCTAAAAAAATTCCCTCCTCTTCTATTTTTCTGAAAAAGATACTTGTAGAATAAGTATTATTCTTTCTGAACATTTGTAGACTTTTCACCTGAAGCCATTTTGACTTGGAAATTTCTTTCCCGGGTCTTTTAATTACAAGTTCTTTTTTTTTTTTTAGAAGTTATGTGGCTATTTGTATTATCTGTTGCATCTTTATTGAGTTTTGTTTTTGCTATTTTTGAAAAATTAATCTATCACTACTTCCAAGTTGTTGAACTTAGTTTACAGACATAGTCAAACTATTCTCTTATTATCATTTTTATTTTTGCAGGGTCTGTGGTGATATTGTTTTTTTCCGCTCCTAATGATTGATAATCTTTTTTTCTTTGTCTTTCTTGCTAGGGAGTAAACAATTTTATTCAACTTTTAATAGAACCAGTTCTTTGTTTCATTGATTGGTACTATTATAATTCTGTTTTCAATTTAAATTACTTCTGATCTTTGTTGTTTTCTTCTTTTGTTTGTTTGGGGGTATTTTGCATTTACTCTCCTAGATTCTTCAAGTGGAAGTTTGGATTAATGCTTTGAAACCTTTTTTTTTTTTTTCTATTCTAAGTTTTCCTCTCAAGCCTGCTTTAGTCAGTCCCACACATATTGATAATGTTTTATTTTAATTTTTACTCTGATTATTGTAGTTTCTGCTTCTTTGGAGACTTCTTCTTTGGCTCCTAGTCCACTAGGAAATGTGTGCTTCAGTTTTCTAGTGTTGGAGATTTTTCTTTTCCTTTATATTTTATTTCTAGTTTGTCCCCATGATGGTCACAGAACCTACTGTATGATTTTATGTTTTAAATGTTTTTGAGGTTTATATTATGGCCCAATATTTGAGGAATCTTTTTATTGGCATAACAATTATATATATTTATAGGTACAATGTGATGTTTTGATACATAATATACATTGAGCAATATTTAAATCATGGTGATTAGCTTATCTACCACCCTTAGTATTTATCATTTTTTGAGACAAGATTCAAAATATTCTCTTCTAGCTATTTGAAAATACACTGCATTGGGTAGCCCTATCACATAATGGATGACACTCTAGACTTTGAAAATACATTGCATTTTTCTTACTTATAAGCAGAAGAGACCCTCAGTTTATGTCTGCTATCTAATGGTAGCATTGTATCCTTTGATCAAATTCTCATCTGTCCCTCCTGTCTATTCTCCCAATCCTCTGGTAACCTCTACTCTCAACTTTTATGAGATCACATTATTTTTCCTAACATATATAAGTAAAATTATGCAGTTGTGCCCTTTCTGTGGCTGGCTTATTTCACTTAACATAGTATCCTTAAAGTTTATCCATGTTGTCACATATGATGTTTCCTTCCTTTTTTTTTTAAAGAATTATCTATTTAATTTAATTTATTATTATTATTATTATCATCATTCAATTTGCTATAGGGCATTTGGGTCATCAGAGAGACAGAGACAGAGAAGGAAAGTGAGAAAGCAAGCTATCATGTCCAGAACTTAAATCATGGTTGGTCACATGGAAGTCTAGCACCTTAACCACCACACCACCTGCTGGCCCCAAGTTTTCATCCTTTTTGTGGCAAAATTGTATTCCATTGTGTCTATATATGACATTTTCTTTATACATTTATTGCTGATGCATTTGGGCTTATTACATATCTTGGCTATTTTGAATAGCAGTGTAATAACAACTGAAGTGCAGATATCTTCTTCACATAATGATTTAATTTCCTTTGGATATACACCTAGTAGTAAGATTGCTGAGTTATATCCTATATCTAATTCTAACTTTTGAAGAATTCCATACTGTTTTCTGTAATGACTGCTAATTTACGTTCCCACCAATAATACTAACAGTTGCCCTTTCTTGACATTTTTCAACTATATTTATTTTTCCCTTTCTCTCTCTTTCTTTTTCTTTTTCCTTTTCTCTTTCTTTTTCTCTCTTTCTCTCTTTCTTTCTTTCTTCTTTCTCTTCTTGATAATAACCATTCTAACTGGAGTGCATCATAGACATTCTAACTGGGATAAAGTGATATGTCACTTCAATGTTCATTGCAGTTCCCTTACAGTTAGTAATATTAAACATTTTTTTAAATATGAGATGGTCATTTGTATGTTTTCTTTGTAAAAATGTCCATTTAGCTCTTTTGTTCATTTTTTAACTGTTTTTTTTTGTTTTATTTTGTTGTTCTTTTAATTTTTGCTAGTGAGTTCCTTATAAACTATGGATATAAACACCTTGTCAGATAAAAAATTTATAACTTTTTACTTTAACATTCTGTTGGTTATCTATTCAGTTTGATAATTGTTTCCATTGCTGTGCAACTTTTTATTTTGATAGGATCCCACTTGCTTATTATTGCTGTCAATGCATATGCTTTTGTGGTCTTATCTAGACTATCTTAACACACACCAATGGTATATGTTCTTAACAATGTTCCACATACATTAAGAACATACCAGTGTTGCAACCAGCAGATAGCGTAGCAGTTACATGGCTGGACTCTCATGTAGTTGACTGTGGTTCAAGTCCTAGAACAGATAGCTTAAAATTCATGATGGGCACGTGTGTATGAATACCCAAAATTCCAAGAGGGGAATGGAGAAGAAGGGATTGTGGCATGGCCATACCCCCAGGAGGTGATTTCTCACTTTCTGATTCTCTGTCTCTCTGTCTCTCTGGCAAGCACATGTACCCTCTAGCAGAACTCTCTCTAAAAAAAAAAAAAAAAAAAAAAAAAAAAAAAAAAAAAAAAAAAAAGAACACACCAGTGTCATAGATTTTGAATAAATATATTACAAGACTCACAAAGGAAAAAAAAGTCAATTATATTTATCTGCATCTTTGTTTATCAAATTCCTGATGATCTAATATTTCTTCATTTATATAGTTTGTTGTCCTTTTTTTCTTTCAAAGACTTTAGTTAGCCATTTATTTATAGTAGGTCTACTGATGACAAATTTTCCTAAATTATCTGTAATATAAAAATACTACTGATTTTTTTTTAATTCCCGAAGGATATTTTCATTTAGCTATAGTATTCTGGTTTAGGAGTTCTTTTGTTTCACCACTCTAAAATATTATCTATTCTGACCAAAAGGTGGTGTGGTGGTTAAGGTACTGAAATTCCCACGTGGCCGACCGTGGTTCTAGTCCCAGACCTAAAGGCTTGTTTTCTCACTCTCCCTATCTCTCTCTCTCTCTCTCTCTCTCTCTCTCTCTCTCTCTCATCTCTCCCTTTCTCTGGCAAAAATCATGTGAAAAATAAATAAACAAACAAAATACTTCTAAAAAAAGAAAGAAAAAATTGTGCTATTATTTTCTAGCTACCATTTGCTATAATTCATATTGTTTTCCTGGTATAGGTAAGATGTTGTTTTTATCTTATTCCTTTCAAGATTTTGTCTTTAGTTTCTTCAAGAGTTTGATGATGATGTGCTTTGGTATAGACTTCTTTGGGTGTATCATATCTGAGATTTACTGAACTTCTAATGTCTATAGGTCTATATCTTAGCCAAATTCAAAAATTTGTCAGCCATTATATTTTTAAGAATTTTTAAGCTCAATATTCTCTCTGCTCTATTTCTAATATTACAATTACACCATTAGATTTTTGTTTTAGCCCCACACTTTTTAAATATTCTATTCTTATAGACTATTCTGTTCTTAGTCTATTCTCCTATCTGTTCTGATAACTCTATATATTTCATCTTCTAACTTATTTTTTTTTCTATTTTTTTTCATTCTGCTATTGAGCAATACATTGAAGTTTCTTCTTTTCTTTTATGATAATTTTTGTTATTGCATTATTTGTTTTTAAAATACTTATCTGGTTCTTTCTTATATATTCTCTCATTTTTTATGAGACTCTTCTTACTTGTCAAAAACATGTTTGTAACTGCTTTTTGATGTGTTTTTTTTTATTATTGATTATAATCTTTGTCATATATTTCTAACCTCTCTTTCACCTTGGTGGTGGCACTTATCATTTATCTTTTTCAATCTGTATGAGACCTTCTTGGTTCTTTGTATAATGAGTGATTTTTCTATTGTCACCTAAAAATAAGGGATGTTTTCTTATGAAGCTCTAAAGCTTACATAAACCTCTTAGTTGACTTCTGGTACTTCTCCAGCAAAAGCGAGTGTGCTTGCTTTGCTCTTGTGATGTGAAGGTACGAGTTCAAGATTCCCATTTGGCTTCTGTTAACACTCAAGAGGGGTGCTCCTTGTTACTACTGATGGAAGTTTTGCCTCCCCAGTAGGTTTCCACTGATCTCTCCCAAGCTTAAAGTTTTTTTTTTTTTAAGAGTTTTTTTTTTTTTTTTTGCTATTGGGTGAGCACTCACCAAAAAGACAGAGAGAGACAGAGAGACAGAAAGCAAGAAATCAATCCCCAGGAGGGATGGTCACACCACCATCTCTACTCCTCCATTCTCCTCTCAGGATCTTGAGTATGCACGTACTCATGCCCATCGTGAGTTTAAGCCACTGGGTCCGGGACTCGAACCACAGTCGACTACATGGGAGTCCAGCGACATAGCCATTACACTAACTGCTGGTTCCTGAGCTTGAAGTTTTAGAAGTGCCTTGGTACTGCCCTTCATATGCCCTTCACTGACTCCATGGGGTGCAGATATCTTTGTTACCATATGTTGGTAGCAAAATCAGAAATCTCTATTATCCTTTTGACATCATCTCAACAGAATAGAGGAGATATGCCTTGCTACTACCTAGTGAGGATGAAATTAAGATCTTTATGTTCTCCCCACTTACACTGTAAGAATGCATTACTTCCCACAGGCACAACCTTAGCTTGGGGGTTGAGTTATTTTTATTATAGTCTGACAAGGATGAAATCTGAAATCTCCACCTAAACTTTGTTGGTGGGTTAAGCGTGGGGGCACAGGTTTAGTTTTTCTTTGGTGTGTGGGTTGGGTATACCAATTATTGTATAAAACTCTTCATGCTGTTTTTCCCCTTAATGATCCTCTGGCTAGATAATACAGGTGTTGCAAGGGGAATGGGATTCTGTGCACCCAGTGGTGTTTCTTAGCTGCCAGCTTCTTCAGCTCTCAGTATGGAATATATGAGGCAACAGGAAATGGAGAGGACTCACCACCATGTTGTTCCTTGGTTCCTAAAATACCTAACCAGTTTTCTTTCCATCTTCTACCTTTCACAGTATTCTTATGCATGTTTTATATGTATAGAGTTTTTAGTGGTATGTAGTTGGAAAAAATGGGAAATGTATGTATAATACATTTTAACAGAAGTGGCTGTTTCACAATCACTAATTCACATTTTGGCTATATCTAATATCTTCTAAATCACCCATTAAAGCTTTTTTCTGTTTTTTTTTTTAAATATTTCAGTTATTGTTATGTTTTTTCACATTGAGGAAGTACTAATTTTCTCTTGTTTTCTATTGACACTTGCAATCCTATCTCTTATATCCATGAACATAGTAAACATGTTATTTGCAAATATGCATCTGTCAGCTTTGATGTTGAAACATCCTATCTATTTCTATGGTTTATGCTTCAGCTAAATTTTGATCCTATTGTCTTTTCTCTGATGTGTTTGCTATTTTGTTCTGAGGTTAGGGCAAGACATTATATTTACAAATGTGATTTAAAAGTTCATAGTAAAGGGTCAGGTTAGCTGGTGACACAGAAGTAGCAATGTTCTTTACTTTTGGACTCAGGTGAGAAAGTCCTGGGTTCATGTAATGTGGTTTCCCTGTATCTTGGATATGTATGTGTATGCCCTTGATCTAGGCTGGCTGAAGCTGCGAGTCAGTCATGACATGAAGACCATTTGGGGTTGCCTCTACTTCCAGCCACAGAAAAGCATAAATAATCTTTAAAGAAAAAAAAAAGAAAATTGCAGGTTTAGGTTGATAATACTTTTTCCACTGAGGTTTTTAATTCTGCCATAATTATGGATAAGTTTTCAGCCTAGGATCACAATTCAATTTTGTGGGTAAGAAGATTATAAATGGAAGTATCTGAAAAGGGTGTCTGAGCGTTGACTTACTTCTACTTGTGGTGTTGTTCCTCATGATAACAAAAATTGAGAGTATTAAGTAGCAGACCTTGAACTAGGATAAAGGAGGATGAAAACCCAAGGAGTGAAATTTATGGAGTCCTTCTTAGGTACTAACCTGCACATACATAAGCCTGAGAAATAATGCCTCTTTAAATGTTAAACCTGGGCACTGCATTTGCCTTACTTTAGAGCTGACCAGTCAGCTCCTTATTTTCATGAGCCTGATACTAACCTCTGTCCTTTAAGTTTCAGGTCCTTATTTTCATGAGCCTGATACTAACCTCTGTCCTTTAAGTTTCACAAAGGAGATTACAAAAGCTGCCTAGACTCTCTTCATCATAACTGTATCCTAAGGAATTTATTAACAACCTAAAACAAAATTTAGTCTCAAATATTGGGCCCACATCCCTAGGCTTCTGTGAAATCCTGGTTTGGGGCCTCATGTAAAATGTAACTGTAGTAGCATTTCATTCACTTACTGATTAAAATAATACTTATGAATGGATTCTCTGGATAGTTTTGCTTATTTGAGCTAGATGTTGTTGGCTGGGCATGTCCACATATATGTAGATACAAAGAGAGTTAACTGAGGACTAACTCATCAGGATGGCCCTAGCCAAGCTGACTTTTTTTTTAATTTTTAAAAGATTATTCATTTATTTCATTTAATTTGTTATTATGAATATTATTTTAAGTTTGCTATAGGGCATTTGTTATCAACAGACTGAGATAGACAGAGAGGTCTAGAACTTAAACCATGATCAGCCACGGAAGTGCAGCTCCTTAATCACCATGCCACCGGCTGACTCCATGAGCTTTGATCTACATGCTATTCCATTGTTCAGTAGGACAACCTTAGCTCATTCATAGAGTGGTTTGAAATATATTTTGTAAACTAGGCTCAAAACTGGCAAACTGTTACTTCTGACAAATTACTTAAACCAAAACAAATCCCAAGGCCAGTAGAGAGAAAAGGAGAAGAAAAAAATCTTCTTCCTATTGGGAAGATCCAAAGGGTCACATCATAAAGGATACAAATACAGAGGGATAGGGAACCTGGGTCATTTTTATGATTAATCTACTCTACCTTGTAGCTAGTTATGAACATATGAGTAACCTCATTCCTTTTAGTATCTGGTTACACCTTACATAGACTTACTTGTTACTGTCTGAGGGAGAGCTGATTTGGTTTACTTGCTTTGCTGTTACTGTAATACATTAATTTCTGTTTGTAAGAACCTTTATGGTGCAGATTGTTACAGCTAAGAATAGTGGAAATCTAATACATTTCTGCTTCAGAAAGACAACAATTATGGAGGTAGCATCATATTTTTTTCACACTAAGCAGTCACATTCATTCTCAGTCACATAAAGTACTCAGGCTGTGAGGTCAGGCAGTTGCTTAAAGATATCCCATCCCAACTCCCCAAGGAGTTCATGTATCAGCATGCTTAGTTATGTTTACTTCAAGTGGATATGTCATGTAAATTTAGTCCTTGACATGCAATTCAGGAAATTGAGTCTCTTTTCTACAGTTCACTGATTGTAAAGTCTATGAACAGTTTATTGGATAGTTTCCACTCAATCAGTCTGCCTGGTATAATTTTTCCCAAGGGATTGAAACTTCATGTTGTTATTTCAATACCAAGTAGAGCTACTTGCATTGCAATAGTTGGAAACTCATGATTACCCTTTACAGTGACTTTCACAGACTTGTTATTAAATTGTTGTTTCTCTCTGCTGTTATAGCAGCAACTCCAGGAAAAAAAAAAAAAAAAAAAAAAAGAAGTTGTAAATAAAATAAGACTACATAGTGTATGCTCCATTAAACAAAGAACTGCTGGGAATACTTCCTGTTATTTTTCTTTTATTCTACATCAGAAAGAAACAAAATTATAACTTTGTACAAAATGTCTACTGTTTTCTTTTTCACAATGTCATCATTACATCCTGCATTAACCCAATGATATCCCTCTTTTTAAGGTTATTACTAAATCGGTAATGTTTACCGTAGCTTAACAGACTACATAATTTATCTGTCTTTTGCATAAAGGATAATGCTATTTGCAAAGACCATGTGATATTTTTCAATACATTTATACTTTCTTTTTTAATATTTATTTTCTAAGTCTGATTTAACTAATCAATAATCAGTAAATATTTATTGATCTGTTAATTTATGACCTACATTAGACTCTGCACTCTCTGCAATATAGATGGAAATTATGAGAGAAATATCTCTTTAGAAAAGTAAAGGTTAAAAAAATTTTTAACTTTAAAAAAGAAACAGTTGGGTCAGCCGGTGGCATTGAGATTAAGATGACTGAATCCCTCAAGGCCGACCACACAGTTTGAGCCCCCAGGAATTTGAAAACACTCCAAGCACATATGTATACATGTCCAAAATCCCAAAAGAAGGGGAAAATAGAGGAGAAGAGATTTCAGCATGACCATGTACCATGGGAGTACGTTCTCACTTTCTCTCTCTCTGCCTTCTCTAGAAAATACTTGTGTCTTCTATCAAATTTTTTTTAACTCACTATTAACAATCCAACCTAATTAAATGCATGTCTATCCATATTTCTTCTACAAGGTTTGTTAAAAATTTGTACCCCAAGATTCCTTTCTAAGAAGAATATATTATAAAACATTGTAATTTCTGTCATGTTTTTCCTGTTTCTTTAAGATGGCCAGAAATAGCTATCTCCTCAGAACTTTCAAATAAGTAATTTTATACAACTTTTACGCATTTTCCATGACCTATCTTCTTGGTAGTTATTTATTACTCTATGACATTTTACTTGAAGAGGATGATATTTTGGTCAGCAGAGTATACTATTTTTTTACATATGTTTCAGAATGCCTAACATAATTATCTGCACATCATAGGTGGTCAGCAAACTACAATAATAATTGAATGTTTATTGAATAAAAGGGTAAAACTCAGTGAACACTGAGTAATTTAAAATGTCTTCAATGATATTATAGGTTTGAAAATAAAGAATATCTAAATAATCAAGTTACTGGGAAAAGCATTGTAAAAAGACAGAGACGGTTTTTAACAAATGATGCAGAAATCTGGACACTGAACAGATTTTTCGAGCTAGAATAGACAATTGTAGGGACAGCTGGTGGCATGGAGGTTAAAGTGACTAGATCCCACATAGCCAACGCTGCAATTTGAGCCCCAGGCCCAGTGACTTGAAAATAATGCTGGGCTTGTGTGTGTGTGTGTGTGCACGCGTGTGTGTGTGTGTGTAAATGTGCATGTGTGTGTGTTCACCAAAATCCTGAGAGTAGAAGAGAGAGGATTATGACATGGCTATCTCCCTTTGGGGAGGGGTTTGATTCCTCACTTTTCCTTTCTTTCTCTCTGTGTCTCTATTCCTCTCTGGTGAACATATATGTCCTAAAGCCAAGGAAAAAAAAAAAAAACATGGTGCATTATAATAGATAGGACAGATAACATGAAGTCTATACATGGGAAGACTTAATATCAGCTGCCAGACTAAACGTTATATGACTAATAATTACCAGTTAGTGCTAAGTCTTGATTAATGGCAACTTATAATGTTCTGAAATCAAATCAACACATCACTCTGCTTCTCACTAACCACCAGCTAAAACAGTTTTTCTCAACACGTGGTGTAACTCCTGTGAACTAATTAATCTCAACCCCACTAACCAATGAGATTTTCTCAAAACATTTCTTTGCCGGAAGAGTTGTTTATACTTTCTTTTGATTATAGTGACTCAGGTCTCATTTTACACATAAATTCTGCTAAGAAATCCCCTTCCCTACAATGCCACCCTCCTAAGACCTAGTCATATGCTCCTGTAGAATACAGCAGTTAGTATTAACACTTTTTTTTTCCTTTTTTTCTAGGAAAATCTACAAGCCTCTTTAAAGCATCACATATCCGACTTGTCACATTTCTATTAATACTTTTTATTAACATGACAATAATTAGAATGTGATTTTCAGAACATAAATGCCATGTGTTCTGATTTTAAAAAATGGACAAATGACTTGAAAAGACAGTTCTCAAAAGACATACAAAAGACCAAGAAACATGAAAAATATCCTTAGCATCACTAATCATTAGGGAAATACAGATCAAAACCACGAGGAGATATTCTCACTCAAGTTAGAATGGCTATTACCAAAAAGATAAAAAATAACAGATGCCAGCTAGCATGTGGAGAGTTGGGCAATCTTTTGCACTGTGGATGGGAATGGAAATTAGTACAGCCATTATGGAAAACATTATGGAGATTCCTCAAAACTAAAAATAGGCCTGCCATATAATTCGGTAATCCCACTACTAGGTATACACCTAAAGGAAAGGAAGTCAGTATGTCCTAAAGTTATCTCTGTTCCTGGTATTAACAACAGCACCTAACACAGAGCCTGGCACATACTGAGTACCTTCACTGCAATTTCTTTGAAGTGTCTATTTATGGGTATGGCCCTTTGCTAATGCCATAAGTGTTTTACAGCAAAATCGTAACATCTGCCCACCTGATTCGTACAGCTTAGTTAAACAAGAAAGAGAATATTCGTCAGAAAAAAAGTTAAATGCAATAAAAAGTACACAAATAATATCAATTGTAAAAAAATAATTTTTGTCTAATGAATTGTATAAAGGATGAATCAAACCAATCTTATATTACTCTAGTATGACCAAGAGGGGCTTATGATTCAAAGGCAAACATGTAGGAAATGTATAAAATTCACCATATTTCCAGAACAAAATTTTAAAAACAAAATATAATATACTCATCTTAGTAGGTGCGAAAAAAATATAATTTGACAAAAGTCAATGCTCATTCATGATCATTAACCATTTAGAGATAGAAAAGAACTCCCTGTTTTGTTGGTTCACTTAATATATTGTATATTAAACTCATAAAGTCAACAGCCAACCTAACTAAAACATTGCAATGAGTTAAATCTCTATTGCCATTCCTATCTTATCTCTCTGCCTCCTTCAACTATTATCTGAAATGTGTTTATATTTCCTTATTTTTCTTAATTACTTTGACTGTGTATAATTCACATGTGTCTTTAAAACAAAAATGCATATTAGGGGATCAGTCCATGGCCTAATGGTTGAGGGAGCTAGATCTCACATGGATAACCATGTGATTTGAATTCCAGCCTCATCCCAGTGCTTGAAAAACTCACCAGGCACATGAATGGATTGAAAAAAAATGTGGCACATGTACTCTACAGAATATTATTCACTCATAAAAACAGTGAGACTATGACTTTTGATACAAAGTGGATAAATATGGAAGGTATAATGCTAAGTGAAGCAAGTCAGACTATGAAAGACAGCATTGTATGTCCCCAACCAATATATACCAATGTCTCGCCATATAGCACAAACTGAAAGGTTAGAAGGTATAATAGCAGTGAGGGCAACTGTAGATATTAGAGACCGTATGGGGGTGGTAGTAAAGGGTGGCAATAAGAGATGGTAAAGAGGGGATTGGGATGCAGGAAAATGTAACTTGACAAAATTCAGTGTTCATTCATGCTAACAACACATTTAATAGACATTAAAAGTTATGTGCTGATGATCAAAGATATGGTAATGTCTTTGACTTGACTAATATGCACCATATTCATGCTGGTAAAAACCATGTGGTACACTGTAAAGATGTACTGTGATTAGAAAACAAACAACAACAACAACAAAATCTTCACTGGGCACATGTGCATGCTTGCCCCAAATCCCAACAGGATGGAGAAAGGGAGGAGAAGGGATTGTGGTGTGACCATGCCCCATAAGAGAGGAAGGATATTTTCTTCCTCACCCTCTCTCTTTGTGTCTCTCTGACTAGCACACACATTCTATGGGTTAAAAAAAAAAAAAAAAGTAACAAAAAACTACGTATAGATTTCAAATTTTTTTTGGACCAACATAAACTTATACTTCTTTGTTGTTATTGCCAGAGGAAATGTTCACTTGCCAGAGAGCAACAGAGAGTAAAAGGAAAAGGGAAAAGAACACGCTCTTGCAAGTATTTCCTCCTCTCAAAGACCCCATGTCTCAGCATCATACTCAAATTAAGTTGCCACACCCTTAATCTCATTTGAATTGTAGTTATTTTTTTTCAAATATTAACAATTTTCCACATTTGTTACGTACATATATATATATATATAATATATTATTTATGATTTACATTTAATCACTATACATCTTTACAATGTACATGGTTTTTCCTAGCATGAACACAGTGCGTATCAGTCACAACAAAGACATTAGATATACATTATCACCAACAAATAACTTTTCATTTTTGTGAAAATGTATTCTTTGTCTTTCCTCTGTTCACCTCCCTCTCCATTACCACCTGCTATTACCCCTCTCTTACTCTCTCTCTAGTATTTACAGTTGCCCTCCCTGCTAATTACACCTTCCAATCTTTCCATTTCTGCTGTAGAACACAGACATTCAGTATATATTGAGCAGGACACACAAGTTTTGGGAAAATATGTTCAAATCACAACACTTATACAGATGTAATAAAGTATTTGTAGCATAAAAAGACAAAGTGCATTAAGATTTGAGATAAAAATGATGAGTTAACCATATATGCTGAGAAAATTCAAAACAGATATAACTTTACTAGGAGGTAAGGTAAGACTGCTTATATTTTCACATAGGCTTTATATAATTCTCAAGATTTTAATACAGGCTAAGGTATTTGAAGTTCAGCATACTGATATTAGCTTAAAGAAAGATAAAAAGGAATCTCTTTCTCTCTCTCCTCTCTCTCTCTGTCTCTCTCTCTCTCTCTCTCTATATATATATATATATATATATATATATTAAAATGTAGAAGCAAGAGGCAAAACCACAAACTACTATTTGGTACTTATTTAGTTTACAAGAGAATAAAATAGAATGTATAATTAAAATTCACAGTGATTAAATAAATATTCCCTTTAAAAAGTTTATAAAAGATATAAAAGTTTTTTGACATGAGTTTATGTATAGATGTCAAACACAAATGGCAATAGGTAGATAATATGTCTGGTTATAAATCAAAAGTATATTTTGACAGTTGATCCTATTAACATTTGAAGTAATAATTAAAATCACTCTAAAACTTAAGGGTCACTTTGGGAAGGCATCCAGGTATTTAATTATTTTATGGGTAAAATGTCAAGATAAATTGCACTCTTAGGAATAAAAATGCACAGAATAGATAATAAATGTACCCTAAGCAAATAGATTAACCTCATGGATAGATTAGTATTAAACTGGAGTTTCTTTATTTAGTAAAACTGTGAAAAATATTTTTGGAGAAAGTAGTGAATGAAAATGATTATTTTAGTAATATCAGTCAGCAAGAAAACAAATTGCATGTAGTTTTTCAAAAGTGGAATGTCCCTCAAATCAGATACTGTATTATCGATATTTTTCATTTTGAAGTAAGTACACAGTCACAGTGAATGATAATTGCATAATATTACACTTTATAGTTAACTTTTTATAACATCATACAGTTTAATAAAAATATATCATGTATAGATATATAATTATAATATATAATTTATATTATATATAATACATAATACAATATATTTATATGTAACTATATATAATTTAGGTTTGTTAAACCTTTATATATATACATATATATATATATATATATTTAATTTTTTGCCATAATATACATGTATTCATCAGAGAGAGAAAGAGACAGAGAGGGAAAGTGAGAAGTCACCCCTAGGAGGGATGGCCATGCCACAATCTCTTCTCCATTCTCTTCTCAGAACTTTGGGTACACACACACATACACACACACACACACAAACACATACACACCCAGTGTGATTTTCAAGCCACCTGGTCCAAGACACAAACCACATTCAGCCATGTGAGAGTCCAGTATTTTGACCACCACACCACCTGCTGCTCCTCTCTCCCCATTTTTTTGATGCTTTTGCCTTATGGCACGTGTGCTCACCAGAGAGAGAGAGACACACACACAGTGATACAGGAAGTGAGAAATCACTCCATAGAGGGGATGGCCACACAGTAATCCTTTTTCCATTCTCCTTGAGGATCTTGGGCTTGCATGCATATGTGCCTAGAGTGAGTTTTAAGAAAGCCACTGGGTCCAGGACTGGAACTGTGGTCAGCCATGTGGAAGTCCAGCCACATAACCACTACACCATTAGCTGACTTCCCCCAAAATCTTAATAGAATAAAAGACCATAAAAAATTACTGAAGAACATAAAACTGTGTATTTTTCCCTATTAATTTCTAAAACCCGGCACTGATTTTGGAGTCTGAGGAGTTACATTGTCATAAAACTTACTGGGCATGAAAGTCCCATCACAGTGACCCATCAGCAGCATGATGAAAAATTTAAACACAACTGTGCTCAAATAATAAGGGTACCTGAACCTCAAACAAAGAAACAGACAGATATAAGTAAAATAGTTAATATGCCCTATCTGAATGTGTTTATGGAATAATGTATGTCAAAATTTCCAAAATCTGCAAGGAAATTTTTTTAAATGATATTGTTTACAAATACTTATGAACTATTCACAAATATTAAAAATATTTTAGTTATCATTTTTATGGAAAAATCTTTAAGTTCCAAAAATGTATAAACCATCTATACCCTAAGTACATTTATTAAAATTTTAAAAATAAGGAAAAAAATTAAGTAAAATAATTAATGACTTTGAGGAATTAGATAAATATGATAACATTGAGATACAGAACCTTCCAAATGTGGTCAAAATGATACTGTGAATTATAAATACAATAAGTCTAAAACAGGTAGAAAACAAATAGATCACCTCTTAACACAGGTAAATATATAGCATATTCAACATTTTTTTCTTTCTTTCTTTTTTTTTTGGAGAGGCTTTCGCTATAGGACGCATGCGCTCGCCAGACAGACAGAGAGAGACAGAGAGACAGAAAGCGAGAAATCACCCCCCAGGAAGGATGGCCATGCCTCAATCCCTTCTCCTCCGTTCTCTTATCGGGATCTTGGGCACGCACGCACAAGCGCCCAGCATGAGTTTAAGCCACCGGGTCTGGGACTCAAACCTCGGTCGACTACGTGTGAGTCCAGTGACATAGCCATTACGCTAACTGCTGGTCCCAAGCATATTCAACTTTTAAAAGTGTGACATAGAAAATGATAAAGTAGCAATAAATAACATTGAAAACAAGTAATCAAATCCAATAATATATATTTTAAATCATTTATGTATTATATAATAATTTGGAATATAAACTTTATGTGGACAAAATAAAGAATATAATTGCATAAAATATAGATTAGTTACTATAAGTTGGAGATTTGTACAATTGTATTTTAATAAACTTTCTGATCTTTTAGTAAAATAGCAATACACCAGGAAAAAGAAGGTAAAATAAATAGAAAAGGAAGTAAAATACTTACATTTACACTGAAAATAATGTACCAGAAGTTTTATATAAAAACTGATTAATGAAACAAATTAATAAACATTTATTGGACACCTACTATGCGATCAACAGTATGCTAGATTTTAGAGTTAGGAAAAAGAGATGGAGATTTTATCTCTTCTGACAGGTTTGTAGTCTGCTGAAGAAGTGATATAGCATTTTTTTAGATTTATTTTATTTTATTTGTTATTATTATTGTTTTTATTTTTAATTTTACCACAGAGAGAAAGAGAGAAAGGGGAAGTGAGAAAGCACGCCCCCAGGTCCCAGACTCGAACCGTGGTTGGTCGTGTTGGAAAACAGCACCTTTACCACTGCCCCATCTGCCAGCCCCAAAGTGATATAGGTTTTTAAAAATCACAAAATGAATGTATAATTTTTAATAGTGTTGTGATTTTTTTTATTTCATCTATTTCTTTACGAGAGTGAGAGACAGAGAGAAACAAGTACTCTCCACAGGGTCTCATGCCTTATCCTCCCATCCCTGCCGACCGTTCAGTCAGCCAGAATCAAGCTTACGGGTGTCCTGCAAATGCAGGGTAAGTGAAAAACTAAGCCCACAATCTTCCATGTGCCTGTGTGTATCCAGCATTGCTTTAACAGTACATTACTATTGAGCCAGTTCGGTGTTAGTAATTCTGAGAAAAAGATGTATCATCCTTTGCATACCTGTAAGAATCTGACGTACAATGACAGAGGGGTTTAGAAGTCTCCTCTGAGACGCACAATTGAATATGAGATGCAAATAAACAGAGATTAACTTGAGCGTATGCAGATCAAGTGCACATACAAGATACACAAGGAGAACCTTCACATGTCTAGTATATGATAAAATCACATACATGGGGCCAACAGGTGGCATAATGGTTATGTCACTGGACTCCCACGTAGGTGACTGCGATTCAAGTCCCGGACCCCATAGCTTAAAACTCATGCCAGGTATGTGTATGTGTGTGCCCAAAATCCTGAGAAGAGAATGAAAGAGAAGGGACTGTGGCATAGCCATATTCCCTGGGGATGGGGGGGTGATTTTCTGCTTTCTCTCTCTCTGTCTCTCCGGCAAGCACACACCCTATAACAACAACCACAACAAAAGTCACATACGTATTAGCTAATTAGCTATCACTATTATTATCCATATTTTTCTTTAAATTGTAATTTTTTTTGAGAGGTTTTTGCTATAGGATGTGTGCACTCACCAGAAAGACAGAGAGAGACAGAGAGTTTCCTCCATTCTCCTCTAGGGATCTTGGGCAAGTACGCACATGCGCCTGGTGTGAGTTTAAGCCACTGGGTCCGGGACTCGAACCATGTAGTCGACTACATGGGAGTCCAATGATATAGCCATTATGCCATCTGCTGGTCCCTTAAATTGTATTTTCATTTATTTATTTTTATATTTTGCTGAGGGCAGGTGCACTGGCCAGAGAGAGACAGAGAGGGAGAAATAGAGAAAGCACAATCCACCGCCAGGAGCGATTATGATGCCACAATCCCCTCTCCTCCTTTTCTCCCTTCTTTTGGGATTTTGGGCATGCACGCCCAGACACCCAGAGTGTTTCTCAAGCCTCTAGGTCTAAGTCTTGAACCATGGAGTGAGCCACGTGGGAATGGCTGACCTAACTATCTCACCACCGTATGGTCCCCAAATTGTAATTTTATATCCATATACTTCTATATAAATACTTTTTAAATTTCTGGAAACTGAGCTTCTGAAGAAATAAGATGAACTCTTTGAATTAATAATCAAATAGAATGGCAATGTACTAAATTTAGTTTTCTAAAAAAAGCAACTAAGCTTGGCATTTAGTAACTGCTTAAGTGTGCATCACATATAAATTGAGATACATTTTTGGCACACCATGTGAACTTTTATTTTTCCATCAGTTTTTAGTAACCCATAATTTGATTTTCAGTGAAAATCCTTCCTTCTCTCAAATAAATATTGATAATAATCTGTTAATCTTTTGAAAGTATAATTGTAATATGATTTTAATTTATCCTTTATCTTTAATTTACGATTTGTTTTGTTTTAAGCAATGTAGAAAATACATAAAACTTTTATTAAGAAAAACAAATTAAGTTTTCTTTTGAATAGTACTTTGACAAATATATAAGGACAGGAAAGGAGGTGTGAAATAAGAAAAGACACAAACTGTGTGACCATTTGGGCAGGAAGAAATATTGACAGAAGACAAATCCCTTGGTAATTGCAAGCAGAAATAGCTTTTTTTTAAAGCAATAAACAAATGTCAGCCAATTCACAAAATAATTTCAAATAGAAGGAATAAAATAAAAATGAAAAAAGATGACATTCCAGCTTGAGAGACCAAGGAGATGACTGAGCATTCTTCTTAAAGAGTGTTGCAACAACGACAAAAAATAAGGCAACTAGAATTTTTCATATTGGGGAGAATGGCTTTGTGGTGCTCAAGTACTACCACAGCCCGCTCTGCCTGTAAACAAACTCTTTCTGTATATTGGCTCAGAATGATTTGCTAATTAAGATTTAAAAAATTATTCTATAGCTGAAACTGACTCTGTGTGTGTGTGTGTGTGTGTGTGTTAACCAGAACCTCATTCTCTTTTACTCAAATGGAGTCAATCACTGTATGAGGCTCTGAACTTTAAGGCTATACAAACTGTGCTGTGAGTGGTAACTATAGCTATTACATACCTCAGAAGGGAGAGATTACCTAGAACCACCACTCCTGTTCCATTGGAGGCGGGAGAAGGTGGGGAGGCTAGAAAGCCTTTAGTGCAACAAGGAGAAAAAGAGGTTTTCTAATGAGGCCAGCCTTCAACCTACTCATAATGTTTTATGAACGTACTGTCCTGCTTTTCCTTCTCATTCGTTTTTATTTTCCTAAGTTTATTTTATCTACTCAATCCATGAGAGAGACAGAGGCACATCACCCTTAACAGGGCCTTGAGATCATAACCCACTTTGCAGCTTCAGCCAGCATGCACACAGACATGCACAGCATACTCAGAGAAGTCTCTGGATCAGAACTGGCCACCTTTCCACATGGGTCTGCCCCTCAGAGCACTGCATTTTACCACTGGGCCATCACCTTCTGTTTTTATTCTTAGCATCTAATCCTTTTAGAGACATCCCCACTTTCCTTCATATAAACTTGGACTTCGCCTGCACAAAAAACACTTCTATCTTTATCCAGAAAGCTTGTTTAAGGCACTCTTAGACATTTTGTTATATATAAAAAAAGATTTTATGAGTACACAAGAATTCTCTAGGAAAGAGTCTTGGGGGAGCTTTCAAAAAGCGTCAATAACCAACACTGGAAACCTCTAAAACCCCACTGGAACAGCTGCCAGGACCACCTCAGTATTTGGTGTCAGAACTCTCTATATTTATTGCCCATTTACAGGCACACATGTTGTAATACTAGACTGGATTTTACTCAGCCCCAATACCAGAGGGACAGTCTATGATTTAGGAGAGCAAGCTACATGGAATTTTTTTTTTTCCGTGTAATGAAAAGTGGAGTTGACACAGACACTGGGATTAACTAGAAGCTACAAACCTATAAAGAATAGTCAAAGTTATCTACACACTTAAATGCCCGTTTTTACTCCCCAAGCTGCAATCACAGGTATAAGCCACAAATTCTACGTCTTTTTCATTAAGTTGAATTATAGGGATTTTCAACTTGGTTGATTATCAGAATCTACTACAGAATTTACATATTCTATGGTCAGGAAACTCATGCTGCATTTTTGCATAGAAAAACACATCATGACTTTGCCAACAACCTAATAGCTCTGTGTTATTCTCACACAAAATTTACTATGACTGTCTGGAGGTCGGGTCTAGGCACCTTCAATCTTTTAATAGTTTCACAGATATTTCTTACATGTGTCCAGAGTTTAAACCACTGGTCTTTTATCACTAAAGATTTAATTAAGGAAATTGGACAATTTATCCCCATCAAAATACATTTTATTTTAGAGGTTATAGAATCAATGGAGTTTATTTTGTTGTTGTTGAATATGGCTTTCTCACATAGACTTAAACCTGGTGATTATAGTGGGCTGTTAAAAAGTCATGACGTATTTTTTTTTTTCTGCTTTATAAGAGAGAGAGTTGGTTTTTTTTTTGTTTTTTTTTTTTTTTTTTTTCACATGCACTCGCCAGAGAAACAGAAAGCAAGAAATCACCCCCAATCTGAGGGGGGATGGCCACGTCACAATCCCTTCTCCTCCATTTTCCTCTTGGGATCTTGGGCACCCACACACACGTGCTCGGTGTGAGTTTTATGCCACCAGGTCCAGGACTTGAACCATAGCCGACTACATGGAAGTCCTGTGATGTAACCATTACACCATCTGCTGGCCCCTTTTTCTGTTTTTATATGCAAACTGCATCATGGCTTTTCCAACAACCCAAAAGCATATCCTAATAGGAGCCATTGCAAGGAGGAAAAGCAGCTCATATTGTCAGTGTTCACCTAACAAATGCCTTCCCACCTAGTTACTAAGTTGAAAGAATTGTAAAGTATATTTAAGGCAAAGACAAAAATAATTACCACTAATTTGACTTATGCTATTAAAAAATATTTTAGTGAATTTTCCAAAACTTAGGAAGCATTGAACCATCTTTGTTTTCTACTGTCTGTCCTTATGATATGCCAAATTGTGGTATGAAGCATTATCTAAAAACAAAACAATAAAAATCTAAAATGCATGGGTTTTAACAATACATTTTCTGTGTTTACATAGTGCAGCTGTAGATATAGAAAATCTGAAATTTTTAAGTAGCTATTTTCTCTCAGAGGTAGTATGTCTACCTGTTTGTAGTACTTTGACTTGTGGGAAACTTCTTAACACTAGCACATGAAACTCCACAAAGAAATTATCAGAGGAGTACACAATGTATTCTATGAGTCTTCTGAAGTTTCCCCCAAACTCATAAACATATTATTGGGGGTCAAGAATGATATTTCAAAATAAGCTGTGGGTCATAAAAAGGGTATTCAATGAGGCTCAGGGTATGATGAGGGCAGCTTTCATTTTAAACGAGAGAGTTAATCTGGAGTCCCAGAGGTCAACATTGCTTCAGGACTAAGCAACAATTCAACCTTTTCTCTAGAGTATCTGATTTTATTATTATTTTTTTTTTTTGGAGAAATTTTTGCTATAGGGCATGTGTGCTTGCCAGGGAGAAAGAGACAGAGAGAGAAAGTGAGAAATCACCCGCACCCCCCCAAGGGGAGATGGCCACACCACAATCCCTTTTCCTCCATTCTTCTCTTGAGATTTTGGGCACATACCCATACACACATCTAGTATGAGTTTCAAGGTGCTGGACCTGGGACTTGAACCACAGTTGGCCAAGTAGGAGGCCAGTGCTCTAAACACTATGTCACTTACTGGCCCTAATATCTGCATTTTTTAAATCTAATAATCAGAGCCACCTAGTGACATCTGATAATTAAAACAGCCTTCCTTACAAAAGTGTTTCTTAGCCTTGGAAATATATGTGATTCATGGGACAGGACCTCACTTCCAAGGGTTCTGACATAATTGATGTTGTATAGGGCCTAAAAAATAAATTTTAAAAATATCTCAGTACTGGGAACCAGCAGTTAGCGTAATGGCTATGTCGCTGGACTCCCATGTAATCGACCGTGGTTCACGTCCCGGACCCGGTGGCTTAAAACTCATGCCAGGCGCATGTGCGTGCGTGCCCAAGATCCCGAGAGGAGAATGGAGGAGAAGGGATTGCGGCGTGACCATCCCCCCTGGGGGGTGATTTCTCGCTTTCTGTCTCTATGTCTCTCTCTCTCTGTCTGGCGAGCGCACGCGCCCTATAGCGAAAAACCTCTCCAAAAAAAAAAAAAAAAAAAAAAAATCTCAGTACTTAAAATGTCTTAGAAAAATCACTTTTATTTTTATAGATGTTTTTTATATACTTATATAAAATTTTGATAAAACTACTTTGGAAAAACAATGGGACATTATTTTGTAGTTTAAAATGTATATGCATGCTTAGCCAAACCACCATCAGGAACTTCTCAAGTATATCCCTGTTTTATGTGTACCAGGAGAATTGTACAAAAATATTCATAAAAACATTGTCTCCAAAAACAACATTGGGAGTAATGAAAATGTTTAGTAATAATATTTAGACACAAAATACAATATATTTACGTATAATATATTTAAATAACATCAAAGAATCACAGTTATAAAAATTAAGAGTTGAAATTCATAAATATAATGCCAAGCAAAAGAAACAAGAAATAATTAAATAAAGCCGAGGAAGATTGCATTTCTGTAACATGTGAAACTGTATTTTTAAGGATCCAATTACACATATAAAGAAGAAAAATAAAAACAAAGGAATGAATTTTACTAGAGGCAAGGACTTTTGCCTCAAATAAGGGGGAAAAATGTTTGAATAGGGAAGAAGAAATAGACAATATATAGCGTACTGGCAATGTGATTCTTCTTGACTTGTTTGGTGCTACAAATGTGTTAACTGTATACTTTACAAAGATGTATGGGCCTGTCCTTTAACGGAGTGGGTAAGCCCTATACATTGGGAGCCAGAAACCACATAGCCAACTACAATTTGAATCCTATCCCGGGCAGCCTGAAATACATGCGGGGTGCATGTGTATACATGCCCAAATTCTAATGGAAAGGACAAATGAATGTAACAGATTGTAGCATGACCATGCACCATTGGGACATTCTCTCTCTCTCTCTCTCTCTCTCTCTCTCTCTCTCTCTTTCTCTTTCTCCGGAGAGTGAACATAACCTCAGGCATTGAAAATGAAAAACAAAAAGTATGTATATGAAATATTTTACCTTAAACAATAGAAGAAGAAAAAAAATAAATAAGTGGGCCATTCAGTTGCAGCTGGATCCACCATGGCCAACTACACAGTTCGAGTCCCAAATCTGGAAACTTGAAAAACACTTTAGGTGCAAGTGCGTGTGTGCCCAAAATTCCAAGAAGAGAATGGAGGCGAAGGGACTGCCACATGGCTATCCCCTCTAGGGAGTGATTCTCTCTCTCTCTCTCTCTCTCTCTCTGTCTCTCTCCAGTGAGCACACGTGCCCTGTAGCAAAAGCTATAAACAAAACAAAATGATTGAATAGCTTGTGTTGACTGGTTTTCAACAGGGAATCTCTCAGTATTCTTCAGGGTGAATAATCAGCTGAGCATTATGGACTTAATCATGATCAGTCATGGTCCCAGTCCATCCATGGAGGGGTATTTTTCTCTATATGTGTATTTTTTATACTTACATGAAAATTAGATTAAAAATGAGAATTTCCACTCCCAACTGTCAAAACTGCTTAAAGAATTAAGGTGGTTATATAGCATTGAGGAACATGAAGTTGGTTTAGAGACAGAAGTAAAAACCTCAAGAAAATATTTTAGACAAATTTATAATTACTTCTTAAAACATAACTCAGATGATTTTGTGACATAAAATTAACATCAAATCATAAATTAATTATAGAGATAGAAGATTAAATGCAGAACTTCACAACTAAGAGTGAATGCAACTTAGCCAAGGAGTATGTGTGAGAAAACAAGTCTTGGCATAATTTTTAAAATCAGTTACTTTACTCATGTCTTCCAGAATAAAATTTTACCAATTTTTAAAGCTTAGTTGCTATAATGCCCCATAGATATATTTCCCCAAATTGTCTAATAAAAGTAGCATCTGCCTTACATAGTAATATTTTAGACAATGATATTTGTGCATATCAGTCTCACTAGAGTAGCATTCTTTATGCTCTTGTAGTGAGAATACACAATTAAAGGTATTTGTAACATTATAGTAAATAGAGGTTTCAATAAAGGAAAACTTACATATTCCCAATGTATTATATTCTTGCCAGAAATACTGCATATTAAGATGCAGCATTACGTATTTGGTAGTTTTTTATGTTAATATTTGGAGCAATTAAGTCATCTGACCTTATACCCAGAACTAACCACATATACTTATAATGCAAACATTCTTTGCCCTGGAAAACGAATTCTTCAGATACTTCAAATACTTCATCTGAACTGTCATTCAATAAGCATTTAAGACATCTTCATCTAATTTTGAGAGGACAAATCTGATTTCAGATCAATTTACAACTCTTACCAATAAAACTATTTGATTAAATAAGATCTCTCTTTTGTAACCTTTGACAAATTTCACTTGACATTGCTTACTTCATTGCACAAAAGTTTAACAACATGTAAGCATGCTGCTTTTCAGGTATAAAACTCTAAATCCACAAGTTATATTATTTTAAGCAAGTATTTTAGAGACTGACCAGCTCTTAGTGAAGCTTTTCTCAAACACTTTGACCTACTTTTTCATCTGGAATAGAAGGCATTTACTTTATTTTCACCCTTTGGAATGGCTTTAGTCCAAGTAGTTACTAATTTATTTTAAGTTTTAGAACTACACAGTCTTTGAATATGCATATTAGCCTTTGAATTGATGCATAATATTAAAACAAAAATTTATTTTTATCCTAGGATCACTTGAAAGATCGATTTTCCAAACTAACTTGAGCATTTGACAACTTCTGCATCATTCACTCCATTCCTGAATGGCAATATAAATTGAATTCTTTATTGATTTAGGGTAACCTGACTTTTCATTTACTCCTAAACCACCAAATATCAGTTTTCTTATAATTCTCTGAAAGAACAGGTGTATATACCACACATGCGAACACATTCTGGAAGTTCTTGTTTTATATATATATATATATATATATATATATATATATATAAACATATATATATATATATATATATATATACACACATACATACACACACACACACACACACACACACACACACTTTTGTAGTGGTAGATAAAACTCACCATGTCCCACATGGGATGCTCAAGTTCTAGGTTGCTAGAATAACCAAGAGAAGCAATAAATTCCTGGAGAGTACATCTCCATTGCCAGCAAAAAATAGCAGATATGGATTATAGAACTACTCACATTAGACAGGCTAAGCTGATTTGACCCTCAGTAACCAGAGGGTATGTACCAAGATAAAGGTTTAGGTAGACAGCTCGATTACTTCCTAGTTATTTTACAGAGCAATTTTCTATAAAATTAATTAAATGTGGATGGTGAGAGAAAAGCTTAGATTAACGCTTGACATATTGTTCATGAGTGTTTTGGCATTAAAGACTTATTAATGCAAACAAGTTTTCAAAGACCGCATGTGCAAAACTGCCAATACAATATGTTGAAAATTTACTTAAAGTTATCAGCAAAAGCAAAAATATATTTTATTCCTGTTAAAATAGGATCTTTACGTTACTGTTTAATTTAAACACCTGTATTTTTGCATTCATAATTTATCCAACACACCTTAGCTATAACTATTTTCTTAATTATCTTCTTGTGAAAAACACAAAAGATCACTAAAGATATATTTTTTACATTAAATAATCAAAAAAAGTCCACCTTGTTACTTGAAGTTGTGATTACTGGCTTCAGCAAAAGCAACTAATTCCTCAAAGGACTTAAGAAAATAGACCCAATTTAAGTTTTGGTAATGTGAATGAAAAATAATTTATAATAAAAAGAGCTGAAAAGATCTTATTTACTTTGGGAGCCTTGTAAATGAACTATTTTTAGACTTGAAATTAAGGGCATGCTTAAATCCAATACTTTATTTATAACTGATTTCTTTATTATTAATTGTTTGGATATTACCAATCTTCATTGTTTAAATATTGGGATGACTGAATTTTGAGAAGATATAAAATGGTTCTAAATATATTATGTTTAGAACAGAGTTATTTAATCAAAATATAGAGAATCACTATTAATCCAGATTTAGAGTCAAGCATTATTTACTAGAGGTTCACATATGCTAGAAATAAACCAATTTCAACTTACACGACGTCACAAAATGTCAACTGAAAATTGACACTAGTAAACACAAAGTTTTACTACTATCCTTACTATTATCCTGTCATATCTCATATACAAATAAAAGCCAACACAATATAATAAGAAAAATAACTAAAGTTAATATGGGTTAGAAAAGAACAAATAATGTCAGCACCATGATTTGGAGGTTAGGAGAATCCAGATCCCACATGGTCAACTGTGGCTCATGGCCAGGAGGCTTAAAAATCACAACAGGGCATGTATAAAACCCTAACAGGATTGAAAATGGAGAAAGGAACACAGCATGATCACATCACATTGAGACGCTTTCTTCCTCCCTTTCTTTCTGTCTCTCTGTCAGTCACTATGGATAGCTCCTACGCCATTTGACAACTCAAACTCAAACAAAAACAAAAACAGAAAAAGAAAACAAATATTAAACTGACATTATTTCAAGGTAATATGAATCTTTACCTTGGAGATCTCAATATAACAAAGTTAATATATATTAAAATAAACTGTCTATTCATCAAACTATGGTAAATGCACATATCAGCATGCACATTTACATATGCAAAAATTATTATCCATCATATATAAAAACCCTTATGAATCAATGAGAAAAAAGAGTCTAAGGAAGGACATTAAAGAGAAAAATAGAGAGGCAAGGCATTTATGGGACAAGGAAATGAGTAATTATCTATTGAAGGATAACCTTATAGTATTGTCAACTGGACTGGTGCAAAATGTACACATGTTGGAATTTTCACTTTGAAAGCTAAGTAACGTGATTGAATGTATAAAAGAAATTGATATAATAATAATAAAAATAATGAAAAATAAATAAATAAATAGAAAAAAAAAACACACGAAACCAAAAATGAAAAGCTGGCAAAGAAATGAATGAGAATTTTATAGTAGTGAAAACACAAATGGTCAATAAGTACATATAAAAGATAGTCAAGGTTCAGACATGGTCAAGTGCTGCTACTCAGCAGGCATGAGCCACAGGGGAGACCCCAGCTCAACTCTCAGCCACATTAAAAGCTGAGCGAGGTGGTGAGCACCTGTATATAGCTCCTCATCGGCTGAGGCAAGAGGATCTGGAGTTGTAGCAGCATGGACAACGTAGCCAGATCACGTCTGAAAGAACTAGGCCTGATGACACATGCCTAAAGTCTCAGCAGCTGGGAGGCTGAGACAGAAGACTCATGATACAGTAAAACTCCATCTCAGTAACAAATAAACTAACACAAAAGACAACCTGGGTAGTCTTCAAGGTAATATAAGTTAAACCCTAGGGGGGGATTTTTTTTTAAATATAAGAATATAGAACTTTTAATTTCTGACTATTCCAAGATTCCAAGTTTTTCTAGTGTGCTTAACAAAATGAATTCTCATCCATAGCGTGTTGGAAGGTAAATTAGTTTAATCACTTTGGAAAACTGTTGGGCATTACATCATAATGCCTGATTCTATAAAACATATATATACATGTGTATATATATATATATATATATATATATATATGCCATGACCCAGCAATTCCACTATATTTATATGTACAAGAGAAATACATATACAAAATATATTTGAAAAATACCCTAAACTCATATAATGTACAGAAAATGTTTTGGCAACATTATTTATATTAGCAGAACAATAATCCAAATATTCCAAAAGAGAGTGTATGAACAAACACACAGTGGCATTTTTGTACTATATAATACTATTCAGCAATGAAAATAAAAGACCAGCAGTCATATTTTGGGATGGATGAATTGCAGATAAAATATTTTGCCAGCAAAAATTGTGGTAGTGGGACCAGCAGTTAGCGTAATGGCTATGTCGCTGGACTCCCACGTAGTTGACTGTGGTTCGAGTCCCGGACCCGGCGGCTTAAACTCACGCCGGGCGCGTGTGCGTGCATGCCCAAGATCCCGAGAGGAGAATGGAGGAGAAGGGATTGCGGCGTGGCCATCCCCCCTGGGGGGTGATTTCCTGCTTTCTATCTCTCTGTCTCTCTCTGTCTGTCTGGCGAGCGCACACGCCCTATAGCAAAAACCTCTCAAAAAAAAAATTGTGGTAGATATGTACACACAGTATGCATCCATTTATGTAAGTAAGTTTTAAAAAATAGGCAAGATGAAATAGTGTTTTGATTGAAAATGTAAGTGGGGGACTAGCAGATGGCACAATGGTTAGGTCACTGGACTCCCACATAGTTGACTGTGGTTTCAGCCCAGCCCTGGCAGATTAAAACTCATGCTGGGCACATGTGTATGAGTGCCCCAAATCCCAAGAGGAGAATGGAGGAGAAGGGACCATCCCCCCTGGAGGGGTGATGACTGACTCTCTGTCTCTTTGTCTTTCCAGCAAATGCACGCACCCTATAGCAAAAATCTCTCTAATAAAAATAATAAAAATGTAAGTGGTAGAAATTTAAAAAGCAAGAAAGCAATAAAATTAAAAACAGAGTTTACTTCTAAGGAAAGTGGGATTAGATTCTAGGTATAGGGAGGAAGCTTTTGTGATATAATAATATTCAATTTTCTTTCTGAGTGCTAGGCACATAATTACCCACTACACAGTCAACCATGTGTATTTAATATTCTATTGGTATTTATGCTGTATTTCATAATGCTTTAAACTATATGAAAAATGCATTTTACATGTACTTCAAAATTTTTTTAAATCCTCATTACTATCAGAAATTGTTATGAACACTCACCAGATAACAGGAAGACACTGTAGCTTAAAAAAATGTAACATTTATTTTACTTACATATCTGGACATGAGCAGAGAGCAGAAGAGAATCTTGTCTCTCCTCCACTTGGGAACAGCTGGTGTATAACTCAAAGGTTGGGAGCAGAATTCTTCTAGAGCAGCACTGTTTAAAGAAAAGTATATTGTAAATCACATAATATATGATTTAAACATTTTTAATTGCCACAGTAAAGGAAATGTAAAAATAAATAGATAAGATTAATGTATTTTTAGCCTGATATATCCAAAAATGATCATGTTAACATATACTCAATATGAAAATATTAATGAAATATTCTTTTTTATTCTATAAATCTTTGAAATATAGTGTGGGTTTTACAGTTAAAGCACATTTCAATCTAAAATAGTCCTATTTCAAGTGCTCACTAGCTACTCAGTAATCAACAGCACAACTCTAAAGACTTATACATGTATCTAGCAATCAATGCTGTCTATAACTTAACTCTCAGCTGGGACTGTCAACCGGAAAACCTGTATGTTGCTTTTCTATGTGGTCTGGACCTTGTAATAACAGGGTAACTGATGTGTGTCAAAGAAAAGCACTAAAAATGAGAAAAGAGAGACATAGAGAGGCCAAACAGTAAGTGAAATGAGTCTTGCTCTTTATGACCGAATCTGGAAGTCACATAATTTCGCTTTCACTGACATCATTGGTTACAATGGTTCCAAGCTTGCCTAGGTTCAAGAGGAAATGTGTAATACAATCAATTAAAAAAAAAGTTTGTAATTTAATCACAGTTTAGAAACTTGCACACACAAAATTGTCCATTCTGTGGGTAGGACTAAACACTAACTGACCGAATTGGTAAAATGAGAATACTGATTGCTAATATCCTCTTACCTACGTACTATGAAATGAGAAAGGTACATTCAAACAAAGAATAATAATTTTATTAAAGAGGACAGTTTAAATGACTTAAATTAATCAACACACATAGAACCATTCACTTCTGTTCTGTTTTATTTCAAACACTGATAAATTGTCTCTTGCCTTTTTTGCCTCACCCTGATCTCAGGTTCAGAATCCTCATTATAGTGCTCCAGCCAGCTGCTATTAGTTGCTATTAGAATACTGATACTTTCATTCTTGTATCAGAAGTCACAAAGTATTTGTGATGATGTACGCCATGTATCATACAAGAAAGAGAAGTAGGACAAAGGAAATTTTTTATATAGTATAACTCTTAAATTAGAGAATTAGACATGAAATAACTCAGGATTAACAGCAAAAATGTGATAACCAGTAGGAGTTACTAAACTACAATAGAATGTGTCTACCAATCAATTCCAGAAGAATAAGAGTTAGTCAGCAGGCAGGAGACATCAGAGGCTGGACGATCAAAGCCCAGTTCCAAATCTACAAGGAACATGGATGCTAGTGTAATTTGGCTAAAAGAATGAGAATAAGATAATATTCAAAGATGGTATGTTTCTTAGGAGTAGAAAATGTCAAAACATAAAATATTATATTGCAAGAATATTAAGAAGCAAGCAATAACTTTTAGTTTTAAATAATGGTTACAAAATATGAAAGTTATAAACTTTTAAAAATCAAAACGTTTTTCAGTATTATCTGAAATATTTCACAATAATGTGTATCTATTAATTTATCTGTCATCAAAAGAGCACTTTGCCTAAAAGGAAGGACTGACTAGTATGCAAAATGTTTACAATCTTCTGTGAGACTATGGTTCATCATTAATCTGTATCTGTAGGTTATTGTTATGAATTTCATCTGTGGGACCAGCAGTTAGCGTAATGGCTACGTCGCTGGATTCCCACGCAGTCAACTGCCATGTGAGTCTGGACCCAGTGGCTTAAACTCATGCCAGGCTCATGTGCGTGTGTGCCCAAGATCCTGAGAGGAGAATGGAGGAGAAGGGATTGCAGCGTGGCCATCCCCCTGGGGGGTGATTTCTCGCTTTGTTTCTTTCTGTCTCTTTCTGTCTTTCTGGAGAGCGCACGCTCTCAAAAGAAAAAAAAAAAATTCATCTGTAGTTTTGATACATGGGAAATTGCAACTGAAATTTATTTTTTCAATGTTTTCTCAATGAACGGAATAAAGTTTCTGTTTGAAGAAAATGTTTTTAAAGCTATGAATTTTTAAAAATAAAAAATGAAAGTGTTCTCTTGAAAGTATTATAAGTAAAGCAGTTTTTAAAGATAAATTTATTTTTTCAGTTAAAATTAGGAAATTGACAGGAGTGATAATGGAAAAATTAATGATGACATTTCATTCTTGAAGTATATTTTTGATAGGAATTCTCATAATAATCATTTCAAGTGAAAAAAAACCTGGATCCAAAGAAATTAGCCCTGTATAAAAGAGAATACCACATACTGAGGAAACAGCATGACTGGGACTCCAAAGACTGAAATCATAATAAATACTAGCTTGTATAGAGTGTTTCAATACTTTGAAACAGTTTCTCAGAATGATATTTGTTTTAATAATAGTTATGAGAGAGGAAACTCAAATTTATTTAATGCTTAATATGTAGTGGCAGTTTTGCAGATCGAAACTCTCTTCTACTGATTTGCAGGGTTTCTCACCTGCTGATACTTCTCTCCACTACCAGATCATGAAATCAAGAGATAAATATTACATATCACACCACAGCATTCTCAATTCAAGGCTGTGGTGGCTGATCCAATGAAGTTATTTTCATCTTATAAGCCCACTGAGTTCAATCTATTTGATAATCCATACATGTGCATATAGTAAAGTGATACTAGTAAGAGAACGCAGAAAAAGGCTAATTTGATCACTGAGAAATATATTTAATTTTTTTTTTTTTTAGATTTTTGCCATAAGGTGTGTGCATTTACTGGACAGAAATCGAGAAAAGGAAATTTGTCCTTTAGTTGGTTGATGTGATCGTGGTTGTTTGATTATTGTAAATCAAATATTTTGGGATCGTTTTTCTAAATCACATATTTTACACAAAATTTGGCTTTTCAATTCCTCCAAAGGCAAGATTCATTGTATACTTAAAGGTGTCATCCTGAATACCATATCATATGGTATATGCTACAAATTGCCCTAAATGATTAAAAACAAGAAAATTGATAAATGATAAATGCCTTCTATGAAAAGCCTCACATTATTTCCTTAAACACACTTGTCTATTCATGAGCTTCATGTGGAGTAAAATGACATGAAGTCACTTTTCATCTTGTCTTTGCATAAACCATTTGGTTATTTGCTAAAATTATAGTTAAGTGTAAGATTTGTGAATAGAGTATAGGAAGACCTATTTCTGAAAATGTACTTGGTAGTCTTATAGAAATCACAACAGTATTTTAATGGTAATAGCTGAGATTGGACCTGTGGGAATTTTTAGAATTCCTAATGCTACATCAAGGAATCTTAAGTCTACATTAATATGATTTACAAAGTACCCCACTGTCATGTCTCAGCAGGTTGAATTAATAGTGATTTTATTTTTGCCCAATAATGACATCATTTAGCCATACGCATGTGGAACATTTACTAATATAAATACTGTAGATAAAACAAAAAATACAAAAATAAAAGAAACTTTAAGAAAAAGAGGAAAAACAAGAAATGGTGATCACTGCTCTATGTTGTCATTCAAACTCTATGTCCTTCAAAAATGACAGTACAGAAGAGTGAAAAAAATAACCTTTAACTAAGATGCAGAATAAAAGTTCGTAGTAACCAACTCTGATCGTTCTTTTTGTATGAACATTTCCTTAGCTTTAGAATACAGTTTACCCTCTATGTTGATCTTACATCACTTTTTAGGATGTTCTGTGAGTTTATATACACATATGATATTGTTTTTAAAACTTTTATAATGCTTTACAACACACTGTTTTAGTTGTATATTTAAACTACATTTTTTTTGGGGGGAGGGGTTATAAGGCACATTCACTTGCCACAGAGAGAGTGAGACAGTGAGAAGGAGAGAAATCAGCTCTTTCCCAGGGAAATGGCCATGCAACCATCCCTTCTCCTCCATTCTCCTCCTGGGATTTTAGGCACATAAGCGGATGTGCCCAGTATGATTCTAAGCACTGGAACCAGGACTCAAACTTTAATCATGTGGGAGTCTGGAACCTTAACTACCACACCACCTGCTGGCCCTTACACTACACTTTTCTCTAAACTAATAATCTCAAAAGTAGGAAAAAAAAATACTTCCAAAATTGATTGATGGAGACTTGTCCTATCGTCACACAGTGACTATATACATATTGCAAAAACATTTTCATTAATGGATATATGACAATCAGAATAATAGGCACAACAATTCACATGAACTAAGGTCTTGTATAGTTTATTTGGTTCTGTCCCCCATATCTACCAAGGCAGGGATATGCAGATTTTGCTCCTTATTCTATCTTTATACCTTTAGCATCTAGTTACCTAGTACAGGCACATGTAGAGACTCAATAGAAATGTCTTGAATAACTTAGTGAATGAAAAACATTTTACTTTTATACAATGACAAAAGTAGAATACATCTATGAGAAGATTGTAGCAAAAGAAAATATAAAACCCATTGGAATGAGTAAAAGAAATTACCTTAGAAAACATGAATGTTTACATAAAAAGTATTGTCAAATACTTTCAGGATGGTCATGAGAAAAAGAGGTGAGAATTATTTCTTTTCTCTATATCATAAGCAATAGAAAATATTGGGTAGAAGTCAGAAAGAGGTTGATTTCTTATTTCATGAAATAACAATAATTATAGCTGGTCGGAAATGAGATACATTGGGACCAGCAGATGGCGTAATGTGATGTTGCGGGACTCCCATGCAGTAGACCACCGTTCATGTTCCAGACCTGGCAGCTTGAAACTCACTCCAGGCGCATGTGCATATGTGCCCAGAATCTTGAGAGGAGAATGGAGGAGAAGAGACTGCAGTATGGCTATCCCCTCTGAGGGGTAATTTCTCACTTTCAGCCTCTCTGTTTCTCCAGTAAGCACATATACCTTATAGCTCCCCCACCAAAAAAAAAGAAAGAAAGAAAAGAAAAAAAGAAATGAGATGTGTTTTCTTTCAGAAATGAGAACTTTTTACTTCAATAATATTAGAATGCTTAAGCAAGAAGAGGATAATTTGTAAAGAATGTCTGCAAAAGAATTAGTAATGACAGGAAAATGATGAAGAAAGCTAGACAGATTTTGGGGGATCTAAATCTCATCTCCAGGATATGTTATGTGATATTGGCAAATGCCTTTTAAAATTAATGCAATAATGAACCATATTGCTAGGTCTTGCTAAAATGCAAATGTGAATTTGGTCAGTCTGAGATGGGGCCTGAAATTCTACATTTCTAAGGTGTTTATGCATGGGCTTTGGCCTGATTTTGAGCAATAAGAGATTAATCTTTCTTCCCCTCAGTGTTAGAAACTCTACAAATCATGGGGTGTGTGTGAGTATAAAATAAAAAACTCCTCACAAAAGCCAATTTATAATGACAAACACAATGTTCTACTCATATTATTATGTGATTATCATTTATTATACTTCTCTAGAACTGTATAAACCTATGATTATATGATTATCTACTTAAAAAATTCTGGAGACTTGAAATATACATTTAAGACTTCTGTCAAAGCTAGCACTTGAAGGGAAAATTGATGATATAATAGCTGTATATTTAATTTTTAGAAAATGTCTTCCTGGCCATCTACAGTGGTGCCACAGTTGATACACTGTGCTCTGTAGGCAGGGACTACATAGGGGCTGAGAGTCCATTTCCGGTCCAAACTAAAGGCAGTTTGAACATTGCTGGACTCCCAAATGGCCAACCGTGGTTCAGATCCCAAACCCACTGGCTTGAAAATCACGCTGTGTGTGCAGGTATGACTGCCCAAGATTTCCGGAGGAGAATGGAGAAGGGACTGCAGCATGGCCATCCCCCTGGGGGAGTGATCCCTCACTTTCCCTCTTATCGTGTCTGTCTCTCTCAGGTGAGCTCATACATCCTAAGGCAAAAAACCTTTAAAAATTAAAACAAACACATAAAAAACAACATTTTTTTGTTTGTGGGATGGGTAGGGTAGGGAAAGAAAAGAGGAATAGAAAAAACTCAAAGGATGTTTAAAGCAGTGAAATTCATTTGTACAATGCTTCAAAGGTGGAAACGTCATTATAAATTTGCTCAAACACATAGAATACCCAGCATCATAAGGTAAACTACAGACAATGATGTGTCACTGATTGTAACAAATGTAGTGCTCTAGTGGGAGCAATTGATGATGGAGGAGACCATGCATGTGTGGGGACAGGGAATGCATGAAAAGAATCTCTGTAACTTCTGCTTAATTTTGTTGTCAACCTAAAAATGTTATGGAAGCTTTTTTTGTTTGTTTGTTTGTGTGTTTTTAAGTCATGTTCACTCAGCACCAACATCTTATATGTGAGTTTAATGTATACTAATTTCACTCTGATCAAACAATATGTCTTCAAATAACAGTTGCATATATATCAATATTGGCAAGTGTTGGCACAGAATAAAAACCAGAGGATTCCAATCTTTTTAATAAAAGAAGAAAAATACCCACATACCTGTCAATTGATTGACTCCCCAATAAACAATAAGGTAAGCTATTTTTTAGAATTATTTTATTTAACTTTATTTATTATTTTTTGTTTTGTTTTTTAATTTGGCCAGAGAGAGAGAGAGAGACAGAGAGAGAGAAAGTGAGGAAAGTAAGCTGCCAGGTCCAAGACTTGAACCACGGTCAGCCATGTGGGACATCTTCAATCACCACACCACCTGCTGGCCCCAAGGTAAGCTGTTTTAAAAGATTTTATATTAGAAAGAGTGTCAATTCCTCCCAAATTTTCTCATTCCTTCAGCAAAACCCTAAAAGGAAGAGTCAGACAGTGATGTAGCACTGGAACACCACACCCTGTGGGTTGATCCTATATGGAAGAACTTGTGGTTCAGAGGGCCTTTCTGAGTACATAGGTGCACCCTTGCCCACAATCTCAGACTAGCTGAAGGCTGGGGTGGATTGCACTGCTGGGAAACGTTTGAAGCAGCTGTCCCCCTTGTGAAAGAAATGTATGAATTAAGTATTTTGTCATTGCTGCTTAATGGTATTTAAAATCTGATTCTAAGTTTACATGTAATAATACATGAAAGAATATAGAATAAAAGAACACAGTCAAGTAGTTTTGACAATTGTCAAGCTTCTAAATAAAGCTATATTTAAAGAGCAATATATGGACAGTCAGAAGGTGGTGTGGTGGTTAAGACATTGAACTCCCACAAGGGTGACCATGGTTTGAGTCCCAGGTCTGGTGGATTTCTTTCTCACTGTCTCTCTCTCTCTCTTCTCTCTTTCTCTGTCTGTCAGTCTCTGGTGAGTTCATGTGCCTTGTTAGAAAATTAACAAATAATACTAATAACAAAGTAAATAAATAATTACTAAAGAACAATATATGGGAGTATAAAATCACAAATATATAAATGAAATAGTAAATGGAACTTTCCCACATGTGGAAGTGAAGTAACGTGAGATTTTCATTTTGTTTTATTACTTATCCTCTGATGCTTCTTTCTAAATCTGGAGAAATCCACATAAGTATTAATATCTAGCAGACTTTCGCTTTATCTTTACTTTTATAATTCATTTTAAAAGACATGTGAAATCATATAGTTTTATTTAACTTTAAAAAATTTACACATTGATAAATCTAGAAAAAATGTATTCCAATAAATTAAGTAAAATTTTTGGCACTGATAATTTAAAACTTGTCTACTTATTTTTAGTTTTCTGTATTTCTCCAATACCTTATAAGAATTGTATTATTAAAAAGATGAAAATAATAGAAACTCAGAATTCTTGTACTGCCTAGATAGATAATCTGAGAAATCTAAAAAATGATACTCTAAATGACAATAAAACCAACAAGAAGGCTCTAAGGATTCATTGAATAATAGAGTATGAGGAGAACCCAGATTTATTGCTATTATTACAAAACAACAGACAAATGTATTTTTTTCAAAGGTAAAATAATTGCTAGGAGACTTGACCAATTTCCCAAACCCACCAAATGAGTGCAGTAGCATATCTCTGTGTTACAGTTTATGTGAAAGAAAGATTTTTTTTTTTTGCATAACATGGTCAAAAAGAATAGATTATAGTAGGAAGGTTTGTAGCTGCATAGTGATACATGCTGATAAACCAAAAGCTTAATAATGAAAGGTGCTCTTTCAGTCTATGTATGATTATGCAGTTTTTATTTCTCTATTATTTATCTGTAGCACTAAAAGGCAAAGAAATCCAAGGAAACACATTGCTTGTGAAAATTTATTCTACCAAATGTATTCACTGTACAGATAAAATTTGCCATTGATAAATGACTATAGTAATGCGAGATTGTAAACATTAATAAATTCTAGGCAACTTATCATATCTAAACATATGTCTGCATATTAACCTTTTCACACTTATATCTGAAGTCTTCCATTTTTATTTAACTTTTGTGTCATCAACACATTCATGCATTGATTGGAATTATCTTGTGAAAACACTTATTTTGCATGTGTTTCTAATTATATTTATCTACATTTGAAGAAAACTTGTAAAGTAATATTACTGTCTCAAAAACAAATATACAAAAAAATACATTTTTCTTTCTGTCATCAATGTGTGATACACACACATACACACACACACACACACACACACACACATACTGGATTGGAAGTATTAGATATAAAATAATCTAGAGAATAACAAAAACTATATTAAATGTATCTTAGTATGTTGATACTTTTGCTTCAGAGAAGTTATTTTGTGCTAGAAATAAGTAATTTCAGATACATGTCAAGTGTTCTGTGTACCCTCTCAACACAGCCCATCCTACTGTAAAGGAAATTAAGTCCTCCAAACAATGTGATGTTTTCGTTTTGTAAAATGTCACAACTTCCTAGAGGTAAAAATGTCCTACTTTCTTGAATATCCAAGATTACAAAGAAAAACAAAATTTACATTATATAATTCAACAGATATTCTAATCAGATTATTTATCAAATGGAAGATAGGTAATATATCTATTTTAAATATTACCTAAAATTGAGTATATACATATTACTAAAATGCAGTAAAGATTAGGAAAAATGAGGGATCCAAAAATGCAATATAAAGAAATTTTCAGATAATACTGTTTTGGCCACCCAAGAAAACAGATCAATCTTTCTTATAGACAAATACACAAAAATCACAAACAGACTATTAGTGAAGTTAATGCATCAGCTTATAAACTATTGTTATAGCATGACCAAGCTGAGTTTAATCCACAAATGCTAGATTGTTTTAGATTTGAAAATTAATAAAAACACATTAGCAGATAAAGGAGAACATTATATAATAGTCTTAATAATTGTCATATATATCTGATAATATTAAACATCTAATTGTAATGGAGAAAAATATTTCTTACATTACTAGGAATAGAAGGAATGTTTTTTTAAAAAAGTTGATTTCTTCAATGACTGAGAGAATCAAAGAAAGATCATCCACAGAGTCCTGACGTGGCAATCTACCACCAACCCCAGCCAGCCCCAAGTCATTTGCCATACTTGGCATGAACCTGGAATCTTCCAGGTGGGACAGCAACACTCAGCCTCATGTTCCACCACTGCACCACCATCTAGCCCCAAAGGGAAACTTCTTTACTGTAATGTGGTGTATCTACAGAAAACACACAGAAAGCACCATGTTTTATGGGGAAATATTGAAACCCGTGCTTTGGAATGGAAAAGGCAAAAACGGCCATTGTTCTTACTTCTACTCTATTTACATATTTTATACGAGGTTCAATCCAAGTAGTAAAGTAAAAAAAAAGTAAATAAAAAGGAAAAATATAAGGAATGGCAGAGATTAAACTGTCCTATCTCACATGACAATTATATGAAAGAAAAAATTTAAAAATCTGAAAAAACTATTAAAATTGGTAAAAATTGGGCCCATGCATGGCCTGGCGGTTACTGTGCAGAGCTGCATAGCACCCATAGTACAATAAGACTGTGATGTTACTTACAGACAAAATACAAGTTAAATAAACTTTGTTCAGGCAGGAACTATTGTACTACTGGCTGTGAGTTTAATGTAAATGAATCAACATACAACAGATATCATCAAATAGAAGCACCCAAGGGCCAACAGGTGGCATGATGGTTAAGGACGTTGGACTCCCACACGGCTGACCTCAGTTCAAGTCCTGACGGCTTGTTTTCTCACTTTCCTTCTCTTTCTCACTCTGTCCCTCTGGTCAAATTAAAATATATAAATAAATAAATAAAGTTAATTAAAAAAAATTCTTTAAAAAAATAGAAGCACACATAAATGGTTAAGTATGGATCGGTTAACAAAAATGTTGCAACTCAAAGCTTGGAGGATCTTTATTCTGTATTTCAACAGAATCAATAGTTTAGTATTTTCTAATTCAGTGTTCTTAGTGACTATATAGAATTGACCAGACAGATGGATAAATGATTAGATAAATAGATTATCATCTGATAGAACAAGTATATACTAAACAAATTCTTTTACAACATTTTACTGTATATTCTTGAACATAAAATCTTCCCAATTATTTGTCATTTTTAAATATATCATTTCCAAATGTCATGAGATTTATGACTAGAAGCCCTTTAAATACCGATGTAAAATTAGGACCACTCATCCAGGAGATTCGGCTACTTTTCTCCCCATGTGCAATCCTTACATACATAAATAGACATAGGTTGTTTTGCTCTACGGTTTTAATTTTTTAATAGAATTGTATATTAAAATATCTAATATTTTTTGTTGTCCAGAGAAGGAAGATCTTATGTTTTCATTCACCTTACCTACTAAAAACTATATCTTAAAAGATTTAACATAGTCATTTTTCAAATTCTCGCTCATTTCTTCTAAGTTCTCCTAGTTTTATAGAAAATAAATAGAAGATTTTTTATTATTATGTTTATAAAAATTAAACCTCAATTAGAGTATCTGTGGTTAATAATTTAGTTAATAGTAATTTTGAAGTATTAATGTCAATTTGTATAAAACATCTGGATTCTAGATACAAAATGGGCATGTTACATAATTGTGTTCATTTATCTATTTATTTAATTTTTAGGGGGGAGAGGTTTTTGCTATACGGCACGTGCACTCACCAGAAAGACCGAGAGAGACAGAGAGACAGAAAGAGAGAAATCACCCCCCCAGGGAGATGGCCACGCCACAATCCCTTCTCCTCCTGTCTCCTCTCAGGATCTTGGCAACGCATGCACACGCACCCAGCGTGAGTTTAAGCCACCGGGACTGGGACTCGAACTGTGGTTGACTACATGGGAGAACAGTGACATAGCCATTACGCCAACTGCTGGTCCCCATAACTGTGTTTATGACTAGTGATTTTTGTCAATATGCTATAGTATTGAAATGATAGCTGGAAATGAAATATCAATTACCCTTCTGATAATATGAGTATCATAATTCATATTAATAACTTTTAATATAGATTCCTTTAATATACCTGTTTCTCCACCTATTTTTCTAGCCATAGAGGACTCAACTATTGAGAAAAATCTTTTAATAAATGGTTATGACATATGGGCTAGTAATCACCTGGTTAATGTTATTTTCAATTACCAAGATTTCTTTCTAAGGTTTGCACTTAAAACATCAACATTGCTAGAGAAGCGGGCTGACTGACATTGAGAAAATTTGACTATAAGATATTTGCAAAGAAAAAGAATAAAATAAACCAAGCCTTAGATGAAGAATGGAGCCCAGTAAACATTAAATATTTCCTGTTGCCCGAAGATATGATGCTGAACATTCACTTTCTATACTCAAGTCAGGGAACAATTTGCACTTTTTTTTTGTTTGTTTTAGTTTTTTACCTTTTTTTTTCCCCCACCAAAAGGTGTATGCATGTATTGGAGAGAGAGAGACAGAGAAAGAGGGGAAGTGAGAAATCTCTCCCTGGGTAAATAGCCACACTGCAATCTCTTCTCCTCCATTTTCCTCTCAGGATTTGAGCACAGCAGGCACATGTGCCCAGTGTGGTTTTTAAGCCGCTGGGTTTGAAACTCAAATCATAGCCATTTGGAGAGTCCAGTGCCTTAATCACCGTGTCACCGCTGGCTCTACACATTGGTCACTAGCTAAATACATATTTAGTTTGGACATTGGGACAAGAGTTAATGGAACATATATAGTAGTCAAGAGTAATAAGACCTTAAACATTTCATCGTGGGGCCCAGTTGTGGTGGCACAGAGAGTCGGGATACAGCTATGTCATGTCGGAGACCCTGTGGGAAAGCTCTGGGTTTGTGTCCCTGGTTTACCCAAACTTGTCTGGTGTGCCCATGATCTACTGTGATCCTGGTTGGTTGCACAGTTGCGAAGAGGATTGTGACATGAAGATCCTGTCTAGAAGGCCCCCAACACACAAATACTCTCTCTCTCTGTAAATAAATAAACTTAAAATAAATTGTCTTGTAGCTATCTAAGGAGGTCTATCTAGGTAACTGATTTCTAGCAAATTTGATTTAGAAAGTTGATGGAAATAAAGAAATAAAAAAATAAAAATAAAGAAATAAAAAAAAATAAAATACATTTTCCTGAACTACCCCTTGGCTCAGTTTCTTGTCAAGAGAATAGACAGAAAGAGCAAGAGATTCAATAAATGGGAAAAAATAAATTCTCAGCATTTGGAGGCACTATGAAGACATTTTTAAAAGTCATGCTCAGTTTAAAGCAGAGTTACTTGCACTGAATGACTTCTGTATTCTTTTAGTCAAGTATAACCTGAAGCTATCATTGTTCAACAGCTTGTATATCAATGCAGTAAGGAAGCAGTGGTGTGTCATAATAGACGTCAGTATCCTCATTTTCACTGCTATAGGAGTTGTAAATTAATTTAACTACATATTTAATAGAGGTGACTAAGCACTTATTTTTTTAAGATCATAAGAAAATGTAAGCAGACTGGCATATTTGGACTATAAGAAGTGAAATTAGTGAAAATACTTTTGGACTATAAGAAGTTAAAATTAGTTCTAATGTCACTACTAGCTTACAGTTTTTCATTAAAGAGTCCTATAGTATCAAAATACTCCAGAGATAAAAAGACAAGCAATAGTAGAACTTATTTTCTTCAAAATATGACAGTGTATATCTATTTGAAACTAACCCTACATTAAATCACAACACTCTGGACACAGATTTGGTCTTTTCTGTTATTTTCAGTAACATTTCCTTTCTCATAATTTGTCACCTTTCATCTTCTCTTTTGTACAAATCATCTCTTTGTCCTGCCCCACTTATTTTCAACATTCCCAGTTCATTCCCATACTACTGTAATTTAAATTTAAGAGGGTCAAATCAAACAATTTTTCACACATTGGCAAAAGTAGACCTCCCCCCATTGACCTCAGGTAAGTGAATCATGAATTCAAGTTTTTTGGAAAGAGTGCATATCACGAGAAGAAAGGAATAAAAATTGTTTTGTATTATATACAAAGCAGATTCCCAAGTTTTGAATTGATATATAACTCCAACAACTCAAAAAACATGTTGGAATAGTAAATTAATTATGGGTTGATATAAATATACCCAGAACACAAAAAATAAAATTTAACAATTGTTATATTTCAGGAGGTCTTTTTTTTTTTTTTTTTGGAAAGGTTTTCACTATAGGACGCGTGCGCTCGCCAGAGAGACAGAGAGAGACATAGAGTAAGAAAGCGACAAATCACCCCCCCAGGGGGGATGGTCACGCCGCAATCCCTTCTCCTCCATTCTCCTCTCGGGATCTTGGGCACGCACACACCCACGCCCAGCGTGAGTTTTAAGCCACCAGGTCGAGGATGCGAACCGCGGTCGACTATGTGGGGGTCCAGTGACATAGCCATTACGCTAACTGCTGGTTCCCAGGAGGTCAACTTTTTATGAGCACTAAAGACACTATTTTTCTTGGACTCCTTTTTAAAGTCCTGAACCCATTTTGCTAGTACTTCTGATGATGAGAGTGAATGAACTAATGGCAAGCAGCAGATCTCACAGACAAGTTTACACAGTTAAGTTTATACGATTGATTTTTCAGATTAAAATATATAAACACGTCTTCTCTTAAAATATTTTTTCTGAGGCCGGCAGGTTGGTGTGGTGGTTAAGGGCACTGGACTCCCACATGGCCAACCACAGTTTGAGTCCTGGACCTGGAGGCTTGCTTTCTCACTTTCCTTCTCTCCCTCTCTCTCTCTCTCTAGTCAAGTTTTTAAAAATATAATGATAATAAATATAATTATTCATTAAAAATATTATCACTACAGAAAATTACATATGTGAGATGATGGATATTTGATTTAGCATGTTTTAATCATTTCATAATATATACATGTATCAAAACAGCATGTTGTACACTAGAGATATATTTAATTTTCACATATAAATTATCCCTTAATAAAGCTGGGAAAGTATTTTTGAAAAAGGAAATATAACTCTTCTTCCTTAGAGCTGATTTTATTTTCTTGGTAAGCCACCATCTGCTTGAGAGCAAGTAGAATGCCCAAACTTAATAAAATCAAAGCCAACATGTTATACTGTTAAGAAATTTAAACAGTCCCTTCAGGTTTAAATAAGTCCTTTAGATTGTTCTCTCCTTCACCTGATCCATGCCCAGTTTTTGACAGGATGTATTGGATGAACTACTGTTTGATGAGAAGACTAATAAGATCAGAACAGAGATGCTATAAACACCTCAAGATAGTGGGTAAAATGTAATAAAATATAAACATAAAATATGTTTCATATTGAAGAGAAGTTTACCAGTTAAAGAAACTGAATTAAATCCACAAGTGCCAGAGTGAAGAGAAAATTGGAAGCCATTAATCGGGTATTGATTTAATTAATTCAACAAATATTATGGAGTACAATGAGGAGGAGGAACTGTCCAGAATTTATAGAGGCATGAATAAAGTAAAAGTCTTTTTAACTCCAATAATTTCTTGCATCTGAGAGAGACAGGAGGAGAGAGAAAGAGAAGGAGAAAGACAAGCACCCTTGGGACCAGCAGCTGGCATAATGGCTATGTCGCTGGACTCCCATGTAGTTGACTATGGTTTGAGTCCCGGACCCGGTGGCTTAAACTCATGCCAGGCGTGTGTGCGTGTGTGCGTGCCCAAGATCCTGAGACGAGAATGGAAGAAAAGGGATTGCGGCATGGCCATCCCCTCCTGGGGGGTGGGGGGGGTGATTTCTTGCTTTCTGTCTGTCTCTCTCTCTTTCTGGTAAACGCACATGCCCTATAGCAAAAATCTCGCCAAAAAAAAAAAAAAAAAAACCAGAAAGACAAGCACCTTCAACAGGTCCCATGCCATAATCCCTCCCACACACCCTCAGCCCTTCAGTCAGCCAGATTCATAGGCATGCTTAGTATGTGGTGAAGAGGTCTACAAGAGATGCAAACCCAAATTCTCCACATTCCTTCTAGCATTGCAGAAAACCATGCCACCACTCTGCCACCACAGCTGGGCCTCAAACAAATGTCTTTCTCGTGGAAGCTTTATAGTAATGAATACATTGCTTTTTAAAGATCACAGGTATTATTAGAAAAAGAATGAGCATTTTCTTGAAGGAAAGACTTGTCAAGTATGCTAAGATGAGGAGCTGCAACTGAAATCCAGTGTAAAGAAATCAAGTACATTTTCCCTGAAATCCAAGAGAAAACACGATCACTCTATCATGGTTCTTAGCAGATTAAAAATTATGTATCAGAAGAAAATGTATTTCTGACTTGCTTCTCAGGAATGTTTGAGTTTACTTTTATAACATTCTGGTGAAATAAATCCCTGTTGAATGTCAGCTCTCCCAATAGACCAGTGTAATAATTTCTTGGTAATACAAAATTAAGTTTATGAAAAGTACTCCTGTAAGGAAAACACTACTTTGAAAGGGTCTTAAAAGGGATAAATTATGAATGAATGTTCACATGGTTTTGGAGTTCAAGCTTAAATTGTGTTTTAAGGGCACTATTTATTGAGACAGCATAACGTGTATGACATAATAGCTTAGAATTGGTGGGCACAGCAAAACAAAAGCCTTGGAGTAATTCTCGGCTCAGATGAGCTATTTAGTTACATTAATTGGTTTCCTTTCTTTCTTAGAATAAATAACACACTGAGGATTTTCAGTCTTATTCTTGCCTTACTGGGCAGAAATTTCCTAAACCAAAATCTCAGCCCTGAACATTCTTCATCTTGAGCTGGAGAATATTCCATCCTCACCTATAGACACTGTCAATCCAGATCTGAGCTACAGATGAAGAAATAGTGATTATATATTAAGTTTCTAGTGGTGATTGGTTCAACTTTTAGTAATATCAGGTTTCTTATTCTTTTTCTGGGTGATCAATAGTTGGATTGTTTTTTTCTTTTCTTTTTTTTTTTTTTTTTTTTTTTTTGGTTGTGTTTTGTTTATTTCTGTGGGATGGAAAATGTACAACAGTGTTTCAGCCTTTGCAGAGCTCATCTCTAAATACTTCTATGTGTCTATCATTGAGAAATCATAGTCAATTCTAGGCCAAAATCCACGAGTGTTCAAATTAAACCCGGAGTTGGGTTAAATCTCCAATCTGAAGATCATAGAAAACCACATTTATGGTTCTCTAGCCACATTATCTGATTTCATGAGTTTTCTATTTATTCCCTGAAACTTTTAAGTAATGTCAAACAATGTAATATGATTACATAATATTAGTCTGTTATGAAAACACATTTCACCTGCTGTGTAGAACTTCCTGCTTTATCTTATTAAATCCTTCAATGAGCTTTTTCTATAGTTTTAGTAATATTTTCTTGCTTCCCCTTCCCTTTCAATCTCTAAACTGTAGCAAGAATGGTTTTTCCCATTCTGTAAGTTTTATATTAAAACTGAGAGGGAAGATGCTTCGAAGAAAAAAAAGTAATTCAGAATTCCCAGTGAGCAGGTAAGTTATCAGATATCAACTAAACATAAGGGTTCATCTCAAGTGATTGGTAATATAGAGAGCTGGGTACCCATGAAGAAATACGTGGCAAAGCCAACATTTGGTTTAAATGTATCACTATTTTTTACTATTTGATATATCTTAACTGTTTTTATTTTATCCAATATCTCAATAGTTCTAAAAAAAAAAAAAAAAAAAAAAAGGTGATAGGGGCTGGTAGATGACATGGTGGTTAAAGTGCTGGACTCCCACATGGCCAACCATGGTCTAAGTCCTGGACCTGGCAGCTTGCTTTCTCTGTCTCTGGTCAAATTGAAGAATTACAATAAATAAATAAAATATGATAAATAATTCAAAAAAATAAGGTTTTATTGTTATCTCTTGATTTTTTTCACTCGTTTCTTACCAGAAAGTCAGCTCCTATGTTTTTGCCCATCTTTTTTGGGGAAATATATTTATGTATAAAGTTATTTTATAACCTTAATATCTAAAAAGTTTTCTGTCAAAACTTTTGACAGAAGCTTTCACTGTTTGGAGAGATGTATAATTTCAGTTCATGCTGTAATTTTAGTTATTGCCTTTTTTTGGTATTTAACAGCAGGATTTCATTTTCTTCAGAGACCAATATTACTCTTGACTCTTCACTGAGTTTTTACATATAATTTGTTTTTGCTGTTGGTATTTTGGTAGTGGTGGTGATGTGGAGTACTATCTGCACTTTTGCCATTGAAATATAGCATTGGCTCTTCATTCTTCACATCTGAATCTGGTGTTTCATCCTATCTCTTCATTTATGTGGCTCATATGTGAGGTCTTTCAGGTTGAGAACTAATAATTTAGTTTGCACAAAACACCATGCTATTCTTTGCTAATTACCAGCTATTTAGCGCTTTTTGTTTTGTTTATTTTTTCCCCTCATCTGGCATTGCTGGAATTGCTGTGAGCCAAACCTTGGGTCTACTAGATTCATCCTGTGATTTTGTTGTATTTTCTCTTCTATATCAAAATCTTACATTTTTGTCATAGATTATGAAAAGTTTCTTCATACCGAATCTTGTTTCATAATGTCTATGTCTATTGTGAGGTCTACAGAGGTTTATAAAGGGCTTTTTTGACATCTTCTGTCTGTCACATTTTGGGGATTTCTTCTGAGTTTATATTTGTATAGGACTATTCATGATAAGTTACTACTCAAATGTAATTTAAGTATGGAATCTATGTTCATATCCATACAAATGTAAATAGAGCTTCAAACTATGGTGTGATACTCCATGTATAGAATTAGAGCTTATAAAGTAGCTGGCATCACTTAGGGTAAAGAGAGAGTTCGTTAGGAGTATACTTAAATGCTGGTATTGGGAGATGTTTTCTATACTCAATTTATTTTATTTATTTATTTTTTGAGAGGTTTTTGCTACAAGGCATGTGCGCTTGCCAAAGAGACAGAGAGGCAGAAAGCGAGAAATCACCCCCCCGGGGGGATGGCCATGCCTCAATCCCTTCTCTATTCTCCTCTTGGGATCTTGGGCACACACGCACACGCACCTGGTGTGAGTTTAAGCCACCGGGTCCAGGACTCGAACCACAGTAAACTACATGGGAGTCCAGCGACATAGCCATTATACTAACTGCTGGTCCCTTCTATGCTCAATTTTGTAAAAGACATCTCTCCAATTTTTCATCCAAGTGGTTGAGTGGAGCTGGTGGAGATAGTCTAAGTCTCAATAACAAATTTTCAGAAAGTTGACCCGGCATTGAATTCTCCTTTGTTTCGGTCTTATCTCAAATATGTAGCCTCTTTGCCTTCTTCTAGCTTGTCCAGAAAGTAAGCCTCTTGCTTCTGCTGTGTGGAAAGGTATTCACCAGGCTATGCAAAACTGAAATTAGTAAAAGGGATTTGGAGCTTTAATTGCTCTTTTGATAGAATTCCAGCTAATCCTTCTGCTTGCATCTCCACTTTCACTACTAGATTTGGATATATTTGGTATCGCTTACTGCAAATTATTTTGGGGGTTTACTGATGCAAATGGCATATCTCTTGCTGAGTTTTCCTTCCTCTAGCGCATTCTACTTGTCCATAAATTCTCTAATTTTTCCATCCTCCAAAATTCAGTGGACATTCCTCATCTAGTATCAGTACTACACACACACACATCTCTCTCTCTCTCTCTCTCTCTCTCTCTACTCTCTCTCTCTCACGCACACATACACACGCAAATACTCTTTTATGATTACTTTATACCAATATATAGAACATGCATGTTTTTAATCAGAAATTTGAAACCCAAGATCCTCCGTGATATTCACCTAGAAAAGTACAACTTCAATTATATTTTAAAACAGTTTGTCTCTATGTTAGCTAGTGGTAATAAAGAATACTGAAATATCAAAAGAAATTGCATTTCAGTTTAAATAAAATTTAAAAGAATACAATAAAAGTTAAAAAAACAAAAATACTGAACACTGTAAATAAAACCCCAGAAATAAAGTTTTTAAAAAAGTATTGAAACTGGAGTAATGATAGTAAGTTATAATATAACTAAAATTTACTTAGAGTCAATATTAAGGCTCTATTGATCACAAAGCTCTGCCTCAATTTCTTTCCTAATGGTGAGAATAAATTAAGAGAGACAGTCAGCGTTAAAGCAAAAATGCTGAATAGAAATGAGGTAATGTGAGATTTAATCTCAGACTTGTCACTAATAGTCATTGTGATCCTGAAAAATACACTTAATGTCTATGCATCTCAGTTAGGTTATCTGTAAAATGAAAAAGGTAGCTTGTAAGGTCTCTAAATTCCTTTAGAAGTGTTCATTATTCTGAATTTAAAATGTGTCTTCCATATGAAAGATTATTTTAAATGTTGAAAAGTAGGTAAATTATTTTTCTAAGTATTCACTTGATGCTTAGAATACGATGGCATTTTAAATATGTCATTAACTTTATTATACTTTACACATAGTACCAAAAATGGTGAAGTAAATATAATTTCTGTAATATCATTTTGTTACTATTGGCTGAAAACCCCAAATAAAGGTGTATATCAGGATGTTATTATTAACCTCATTCTGTAATAATAGAAGTTAATTACAGTAATTTGACTAGACATCTATAGCTTGCAAATGATGAATATAAACCCAGGACTAATCATTAATTACAGGTGAATATGCACAATACAACATCATTTTAATACAAATTTGTGGGATTTCTCTCATATTGTACCTGCTTGTTAAGTGTATTCTCTCCTTTGAGAGAAAGTGAGAGAGAGAGCAAGACACCTCTAATAAGGTCTTCACTCCACAATCCTCTTTAACCCCACAGTCAGTCAGGATCTTGGGGATGCCCAAGGTGCACCTAGTGCGTTTAGGCAGTCCCGGACTCAAACTCAGAGCCTTCCCATCTGGGCTCCAGCATCACTCAGCAGTGTTCATACTGCCTGTGCCACTACTTTGGTATCTACTTTCTATATAAATTTATTATCTTTCAGGCAAAGGAATTCTCCTTTTATAATGTAAGAAGGAGTTTCATTTTAATTAGGGATTGTTTCTTACAATTATGAAGACAGTTTTTAAAAGTTTCTTTATATCTTCTGAATTAATTTTGAAAATCACATGAGTTAATATACAGTAACCCCCACTTACCCACAGAGGATGTATTCTGAAAGCCCACCAGATATGTCAAACCATGAATAATACCGAACACCATGTATTCTATGGGTTTTTGTTTTTGTTTTTTGCCGTATGCATGTATATGTATAATAAGGTTTAATTTATTAATTAGGTATAGTAAGTGGTTAATAAAAACTAACAAATGGAGAAGTTATAACAGTATATTTTCAAAAAGTCATGCGAATGTGGGCTTTCTGGCTCTTAGAAAAGTTTATTGTACCATATTTATATATTTTTAGACCGATGTTGACCATAGGTATCTGAAACAACAGAAATTGAAACCCCAGATAAGAGGAGACTAGTTTGTCATTATTCCTTACAGCTAAGAGCAAATTTGCTAGTCTTTAAGTTTTTTAAGGTTTTGCCATAGGGCGCCATACCCTTGCTGGAGAGAGAAAGAAAGAAATCATCCCTTAGGGGCTTGGCCATGCTGCAATCCCTCCTTCTCCACTCTTCTTCAAGATATTGGGTATGCACATATATACGTCTGGCATGATTTTCAAGCTGCCAGGTCTGGGACTCAAACGTCAGTCATGTGGGAGCCCAGCACCTTTTAGCACTATACTACCTGCTGGCCCAAGCAAGTCTTTTTTTTTTTTTTTATTAACTATCTTGTTATTATTTTAAGATATTTTCCAATAAAAGTCCTAGCAGTAATAATAACAAATAATTTTGAGCAAGTTCTTTGCTTTTTTTCTATTGTTATACAATAATCAACTATCTAGAAAGAATAATTTTCTATTTACAAATGAGGACACTGAATACAGAGAGATTCTGTTAAATAGCTCTAATTTAATCCCTAAACTCTCAGTTCTAAATTCTGTATTCTTGATCATGTTCTTATACTTGTTAGTTAATAACAGATGGTGCAAATACTTATAAAAGTAAACAAACGTGATTATTTTCAAATAAGCCATCAACATCAGATGAATGAAGACCATAGGCACAAACTCTGTTAAGTTTCAAAAACTATCTCTCAAAGGTAGCTTGCTACTCATCTAATAAAAGGTCAAAGAATAATAATACCGAATGAGATTGATCTCAGCATATAATCTTGAGTGAATCAGCAAAATGATTAATGTATTTACATTATTTTTGTAAAAAAAAAACTTCAAAAAAAATCTACAAATTACTAATATATAACTCTTGCCAAATGTGGCTAAAGAATTATCAAACACTTGGGAGACCAGCAGTTAGCATAATGGGTATGTCGCTGGACTCCCACGTAGTCAACCGCAGTTCAAGTCCCGGAATTGGTGGCTTAAACTCATGCCAGGTGCGTGTGCATGTGTGCCCAAGATCCCAAGAGGAGAATGGAGGAGAAGGGATTGCGGCGTGGCCATCCCCCCTGGGGGGTGATTTCTCACTTTATGTCTCTCTGTCTCTCTCTGTCTGGCAAACGCACGCACCCTATAGCAAAAACCTCTCCAAAAATAAAAAATAAAAAGAAGAATTATCAAACACTTGGGACCAGCAGTTAGCATGATGTCTATGTCGCTGGACTCCCATGTAGTCGATGGGGGTTCGAGGCCCAAACCGAGTGGCTTGAACTCATGCCAGGCATGTGTGTGTGAGTGCCCAAGATTCCAAGAGGAGAATAGAGGAGAAAGGATTTCAGCAAGACCTTCCAACCTGGGGGCGTGATTTCTCGCTTTCTGTCTCTCTGTCTTTCTGGAGAGCACACATGCCCTATAGAAAAAAAAAAATCTCTCCAAAAGAAAGAAAGAAAGAAAAAGAAAAAGGAAGAAGGAAGGAAGGAAGGAAGGAAGGAAGGAAGGAAGGAAGGAAGGAAGGAAGGAAGAAAGAAAGAAAGAAAGAAAGAAAGAAAGAAAGAAAGAAAGAAAGAGAGAGAGAAAGAGAGAGAGAAAGAGGGAGAGAAAGAATTATCAAACACTTGTGCGGGAATGGCAGCAGAAAATATTTGGCTCACCTAATGTGGAACTTCCTTGTCTTTCTGTGATCTTGAAACCTCACATCCTTCCTGCTTTTGTCATTACTAAATGCTTTCAACTAGCTCTTTTGATAAATTATATTTTATCCAACTTTTATACTTGTTCTTGGTGGAAGTGTTGTTCCATAGTAGTAGAAGTCTCTGGTTGATGTTTTAGAATACAAAGTAAACATGATCAAATTTTAAATATGAGATCAAATTAATTTATTATACAGTACAATTATGTCAATTATTTGTATGGAAGGAAAGAACATAGAAAAATAATCAATAGTTTGGTATGCTATCAGGAAAAATGTTAAATGTTTAGTGTTCAATTCCAAAAAGTCTAAATGTCTATTAAAATATAGTAAATTTAGTACAGTAGAGGAAAGGGATTCTATGATGCCCCTGTTACTGCAAAGCAGTAGAGCTTTTATATGATTTTGGACGAAAATAAAAGAAAAAGAGTACTTTGTTGCATAACATAAAAGGGGACAATTCAGCAAATGAACAGTTGAATTTGCTTAGAAAAGTTTATCTAAATACATATAATCTGAAATGTTTGACGCAAAGAAATGTAAAAAATAGGGCCAACTGATGGCATGGTGGTTGGGGCATCTGGATCTCATGTGGCTGATTGCATGGTGCAAGTCCAGATGAGGCAGCTTAAAGGGCACACTGGGTATGTGCCATAGGGTGCATACCCTTGCTGGAGAGAGACAGAAAGAGAATGTGTGTCCGAAATCCCAAAAGGAAAAAGGGAGAAATGGGATTGTGACATAGCCACCCCCTGTGGAGTGGTACTTACTCACTTTTCCCCTCTCTGTCTCTGTCTCTCTCTCCAGTGAGTGCACACACTCTCTAGCAAATTTAAAAAAAAGGACAATAATAGTTTGACACCATGTAGTAGAAATTATCATGCACCATAGTTCATATCGCATAAATCTATCCACATGAGAAAAGTAACCAGGTATTTCCTTTGCAGGTAACTTTAGAAAACTGGAAAACATGACTTAATAAACTGAGTGATCATTTGTAAGATACTTCTAATGAAGACTATATTTACAAATAATCTATAAGAAATTAAAGATAAAAGACAAGATATAACTTGTAACTATGGTGGCATATCAGGGTAGATTTAAATTTTCCTCTGAGAAAGAGACAGAAGCTTTCACATTCTCTAACATTTCTGATTTTTTTTTTTTTTTGAAGAGGTTTTTGCTATAGGGCGCGTGCGCTCGCCAGACAGACAGAGAGAGACAGAGAGACAGAAAGCGAGAAATCACCCCCCAGGGGTATGGCCACACCACAATCCCTTCATCTCCCTTCTCCTCTCGGGATCTTGGGCATGCACGCACACACGCCCAGTGTGAGTTTTAAGCCACCGGGTCCAGGACACGGACCGCGGTCAACTACGTGGGAGTCCAGAGACATAGCCATTACGCTAACTGCTGGTCCCAACATTTCTGATTTTAAAATGTCCCATCAAATTAATGAAAAAAGATATAAGAATATGCAGATATTTATAATATGCAAAAATTTTCAAAACGGAAAAACATTTAATAACATAAAAACCACATACTTTATTGGTTTACAATGAACACATAGCGAAGTATACAAATGAAATAATTCAGTACTATCAATCCATCACTAACGATAACCAAAGCAGTTATTTAACAAGAATTGTTAGGTGTTTCTCAATGCATAAGTAATACAATGTGGACAGAATTTCACTAAGTGAACATATTGCAAACTACAAAATCTGGAAGTATGCAGTAATTAAATAAGGAAAATAAATGGCATACAATAAAAGATGGTCCAAGAAGATTCTGTAACTTGCAGTCAATGCAACAGATGGCCCATATGCCTGACCAAAGTACCTACCAGCAACACTGTGATTTAATGAACACTGGAGAGTACTGTTGGAATTTATTTGAACATTTATAGGAGATGCTGGCTATGAAGTCACAATGGGAACGTGAGGCTGAGACTCAGCAGAGGGAATGACTCAAGCACCCACCAGCATCCTGTGTAAGGAAAAGGCTCAAGAGGGCTGACTAGAAATACCCACCTGAGCAGGAGAGCTCCTTTTGCCACTGCTGCTGCCACTGTCACTGCCACTCAGGCTCCTGCATTTCTCACTGCACATGTTTGGAGTGCATGCCATCTTGTGAGATCTACAAAATCCACCTTGGGAAGAAGCCGCTAGAAGCGGCCTCTGCTTGGCACCAGGCCTTGCCACCGTGCTCTCCACACAAGGCTGCACAGCCTGGCTGCTGGGACTCAGAGTCTGGGAAGTATGGTATTTGCCAGGGAGGGGGCTGTTACCTCCCCAGCCTCCCAAGCCCCTTGAGACCTGAGCAAGAGAGATGGAGCAGGCTGTGGCACAGCGAAGATCCAGGAGAAACCCAAAGCACATAAAGAGAGGTGGCAAGGGTGGCACTGTCTGTGGAGACCACAGCAAGAGTGCAGCACCAGAATCCAAGGATGAGACTCACCTGACAGAGCTGCATAGGCGACTCACTTTCATCCCATTCGGGGTGAAGAATGAACATAATTAACTATAGAAATACCCACTCTGATGTCTCTCTAAGAAAAAACTAATAAATGTCTCAGGAGTAAGGAAAGACAATTGAGAAAAAGATGGCGAGAACTTCTGGGACACACAGTTTCCACTTAACCTATAAAGAGCAGTCAACCATTTGAAGCCAGCAAGCCTTTGGAGGAGCACCCATCCCACAACTCCACTCAGGTAGACATGAAACTCTCAGCTGAAGCTCTGAGCCTCAAATTCCCATTACAGATTCTAGCACTCCTAACTCACAGAAGAACACCAGAACTAGTACAGGGTTATGACACATCTTAGGGAAGTGCATGACTTATAGCTCAAGAAAAAACATCAAACCTCCCACCCCACCCTCACCGCAAATTTCAAGAGTGTTGCACCTTCTTGTAAGCCAACCAACAGGTGAAACTTTGCTCACAATCATGACTCCACAGCCCGGTGGTAGAGAGGGCATGAAAGAGATCACCCCCATCCCAACGGACTGAGGAATTCAGTCACTACCCACTGTCTGGCAAGCAAGGCAGGCCTGCACTCTCCCTCCCTTCAGACTCAAGTACAGGGGAAAGGTCACCTAGTCCACCTAACACCACCCACGCACAGCTCTTCTGGACCTAATTACAATGGCCCACACACAGGCTACATAGCCCTGCTCTGATCCAAAACAGAGGTGGCTTCCAGTCCTTTCTGTACCATTTTGCCAGGGGCACACTTGAGACCCAGAGCTATTCTCCCACCCATGGCAGTACAGAATCTACTTCCAAAATGAGGGCGTAGCACTCTTCTAGATGCCTAAATATCAATGCAGGTACACAAAAAATGTGAAAAACCAAGGAAATATCTCTCCCTGAAAGGAACACAATAATTCTTTACCAACAGTGGACAAAATATAAGGAATCACAGAAATATTGGGAAAAGAATTCACAGTATTTATAACAAAATTCATTGAGATGCAAGAGAAAACAGACATTCAATTCCAGTAGATGAGAAAATCATTCTATGACATGAAGGAGGTACTCTATAAAGAGATAGACACCATAAAAAAGAATCAAACAGGGACCAGCAGTTGGTGTAATGGCTATGATGCTGGACTCCCATGTAGTCAACCACGATTTGAGTCCCAGACTCGGTGGCTTAAACTCAGGCCAGCAAGTGTGCATGCATGCCCAAGATCCCGAGAGGAGAATGGAGGAGAAGGGATTGTGGTGTGGTCATACCCCCTTGGGGGTGATTTCTCATTTTCTGTCTCTCTCTCTCTCTCTCTCTCTTCCTGGTAAGTGCACACACCCTATAGCAAAAACCAAAAACCTCTCCAAAAAAAAAAAAAAAAAAAAAAAAAAAGGAATCAAACTGAACTTCTGAAGAAGAATACAACAAAGGAAATCAAAATCTCTTGTGAAAGTATTAACAGCAGATTAGGCCATGCAGAACAAAGAATCTCTGACCTTGAAGACAAAACCTTAATTTAGTCCAAACTGGAAAGAAGAAAGAAAGAGAGAGAAAGAAGGGAGGAATGGAGGAAAGAAAGAAGAAAGGAAGAAAAAGGGGAAAAGACTATCATGTAGCACCCAGATTCCACAGAGCAACCATGGTTGGAATCCCTAGCCCCCTCAGCTGAAACATGCCATGTACATGCTAGGATCTGATGGGCTAGAGGAAGAGGATGGCATGACCAGACCCTGCAGAGAGTGCTCATCTATCTTCCTCTCTCTCTCTCTCTCTCTTTCTCTTACTCTTTAATGTGTACACGTGTGCTCTATCATTAATAAAGATAAGTAGATAAATAATTAAATTAAATTAAATTAATTAATATATACACATTTTGACAAGAAGAAAAAAATTACTTATTGAGGTGAAACCAAACAAAAGCACTTTAAAAGTAGATCTATAGAGAGTTCTTTAACAAAGAAAATGAATTACCTTATAAGTCTGAGCATTTTTCCACTCAGAGACCCACATTTTTCTTTCCTTATCACGGCACCACTAAATAACTCATTTGGTTACTCTCCCGAGACTATACACCATTTAGTATATTTCGATCTGCTTGCTGTTTAAGTAATACTTTTTCAGACTCTACCATTCTCATCACACAAATTGGCCCTACATTTCAATGAAAACTCCTGCTCCAGGTAATCTCTTTGTAGCATAAAGTGATTCCTCCCATTTACTTCTTTTGTCAAGCGAATCTAATTTTCCATACAAGGCTTTCATTCAGCTTACTTTTAGTCACTTTCTTTGTAAATAACTTTTCTTCAATTTCTACCCTAGTAGTACCTGGGAGTGACCTCATCTCAAATTTAGTGAGGCACCTAACTTGGACTTAACCAATGATACAATCCATTTTCCTATATCAAGTATTCAAGTGTGACTTCAGAGAATGGATGAGACTATCATAGAATTTACTGGAAGTACTTGGAATGAAAATCTCTTTCTACTGGAACCACTGGTCATAAAGTTTATAAGTACCTTCAGGGCTTCCATGTTTGAGAAGTTGCTGCTTGATAGTGATACAAACTAAAAGACAGTAGACAATAAATAGAAAAAAAAAATGGGCCAAATCTTAACAATGTCATATCTGTAATATCTGGCTGTGCCTAAAATCATTCATATCCCTAAATTTTTCATTTATATGAGCTAATATATACATATATATACATATGTATATATATATGCTAATATATACTTATTTGTGTAAGCTGAGTTGAATTTATTTCTTGTAGCAATAGAGTAAACTCTGATTATTAAATTTAGTCATATCAATCATGTTTCTTTTCTAGTACAATAATCTCTGTTGAAAAAGTTTTAAAAAAAGTCAAGTGTTCTGTGTTAGCCATTTAATGGAAATATCATTAAAATGCTGTCAATTTTTTCTTTGGTATAACTATATTATGACAAAGAATTCTCCAATTTCTGACATATCTATTTACCAGAGATATATAAATAGGTAGATAAATATTAAGAACAAGCAAACAAATAAGTGTATATAGATTTATATTTATTTTTCTTATGAAATATATCATGACTATTTGTCATAAAAGTAGAAAAAGTAGCATGTAAAATTAGAAGTCCAAATTATCTACTCAAAGCAAGCTGACAATGTTTAATTGTGATCAAAATTGAAAATTAAGATCTTATGGTTGAGATCCCCCCCCATCTCCAGACCCCTGGCCTAAGGGAAACTGAGGCAGGGCTCCTTTGCCCCAACTCCAGCTTCGGCTACCCGAACCCCAGCGACCCTCTCTCTCTGTCAGCAAGGACTGCCCCCCAACTCTCTGACATAGAATATAAAACCTCTGACCTAGAAATAAACAACAAAAATTATTTGGATGTTTAGACCTTTAATGGAATCTAGTATTTTTGTATATTATCCTTGTGGTTTTTTTTTTTGTTTTTTTTTTTTTTAATTTTCTCTCTCTTTGGTGTTTTTTCCTAGGTTAGAGGCTTTATCTTCTATGTCAGAGATTCCATCTTCAGTATGGTCTAATCAACTTTTAATACTTTGGAGAGAGTTTTTGATTTCCTGTATTATAGACTTATCTCTAATAGTTCCATCTGATTCTTTCTTAAGTGTCCATTTTTTCTTTCATATCGTGGAAGGACTGCCTAATCTGTAGTTCACTGTCTCTTTTCTGTTCCAACTCATGAAATTTTGTCACCATGAATGTTCTAAATTCCTTCTTTGACATTATGGTAACTTCTGTTTTGTTTTTGTTTTTGTTTGTTTGTTTGTTTGTTTTTGAGAGATGGAGGAGAGTTACTGTGTTCTTTTGATGGAGACATATTTCCTGGTTTATTCAGACCTGAGGCACTTCTACTTCTAGCCCTTGGGAGATTTATTTACTTTTGAATAACTTTTAGGGGAATGTTTCTTCAATTAGGAGCAAGTGTGTTTCCCTTTTGCTGTGGACTGATATGTGCCAAAGTCTCTCTTTTGTTGTGTTTAGCAATGTGGTCTCAAGAGGCATATTCTATTCAGGTGTCTGAAGAGCAGTATCTCCTTTTTCACAGGTGGTTCAGTAAAAGGGAGGAGCCCAGAGAGCCTTACAATACTAGGGGATTTCAGAACTATGATTCTAGACCTGTCTAGTCCCTCTGGGAGGGTGGAGGATGAGGAGGCAAGGACCATATAAGAGGGAAGAAAAGAGTGCAAAGGAGAATAAAGAAAAAGTCGATTTCGCCACGGGGCTGGAGATGGAACTGGGGCTCTGCTGGAGAGTGGAGGCCAGTCTGTGGGTAAGGAGGAGTAGGAAATTAACAAAAGAAAGAAGAGAGAAAAACCTGCCTACCTTTCTGAGAGGGAGTGCTCTGGTTCCAGTGAGCTAGCTGGAGCTGGGGCTGGAGACAGTGGTGGCTCTGCCTCAAAGTCCCTTGCTGGCCACGGGGCAGGACATATAAACTGGAGTTCTTAAAGAGATCTATCAGAAATTGTTTATCTAGATAATTTTATGAGTGGTAGATTTTTCTTGTTCTACAACCAACAGTTGATACATTTTATTATTAATGGCTTCTTGAATTTTAGGCTCATAGGATTTTCAGCCTCTCCACCTACCTCACAGGTGGCTTCTTTTCAGACTTCGTTGCTGAGTTTCAGCCCTTACTTAAAATCTTAGAGTAGCCTAAAGCTATTTAAGCCTTCCTCAAACGGTCATTTCTTCTGCCCTGGATAAGATTTCAGGCCCATGACTAGATTCCTAATATCGTCCTGAGCTCAATTCTTGACACTCAACTCATTTTCACTGTCTCCTTCAAGAATTATAAACCAGAAATACACAAAATAGAATTTTTAATTTTTCCTCTGACTCTTCCTAGTCTTCTCCACTTCAGCTATGGCATTAACAATCACCCGGTTATGTATACAAAACCCTAGGAGTTATTGTTGATTTTCCTCTTTTCTTCATTTTCTACTTCTGATGTATTTGGATGTCCCTCCAAAATGTATCCTATCACATCTTACTATTTCCACAGCTGTCTAAACTAAGCCATCCCTTCTCTGGATTTCAGTATTCTAAGCAGAGATGTGACATGATCTGATGTATGATTTTTGAAAGGCAATGATCTTCCAACTAGTCTTTCCTTTTTATTCTTGACTCTCTTAGAAAATAGCAAGAGTTGTCATTTTAAAACAAAAATCAAATCATATAAACTCTTTACTGAAAAAAACCCAGGTAATTCTCACTATATTTTTATAAAGTCTAAACTTATACCATGGTATTTATCTTTATCACATAATGCTACATGTGGGCTGATACAAAGCTATAATACTGTCATAATCATTTGATAAAAGAATTAAATTTTAATGTGCTTTCAAATGTCCAGAGAAATGGCTCCTAACTTATTAACTGAATAAAATTTAACAAAACAAAAGTTGGCTTAGATAATGAGGCAACTAATAGTTCTGTTGTCTAGGTCTGTATAATCTGTAAATTTGGTACATATTCTTTTTGTCTTCACACTGATGTAGATTTTTTACTTTCATATTTGTTCATATTTTATGATGTTACATATTTTTTTATTTCTCTCTGGGATACAGCAATTATCTCCTGCCTGGGATTCCTACTACCATTCTCTCCCTGTAATTCTTTTTCTGTGCAGCAGCCAATGTGACCTTTAGAAAGTATAAATCAGATCGTGTCACTTCCCTGCCTAGAACTCTTAAAAGGCTTCCCAATGCCCTTGAGAAAAAAAAAAAAAAAAAAAAAAAAAAAAAAAAAAAGGCAAATAAAACATCCATACTGTGGCCTAAAGACACTACTTGATTTGATTTCTGGTTACTTTTCTGACCTCTTCTCATTTCTCTTCCCCTTTCTGTTGTTCAGGAGGCTACACTACATTGTCATTTTTGTTTTTCCTCGGTAGTGTTAAGCTCTTTTCTAGGTTATATTTGATGGGGCATTCCCATCTGCTTAGAAAACAGTTCCTCACATTTCAGACAGCTAGCCCATTCCCCCACGTCTGTTGTAGTTTAGATTATGTCTTGAGCTCCTCCCCAGCACACAATGCAAAACAATCTCTATCCCAAATTTTCAGCATTTTTTACCAATAACAACAGAAACTGAAATCACTGTGTTCACACTGGGGTTTGTGTTCATACTTGTTTGTTTATATAGTGGCATTGAGTACACCAGAATTTAAACTCTTCATTGTGGTGTCTCCTAGCCTCTGGGAAAAAAATCTCACACAAGTGGCCAACAGGAGACGTGGCTGGGGTGCTGGACTCCCACATGGCCGACTATCCTTCAAGTTTGTAACTGGTAGCTTGCTTTCTCTCTCTCTCTCTCTCTCTGGTCAAATTGAAGAAAAATGATAATGAATAAAATTAAATAAATAATTCTAAAAATTTAAAGGTCTCACATAAAAGAGTCAATCAATATATACATACATTGACCGATCACATGTATAACTTTACCCTTGGTTAGAATCTCCACAGAGGCAAGGAATGTGTTTCACTCATTTTATTCTAGCATATGACATTCACCATAGTTATCTAGACAGAACACACATTTTGGCAAATATTTTATTATAATACACAGAGGTCAATAGGAAGGAAAAAAAAATAACACCAAGGACCAGATTGAAATCAATTTATAGATTTACATTTCCCAGGTGTTGAAGTAGATCAAGAAATCTTTTAATTTTTTTTTTTTTTTTTGAGAGGTTTTTGCTATAGGGCGCGTGCGCTCACCAGAAAGACAGAGAGACAGAAAGCGAGCAATCATCCCCCACAGGGGATGGCCACGCCACAATCCTTTCTCCATTCTCTTCTCGGGGTCTTGGGCACGCACGCACACGCACCTGGTGTGAGTTTAAGCCACCAGGTCAGGGACTCGAACTGCAGTCGACTACATGGGAGTCCAGCGACATAGCCATTACACTAACTGCTGGTCCCAGAAATATTCTAATTTTAATGAAGTTAAGTTGTTCTTTAAATAGATATCACAAGCAAATTTCTCAAAGTTCTTATTCCAAAAGGAACACTTTTGTCTAAAGCAAAATAATTCTCAACCTAAATAGCATATTATAATCATCTACAGAATTTTAAAAACAATACCAATATTCAGATCCAATTCTCCAAATATTTGGATTTGGACTGTGGGCACTGGTAGTTTAAAAAAAAAAAAAACAAAACAAACTCTTCAAGCCATTGAATATAGTCAGACTTGCAAGCCATAAGCCCCAGTTAGTTGTGGTATTTTGTTTTATCAGGAGTTCAATTACGTTAATGATAATATTTTGTCTAAGCATTCAATAAAAATGTTTGAACTTTATTTCCTTTTTTTAAATTCTAGGTCTGCATATTTACTCACTTATGTACGAGCATTTTTTTCTTCTCTCTCTGAATAGAGTTCTTTTACTGTTGCACAATTGTTTCATCAAGCTTTTAGTATAATAATTTTGGGATAAAAAGCCTTATAGATAAGAATCCTTCATTGCGTGAAAATAGCAAGTTTAATATCTGTTTTTTCTTGCTTGCATTCATAGAGTTTCAGGCGTTTCTACAATCAATGTATTAAGACTAATCTTATAAGTCTGTGAAAATAAAAGCTATCTAGTTTACTTAATTACTTAGATGATTCACCCAAGATGGGCTTCATAGATACTTTATACAAAAATGGTTAAAATACTAGAAATATAAATATGTGTATTTAGTATAACTGTTAACTTTTATAATAGATTTAAACCACGGTTCTGCATCAGATGTTTTTGTATCTTAAAATATAGAGGCTTAGGATTTACTACAGAGCCACTCTGTCAGCACCATTAGAAACAGGCATAAGTATGCTAATTATTTTTAACCTTTTGTTATAGTTTTTTAAAGTACTTAAAAGTAGAAAGACTACAATATGTAACCTCATAAACTCATCACCTATCCCCATCTGCACCAGCCCATTAATAATCCTGCCTTATCCATGACCTTACATATTTCCTTTTTCTTGGAATATTTCAAAGCAATCAAGATATTCTGGGTTTCTGGTTTTTGTTTTTTGTTTTTTTCATTTTAAATGTATGCTACTGTTCTCTAATTTTACCTCTTCTTAAAAGTCATCTGGGACAAAATTTTTTCACATATAGATTCCCAAGCCTTTTCCCTAGAGATTATGATTAAGTAATATTGCAGTAGATCTCAGGAATCTTTATTTTTGTCCAGGTATTTATATCTTTCTAATATCAGACAACTTTAGGAAATATTGATGTATATTCTTTATTTCAGGAAAAGTTTATAATTACAATGATTCAAAGGTTAAGATATTTAAATGGAAATAAAATTTCAGGCACAATCAATGAAACAAAATTGCTTTCTCTACTACTTGGTCACCTGCAGCAAAGTTATCATTTTCCTTTTGAACTACTGATGATATATCACACATAAAATATGCTCAAATAATCTATTTCTTTTGTTGGTAGAACATAGCCAGGGTTGAAGAAATTCTATCATCTTTTTTTACGTTTTTAAGGTTTTTATTTATTCATTCATTCCATGAATGAGAGGAGAAAGAGTTTACAACAAAGTCTTAACACCATAATCTATCCTGTTTTAGCCAGCCCTGGGCCATGGGCAAGTGCATGCCCGGTAAACTCAGGGAGGTCTCCAGATGTGAACTGGGGATCTTCCCATGTGGGATTGCCTTGGAGAACATCGTGCTTTACCCTGTGCCACTATCCAGCCCCACATTGGTATTTAAACATGGTATCTTGTCAGAAGTACATTTCGCACGTTTCAAAGTAAATCAATATTTCAAAGGAGCTGCCCTAAATTATGGTAAACAAAGTATGCGAGATAACATTGTCTACTTTGAAGGATTAACTTACCTGGGTTTGGAGAATATGGTGTGCCTACTTTTGGCAAATAGAAGCAACTTACTTCAGAATAACATAGGCTTGGTGGGTGGTTCCTGTAGGAGGAGCTTACTTTGATAACATCTAGGTTCCCAGCTGCAGATGGCACTCTTAATCAAAAGACCTTAACAAAAACACTGAGTTTTTGTTCTCATGAAATTATATCATGATCTCACTAATTACTAATGCCCCATTTAGCCCTTCTCTTTGAAAAGTAGAATAAAATTTAGTGATCTTTCAAGAATGAACCCAAATTAATGGAGTCAGATAATGAGATTGCCTGTAATTTTAACTTGGTTTGTATATTTCTGGGTAGTGTGGGTAAAAACCACAGGTGTATATATTCTGAAAGCTTTTCATTGATATTTAATACTTCTTATTTTGACAATGTCAAATGTCTATGGATATATAGCCAAATCAATTTTATATCTAGTATGAGATTGACTTGATTTGGTCTTGGGGCCACATGGAGCAGGTAAATCACCAATGAAGCATTAACTATAGAAGGCGTAATTGGACCAGCCAGTGGCATGCTGGTTAAGGCAGCTGGATAACACGCGTGCAATTGTGCTGTTCAAATCCCTAACCCAGAGGCTTAAAAAACATGCCAGGCACTCGTGTGCGTGTGTGTGTGTGTGTGTGTGTGTGTGTACATGTGCCCTCACCCAAAATCTCAAAAGGAGAAAGGGAGGGAAGGGGATTTCAGCATGACCATCTCTCAATGGAAGGGGAGTGGTTTCTCACTTTCTCTCTCTCTCTCTCTCTCTCTCTCTCTGTCTCTCTCTTTTAGCACATGCACCCACTAGCAAATTAATAAAAATAAAAGATATTGAAGTTTTTATAGCAGTTTTATTGTTTAATTTTAAATGTTTTGATTTCATGTTTTAATATTCTGTGTTCTATCTTTCCTTTAAGGGTGTTATGTAGGCATACTCATTACTGAGACTAAAAAGAAATCACGTTTAATTTTTCTTTTTTTTGGGGGGGGAGAGGTTTTTTGCCATATGGTGCAAGCATTCGCCAGAGAGAGACAGAGAGACAGAAAGAGATAAATCACCTCCCAGGGGGGATGGCCATGCTGCAATTCCTTCTCCTCCATTCACACGCACATGTGCCCGGTATGAGTTTAAGCCACAAGGTCCAGGACTAGAACCGTGGTTGACTATATTGGGGTCCAGCGACATAGCCATTACCCCAACTGCTGGTCCCACACATGTTTAATTTCTAAATAGGGCCACCCAAAATATTCTTAGGAAATTATTTGTAATAAATAGGTATATCCTACTACTTCTTACATATGTTTTTTTTTTTTTTTTTTTGAGAGGTTTTTTTGCTATAGGGCGCGTGCGCTCGCCAGACAGACAGAGACATAGAGACAGAAAGCGAGAAATCACCCCCTGGGGGGATGGTCACGCCGCAATCCCTTCTCCTCCATTCTCCTCTCAGGATCTTGGGCACGCACGCACACGTGCCCAGAGTGAGTTTTAAGCCACCAGGTCCCGGACGCGAACCGTGGTGGACTACGTGGGAGTACAGCGACATAGCCATTATGCTAACTGCTGGTTCCCATCATTGGCTTTTCAAAATTAAGTTTTATTAGACACGATCATATTCATTTACATATTATTTATTCACATATTGTGTATAGCTATGTTGTGACAAATACTGCCTGTAAATGCAAAGATATTTACTATTTGGCCTTTTGCTAGTATGTGGGCAATAGATATGGGGAGATAGAGGGAGTTGGAGAGATGGGGAGACAGAGGGAGTTGGAGAGATGAAGAGAGAAAAAAGAAAAGAGAGAGATCGAGATCAGAAACATACATGTAGTACACTCACGCACATGTGCGTACATAAAAATGCATGTATGTATGTATATAAAAATCATTTCTCATAATCTTTTTCATTCATCTTGAACATATTTTGGAATTTAAGGTCTGTGTTTTCTTATTTTCAACTTTTTCTGAACATGGTATTATCGTATTATATTCTAAATCACTAATTTATGTACTTTCTAAAATTTTCCATACCCTCTCCTCTTTCAATTCTCCAGTGCCATTTTTATATAGCAAAAACAAAGGCTCAAAAAAGACATTGGCTTTAGCATGAGATAGAATTATCTCGATGCATATCTACTGTGGCAAAAACCTTTAAAAAAATTTATAAACTTCTATCCAGGGAAGTCACTAATGTGCTATATATGAATGTCTCTAAGGATTCTCAGAAGTTAGCATGCATTAGAGGAACTTGTTAAATGTAAAAGTGTTTAGATTTACTTCCAGAGATTCTTTTTCAATAATTTGTGATTTTGGGAGGGCAATAAATAGCACACTTTTCTTCCTTCCTGAGTTCAAAACAAACAGAGATGTGCATGTAGGACTTAGACACATAGGGATAAAAATAGTATTTTTAGCTGATGGTGCTATTGAGAGAGCAGTTTTGGTTTGCAGCTAAGTTGGGTGTATTCATACTTCATTCCTAAATAGGACAGACATCTGTACTTGGATCCTGCAAAGCAGTCAGTCCCTGGGCTCTGATGGAAAGGCGGCCTTCTCCCAAAGCAGATAAACTTCTTTTCATCCAGGAAGAAAAATAAGTCAGTTTATGGAGTGACCAAGAATACTTTTGTACTTTATCTTAAATACATCCGTGTGCTCTGTTTAGGATTTAGGAAAAGAAGCCCCCTCCATTGCTATGATATTCGGTAATTGCTTAATATCTAAACTGCAACTCAAATTACCAGTAGTACCTTATATAAAACAGCAACAAAACAGAAGAGAAGAGGAAAGAGAAAGATAACAAGTGAACAATAGAGAGGCAGGACGTTAGTGAGAAATAGATATGGCTTATTAACTGTTGATGTTGACATGTATAGTATTCTCAACAGGATTTGTCTGAGAAGTATTTCATGGTGGGCAAAGTATTTGTACAAGCAAAATGAGAAATAGCAATTGACTGTTTTAAAAAATAATTAGAATAATAATAATAATGATTGGGGAAAACATAGAAAAGATATTGAATGTTGAAGTGGGGAGATTAATGTCTCTGTACTGACTGACATGCATGGCATTCCCTTTTGAAAAAGCAATGTAATACACTGTAAAGTTATATGTAATTCAATGTAATATAAAGAAGAATATGATGATAATAAAAAATTAAAAATTAAAAAAAAAAAAAACCAGACACACAAATTTGAATAGTCATGTTTTCCTGAGAAAATGTTGAATTACGTTCTTGTGATTAGGAAAGGCTTGACTCTTACTATTAAATGTTGACTGAACCTGAGTGCAGTTCCATTGAACCTAAATGAGCAAGTGTTAGCCATTTTATGTTACTTTTTTTTTGGAGAGGTTTTTGCTATAGGGCACGTGCGCTCACCAGACAGACAGAGACAAAAAGATAGAAAGCGAGAAATCACCCCCCGGGGGGATGGCCACGCCGCAATCCCTTCTCCTCCATTCTCCTCTTGGGATCTTGGGCAAGCACGTACACGCACCTGGCGTGAGTTTAAGCCACAGGGTCCAGGACTCGAACCGTGGTCAACTACATGGGAGTCCAGCGACATAGCCATTACACTAACTGCTGGTCCCCCATTTTATGTTACTTTTTAAGTGATTAGACAGTTAGCAAGGTTGTAGATGCCGTCATATAAAATTATAGATGTTATTTTTAGAAAGGAAAGTATTATCAAAGTAAACAAGTCTTTGAAAATTATATTATGAATTAGTATGCATCCCCCCCAGAAGCAGATGCTGAGAGAAGCATATGTAGTTTACTAAGGAAATAGGAAAGAAATGAAAAGGTAAGATGGCCAATAAAGAATACCAGCTTCTACTGTGAGTTATCGGAACTTTGGCACTGGGAGAAACTCCGGGAGTCAATGTAAGATGCATGCCTTGCAGGTATCGCACTGTAGGTGAGGGTGCATGTGGTGGGGTGTATATGCACTAACTCCCATCAGCCACTTGGAGGGTTGATTCTGGGGCCATTTATTCCTGGCACACCTGGCCTGCCACCTGTGCAGCAAAGCTGACTCCAGCAGTCATTCTGTGTTTTCCTCAGGAAATGGAATGCACAAAATAGAAGTTAAGAATCAAGTTGTTTTTACCTGACCTGGTAAGGTCCCAGGGCTTAAAAAGAAAGCTTTCTTGGGAGAAGGGTGGGCAATGGCAGAGAGAGAGAGAGAGAGAGAGAGAGGGAATCAAGGGGGAAAAAAAAGAAGTAAATCAGCTAAGAAACACAAAGTAGAAGATTATCTGTCAAAGATAACATGTGTGGTAATATCTTTGATTGTGCCAATATTCAGTGTATTACGGATGGGGAAATTAATTTGTATGCTATAATGATACACACTGAATGAATAAAAAGTAATTTTTTTTTTAATTTAAAAAAGGAAGCTTTCTATGTTTTACCACAGTGTTTGCTCGATGACTTCTGAAAATATGCTATATTATGTCAAGGAAATTCTTTCTTGCTCTTAGTTTTGTGCTATTATAAGTAGATATTGAATTTTATCAACAACCCCATTTCCATCTAGTGAGAACATTACACAATTTTGCTTCTGTCATCTATTGATGTAGCAAAGTATAATGACCACTTTTTGACTGTTAAACTAAACCCATATTAATTGAAAACAAATGACATGTTGGTTACTTATTATTCATTCTGTATCGGGTTGAGTTTAAGATTTTTGCTTCAATATTTATGAGAAGAGACTGGTAATTTTCTTTACTCTTAATCTTTTCAGGCTGTTTGACATAAAGGTACGCTAAACTCATGTTTGTCACTCTTCCCAAATTTTTATTCTCTGGCAAACTTTAAGTTAGATAAACTGTAATTTGTCTTTTAACTAATAGATATAAATCCCCAGTGAAACATTTTTAAAACTTTGAAATTCAACATTTAAAATCATATACAATGCTCAGGAGTTTTTTACTCTTGTGCCATAATTAGTGTGTTGTATTGTTTAGAAAATCATCCATTTAAGCTAAAGAAAATTATTGGCATGTTTTTATAGATTTATGTTTTCTTTTTTGTAAGTTCTACAGAATCTATTGTAACACTTCTTTTTATTGACATTGATTTTTACCACTGTGACATTTCTCACATTTTATTCAATTGTCTCACCAAAATTTATCAATTTAATTTGATTATTCAAAAACATTTTTGTTTTTTTAACTCTTTTTTGTAACTCTTTAACTCTTTATCATATTCTTTTATTTTATTAGTTCTTTATTTGTATAATTTTCCTTTTTACATTTTCTTTGTAATTTATTTGATGTCCTTTTTCTAACTTTTCATATGGATGGATGCTAACTTTAATTTACCTAATATTTTCTTTTTTTATATTTGCATTTAGGCTATATTATTTCCTCTGACACAGCTTTGGCTACTTTTCACACATGTAAAAAAATTAAATATTATGCTAAGAACTATTTTAAATATACACAAATTAAAGAAAACAGTAATGCTACCCTCTCCTCCCATGAACAAAAATTACAGTACAAGTCAGTATCAATTAATGGTTAAGCTTGTTTCATATCTACTCCCATTGTGTGCTCCTTTCCTCCACCATTCAAGTTTTTCTCTCAAGCTTTTTTTTCATTAGGCATGTGTGTTCATCAGTAGAAGAAAGAAACAGAGAGGGAAAGTGAGAAATCACCCCCACCCATTGTGTCTGGAACTTGAACCACAGCCGACCATGTGGGAGTCCAGCACCTTAACCACTACACCACCTGCTGGCCCCCACCATTTAATATTTTAAGAATATTTATATATATCATGTATTTTTATCTGTAAATATTGCAGTATTTATCACCAAACAATAGGAAACTTTTTTTTTTAAGAAAGATATTTTTGCTCTTGCCAGAGAGACAGAGAGACAGAAAGTGAGAAATCACCTCTCGGGGATATGGCCACACAACAATCCCTTCTCCTCCATTTCCTCTTGGAACTTTTTGGCATGCACACACATGTGCCCAGCATGAATTTTAAGTCACCAAGTCCAGAATTCAAACTGCGGTTGATGACATGGGAATCTAGCGACGCAACCATTCCACAACCTGTTGCACCCTCTCCTCCCTTTTTAATAAAGTATTACTGGTACATAGCCATGCTCATTTTTTTCTTCATGTATCTACGGCTGCTTTCACACTAGTATGGCGGAGACCATATTGCGTATAAATCCTAGGACACTTACCCTTTGTCTGTTTAAGTAAAACATTTGTTCAACCCATTATATAAGTATTCTAATTGGGAGATGTGTTACGATTTGCTTTATGGTTAATGTAGGTCTGTTTTAGCAAAATGTTTCATATGTGCTTGAGGAAAGTGTGTATCCTGAAGCTGATGGTACAATGTACCATTTAGACCCATTAGATTCTTCTATTTGTAGGTGGGTTGTTCAAAACTTTTATATACTAATGTTTAATTTTTTTTTCTTTTTTTTGGGAGAGGTTTTTGCTATAGGGCATGTGCGCTCGCCAGAAAGACAGAGAGAGACAGAGACAGAAAACGAGAAATCACCCCCCAGGGAGGATAGCCAAGCCGCAATCCCTTCTCCTCCATTCTCCTCTTGGGATCTTGGGCACGCACGCAGGCGCGCCCAGCGTGAGTTTAAGTCACTGGGTCCAGGACTCGAACCACGGTTGACTACGTGGGAGTCCAGCAACAACTAATGTTTAATTTTCATGTTTCATTGAAAACCAAGAGACATACTCATGTATTTCATTCTGGTTTCCAATTTATCTACTGTCCTTATTGTTCTGATTTAAAATGCTTTACTATCCCTTATTTTTATAGAAGTTGAGAAATAATTTGTTCACTATTCAATTAATTTTGCAGGTGTTTGGTTTGTAAAAGTCCAATGTTAATTAGCACCTTTACTCTAGTAGGAAAATGCCAAGCATTTTAATACTATTTTCTCTCCTTCCAGCATAACTGTACTATGCTTAAATGTTTTCACATATCCATATATATTTTAACAACCAATGTTCATTTAAATACATTTGACTTTTTATTCCTCTTCATTCCTTCTGACAACTTGGTACTCCTGATAAGGATTGTTTCCTGCAATAAACTACTTGCCTGAAATTAAATAACTTATATTATTTCCTTAAATGCAGGTCTGCTTATTGTGACCCTTCTAATTTTTAAAAAATTAATTTAACAAATATTTTATTTTACTCTTATTATTTAAAGGTATTTTGGCCAGGTATGGAATTCTAATTTGGAAACTATTGTCTTTTCATGTGCTAAAAATGTCCTTTCACTGAATTCTGCTTACATTATTGCTTTTGAGGTGAACTGTTCAGTCTAAATGTTGCTCAATAAATGACAACCCCTCCATTGTCTACATAAATCATACATGCCTTTGGAATAGTGTATGTATGTATGCTAACTATAGATATATAGAGATATTATAGATCAATCTATCCTTCTGCCTGTCTTTCTATAAAAAAGCCTTAAGATAACCTCAATCTACTTCTTAGATACTGGCTAATGCTTTTATTTACAGCATAAACTGAAATATATAAGGTCCATAATAATTCGTATTCCAAAAGTAGAATGTGGATGACATAGAAGCTATTGATTACTTCAATTTGTCTTAAGAACCTTGATTTGTGGGACCAGAAGTTAGCATAATGGCTATGTCACTGGACTCCCATGTAGTCGACCGTAGTTGGTGTCCCAGACCCGCTGGCTTAAACTCACGCCGGGCGCGTGTGCGTGCGTGCCCAAGATCTCGAGAGGAGAATGGAGGAGAAGGGATTGCGGCGTGGCCATCCCCCCTGGGAGGTGATTTCTTGCTTTCTGTCTCTTTGTCTCTCTCTGTCTTTCTGGCGAGCGCACGCGCCCTATAGCAAAAACGTCTCCAAAAAAAAAAAAAAAAAAAAAAAAACCTTGATTCCTTGATTTGTAAAACTGAAACTATTTTTTTTTGGCTGCTTGCTTATTTATTTGTTTCAGTTTGGAATATTTGTGTTAGAATAAAGGCTATTTAAAATGAATAAATTATTATTCAAAGAAAAACAAGTTAAAGGTCAAGTAAGCAAAATAAAATACACAACTTTATGAGAATTCAAAGGTCCCAGGAAGAAAAGAAATGTTCCAGATTACTAAAATTGTTTACTCTAGTGATTCAAAATATAGTCCTTTAAATGTATTGGACATTTTAGTGAATTTATCAGTTTATTGCAAAACATACCTGTCAGGGATAGCACCACCATTCAGTCTCTTTTGCTCAATATCGTCAATGTTGATCATGATGTTTTGTAACAGTGTATCAATGACAGTTATACCGGTGAAGCTTCCTGCCTTACTTAGACAGACATGGAAGTGACTCAGAAGCAATTGAGGAAAGAGAGAAAATGAGCGAACACTAAATAATTCCTGTCTTCTGCTTCTTTAACAATTTTTTTTTCTCAGAGAGCTTCCTCTGTAACTGATGATTCATCTAACTCTCCCCAGTCTGTTTTATTATCATATCCTCTTTCTCTAACCAAACTTTAAGTAGGAAAAAAAAAATGTGTATTAGGAGAAAAAGTAATTTGAACTTTGTGGGTTGTTATCTTAGTTTTTAGAATAACAGCAGATACTTGTTTCTTTTCTGTGAACCAAAAGTTAAAAAGAGCCCTTTCTTTGTATAATTATTTAATCTCACAGGTGCATGCAGTTCAAAATAATGCCTTGTTAATAAATTGGGTAGTCAGAAAAGTCATGACCTGTTTTTCCATGCAAAAATGTGTCATATCTTTTCTGATGACTGGATAATATCCATAATTTCTTTTGAATGATTTAATTTTATTATTATTTTTTTTAATTTGCTATAGCGCATCATGCTCACCAGAGAGAGACAGAGACAGAGAGAGAGAGAGGCAAAATGAGAAAGAAAGCTTTCTGGTCCAGGACTCAAACCGCAGTTGGCCATGTGAGAATCCAGTGCTCTAACCACTATGCCACCTGCTGGCTCTGGTATCCATATGTTTGATATTTTGATATTTAGATGTCTTTTTTATTGAGTAAGTAAATAATGACCTGTTAATACATTATCATCAAAAGTAGGCTAATCATAAAAAGTAGTTGAAAATTGAATGTATTTTGTCTTTCTTACTCAGTGCTGTATCACTCTGGCTCAGCGTAGTACCTATATTAGTCAGGAATATTTGCTGGATAAAATCATGGCTGCACAAGTGAAAATGGAAGATGAAAAAATGGGCACAGTGGATTTTAGAAAATAAATGCTCTCTTCAGCTCAGCCACCTGGTCAGGGTTATTGCCATCTTTCTTTCCCTTGTTGTCATACTCTGCTTTAAAATAGAGTGTCTCAATGGCAGTGCTATTAATGATTTGGGCTTGATAATTCTTTGTTGGAGGGGGTGAGAGGATATCCTGTAAAATGTAGGATGTTTAACAGCATCCTTTGCCCCTACCTATAAGATGCCAGTAGGATCCTTCTAGTTGTGACAACCAAAAATGTCTCCGGTATCCCCTTGGCTGCAAAATTACCCTAAGAACCATGACTAAAAGCAGGACATGAATGACTCAATTAAGGCTTGAGGTCTCTTTGGTTTATCAGAAACACCTATGAGCCTGTTCATACCAAATTTCTTCTTCCCATGTTTGAGGTAGCATCACTTAGAACTTTTTCATGTTCCCAGTGCTACTGGTGAGTTTGCACCCCATGAGGCAAACAAACATACCATAGGACAAGATGTTGCAAACTGTGGGCTGTGTCGATGGCTTACAACATTTCTGTGGTAAAGAACCCTTTTGTTTTGTATTTTATCAAATGCTGTGTAGGCTGACATTCTTAGGACTTGCTAAAAGATGAAATAATAAAAAAATTTCATATTTGGATGAACGTGCCTATTGCAACAAGATCAAGTTGCTGTAAAAATGAATAATTTAATTCAAGTTAATTTGTGCAAGACGTTTTTACTTTGCATAAGCATTTTTAAATTGTTTGTGTTTTTATTAAGTGGAGATGAGAAAATAGACTGTGATAAAGGCCCTCATGTTTCAGCCTGTAGGAAAAACATCAGCAGTCTTTTAACATTAACACCTATAGATTTATATAATCTCTATGAAATGCTACCATTGTTAAGCACATATTATAGGTGAGGAAACTAATTTAAGAAAATTAAAGAAACTTGATTCAAATCATAAAATTATAATTTAGAAGGTCAGGATGTTTATATAAGTTTTGAAACCAAGATTTTTTTTTTTTTTGAGAGATTTTTGCCATAGAGTGCATGTACTTGCTAGAGAGACAGAAACAGAAAGACAGAAACAGAGCAATCACCTCCTGAGGGGATAGCCATGCTGCAATACTCTCTCCTCTCAGGATTTTGGGCATGCATGCACATGTGACTGGTGTGTTTTATGCTCTCTCGTCCGGGACTCAGGCTTGGTTGACAAAGTGAGAGTCCAGCACCCTAACCATTATGCCACCTGCTGGCCCTGCAACCAAGGTTTTAACAAGTTGGATATAACCTCTGCAAAAAGAGAGGGTTACGTGCTTTGTTCCCAAGTCTCTCCCAAGGCCCTAAAACAGTGCATGTTGCATAAAGGTGGGAAAGGAAGGAGACAAAGACTGCAGAGGGAAGGAGAAAGAAGTACAGAAGAAAGGAAGAAAGAAAGGAACCTTATACCACATGGCGTTTTTGTCTCATTCTCAGTGTTGTGTAGCAAAAGTCTTGTTTTTTATGCCTTGAAGACCTTGAATAATTATTTCGTACCCTTGTTCTCCATCCCTTGCCATCCATTCTCAGTTCCTCTCAATAACATCCCACAGAGAAGTGTCATCAAAGTTATCCAATTAAAAAAGGTCTTTTGGGGACTAATGAGAGATGATTGTGATGCTCCAGTGACAATAGTGGAATAATTTTAGTGGATATTTTTTATTTCTCTTTTCCTGGCAGATAAATCATATATGGATGTTTAAAAGTGTTTGTTTTTATTTGCTATTGCCAGATGTTTTCCATTTCCGTGACAAGAGTCTTTTTCCACGCGTATTACAAATCACATTGATTTTGAACCATAATAGAGACAAAATGAATATGTAAAACCTATAAAATAGACTTTCCTTCCATTTCGTATATTTGTTTTACTCTGATTATACATTTAGCACACATCCATTGTGAGAAATTGAGAGAAGTGAGAACAATAAAAATAACTGGTTTTATTTCAAAATTATTTGTTTTGCCTTTTTTGGGGGGGTGAATGTTCAGAGTATGTAATATATTGAGTAAATCTTATCATTTCAAAGAATATTAATCCATGAGTGCTTAAATTGCCAGTGTCATGTTTGTCTCAGTTGAAAGCTTATCTCAGATTTAAAGGAGATCAAAAGGTAGAATATTTATTTGGGAACACAAACTTTTCAAAAGTGACTTTGTAAGCCTTGAATAAAAGTTAACAAGAGTTAGTGGTCAAAATCTACTCTGATGATTCCCCCAGGATGCTTGGGCATTACTCTTACTGTCATTTAGCTGAAAGTCTATAAAATTAGTGTAATAGTGCACTGTAGCAAGATTGTGAGGATTAAAGTGATTTTTACAAAAACTGCTGAGGAAAATATGTCTTAAGGGGTGTGTGTGTTTGTGTGTGTGTGTGTGCATGGTCACGCACATTTGTTTGTGTGTAAAGAAAACAAGATTTCAAACACCATTTATTATGTTTCCAAAAAGAAACTACCTCAGTCGATGTAAGTGCTCTATGATTCAGTTAATGTCAAATAACTGAATATACCAGTGGGCAATAGCTATCCCCTGTGTAACAATAGAAACCTGACCTACAACCTCTGCAGCAACCAGCCTGAGAAGCTAAAATCAAACTTCAACCTAAACCAGCCAAAGGAGCCACATCATAAGCTCCATAGCAATTAGTTTACAATGATCAGGATTTGGTGAGTGATTGACAGCTTTCCTACTTTTTGTCACCTGGTCCAACTCAGGACGAATCCGAGAAAGCCACATATGCACACTCCAAGCCAATCACCTGAGTCCTCACTTCTAGTTGGCCTACTTCTAGCTTCCTCATACCAACAGCTTTAGTCAATGTTCCTGAAAACCTTTCCATTTTTTTTAAGTGTATTTATTTCATGAGAAAGAGACTCCCCTCTCCACCTGATTACCCGCGAGGATCACAGACCTGGGCCTGTGCTCACGCAGAGCCTTCCCATATGGCTCCAGTATCATGCAGCAGCAACCTCTGCCTGCATCAAGGCCACTGGGCCTTTTTTGCATTAAAGACTTCCTCATTCCTCTGCTTGCCTTTGAGTCTCAGTCAGATGCAAACGGTGATGGTTGATTTTCTTATTTGAGTGGTTTTGTTTATTTACAGAATATTTTTTGAGAGGTTTTTGCTAATAAGGGCATGGAAATTAATAAGAGCATGGAAAATCTATTCTATGAAATCCTGGAAGAAAATTCCCCAAGTCCAGAGAGGCACTCATACATTCAGACCTAAGAAATACAAAGGACCCCAAATAGAATCAACCCAAGAATTTTCCCAAGGCACATCTTAGCCAGACTGACCAATACCACAGATAAGGACAAGATACTAAAACTGGCAAGAAAGAAGCGAGAAGTGACTTACAAAGGTCATCCCATCAGGCTAACACCCGACCTCTCAATGGAAACAATGCAAGCAAGGAAAGAATGGGAAGACATATTGAAAGTGTTAAGAGAGAAACAATTTCAACCAAGATTATTATATCCAGCAAGATTATGTTTCATATGGGGAAAAATATTAAAATCTTCTCAGACAAACAAAACCTGAAAGAGTTTAGCAACACCAGACCAGCTCTTCAAGAAGCTCTGAAGACAGTCCTGTTCCAGGGAAACCAAGAATGAACAACCAGAAATAAGGGAATGAAAGACAACCAAGACAATGGCCAATTTAAAGGTAAGGACAAATCTGGAAATGTCGATAATAGCAATTAATGTTAATGGATTAAATTCTACTGTGTCAAGAGACACAGACTGGCTGAATGGATAAGAAACCAGAAACCCATTATCTGTTGCCTACAAGAAACGCATCTCATAGATAAAGACACATATAGACTAAAAGTGAAGGGCTGGAAATGCAATGAGAAACAAACAAAAGATGGAGTAGCGATACTAATTTCTTACAAAATAGCCTTTAAAACAAAAACTGTTTGAAGAGACAAAGAAGGGCACAATATTGTAGTTAAAGGGTTAATCCGTCGAGAAGATATAACACTAATAAATATCTATGCTCCTAACATAGGAGGACCCAAATATGTGAAGGAAAGACTGTTTGATCTAAAAGGAGAGATAGATTGCAACACACTCATTGTTGGATACCTTCACACCCCACTATCTCCTCTGGACAGATCATCTAGACAAAAAATAAGTAAAGAGATAAAGAATCTAAATGATACCATAAATCAAATGGACTTAACAGACATCTATAGAACTTTCCACCTGAAAACCACTAGATATACTTTTTTATCACCACACATGGAATCTTTTCAAAGATTGACCACATAATAGGGCACAAAGAAAGCCTCTACAGATTCAACAGCATAGAAACTATATCCAGCATATTCTAAGATCATGATGGAATTAAATTTGATTTTAATTTCAAGAGAAATCCTCAAAATACACACACACAGGACCAGCAGTTAGCGTAATGGCTATGTCGCTGGACTCCCATTTAGTCGACCGCAGTTCGAGTTCTGTACCCAGTGGCTTAAACTCACACTGGGCACGTATGCGTGTGTGCCCAAGGTCCCCAGAGGAGAATGGAGGAGAAGGGATTGCAGCGTGGCCATCCCCCCTGGGGAGTGATTTCACTCTTTCTGTCTCTCTGTCTCTCTTGCAAGTGCACGTGCCCTATAGCAAAAACTTCTCCAAAAATAAATAAATAAATAAATACACAAACACATGGAAATTAAATAGCCTACTCCTGAATGACTTCACAACTACTGAAAAAATTAAGACTGAAATAAAAAGATTCATAGAAACCAATGGCAATGAGGACACGAGTTTCCATAATCTTTGGGACACTGCTAAAGCAGTCATAAGAGGGAAGTTCATAACAATTAGTGCACATAAGAGGAAGACTGAAAGAAGGCAAATGGATCACCTAACATCATGCCTTAGAGAATTGGAAAAGCAACAGCAAAAAGATCCAAAAAACTCCAGGAGAAAGGAAATAATAAAGATACTAGCAGAGTTAAATGAAATAGAAAATAAACAAACTATACAGAAAATAAATGAAAGTAAAAGCTGGTTCTTTGAATGATAAACAAAATCGATACACCACTATCGAGACTTAGTAAGAAGAGAGAAAGGAACCAGGTAAATCAAATTTGCAGTGAAACTGGCAATATAACAACAGACATAATGGAAATACAAAACATCATTAGAGGATACTATGAACTGCTATATGCACAGAAACAAGAAAATTTGGACGGGATGGACAAATTCCTAGACAGATATAATCTACCAAGATTGAATCAGGAGGATGTAGAAAGTCCATAATAAGCCAGGAGATTGAATCAGTAATAAATAACCTCCCAACAAAGAAAAGCCCTGATCCTGACGGCTTCATCTCTGAATTCTACAAAACTTTTAAAGAAGAGTTAACTCCCATTCTGCTCAAGTTATTTCTAAAGATTCAAAAGGGCAAAACTCTCCCAAATTCATTCCATGAAGCCTCCATCACCCTTATCCACAAAACAGAAAAGGATAGGACAGGAAGGAAAACTCTAGACCAATATCCCTAATAAAGATAGACACAAAGATTCTCAACAAGATACTAGCAAATCATATCCAACAACATATAAAAAAGATTATACATCACGACCAAGTAGGCCTTATACCAGGAATGCAAGGCTGGTTTGACATATGTAAAACCATAAATGTAATACACCATATTAACAGGAAGAAAGACTAAAAAAAAAACATATGATCATATTGAATGTTGCAGAAAAAGCATTTGATAGGATACAATATCCCTTCATGATCAAGACTCTTAGCAAAATTAGTATAGAAGGGTCATTTCTCAACACAATAAAAGCTATCTATGAAAAACCCATAGCTAACATCATCCTGAATGGAGAAAAGTTGAAAGCTTTTCCACTAAAACTGATACAAGACAAGAATGCCCACTTTCTCCACTCCTTTTCAGTATAGTACTGGAAGTCCTCGCCAATGCAATCAGAAAAGAGAATAAAATAAGAGGCATTCAAATAGAAAAAGAAGAGGTGAAACTATCTATTTGCAGATGACATGTTGGTATACTTAGAAGACCCAATGGTATCCATGAAAAAATTCCTGGAAGTAACACAACATCAACATACAGAAATCTATAGCATTTCTATATACCAACAGCAGGCAGACTGAGATAGAACTTGAAGCCACAAAAAGTATAAGATACCTAAGAATAAATCTAACCAAAGAAATAAAGAACTCCATAAGGAAAACTATGAGAAGCTAAAAAAAGAAATTGAAAATGACACAAAAAAGTGCTAGGATATTTCATGTTCCTGGATTGGAAAAATTAATATAATCAAAATGGCAATTCTACACAAATTAATCTACATATTTAATGTAATCCCAATCAAAGTGCCAGAGACATTCTTCATAGATCTAGAAAAGACAATTATACAATTTGCCTGGAATCATAAAAGACCTCATATTGCCAAAACAATCCTGCACAAGAAGAGGAAAGTGGGTTGTGTCTCACTCCCAGACTCAAATATATACTACAAAGCTGTGGTAATCAAAACAGCATTGGCACAGAAATAGACAAGTGGACCAATGGAACAGAATAGAGTGCCCAGAAATAAACTCCCAGACATATAGCCAACTGATTTTTGACAAAGGGTGCCAGTCAGTCCAGTGGGGAAAGGAAAACCTCTTTAGAAAATGGTGCTGGAAAAACTGTATATCAACCTGCAGAAAGATAAATATGAACCCCTACCTCTCACCATTGACAAAAATCAACTTAAAGTGGATCAAAGATCTAAACCTAAGACCTCAAACTATAAAACTGCTACCGGAAAACACTAGGGAAACTCTGGGAGACAATGGGGTAGGCAATGACTTCTTAAATAAGACCCCCAACTCACAGTAAATAATCCCCAAAATAGACAAGTGGGATTACGTCAGATTAAGAATTTTCTGCATGGCAAAAGACAGTAATTAGTGTGAGTCAACAGTCCTCAGAATGAGAAATTATTTTTGTAAACTATCGTCAGATAAAAGATTGATAACCAGAATACATAAGGAACTCAAGCAGTTGTCCAGAAAAAAAGATGATCAACCCTATTAAAAGATGGCAGAATGAGTTGAAAAAACCACTCTCTAAGAAAGACATAAGAATACCCAAAAAGCATATGAAAAAAATGCTCATCATCCCTCATTGTAAGGGAGATGCATATCAAAACCATAATGAGAGACCATCTAACCCCAGTCAGAACGACTAAGATTAAAAAACAACAACAACAACAAAAAAAAAAAACACAAAAAACAAACAAACAAACAAACAAAACAGAAAATAAGTGCTGGTGGAAGTGTGGTGAAAAGGGAACTCTCCTACACCGTTGGTGGGAATGTAAATTGGTCCAGCCACTCTGGAAAACAATTGGCAGATTCCTTGAAGACCTACAAATAGGACTACCATTTGATCCAGCAATCCCACTTCTTGGTATCTACCCAAAGCACAGAAGAATTCTTAATCAGAAAGTGCTTGCACATCGATGTTTATTGTGGCATTATTCACAATTGCTAAGACATGGAATCAACCCAAATGCCCATGAACAGATGAATGGATTGAAAAACTGTGGCACATATACTCTATGGAATACTACTCAACCATAAAAAACAAGACCCTGGCTTTTGACAGAAAGTGGATGAATATGGTAGATTTACTGCTGAGTGAAGCAATCCAGGAGATGAAGGAGAGACATTGCATGTCTCCACTTAATATATACTGTCTGCACTGTATGGCCGAATCTGAATGACTGAAGGCTATGGAAACTAAGTAAATGGTTTTGAATATCAGATATAGTGTGGAAAGAGGGTGGGCAAAGGAGTATAGTCTGAGGAAGGACATTAAGGAGAAAAACAGAAAGGCAAAGCATTAATGGGACAAAGAAATGGGGTATTATCTGTTGAAATAACTTTATAGTATTATCAACTGGACTGGGGAGAAATGTACACATGTTGGAATATTCACTTAATAAGTTAAGTAACGTTATTCAATGTATAAGAGAACTTGAAATAAAAATAATAAAGAAAAAGAATTTAAAAAAAATAGAACTCCAGTTTAATAAGGAAGGAAATTTCCAGGCTGGTGTGCTGTGAAAACCAGGCACCAATGCTGGTGAGCAAATGTTACTTTTGTTTGCTGCTTGTAACCTACAGCGGGCCTCCTGAGTAAATGTTATCTCTTGTCCCAGGCTCACAAATGACCAAGGATATGATTGTTGCTATCTTTATAGCCCCAGACATTCTTCCCATTTCTCTCAGACCTAGCCCCCATGAGATTGATCTTAAAGAGGGCATTACATCCTACCCTCTATCTTATAGTTTGCTGACACAATTACCCTTCTAACTCCTGAAAATAAAGAACAAGCTTCTTTCTATGTCCATCTACAAATAAATACCAGGGGAAAATTCACCTCAGGAAGTCACTTCTCCAGTGGCTTCTCCCTCTCACTCTTGACTCAACATTTTGTGTCTAGAATACTTCTTTCCGTGTATTTCAGGTGACTCCCCACTGGCAGAAAAATCACAAATGGTGACCCAGAATCATAAGTGGTGACCCAGAGTCACAATTGGCAAGATAAATATAAATAAATCTTATGATAATTCATCCAAGAACAGGGGAAGAATTAATTAGTGATGTTTCAAAGGAATTTATGCTTAATATACAAAGTGAGCACAAATTGCGTTAGTTAAGGTAGCTAAAATTCTTCGGTTCCTTTAGGGTAGCCTAAATACCTCAGTGTCAGTCAATCAGTGTGTGGTGACTCTATTCGGTGACTTCCTGTTTGGTGACTCTGCCGGTTCCTGCAGTCAGAGAGAACTTTATGGATCATTTGCATCCAGACAAGAAGCAAAGGAGAGAAAAGAAAGAATAAAATAGAGGCTATTAGCTGCTTTGGCCAGAAAAAAATTATACTAATATATCACTTTATCACCATTGTATTGGAAAGAAGTAATCAGTTGGATAGTGGGTTGAGACATTCCATTTTAGTGTACCCCACAATGCAAAGTAAATTTAGTAATTTCAGCTTGCCTCTGCAACTTTTTTTTCCAAGTTAAATCATTAAATAAAATTTTACTGAATCATTTTAAGATATCAACTTTATTCTACAAAATATTGAAACTGGACCATCCCCCCATAGCACAGCAGTTAAGTGCTATGCATACCAGATCCTAGCCCAGCAGGTGGTACATTGGTTAAACCAACATGGGCAACTGCACTATTCAAGTCCTGAACCCAGAGGTTTGAAAATCACACTGATCCTTAGTTGGTGTAATGGCTGTGTTGCTGGGCTTTCATGCGGTCAACTGAAGTTTGAGTCCTGGACCCAGTGGCTTAAACTCATGCCAGGCGCCTGTGCGTGTGTGCCCAAGATCCCAAGAGGAGAACGGAGAAGAAGGGATTGTGGCATGGTCATCCCCCCCGGGGGGTGATTTCTTGCTTTCTGTCTCTCTGTCTCTCTCTGTCTTTCTGGTGAGCACATGCACCCTAAAGCAAAAACCTCTCAAAAAAAAAAAAAAAAAAAAAAAATCACACTGGTCCCAATTGCATGCATGCTCCAAATCCTGAGAATGGAGAAGGGATTGTGGAGTGGCCATATCCCATGGGGTATGCTTCCTTACTTTTCTTTCTCTCTCTCTCTTTCTGTCTATGTCTCTCTCCAGTGAGTGCATGTGCCCTATAGCACAGGACTGAATCAATTCTAATCCTAGAAGCCCCAGTGGGTAGAAAAACACACTAGGCATGTGTGTGTATGTGTGCACATGCATGCTGAGAATGCTGACAAATGGAGAAATGCAGTAAAAAAGGATTGTGAAAGACCATACCCCACTGTGGGATTCTTTTTTTTTTTTTTTTTTTTTTTTTTGAGAGGTTTTCGCTATAGGGCGCGTGCGCTCGCCAGACAGACAGAGAGAGACAGAGAGATAGAAAGCGAGAAATCACCCCCCAGGGGGGATGGTCACGCCGCAATCCCTTCTCCTCCATTCTCCTCTCGGGATCTTGGGCACGCACACACACGCGCCCGGCGTGAGTTGTAAGCCACCGGGTCCGAGACGCGAACCGCGGTCGACTACGTGGGAGTCCAGCGACATAGCCATTACGCTAACTGCTGGTTCCCCCCCACTGTGGGATTCTTACTCTCTGTCTTCTCTATCTCTGGCAATAAAAAAGTTAAAAAAATTTAAAAAACATTATTTCACTGATCAGTTAAGTCATTTATTTAACAAATCCAGTCTCTTTGCTTCCCATACCCCAATTACAAATGTCTCTATGCTTACACAACATAAATTATTCAATTTCTTAATTTGCTGGGGGGTATGGAATTTATTTAATTCACAAGGGAAATACAGTTTATACCTTTTTCTCAAGTATATTTTTATTCAGATTAACCTCCATGTCATAGAAATATGGCATATTAAAAATACAACCAGAGTATTACATATTAACTTTATACTGGAGCTTTTTCAACATTGTATTTTTTATCATGTATTATTTATTTTATGATTTCTTATTCACATTTAATTGTTGTACATCTCTAAAATATACAATATGTTTTTTTCAAAGGCTACATGCACTATGTGACAATTGAGATATTGCCATAGACATAATTTTTTTCTGAACATTTTTTGATTAATTTACATTCATTCCCTAAGCATCATCATAGCATACAAAATGTGATTTCCCATCCAGAATATACTGCATAGTGGCTTAATCATGCATGTTATCATCAGTAATTTTCTATTTCTAGTTTCATATATATACACATATATATATAAATATATATATAAATATATATATGTGTGTATATTTGTGTGTGTGTGTGTGTGTGTGTGTGTGTGTATATATATATATATTATTTGTCTTTTCTTTTTTGTAGAGAGAAATTTTTGCTCTAGGATGTGTGCACTCACCAGAGAGAGACAGAAAGAGAGAAATAACACACACACACACACACACACACACACACACACGCCGGGAGGAATGGCCATGCCATAATCACTTCTCCTCCATTCTGCTCTGGGGATTCTGGGCATGCACATACCCATGCCCAACATGAGTTTTAAGCTGCTGGATCTGGAGTTCAAACTGTAATAGACCATGTGGGAGTCCAGCAACATAACCATTATGCCGTCAGCTGGTGCCAAGGAATGTTTTTTCATGAGTTTTTTGGCTGTTCATATCTCTTCCTTAGAGAGTTATCTGTTCAGCTCACCTGCCCATATTTTAACTGCATTAATTGCTTTTTTGCTGGCAAGCTGCTTGAGTTCCCTGTATACTTTGGTTGTCAGTCCAAAGTATACAGGACTGTATATGTATGTGTGTGTGTATATGTATATAAAACCCCTATTTCTGACCCTCTGCCCTTTCCCACCCTCCTCCCAAACACTATCATCTCTGGACTATCTCTGGTGTCTACTGTTGTTTTCCATTCCTTTTCCCCCACATTTTATTGATCACACAATTTCTGTTTTTTTTTTTTTTTTTTTTGGAGAGGTTTTTGCTATAGGGCGCGTGCACTCGCCAGACAGACAGAGAGAGACAGAGAGATAGAAAGCAGGAAATAACCCCCCAGGGGGGATGGCCACGCCGCAATCCCTTCTCCTCCATTCTCCTCTCGGGATCTTGGGCACGCATGCATACGCGCCTGGCGTGAGTTTAAGCCGCCGGGTCCGGGACTCGAACCACGGTCGACTATGTGGGAGTCCAGCGACATAGCCATTACGCTAACTGCTGGTCCCGATCACACAATTTCTTAAATAATCTAACTACTTTTGATAGCAAGTTCAGCTTCAAGAGAATAGTAACTTCAAGTCTACTTATTTATTTTAACCAAACATATTAAGTCAGTAGATATTGTAAGGCAAATAAAGATATTTTAATGATAATATGTTCTATGGAATCAGTTTAGAAGTTTATTATGGTAAATATGATGAATTGTAAATAAGAACAGAAAAGTAGAAATAAATAAACATTGGTTTAAATAAATAAACATTGGATAATGTTTGCTTAAAGAGGCAATCCTTGTAATGGGAGAATATACTTGTAAACTCTCCCTTGGATAAGGGACTGACAACCAAAGTATACAGGGAACTCAAGCAGCTTGCCAGCAAAAAAGCAATTAATGCAGTTAAAATATGGGCAGGTGAGCTGAACAGATAACTCTCCAAGGAAGAGATATGAACAGCCAAAAAACTCATGAAAAAACATTCCTTGGCACCAGCTGACAGTATAATGGTTATGTTGCTGGACTCCCACATGGACTATTACAGTTTGAACTCCAGATCCGGCAGCTTAAAACTCATGCTGGGCATGGGTATGTGCGTGCCCAGAATCCCCAGAGCAGAATGGAGGAGAAGTGATTATGGCATGGCCATCTCTCCCAGCGTGTGTGTGTGTGTGTGTGTGTGTGTGTGTGTTCTCTCTTTCTGTCTCTCTCTGGTGAGTGCACATATCCTAGAACAAAAATCTCTCTCTACAAAAAAGAAGACAAAGAATGAAGAAATAAAGGAGAAAAAGAAAGAGAAGAAAAAAAGAAAGAGAGAGAGAGAGAGAGAAAGAAAGAAAAGAAAAGAAAAGAAAAGAAAAGAAAAGAAAGAAAAGAAAAGAAAAGAAAAGAAAAGAAAAGAAAAGAAAAGAAAAGAAAAGAAAAGAGAAAGAGAAAGAAAGAAGAGGAAGAAAGAAAGAAAACACCCCTTATCATATAGGAGATGCAAATCAAAACCACAATGACATGTCACTTAACCCCAGTTAGAATGGCTAAGATTAAAAAATAAGGAATGATAAATGCTGACAAGGCTGTTGTAAAAAGGAGAGGCTGCAGTAAAAAGGAAACTCTCCTACACTGTTGGTGGGAATGTAAATTAGAATAGCCACTGTGGAGAATAATTAGAAGATTCCTCAAAGACCAACAAATAGAACTACCATTTGATCCAACAATTCCATTCCTGGATATCTACCCAAAAGATAGGAATACACTCAGTCAGAAAAACATTTGCACATCCATTTTTATTGTGGCATTATTCACAATTGTTAAAATATTGAATCAACCCAAATGTCCAAGAATAGATAAATGGATTGAAATAGTGTGGTTCGTATATACTATGAGATACCACTCAGCCATAAAAAAACTATGAGACCCTAGCATTTGATAGAATGTAGATAAACATGGTGGATTTAATCCTAAACAAAGCAAGCCAGACTATGAAAGAGTGGCATTGTATGTCCTCACTTAATACATACTGAATGTCTGCACTGTGTGGTAGAAACTGAAAGATTGGAAGGCATAAAAGCAAGGAAAGCAACTGTGGATACCAGAGACAGTGTGGGAAGAGGATAGGAAATATGGGGATGGGAGCAGAGGAAATCAACAGGAAAAAAAATAAACAAACAAAAGCAAAACATTGAACAAACACAAAAATGGAAAATTATCTGTGGATGACAGTATGCATGGTAATATCCTTGACTGGATTAAGACACAGTGTATTCATGCTGGGAAAATTCACTTTCTATGTTGTGAAGATATACAGTGATTAAATGTTAAAAATAAGAAAAAATAAAATATTAAAAAATCAAAAAGAGCTGATGTGCACCATCACTGTGGCTCTGAGTCCCCACTCACCCCCAAAATTGGCGTTTATTCAAGGCTTAGGGTCTCTTCACATATATGGCCATGTATTTATGTTAAAAAAATTATTCCAATCATGTTGTTGCCCTCTTCTTTTCCTTTTCTTCTACAAGATTTAATAAAGAAAAATGGAGTTGTTTATGTCACAGAAAAATCATAGGAAAGCTCTTGGAAGAGTTAATGCTGTAATTTTAAAAAGGTGAACTAGGACAAAAATAAATCAAAGACTTGTGCAGTAAAAAATAAATAAATAAATAATGAATTTTTAATAAAATTGCTTGCATATTCAGTGTTTAATAAATTTCTTCCCTGATCCTTATATTAATAACAAATTAAATAAATTTAAAATAGTGTATATGTGGATTCTTAGTTGCATATCACTAGATATGTAAATGATGACTATTGTAACATGCAGTGCATGATTACTTCGAATTACAGTATTTGAAAGAGAGTTGTTTAAAGGGTGACTTGTGCATTGGTATGAACTGTCCTAAAAATAATTGGTTAGGTGAACTATGGTACCATTTGACCTGCTGTGAGCGTTTCGCATGATTATAACAAGCACTAATGAATTAGTTTCAGCTCTCCTAATAGCAGTTAGTCTTTTCCACACAATTTTTTTTAAAAAATAGATAGCAAAAGCTATAGGACCAATTTACATCAAAATTTGTTATATATTATAAATTAGCTATATAACAGCTAACTGTTCTCATCAATAATATGCTCACATCAGCCATATCTATTAGAAATAGCCAAAAATTATAAAATGAGTGCATATAGATTAGTCAGTGTTCCACTCTACTTTTACTAGGAGTCAAAATTTTCAGTTTGTGGTTGATTTAAGAACTGGCATATTCAGGGATAGAGCATCAAATATTCACTCAGGTATTAATATTTTAAAGTGCTTGATCAGTGCAAAATTAAGTACTTTTAAAAATTTTATTTGAAAATGTCTATCCATATATAGTAGCTAACCTAATATACATGGTTCTCTAAAATGTTTAAACATTCCTTTATACCTATATGTGTGGGTCTCTCTGTGTGTATACATATATATATATTCAAATAAGAGGCATAAATATGTCAGTGTAAAGAATGACAAGATAGGGAACCAGCAGTTAGCGTGATGGCTATGTCGCTGGACTCCCATGTAGTCAACCGCAGTTCGCGACCCGGACCCAGTGGCTTAAAACTCACGCTGGGCGCGTGTGCGTGCATGCCCAAGATCCTGAGAGGAGAATGGAGGAGAAGAGATTGTGGCATGACCATCCCCCTTGGGGGTTGATTTCTCGCTTTCTGTCTCTATGTCTCTGTCTGGCAAGCGCACGCGCCCTATAGCGAAAACCTCTCAAAAAAAAAAAAAAAAAAAAAAAAAAAAACAATGACAAGATATTGGGTTACACAGAGAATAAACAATATCATGCTAACTTTCATCTAAAGTTTTTCAGGATGACAAAATAAAATGTAAAAAAGAAAAAAATAAATTTAAAACAGCACAGGGAAACATACAAGTGCCATTAGAAAAAAAAATAGAAAAATAGGAAGAAAATGGAATCAGATATTTAAAATAGAAGCTACAATGTCACAAACGCAATAAGAATGAAATAGATTAAGGATAAGCTCCTTAGCACTTAAGCAAGCTAGCCGCCTAGCCCAACTCATACAAGAAGTGACAGAGGGCCATTTGGAAAAACAAACTGGTTGACCTCTCCCTCTCCTGGATTTGTGCTAAGCAATAAGTAAAAATGTCATTAACCCAGAGGTTAAGTAATTAGTGTGGAAATTGGAACAGCAGAATCAGAAGTGTGTTTCTGATAGCTGCTAAGTAGGTAACAAACCACCTTAAGAAGACAATCACCAAGAAACTGAAACTTAAATCTTGTAGCATAGCTTACTGCTGTTTTTACTGCACTGTAGGTTGAAACCCACATGTAATTTATAATCTGTGCTTTAAAACAATGTGCATACAGTCAAAAATCATAAAATGATAAAGTAAAAACAATGAAAGAGCGGCACCAAACAAAACAAATTAAGCCATGCTTAAAGGAAACCGTTTGGAGCCAGCCTGCGGCAACTAGATTCCACTTGGCTCACTGTGCAGTTCGAGTCTCATACCTGGAAGCTTGAAAAACACACCCAGGTGTATGTGTCTCATAGACAATAGTGACCAGTTTGCAGACAGAAGTCCATAGACCAGACTTTTGAGTATTGGTGCTAAAAACTACACAGAAAAGGGTCAAGATCAGGATATCGGCAGAAAACACGGCAAAATCGAATTAAGATTTCAGTATAGAAGTTATCTGTGAATGTATGACCAAGGCACAGGGGCGGGGGTGGGGTGGGGGGAGCAGGTAGTAATAGGAATTCCTATTACAGGAGGGAGTTCTTAGTCCTATAGATGTTAAGTTAAATATTATCTCACAACAGATAAACTCTTGGTTTTAAGATTTCTTTCTTTCTTTCTTTTTTTTTTTTTTTTAGGGTTTTTGCCTTAGGTCATATATGCTTGCCAGAAAGAGTGAGAGACAGAGGAAACTGAGAAGGAAATTAAGAAATCACCACCCCACTCCCCAGGGGTAATGGTCACATCACAATCTCTTCTCTATTCTCCCTGGGGATCTTGGGCACATGTGCACACGCCTGGTGTGATTTTCAAGCCACCAGGTCTGATACTTGAACCACAGTTGGTCATGAAGGAGTCCAGCAATGTAACTACTATGCCATTTGCTGGCCCGCTTGATGCCGGATTTAAGCCCACTCAGGGTGAGCTCCAAGGAAATACAAGAGACAATCTCTTAAGGGAGTCTTCATTATACACCTAGAATATATAAAGATTATGGATGTTACAGTACTCTATGAATAAATATGAAATAAGAGAACATACACTGAATGCATAAATACTAGACAGAGTGGGGAGATGATCAGAAGAAAACAGTGAAGTGAAGCTAATCAACATACGGAGTAACTGGGACCAGCAAATGGTGTAATGGTTATGTCACTGGATTCCTATACAGTTGACCACGGTACCAGACCGGCAGCTTAACACTCAGGCCCAGCACATGTGCGTGTGTCCCCAAGATCCCAAGAGGAGAATGAAGGAGAAGGGATTGTGGTGTGGCCATTCTCCCCTTGGAGGGAGGGGAAGGTGATTTCTCACTTTCCATCTCTCTGTCTCTGTCTTTCTGGTGAGTGCATATGCCCTATAGCAAATACCACTCTTAAAACAAACAAAAAAAAATACAGAGGAGCTTCAAGAAACTTATGGAAAATGTGTATTATACAAAAGTCATATATGGATTTCAAAACTTTATGCACCAATGTAAGCTCACATTTTAACTTGATTTTCTATGAACTTTTTGAAGTACCCTTATATGTACACTGGAGTAAATTCTGTGTTCCAGATTATGTCATAAAAAATGTATTGAAGATGTAGAATTGAGGTAAAGGAGTAGTGAGGAAGTAAAATCAGGTGTGAGCGAAGTCATCAAGGTGTGATACAGCAATTCATATTGCGAGGTGTGCAAAGGATGTACTCAATCAGTGCAAGACTGTATGCTGGGAAGTAATGTGGGATGACTCAGAAGTAGCTCAGTATCATCATTTGGGGGCTTGCACATCAGCAGACCACAGATTAAACAAGTATTCTTTAAAGGATCATTGACATAAAGACTCTTCAGGTGTACATAACGCTCACAGCTATACTTATGTTCTATTGGTGAATAGTAAAAGGAAAAGTACAAGCTTCATACTTAAAATAAATTAGGGAGAATGGAAAATGATTACTGCTCCCACTTCAATAATTAGCCAAGAAAATTTATTCTGAGGTTTAATGGAGCCTTTGGAAAAAAAAAAAAGGTTGATAAAAAGCAGAATCATCACCTTTCTGAATTTCCCATTTTCCATCTGTCACTCTGCTATGAAGACCTCTTCATTTGTATTAATTTTTCAAAATTAGACATAAAACGTTTCTTCTGGATAATAGTATCTGTCTCAATTTGTTAACCAAATTGTAAAAATAAACCTAAATATGTAGTTAATTGATATTTAATCTGAGTTGCATGTTTGGTTAAATAATAAACTGTAAGGACTTTGAATCAAAGCCTTTTGCCAGGCAAGTATATAATGACCCTTAACATGGATTAATATTCTTGTCCTGAGGATTTGAAAAAACCTATTAGGCAAATACATCATAGTCGATTTTATTTCTGTTAAAAAAAGTTATAAATTTTTTGCTATGTTTCTCAAATAAGAAAGCACATTAAAAAGGCAACCTTCTTTTTCTACAATTTATGCTATAAAATATTATAGCTATTGTTTCCATCAACCTGGAACTTAAAAGATTAGTTTCAATTATCAGCCTAGACACACAAAGTCACAATGAGTTTATGGTGTTGCAAGGGTTCTATAAATAAAATTTATATACGTAAGTATACTTAATTTATATTAAAAGTTTAATTTTAGCCCCTTTTATATTATTGCCTTATGCAGATATACTTTTCAGATACACTAACTTGGGTCCTAATAAAATAGTGAATTATAGAAGAACATTTTAAGGTGTGTTAATCGACTGCCTTTTAAGGTTTTCCCCTTCACCAGTAGCTGCTGCTTCATGCTTTAAATGTATGACTATCAACTTTTTCTCACAAATATATGGTGGTGAATGAATAAGTGAATGCAATTCTCAATTTTCATTTGCAGTATTTTTTTTACCTTTAAAAAGTACAAATTGTGCAGATTAAATGAATTGGAACAATTAAAAATGTAACTAAACATAAACCCAACCAGGTGATATTACAAATCATGTGTTTTCAATTAGATACCCATAGTCTGCAAGTTAATTTAGTTAGACCAATGTATCCACATCATCAACAAAAATATTCATCATCATTATCACTTTTCAGCTGGCAGAAATTAGCAGCAGATGTTATGGAAGTTTTCCATGTTTATATTCAGAGATGTTCAACATTCCCCTGTGAATTCAAAATAGGAAAACACAATGAATCATGTCCCTGCAGTCATAGCAAACCATATTTTGCATCATAATAACCATTTGTCTAACGGAAATTCATCTCAGATTTGTTTCCCCTCAAAGGTAAGGAAGTTAGAGAACAGTTGGTTCTCAATAAAAATGTTCTTCGTATTGCTTGGACTGAAAAATAGGAAATGGTTTTGTTTATAAATGTTCTGTACAAGCCAATAAAACAACCAGAGGATTCCTGTATCACACTGTTTTGTTGTTAAACCTATATATTAATTAAATAGTTATTTGAGGTTTATGACATTTTATTACTTTACCTTCCTAAATTAATAAATAACATTTTTTCTCACACCCACCATCCACCACCCACTTTACACAAACCACTTTCTGCCCTTACTGTCACTAGCACCCACACCCATCCTCTCCACCATTACATCTTCAGATCTCTTAATCCCTGCCATAAAGTGCAGACACTTACTACAAATTGAGCGGAATATACAATGTGTATTTTTCAAGGCTGACTCACTTCTCTCAAAATGAAGTCTTGTAGTCATTCATTTTCAGTCAAATGATAGAGCTCATTGTTTCAATATTCCATTGTATATATGTGCCACAGTTTTTTGACCCAATTATCAGCTTTGGGACACTTAGATTGTTCCATTTTTTTATCAATTTTAAATAATGCTGAAATAAACATGGATGTGTAGATGGTTTTCTGGTTGAATGTTTTCTTATCCTTTGGGAATACAAGAAGTGGGATTCCTGGGTCATAGGGAAGTTCAATTTGTATGTTTTGAAAAATCTCCATATTGTTTTCTACAGAAGTTAGACTAATATACATTCCCAACAACAGTGTAAGAGAGTTCTGTTTTCATCACAGCCTCACATTTTTTTGATTCTCTCCATTCTAACTGGAGTTAAATGGTATCTATTGTGGTTTTAATTTGCATTTCCCTTATGACAAGAGACTTTTATCATTTTTTCACAAGGCTCTTGGCGATTTTTAAGTCTCCCTTGGAGAGTTTGTTCAATCTATCTGCTCATTTTTAAGTTGATTTTTTTTTTTTTTATGTGTGAGCTACTTGAGTTCCCTATGTATTCTAAATATCAATCCTTTATCTACAGAATAATTTGAAAATACTTTCTCTCATTCTAAAGGTTGTCTTTTCATTTTAGTTATAGTTTCTTTCGCTGTGAGGAAGCTTTTTAACTTGATGCCATCCAATTTGTCTCTTTTAGGGACCAGTGCCTGTGCTTTAGGGGTCTTATTTAAGAAATCTTTACCTATTCCAATGTCTTCAGAAGTTCCCCTATGTTCTCTACCAGTAGTTTTTGTGGTTAAAGTCTTTATATTTAAGTCTCTGCTACATTTTGAGTTCTAGTTAATGGTGAGAGATGGTGTCCAATTTTATTTTTCTGCAGGTGGATATCCATTCTTCCAACACCATTGTTGAAGTGACTTTCTTTTCTACACTTCATTGTTATACCTTTTATCAAACATCAGTTAACTGTGTGATTTAGGGTTTATTTCTATATTCTGTTCTATTGGTCTATGTGTCTATTTTTATGCCAGTACCATGCTGTTTTAATTATTACTGCTTTATAGTATAGTTTAAAGTTGATTAGTGAAACACTTCCTAGTTTATTATTTTGATAGAGTACTGCCTTGACAACATGAAGGTCTTTTTTGATTTCAGACAAATTTTGTAATTTTTTTCTATTTTTGTGAAGGATGTTTCAGGTAATTGGATCGAAATTGCATTAAATACATAAATTAATTTGGATAGAACTGACATTTTTAATATATTGATTCTTCCAATCCAAGAGCTGAATGTCATTCTATTTTCTTTATCATACTCAACTTCTTTTCTCAGTTTTTCATAGTTCTCCTTGCAAAGAAGAAAACGGTTTTTATAATTAAAAAAAGATAACTACATCCAATACCCCTGATGAATACTGATACAAAAATTTAAACAAGATTCAGCAAACTGAATCCAACAACATATCAATAAGATTATACACTATGACCAGGTAGGCTTTATCCCAGAGATATAAAGATAGTTCAGCATATATAAAACAATTAATGTAATATACCACATTAACAGAAAATAAGAAAAAAATAATATGATCATATCTATAGATACAGAAAAAGCATTAGATAAAATACAACATCCCTTCATGACTAAGACGCTCAACAAAATTAGGTAGAAGGGACATTCCTCGACATAATAAAAGCCATATATGATAGCTCTACTATGAGCATAATGCTTTAAAAGCTTTTCCATTAAAAACTGGAATAAGACAAGGTTATCCACTGTCTCCATGCCTTTTTAACATAGCACTGGAGTTCTAGCCAATGCAATCAGACAAGAGAGCAAAATAAAAGGCATTCAGGTAAGAAAAGAAAAAGTTAAACTGTCCCTATTTGCAGATGATATAATTATATACCTAGAAAATCTAAAAGAATTCATGAAAAAAACTTCTAGAATTGAGAAATGAATTCAGTTGAGTTGAAAGATACAAAGTTAACCTACAAAAATATATAACTTTTTTTTGTTTGTTTTTGGAGAGGATTTTGCTATAGGGTGCATGTGCTTACCAGACAGACAGAGAGAAAGAGAGAGAGAAAGAAAGCGAGAAATCAACCCCCCCCCCCCAGGGGGGGGATGGCCACGCCACAATCCCTTCTCCTCCATTCTCCTCTTGGGATCTTGGGCACCCACACACCCGCGCCCAGTGTGAGTTTTAAGCCACCAGGTCCGGGACGCCATCTGTGGTCAACTACTTGTGAGTCCTGCAACATAGCCATTACACTAACTGCTGGTCCCTATATAATTTTTTATACAACAATAATGAACAGAGTGAGACAGATTGAAGAAAGAAATTCCATTACAACAGCTACAACATAAATAAGATACCTAGGAATAAATCTATCCAAAGAAGTAAATGGCCATTTCTTCTTATTTTTAAAGTAAAGAAGTATGTTATACAAATACAATATGAAACAGGAAAGTAAACATTAAAAAAAAAGGACTAAAATAATTAAATTCTCTAATGTTTTCAGACACCTAAAACAAACTTGAAACTACAATTTAACATTGCACTTAGCACAGAATTTACTCAGAGCAAAGCCAAAAAGAAACTCATATTTAAGCATAAACATTTTTTAATATCAATTCTGAAAAGTAATTACTGTGTGGGTCTTGATATAAGAAGTGTGAGTAATGTGATAGATGACATTTTCAAATGAGTTTGCAGCAGAGATAAAAGCATTTTCTAAATGATATAACTTACCTCAGCATTGATAAACACTGGGGGGGAGGGATGACATTTAAATATAAACCCTAAAGGCATTAGAAGCTGTGAAGGCATTAGACTGGTTATATAAATCTGGTGATGTTAGTAAATGGAACATCAGAGAGCTATAGTTAGCGAGTTTGAGGATGGTTTCCCAAAGTTATTTCTTGGGGTATTAAATCACCATGATGTTCTGTGATGAAGAAAAGCTTGTTACTTAAATCATGTTGGGAGTCATGACATGCTGTCTGTTCCTCTAAATTTTCAAAACTCTCATTAGTACTTTTGAGAAGTTTTGTCACAAACAAATCTGGTTATAGTTGTAAACTTTGTATTTTTTAGTCATTTTACTATAAAATTTGTTTGTCATATCACATATTTTAATCTACTGATACATTCTCTAACTGATATTCCAGAGAACAAATTTCTTATTGGCTGATTGATAACTAACACGTCCAGATAGTCAACTAATTGTTGACTATCATGTCTGGTTATCTCATCATCACTGTTTCCTCTTATATTTGTTGTTTTTCAACACATAGAATTTTCAACAAATATAGAAGCTTTATTTGAAACATAAATAAGACAAGGTGGGGCCAGTGGGTGGTGTAGTATTTGTAGCACTGGACTCCTGCATGGCTGACAGTGGTTCAAGTCCCAGACCTGGCAGCTTGAAATTCACACCAGGGACATGTTCATGCTTGCCCCAAATCTTAGGAGAATGGAGGAGAAGGGATTATGGCACGGTTATCCCCTCTGGTGGGTGATTTCTTAGTTACCCTCTCACTATCTCTCTCACTCTCTCTCTCTCTGTCTCTCTCCAATGAGCACATGCACCTTGTGGCAAAAGACTTTAAATAAAAAAGAAAGAGACAACATGTTTGTTAGAAAAATTAAGAGATGGAATTTAAACTCCCATGGAATGGTAAATTTGTTCATATCCTGAGACCTCTATGAGCAAGTCAGATACTTGTGTACCCATGAACCAGTTCAGCTAAAACTGGGAGTGGGTTGTGGTGGAGACTTTTTTTAGGGGGTGCTTGTCTCCCCCTTTCTGTATATCTCTTTCATTAACAAATAAACTTAAAAATGCATAATTAAAAAGAGCTTTGAATTTGTTTAAATTAGGGGTAGGAAAATATTAGGTTGATTCTGAGAATCAGAACCCAAAATAAGAACTTAGGTTCAGAGCCAGCCAATGATTAAGATGGCTAGATCCCACATGGCTAAATGTGTGGTTCAAGTTCCAGACTCAGAGGCTTAAATAAACACACCACGTACGTGTGTGTATGTGTGTGTGTGTGCCCAAAATCCTGAGAGGAGAAAGGGGAAGAGATTGTGGTGTGACCATCTCTTCTGGGAAATGCTTTCTCGCTTTCCTTCTCTGTCTCATTCTCTCTGTCCTCTCCAGTGAGCACAAGTGCCCGATCACAGATTGAAAAACAAATATTTTATTCAAGTACTCTGTATGAAACTATGGAAAGCATAACAGGATGGGACAAAAGGTAAAGAATAATGTCCATTTTGACTCAGAAGTCTAACCTCGGCCTATTCTGCAGAGATTTTGCAGTATGTATTAGGGGTAAGACGAGAGAGTATGGCCTTTGCGGGCATTTCTAAGAATGTAGCCTGGAAAATTCTATGGAAGGTGGAGCTATAAGCTAGAGAGAGACAGACTCACTGTCTAGTAAATGGACATGAGAAGCATCAGCTATATTTTATCCTACTAAATTTTAAAAGTTTAGCAGTTTTTTTTTTAAATCAATAGTACTATTGGCAGTTCATTAACAATATAAAGTTCAAAAGATAATTATCTAAAACTAAGTCACCTCCAATTTCTCATAAACAATATGTTTATACATTTCTATTAAAATGCCACAAAGTTTAATGAATTCAAGTTGAAAACTAAAATAATGAAGCAACCAATCTGGACTGTGCCCTCCTCCATTATTCTGTCTCTGAATATATGGTACTACCATGGAACTCATTCTTCAAATGCAGTAATTCAAGTGATATCCTTGATTTTTTTCTCTTACCCTGTATATCCAGCCTGTGATCAAGCTATCTTTGTTTTCTGTGAATTATCTCTTGAACCCATTTACTTCCTATTTTTTTAATTTCCATCTTTACTGAAGTGTAATTGTCCAAAAACTATATGCATTAAGTTGTCAGGAAAGTCCTGACATATTTTTCTGTTTGTCTATGCAAAAATGCATCACAACTTTTTGCATGACCCAATATTTATGTTTACAAACTACCACTATGACTTGCTTAGATATCCCAAAATATCTCTATATGTGTTTTATTACACACACACACACACACACACACATACACACACGTATCTATATATGTATTTACACTGCTGCTGGAACTATCCTTCATAGCCAAATATGATTATATATCTTTCCCTGTGTAAAACCAACTATTCAATTTTCATTGTTCTTTGGAAACCGAAGATCATTAACATGGCCCTAAAAGGCTTCTGTGGAATTTGTCTTCCACCTGTATTTCTAGCCTTTCATAGTTTTTTGTTTTTCTTTTTTCTTGTTCTATGTATCTGAACCGCCATGGCTTTCCTTCAACTCCTCTAGTATGGACCCTCCGTAGTACATATTGCCTTCCACTTCATGGTCTTCTCACACACTGTTTCAATCTACCAGGCATTTGAATTCTCTAGTTATGAATTCACACACACACACACACACACACGCACACACACACATGTGACTGGAAGTTAAGTTTTTGATGTACTTCAGATATCGTCTAAGTCATTAGCTCTTTAGGAAAGATTAACCAAAGACTTCCTGGATACCCACTCATATCCTCTTGGCCTTACATCCAGACAAAGTTTTGACTATGACTACCTTTAAAAATATACTTCTCTCATGTCATAAAGTGGCATGCTACCGGAGATGCTCTTCATTCACATAAATAAACTAAAGGCTTGAGAGGGAATTACTACAGCACAAGAATACCATCAACCAATGTTCCTCCCATTGTTTCAAGGTAGGTAATTCTGAGGTCCAAAGACCACATCTGTTTGTTGGAGAAAAAGGCTTGCTTTCAAGAGAGTAAACAGATCTTTAACACATTCTTATAAGGCTTTCTTTTCTCCCTTTTTTTTTTCTTTTTTTTGCTTTAGTTTCTCTAATAACTCACTCTTGTTATCTAGCATTGCTCTCCCAGAATAGCACTTATTTTCATCTCTAATTTTGGGGGTATATATCTTTAAGATGGTTAATGCTAATGTTGCATTTGAATGTAGCTGTTAGGATTAAATATTGGAAGTGAATCGCCCAGCACCATGGGCAGCATACATGGTGAGGTTTTGGGTAGTGATAACACTTAGTATACAGGAACTTCACATTAGAAAACTCACTGGTGGAGGTTCGGGGTGAGAGGGAGCTGAAAGTGAAGCTTGGGCTGACAAGGTAGTGGTTGCATCTGAACAATGTGGGTCACTTCATCAGGTAGTTAAACATTTCCACAGCACCACATACAGTTGTCAACTCTCAGTGTGCTCTAACTTGAACTAGCTGCATCGATTCGTACAGCTAATCACTGGCTCCTTCTTGGCCTCTACTAGTTCTTAGGAGCTACTGTCCTTAGTTCTCATATTCCACAGGTAACTTTCCTGAATACTTATAGTCCCTCTGAGTCTGACCAACCTTAAAATATTAGAAAGCCCTGGATTTTTGCTTGTTTGTTTTTTGTTTGATTTTTTTAATTATCTCCACTTATGTTCTAGGTAACTTTATACAGCCTCATGTATTATAATACCAGTAATATCTGGAGATACTTAATTCGATCTCTCCAACCCTTATCTCACCTTTATACTCTAGTCTCATAAATCTAAATTGCCATATTCAACATCTCCAGTGGCTATGTAATAGTTATTGTAATATCTATTTTTGTTATCTTTTTTTGCCAGCAATGTGAAATCCATCAATATTCCTAACTAGATTATTCTTGGAATGATATCCTGGAGGAGTCCGACCTGGTAGGGCCCCAGGATCTGTGTTGAGCTTTTGACCTTCAAGCATCACTTAGGTCGGGTCAGCACATAGGCAAGGCCGCTGCTATGTGTCCCCCCGACCTAGGAATAAAACTTAGGTCGAATTAGCATGCCAGCAAGGCTGCTTGCTATTTGCTCCAGAAAACTGTGGTAGCCTTACTGGGAAGTGACCCTCCCTCTCTGACTCCCCAATGTACTCCTATAAAAGAATTACATAGCTCTCTTATATATCCTGAGTATATGATAAAATTTTCCAGGAAGTCCCCGGACTGCTCCCCTTTGCTCTGATCACCTACTGTTAATTACAATGCTTTATCTCCGTGGTCACAATAGAGGATGGGCTGAAGTACTATCTAGGCAGAAATAATCTTGACCTTTGAAAGGCCCTTCAAGATAACATAAACTGAAAGATAATCTTTTCTTTACATAAAATAGGATTAGGCCGAAACTGGCCCAGGACACCCCCGCCCTCACCAAGTAAAACAGACAAATATATTAGGATTCCTTAAATTAAGTTTTAAATCCCTATAAAACTATATAAGTATCATTCTTTATTAAGATCCATAAAAACTAATATCTATACTTGAGATTTTCTTTTCTCAGCACCATTCCGGTAATCACAAGATGGTTGCTGCACCGCATCAGCTGATTATCATCTCTGCTTGCTGGAACCACTTTCCCAAAACTGCATTCCAGGAAGACCCAACAAACAGTTGCAGAACTGCACTAGACCCACCCTTAATCCAACCCTGAATAGAATCTATGTTCCCTATTGTTAAAATTTTATGAGCTGATAATTGAAACATGTAGCCCCTCTTCCATTTACTTGCATGTAACACATTTTCAATAAAAACGCACGATGATTCCTAGCAGTGGTCACTCTTCAGAGAGTGATCTCTGAGGGGTGTCCGGCTGAGGACGTGCATGAAAAGGCACAGAGACCTTTGTCTTCTGTTCACCTGTGCCGCCTCTGATGAGTCAACCCACCCCCGCTGAGGCTGGACCCCGGCAATATCCACAATCTGATCACTTTTCACTTCCTCACCATCCTAGCCCAAATCACCATCACTGTTTATCTGTATTTTACATTTTAACTAGTCACCAAATTTTATCCTTATCCTTCTACATGACCTGTTCTACACATAGTTACCAACCTTGATCATCATAAACACAAATCAATTATGTTACCCCATACTGAAAGCTGTCCAATATACCTGCACCTTGATTCATCTAAGTCCTTACATTGTCTAAATAACTGTAAAAGTTCCAGTTCTGGCTAATGCTTTGACCTCATCTCACATAATTCTCTCTATATTCATGTGGTTCTAACCAAACTTGATTTTTTTTTTTTTTTTTTTTTTTTTTTTTTGCTTTTCTTCAGTTGTATTTTCCCAGAATGTCCAAATGGCTCACTCTCTTCTTTCTTTCAGGTAATTGCCCTAATACTACTTTTTAAAAACGCATCATTCTACAGTATTACATTTCTCCTTTAATTTTGTTCATAATTATCATCAGTTCTAGATACATGGTTTGTAGTTGGATTGACTCCAGTACAATGCACAGTCTTGGAAAGCAAAAATCGCCATTTCATTTACTTTTCTTTTTATAGAACCAAAGACAATGCCTGAGACATAGTATGTATAAACCAAGTAGTCTTTTTTTTAAAGAGGTTTTTGCATTAAGGTACATATGCTTGCTGGAGAGAGAAAGAGACAGAGACAATGAGAGGGAAAGTGAGAAGTCCCTGCCAGAGGGACAGCCAGACTGCAATCTCTTCTCCTCCATTCTCTTCCCTGGATCTTGGACACACATGCACACACACATGCCCAAGCCAATCACAATGTGATTTTCAAGCCATCATGTCCCAGACTCGAGCTGACTATGTTGGAGTCCTGAAATGTAACTGCTACACTATCTGCTAGAGCCCAAATAGTTTTTGATAGAATCTATTAATGCTGTTTCTATTTCAATGTATGCAACTGAACCAATACAACTTCTTTCACTTTCTTTAAATATGTGTCAAGACGTCTATAGAGAGATTTTTTTCTCTCATCTCTCTTGTCTTTCTTAAATTAGAACAAATTATACCAAATTATACTCTCATCTAAGACTTGATCAGACTTATATACAAGCATACCTCTTAGCTAGCCACGTGTCCTGAGCAATATATTTAGTATTTGGTTTCCCTATCTCTAAGCTGTGGCTAGCACTAGAACCACTTTTACAGGTCTTTGAGAAAATTAAATTACATAACCCATATGAAGCACTTTAAAATGATGACTATCCTTAAAGAATTACTCAATTCCTTTCCAATAGTTTCTGATGTTCCTATCACTACAACCTGAAGGTAGCCTTTTCAGAAACACAGAAAAGTAACATTTTTCTGTGGAGGAAAAATCCTGAGTTAAATAGATGAAATCAAATGTAAAGATCTGAAAAGTAATCATAAGTACATTTTATCAGATCCTATAATATACTAAGATAATTGTGGTCTCCAGCAAGGAATATGATAATTAACATGTCGCAAAACTACCAACCCATGAACCCTTTTTGTGAGCAGAGGCTGATAAGTTGTTGTAGAAACACAACATTATCAAATTCTGTCCTCTCCCATGACAGCTCTCCCTGATTTGTCCAGGGTGTAGCCTTTGTAAGGCATGCATCAACTCTGCGCTAGTGTCTACTCTCAGGACATGGTCTGAGAAAAACTCAGGCGACATTCGGCATAAATTAGATGAAGAATCGCACCAGGAAAGGGAATGTTGTCATCAGCCCACAAATGTGTCATCCAAAGGAGAGTCGTGAAGGCTTTACTGAAATATCCAAGACAAGGAAGGAAGAGAAGGAAGAGGAGTTAAAGGAAGGAAAATCACTATCACCAAGAGTACCCTTGATTGCTGTGTATCACTACACTTTACTCTGAGGGCAAGGCATTCCTTTGAAATACAGATTTATCACATATGATGTGATGAATATTGTTCTTTATGAGGGTCAAAATGAATAGGTTCACAGATTTTCTTAAACTAAGGAAAATGAGTAATTGCTCAATGAATGGTTATATTGTGTCAGAGGATGGACTTGTATTTATAAACATCCACATTGGACAGACAAATACTGAGTTAATGGGTTGTTGAATAAAAGTGCTATGTCAAAATCAAGACTATTGATAAAAACAAGCTGATGCAGATTAATTAGAATTGATTCTCCAGGAAGTCTTTCTGTACTCCTTTGATTTTTTTTTAAGAGAGATTTTTGGTATAGAGCATGTACTCACCAAGGGACAGAGAGACAGAAAGTGAGAAATCACTCCCCGCCCCTGGGAGGGGAATGACCATTCCAAAATCCCTTCTACCTTCTCCTCTTGGAATTTTGGACAACATTCACATGTGCCTGGCACTGGTTTCAAGCCACCAGGTCAGGGGCTCGAACTGCTGTAGGCAATATGTGTGTCCAGGGCCTTTACCACTCTGCCACCTGCAGGCCTCATCCTTCATTGTGATCTCTACAACGTAAGGCCCAGTGAATTTATGATTCCTGTTTGAAGAATATTTTTTTCTTTGTTTTCCGTTGAAACATAGAACCATCCAGAGTAGCAAAAAAGGCAAGAGATTCAGAATTGAAGCATATATCCAGACAGATATTATGGACACTATAAATGCAGAGATGCATTAATACACTTGGATGTTAAAAAAAATGAAATAAATACTTAGGAAATGGTTTCTCAAAATGTCTTCATAACTTTATGTGATAAAATGTAAATGTTGTTTTAAAAGTTTTCTCAGAGTATCGAAAGGAAAAGCTAACACTAACATAAAAATGACACTGGCATCCATAAGGTGTTGTGCACTGCTCTTAAAACCCAATAACTGATGATCAAAAGTTCCTGGTACTCTTCCAGGAACATATATTACCAAAATGATTTTAGATATCCAACCAGAAGTTATAGGACTTAAAAGATAGCATTCTGTATTGGTCAGGGCTCTCCAGAGAAGCCAGGCCTACAGGATAAATATACATAAAGGAGGAATTTATTATAGGAATTATCTCACAAGATCACAAAGCGGAGAAATCACACAATTTACTGTCTACTACCAGAGAAATAGCTGGCAGACTCAGAGGAAGGGAGGCTGCTGCAGCTTCAAGTTCAAAGCCAAACATCCAAGGCCCTTGAGTGACTCGGGTAGATGGTCAAAGTTCAAAAGTTAAAAAACCGACTCTGCCCCGCGTGCCGTGGCCAGGACTCTGCCCCCGCGTGCCGTGGCCGGGGTTCTGCCCCACGTGCCGTGGCCGGGGTCTGCCCCGCATGCCGTGGCCGGGACTCTGCCCCGCGTGCCGTGGCCGGGGTTCTGCCCCGCGTGCCGTGGTCGGGACTCTGCCCCGCGTGCCGTGGCCGGGACTCTGCCCCGCGTGCCGTGGCCGGGACTCTGCCCCCGCGTGCCGTGGCCGGGGCCTGCCCCCGCGTGCCGTGGCCGGGGCCTGCCCCCGCGTGCCGTGGCCGGGTTCTGCCCCCGCGTGCCGTGGCCGGGGCTCTGCCCCGCGTGCCGTGGCCGGGGTCTGCCCCGCGTGCCGTGGCTGGGGCTCTGCCCCCATGGGCCGTGGCCGGGATCTGCCCCGCGTGCCGCAACCGCTGATGGCCGTCTCTGCTTTCCTGAGCCGTGTTCCTGAAACTGTGTTCCATGGAGATTCACCTACATTTGCAGGGCTGCACGAGACCCACCCTTGGTCCAGCCCTGAGTGCAGTCTACGTTTCCTATTGTTGGGAACTTTATGATCTGATAATTGGAAAAAAAAATCATGTTTATCATAAAAAATAATTAGAATAATAATAATAATGATTGGGGGAAACATAGGAAAGATATTGAATGTTGAAGCGGGGAGATTAATGTCTCTGTACTGACTGACATGCATGGCATTCCCTTTTGAAAAAGCAATGTAATACACTGTAAAGTTATATGTAATTCAATGTAATAAAAAAATAGATAATAAAAAAAAAAAAAAAAAAAAAACTTCCAGTATATCTGGCTGCAGGAGTGTGGGGAGCAAGTGTTATAGGGAATTCAATGAGGCCAAGGGCCAATTTGCAGATCAAGAATGGAACAGGAAGAAGTGAAGACAGCAGGGGTGAATTGTGCTCTGACAGTAAGCAATTAGAGCCCTGCCTGTGCTCCCAGCCAATTGGAATGTAACTGCCCACATTAAAAGCAGGTCTTCTCTCAATTTGCTGACTCACATGCCTACCTTGTCTGCCAGTATTCTCACAGACACACCCAGGAATAATGCTTCAACAGCCTACAGCTTGTCTTTCATTCCAGTCAAGCTGACATCTCAAATTAACTATAGTATATGCCATAATAAGTATCCCTGAACAATAACTTATCAGCCAACTGACATTAACAATGTCATTAAAAGGTAATACCTTAAATGTGGTTGTCCACTGAGCATCGAAGACATTATAATTACAAGATTCTTAGGAGAAAATGCACTCAGGAGAAGACATGAGTTGGATTTAATGTTTTCTCAAAAAAATTCAAAGTTGATTGCTTATGAGGGCTCTGTACAGGAAAAAAAAAAAATTCAAAAACTTTGGTACAAACACTGGTTTTAAAAAAAAAAAAAAAACTTTTGTGGCCAGCAGGTGGAGTGGTGGCTAAGGACACTAGACTCCCACATGGCTGACCATGGTTTGAGTCCTGGACCTGGAGCTTCCTTTCTCACTTTCTCTCTCCCCTAAACCTTCCCTTCCCTCTCTGGTCAGAATAAAATAAGTGAATAAATTAATTAATTACAAAAAAAACTCTTAGTATTTTCTTAGAAAAACAAACGTAATGTCATATATATTTACAATAATTATTACCTACCGTATCTTTCATGAGCAACATTTTCTTTTATGCCAATTCTATCCATTTCTGTACACATAAGCAAAAATGGGTTTCTTTTTTTGTTTTAGTTTTTTTTTTTTTCCTTCCCCATAGGGTGCATGTGCTTGCTGGAGAAAGAGAAACAGAGAGAGAATGTGAGAAATCATCCCTCAGGGAGTATAGCCACTCCTCAATCTCTCTCCTTCATTCTCCTCTCATGATTTTGGGTATGCACACACACACATGCCTGGTGTAATTTTCAAGCTGCCAGTCTAGAACTTTGACAGCCTTGTGAGAGTCTATCACCTTAACTACCACGCCCCCTTGGCCCTGGTTTCTTCTTTATAAACTGAACTTCCATGCTAAACCAAAAAATGCAACTGACAAAGTAAATGAATCATGTAGGCACTAGAATGTTACTACAAAAAGTTAAAATGTCATAAATATAATTAGGAGAAATAATGGATTACAAAATAAAACAATGAAGAATCTGCAAAACTGGAAGCATTACCATTTTTGAAGAAAAATAACTATAATATATCTATATAGATGCAAAAATGTATAGGAGGAAATTCCCTGATTTTTAGTATTCTAGAGACAAGATAGTGCCTTGTCTCCTTTCTGGTGCAAAGTTCTAATGTATTTTAAACAATTTTTTCTTCACTGATACGACAGAACTTTCCTCCTTCACTTTTCACGTATGGCGAATTCCTAAGAGCACAGCTTCTAGGAGTTACCCAATTTTTCACCTCTTCCAGTGAGAAAATAACCATTTCACATATCTCTGTAAATGTTTGCCTTCCAAGTCCTTTTTTTTTTGTATTCTATCATAAAAATATAGAGAAATAAGGCATTAGAGGGTAGTTGGTGCTAGAATATACTACCACAGAGGTGTTAAGTGCTTTAGGAAAAGATGCTCAATCTGGAGAGGTGGCCTGGACTCATTGGCAGGACCTGAGTGTCCCATGGAAGCAGCTTTATATTCACAGTGTAATTCCTGTTTGAACTTATTTTAGTCTCCATACTCCCTCTTTTGAACACTCGAGGACTAAAACAGAGAACTATGTTCAATCTACAAGGGCTATACACAGCGGAAACATCAGAAACACCAGAATAAGAAAAGGGATCTTCCGGACCAGCAGATGGTGTAATGGTTATGCCACTAGACTTCCATGTGGTTCCAGTCCTGGACCAGTGGCTTAAAACTCATGCCAGGTCGGGAACCAGCAGTTAGCGTAATGGCTATGTCACTGGACTCCCACGTAGTCGACCGTGGTTCGCGTCCCGGACACAGTGCTTAAAACTCACGCCAGGCGCGTGTGCGTGTGTGCCCAAGATCCCGAGAGGAGAATGGAGGAGACGGGATTGCAGCATGACTATCCCCCCCGGGGGGTGATTTCTCGCTTTCTGTCTCTATGTCTCTGTCTGTCTGGTGAGCACACGCGCCCTATAGCGAAAACCTCTCCAAAAACAAAAACAAAAACAAAAAAACCTCATGCCAGGTGAATGTGCATGCATGCCCAAAATCTTGGAAGGAGAATAGAGGAGAAGAGATTGCTGTATGGTAATCCCCCAGGGCTGGGGGCAGGGGTGATTTCTCACTTTCTGTCTCTCTGTCTCTCTAGAGAGTATATGTGCCCTATAGCAAAAATCTCTCTCTTACAAAAACAAAGAAAGAAAGAAGAAAAAGCATTTTCTCTGCAGAGGAAGGGAGAGTCAAACTGAGAAATCTACAGTTAAAGGAAACAACATCTAAGACAGCAAAGCTTTGAAAGGAACCATCTGAAGGCATAGGAGAAGTATAGAAGCAATAGGTAGAAAGAAGAAAAGCAATGAATATCATCAAGAGAATGAATACATTGGCCGGTAGCCACACAATGGGACGTTGTTCAATAGTTAGACAACCTGTAACTACACACAATACCGTGTAATGGCCTCTTCATGGAGCAGGTCAGACAAGAAAGTGTTCTTGTGCGTGATTCTTTTAAAATAAAGAATAAAAACACAGAAAAATAATTGATACTGAGAATATTAGAGGAGTAATTACTCTGGGAAAGGTGTAGCATCAAGAAGGGAGCACAAGGGAACCTTCTAGAACATAATATTCTATTTCTCGAGCCTAGTGCTGATTTAACAAAGGTTTGCATTTGTGATAATTGATTGAGCCACAGATATATGATGTGTAGATTTTTATAGGAATATTATATTTCAATAAGAACTTCTTACCAGCTTTGAAAGTATGAGAAAAGGCACTTGGAGTCCCATAGAGACAAACAAAAAAGAGGCTACTAAAGTCTCAGAGAGAGAGGAGGAGAAGGTACAATCCTACTACCTGGCAGGTAGGTAGGCTGAATCTAATCTACTTTAGGTACTTTTACCCTAAACTGATGTCTTGTAGTGGTCACTCAGCCTCATGGCTCAGTTAGTTTCTTTTCAGAAAGATTAAAAGTATCATCACTTTGCATGAGACTCTCGCTTTATGATAAAATCAATTAGAGATATATTTTCAGGATGAGTAGAATATCCCACTTTATGTAAAGTAAAACCTTGGCAATATAGTATGCCAACACAAAAGTGAAAAAAAAGCCTGCCATTCAATGTGTGAATATATAAAGTATATAAAGGTAGTTTGCTCATTTCTAGAAATTAAAAGAGATAGTCTTAGTTATTATAGTAAATGTATATTTTTGTTTTGATGAAAGGGAAAATAAACAATAAAAATTCACAATTTTCTTCTAAAGTAAAAGTGAGAAAGTAATTAATGTAAAATAAGTTGTAAATTCTCTAGTGGTTTATTAAATAATCTTCCTGGGTTTATACATAAAACAAGAAAATAAACCAAATATCATGTTTAAAAAAATCACGTCCCAACACCATCGGACCATTAACTTACCCTCAAATGAAATAGTTTCTCACTTCATATGCAGGTTTGGATAATAGTCTATTACTGTGCTAAAGGAATATGAAGAATTTTGGGGCCGGAAGGTGGCGTGGTAGTTAAGGGCACTGGACTCCTACATGGCTGACTATGGTTTGAGTCTTGGACCTGGCAGCTTGATTTTTCACATTCCCTCTCTCTCTTTCACTCTCTCCCTCTGTCCCTCTCTGGTCAAATTAAAATAAGTAAGCAAAATAAAGTTCAATCAAATAATTATTTTAAAAAAGAAATATAAAGAACTTTGTAAAAAAGCATAACAGAAAAGTTACAAAAAAGATAGTTATTCTTTAGACATCCTCCAGACCCTAAATTCACCTGTCACAATCACATGTACCCTAGGATTTTAGGAAGTACAGAACTATGCTAAGTATGGAATTAAATTATGATATTTTTTGGAATTGCCAGGCAAATCGGAAAAATTAATTAAATGGAATGATTTTTCAATAAGCATTAAAGTGTTAATATCTCTAAATAACATAGTTTATACTTTTTCAGCAGCCTCAAATAAACAGGTCTCATACATAAATTCATAAAAATAATGTGTTGCTTTTTTGTGTTTGATGGCATCATTTAACTCATTCACTCTCTAAAAATAGAATTATGAGATCAAACACTGACTGAGTTCATAAGTTTTCACAGATGGTATCCTTGCAATTCTGCTTCCTTGTTGCCTCACATAAGTGTGTATTATTAAAAAATATGTTTATGTATATTAAAAAATACATGTCATTTGAAGAAATACATTACATGAGGATATAAATTATATATTTGTGGTTTATATTATAATTATTTTAGGACTTAATGGTTTTTGTTTTATTTTGTTTTGTATTGTTTTGTGGTTACAGTGGATTCTCCAAGCAAACATGTTTTCAAAAATTATAATAATTAATCGACTTATAACTTTATGACTTCTCAGTTTTATGTTATACTTGAAAGTTGTTTTTTTTTTTTTTTTTTTTTTTTGGAGAGGTTTTTGCTATAGGGCGTGTGCGCTCGACAGATAGACAGACAGAGACAGAGAGAGAAAGTGAGAAATCACTCCCCAGGGGGAATGGCCATGCCACAATCCCTTCTCCATTCTACTCTCGGGACCTTGGGCACGTATGCACACACGCCCGGCGTGAGTTTAAGCCACCGTGTCTGGGACTCGAACCACAGTGGACTACATGGGAGTCCAGCAACATAGCCATTATGCTAACTGCTGGCCCCTTGTAAACTGTTTTCATCTAAGGTCATATGTACAAAATCAAAAACTCCCATGTATTCTTTGAAGGACCCTTAGAAGAGCTTTTTCCTGTTTGATTGTTTACCTCTCTGTACCATCTGGAGGTTAGGTTAGTAAGAAGTGAACTAGGTGTATATTTTACCTCTATTCCTGGTGGATTTTTAAAAAATATCTTTTACTTCTGACCACAAAATTTCTCTTCACTCTCATTGAATTTTTTGCTTTAACTTGAATGCTCTATGACTTACAAATCTGCAAACTTCAAAGCTTTCCTCCTGTTTCTCTTTTGCTCTGTAAAGTTTCCCAGAATTAAAAAATAGTTACTTGCTTCCTTTTTCTATATTTAAAATAGTATTTGTAACTTCAGTAGATCACATCTTCTTATTTTTACCTATACACGATTATCTCCTCCAATAAGGTGAATTTCTTAGGGCAGAGCCTTCGGTAATTTTTTTCTATATCCTCATCAGTGTAATCAACAGCTAGCAAGTGATCAAAGTTTGTTGAATGAGTGAATGATTAAGTGAATGCTCACTTCGAACCAAGATATTAGTAAGTTCAATTTGAGGTCTATAGTGATGAGGATTAGTACCCAAAATGACATCAACCAATGAATAAAAATTTTCAAATTTAAGTCAAATTTAGAAATGTCACTGCTACTTTTTAATCTGCTATAATTTTGGGGTACGAAGAAAATGTTAAATCATGAGAGAAAAATAACAGTATTAGTTAAAAATTAACTAATTTTGGACCAGCAGGTGGTGTAATGGTTACATTACTGTACTCCCACATAGTCAACCACAGTTCACGTCCTGGACCTGGTGGCTTAAAACTCATGCCAGACATGTGTGCGTGCATGCTCAAGATCCCAAGAGGAGAATGGAGGAGAAGGTATCACCACGTGGCCATTCCCCCAGAGGGGTGACTTGTCACATTCTGTCTCTCTGTCTCTGTCTCTCTGGCATGTGCACATGCCCTATAGCAAAATCTCTCTCTAAAAAGATCATTTAAAAATTAACTTATCAACTTGTATGTTCAACATATATAAATTGAATATTTAATGTGAAAAATAGATTAAAACACTTATTTTCAAAGGCTCACAATTTTTAAAATGTTGAATAACAAGAAACAAGAAATTTGGCTCAAATATGCTACTAAATAATGAGATGACTTAAAGGGCCAAATTTCAAGACTCACCTGAGTTGGCTCATTTATTTCTTGTTTTTGGCCAAGCAATCTTCCATCATGAACCTGCCATCACCCAAGAAACAGCTCCAGAGTGGACCATGTCTGCTTATTGACTGAATTCCACATTCAAAAAGACTGTGGGTAGTGTCTGTGTTTTCCTAAACCCTTGCATCCCCAGACCTTCCTTCTTCCGAGAAGTATTTAACAGTTGTTGAGTAAGTGAAGAATGAGTGAGTGGATGAAGCATACACTCACCATCTTAAATTTTAGAACATAAATGCCAGTTCTATAACTCTGTGCCCAAATTATTAATGCATAGGTAGTAGGGAAGGAATGAAGAGGTCAGTGAAAAAAAAAAAAAAAAAAACAAAAAAAAAACAGTGTATTAGAAAATAAAGACGAATGTGCTTTTCATTAAAGCTACAGGGCATCTCTGGAAAGCAGCTCATTCTTTTCCTGGGCTTGATGATGGTATTATATTAGGTGAGCTGAACCCTTTGGTATATTTTTAGTAATAGGAGATAACTTGGTAACATGTAATACTATGATGACAAAGTTTGAATAAATCATTCATACAATGACTTTTGTTTTTCAACTGCTTGAAAGAATGTCACCAAAGATTTGTGAGACCAATTCTCCTCTCACCTTGAGCAAGAATACGTGGGATCAGGTAGAGAAGTACTTCATCATTTCTGAGAATTTGAAAACTATTTGAGACCAATTTTTATATCTCTTGCATAAAAACAAGCAGCAATATACATTTTAGGCTTCCCGTTTAGGTAAGTAAATTTAGAATAAATTGTTATGTACAAAATTACTAGGATTAAAGGTTTGAGTCACCAAAGATGTTCTTCAAAGGGAAAAGTCAAACACAAAAGTGTGTCTGCCAAAAAAGAAGCTTATTTACTTACTTTAATGCTTTGCTATATGAGGGTTTTAACTCTTATTTTCAGCATATGTTATGACAGTTGATATCACATAATTCCAGTTTAATTTTAGCTCATAACACAAAAAACTATTAAAATAGTACCTGTAAGTAGTGTTCTACTGCCCAATATAAGTTTTCTAATTACCATTTTACGACAGTGTATTGGTGTGCATTCATATCGATATTTAATTCATTTGTTAAAGCCTATGAGAAACTAGCCTAATATTCACTACTTCCCTAAAAATTGAATGTATTTTGGTGGTTGCAAACATAAGTGCACTTGTATCAGACCTTCAGCTGGTCTGATAAATGATCCAGAGTTTTTTTTTTTCAAATCAGCTGGGACAAGTCAGGTGACAAATGATTTCCATTAGCTTCAGGAGAATGGAAACAAAACAGATCAATACAAATGATTTGCAGCAAGTTTAGATCATAAATTTCCTTTTGCCCTCGTACATCATTTTAATATAGAAGCTTTTTCTTTTGATAGCAAAGAGAAAAGTCATTAGAGAATTGAAAATTCTAGTTACAGCAAACTGTACCTGATTTAAGGTGAGACCATTTTAATGCACTATTAATTTTATCCAATGGTACATAACAATATTATTTTAAAATATGGCAAACAATAAAAATGTTAATGAGCCACGTTCCAGAAAATTAATTTCACCTGTAAGTTGTGTAAAACCATAAAATGCTTAAGTCTACAAAGTGAGCTTTTTTGTTTCTGTTTTAATTTAAGACCCTTATGGTTAAATTTTTTCTTTAATTCTATTTTTAAGCATTTTTATTCTAATCATTTTTAGTTGGAAAAAATATTTTCACTTTCTTGCATTATATTCAAAAGACATATTTTTCCTTCATGCATTATGTTTCCAAATATAGAAAAGGAGGGATAAAGAGAAAGAGGAAGGAAAAAGAAAACAAATTATAAAAATGAAAAGCAAATTTGGGTTACTTTTCCTTACTTATTCCAAAATAAATAGTTTCTTATAGAGTTGTGGGGAAATTTGCAAAGATATGGAGGACCACACCCATTGATTACCAAGGGAGTTATCACAATTAATACAACTGTTCAATATTTATATGACAGTGGACTCATAAAGCTCTGAGCATAAAACTGTCAGTCATGCTACTTGCACCAAGAGCAACCATTCTGCACAGTGTTCTGTTATAACCAGGAAAATGTATGAAGCTCTTCACTCACCCAAGGAACTCCCCTCACTGTTGTAACAAACAGATTGTCTTGACCTCAGAATAGAAAATGTAATTTAAATCCATCACCACTTTCTGAGAGATAAAGCAAGAGGAGAGTGGTCAGGTTGCTCAAGGCCCTCCCACCTATCACAAGAACAAGGACAAAGGGGCATTAGCACAGCATCCACGGGCTCCCTGTTAAGTCAGTTAGCCAGCCTCCAAATTATTAGAAATTATAATTTAAATCTCAGGAATGCAGCAAGAGAAGTCAATTTGGGATGGAGAGGATGAGAGGAGAAATAAGCACGTAGTTTACTTATTTTATAACCCAAATCATTTTAAAGATTTGGGTTGCAAGAGTAAGCCTATTTGGTTGGGGGCAGGGGTTGGAATGGGAGAAGGTGTGTACATGGGAGTAAGGTCAATACCGAGATATGTCTATGTTCCCCAGAACCAGATCTTAGAGGGAATTTTAATATTTACCCAAGTAGTTTGAAATCATTTTTGTAAACTTGTAACATGGTTTACAGAGAGAGCGCTAGACACCTGAAAATCTGGGTCCCAATACTGACTTTATTCTTTTTTCCCTGTATAATCTCTAAAAATTATTTAATTCATTTTCAGATTATTTGAAAATCAGGCAAAATAATCTCTATTTTGTCTAACCTTACTACCTATTATCATCCAGTTTTCAACCTGTCCTAATGAGTCCAAAGTGTGTATCAATATAGCATAATATTAAAACTATGAAGTCTAGAACTAGACTGCCCAAATTCAAATCCAGGTTTTGCAGTTTACTAGCTCTGTGATCTTGAGCAAGTTATTTAACCCTTCTGTGATTCAGCTTCCTCAAACTGTGAAATAGAGGTAATGATTATACCTATCTAATAATACTGGGTAAGGATGAAAAGTATCAGTGTGTTGCAATAATAAGGTGCTTATGAACAAAGCCTAGATTGGCGCTAGCAGGTGGCATGGTGGATAAAGGTCCAGGATTTACACATGGCCAACCACAGTTCAAGTACTGGACCTGGCAGCTTGCTTTCTCAGTTTCCCTTTCTCTCTCTACTGTCTGTCTCTCTCTGGTCAAATTAAAATAATAATAATAACATATGGAATTAAATAAGATAGTATTAAGTAATTCTTTTTTTTGTTTGTTTCTTTTTTTTTTTTTCGGAGAGATTTTTGCTATAGGGCATGTGCACTCGCCAGACAGACAGAGAGAGACAGAGAGACAGAAAGCGAGAAATCACCCCCAGGGGGGATGGTCACGCCACAATCCCTTCTCCTTCATTCTCCTCTCGGGATCTTGGACACGCACGCACACGCGCCTGACGTGAGTTTTAAGCCACCGCGTCCGGGACGCAAACCGTGGTCGACTACGTGGGAGTCCAGCGACATAGCCAATACGCTAACTGCTGGTTCCTAGTATTAAGTAATTCTTTTACAAAACGCCTAGTTCGTGTTAAATGCTATTGTTTTAACTATTATTGTCATTATACTATTTTATCCCTAAAATTGATGTGTGTACAAGAATAGCAAAGAAAATGTGACACAGGAGTTAAAGACTTGGGAGAAGGCAATAAAGGCTTAAGAGTCAAATTAAAAAGAAAAATTCTTTCCAGATGGAACATGCTAACCATTTATACACTTTCCAAGCACTTACTGACATTTATGAAGTATTGGAGAACTTTTGTTTGGTTCTCCTCGGTAATAAGTCATCGTGTAAGAAATCTGAGTACACTGAAATTGTGGAAGAGGATTTACGTAGGCTCTTGAGTCACCAACTGTAGTTGACTGTCCAGGTAATAGTCAGGACTGACGGCCATGAGAATGAGCCACATTTAATGCATTGTCTATTCTAAAGGGGAGATGACCGTAGCCAGTTCACTATCGCCATCGTGGAGAGAGATTCCAAGCAAGAGCTGTCCAGCTAGAGCTGCCCAGCTAAAGCTTTCTGAACTTCAAACATTTAACATGATGAGCAAAATAAAATGGTTTATGTTTGATGGTAAGTCTTGAGGCTATTTATCATGCAGAAATAAACAACCAGAACAGCATCATCTCTGTTCTTTGTTCTTATCTTCCTTTCAAGAACTCAACTTCCAGTCACCAACATTTTGTCTTTTAGTCTTTCCATTTTTCTGCCTCCTACCTACACCTGTGACTCTGCAGTAAACAACTTACCTGGCATCTGAATCTATTATCTTGTAACCAATTGTGGATTCATCTTTCCATATATCAGACTCTGGAATTTTGGTCTTCTTTACTATTTCTCTATTATTTCTCTAGTGCCCTTAAGTAATTTAATTATGTTCTGATCTGTTTTAAATGTTATCTGGAATCTCTAGCTGTTCCTAATGGGAAAATTGCACTACAGTAAGTTACTTTTTCTTAGCCAGAAGAAAAGTTGTTTTCTGCCTTAAGTAATGAAATTTAAGATCATTATTCATTCAAGTCCTTAATCATAAACAAGGAAGTAGAATTTTACTCATATTTGAGTTCAAAATATTTTATATTAACTAAATTATTCAGAAAAGTTCTACTTCATAAAAATTGTACTTTAATTACATGTTTGCTGAACACTACCCATTTCCTTAGAGATTTATCACTCTAGAACTGACATGAAGCTATTTGTCACCACCAAGAGCTCCTCTGCATCTCCCTTCATCTGGTGTGAGACTATGCTCTTTGGAATGAGAACGCTTACTTTTATATGGAGCCAAAAGTCTATAGGTGACCACGCAAGACAATTTCTTGCCAGGATCCTTAATTCCTCACTATTTCCCACAAACCATCAGTCAGATGGTCACATGTTTACTTTTGTTCTTTCACTTTGATGTTGAACTGAATTAGGGAAATGCAACAACATGCAAATTGTAGTGAATGCAAGCATACAGTTCTGGGCTGGACCTTTAATACAGCCAGTTCTAATCCACACAATGCTGGTCCCAGACAATAAAGTAAGTCAAGAGAAAAAGAAAGGATGCAGATATCAAAGAGGAAGAAATATAATTTAACAGTTGCAAAATAATATGATTGAGTTTGTACAAAACCCAAAAGAATACTCATAATAAATTTCAAATTAATTAATTAATTAATACAGGTAATAGAGAAGAGTAAACAAGTATACATTGTATTAATCTAGTGCAATAACAAACAGTTAATAATTAGATTTTTTTAAATACTGTTTAAAATATTATAAGAATGTAAAATATCTAGAGACAAATTAAACAAATGTAACAAACCGCATATTTGGACAAACTATAAAATATAATTTAGAGAAATTCAAAAATGTGTAAAATAATGGAACTTTATGTATGGTCAAGATTATAAGACTCACTTTAAAAGATGTAAGTTTCACCCAAATCAATATATAATTCAAAAGCATAACAATTTTTTAATTCTTGACAATTTTATGTAATTTATTTATGAAAATTAAAAAGCCAATCTAGCCAAGATTTTATTAGAAAATACCAATGTATCAGGAATTTTCTATAGATTTATCACCTTAATATAAAATAACAATATTTAGAATAGCACAGTAGTGGTTGAAAGACAGACAAAAATCTGCTGATGGAATTAAATTTATATACCCTGAATAGAATATGCATATGTGGACATCAGATCAAAGAAGCACTGCAGGAAAGGGGATATTATAATCTTTTTTTTAAGAATTATCTTTTATTTAACTCTATCTATCTATCTATTTATTTATTTTTTTTTATTTGACAAGAGAGGAACAGAGTGAGAGAGACAGCAAGAACAAGAGAGGGAAAGCAAGAAATCAAGTCACTAGGTCTGGGACTTGAACCGTGGTCAGCTATGGGGAGTCCAGCACCCTTGACCACCACACCACCTGCTGGCCCCCAGTGCAATCTTTTTACTAAGCGATAATGAGATAACTAGGTATCTTATCTGAATAAAAAGGAAAAAACCCAAATCACATGACTCAGTTAAGAGTCATATAGACCAAATATGAAAAGCAAAACACTGAAGGATCTAGCAACTAATATAGATGAAACTATTTATGACTTCAGATAATATAATTTTTTTGAGAGGTTTTTGCTATAGGGCACATGCGCTTGCCAGAAAGACAGAAAGAGACAGAGAGACAGAAAGCGAGAAATTCACCTCCCAGGGGGGATGGCCACGACGCAATCCCTTCTGCTTCATTCTCCTCTCAGGATCTTGGGCACGCATGCACATGTGCCCAGCGTGAGTTTTAAGACACCGGGTCCGGGACTCGAACCACAGTTGACTACATGGGAGTCCAGCGACACAGCCATTACACTAACTGCTGGTCCCAGATTATATAAATATTTTGAACAGAACACAAATAACTGATTTGAAGTTTATTAAAATCAAGTTTTAAGGCCAGCCAGGTGACACAGTGGTAAAGATGGCTAGAGCCCATATATTTAACAAGGTAGTTCAAATCCTGAACTCAATGGCTTGAAAAACACACTGGATGCATATGCATGCATGCCCAAAATCCTGAGAGAAGAATGAAGGAGAAAAGATTGTGGTTTGGTCATCCTCCTGGGGGTGCTTTCACATTTTCTCTCTTTCTTTCTGTGAGGAGGCGCATATACCCAATAACAAATTTAAAAATAATGTAAACAATAAGTTTGGATTATAAAACTATGGTGATGCAAAAAATGCTAAAGTCTGGGTTGGCTCTGCAATTCGGTAGTTAAAGCAACCAGATCCCACATGACCAACTGTATGGTTCAAGTCCCAGATCTAGAAGCTTCAGAAACACAACAGTCATGCATAAATTCTGAAAATCCTAAATGGAGGAGGAAATGAAGGAGAAGGAATTGCAGCATGACCATTCCCCATGGGGTGCTTTCTTTTCTCCCTGTCTCTGTCTCTGTTTCTCTCTGGCAAATGCATGCATCCTTTAGCAAAAAAAGAAAATGATAGTTTAAATTCATATGTGAAACATGATAAATAAAATTTAAATAATTGCAAATCAGGGGCTGGCAGGTGGTGGGGTGGTTAAGGGTGCTGGACTCCCACATGGCCGACCGCAGTTCAAGTCTCAGACCTGGCAGCTTGCTTTCTCACTCTTCCCAACCCCCTGTCTCTCATTCTGTCCCTCTTCAGTCAAATAAGATAAATAAAGTCAAATACAATAATTCTTTCAAAAAAATCAAATCAATAAGGAAAATAAAAACATGCAAAAAAAGGTAAAAAATTAAATAGAGGTAACTTAAATGTGTAATAAAGAATTGAAAATTTGTGCAATTTCATGAATCATCAAGAAAAAACAGATTATAGTTCCAATTAATTACAGTAAAAAGAAAGGATGAAGTGAAGTTCCAGGTGTTTATGTGAATGTGAAAAAGCTCCTATCATTTCTTTGAGGGAATATATTTATGCAATTGCTTTGGAAAACAATTTGATGATATCTAGTAAATTGAAGACATGAAAACCCCAACAATTCTCTTTACAAGAATGCATTCAAAAGTGAACTCTGAGACATGTGTAAGAATATTCATAACATTAGTCGTAAATGCAGGAAACCAAAAACTAGCCAACACCCACTGAAAGGAAAAACAGTGGTTAAATTTTAGTATATTCGTATACTGAAATGTTTTACAACAATCACAGGAAATAGAAATATACACAATAATTTAGATTAATCTCACCAATATGATATTAAGCAAAAGAATCCCTATCAAAGCTTTATTAAGCATGTTATCCCATTCACACAATGCTCAAAAATAGGAAAAACCAAACCATTTCATTTTGGTACATATTTTAAGGTAGTAACACTGTAAAGAATTTGAGGAAGTGATTATCATTAAATTTAGGTTACTGATTGCCTCTAGAAGAAAAGGAGCAATTATTTTTGGGTTGAGATTTGCAGGTTGCACATACTATTTTATTTTCCTTGAAAGTGGTTGCAGGGATATTCACCATCTAATGCATTTTTTAGCTGTGCATTTAGACTATGTGCAGTTTTTTTCTATGTGTTCTTAATGTAGTATAAAAAATACTTTTAAATGCTCTCAACGTCTTACTTCCTTTATATTTTGCTTCTTTTCTAGACTCAACCTCTGCCAATTATAAGTTTATCTAAAACTATAGAGAGGGAACCAGCAGTTAGCGTAATGACTAAATCACTAGACTCCCATGTAGTTGACCATGGCTCGACTCCCAGACCTGGTGGCTTAAACTCACACTGGGTGCATGTGCATGTGTGCCCAAGATCCCGAGAGGAGAATGGAGGAGAAGGGACTGCAGCGTGGCCATCCCCCCCGGGGGATGATTTCTCGCTTTCTGTCTCTGTCTCTCTCTGTCTTTCTGGCGAGCACACACACCCTATAGCAAAAACCTCTAAAAAAAAGAAATCTACAGTGAGTAAGTTTAATTAGAGGAGTAGGGAAAAGAATGGAGGCTATTTAAGTGATACCACAGAAACATATCATGTTAAGGAAAATTTCATGACAAATGCACACTGCTGCTTCAGTTAAGGGAGGTCATGTTTAACTAGACTTCTGAAATTCTTTGAAAATAGTACATCCATAATAGATGATAGAAATTCAATGGTGTAGTAGCCTTGTATTTTTCTCCAGGCAAATAGCCATGTTACACATGAGAGATTAATGAGTGAAGTAACAAGTTATTGAGTAAGAGGTTGGAAATAGTGCTGGATAGGAAGCTGACAGTAGTATTTCTTTTACTCACAGGCTGGTGCCATAAAGCTCTTCCAATGTCTTCTCTAGAATATCCTAATGATGAGGCCAGGAATCCTGTTGGACCTGCTAAGGTCTGAAAAAGTTAAGAAAGCCAAGATCCATTTGAATCTGTACCCTTGGCCACCTCTTTTCAAAACTCGAATTGAGGGACCAGCAGTTAGCGTAATGGCTATGTCACTGGACTCCCATGTAGTCAACTGTGGTTCTCATCCCGGACCCGGTGGCTTAAAACTCGAGCTGGGAGTGTGTGCATGCGTGCCCAAGATCCTGAGATGATAATGGAGGAGAAGGGATTGCGGTGTGGCCATTCCCCCGGGGGATGATTTCTTGCTTTCTCTCTCTGTCTCTCTCTTTCTGGTGAGCACACGCACCCTATAGCAAAAACCTCTCAAAAAATGAAAAATAAAAAAACAACAACAACCTCAAATTGATTCTTTTTTTTTTCGTTCTTTTCACTCCTCTCCTTTTCTTGTCTTCTTTATTCATTCTTTTATCTTTCTCATTCATTCATCTTTCCATCTCCCTTTTGGTGGGTAGAAAGAGAAGAGTTTTCCAGACAGAGGAAATGTTACTTGACAGGTATACAGCAGTAATGTTCCTATAGTTTCAAGTTATTGTTAGAAAAGAGGAAGAATCAACTGAAATTCAGAGACTTGAAGATAATTTGAATGAATAAATGAAAGATGTAATCAAGTTGTATTTATTGCTCTGTGTTATAACGGTTATGTTGTTTCTTTTCTAAAGGTTCTTTTCTGTTTATTTCTTGCATGAGAGAAAAAGAAAGAGATAGAGATACTGTCCACTGGGCCTCGCCATGCTATGATCCTTGCTTGAGCCTCCTGGCCATCCAGGATCATGGGTGCACTCAGTAATACCTGATATATTCAGGTCAACCTGAGATCCAAGTCTGAGTCTCCCATATGGCTTCAGTATTGTACCACACTGCCCTACCACCTGTGGCACTGCAACTGGGCCTATAATGATTATTTTCAAAAAGAATAAAAATTTAAAAATACATCAGCTTCTATTTTTTTAATTTATTTTTAAGCACTTCACTCTAAAAAGGAACAGGAAAAATAAAACATAAGATGTGACAACCATCTAAGTAGTTTAGAAAAGTACACTTTTAATGGAAATTGGTTTTGCCAGCACCGATTGGCTTAATGGTTTATAATAATTACCATAACCAGATCACTGCCAAATCTTCATCTTATCTTTGCTTTGAAGACTGGTTTCTGAGGTCTATTAGAGCTTAAATATACACACATACATCCATGAGTGTGTTGCATTCACAGATTTATAAACATATGAGAAATCTCTCTAAGAAATGTTGTGCCTTCTACCACAACTGTTAAATGCTGTGCAGAGAAAAAGGGATACCATGTGGCTGACTGAGATTTGAATCCCAATGCTGACAATTTGGAAAACACACTGGGTGTATGCACCCATACCTAGGACCTTGATGGGATAGGGAAATGAAAAAAATTAAAATAATGCAATGTGACCAGGCTTCATGGGCAGGTGGGGTCCTTTTACTCTCATTCTCTCTCTCAATCTCTTTCCTGTGCACATGCACGGGTCCTCTCCCCACAGCCTAGTAGGCAGTAAGGACGCTGTTGTGCAATGCTGAAGCCATGTGGGAAGGTCCTAGGTTTGCCTCCCAGCTCTATCTGAACATGCTGTAATCTTGGTTGACTGAAGGATACAGGAAGGTGAAGGAGGGTGAGATCCAGATGAGGACTCCTCTCACTATCTCTCAAGGGGAAGAAAGAAATTAACTTTTCAGAAAATTAGTACTGGATCTGCCAGTTGCATAGGGGTTCAGGTACTGAATCCCACATGGCCAACTGTGTGACTAAATTCCCAGACATGGTGGCTTTAAAAACATGCTGGGTGTATGTGTGTGTGTGCCCAAAATATCAAGAAGAGAACAGAGGAAAAAGGACTGCAGCATGTTCATCCCTCCTGGGGAATGCTTTCTCACATTCTCTCTCTCTCTCTTCTCTTTCTCTCTCTCTCCCAGCAAGCACACATTTTGTAGCAAAATTAAAAAAAAAAAAAAAAAAAAAAAAAAAAAAAAAAAAAAAAGAAGAAGAAGAAGAAGAAGAAGAAAGGGTAAGCACCAATAAGCAATGTTTTATGGTGAGCTTGTCACGTAGAAATGGAAAGCAAACCAGTTGATTCTTAGTCCTTGTAAACACCTCCTAGTAACTTTATGGACAGTAGCATCTTATGTTGAAACTACTTGAGTTAAAAAGGTGCTCACAAAAGGATAATTTATTTTTTTAGTTTTATTTTATTTATTTTTTTTTTTTGGAGAGGTTTTTGCTATAGGGCACATGCGCTCACCAGAAAGGTGGAGAGAGACAGAGACAGAAAGCAAGAAATCACCCCCCAGGGGATATGGCCATGCTGCAATCCCTTCTCCTCCATTCTCCTCTTGGGATCCTGGGCAGGCACATGTGCCCGGCATGAGTTTAAGCCACCAGGTCCAGGACTTGAACTGTGATCAACTGCATGTGAGTCCAGCAACATAGCCATTACACTAATTGCTGGCCCCTATTTTTTTTTTTTTTTTTTTTTTTTTTTTTTGGACCAAAGGGTAATTATTTAGAAAAGAGTACTAGCAAGTATTTAAAATGTTTCTTTCTAGGGAAATAATTGAAATGAGTCTCTTCTTTGCTAGAAATATTATTATAATCACTTCTAATAAGTATACAGTACTTAGTCAGTAAGAGGAAAAATTTGAATGATGCCTTCAAGTATGTCAATGATAATATTTCCAACAAACAGCCCTACAACGAGATGTGTATTAGATGTTTATGCTGATGGAAAAATGGGTTGGGAAATTTTAAGGAAAGAAACAATTTAAGAAAACAAAAATTATTTGTATATATATGTATATATATATGTGTGTTTCAATGCTAATATTTTTATTTTAAATAGAATATCTAAAACAAAAGTAATAAATACAAATGATATTTGTAATCAAATATCACTGCCCATCTCAGTACACCTCCAGCATAGTCCCAGTGGGAACCCCTGCAGTCTCTGTTATTTCTGGTGTTCCTCACAGAATATTATATACATTAACATCTCCATTTCTTAATTCATCAACTGTGGCAAAAACCTACTGACTCCCTAAAATTAAAAATAGAGAAAAACTTGAATCACATTGAGCTCTAGTTTCCCTCACATTATTCCCATAGTCAATATTATATTATGTTTATTTTTATGTAGATTGTCTTTGCACCTTTCTAAAAATATGTGCAAATATATGCTTATAATACATTCTATTAATTGCTCTATTACCTTATAACAGTACCTCCAATTGTTGCCTTTATTTTTAAATTAATTTTATTATTTATTTACATTTAATTACATATGTATTTAGTGTACAGTATTTATTTTTCTAGCATGAATACCATGCATGTCAATCAAGACAGATACTACTATATACATTATCATCAGCAAATTTTTTTTTGTGAATTAAACATACTTTTACATTTTTTTACTTTCCTGTTCCCTTCCCTTCCTTCCATTCTAAACTTTTTTCACATTTTATTGATTCACAAATGATCTTAAACTAAAAATATGAACAAAACTAAAATCTAGTGACAAATCCAATGTAACTTTTTTTGGAAACATTTTTTTCTGCCTCCATTCCTCTTCTTCCTAAAAAGAGGTATAAACTAACTTATTTGCAAAAAAAGCAAAAAATTAGGTTAGTCTCAATTTGGTCTGTTATTTGCACAAAGCTCCATAAGAATTCAATTTCTGATGCAAGGCAACAGATACTATTGTATTATTGAACTTATGCAAATAACCATTCTGCCACAAAATAAGAATGCTCATGAATATTTTCCAATTGCAAAGGGGTCGGGAAGGGAGAAAAGTTTATGTTTCAATTTTTTGTTTATCTGAAAATGTTTCAGGCTTTTCTTCACATATGAAGGATAATTGTGCCAGATATAGTATTCTTGGCTGAAATTGGTTTTCACTTAACTCTTGAATATATTTTCCCACTCTTTCCTTGCTTGCATTGTCTCCAATGAGAGATTCGATGTTAGCCTGATGGGATATCCTTTGGAAGTAACTTGACATTTCTCTCTTGTCAATTTTAGTATCTTGTCTCTCTATCTGTGGTATTGGTCAATCTAGCTATGATGTGCCTTGGAGAAGATCTTCTTGGGTTGATTCTATGTGGGATCCTTTGTATTTTTGGGGTCTGGATATTCGAATGCCTCTCTAGGTTTGGAAAGTTTTTTTTTCCAGGATTTCATGGACTATCAATGCCCTGATTAGTTTCTCCATCTTCATTACAGTACCTCTTAACTCATCATGTCTATACGGTAAAGAGTAAACAAGAGTATCAGTACTTTTATCAACTCTTCCCGCTCTTTATATTTCTTCCCCATTCTAATTTCTTTCTTCCACATTGTAAACTGCTAAAATCTTTCACATTCACTGGTTTTCCTGTAACCATAAGCAAGCATTTCAAAAGTTGATTCTTTTGTAAGTTCTAAAGTTGAAACCCAACAGCAACAGTTATGGCTATGTAAATACTATCCATAGTCAAATAAAATCAAACTCTAAGTCTACAAATGTTTATCTCACATTGATTTGTTAATCTAAATCATAGCAATTACAAATTTATGTTTTGAAATAAAATTTTTGTATGTTACAAGTATGATTTTATCACAGCTTGAGACACCTTATTTTAGCAAAACTTGCATGTGTTTGCTACACAGATAATCTAATTAAAAAGTGTAGTTCCTTGTGTCTTACATTATTAGTTAATAATATGCATTCCTAATAAAAAAAGAGAAAAGAATGGTATTTGTTTCTGAATGAAATAGTAACAATATTGGACTTGTAGTAGGTACTGAACAAGTATTTTATAAATGAATGGACAGATTTATTTTTAAACTAAATTCTAATATCTACATGTATAGACATTTTAAATCTAGGAGTAAATTCTTATTGTATTAAATGCAGCAGGTGATAATAGATTATTAAAATTACTGTTAGTACACTTTTGATATAAAGAAACTCAGGAAAAAACTAACCATTTTTTAGGGCAATAATTTGAATAACATTATTCAAACCTGAAAAAAACATTTGAATTATAAATGTGAGTTTATCACAATATGAAAATAGTTAACCACAAGTTTAATAATACAATATCAACTAATTTAATAAATTAAAAAGATTTCTTGTCATTAAATACATATGAAAATTATACTTAAATTTAGGAGAATATTGTGACTCTTTCAAACAATATTTTTTTTCTGAAGAAAAATATGCTCTTGATCTTCAAACAAGGCATCATTGTGGGAGCCAAATAACAGCTACTTTGAAAAAGGAAAAATATAATTATTCCATTGTTTTATTTTTATAAAATATATACTTAAATTCTTGATAGCTTTACATATTAGTAAAATTTCTGACAAATATAATTTGTTGTAAATATCATGCAAGTTGTTCTGAAAGGAATGTTAATAATAATAAGATAATTATTTGTTTTTTCCCAAGACAAAAAAATCTGTAAGCCTTATGGAACAATAAAGCATTCCCTCTTAAAACTATTCCATGGAACTGCCTCCTCATCAGTAACAGGATTGTGGACTCTGGATCAAGAGGAAAACATCTCATGGGACCAGCAGATGGTGAAATGGTTACATCGCTGGACACCTATGTGACTGACCACAGTTCAAGTCCTGGACCCCACAGCTTAAAATAAAACTCACACCAGGCACATGTGCATGTGTGCCCAAAATCCCAAGAGGAAAATAGAGAAGAATGAATTGCAGCATGGCCATGTCCCCTGGGGTGGTGATTTTTTGCTTTCTGTCTCTCTGTCTCCCAGGCAAGCACACACACCACACACCCTATAGCAAAAATCTCTCCCTCTAAAAATAAAGAGGTAAACATCTTTGAGTTGCTCTGTTATGGAGGTGGGACCAACATTTGGAGCGGTGGATATAAAAGAATGATCTTGTCATATCTTATTTGTAGTTAGTGAAAAATTTCATTAATGCCCACAATACAAATGGGAAATAAGTATCCATAAAAATAAAGAAAAATGTATGTCTTTCCTATGTGACCTGGAGTACTTCTATAATCAGTGTTATTTAATTCCCATACAAATTCATTTTAACCAATTTCAACAATCCTGACATCTTCTGAATTGCTTTAGTTTTCATAAATCTAATGTATCATAATCTATTTTAATTAATTTGATGTATTCCTAAATGGGACTTAGAAGAATGGGCTGGATAAACTTATAATTAAGCTACTATTCATTGAAAGAAATGTTCAGTTTCACTTTGGGGTACTTAGAAAAGGGAAGTCTAAGAGGATAAGGTGTAACATGAAGTACATGAAGAGGTTAGAATAAATGAACAAAAATACAACACGGTGAGAAATAGTCATGTTCTGGGACCAGCAGTTAGCCTAATGGCTATGTGGCTGGACTCCCATGTAGTCGACTGTGGTTCGAGTCCTGGACCCGGTGGCTTAAACTCATGCCAGGCATGGGTGTGTGCGTGCCCAAGATCTCGAGAGGAGAATGGAAAAGGGATTGTGGCATGGCCATCCCCCCTGGGGGGTGATTTCTCGCTTTCTATCTCTCTGTCTCTCTCTGTCTGGCGAGCAAACGCGCCCTATAGCGAAAACCTCTCAAAAAAAAAAGAAATAGTCATGTTCTAACATCCTCCATTCTGAACTAGAGTGATAGATGCTCTCATTCGCCAAAACTCTCATGATACATGTGCACAGAAGGCATTCATTAAAGTCAATGAAGATTGTTGATGAACTAGAAACAAACTTCAAATCTTTGAAATTTATTTGCCATGTCAAGTTCAAAATGTCTCTCTAAATGCTATATCTGTTTCTAGTTAAGATTTAATGCTATTCAACTATTGATGAAGTCACAGTTGCAACAATTCCCTAAGGAAATATTTCTTCATACAAATGATAATTTTTACCTAGCCCTCTTTTATTTTATTGTGTTAGAGGACTATAGACTATGAGGGAATTATTTTATAGAGGAGTACTTTACGTAGTTGCAAGTGCCTAAGAGATACTTCTATAAATGATGATACTTTGGTTATAGGAAATTGTTAAAATTGCCTTCCAATTTTCACCTAACATTACAAAAACAAAATGGCTAAAAATCTAAAAGAACATTTGCTGAATCTTAGCTCAATATTGATCACTGCTGTACTTTTACATACAGAATCTACATAAACAAGAGATAGCAAATCAAAGTTTTAGATCCATTAGACACTAAATTTTCCTCATTTCTAACCAGCATAGGAACACCCGCACAGAATAACATCCTGCTGATAATCAATATAATGTGTGGCATCTTCACTTACTCTAATCTTATTTCATTCTTTTATGTTAGCTAACATGTTTGTTCACTAAAAAAAAGTCCATAAGAATATAGCAAACATAACTCATATAAAAGTGCTTCATTTCTGGGAATTTTTCCAGCCTCTTCTAAAAGTAATACCATAAAGGAAAATACAAGGATGCTAAAATCTAGTATCATTTGCCACTATTTCATAAATATGTATTACCCAGTGGCACCTCCAACACTCTGACATTACAGACTGGTTATGGTTAACAATGTACTTTTTTTTTTTTTTTTTTTTTTTTTTTTGCTGTTGTTATTGTTTGTTTTGCTGTGTAACAAACCATCTCAAAATTCAAAGATTAAACACAAACATTATTTATTAGCTTACAATTCTTTGGGTTCATGGTATGATTCTGAATCAATTGGAAGGTTTCTCTTCTGGTACTGCTTAGACCTGCACATTAACCATCAATTATCTAGGGTTGATTTGTCGGGAATGAACTTACTCACTGTCTGAGAATGGATGCTCACTATCACTTGTAGCTCCGACCAGCAGGCTGGCCTGGGCTTAAATAAGATGTCTGTCACAGCTTTTATAGAAGCAGCGATGTAAGGCAAGTGGCAAAGCATAAACACTTTTGAAGTCCCTTTTTGTGTCACATATACTGTTACCGAACTGTCTGAAGCACGTTTCATAGTTAATCCAAGTATAAATGGACTTTAGTCTTTCTAAGACCATGTATGTATTTGCATACTTGTTAACAAACTGAGGGTTATTACTTTAATAATGTATAATGGTTTACTAATAAACCATAAGCAAATTGGATCTTTACATTCTCCTAATTGAACCAAATGTACATCTCAATTAATACATGCACTTTTCTTTATCTATTAATTTATTAATGTATTCACATTTATTTATTCAATTCACAGTAAAAAAGTAGAATTGAAACACAAGATTTAAATTCAAGTCTTAACAAAAGTGTTTTTTTTTTTTTCCCTTTGCAATCTTAAGTATTTTGAACTGAAAGCTTATATATAGAGCAGAGAAAAAAAGATAACTGAAACTCAAGAGGCACTTCAGAGCCTTCCACACATACAGCCATTGGAACAGAGAGGCAAGGTAGAGCACAGAAAGAAGAGTTTTAAGAGACAGATGGAAGAAGGCATCTTAATTTTAATACACAATAACCTTAACCACTATTATCGAGCCCTTTCCAATTAGAAATTCCTCTTCATGTGCAAAGAGCAGAAGCACTTGGACAGAGAGAAATGTAAAATTCAACTTGAGAAATAATCTCGTATCTAATATGTTTAAATACTAAAAGCCAATGCTGCATATACAAACTGCTGCAGTAAAAATGGTGAAACACATCACGTAATGATGACATAGATAGGATGAGCAAAATGGCACAATTATATAACTTTAGTTCCATACCAAAAAAATTATTTTCAGGAAATTATTCAACAAGATGTTTTGCATTCATAATAAAATTTATTTTCTTTATGAGAGGGAGAAAGAGAGCGATTAAAAGAGAGAGAGAGACTAACTCCCCAATGGGAGCTGAGAACTAGTGCTTTTGGGGAATAAGAGAAGTGAAGATTTTTCTATTGAGAATTCACTCTCCAGACCCCATCCTTGGGTGGTAGAGCCCTCTGTATCCTTCTCTCCATCTCTCTCTGTCTCTCTTTTCTTTTTTTTAAAATTTTTTAAGGTAAAGTATTTTCTTGGCTCTCAGCTTCTCCTTTATCTTGCTAAAAATTCCCTTCTCTCCCTCCCATTTAGGAGAAGCCAAAGGGAAAAAGAAAATTGATTCTTCCATGGGAGCTACTTTTTAAAATAAATAAATAATTTTTTTTTCTTTTTGTTCTCTTTCTCTCTCCTTTTCTTTTCTCTTTCTTTGTTTTCTTATTCTTTTTCTTATACCTCATCACTTTGCTGCTAAGCCTTCACCCACTGAATGTCTAGACAGGTCTAAGTGAACTGTAGCCATACAACCAAATACTATTAGGGTCAACATATTCCTCAACTCCTACTGAATCTGCTGCACAAATGGAGAAAAACGGAACGGCGAAGAGATTGCCAATTACCTCCATCTGCACGCCTCTGAACACTCAGCTTGAACTTCTAGAAATTAGGAAGAAACACATAACCAGTCAGATGACTAGAAATCACCACAGAGGGGCAAGAAATTCAAGAAACTAAGAAAATACCTTTCCCCCAAGAGAAATGAATAACTTCTCTTCACCCACAGACACTACAATGGAACTTGAAATATCTGATAAAGAATTTAGAATATTCATAGTGACAAAGCTAACAGAGATGCAAGAAAAGAGAGACAATGAATTCCAGAAGAGGCAGAAGAAGAGCCAACAAGTTCCAGGAGATGAGGAAGTTCTTGCTTGATCTGAAAGAGGAAATACACACCATAAAAAAAGAATCAAATGGAAATGTTATAAATGGAGGCTATAATAAAGGAAGTCAAAACCTCCCTTGAAAGTATTAAAAGCAGACTAGATCATACAGAAAATTGAATCTCACATGTACAAGACAAAATTGCTGGTCTAGGAAAAAAAAACCTCGAATACTGAGAAAATAGCCCTCCCAAAAATGAGAATAATATACAAGAAATACTAGATACCATTAAACATCCAAACATCTAGATAATCAGTATCCCAGAAGGTGAAGAGACTGATAAGGGCATTGATAATCTATTCCATAAAATCTTGGAAGAGGCATTCAAAGATCCAGACCCAAGAAATACAAGGACTCCAAATGGAATCAACCCAGAAGATTTTCTCCAAGACACATTATAGCCAGATTGACAAAACCACAAAGATAAGACACTAAGAATGGCAAGAGAGAAACATCAAGTTACCTACAAAGGATATTCCATTAGACTAACAGCAGACCTCTCATCGGAAACAACATGGAGCAAGGAAAGAAAGGGAAAATATATTTAAAGGGTTGCGTGAAAAACAATTTCAACCAAGAACATTATACTCAGCAAGATTATCCTTCATATGGGAAGAGAAGACAAAACATTCTCAGATAAACAAAACCTGAACAAATTTACTGACACCAGACCAGTTCTCCAAGAAATTCTGAAAGGAGTTCTATATCAGGAAAACTAAATACAGACACACAGAAATAGGAGTTCAAAAACAACTAAGAAAATGACCAGCTTAATGGTAGGAACAAGTCCAGAGTTGAATGTTATCTTCCAGAATTTAAACAGAAAGATTGGACCACAACAGAAGATAAAGTACATGAGATTGAACTGGTGAAGTAGAATTTTACTACTTTTGACTAAAACTTCAATGATCTTCCTCTATGCCTATTTCCTGGCTTTAAGTCTTAGGCAAATATGTATATATAAATATAAATATAAATATAAATATAAATATATATATATATAAATATATTTATATTTATATATATATAAACATATTTATATTTATATATATATGTATATATGAAACAAGAAATGGAAAACTATTTGTTGATGATAATGTGTATGATTAAGCTACTATACAGTATATTCTGGATGAGAAATCACATTTTGAATGCTGTGATGCTGTTCAGTGAATGAATGTAAAATAAATAAAATTTAAAAAATAAAAGAGAGTTTTTCCTGCTAGGTTCTTGTGTGCTGCAATCCTCCAATTAGCCTTCCAATTAGCTCAAATTACAGACATGCATAACCATGCCCAGCAAATTCAGGTTGGCCTGGGAACCAAACCTGGGCCTCCCATATGGGTTATGGCTTCCCCAGCAATGGTACTATCTGTGATCTTTTGTGGCTATGCCAATAATAACTATTTTGAGAGACTGAAAATTATTATACAAAAATGAATTAAATTATAATTTAACCTCTAGATAATAAGGAAACCATGAAGAGTAACTATGAGGGTGATTAAAGAAGAGATAATGTTTAACATAAAAGTAAAATTGTGTACAAATTTAAATATATATATTATTGTCACCAAGTGTTTTATACACACACACACCCACATTGTGTGTGTGTGTGTGTGTGTGTGTGTGTGTATAAACTTAGATGTAAGATCTAAGTTATAGTGATTAGCTTAAAGGATAATTATTTAAAGTAATTAAGTATTTACATCCCTATGCATTGAATTTAATACTCAATAATACTTCTTGAAATAACTATATCCTAAATTTATTTTAAAAATTCATAGAAACAATTTTTTACAAAAGCAAAATATATGACATAAGTTTTGTATTTTAGCTATCAATTATTTCACCTCAAAATTATTTGCTTTGGCCTGTGAACTAACAGGTTAGAAAACTCAGTAGTTATGGTGTATGTGTTCTCTTGGTAAAAAGTTACTAAAAAAAAAATGAAGTAAAAAACAGAGGGAAACACATTTATAGGTAAAACTAAAAGAATGCTCCAGTAGTCCAAATTAAGTAAAACATGCTTTTTTAATATGAATAAAAGTACAATTGACTTAATACCTTACTTTTCTGTGTATATAGTTTAAGAAAAGATATACTCAATATTTTGGAAATATCAGAGATCATATTATTTATGGCTCACCTATTTCTAGGTGAAATATGTTTCACAAATATTAAGTAAATTTTAACTTGACTTTCAAACTAAATTATTAGTATTTCTCAAATATCCATCTCTTTTGCCCTGGTATAGAATTACTCAGAATGTGACTCTAAGTTATCAAGCTTAGGAAATTGAAATGGAAATTTAGATGTAGGCTGTTTTCAGCTCAGTTAGGAAGCGTGCAATTGCAATTGAATGCTCAGCAGCAAACACTGCTTGTGCCCAAAGGCCTTTCAAATTTTTGTTAAGCGACTCACGTATGTGATTAAAGCATATGGCAGTGCTGTCTTTTCTTTCCTCCATAAATAAAAGAAATGTTAGTTGTATTTAACTTTGACCCAGATACACAATGCTATTCTCACTGCAAAATGTCAACCCCATTCATGGAGTTTAAGATAGATTTATCAGGTCAGATACACTCTCTTGTTTTTTAATTGAAGGGAAACATTGAGCAATATATACTATGATGACAGCAAAGACATTGAAGTGTTTAGAAAAATATTATTAATTTGATATTCAATTTTTAAAAAACTTGTAAACCCTCCTTAGCATGGAGTAAATGGCTATCTTCAAAGGGGAATTGAAATTGAAAATGAGTCAAACTGATAGCAAAATTACTAAGCTGTGGTATAAGTTTCAGATTTCTTCTTTTTCCTGTAGGTTGTGAGATATCATCAAACACCAAAAATCTAGACTTGCTAATAAAATTCCCATGATTTTTATGGATCAAGGTTCCTGATACAGGGACCAAGATGGTGTAATTGTTATGGTGATGAACTCCCATTTATTCAACCATGGTTTGAGTCCCAGACCTGATGTCTTAAAATTCATGCCAAGTGTGTGTGCATGTGTGCCCAAAATCCTGAGAGGAAAATGGATCAGAAGGGATTGTGGTGTTGCCATATCCCCTTCAGAGGTGATTTCTCGTTGTTGTTTTTGTTTTGTTTTGTTTTGTTTTTTTTGTCTCTCTGATGAACACACGCGTCCTCTTGCAAAAATCTCCCTTAAAAACAAATAAATAAATAAGAGACCAGCAGTTACCATAATGGGTATGTCACTGAATTCCCATGTAGTAGACCTTGGTTCGAGTCCTGTACCAAGTGGCTTAAACTCACTCCAGGCGCGTGTGCGTGTGTGCCCAGGATCCCAAGAGGAGAAAGGAGGAGAAGGGATTGCGGTATGGCCATGCCCCCTGGGGTGGTGATTTCTCGCTTTCTGTCTGTCTTTCTGCAGTGAGCACATGTGCCCTATAGCAAAAACCTCCCCCCACCCAAAAAAAAAAGATTCCAGATAAAACACTTTTAAGAAAATTCAAAGAATTTGAATAATAAGTAATTCAACTTTACTTGAAAAGACAAAAAGTGACTCTAACTTCAGATTTATACTAAAGATTTCTGATTATTAGGAAGGGGAGAAGAAAATAAATAAAATACTACATATTTTACTTTTTCTACATGCTTTTAATCTAAAACTCATGGCATGTTTGGGATATCTTTCATTATATGAGTTCAAAGCCTGACTGTAATCCTGACCTTTTCATCTCTGTGACCCCTTTCCCCTTTTTATAAAACTTGCTCCATGTATCCCTCCATATTATTTGAAAAATATAATGTTTTGAAATATATTCCCTTTCTGTTTCAGTTCATCAGAGTTGTTTACTCTTGTTTGCCTCCAAAACCATTAATTTTAAGGTACTCTATATTACAATGTTGCAGGCAACAGACCTGAAATCTAGTGGTCACTAGCTTAGAAGAGAATAAAAAGCAAAGTCTAATTAGTATAGAAAGCATTGCATCTTGTAGCCTATGACTTGCAAGGTGAAGCAGTTAATAGCATTACCTCTAATGAACTGTGAAGGCCAAGTTTTGAGGATAGATAGAATGGAAAAGATGGAACTGTCACTGTTGTATGAGAAAACACATGATGTGAATAAAACAAGCCCCATGTGGTTAGGGGACTCAAACTAACAGAACTGAACTGCTTAGAAAAATAAAACGACATATTCAAATTGCTGATTTATAAAAGCAGGGTATTTACTGAAATCCAGAAAACTCCTACAACTGTGCTAAAAAAATGGATTACCTCTTATGACTGAGAACGTATAGTACTCTAGCCTACTAGTTGTGAGACAAACAGCAATAAATCTGCCTAAGGAAGCTCTATACCTTGAGATAGTTTAATAGGGGAAGGTGCTTTAGAGCAGATACTTTAGTAGGGGAAGAAAATAATAACAAAATTGTGACGATGGATGGATAGAAAGCGATTATTGTTTAGAGATGGATGACAAGAATGAGAATATCAGAGAGGGATGTGTGCATAATCAGGGAGGGTCAAAAATAGGAATTGTCTCAAATATGGGTTAAGAAAGGTGCACTGGTAATTTTCCATTTAAGACAGACTAAAGTAAGTATTGAAATGAAGCATGCAGTTTTCTGGAGAAAGAAAGCTGGAGGCAAATAGATGAACAAGGACAAGAGTCTTAAGATAGCTCCTCTCTGATATCTTATAGAGAAGCAAAGAGGCCAATGTAATAGGAGCAGAGCATGTAAGCTGGAGAGTTGCAGGAGATTAATAATTTATAGGCTATTCCTAGGACTTTGGCTTTCACTCGAACTTCATGAGATGGGAAACTATTAAAGCATTTAGAGCAGAGGACTGATACAATCTGTTTTACATTTTTATAAGATCAACCTGACTGCTCTAGCAATAGTAGACTTAGCGGTCAAGGTGTAAACAGTGATAGTTTTAGAAAAGAGAAAGAGGGTTCTTTAAGGTTTTTTTGGCCTAAATAGTCAGAAGAATGGACTTATCATGGAAAGGTAGTGTGTAAGTGATGCAAATCAATGGGGATGGGGAGTTAGGAATCATAAATTCAGTATTGGACATTGTGATGGATAATTTTATGTGTACACTTGATTGGGCTAAGGCATGACCAGTTAGCTGGTAAAACATTTTGCTGTGTCTGTGAGGGCACTCTGGATGAAATTAACATTTGAATTCATAGGCTGAGTAACACACATTTGTCTTCTCCAATGTAGGTGGACACTGTCCAACCCACAAAGGGCCTGAATACAACAAAAAGGCAGAGGACAGGAAAATGCATTCTCTGTTTGAACTAGTATATTGATCTTCTACTCTTGGACATTGGTGCTCCTTGTTTGAAGTCTTTGAATTTGGAATAGACCTTAAACCATTGGCCCCTATTTTCCTGGCCTTCAAACTTTAAATGGATCTTACACTTTTGGCTCCCTGGGACGTTAGCCTTCAGATTTGGACTGAAACTACCTAAAGTAATACTTTGGCTTTCCTGGACCTCTGGCTTACAGAGAGCAGATTGTGGATTTTTCAGCCTTCATAACCACATAAGCCAATTCCTTATAATAAATCAAATCTTTTTACATTTTTACATTCATACTTATATACACATGTATGTACACAGTCTTCTATTCCTTACCATCAAGAATACATTCAGAGAAATATATCTTTAAGTAATTTTGTCATTTTGAAAATATTAGAGTATAATCACACCAACCTAGATGATCTAGTCTATGACACATCTAAGCTATATAGTCTATCCTCTTGCTCTTAGGCTACAAACCTTTACAGCATGTTACTTTACTGAATACTATAGGTAGTTATAATACAATGGTAAACATTTTTGCATGTAAACATAGATAACATAAAGTAAAAATATGAAAATATGGCATATAAAGAATAGTCCACCTGTAAAGGGTACTTACCATGAATGGAACACACAGGTCTGAAGTTGTTCAAGTTAGTCCATGAGAAAATGTTAAGAGAATGTGAACATTCAAGTCTTGCACATTATTGTACACTCTTGTAGACTTCATATGCATTACAAACTAAGCTACGCTAAGTTTATAAAAGTGTTTTATTCAATAATAAATTCACATTAGTTTACTGTAATTTTTTACTTTTTAAATGTTTCATTTTTGACACAACACAAACACATCATAGAGCTTTATAGAAAATTTTTTCTTTACATTCTTCATTTTATCACCTCTTTTTCTATTTTAAATTTTTTTAATTTATTTTTTTATTTTTAAAATGTTTTTGTTAAAAATAAAGATGCAAACACACATATTAGCTTAGGTCTACACGGGTTCAAGATCATCAACATCACTGCCTTCTGCCTCCATCTCTTGTCCCGCTAAAAGAGCCATGATGAACAAAACAGCATGAAATTAAATTGAGCACAAGAAAAAATGATAAGAGAGGTGGTAAACATGAAATATATGAGGCTGTTGCTGGCAAAATGCAGCGCACTGATTTATAGTAAACTTTTTTTTTGAAACTAGGAGTACACTATAAAATAACAATAAAAAGTATAATATAGTAAATACATAAATGGGTATCATAGTCATTTAGCATTATTATAAAATATTAATGTACTGTACATAATTGTATTTGCTATACTTTTATAAGACTGGCAGCAGAGCAGGTTTGTTTATAGCAGCATAATCACAAACATGTGAGTAATGCATTGTGCTATGACAATATGACAACTACGAAATTACTAGGTGATGAGAATTTTTTAGCTCCATTATGGTCTACGGAACTATTGCTGTTTATGTGCTCTGCTATTGACCAAATGTTGTTATGCAATACATGACTATATTATATATGAACATATGTGTGCATATGCATGTGCGTGTTCTATTTCTCTAAAAAACCCTAACTAATACATATTTTTGTGTTAAGAGAGGTTCTGGGCAAAAAATGAATTTTAAGGATGAGTCTTCTAAATTGGTTCCAGGGTGGCTGATATTGGCTCTCTATTTTAATTAGGTTTAAAGATGCAAAGGATTCTATTTCCATTAGTAAAGACAACACTTATAGTCTATGATATAAACTGTTCATAGAGATATGCAATATATCTACACTGAATACTCCTAATCAACCTAAGAAACAAGGAGCTGGATAATTCTGGATATAATGTTTTCAAACATTTTTGGGAAAGTAAGGAATATAAAGACATTTGTTATATGTTTTTAATGTTGCTGAACATGGTGAAAGAAAGAATGAGCTCAAGGATTCAGGTTGCTACCTCAATCATGTATTAATGACTTAAGACCTGTGTGAGTCCTGAAGTCATCCCTCATGTCCTATAATCTTAGCCAAAGGACTGAAATTGCCAAAAATCAAATGCGAAATCTTATCCCACAGCTGGCTGAGTGGCAAAAATCAAGTAGAACTTCCAGTCTTGTAAGCGGTCTATTGTTGAAGTGAGAACTTTGGTTGGGAAAGAATGGGATCCTATTAGGGCATAAATGTGTTATGGTCAGGGACTTGGAAGGAACGTGATTGGAAAACTGATGACAATGAAATTTGGGGGGAAATTATGTAAATACACCTATCTGAGTCCGCAAAGAAATGCGAAGATGTATATCTCACATGACTGCTCATGAAAGGGTGATCTTAGCAAAGGAGAATTTTAATAATCAAGTAGACCTGATGACCTCTTCTCTGGATAGCAGTCAGCATCTTTCTCTGCTGTCATCACTCAATGTGTTTGTGAACAAAGTCACCATGATACAAGGACAGACATTACATATGGGCTCAATAACATGGACTTCCATTCACCAAGTCTAACTTGGCTATGGGCACTGCTGAGTGACTGCCTAATTTGCCAGCAGCAATGAAAAATGAGCCCCTAATATGGAACCGTTCTCCAAAGTGATCAGCTAGCTAGCTGGTGACAATTTGATTACACTGGACTACTTCCATTATGGAAGGGATAGCATCATTTTGTCCTTACTGAAATAACATTAGTCTAGAAATAGATTTGCCTTCCCTGAATGCAATGCTTTTGCCAAAAGTACCATCCATGGATTTATTGATGATTCATCACTGTCATGTATTCCACACAGCATTGCTTCTGATCAACAAACTTTATACCAACAAAAATTTGATAATCAGCTCATATTCATGGAATTCATTGCTCTTACCATAATTGCTACAATTCTGAAGCAGCTAGCTTGATAGAATGGTGGAAGGACCTTTGAAGACTCAGTTACAAGCTAGTTAGTCATAAAATCTTGCAGGCTGGGCAAGGTTCTCTAGAAGTCTGTATATGAATATGACTTGAATCAGTGTCCAATATATAGTGATGCTTCTTGCATAACCAAAATCCATGAGACCAAGAATCAAGCAGTGGAAATGAAATGACACTACTCATAATAATAATCCATAGTGACTTACTAGCACAATTTTGATTCCTATTTCCATGACTGTATGCTCTCCTTGCCCAGTGGTCCTAGTTCCAGAAGAGGAATGCTTCTACCAGAAGACACAATGATGTAACTGAACTAGAAGTTCAGACTATCACCTGGCCACTTTGATTTCTCTATATCACCCTATTAACAGGCAAAGAAAGAAGTACAGTCTTGACTTGGGTTATTAATTCTAACTACCAAAGAGAAATTATAATACTACTCCACAACAGAGGTAAAAAGGAATATGTCTGAAATAAAGGCAATCCTACAATTAAAGTCAATGACAAACTGCAATCCAATCCAAATAGATCTAATGGCCCAGATCTTTCAGAAATAAAGGTTTGAGTCACCCCACTAGGCAAAAGAAAAAGTCCCAAACACCAGAGATGCACGCTGAAGGCAAAGGAAATACAGAATAAATTATAGAAGAAAGTAGTTGGAAATACCAGCTATAACCACACGATGAGTTACAAACACAGAGACTGTAATTGTCTTAAGTATTTTTTTTCCTTATTGTAAGTCAAAGTATTTGTTTTATAAGATTTCGTATTCCTTTATTATATATCCAAGGATATATTGATTTTACATTAGTATTTACATACTGATAACTTTGAATCATAGCAAGAGAAGATACGGGATATCAGAAGAAGAGTAAACATTTCTCAAGGACTTTACCTCCTCTACTGGGGAAAGGACTAATGTGTAGGATAGCTGAATTATGTTAGATAGGATTATGACTTTGTTATTGACTTTATTTGAGATTAAGTATAATTAAAGGAGACCTGTACAGGTGTCAAGTTGATAAAGAGTGGAAATGTGATCTTGGACTTCTCAATCTCTAGAACTATGAAAAATAAATTTCTGTTTGCAAGCCACTCCATCTATGAAATGTCATCAAAGTAGCCTGAATTAAGATGAACATGTTACAGTTGAGTTACTCCTTGGATTTGTAATGGAAAATGTAGAGTCAAGAGTTGGCTATATAAATTCAGAGTTGAAAAGAGAATGGAGATATTGTAGCATATACACAATATTTGGAGACGAGATTGGATGAGACCACTAAGCAAGGAAGTGCAAAAAACAAACAAAAAAAATCAGCACTGAGATCATCCAATGTTAAGAAAAAGGGGAAATGTGAAGGCCCAGCTCCATTGCCTAGTGGTTACATGAGCTAGATCCCACATGGCTGACCACACTATTTGAGTCCCAACCCTGGAGGCCTGAAAAACACACAGGGCATATGTATATTTGTGCCCCGAATCCTGACTTGATGGAGAAATGGAGAAGGGACTATGGTATGAAAGCACTGGGTAATACTTTCTCTCTCTCTGTCTCTCACAGAGCATGAGTGCCTCTGGCAATTAAAAAAATAAAAAGAAAGAAAAGGAAATGTAAATAGACAAAAAGGATTAGCTATTAAATTAGAAAGAACAATGAAAGAGTGGGTATTAGAAGTAGCATAAAAAATAAAGAACAATATGATGAGGACTGAGGTTTGACCATTAGTGATTGCCTAAATTTGCAACTTTCCATACTCTTTTTGTTTTGGAATTTCATTTCCCTTGACATGTATAGCATAATGCTAACAGTGCTTTTTTGAGAAGTGGGATTGATTTTCCTACTACCATTAATTTTAAGATTTAAGATGTTATTTGCTTCAGCCAATGGAATATTAGCAAATGTGACACAGAAAGATATCATAAAGGTTTATACAATTGAGTTTGCTCTATCTCACTCCTGCCACTCATCCTGACAAAAGCATCCCACCATTCACTATGAGAAAAATGTCCTCTGGAGAGCAGCTGGATGAGGGATGATGAGAGAAATGTAGTGGCAAGCTTGAACCCAATCCAAACAAACAGGCAACCTGAAACAAAGCCATTTATCTATTCTCATTCTACATTAGTCCAACTGCAGTCAATCTGCAGCACGTGAACTAGGAAATAAATCATTTTTTTGTAAACCACTGAGATTCTAAGGTATTTTTGTTATGCAGTATTAATTTGGCAATTGCTGGGTAATTCCATGTTGTATTTGGCAGTTTACAGTCATGTAGTTATTTTGCCAATGCTGTTTCAGAGAAGTGTCTGGAACGAAACCTTGATTAGGATGCATTAAATAAAAATGGAAGAAAGATGGGGAGAGAATGAGCACCAAACTCTTTTGAGAAACGTACATGTAAATAGGAAGAAACTAAATAGTACAGATTGGGATATGAATGTGGAATATAAGTAAGTTTACTTTACTTTTTATCTTGTGTTTCAAAAAGTATAATCATGGACCATCCTTCATAATTTAACTTCAGACAATATCATTTCTCCAGAAAGCCTACATCCAGAAGAAAATAAAATTGTTCTATTAATTTGGTCTACATCAGCTCAAATTGAATCCTGGGAATAAGAAAATTCCCAAAAACTTAGACCTGTTTTGTATCAGTAGTATCAAAATCTGTATAATCTTTTCTGACTTCCATTATTTAGTTAAATGGAAATGCCAGTGAGGAGGAAAATAAATTCTCTCTGTATCAACCTACTCTTTACGTCACTCCTGAGAATATCTTTAATTTAGAGCAAATATTCTTGCTCCCAATGTATGTTAAAGGGTTTAATTAGCAGAATATTATATTTCACACATATATCAAGTATGAAATACATGCACAGAAATTTTAAGCAAACTTAATTTACAAAACCCACTTGTCAGACATACTAAAGTGGCAGATTTTACGTTTTCTTGAGTAGAAAAGAAAATTTCCGTGGGAATTTACAGATGGAAAGTCTCAAGTTCTCATAAATTCTGTTTTCCCTGCACTACACACAAAAAGAATAAGAGCAAACAAAAACACTTTATGTAGTTTAGCTCCTCTGAGCCCCACTTTCCTTGATTGTGTAAAGATCTTCAAAAACGTCCTGCCTCTAGACTGGTCATATAGATGGAGTGTGGAAGTGGACCTCAGAGGGATGTCGAAGGTCAAGGGGCTCCCCAGAATACTGAAATAGTTTGGGTGTGACCTCTCCAGGGAAAAATGGTAGTGCCTTCACCAAAACAAAATGACCAAAGCTAGAGAGTTAAAGATACCTTCCTGGGAAGATAGCGTACCTATTTGACTTGAAGTGATCAGATTGTGTCTCGTCATCACTCTGCTGTCTGTGTGGTTGAGAAAAGAGGGTCTTTTCTAGCTTTCCTATGTCACCCCAGGATCTGAATATGGGGGATATTCCAATAGGGATAATATCGCTATCTTGACTGACTCGCAAAGTCACTGTAAGTATAAGATACTTACAAAATGGACAGCAAATCAGGCACCTCTTTGCTGTTTGCATGTGTTTTGTTCAGATATATGCTCCCTGAAGATGAGACTGAAGTTTACAGATATGCTCTTGTCCCACAGAATGATGGCATTCCTTTGATAAGCATTTATTGAGCATATTGCTAAATTGGATAAGACAATCCCTACATACTGGTGCTCTAATTTCAGTACTGGATAGAATATACTACAAAGGAACAAATAAAATAGAGACCATCAGATGGCCTAGTGGTTATGTTGCTGGACTGCCACGTAACTGAACATGGTTCAAGTCCTGGGCCCAGTGGCTTGAAACTCATGCAGGAGATGCATGGGTGCATATCTGAGATCTCAGAAGAATAGAGGAGAAGGGATTGCAGCATAAACATCCCCCGGGGGGGGGGGGGGGGGTGATTTCTCACTGTCTCTGTCTCTTTCTCTCTCCAGTGAGCACATATGTTCCCAAGGCAAAAACAACTTAAAAAAAAGGAATAAAATAGTTACAGAGAGTGAGAAAAGCTAAAATTATACAAGTGCTAGAATTTATCAAATTGAGACAGGAGTCTTGAGTGATCAGACCCAACACCCATTTTGGTTCTTGTCCTATGCCCATGAATTAGAGATACAGACACAGAGAGGAGAGGAAAGTGAAATTTATTAGGGAAGGAGAAAAAGCTTCTGATGCATGGAAGGGCGCATGAATGGGTTGCTGAAGAGTAGCTGGAAGCAAATGGTTTTTATCTAGGAGTCTAAGCAATGGACTGACTTTCTGATAAGGAACTGGGCTTTAGAAAATGGTTACTTGGTAGTTTGAAGGATTTATTACCCTGTCCTTTGTGGGGCCAGCAGACCATTGAGTTCTGTACTTTTTGTTAAAATACAGTTACTGAATAGAAACTGCTCCCCTTAGCTATAGTTGAGTCTCAATGCAGCCAGCTTTTGGCCATGAAAACTTAGCCACTGTGACTCCATCTTGGGTCTTACATTGTCTATGTATTTGCTATCCCTAGATTCTGCCTTATTAGAAAGGAGACACAAATTCTTTAGAGACATGTAAAAGGGATTTATATTATACATTAATCAGACCATAAAGGAAAAAGAGACTTCACTAAAAAGTAAAACAAAAAGGACTAAAAAGGACTTCTTTGGGGGACCCTTACCCTATCTACCTAATAAGTCTGGTCTAACTTCTATCTCAAATGACTAGAGGAAGTTGCTATTTTGAGTAGTTAAAAATAAAAATAAAGGATATGCTGTGGTTTGATGGTGATGATCCCACATGACTGACCTTGCAGTTCAAGTCCCAGGCCCAGCAGTTACACACCGGGCATGTGTACATAGGTGCTCAAAATCCTGGTGAAAGAAATGGAGGAGAAGGGATTGCAGTTATGTTGCTGGATTGTTCCCTGTGGGGGCCAGGGAGGGAGATGCTTTCACGCTTTTTCTCCTTTTCTCTCTTTCCAGCAAGTGCATGCACCTCTGGAAAATATAAATAAATAAATAAATAAATGAACACTAGAAAGCCTTTAGAAGAAAAGACAATTGAACTGAAATCTGGCTTATGAGAAAATGCCAGTCAAGCAAAAGCTGGGGGGAAAGCATTCAAAGCAAAAGGCTTACAAATACAAATACCCAGGGAAACAAATGACCTTGGCATGTTATAGATAAAGAATTCTATAATTCTACAGAGTGTAGTGGAAAATGGAGACAGTATAAAATCAGAAAACTAGACAGGGATTGGGTCATGTATGGAGTTTGCTTTCCTTTGTAAACATGCATAATTTCCTTTGGTAATGATAATGATTGCAATAACGAACTGACTCACTGAAAAAGCTTGGTGATAATTTGTGGGAAGAAATATAGTATTAGGAGGACAAAGTCATAAAGTGACCACAGACAATTAAAAGGCTGGCTCTATGATGGAAACCAAAATCAATGATGAGGATGAAAATAAACAACTTGGGAAATTCTACTTCAGCTGTTGGGTTTAACTATATTATCCTAAGTATATGCATTTTAGAGATTATCTTATATTTCATTTGATTTTTTTTAATAAACATTTTATCTTAGAGCAGTTTTAGATTTACAGGAAAGGCAAGAAAATAGTATAAAGGGTTCTTATGTAGTTATACTCTGTTTCCTCTGTTAATATCTTCTATTGATGCATACATTTGTATCAGTTTGGAGGTGTCTGAAATCCTTCTTATGACTCGACCCAGAGCATATATATATATATTTTTTTTTTTTTTTTTCTTTTTTGGAGAGGTTTTTGCTAAAGGGTGCGTGCGCTCACCAGACAGAGAGAAACAGGGAGACAGAAAGCGAGAAATCACCCCACAGGGGGGATGGCCATGCTGCAATCCCTTCTCCTCCATTCTCCTCTTGGGATCTTGGGCATGCACGCACATGCACCTGGCGTGAGTTTTAAGCCACCTGGTCCAGGACTCAAACCGCGGTCAACCACATGGGAGTCCAGCAACATAGCCATTATGCTAACTGCTAGTTCCGAGTGTATATTTTTAAGCAGCTCACCATTGTACAGTGCTATATCCATCACACTGTACCAAGGGGACATATTATCAAGATGACTTATCAATGTTAATATTACAATTTATTATCTGGCCATGTCAATTTGTTTTTCAGGTTTTTCATGGTGAAATTACTCTGTGCCAAACCCCATGGAAAACAACTTCATCAACTAAAGTACATAACTTATGTACAGTCTCTTGTTTTAGTCTTACAAACTCTGCTCATTTCTAAAATTACTTAGGTTAACATTTTCCCCCTCCCCTTCAGTGAGGTTATTATTAATATATCCACTTGTCATACAATTAGATTCTTTTCTCAAAGTCTGCATCACAACCTGAGATCCTCACTTTCAAAATGATTTTTTTGGGAACCAGCAGTTAGCGTAATGGCTATGTCGCTGGACTCCCACGTAGTCGACCGCGGTTCGCGTCCCGGCGGACCCAGAGGCTTAAAACTCACGCCGGGCGCGTGTGCGTGCGTGCCCAAGATCCCCAGAGGAGAATGAAGGAGAAGGGATTGCGGCGTGACCATCCCCCCTGGGGGGTGATTTCTCGCTTTCTGTCTCTATGTCTCTCTCTGTCTGTCTGGCGAGCGTACGCGCCCTATAGTGAAAACCTCTAAAAAAATAAAAAATAAAAAAAAATAAAATAAAATGATTTTTTTAAACTTGCATATACTGTGGTTCCTTATTCTTGCTAAAAAGTTTTATGGGTTTTGACAAATACGTAGCGACATGGATCCACAATTACAACATCATACAGAATAGTTTCGCCATGATAAAAATTCCCCTATGCTTTATCTATTCCACTCTCTCCCTCCCTCCAAAACATGGAGATCACTGACTTTACAACCCTTGCTATAGTTTTATCTGTCTAGACTGTCAGGTAATTAGCATCACCAGTATATAGCCGAACAAAATAATTTCCTTGGTGAGTCGGTCTTTAGTATAAGGAACTCCCTGAGTATATTTGACAAAGAGAGCCTGAAGGAAATTTTTCTTGGATCTTATATCATGAGAATCTTTAGCATGAGAATCGGGTGGGGCTTCCAGGGGATAAAACCCAAGCGGGTGTGAGGGCTCTCCCCACACCCCCGCCACTGGCCAAGACCTTGACCCAAGAATTCTTCACTAACCTGTTGGTATGCACTCACCTTCTAAGAGTTGGTAGAAATGATCTTTTAACTAGTCTAGACAAGTGATGGTCCCAGTGGCTGCTGTTTCAGATTTCAAAGTGACAGTTTGCCCTGTACTTCAGTTTGTTGACAAGTACAAGAAAAGTTATTGAGTTTTAGTTTGTTTATATTCTTTGAGATTGTAAAATGCAGCTCTTAAGTTATTTCTCTTTCAGAATTGAAGTTGAAAGCCCATTTCCTAGTTTTTCTTTAAATAAGTTAATATCTTCTTTTATTTTACCTTTAACTGAATTTCTCCAGCACCACGGCACTTCCATTGAATTTCTCACTGCTATTTTTTTAAATATGTTTAATATAATAGGTGTACCCTCTCAAAGAACCTCAGCAAATGAGCTCTATGAACTGTACTTTCTGTTTGTCTTTATTTTGTTTGCAGTTTTCCTTTAGGTTGTTCATAACAGAAACTTAATAAATTATTACCTGGATGAATGATGAGTCAAATAATAAATACATAATGTGAGAATAAATAATTCAGTTTTATCTACCAGATAAAACAAACATATGTATATTTAAGGGTTTTTTTAATTTGGTTTAGTTTACTTATATTTATTTATTTTGTGAAGGTGAGAGAGAGAGAAAGATGGGGAAAGACAAGCACCTTCAGTAGGGTTCACACTGAGATCCTTTTCCCCAGCCTACCCAGTCAGTCAGGATCATGGGCAGGCACGTGCATGTAAAAGACAACCGGAGAGAGGCTGACAGAGGATCCAAACCCACAACCTTTCACAAGGATCCAGCAGTGCTTGAGCATTGTTTCGTGACCAAAATTAAGGAAAATAATAATCATTTTAGCAATTACCTATGCTATAGGTTGAAACAACTCACTAGAGATTATATGATCACTAAAGTGACAACTTGCACATTAAAATTATAGGCATCACTGACAGAACATTTATGAAAGTTATTCTGGAAACTAAGTTAGTGATATATAGAAAAAAAAATTTAATATAGACCCTTACCATTGGGTGACTTTCACTATGGGAATTGTAATAAGTTATAAGCCTTGAAATAAAATGTTCATACAAAAATGAAAGCATGATACAATTCTAAATAGAGAAAATCAAAGGTGATTTCACCAAAAAAATTCAAATTAAAGAAATAGGCACCAAATTCCATTCATTTTAAATATTTTCCTCCAACGTAAGTTTGGGCTTCCTTTTCTCCTGCTAAAGCATGGCTAAAGCCAAGGAAATCAATCTAAACTATAACATTGCTACTCAGACACGACATCCATTTTCTGTCACTTGAGGTAGTATGACAAAGTTCTACACGTGAAACAAAAGTAACACATTTTAACATCTAAATTCTTCAGACCGACTTCAACCTTCATTGAACTCCTAAATAAATCGGATTTCTCCAAAACATACATATGTTTTCTTAGAACCAATCGGTAACAGAAAGGTTTGAGATTTTTGCACTTATCTACCAAGGAAAAATTCCTTATAAAACCATCAAAGTGAGGGAACAGCAGTTAGCATAATGGCTGTGTTGCTGGACTCCCATGTAGTCGACTACAGTTCACGTCCCGGACCGGGTGGCTTAAAACTCACGCCGGGCGTGTGTGCATATGTGCCCAAGATCCTGAGAGGAGAATGGAGGAGAAGGGATTGCGGCGTGGCCATCCCCCCTGTGGGAGTGATTTCTGGCTTTCTGTCTCTCTGTCTCTCTCTGTCTGTCTGGCGAGTGCATGCGCCCTATAGCAAAAACCTCTCAAAAAAAAAAAAAAAAAAACATCAACGTGAATAAAATATTTTATTCATTAGGACCCAGTTCTTCACAGTATCTAGCCATTTTGGAAGAGCTATTAACTTTTTCAGACCATTTAAAATCCAAATTAATTGAAGCAGCAATACAAGTTTGATTGGGGAATGGGAGTTGATATGATGTAACGTCATAAAAGAAAACTCTGGATGTTGGGTGACTGGATTCCAATCTGGTTCTGACACTAACTTACTGATACAATTTCTGGGTCTTAGCTTACACATACACATACATACAAACACACCAAACACACATACTTGGTATCAGATGAATTGCTAAAAATCTTCTACATTCCCTGAGTTTTTCACCTCATCCTCAATAATTAGGTTTATCTAGTAGGAGGTGTTAGTTAAAAGGCAATATGATGTTGGTGGTCTCCAAAATGATATTGAAACCATCCAGTAATTTCAGTAATTCTGCAGTAAAAACTAGGATTTAACTTTGATTTGAGTTAACAGCTCCATCTAGTGAGTTGCTGTTACGCATTGTTTTTCCTTGTATTTAAATAAGTTATTATTAAGAAAGAGGGAATAATTTTAATAACTCAGTTCATTTTTCTTTGAAGATTCTCTTCCTTTTTACCTGTTTTGATGATGCTTCTTACATGAGAACTAACTCTGATCCTTCTCATCCCCAACATACTTTCCTATCTATAAATAAGCAAATTCATTGATGGAAAGGTCATAATCTAACATACATTGATTCATGCTTCTCCATTTAATAGACTTAAGGTCTTGCATTGTTCCTGTTCTCAGGTATACTGTCCCCATTTTCTTCCTGGGCAGCTGAAAACTGGATACATTTTCAAGACCAATTCCAAGAAATGGGCACCCGTAGGCCAAAGCAAAGACCTGCCTTCTTAGAAGCACATCTCAGACTCAGGTGTAAGGATATGAAGGGACAGTTTCCAATGGATAACATCAGGTAAATGAAAACTCAGCATATATACATACATCAGGAGTAGTTCCTAAGGTCTAGACTTAGCTAAGTGTATAGAGCAACATGGAAAAACTACTACTAACTACAATTCTAAGTCACATTCTTCAATTGAGATGTCCCACACTAAGAATAAAAATGCTTTTGATATTCAACTGGACTTCCACATCTAATCTCTTTTTTAAAATCTCCATTATGAAGAAATAAAACAGTGTGAGTGTGGACGTAAACATTTCCCTATTCAATTCCTTGAACAAAAATTCATTGAGAAAAATTTAGGAAAACTAATTCCAGACACATATTTTTTATTTATATAGTTATATTTTAATATGACTTATGAAAACATTAACTTGGAGTCAGCAGGTGGCATGGTGGTTAAGGTGCTAGACTCCTATGTGACTACCTACACTTCACTTCCAGGCCTGGACGTGATGGCTTCCTTTTGCACTTTTTCTCTTTCTCTCTCTGTCCCTATCTGTGGCAAAGAAAAAAAAAAAAAAAAAAAAAAAAAAACCATTAATAATAATAATTTAAATTATTCTTTTTTAAAAAATAATAAACATTAACTCATGGCAATATATGTTTACCTAAATTGTCAGTTCTATATTAGGTATCAAGACTCAAACAATACACCTTTTATTATTTTTTCCATTTATATTTATGTAAAAGCACTTGCATTTGTAGTCCACATTTTAAAGATGTTGTCAAATATAAAAATGTCAATCAAGTTTTTTTCTTTTTTTAAAAAGGCTACTTTTTAACTAATGCTGATGAAAAATCCAGGGAAACTAGATAATATGAGATAGAAATAATACCAGAACAATTGCTCTCTAGAGAGACTTGGTGAGACTCATTAAAGAACCAATTACTAAGTGCAGGTGAATTGTTATACTGGAAATGCTGCGTGGTCATGTAACTATCTCCATCAAGCCTCAGGCTATTGCTCAACTACCATAGCTCTACTGCTGACTATGAAGATTGATCAAAATGAGCTCCAGAGCATGCTTGACTTGATCTAACCTTAGTTTTTTGTGACTACACAGACCCTCCAACCAAGTTAATTTCATTGCTCTCCTTTGACTATTAACTTACTATGCAGTCTTACTCCCTTCACGTCTGTCTTATTACCCTGTTTTTAGACACCCATTTCCTCTGCCTTTGGATGCACTGAATGGAGTAGCCCTTTCTATCAGCCCCACTTCCAAAGTTCATTGCTGAGCACTCATTTTGAACTGTTGGAAGAGAGAACAGGATGGTCATGGTTGATGTGGGTGCTCTCTTTAGTTGCAGGGTGGGAGGAGGTGGGAAGAGCGTGGGGAGGAGGTGAATTTTGAGCAGTTCAAATCATAAAAATATAATTGCCACTTTCATGGCAAAATATCTGGAAATGCTTCTATTGATATGCTAACGATAGAAAGTAGAACTTTACTTTTAAAATACATTATATAATCTGCATTTCATAGTGTTTTTATTATGTCACATTATACATGTTCTTCAACATCTTTTACAATAAAAAAATAAATGTATCATATTACCAATTTGATCAAGTTGGCTAGAGTATTTTAAATAGTAAATGACAATGTTTATATTATGCAAGGAGGAAAAGAAGCATGCTCATACATGCTAACGCCAGTGTAAGCAGTTATAATCTTTTTCCAGTGACGATTTGACAATATGCGCTGAATCCTTAAATCAGTGCATTTCCTTTTAGTAATTTTATCCAAGGGGAAATTTAGAATGTATACAAAATACAGAAAAATGTATATAGTATCTCTGTTTATTATAATAATAAGTGATCATAGAGAATGATATATCTTATTCTCTGGAATTTATTTAAAAAATACTTTTGATGAAGTTATATAATTTTGGGGGGGACCAGCAGATGGCATAATAGTTATGTCACTGAACTCCCACATAGTTGACAGTTGTGCGAGTCCTGGACCTGGAGATTTAAAACACACTGGGTGTGTGTGCATGCATACCTAAAAGCCCAAGAGGAGAATGGAGGAGAAGGGATTGCAGTGTAATCATCCCCCCAGGGGGTAATATATCACTTTCTGTCTCCCTGTTTCTGTCTGTCTTTCTGGCAAGGGCGTGCACCCTATAGCAAAAATCTCTCTCTAAAAAAAAGTTATCTAACATGTTTAAATGATGGCGATGAAGACTTTCCATCATGAATTGCCTGGATTGCCTTATGACCAGAGAGAGACACAGAGAGAGAGAGAGAGCGAGAGGGAAACCGCCAGGTTGCTCGAACCGTGGTCGGCCATTGGGAGTGTCCAGCACCTTAACCACCACGCCACCTTGGTATTTTTTTTAAGTTAATAAAGAGTAGGTGAAATATTTTATGGTGTGTCATCCACAATGTTTTTACAATAGGTAGTCTTCTTTCAGGTGTTCAACATTTGCACAGTTGAAATTTTATATTTCATATATAACAAATTGTATTTCTTGATTAGTCCAGAGTTAGTTCGTTTTGTTCATTGTTTCAAAGAAGCAACGTTTTTTCTCATTTTCTCTATGATTTGTTTCTTTACTATTTTTCTATTCTTATCATTATTGCATTCATTTTTCAAATTTATTTAGTGGTTCATTTGCTTTTCTTTATCTAGTTACATAAAGTGGAACCTTAGGCCATTAAATGCAAAGCTTTTGCTTTTAGTTTTGAAAAAAGGAACACATCCAGCTGTGTTGGTATAGTGAGGAGGGGTGCTGCCCCACAATGTGGAGGCCTTATGGGAAGACTCCCATATTGTTTCTGGGTCTTCCTAAGCCCTGGATGTACCCCCCGGCCTGCCCTTGACCTGGCAGGCTGCAGGGCTAAAGGGAGGGTTGTGGCATCAAGACCCTGTTAAGAATGCCTGTCTGTCAGGACCAGCAGTTAGTGTAATGGCTATGTTGCTGAACTCCCATGTAGTCAACTCTGATTCCAGTCCTGGACCCAGTGGCTTAAACTCACGCCAGTTGTGTGTGAGTGTGTGCCCAAGATCCCAAGAGGAGAACAGAGGAGAGGGGATTGCAACATGGCCATCCCCTTGGGGGGCGGGGGGGTGATTTCTCGCTTTCCGTTTCTGTCTTTCTCTGTCTTTCTGGTGAGCACACGCACCCTATAGCAAAAACCTCTGCAAAAAAAAAAAAAAAAAAAAAAAAAAAAAAGCCTGACTGTCTCTCTCTGAATATAAACACACTGTTTTTTTTTCTGAGAGAGAGAGATGTTTTCTATAATGTGTGTGCACTTGCTGGAGAGACAGAGAGAGATAAAAAGCGAGAAATCCGCCTCACATATTTGGGATATTTTATCTTATTTTGATTAATTTCTACTGTAATGTCTCCTCATTGATTTATGATTTAGCAATCTTACAGTATATACACTATAATACTTTATGTATAATAACTTTGAGGAAACATACGTTAAGCTCTACCATATGGGTGGTCTTGGTGAACATTTCTTATGCATTTGAATAACAAGCATTGTGTCATTATTAAATGTAGTGTTCTATAAATAGCAAAGCAGTCAAGGCGGTTAATAGTATTGATCTTATTTTTTATAAAATTATTGGCCACTTTCTGGATTTGTTTTATCATCTAGGAAATAATATATTTACATATTTTAACTTTAACTTTGTCAATTTTGACTAATGGATTTTTAGGTTAAGTTATTAGATGTATTCACACTTTTAGCTTAAGTTAATTCTTCCTGGTGAATTGATCTTTATATCTTATGCAGTATTCCTACTTTTTTTCAGTTAATGCCCATCTTAAGTTTTTTGAATGATATTATTTTACCTTTCCAGAATTTCTATGCTTACTTTTTGCATTGTATATATTTTTCTGTTGTTTTACTTCTCACCTGTGTGTTTGTATTTAAGCTGAAATCAAGTCTCTTATTAACAGTGTAAAGTTGACTCTTTTTTTATCTAGTGTGAAAATCATTTCTTTTCATTGGAATTTTTAGGCTATTTTTGGTAGTTATTGATATGGTTGATTTGGTGTGTCGTTTTGCATTTTTCTTCAGTAATTACATTAGCGATTATGATATATATATAACTAATATGTCACAATATACTTAAAGTTACCATTTTTTTATCTTGTAAAATATATAAGAAACTTGCAATGATTTTTTTAAATTTAATTTTATTATTGTTGTTATTGGGCATGGACATGTGCCAGAGAAATGACAGAGAGAGAGAAAGAAAGAGGAAAAGTGAGAAATCCCTCCCTCAGGGGGATGGACACTGTAATCCCTTTACTAGGAATTTTGGTCACATACACACACTCACCTAGTGTGATTTTCAAACCACTGGGTCCAGGATTTGAACAGTACATTTAGCCATGTGAGAGTCCAGCACCTTAACCACCATGTCACCTGCTCATTCTGTAAATATATTTTTAAAGAATTATTTTCAGTCTATGAAAGGTGATGTTTGCAACATTATGTTGTCTTTTGGGGGGATGTTGACATTGTTAGGAAGGCTATCTCTCCTGTCTCTCTTCACTTTGTAGAAGCCATTCTACTGTCTTATGATGTCTGTTGTTTCTAATGAAAACTCAGCTATTGTACATATCTCATCCTTGTAAGCCAGGCAGCCTGCTTTTCTAGGTATTTTAATAATTTTTTCTTTGTATCAGGTTTTCATTAGTTTGACTATGATGTGTCATTTTCTTTGTATTTATTCTACGTGGTGCTCTAAACTACTTTGATCTGTAGGTTGATGTTTTTCGACAAATTTGGGGAAAACTTTAATCACTGTAACTTATGTCTTTCCATCTTATTTTCTCCTTCCTTCAGGAAATGGAATTATTTCTCTATTATGTGACTTTTTCATTGTTCCACAGTTCACTGAGGCTCTTTTTGTGTATTTTTCAATCTTCTTTTGTTCTTTAGATTAAACACATTCTATTGATCGATTGTCAAGTTCTATGACTCTCTTGTCATATATATTTGATATATTTTAATGAGATTTAAAAAAAAAATCAGTTGTCACAATTTCAGTTCAGAATTTTCCATTTGGTTCCTTTCTATAATTTCATTTTCTTTGCCAATTGCTATCCTCTTAATGGACTACAAACATATTTTCTTACCTGCCCTTAACAGAAAAAAAGTCAAAATTTTAATTTTATCTTCTAATTTAGTGTCTGAGTTACCTCAAATCTGTTTCTATTTCATTCCTTGGTCAGGTTTTATGTTTTTCCCTTGTCCTGTGTCAAAATGTTCTACTTTTTGGCTTGCCAAACAATTATTGTTCTCATTTGTTGCACATTGCAAATGCTGTGCTCTTGATAATGTGCATTTCTTTATTTTGCTTTCAAGAATGTTGGATTTTACTCTGGCCGGAAGTTATACTTACTTCTTCCATTAACATTTTGTTAACTCTAAAGATATTCAATTATATTCTTGCCTCCATGATTTTTAGTGAGACATCTGTGGTCTTTCAATCATTATTTCCGTATATGTATTATGTCATTTATCTCTAGCTGCCTTGAGTAGCTTTTTTCCTTGTCTCTAGATTTTTTTTTTTTTGGGGGGGGGTGTTACTACAATGTGTGTACTCATGGTTTTCTTTACATTTATTCAACTGGGAATTCACCGACTTTTTAAATCTCTCAATGTATGTCTGTCATCAAATTTGGAAAGTATTTGGCTACTATTTTTCTATTCTTTTCTATCCCAATTATGTTCTTCTATTCATTTGAGACTCTAAGTACACATAATTGTCACATTTGATATTGTCACAAATGCTGCCTGAACCTCTTTTAGTTTTTAAAAAAATTTTTCCTATGTTCTTTATATTGGATAACAATGACTATTTACTGTTCTGTTCTCTACTAGTTTACTCTGTTACCTCTTTCTGCTACTGAATCTACTTGGTAAGGTTTATTGTTTTGTTTTCAATGGTTTTGTTCATGTGATCAATCATCTGGCTACCTTCAGACATATACTCTCTCTTTTGAAAGCAGGAGTTCAAATCCCCAAATCCCATTAATGTTACTGGGGTCTTTGGTATGCTTCTTTGTGTCTGTATTACAAATACTCTTCTGTTCCTAAGCCTTTGCTATGTTGGATTGGATCTGGGCAGCACATGCAGAGACTGTAGGTTAGACTGTGGTTTGGGCAGGTTAAACATAGAAATTAGATTCTCTCCTCTGAAGTTCTTCCACTTGCTGTCCAGCACACAGGAGTCTCTTCTCCTAATTCTCCAAACTGAAATATGCTACACTTTTATTTTAGCCATGTGCGCCACTGTACCACCAGTGCATGAAGCAGGGCTAAACTGTAAAGTCAAGACCAAACAAACAAATAAAACCAGAAAACTCACATTTGTACAGGTTACTTTTCCAAGTTTTGACTCCATTCTAAGATATCCTTCTTTTGTTTATCTCCAGTCTTTAAAGGTAATGGTTGTTTTTGGCCTTGTTTTGCTTTCTGCAGAGTTTTTAGTTGTAATCATTAGGAAGAATGAGCTATGGTAAGTTTATGCTACCATAGTGAAACAGGAGTTCTGTAATCAATTTTTATGTCTTGATTTTATGCATTGGTTTTCTCAAAAACTTCTATGAACTCATGTAAGTTGTACATCATCTTATAGTTGAACGTTATTACTCATATAATGATACTCAGCAATGTAATCTGTAATAATTTATCCTCAAGTATTAAGAATATTTCTGTATATGTGTCAAAATTTACTTCCAAAATGTCTATAAGAGAAAAAAAAAATTATTGTAAAGGAAACCAACTTCACAGGGAATGATTTAAAAAACAATAGTGCAGGGGCCAATCAGTGGCAGAGCATTAATACACCTAGACCACATGGGAAGGTCTTGGGTTCCTTTTCAGGGGCCTCTTGTACAAACTGGACTCTGCACATGCCTGTGATCCAAGACGGCCAAGGGTGGATTGTGGCATGAACTCTATGTTGGGGGTGCCTCTCTCACTCTCTCAAAATAAATACACTTTAAAAATAATAGCACATCTTTCCAGTGTGGGCAGTCTGGACACTGGACAATGCCTACGACTGTCATCTTCATGTCCCCCACTGGGGCTTTGTCCCAAATGTGGAATTGGTCACTAGAGACAGGGATGCTTTGAGCTCGGGAGTTCGGGACTTCTGAGTCCATGCTGGCCCCTGAAATTGAGGATTGATGAGGCCTGAGATCCCAAGGGCTCCCCTTAGATATCTGGCAATCCCACTGGACAATTCTTTAAGGGTTACTCAGATAAGAATTAAGCATGTATTGTTTTTGTTCTAATAATGTTTGTCTCAATCAGAGGTTAAGGTTGTTTATAAAAACACACACTTAAAAGAAAAATAAACGAGAAAATAATAGTAAGAAAGGTGACATAAAAGGAAGGTTACAGCGGTAAAATATAGTTTTAGTAAAAAGGTTAAAAGGAAAGGATTTAACATAAAAAGGATTTTGTATGATAAGTTTTTGCCTTTTGGAGAATGGCTAAGGTAAAGAAAAAAGGGACAAAAAACAAGTCTACAGTATGTTGTAGAAGATTTGAGTCATATTGGAAAAGTCTATCTAGTAACTAAAATATTTAATAAAGTTTTATTAATAACTACTCTAAAGCTGGTTGTACTAAAATGATACTATCAGTCATAATTCTGGATGTTAATGAGGTAACTAAACAGAGACTCTAAAAAAATAGTTAGGATATGGAGACCAGCAGTTAGCGTAATGGCTATGTCGCGGGACTCCCACGTAGTCGACCGCGGTTCGTGTCCCGGACCTGGTGGCTTAAAACTCACGCCGGGCACGTGTGCGTGCGTGCCTAAGATCCCGAGAGGAGAATGGAGGAGAAGGGATTGCAGCATGGCCATCCGCCCCGGGGGTTGATTTCTCGTTTTCTGTCTCTCTGTCTCTGTCTGTCTGGTGAGCGCACGCGCCCTATAGCAAAAACCTCTCCAAAAAAAAAAAAAAAAATAGTTAGGATATGGACCCATAATTGAATCACAAAATGACTAAGTTTTGAGATGGAGGCAGTGGTGGCTCAGTAATTGGCCTAGGCAGCATGACCTAAGACCTAAACCAAAGACTTTCTCCAGGCCCCACCACCTTTCAAGAAGAAGACAAGATAATGGTTTTCATGGCCCAAAGCTCCTTGACAAAGAATCTCCAGACCTTGGAACCCACTCCAAAATTAGAATAATTGGATCCACCCAGCATGTGCCCCTCCCTAAAAGGAGGGGAATGCCTGCACAAGCCCCACCTAGAACCGGAGTATGGACAAAGTCCTTCCTGACCCACATAAAAACCCCTTGTCACAGTTCTTCCTTGGCAACCCATTTTCTGGGACCCCTCCTTTCTTGGGAGCTGTTTTTTTTTCCTTCCTGTTCCTTTAATAAACGCCTTGCTTTGTTAATAAATTCCCTAATTTGCTAGTAAACGCCCCACTTTGCTATACCTACTTTCTGTGTCTGTGACTCGAATTCTTCCTGAGCGTGAGACAAGAACCTGGGTCTCATTACGAGGGTGGGCCCGATCACCCCAGCACTCCTGCATTCCTGCGTCATTACTTTAAGTGCTATATGCAATAGAAATAGCTAAATTTCTTTATCTATTACATCATTATTGTAATAAACTGCTCTTGTCATACCCAGTCACCATATTCTGTTGACCTTAGACATGTAAATCTTGTTCTTGAATAACTCATGACCCAAAGCTTTTAGAGGAAGAATCTCCTGACCTTGTATCCACTCCAAAATTAGGAGAATAATTGGACCCCTGCAGCATGTGCCCCTCCACAGTAGGAATGTGCGCACAAGCCCCACCCACAACGAGTCCCAACAAAGTCCTTCCTGACCAAAATACAAAGCCCTCACCACAGTTCTTCCTTGGCAACCCATGTTCCAGGACCCCTGGCTTCTTCTGAGGAGCCCTGTTTTTCCTTCTCTCTCCTTCAATAAACTCCCGCTTTGCTATACAATAATAATAATAGCACATCTGTAAAACAAAGTATTCTCTACCACTAATATGTTGGAAATACAAATTACTAGCAAAAACATTTACTTAGTTTTAGCCAAAACATATATGTTTTACTCAGATATGAGAAATAGGGTCTATGTTCACACACACACACCCACAGTGGCAGATACCATCATTTGGCTGCCCCAAAACCATTCTTAAAAACTTTAATCTCTTGTTTTCCTTTCTTACTGAAAAATGTTGAAAGAGTTATGTATTTTCTTCAGCTTTCCTGTAAAATAGTATGCCCGAGCGACCTGGTGCTGGCATATCATCTTGAGGAGAAGTGTAAATGAGGGTGCTGAGAAAGATTGTAGCACCTTTTAGAGTAAAGAAATTGAATGCTCACTCCTGACACTGGGCACTTGTCGACTTCCCACCTTTATTTAAAATCTAAGGAATGTGATACTTGGGGTTGAATTAAACAATATGAAATCATAACAGGTTGAAGAAAGTCACAGTCACTGACTCTACACCTGATCTCACAAATTTGTTTAACCGAAATTAGAACTCCCTATCTACAGACTATTAGTTATGTAAGTAGTATGTTTCTTCATATTTTAGCATTATTGGATTCTTCTCCTGTAAATCTATTCATCCCACATACTTTTCCCACACATAGTGGGTACGCTTACTGCATGGTGGTTAAGGCAGTTAGATTTCACATGGCCGACTGAGTGATTAGAGTCCCAGAAGTGGCAGCTTGAGACAGCACACGTACATGCTTGTCCAAAATTCTGAAAGGAAGGAGAGATTGAAGAGAAGGGATTGTGGCATGGTCATTCTCTATGGGGTGGGGGGTGTTTTCTCACTTTTCCTCTCTGTCTCTTTCTGAGAAGTGAATGTACCCTCTGACAATTTAGAAAATTGTGTGTGTGTGTTTGTATATTATATAACTATGATTATTTCAGAAAGCTCAATGCCAGCCTGTGAAATGTGTTTATATTTAATTGATGGTATTGCTATTAAATATTTTCTTCCATTTGTGTTTTATAAATTTTTAAAAAAGAATTATTTTATAGAATTATAGGAAATTCACAGTCCTATTTAATTTAACTCTATGTTGATTATTGTTGTTAAAAAGATTTTGTTATCTAATGAGGTAGGAGCACCACCATTTTGAACTCTTTTAGAAACTTGCTTTCTCCTTTTGTGGAAGGTAAACAGAGTGATAAACATTCCTACTGTCTTTGCAAAATAACCGAAATAACCAAAAACTCCCTACCTTAAGATGTTCTATGGCGATCTGACCAACAGCCAACAAACCCATTTGCCCTGACCCATAAAGGTCATTAAGATTCCATTGTGTTTAGGTAGGGATAGAACATACCCTTAGGAATGATTAACCTGCTTGTTTAGCTTCTGTGAACTGCTTCTGCATTGTAAGCCCCTATCCTCTACCCTTTCAAGCCTGCTTTGTTCTTGTAATCCCCATGCCAACCCAGAAAAGAATGTGATTTTTGCCTTCATAAGCACCCCTCACGTTTTACTTGGCACTGTGGGGGTTTCTGAGAGGCCTGAGTCCTCCCTTATGGCACAGGCTTAATCAATAAAACTCCAGCAATCTGGCTGTATCTGGATGTTCTCTTATTTCTCACTGATTAGACTACAATACTAATACTTTATATTGACTTGGATTTTCCAGTAACAAATAAGGTTAAACATGTTCTACACATTTGTACGAGGTATAATTCCTCTTTAGTGGATTCTGAGTTTCTATCTGGTGTAGTTTGAATGAATTCCCTTCAAAATAAGGGTGTCCCAATGAGAATAGGTGCCCTTAGAAATGGCTTGATGGAGGCTTAGGTCCTGCCTTCTGCCACATGAAGACACACGATTCTTCTTTTGTGGACACAGCTCTCATTAAACACCACGTCCTGATGCCTTCATCTTGGACTCTGAGGCTCCAAAACAGCAAGAGGTGAATTTCTGTTCTTAATAAATTACCCAGTTGCTGCTATCACGTTTTCATGTTAATGTACAAATAAAACTCCAAGTAATATTTAAATTTACAAACTGTCTGAACTATTTAAGATTATTTAAAGAATTTTATGCAAATTAACCACAGACAAGGCTATTATTTCAAATACTGAAAATTATGCTCTGGGTTTTATTTTTGGGGCAAGACAATGAACTAAAATTTTTGAAGGAAAGGGGTTTTTGTCACGTACTCCTACACTGTCTGGGTTTATGGCATCACATAATTAACTAAGCATTACTTCATGAATCTAAAAAAAAGTTTACATTTTTAGACACAGCATTTGACAGCATAGGAATTTTTACAGTTTTACATTAAATTTGAGGAAAATACAAAAAGAATAGCTGCAGGCTCTGCTGGAACAAACAATAAATTTCTTTTTTCAGAATTATGTTTTCCCCTTAATGCAAACACACACCTTATTTATGTACATTTATTCACTAAATTTTTTTTTTTTAAATATGCACTGGGGCCAGCAGTTGGCATAATGGCTATATTGCTGGACTCCCATGTAGTTGACCATGGTTTGCGTCCTGGACTCAGTGGCTTAAACTCATGCGGGGCACGTGTGCGTGCATGCCCAAGATCCTGAGAGGAGAATGGAGGAAAAGGGATTGTGGCAGGACCATCCCCCTGGTGGGGGTGATCTCTCACTTTCTGTCTCTCTGTCTCTGTCTTTCTGGAGAGTGTATGCATCCTATAGTAAAAACCTCTCAAAAAATTATGTGCCACCATATTAAAAAATGTATGTATGGGGACTAGCAGATGGCATATTGATTATGTCACTGAACGTCAACATATCGACCACGGTGTGAGTCCAAGACCTGGTGACTTAAAACTCATGTCAGGTGTGTATGCATGCATGCCCAAGACCCTGAAAAGAGAATGGAGGAGAAAGGATTGTGGTGTGGCCATCTCCTCTGGGGGTGATTTCTCACTTTCTATCTCTGCTTCTCTTTCTGTCTCTCTGGCAAGTGCACATGTCCTACAGCAAAAATCTCTCTTAAAAAAGAAATGATTTGTCCAATTTTAGTTAAGGACTCTAACTCAATTAGTGGGAAAAGAATAATTATATTACTGGGCTCCATTTTCTGACAGTTCTTAGTAGTGAAAGGAACTTTTACAATGTAGTGCCAGAACAAAGCTCAATATATTTTTAAGTCTGAGGGATTTGCTTCACCATTTTCTTTAATCTGATGTAACTTTTTTTTTAGAGAAAAGAATCAGATTTGTGACGTTTGGGGGGGGTTTTCTTTCTTAAATAGAAACTAAATTATGATTTTTATATCTATTTAAATATTGAGGCAAGGGCATGAATAAGCCTTTTATACAGTAAGTATAAATATATATTGCAGTATTGCAGATACTTGTCACTTGCAATTATTATTTTATTGATCTTCAAAAATTATTTTAACTTAATCAAATACATTTTGTTGTTTGATCTCTTTTTTTTTTTTTTTTCTTTTTTTTGGAGAGGTTTTTGCTATAGGGCGCATGCGCTCACCAGACAGACAGAGAGAGACAGAGAGATAGAAAGCGAGAAATCACCCCCCAGGGGGGATGGCCACGCCACAATCCCTTCTCCTCCATTCTCCTCTCGGGATCTTGGGCACGCACGCACACGCGCCCGGCATGAGTTTAAGCCGCCGGGTCCAGGACTCAAACCGCTGTCGACTACATGGGAGTCCAGCAACATAGCCATTACGCTAACTGCTGGTCCCTTGTTGTTTGATCTCTTATCTGTTCTGAATTTAGAAGCATATTTTGTTTCACATTTTCAGTTTTTCACTTATCATAATTTTATAATGATTTAACATACATACATGCCAAACACACACATACACACAAACACACACACACACACACACAATTTAAAATGTACTTGGGCTATGACATAACTCGGTTTTTTTAAAATTATTACTAACCAACCATCTGCCCAATGCCATTTAAAGAATCATTTGTCCATTTTTCTTTGTATCCCTAAAGCATGTACCAAGTTCTTGCTCATAATAGACCTACACATAGGCTACTAAGTTTCACTGAAGGCAAACTTTTTTCTTATGACACCACCAGCACATCAGCCATACTATAACTACTCCCTATATCGACCACACTGTAACTACTCACCACATCATTTTGTTGTATTTATTCTAATAGAATTCCATTTTACCTAAAATTCCTTGAGCTAGCTATAGTTCAGTAAATGTCAGTCAGATCTATTCTAGAACCAATCTGGTTTATTTATTCCAAGGAATTTTAACAGTGCATAAGTCTGGTTGGATATCAGTTAAAATGGTTCACAGAGACACGGTCCATTCTCAAACTGAATCAAATAATCTGAAATGAATAAAAATGAATTGTATCCACATCCAAATTTTTGCAGTGAATCCAAGCAAATTTAACAGCTTTTGTTAAGCAAAAGTGTCATCTGCCATAACAACTCCCACAATTGTAACACACAAACTGCAGACAAAACTTCTTTCATGCTCCAATGTGTATGTTTATGCCTCAGGATCTGCTAACACTTCTCAAGTGGAAAACATTTGCTGTTGAAACAAATAGTTCTTTTATAAATCCCCAACTGGGCTGTGAAGACACTGACAAGTCTGTTGATTTTTAGGAGAAATCATCATTTATATCTCACCCAAGAAAATATAATTTATTTTTCCATAGATAAAAATTTTATCTCGATACTAAATTTAAGAGAAAACATATCCGAATGTATACCATGATAGTTGTACATGAATTGATTATTTTTTTTCATTATACTTAGTATTGTTTACTCTGTAGAAGGTACAGGGAATATGAAAATGAATACGAAAAGAAGGTAAAGGATTTAGCTCAGCTCTATCCTCAAATAAACAGCCTGAGTATAAATAGGAAGAACATATGTACACGTAGAATAAATAATACATACACATGTTTATATATACAAAATGCCAGTATGAAACTGATATAGCTACATGCTAAAATGCTGAGATAAACAATTCTACCAGGAATTCAGAAGAGAATCAACAGTAGAAGATGGGATATTTAGACAGAAATACTGAGACTTTAAATAGCTTTTGAATGAAAAGTTGAATCTAGATAAAAGAGGGAGTGATTTTCAGGCAGAAAACTGCAAGAGAAAAAACATACAATTAGAAATGTATGTGAAATGTTAAAGGAAAAATGAGTAGAACAGTTTGGCTAACGTGAGTCTTCGTATAAGAGGAGAATGAGAAATAATATCGATTATACCAGTAGATGCCACACAGAAGACCATGGTTAATGTTGGGACACTATTTCGCTGAGAATTTTTGAGGTGGAAGATGCCAGAAAGAGACTGAAATGGGTGATTAACACTAGTGTGTTTAATACAGACTAGATGAGAAAGAGAATGAGGTTGGCATAGCAACTAAGACAGTATTACGGCATTCTAATTACAATACTGTATTAGTGTTTCTAGTATGTTTTCTTTTTGTTTGTTTGAGAGAAAAGCATTTTTTATATTAGTTCATTAATTTTTGAAAATGGAAACACTATAGAAACAGTGCAATAGGCACTTCAGGCTGTATCAATATAAAACAAGTACCAATCATTCTTTGTGGAGAATGTCTAAATGTAGGGAAGTAATCTGAATAGAAATGTTTCAGATTAAAAAGTTACCTGTTTGTTCATTTTATTTGAGCACATATTTTAGCCTCCAGACTAGGTTTTCTAAAACTTAATTTATGTATCTTCAATTTTAAAGTCACTTGGTGCTAAGTGTTGAAAAATACAGTTTCTTGGGTCCCACTTCACACTTACTAAAAATAAGAATTGTTGTGGGAGGAGTTTACGATTTTTATTTTTGCTTTCTTCTTTCTTTCTTTCTTTCTTTCTTTCTTTCTTTCTTTCTTTCTCTCATTTTCTTTTTTATTAGTAGGAAGTGCATGCATGTGCACAAGGGTGAGAGAAAGGAAAGGTGCCCTTGATAGGATTTTGTCAAACCACAATCCTCTTTCCTCGGGCTCTCAGCTCTGCTGGATCCTGGGTGCCTGCATGTGCCCACTGTGCTTTTCCGGCCAATCTGAGATCCAAACCTGCATTTGTCATATGGCTTCCAGCACTGCAGGGCACTATCACTACCATTTCACTACAATGGCTGGGGATATCTGTACATATCTACATATAAATATATATTATATATACATATATTTCTATACATATAAATATATATTAATTATATTCATCAATGTATGTTATATTATATATTAATATTAGATATCAATATATTAATTATATATAATATATAAGAGTTATATTATATTTAATTATATATTAAAGTTATATATTATATTTAATTAATATATATCAATTAAAGGGTAGGGTATTTTTTAGCACATGAGAGTATAGTCAAAGTCAGCTTTGGGCTTTGGACATATGTTTCCTTCTCTCTTTTTTTTGTTTTTTTCTGTATATAGTTTAAGACATTACTGTACTTTATGTTATTGCTATTCTTCAAAAAAAAGTTGTAGGAGATGTATTTGCACATGCATGTGTTATGATTTAAGCAGTACATTTAAGTACTTGCACACTTAAGAACAGATCAAACTGCAGAAGAGAAACATCCGTGAAATGTTAAAGCTGCTCTTCCAAATGAAAGAGAAACCATTCAAAACAAAACAAAACTGTTTGCAGAGGTGTTGGTGAATTTTTAGGACACTGTTAATGTCCTACAGATGATGTTATGTAAAACTAAAAGACCCGAATGTTAGAGAAGCACAGAAGCTAGTCTATTTGCGATCCTTGGATTGTTCATAAAGTCAGACCACACACAGCTCACATCTCAAATAGAGAGCAGATTTTACTATTCATCAGCCTTAAAAGAAACTCCTCTTAAACAGAAAATGAAGATGATGGAGATAAAGTAACCCCACAAAGAAAGATACCCTCCTCTCTCTGGGGCCTGATCTGTCCTGATTTTTAAATGCGGAAAGAGTCTAGCAATCTGTTGGTTTAGGTTGAGTTGAGACTTAGTTGGAGAGTTATCCAGAGAGGCAGTCTATGAGGGCCTCAGAGTTTGTGAAGCTTTTCCACAGGAAGAGGGCATCATTGCCGGAGATGTGATTTGTCACCACAGTGACAAATGCATGCATCACTAGCAGAGGCTTTAGTTTGACTGTAGGACAAGATGATTTTAGTGGAAGAATGTGAAAGACACATTTCTGAGCACATGGGAGGCAAAGGGAAAGGAAGACTAACTAAGTGTATAAAATGATACTCCAGTTAGAAATAAGTATAATTTATCACATTATTAAACTTGATAGAGAATGAAAAAATGCTTATAGAAAGCAATCCTCAAGAAAGACAAGCTACTACCCATCTTAAAAGTGTGCAGTTTATTAATTTAACTTCAAAAGGACTGGACACACAGGATTCGTTGGCAGTAGCTAAAGAAAACCCAATTAAAAATTTCAAGCCTATTGATCCTACCTCTGTTTTGGTGACCTCTTGTGTGCATCTCACTCATAAATAAGATGACACAAAAAAGGAACTATCGATTTTTGCATGATCTTTTGCTTGCCTCTTTTTTCCCTGAACACTAAAAATGATAGGGAATATCCTCAAAAATAAGGCTCTGAAGATAGGTAAGGGTAGGATTGTATTTGTCTATTATCTGAAAAACAACTGTAAATGAATCCAGTTCGCTTCATTTCAAAAATCTTCAAATGTCTTTTCAAATATCTCTTCTCTTCACAAAAATCAAATTTGGGGTAAGTCACTGTCCTGCCTTGCGATTAGCAAAGATTATTTGAACAGCACTTATTTACCTTTTAAGTAATGTGCTTTTAGGAAGAATCCTACTGATAACCTGCTTAATAAAAGATATGGGTGATTTTAGACAAGAAAATCTGTCAGAATGTCGATCCCCTCCTGCAGACTGCTGTTCAAGTTTCTTGCTGCTTCTAGACACCAAATTCCTGCCCCACGTCTGATCTTGCTTGTAACATCATCAGTGAAAGAGAGTGATGAAGAACACAGGATGAGGACTAGGGGATTTGAAAGTTAATTCTGAATAATCCTGGCTCTCTTCCTACTTTACTCTATGATTCTCTGCAAGATATTGAACCTCTGTGAGCCTCAAACCCTTCTTCTGTCATATGGACTTGAGCTGATCTCTAAACTTCTCCTCCGATATTTTTAATATTCTAATACTGTATTTAGTATTCTAGTTTCTCTGTCTCTCCCCAATGTGTACACATACCCTATGAAAAAAAAAAAATAAATAAATAAATAAATAAATAAATAAATAAAAAAGAATTTCCACTGCTTACCTATGTAGGAATACATATCAACTAAGAGTAAATACATAAATAAATAAATGACTATAGATGAGATGACAAGAACTTTTACCAGAAAGACTGGTTAGAGGGAAACAGTTTTATAGGTGTTTTTTAAATCCCTGAACTGTCTCTATTCTTGGATTTCTCTTACACTGATTCCCATGGTCACCATTATCCTCTACATCACCTCTCCTCAAATGCTGCCCCTTTTTTTTTTAAACTTATGGAAAATTTCTAAAATTCTCTCATTTTTATTCTCTTTAATGCAGTGATATAGGATGAGTTCAGAATGTTACTACAAATATTAGCAAACCTGGGCTGACTGTGTAATATGGTGCTGAAGTGCTATGCACTGGGAACCTGATCCTACAAGGCCAATTACCACTCAAATTCCAGACCCGGTGTCTAGTGAACACTGAGCATCTGTGCATCTTCTCTAAAATCCTGATGGAAGAAAGAAATGAAAGAGGGGTCGAACCTGACCATGTCCTATTGGAGGGTGTTTTTTTATTTTTCTTTTTTTCTCCCAGTCTCTGAGAAAACAATATTATTTTATTTAACTTTATTTATATTATTTTAATTTGACCAGAGAGAGATAGAGGGAATGTGAGAAAGTAAGCCACCAGGTGCAGGACTTGAACTAGGGTTGGTCATGTGGGAGTCCAGTGTCTTTAACCACCACGTCACCTGCTGGCCCCCTCTCCAGTTTATTTTGAATCAGCTTATTGACTTAGCATATCACCAATACTCATATCTATTACCATAATAAGCTGAACATTCTTTGATGGTAAAAGAAAGAGAAAAAAAAAAGAAAAAGAAAATGTGATAAATAAGTAAAATATCTTTTAATTTTACATGTACAATATTTAGTAAAGGTGAATGCACATACTTATAAACCAAATAGAGTTTCATTAAAGGCATTCTCTTTTTGGTAATGTTTAGGAACTGTTCTTTGGGGACAGCAGGTGGTATGGTGGTTAATGTGCTAGACTCTCACATGATCGATGGCATTTGAGTCCCAGACCTGGTGGCTTGAAAATCATGTTGGGTTCATGTGCATGCCCAAAATATGGAGAGAAGAATGGAGGGGAAAGAACTGTGGCATGGCCATCCTCCCTAGGGTGGTGATTTCTCACTCACCCAATCACAGTCTCTCTCTCTCTCTCTCTCTCTCTCTCTCTCTCTCTCTCTCTCTCTCCACACACGCGCGCGCACACACACACACACACACACACACATACCTTATAGCAAAAATCTTTTAAAAAAATGACAGATATTAACACAACAAAGAAAACCAATCTTAGATTGAGCAGAGTGGTATGATTGAAATACTTGGCTTTACATCATAGTTCAGCACACGTAGACTGCTGTTATAGGTACCAATACAGACGACTTCTTCATAGACTTGATCTCTACCAGTCTACACAGGAACATGTTTATTCATACAAGGATATATTTTTATACAACAACCTATTTATCTAGACAACAATGTATTTTATATACAAGTCAATGAAGAAAAAATTTAAGGGCCCATGTAAGTCAATAAGGAGAAAATTTAAATCTCCAGGAACACATAGAAAATAAGAAATCACAAAAGGAAATATAAAAAGGTAAATATTCAAGTTAAAATTATTGAGACAGTTTTTATGAGCAGATAAGTAAACTATTTTATATTAGAATTTAATATTGAAACCATACACTAGATTATGCATGAATATGGGAGAGTGGCAATTGCATTACATATAAAGAAAGAAAACTGTGAAATGTTTACTAGTAATTTCACTTTGCACAATTTTTAAAGTAAAAATACCCTTTGTAAGCATGCATGGAAAAAACTATTCTTCAAATAATTGTGTGTTTCTAAAAGAAAATCATTTATCATCCAATTGTTTGTCAATTTAATATAATTATATATTGGGTCATCAGAAAAGTCATGACATAATTTTGCATAGAAAATCATAGAGGGACCAGCAGTTGGCATAATGGCTATGTTGTTGGACTCCCATGATGTGGTCGACCACAGTTCAAGTCCTGGACCCGGTGGCTTAAACTCACACCGAATGTGTGTGTTTGTGTGTGTGTGTGTGTGTGTGTGTGCCCAGGATCCCGCGAGGAGAATGGAGAAGGGATTGTGGCATGGCCATCCCCCCTGGGGGGTGATTTTTCTCTTTCTGTCTGTCTCTCTCTCTTTCTGGCGAGTGCACGCACCCTATAGCAAAAACCTCTCCAAAAAAAAATAGAAAAACATAGAAAAATACATCATGACTTTTCAGACAACCCAATATTATGACTAACACACTATACTATCCTACTATTTTTAGTGATGGCTTTTTAAAAGAAACAAAAACAGTTCTAATAAAAGAAATAGTAGGTGATGATACAAGACAGAAAGTACATGTGCACTATTCTTGGTATGTCTTGAATTAAGATCAGCTGGGACAGATCACCTGATCTACTCAAGATTAGTTTTTGTATACACAAAGAGTAGTTAGACATATATCTCTAGGTTTATTTATTTCTCCCCCGTAAAAGTAGAAAAGAGAAAGCAAGAGGGGGGGGGAGGAGAGGAGAGGAGAGAGGGAGAGGGAGGGAGAGGCACTCCCAAAAGAGACTTCATGCCTCAATCCACCCCAGTCACAGCCAGCCCAAATCAAGCATGTGTGTGTGCCTAGAACTCAAGGAAATTCTAGGACCCAGGACCTTTCTCATGAGGATCTAGTTCTGCTACCATTGTACCACCACCTGGCCCACCATTTAACTTTTAAGTTAAAATTTTAATGTGATATTTTTATAAAACTTTTAAATTTAACTTAGAAATTGAATTACTCTGCCTTTATATCTAGGGAATTTTAAAATTCACTTTTAAGAAGACTTTGATTAATGTTTGGTCCCTTTCTGAAACTTAATTAAGTAAACTCAATTACCATGTTTAAATGAATTTATAAACCTAATATATTCAATTTATTTTTAATTATTTAAATTGTTTGACTACCAAACTAAATCTTCCCAAGCACTAAAGTAAATCTTATAAATGAATTACATTAAACTTATAAATAAGCCGATTAAGTTTTCTTAAATGTTTCAACGCTGTTTATAAATTCAGAATGATTTAAGTGTAAAAATCGCAAGTCTAAATTATCCACTGAGTTATAAATTTTAAGTTAAAAATCACAATACATTTTCTTAGTCATATGGTGTGATGTATGTTCTTTAATCATTGAAAGTATTTGAAATACCAAATGTGCACAAATTAACCCTTAACCCAGCAAATGATGCTATAATTTGAATTTATCTCATCATTTTATTAGTGATGGCATATATCTCCTGGTTAACATACGCCTACTACTGGTGAAACATAGTGTCTTGTCATATGAAATAAATTGATTTTTCCATCTATTGCATTAGTTCCCTAACAATTAGAAAGATCTCCAGCTATAGCGCTGATATGGATCATTGTCCTCAAAAACCAGCAGCATACCAAGTTCTATTATAAATATATAGCATTGAAAAAGAAACCTCATGCCCTTAATAGAGCATAAAGACTGAACTCATGGGGACCAGCAGTTAGCGTAATGGCTATGTCGCTGGACTCCCACGTAGTCGACCGTGGTTCGAGTCCCGGACCCGGTGGCTTAAACTCATGCCGGGCGCGTTTGCATGTGTGCCCAAGATCCCAAGAGGAGAATGGAGGAGAAGGGATTGTGGCGTGGCCATCCCCCCTGGGGGGTGATTTCTCGCTTTCTATCTCTCTGTCTCTCTCTGTCTGTCTGGCGAGTGCACGCGCCCTATAGCAAAAACCTCTCCAAAAAAAAAAAAAAAGACTGAACTCATGGATTCAAATTAACAAACTTTTTTTTTTTAATTGCTGGAGGGCACATGCACTTGCCAGAGAGAGAGAGAGAGAGAGTAAGCACACACCTCAATGGAGCGTTGTCACACCTCAATCCTTTTTGTATTTCTCCTTCTTGTCAGGGTTTTGGGCATATAGCTATATACACATACCTGGATTGTTTTTCAAGTCACCAGGTCCAGGACATGAACCACAGTTGACTAGGTGGAATCTGGCTCCCTTAATCCCTGAGCTACAGGGCCAGCCCTCAAGTTACATAAATCTTAAAATGGTAGCAAATCATCACTAATCATTCACTACTTCACTTGTATCTTATGTTTATTTGACTCTGCCTAGCTCTGAAGACCTTTTATGTTGATGGAATTTTGTATAGTTCCATCTGATTCTGTGATTATAACTTCTGAGGTCATTTCAATGAAGAATAAATAAAGTCCTTTTGTCTTTAGTCCCTTCTTCAAGAGTGAAAATTTGGGGGAGACCAGCAGTTAGCGTAAAGGCTATGTCGCTGGACTCTCACGTAGTCGACCGCGGTTCGCGTTCCGGACTCGGTGGCTTTTTTTTTTTTTTTTTTTTTTTTTCTTTTTTTTTTTTTTGGAGAGGTTTTTGCTATAGGGCTGCGCTCGCCAGACAGAGAGAGACAGAGAGATAGAAAGCAGGAAATCACCCCCCAGGGGGGATGGCCACGCCGCAATCCCTTTTCCTCCATTCTCCTCTCGGGATCTTGGGCATGCACGCACACGCGCCCGGCATGAGTTTAAGCCGCCGGGTCCGGGACTCGAACCGCGGTCGACTACGTGGGAGTCCAGCGACATAGATTACGCCAACTGCCAGTCCCCGGACTCGGTGACTTTAAAACTCACTCCAGGAAGATCCCAAGAGGAGAATGGAGGAGAAGGGATTGCGGCGTGACCATCCCCCCTGGGGAGTGATTTCTCACTTTCTATCTCTCTGTCTCTCTCTGTCTGTCCGGTGAGTGCACGTGCCCTATAACAAAAACCTCTCCAAAAAAAAAAAAAAAAAAAAAAAAAAAAAAAAAAACCAAACAAACAAAAAAAAGAGTGAAAATTTTGGCTGGAATATTCCAAAGTAATATCGTGTGACTCAGACATAGCTGTTAGAGCTATAAGACCGAAGAGATACTGACCTCAACTTTCACAAGAGAAGGGCGATTGCCCTGAAGTAGAACAGAAGGGGTTTAGATTCTGGACATTTAGAAATAGGTGCGTATCAGACCTTCCCATGTCCATTATCCTGTTGTGTTTCCTGGCTGCTGTTCCCATCACTTGGCATGTATCCCCAAAGCTCGTGAATTTTCCCATAAAGTCTGAATTGACTGTGTCTTGGCTCTTACCTATACGCCGGATTTTTTCACTATCCCTTTTCTACTCCTACAGTCTGTTCAAATAGGATAATTTACCTTTTCCTTAACACATTCCTAAGGCATTTGGTAGTATCTTTTCTCTTAATATTATGGATTAGAAATATATAATACAGTTTTGTTTTTCCCAAAGTCTTGCTTAATGAATAACTTAGGGATCCAGACTGCAGAGAAAGAGATCAATGAAAGAAATTAGAATAGTTTAGGAAAGAAATGATAATTATCTGATCTGTCTGAAAAAATGACAATGAAGTTAAATGTTAATACAGTTGAATTTAACCAAATTAGATGTTTCTGCTACAATTGTGACAATATTTGTTGCCTGTATGCTAAAGTGTCCATCCTTTCTTTTAAAAATATGGTGATATAAATAAAGCAGATTTTTAAAAATACATTTAGTGTCTTCACTTAGCAAAAGTAAGTTAATAGGCATTCTATATCAATTAGCTCTTTTAAAAAATGCTCCTGCAGGAAATATAAAAATCTGTGGTAACTGTGGGTAAGATCTATTTTATAAACTTAAGGCTGCCGCTCTCACCTAACAACGGAAACAAAATATTCTAAAGCTAACAACAAACCCTTTAGGGGTGGGAGGAAAACTAGAAAAAGTTACTTTCGATTAATACTTATTTTGATGTTTTCTTTTTAATTAATGCTTTATTTTCTACTTGTGCCTAGAGGTGATTTGTTTTATTTTGTTCAGTTTTGTTATTAAGGATTTGACAGGATTTTTAAATGAAAATAAACAAGCTTATCCATTTAGGGGATATTTGGCCCAGGTTCTATTTAGAATGGTAATAACTAGAATGGTATATGCATTTAATCTAAATATTTGTCAGCTTCTGCAAACCACATTATGCCTTCCAGTTAAAGACTGAAAAACAAATAAAGTAAGGAATTAAGTATACTTGTAAAAAGCCTGCTCTCTAGCTGTGGTTTGCTACTCAGTAACTGGGTGATTTCAGATTTAAACTTCAGTGTCCTAAAACGTTATTATAGATAATTAATATTAAAACTGCTCTTCTGATACTTGTTTGGAAATTTGTAGGGGAAAGTATAAGCCTATTGACATTCTCAGGCTTAAAATGCGTCTTTACTGTATTGAGTAGGTGGCTGTTCTAGTTCATTTTATTAATTACAGAAAATGAGTCTGGATAATTGATAGAAATAGAGGTTTGTTCAGCTCCTGGTGTGGAAGTCTGCGGTCCAGAGGGTCTTCTGGCTGAATCACAACATGGTAGAGGATAGAAGCATGTGCATCTGTGTTTGTGTGTCTGTCTTCTGGACTCCTCACTCTATAAACTTGCAAGGAATCCGTGATGGGGGTCCCACTCTGATGTACTTAATCTTAATCTCACCTTTCAACACCATAGTTGAATGAAATTACCACCCTCTGAATCCCATCACAACCAAATCTTAACACATGAATTTTTGTGGGACGTTTAAACCATAGCAAAGGCATGACAGTAGAAAATAAATATAATACAAAGAGCAAATGTCACTGGCATTTGAGGAGAGAAACAAGAACCAATCCTACAGAAGCAGTAGTGTCAGATCTGAGTCCACATATTTAAAAGTGAAGGAGTGCAAGTTTAGGAAATTAAGAATGGTTTGGAAAGTTAAATTACAAAGCAGTACTACACCACATATTTTCAGTAAAACATTCTGAGAAGAAAGGTGTTTCATTTGCATTTGTATTTGTTTTCATTGTGCGGCTCCTTTAACTTAGGAACACAGTGGGGTCACATTCAGAGTATTTCTGAATAGTAATAAGTTACTCATCTAAAAACACTTGCAATTATATAATTGCAATTCTCTCAATATGCCAAATCAATACTTAAGTCAAAATTAAATATATTCACAATAGAGTGTCTTTCACTGATTCAAAAATAATTATCACATGTGCTCTGTGAATAAGGGCAATTGCTAGTGCTATGAAAATAAAACGAATAACACAATTTTCTATCAACCCAGAAACACCACCACAAAGGTAGTAAAGACAACAGTCTTACTACTGAATAAGCCTAAAAGAATGTGATGAGTATCATGGACGATCTGTTAAAAGACTACAAAAGTAGAAAGAACTCTCACCCTTTATATAGCCAAACAGATACAATGCAATTCATACATGTTTTCAAGATAAGCAATAACTAGTCATTAACTAAGAAGATTTGATAGCACTATCTGACACACATTGTTCATGCCAACTTTACCTGGTAACTGGGATGACCATCTGTATTATCTAATTGGCTTTTTCAAGGAGAAAAAAAAAAAAAAAAAGAAAGACTTTTCATCTCTATCATATCTTTATTACAGAAGGTAGTTCTGCAATTTAGAGCAATGTACCCATCAAATTTAGGCTTCTACCCCCTCACAGAAACTTGAAGATAGGAACGCTCTCCTCCTTGATAATTACATCTCAAAGAGATGGCTCCCAAGCCCTTGAGAAAGACTTTTTTGGTCAAGAAACTGACATAAAGGCCCATTTACTTTTCAAAAGAATGTAAATACATTTCAAAGAAAGAAAAAAGTACTTAAAATTACCAGTTTTGTAAAAGGAAATTCTCTAAGAAAAGGGAAAGGAAAGAAATTTCTTCACGTATTTCAACAGGGAGAATTAGGCTGTTCATTTTTAAGTTTAAATTTGTCTTTGTGCTAGAAACTGTACAAAGACAGTGATGAAAAATATAGTTTATACCCTCAAGATACTTTATAGAAAAGATATCTAAATTGGCACCAGAACTACTGCATTTACCATCTATCTCCAATTTATAAGGTTATAGACTTTGAGGTGAGTGAATACTGAAATAAATTACTTTCATGTGACTAAATTAGAAAACTTATTTTTTCTTTATCAGTATATTTTAGAATGTAATATTGAACTTAAATAATAGGATAAAATCAATGAACTGTCTTAAAATATTAAACCTATTTGAAATTCATTAAATAATTTGCTGTTTTCATACCTAATGAAAACAAAAGTAATTTTGACAAAAAAACATTGAAATATCAGTTTCAATTTAAATGTTTATGAATATTATTTCAAATCGTACCTATTCACTCCTATTTTCATTGAGTAAATTATTTATTTAAAAGTCTCTGCTTAGCAATAATACTTAACAATCACCATATCACATGCTAACTATAAGAAAATAAACAATATATTAAAATAATATTGGGCTGGCTCCATGGTATGGTTGTTAAGAACACTGGATCTCATATGACCAATAGTACGTTTCAAATCCTGGCCCCAACAACTTGAAAAACATTCCAGGCACATGTGCACGTATACCCTAAATCCTGACAGCATAAAAAATTGAGAAGAAATTGAGATGTGGCCATGCCCCACTGGTGGACGCTTTCTCCTCCTCCCTCTCCCTTCTCTTTTCCCCTGTCTTTCTCTGGCAAGTGTACATGCCCTCTGACAAAGTTGGAAAAAAAATTGAATTTGGATTCAGACCAAAGTGAATTCAAATTCCACTTTTTTGTCATCTCTAATTGTGTAACTTATGGCTACCTGCATAAGGTCTTTGACTCTTAGGTTGTTAATGAAATAGTTGCATGATATATGAATTTCATGGGTGGTAACAACTAAGTAAGATTATAGCTGAAAAACAATATAGTATTTTTTTATTATAGAGTGTTCCCAGAATACTAATTATTAATTTCAATGAATATAAAAAATGTTAAATATGAGAATACTAATGAAAAAGCAATTCATTTGTTCTGACTGTTATACCAGAATCAGGGTTAAGCCATTGGTAAGAGAATTTATTTGGCACAGTTTTAAAAACTGATTATGGAGGGCAAGTAGGGAGCATGGTAGTTGAGGTGCTGGACTCCCAATGACCTACTCCCGTTCTAGGTGACTAACCTGGATCTGGTAGCTTGCTTTTTCACTTTCCCTCTCTCACTGACTCTCTCTGGTGAGCACATGTGACCTATAGCAAATTAAAAAATAATAATTACAAATAAAATTTTAAAAAGAATTATTAAAAAAAAACTGATTATGGAGGGGCCAGCAAGTGGCATGGTGGTTAAGGGCACTGGACTTCCACATAGCCAACCACAGTTCGAGTCCCAGACCTGGTGGCTTGCTTTCTCACTTTCTCTCTCTCTCTCTCTCCCTCTCTCTCTCTCTCTTCCTCTCTCTCTCACTCTGTCTCTCTCTGGTCAAATTAAATAAATAAATAAAGTTAAATAAAATAATTCTTAAATTAAAAAAAAACACTGATTATGGAAAAGGTATCTGCATGAAAGAGACTAGACTTTCAGATGGGGAGTCAGAGGCAGAGAAGAAGTACAGAAAATCTTTAGCTCAATTCAATGTAGTTCTATTTTTAGTCATAATTATCTGTCTTGGAAAACACATTGTAATATTCCCTATACAAGTGAGAAAAGAGAAACTCAGAAAGGCTTGGTAATATAGCTCGATACTTTTCAATATATTGGTAGTAAATGATTTTGATTTTTAATTCCAGCCTATCAGGTCATGATAATTTTGTAAAATATAAGTATCAGGAATAAAATAAAATAAAAAATTAAAAGCTTACATATTATAATCTCTAAATGTCTTAGATTTAGACATCATAAAATTACAATTTTTTAATAAATATATTCAGAAAAAGAACATAGGAAGAACATAAATAATTACAAAAACTGTATATAGTTTTATTAATAGGTAATTAATAGATATAATTGCTATTAGACTTAAATTTTTTTGTTATCCTATCATAACTAAACAAGGATTTTTGAAAAGAAATTCCTCATAATAAATGCCTATACACATTTTGAATAAACAATTTACATATTAACACTCAACAGTCTAACATGAGTAAATCTTTCTGTGTGTCCACATGGTCAATCTACACTGAATTGACAATAACACTTTGTGTGAGACACTATATATTTAAATATAAATATAAATATAAATACATATACTTGCCTTACATAAGTATGTTCACATAAATGAAAGTTGTTTTAATCTTCAAAAAGCTCAAAATTTTTATCCAAAATTATATAAATAATGGTATTTTTTCAAATTTCATCTTTAATTCTTCATCAGTAGTCAGGTCTACCAACTTATCTCATTGAATTTATATCATAATTAAATTTAAATGTTTATCTAGTGAAATAAATGAATTAAGTATTATGAAAATTCTATGTATGAATTTTCTTTTGACGTAAATAAATCCAAAGTGATATATCCAGTGGCGTGTTCATTGACAGCCTTTTTTGAAAATGAGCAGTATAAAAATCATTAGCCATCTCATTTATAATTTCTGTTAATTATGTAATCTTCAGAAAAAGTCTTAAAACATTCTATTCTTTTAAATTTCTAACATTGTATGTGCCCATTGTTTTATTTCCCATTTTATTTCAAAAAAGTAATAAGATAATTTAATATGCAAAGTATATCAAACTAATAAGCAAGCTTTGCTCTCCAGTTTACTTCCAAAAAAAAAAAAAAAAAAACCAACTAAACTGACTAATCTTGAAGAGTTCTTCTTTAGAGTTTTTATTTCAAGCACTCTCAGGAGCATATTTGTCTCAATTAATCATTACACTTCTATGTACAATACTACTCATTTAAGATCATCTTGCATATTATCATATAATGATCGTATTAGCCTTTCCATAATTCACATCTAAACTGACACTAGGTTAACAACTGACTTTATTTTTCTTCCTGGCAAGATCTTCTTAGCGAAGAAATTTATATTTTTGCACAAGCTTCTTATTCTAGGTGACCATCCCCATACAGCTTCTTAAAACTTAAATTGCAAACAGCATTTGTTGACAATTATATTTCATAAGTTTACACAGTAAGTCAGAGCTACTTGCATTTGTCAGTAATCAATGTGAAAGAATGTTATTTCATCATATCGCTGATGTTTAATTTACATAAGTTGTAAAAGAATTACCATTTGGTGCTATGAATTCATCATTACTATAAAAATACTATGTTAGCTTTATTTTTTCTATGAACTGGTCTTCTATATCGTTAGTCAATTTCCAAATGTATCAGAGTACAGTGTTATTGTGGTACTTGAGTAAACTGCTTTGTCATGAAGCATTTCTATGCAAACATATTTGCTATTACCATTCACAAGTATCTCAGTAATGCTATGTGGTATTTTGTTTGTAGGAAACTGAAATGCTACATTAGACAAAGTCATCAAAGCACTCATATTTGTATGTGAAATATTGAGCATCTACTACCATCATTTTTTTATTTCAGTAATATTTCGTTCACAAAATTCTTGTGATTTTGAATGTATATCTTTATACTGTACATGTAAATGCCAGTCTTGATGTTTAATGGCTTGCATATCCACAAATAACACATTTAAAAAAAAAAAACTTTATCACTAATTATAGTGATGAAAAATTAAAATTAACTAGAAGGGGGCCTAGCAGAAGGCATGGTGAGTAAAGTGCTGGACTCCCACATGGCCAACCATGGTTCTAGTCTGACTTGGCAACTTGCTTTCTTGCTTTACCTCTCTCTCACTCACTCTGTTTTTCTCTGGTCAAATTAAAATTAAAATTAATTAATTAATTAATTCAATAAATAGCTTTTAGAAAAGATTAATTAAACTATTTTGACATCGTTTGGTCTTCATTATTTTTGAAGTAATTTTAATTGTCATTGGTAATATACAGTTGAAAGAAAAGGTATGTCATGTCTTTACAAAAACATATTCTTATCAACCTCCTTTACCATCTGCAAATTAGCATTAAAATGTTAATTCCTTAATTTATTCTAAGCATAGTAAACTATACATTTAAAATATGTCAGAATAAACTTTAAAATAAATGTATACCCACATTTTCTCTTATTTTTATTGACTTACACTTGACAAGCTAATCTTAAAACATCAGATGTTATTTCTGATTGACTTGATGAAAATGCCACTCAGTGCCCTAACCTTGCCTTTCTTGGGACACATTAAGCAAACTGAGCAACACTTGGACTGGTCGACACTGTTTAAAGAGATAAACCAACTTATTGCAATTGAGATCACAAAGAAATGTCAACTTTATCAACAGTGGTCAAATGCTCACTTTCTGTTATTTTTATTATAGACCTGTGACAACCAACTCACAGACACAGGCCAGTCCTCCTATCACATGTTGGGTAGCACTGGTAGAGGCCCAAGAATTTAGCTCATGATTTGCAGAGCTGGGATTCATATTCAACTATGTCATTCTTCAAAGCCCATGAACTTGCCTCTGGATCTTAATGCCCCTCTAGAGTGTGTATATGCTTTACCTTGTACCAAATACTTTTTCCACTCAATCCTCCCATTTCTTTCTCTTCCTAAAACTATGACTTTTCAATCACAGTTAAGCTGCTCTCTCTTGATGACTCTATTTCTTGTTCTTTTTTCAAAATATTGGAGGGAATTCATAAAAGAATCCCCAACATTAGGGAATATAAGCTTCAGGAAGACAGTACATTGAAAAGGATAGTTTCAGACTACCTATTTCTTTTTCAAATTTTTTCATCAAACTGTGAAATAATAAAAAAAATTTTCAAAGCTGTGGAAATCTTTAACTTTTTACTTTTGGAATGACTTTCTCATTCCATTATTTTAATCTTTTTTTTTTTTAAATCTACCAGAGGACAAGTGATGTGAGAGTAACTAAGCTATTGTACCATATGGAAAAAAAAAAAAATAAGAAAAGTAAAAGAAATGGGAAAAACTATACATTTTTAATCAAATAACTACAATGTCATAATTTAATCATCAAGAATAGCTACTATCAGGGCTGACAGATGCTGGACTCCCACATGACAGACCACAGTTCGAGTCCCAGACCTGGCAGTTTGTTTTCTTGCTTTCTCTTTCTCTCTCTCTCTGTCTCTCTCCCTCTATGGTCAAATTAAAATAAACAAACAAATAAATAAGTAAATATAAAAGTTAAATAAAATATTTTTTTAAAAAAAGAACAGCTACTATCAGGAGCTAAATTTAAATATAGAATTACTTTGTCCAAGTATGCTGGCCAAAAAACAAACAAAAAACCGAAGCAAAACAAAAAATAAAGGGAATGCAAAAACAAGGCCTTAATTCTAAAACAATGATGAGCCCTGAATCCTAAGGGCATTGTGCTGATCAAAGTAAAACAATCACAAAAATACAAGCACTGTATCACTCCATTTATATAAGGTACCATGAGTAGTCAAAATGTCACAAACAGAATAGAATGTTGTATGGCACACCTGAGCAGAAAGGCCCTTATTTAATAGGTAGAATTTTAGTTTCACCAGATTCAAAACTTCTGAACATTGGTTGGACAACAATGTGAATATACTTAATACTCCTGAACTTTACTCTTGAAAAGTGTTAAGGTGGCAAATTTGATGTTTTGTGTATTTTAGTACAATTTAGATACAAATAATTGTGGTTGCTTCTTCCCATACACATTTAAGATGCATTTTCAATAACCCTAAACAGCAATGATGAGGTTGCTAACAATCTGCCTAACTCGCCTTCCAGAAGTAAAATCTTCATTCAGCTATATTTGAAAAATGAGATGAAACTGTAAGTACTTGTATCAAGTTATATGCACCAGAAACATTGCTCAAATCATATGAATATATTCATTTTAGAAAATAATTTGAGGATCAGATAATCTATCTAAATAGTGTTTGCAAAACATATTTTGATTACTAATCCTTTTCTCAAATTAAATTTGCCATGAGTAAAATAGGGGCTATATGTTTTACAATATGTATAGTATAATCATCTATTAGAGTATTATTTCATTTGATCAGCAGTTTGTTAAGCAAAATATGAGAATACCAACAACTTACTTATAGCTTATTCTGAGAACTTACATTCTTAGCCTAAGAAGCACTATAATGACGGAAAAATAAATCTGCTCTTTTTCCTGTGCATTCTAGGAGACCAGGAAAACATATAACATACACGCTGATGATTGATTCAATGTATGGCTTGGTATTCCTAATTTCAGTACTACCCTGTCTTATTTGAGGGTTTGACTTATCATTTTTCTGTAGAAACTGTATGAAATATTAAATTTACAGAGGGGAGAATCAAAATAACTCAGAAGAGCAAAAAATATTATGTGACAAAGACTGCTTATTATCTAACCCATGAGCTAGCCTTTTCCTTTAATAAAGAACCTCAGCTGATTGCGCACAGCAAGTACTAAGCAAAAGAAATCTATAGTATGTGTCACCTTCCTTGCAGCTGGGATGAGGCCATGTGAATAAGACTAAACGATGCAGTTTAGGCAAATACATGTGTGTTACTGCAGGAAACCCTCCTAGAATAAGCTGGCCCAAGTCCTGTGCTTCTTTGTTCTTTCCTTTCCTCCTTCCTGATGGCTGAATACCAAAACGATGACTGCAGCATCTGTAACTCTGGTTCATGTGGTCAGAGGCTAAGAATGACTTAGTAGCCAGAGAGGAGAAGTCTAAGATTCTAACGCTGTGGAGATACTTAACTCTGAATTTATATAAAAAAGTATTAATTTATATACAAAATTAATAAGTCTATATCTTACCTAAATATAATAGAATTGTTTATGGTTCCGTCACATATAGGTAAAACTTGTTTTCTTGTAACAGAGTATAAAGCTACGATCACAAATGGATGCAGGATAAGCAGAGAAGCTCTTAACATCAGCAACAAAAACATATGCTATTAAAATTTTTAGTACAGATTTAGTTGCTATTGAACTTAGTTTTATATTTGCTATGATATATTTAATCTTAGTTTAGAGTCTAATTATTCTACAAAGCTTAATATAACAGGAAAAAAAGAAAAAGAAATTTTACAACTCCATTTTATGCTCCGTGGAAAAAAAATTTTCAAATCTTTCTAGTAAAGTATCTTATTTTAAAATCACATATATTTAAACAGGATGAATATATTGACTCACACCTCTGATGTTTTTTTTAATTTGCTAAAGGGTGTGTGTGTTTGCCAGAGAGAGAGAGAGAGAGAGAGAGAGAGAGAGAGAGAAATGAGAAAGCAACTCTCTCCCCTCCATTTCTCCTTTGAGATGTTGGGCACGTTCACACACACACCCAACAAGTATTTTTAAGCAGCTGAGTCTGGGACTCGAACTATGCATTTGGCCATGTGAGATCCAACCACCTTAATCATCATGCCACTTGCTGACCCAGATCTCAGAATTTTATATTTGATTTTTTCCTCAATTAGCCAGCAGTCATTGCTTATTTAGTTATTTTAAAAATTTAATAGGTTCTACTTATACCTGTAACCTTCATTCTAGTAGAGGCTGGCTGGTCCATTTCATTTTGGAATCTGTAATCACTATTCTTAAATCCATTCTAGAGAATTGGTCAGGTTCCTGAAAAGAAATTTCTCCAAACTTTTGCTTATGGGAGAGACAGAGTGAAGAAATATGTATTTATCAGGGAGGTATATATTGGGCTGCCAGTATTTGAAATACTAATAAGATAACACAATTATGGACTTTCAACATTTTCTATTATGAAACTCTTATTTAAACATAGGTTTACATAACCCTGAGCTCAGAAAGGATTGGGTTGCTTTAGGAGAGAAAGGCAAAGATTATATTGTAAGCCATTTATACCCAGCATGTTCTAAACGTTTACAGATATGCCAATGATAGTGGTTTTAGAAAAGCCGATGTCCTGATAGCAGGGAAAGCATCTGCATTAATAATCCTGAAGAACTCAGAAATATTTGTTCAAGATTCATATTTTAAAAAAGAACATATTATAAGGAGATCAGGAATAAAAGAATTGGGATTAAATGAGGATGAAGTGAGGACTGAGTGCAGCCGGTGGGGGGATAAGAATGGGCGGAATGGTTTGGAACAAGTGGTACAAACTTTAGTATGTTAGCCTGTTCCCCATTGGGGTTCAACAGAAACAAGACAGAGTGAAATTCTCAGACTGACTCCCCTGTCTGCTTTTCTTTTCTCTTTTTCCTTTTTTCTTTTCTACATTTGATCATTGTGTATCATTACAGCATACTAAATGAATTTTTCCATCATGAACACAGTGCATATTGGTCCAGTCCAAGCTTTTCTACATAATGTATTGATCTCCTAACATAGAACTAAAAGGAGTTCAATGATGAAAGGACATTTTAGGTTAATCATTCAATTATTTCAAGTGCATTTTTGGCTGCTATCTATAAACCATATTTCCTTGATTCTAAAACACCTTCAGTTATAAAATACACTGTCAATTTGATAACAGTTTTTTTTAAAAGAATTACTTTATTTAACTTTATTTATTTATTTTAATTTTTCAACCAGAGATGGTCAGAGCAAGAGAGAGAGAGAGAGAGAGAGAGAGGGGAAAAGTGAGAAAGCAAACCATCAGGTCTGGTACTCAAACTGTAGTCAGCCATGTGGAAGTTCAGTGTCCTTAACCACCATGCCACCTGCTGACTTTGATTACAGTTTTTTAAGAAAGACTATTTCTGCCCATTAGATATATATGTTGATTAAAAGATATTTCAATTTTAGAAACTAAAGTTTGAAAATCAAACTCTGTCCTTTAGAAACACAGAATTAAGTATCTACTTCCTTACACTTGCAATTCCAGAATATCTTCGAATAGAAATTAGCACGTATGATTTTATCTTCATAAAGATTATTGGAAACATTGCCTCTAAGAAAAGAAAGGTCACTACCCAGTTTCCTTGCTAGAGTTGGCCTATGCAAGTATAAAGCATTGGGTCCTTTGCTTGTCTAATAACTAAAATCAATGTAAATGTAATTTAAAGACATTTTTTGAGAAATATAAATATTATTTTGTTTTATCTAATCTGGAAAATATATGAATTATGTTTGCCCAGTGATATCTTAAATATTAGTGATTTCTTTCTCCATCTGTCTCCACAAGTATTTGGAAGTTTGGTATTTCAAATATGTCATTGAATGCAGATGTGTGACAAAGACTTCTCATAGCTGAAAAATACTCATGCCAGGTTGGTTTTGTGTGGATGTCAATGATGTTAGAGTCAATGAGTAGGTGGGGTGGTGATCATAAATTTTACTGCTTTAAAATATTATATACATCTGACTGCATAGAAAATGTTCCATAAATACACATTTGAATTTGAGTATACATCCCCAGAAAGTATTTTGAATGAAAAGGTTACAGAAAACTCTGGGATATTTTTGTTTCCATCACCATTCCTGGATTTATCTTTTCTAATATATGGTGATTAGTATGACAACTACAGTCACACTTTCAATGTTTATCTAAAGAAATATGAAAGCTTTAGCCACTTACCAAACTATAGCAAGTTATAGAATAAAATTAAATATTCCAAGAAATAAACTCAATTCTACTTCTCTAAATAAATTAAGAAATCAACATACAATGTTTTATTTTATTTTATCTTGATTTTTCTAAAAAGGGAGAAACTATGTAAAGCTAAAATACAAGTGAACTATTTTCTGTTTCAATAACCAGGCTTTAGGAGTCCTATCCATTAATTACACAGTACAGTGATCAAGAAAGAAATGGAATAAGTGTACCTGATCAGCATAGCCTGCTTGGGTATGTTGTTCATTCTCTGGCGTTCATTGTTCAAGTCCAGAGTCAATCATTTTTCAGCAACTCATACATATCTTCAAAGGCAATGTAGAACAAAAAATAAGTAATATCATTCTCTGTATCTCCTTGCAATTACATTTCTTATATGCAGCCTATCCACAGGATGGAATAATTACAAGATAACACATCCATTTCATAACCAACCATATCTATTTTTGCATAAATCTATTATATTTTTTATTATAAGATTTGGATATGGAAACAATTTAATTTCTTGCAGAAGACAGTGCAACTACTTTTCCTATTCACTCTAAACTAAAATAGAAGTTATTTCAAGAGCAGACAGACATTGAAATAGGTCTGTAGAGTTCATAATATCAGTCCCCAAAGCATGTTACTTTTAGAAGGTTTTTTATAACTATAATGTTCCTAGTATATTTTTCTTATCATTTGTTTTTGGACTCATCCTGTCATTAGTCCCATTCTCATTCTTTCTGCTTTCTTTATCAGAACTGCATTAATTTGAATATGCATTTATTCATTTGTTCAACAGCTTTTTGGTTCATATTTACTCTGTGCAGAGCTTCATTTTATTTTTTTAAAGAATTATTTAACTTAATTAATTTATTTTCTTATTTTTAAAATTTGACCAGAGGAGGACAGAGTGAGAAAGATGAGAGAGAAAGAGAGAGGGAAATTAAGAAAGCAAGCCACCAGTTCTGGGACTCGAATCACAGTTGGCTATGTGGGAGCCCAGTACCCTTAACCACCACGGCACCTGCTAGACCCAAGGGCTTCATTTTAGACACTAAAGATACCATAGATAAAAATTTTTATTTCATGTATTTGTCATTCCGTGTTCAAGGACAGAAAAAAAGTTTTTTGGCTATTCCCTTTCTTTTTAAGTTAATTTCACATTTTACATAAAGTCTCTATCAAAATGGATACTAGATATATTTTTTCCATAACAGAGAACTTTACATTTTTCTGTCAAATGTTTTCTCCCCTTACATATCACATAAAAATTGTTATTTTTAAAAATCACCCATAAGTACAATTAGGAAAGAGAAATGTAGTTTCCAAGGAAACATATAACAAAAGGGCATCATTTAGTCAGAGAGATGGAAAATTAGATATTTATTTCTAAGGAGATGCTAGCAGGGCTAATCTCCCTTAGTGGCATAGGAGAGCACTTACTTATTGGGAAGACCCAACTATCTTCACAGGAATTATTAATTTTGGAGAGGAACCAGGCAAAAATTGGAGAGACTATTCTTTAGTGTATGCTCCTGGATTCACCTGACAGCTGGTGGGTTACTGTCTCCTTTTTTCCATGAGAGATAGAGATAGCAAAAGGGTAGTGGAGGGTTTTCATGCCATGATGTCCCTTACCAGTCTGGATCATGGGCACATCATACACCCAGCAGCTCAGAGAGTTCCTTGGATGTGAACCCAATATCTTTCCCCTAAGGGTCCAGTTGGGTTATTGTTATGTAACCAACTGGTATTTCTTAGGTCTTAATTGCAAATTAGGCTAAGAAAGAAGACATCTAGCATTTCAGACAGTAGGGAAGAAAATAGAATGTATGTTAAAAGGTGAGAATAGCTCCAAATAAAAGAGACTAGAACTAGACAACCAAACAAGAACAATGACTTCCCCCGAGAGTTCACACTTTTGACATCCTAGTACTCTACTCCATTTACATTTAGACTTAAAAGTTTCCATCTAGCATGATCTTACATACTGCAACTAAAAAATACTCATCTTTTTTTTCCTTAAGTGTCTATTCAATGTCTAATCAGTGATTACACCTATCTCCAATTCGAGAACTCTCAGTAATGTCATGATTTCATCCAAGAATGCAATAATCCATCATAAATAACCTGTAATATATACACTAAAATATAAGTTTTACAACCGATAACACACTACCCATGACAGTTAAGGAATAAGGAAGAAATTGTTAAAATGTATAATATGAAACAGAAAAGATATAAAATGAATATTTCATTCTTCATTTCCACAACTGGTCATAAAATATTATAGATACACAGCTTGGGCCAAATCTATATTTTATTTTTTTTAATTTATGTCTTTTTTCTGTGAGCAAAAAATATATAGAGAGAGAGACAGGCAACACTCAACAGGGTCTTCACTGTGCAAACCACTCCTAACCTCAGCATTGTGCTATTAGTTTAGGAAAACTTGGGCCAACTGATAAGTTATATACTTTTCTAGGAGTTGAGTATAGACTTAAGAATTATCTTCTCTAATAGGTAAACTAGACCTATGTGAGAAAAGAATCACAAAAACAGACTTTGGTAGAGATTGGCTGTATTTTTTGAAATGTGTTATAGAATCAAAGTTAAAGGCAACATTGAAAGTGATAAAATCAGGGGTTGAATGGTGGCACAGAAATAATGTAATGCTCTGCAAGACTAAGCCACATGCAGAGGGTCTAGGTTTGTATCTGGAGACTTCTTTTTATTTTATTTTTTATTTTTTCATTTCATTTTTTCCATACATTCAATCACATTATTATTTGTCTTACAAAATGGATATTTCTTCTGTGAACACTCGGGAAATGCACATACATGACTATTATCCACAGCTAACCTGGTCAAAGGGGATTATGGTGTGGAGAACATGTTGGGGTGCCTATCTTTCTGTCTGTCTATATTTTTCTGTTTCTTTTCTTCTTGCTTGTTTATGGAAGAATACATAAATTAGTATTTAAAACATTATACAAGCATTTAGTCTAACTCTTCATGAAATTAGAATTCCCACTTTACCACCCCAGGTCATGGTTATTTTGCCTCTGCTTGACTACATCCAGAAAAGGAGACCCCAAAATTCTCAAGGACAGTCCTTACTGTTTTGAAGGAATTTTACTTGTGAGAAACTTCTTCCTAATGTTGAACCCACATCTGGCTGTGTCTTAAACTAGATTCTCAGAAGGAGATGTTGAGATAGACATTTATGTACAGACTAATTGAAAGGTGAGTTTTAGATCAATGCCTCTGAAGGTGTGAAGGTAGTAGGAGTGAACAGATAGTTTCATTCCATGGATATAAAAGGCTTGTGGAGATCTGGTGCTGAGATGAGTCTTTTAAGCAAGATGTAAGTGTTCTGTTTCTCTTATTGACTAACCATTAGATATAGGCTCTCCTTAGAGAAGGAACAGGTTTTGGGTGAAGAAACTGTTTTCAGCTGAGAACGATTAAAAAGGAGCCATCTTTACTCCTAGAGACTGACATGTTGCCTCTGTTCTGTGAAAGGTAACTAGGTCAATCTTCCCTACTACTATAAATTTCTGTCTCATGGTTTCTTTTCTGATTTCAAAAGTCAAAGAAACTCAGATTCTCTTCCAGACAGGCCAAGAATATCAAAGCATACATTTTTATCATTCACCACTCTCTTCAGTTTTTCTCATTTATAGTAGTGGCAATCTTCAACTCGTATACTGACATGATTCTTATTCAAGTATGAAACATAGAAATGAATGAACTACTTGGATGTGATCTCAGCCCACAGTGTACAATGAGATGACTTTCACCCAGATCCTCTTGACATTTTATCAAGAAAGGCTTCCTTGACTTAGAATCAGCAAAAGTACAAACCGTAACCTCTATACCACCAGGAAGCTATTCTTGACATTTTAATGCACCCTAAAATTGCATTGCTTTTCTGAACAATTTTGCACTTCCAGTGACTAACATCAAAGTGATAGTCGATGAATACCCATAATCTTTCTCACATATTGCTATTTTGCTTTATTCCATATTCTGTTCTTGTACAGATAGTTGTATTGTATTTAAGGGTAGAAACACATATTTCTACAAAATTCAACCTTGTATCTTTCTAAAACATCCGTATAAATTTTCAAGACTTCTCTACCTATAGCATCTAATCTAAAACACAGTAGGTGCTCCATGAATATTTTTTGAGTGAATGAAGGGAGTTTAATTTCTATCTGCCATTTAAGTTGCTTTAATTATGTCTAAAACCAGATATAAACAAAACAACCTCAGAATTTCACACATATTAAATGTAGCTTTTCTATTATTATTCCTATGCTTTAGATTAGCAACTTGATGGAATATAGTGAAGACAAAAGAGCCAGATAGTCTCCTAATTCTGGCCTTATTTCTTTCAATTCCCTTGAATTTTCTTGTGTGTCAGAAGCAGCTTTGTTAACCAACTCCCTTGCGATTTTTGAGGAGTGATGAGAAAATTCCAAACCGAGTCTTCACTTTTAATTTAACTGTATTGATGGACTCTTACGCTGAGTGGAACACTAGCTATCAATCAACTGTACTTACTTCTGTGTACTGAAAAAACTCATCTTAGCTCTTTTTTGCCCCCTCCTTTATCACTGTCTTCCTCTTTTGTGATTAAGCTAAGATCAACCGTCTTTCCAAAGAGAGGTTGGTATTCAGTCCAGGTTCATTTTTGGTGGCCATAACAAGAGGATGTATTTTGCCATGATGTGGTTCATCTCTAACCAAGTTTTTGTTCCTATTGTTTTCCTCACAAGCTGAACACTTGTAATCAATATCCTTTTTATGAGAGATGAAAACCTCTTACCCGAGGCATCACATAGAAAATTTCAAGAAAAGGGGATAATAGTTTGCACCACTGTAATTTAATGACCCAGACAATTTTCACATTCTAATTCAGCCTTAATATCTGTTTTAATTATAGCACAAAGTTTAGTTATTGGTGAAAACTTCATATCTAATTACAATCCTATATAATTTAGAGTTATTACAGTGAAATGCTACAAGGTGGTAGAAAAGTGGCAGTTGTCTTTCAGGTAATAGGCTTGTGTTTTATACATTATATATAGACAAAGTAATCATTGAAGTTCCTTGTCAACTAAAACTACATTTTTTATAGCACAAAAAAGGCAAGAACTTGAAAATATTTTGTGACTTATTGCTATGTTAAAGAATGCTAAATTTGAGAAAAAAGAAAACATTTTTTCAGCGTAGCAAACAACATTCTAAGAGCTTCATTTGTAACAAATCATTTAAATATACATATTAGGAATTCCTATAATTTTACAAATTCCAGAACTGAGACACAGAGAAGTTAAGTAAATTGTTCAAATTCATAGAGCTAATAAGGTTATTATATAGATTTGAAAGTAGGATGTCACTAAGTCCATTATCTAAATAACATGTTCTACTAATTCTCTGAAGATGTTTACACACTACAGAATAATACATTTTTCCCTTTGGCAAATGATTCTTATTATAAAAGTAAACATTTTCCCCCTTTATAGTCTTATAAACATCACAATCTTTGAAATCAAGACAATGTTTGACTTAGTATTCCTCTATGGGTTGATGTATTTGTGTGAAATGACATGTTAATTTGGAGATTCTGGTGGATGAGCATGTTAAAAGTGTCTAGGTATAATCAGGAGTTCAAGATTTGTGACTAATTTGATAACTTTGATATATTACTTAAAACCTCGAGATTAAAGAATTTTAAGCATTAAGGCAAGTAAATTATGTACAAAACCTTAATTTCTGAGTGATTGAAACTTGTCATGGCACCTTGATCACAATCTTCACCTAATTGCCATCTCTATCATTTACTGAGCACATCCTACATGATTTGGAAACGTTATTTCATTTAATCCTCATAAACCCATTAGAGAGGTGTTATTTTATTTCAGAGGACTGAAAATCAGATCATTTAATGTATTCTCCCCAAATCCAATCCCAATGAAATAGTCAATCCTGATTGGAACCCAAGTTAATCTCCATGAAATCCACATACTTTTCACAATAAAATGGCTTATTGCATAATTAAGAGACTAATAAAGTGATAGACAATGACCTTAATGCTTTATCAGTTTATCTATTAGTTAGGATCTAGTAAAAAGACAAAAATATTACATCCGTCATACAAATAGGGAAATTTTAGTATAAAGAATTATCTTCATATTGTGTTGTTACTTGAGTAAATAAGAAAATGCAATATATGAAAGAGGAGGTAGCAACAGCAACTGCAACTGGTAGTAGAAACCATTCCTAGGGTAGAGAGAACAAAAGACAAGGAGTTTGTTAAATGTAGAAAAGGGGCTGCATATGGCTGAAACTCAAAACTCAAGAGCATCCATCACTTGGCTTGTGCTGTGTTCTGTGGAGTAGAGAACAATGAGGCTGATTTTGAGGGTGTTGATGAAACTATAAACTGAATTCAGCTACTACTGTGAGAAGGGTCTGTGGTTGCTGCAGTGAAGAAACACGGATGATGTATGACCTTCACAGGAATCGCAGACAGCAGAAATTGAAGAACACAGATGGGAAAAATCAAACCCCAACGCCCTCGTCTAGTCTTTCAGGCAACAAGCCACCTTTGTTAGGAGGACTTTACATAGAGCTATCAAGTAATGAAGAAACATACATTAAACAGCCTATAGAGAAAATGCAGGCAGAATGGTGTAGTCTTACTCCCTTACTCATCATGTTTGAAAGCCGCAGGATAAATAACTTATGTTACTAGTTGTAGGGAGCTTGTAAGCTTTTAAGTAATTATGGCTTTACTGTTTTATACCATTACATTATACCATTAAATGTAACACACATGTGTAAGTGTGATAGTTTGGTTTGCCAATGGACCACTATTGTCTTCAGCCCCTTTACGAGAAAAATGGGCACCCAGTCAACTCAGCTAGCCCTGCTCGGCTAGGCTAAGCTCAACTCAGCTTCACACTAATAAGCTCCAAGAGAGAGGAAGTGCTTTGTGAACACTACTAAGACCTCTGTAAGTGCCCCCTGAACTCAGCCAATATGTAATATGGCATCGGTGCAAATCTTTCCTTACTACTATCAATCAGAGTCCATCACTTTCCCTTAGGCAATTATCCTGATCCTGTTTTACTTCAAATAACCATTGATGAAACAGACTTCTGTATGACTCAGGACTTGTTCTCACCAGAGGCCTTTTCTTGATTTTGAAATGGCTACAGTCCTGCTAGAGCTGAAGCTGGACTGCTTCAGTGACAGACACTTTGTACTTAAATGTAAGTGACCTGGGATTATTTTTAACCCTATTTTCTATTTTTTTCTCTTTTCTTTCTTATTTTTTTTCCTCTACTATCTTAACTACATCTTTTCCTATTCTGATCTTTTATCATCTGGGATACCAAATTATGGTTTATAAGAATGAGTGTGTAGTGGGACCAGCAGTTAGCGTAATGGCTATGTCGCTGGACTCCCACGTAGTCGACCGCGGTTCGAGTCCCGGACCCGGTGGCTTAAACTCACGCCAGGCGCGTGTGCGTGCGTGCCCAAGATCCCGAGAGGAGAATGGAGGAGAAGGGATTGCGGCGTGGCCATCCCCCCTGGGGGGTGATTTCCTGCTTTCTATCTCTCTGTCTCTCTCTGTCTGTCTGGCGAGCGCACGCGCCCTATAGCAAAAACCTCTCCAAAAAAAAAAAAAAGAATGAGTGTGTAGTAAAAATGGTATCAAAATGCTACAAAGAGGGGAGGAAAATGAAAAAATATACCTTCAGATTTTATCATCCAATGAAAACTTGTATATTTGAGATAAAATATTTTAACATTTTCTATGAAGATAGAAAGACAGATACATCATGTATCCAAGGTCTATTCTCAATACTGCTCTCTAATACATGAACTAGACAGCAAAATAAATTATTTCTATTGTCACAATTGTATTGTTTTCATAAATATTTTATGATCAAATCCATTTTCTCATATAATATCCCGATTGCTAAAATTATTTTTGCCTTGAACAGTATCACTCGGCTGGTATACGGTTTAAGATGAATAATCAGTGTGAAATCTAATGTTTCTTTTATGAGAACATTGCCAGTGCCAAAGCATATGGAACAAATATGTTGCATCCCTTTTAACTGATGCTGGAATATAGTTTTGAAAACAATACAATGAATAAATATATATTAAGTTTCTACCACATGCCAGGGTCTGTACATTGGGAATACACAAAAGAATAAAGTAAATAGCATACAGCTTACAGAGTTTGTAAATAAATGCAAGTCAAAATAAAATTGTGAACAAGGGACCACAAATGTAAAGGAATTATGGAAAACTATAATGGATGACTCTATGTCAATAAATGTTAAGATCGAGATGGTATAGAAAAACTTAAAACATAAATTTCAAACAGTTCAAGAAGAATAAAATACAAACCTAAGGCCAGATCCATGATGCAGCAGTAATGTACTACTCATGAGAAGCCAGATCCCTCATAATGACCAGTTTGAATCCCTAGCCCAGACAACCTACAACACACCCGACACACATGTGAGTGCATAGGATCAGACAAGCGGGAGGAATGGAGGAAGGAGGTGCCAGGGCAACTATATCCTGTGGAGCATGCTCTCTCTCTCTTTCTCTCATTCACATGCACTCATGTGAAATCTATCATGTGTGAAGAAAAAGACGAAAGAAAAAAATCGAAATCACTATTAATTATAAAAGAATATGGGCCAGCAGATAGGGTAATGGTTAAGGCACTTGACTCCCATTTGGTAGAACACTGTTCGAGTCCCAGACCCAGTGACTTAAAACTCATGCTAGGCGCATATACATGTGTGCCCAAAATCCCAAGAGGAGAATAGAGCAGAAGGGATTATGGCAAGGACATACCCCTGGGATTATTTCTTGCTTTCTGTCCTCTGTCTCTCACTGTCTCTTCAGTGAGTACACATGCCCTGTAGCAGAAATCTCTCTCTCTCGCTCTCTCTCAATATACATATATATATACATACATATATATGTATGTATATATATATGTGTGTGTACATATATATATGTATATATATATAAAGAATAAAAATTGTCAAAAAATATAAACTAAAAATAGGTAGCATGCCCAAATGATTTAATAAACATATTCTAACTAATTTTTAAAGTCATATACCATGACAAATAGATATAATTTAATCTGCTGAGTTAGAAAGATAAATATGTAAATTTATCCAAAACTAACACATAAGTATAATATTGTCTATTTCTGTATTCCTACTATTGTAAGGAAAAGCCATAGTTTCTGCTCTTTTGTCCTTCAATGTGGAGGAAATGTTCATCAGTTTAACCTATATTGGTTGGCTACTTTACTTTGTATGGAAAAAGGAGCCTATCGTCTGAAGGGTAGAATATGGGCCATAAATTGCTCCCATAACTTCTTTCTCACACTCTTTAGAATTTGTCTGCCTAACAGGTGTGCTGTCTGGCATGTTTTTTTAAATTTTAAATTAATTATTTTATTCATTTTCTATATATTTGTTATTTACATTTAAACACTGTACATCTTTATGTTGTACAACATCATTTTTCCCAGAATGAATATAGTGCCTATTAGTCAAGACAAAGACAATACTATATACATTATCATCAGCAAATTTCATTTTTATGTTAAGTAAACATATTGCCTATTTTTTTCCCCATTCCCCTCTGCCTCTCCCACTATTACCTACTCCCTATTAACTCCCTTTACTATCCCTAGCATCTACAGTTGCCCTTCCTGCTCTTATACATTCCAATCTTTAAGGTTCTGCTGTAGAAAACAGACAAGTGGTATTTATTGAGCTGAGCCATACAAAGTGTCTTTCATAGTCTGACTTGCTTCACTTTGCATGAAGTCTTCCATAATCCTTCACTTTGTATCACATGTCAGGGTCTCCTTTTTTATGACTGAGTAGTATTCCATAGAGTACTTGTGCCACATTTTTTCAATCTGTTCATCTAATTTTGAACATTTGGGTTAATTCTATGTCCTATGAATCACAAATAATGCTGTAATAAACATGGATGTGCAAATGTTTTTCCAACTGAGAGTTTTCCTATTCTTTGGGTAAATACCTAAGAGTAGAAATACTAGGTCTTATGGGAGTTCTATTTTACATGCCTGAAGAATCTCTATACCATTCTCCACTAACCTGCATTCCCACCAACAGTGTAGGAGATTTCCCTTTTCACCACAGCCTCACCAGCAATTATCATTCTTTATTATTAAAATTTTAGGCATTCTGACTGGAGTTAAGTGGTAGCTCATTGTGGTTTTGATTTGCATTTCCTTTATTATAATAGATGTTTGGCAGGTTTTCATATGCTTTTTGACCACTCATATGTTTTTTCATTGGATTGATTTTTTTTTTTTTTTTTTTTTTTTTTTTTTTTTTTTTTTTTTTTTTTTTTTTGAGATAGGCTGTTTGAGTTCCCTGTATATTCTGGTTATCAGTCCACTACCTAGGGTATAGTTTGCAAATATATTTCTCACTCTGAGGGTTGTCTCTTCACTCTATTTTTTCTTTTGCTGTGCAGAAGCTTTTTATACTAATGTGCTGCTGATGTGTTATCTGCAATGAACTTAACTTACTGTCTATTCCTTGGGGAAACTAGTTTTCTAGAATGGTCTATAACTGACTAGGTAAATCAAAATCGAGGACCCTGATTTTGAAAACCCATTGTTTTATAAGATTTAAGCCTTGTCTTTTCATCTGACCTTTACTTGCAATAAAGGTGATATATTTCCTTTTATCATTAACTAAATGTGTTGCCCCCATCAGGGATTCTTTTTTTTTTTTTTTTTTTTTAAGAGGTTTTTGCTATAGGGCATATGTGCTTGCCAGACAGAGAGAGACAGAGAGACAGAAAGCGAGAAATCACCCCCCAGGGGGGATGGCCACGCCGCAATCCCTTCTCCTCCATTCTCCTCTCGGGATCTTGGGCACGCACACACATGCGCCCAGCGTGAGTTTTAAGCCACCAGGTCTGGGATGCAAACCGTGGTCGACTATGTGGGAGTCCAGCAACATAGCCATTACACTAACTGCTGGTCCCTTATTGAACTTCTTTAAACCTAGCACTTACCAATAACTTGTGTTTGGAACATGAAAAGCTTTTTCTGGGAGAATAAATATATAAATCTATCAACTAAATTTGAGGAAAATAAAATAGAGAGTATGAATGTCTTTTCTTATGGACATTAAAATATTATACAGATCTTGTAAATAATTAAAGACCTCACTATCAAATGATCTGATCTATCACTTCAGATGGTGACTATAGTTAGTATGATACTTAAAAAAAACTTGTAGAGTATTAGCATAATAAAATTCTATGTGCAAATTTGTTTTTCTCTCTTTATCATTCTTAGCTACATTATAAAAATATCTCTTCTGAGATCCACTTTTTTTTAATTTAACTTTATTTACTTATTTTAATTTAACCAGAGAGGAACAGAGTAGAGAAAGAGAGAGAAAGAGAAAGTGAGAAGGCAAGCTGCCAAGTCCAGGACTCGAACCACAGTCGGCCATGTGGGAGTCCAGTGCCTGTAACCACCACGCCACCTGCAGGCCCCCTGAGATTCACTTTTAATTCTCACCCAGAGAAGAGAATAATGCCAGAACAAGAAATTATTCAATTCAGCTGTCCATTGAATTCAGGATATCAAAAGACTATGCAATACATTGTCAGAAATCAACCTCTTTGATCACTATACTTGCCCTTACTATACATACCATCAAATTACATTTATCTGCTGTGGTAAAAGCGCCACATTCCTAAGCTCTTAATATATATGTTTCACTGTCCTTTAACTATGGTTCATATATGCACATACCATTTACTTAGGTCCCCAAACAGTAGGAAGTAGTTGTATGCCACATAGAATGGGATTTATTGTGTTTATAGGGTCTTTATATTCAAAAGTTATAGGTATAATTGCTTTCTGAGATCTGAAATTTACTTTAAGAACTAGAATATGAGCATAAGCCTAAGACATTGACAAGGTTCAAGCAAGTTTATTTAGGATAGGGATATATTTCAGACTAGACAATTTTATTCTGGAACATGGAAATGTCACAGTAGAAGGGGCACAATATATGGCATAGTGATTAAACCACAGTGGCTTGGCTTCCACATGGTTTACCGTGGTTCAAGTCTCAGACCTGGTAGCTTGCTTTCTCGCTTTTCCTTTCTCTCTCTGGCTCTCTCCTGTCTAATTAAAATATAATAATGAGGTACCAGCAGTTAGTGTAATGGCTATGTCACTGGACTCCCACGTGGTTGACCGTGGATCGAGTCCCGGACCCTGCGGCTTAAACTCATGCTGGGCACATGTTGCGTGCGTGCCCAAGATCCTGAGAGGAGAAAGGAGGAGAAGGGATTGCAGCACGTCCATGACCCCTGGGGGATGATTTATGGCCTTTAGTTTAATCATGGAATTTTGGCTCTGCAACTGAAGAGATAACAAAGACTTATAGAAGGTTTGAATAGACCACTAGAAACATATTTCAGGAAAAAGGCAACTAGAAAATCTGTTGAGACAGCATGCGTTTCTCTATCCCATAATCTCTAGATTTTATATAGTAAACAGATAACTAGTGCAATTGAAATGTAAAGATTGGCAGACAACCTTGAATCACTGAATGTTTGAAGAAAACCAAGACCTTGAAAAATGTATCAATTTTAAAACAGAAAAGTCAACACCCATGAAAAAGATTTTATAGAGCAGATTCTTAAAAATAGAAAAAGATTGTAACTCCATATATTTTAAAGCATAGTACTTCTAAAAAAAAAGAATGACTAAGAATCATGAAATTTTAAAATGTGATTTAAAACTAACTGAACTTTCATAAAGTATTTAGTTTATATAAAAAAAAATATTTAGTGAGCTTTACTTCTAAGTCCCAGGTCCTATTTCTGATAAAATATTATGATAGGGAATAAAGCAATACAGAGCTGTTTTTTAATATGAATTTATTTGAAGTGGGTGGAGACACAAAGCATAAAAAATGTATCTGTTACTCTTCTCTTTGAAACCAAATTTAAAAAAAAAATGATTTCAAAGAAAAAAGAAGAAGAAAGTGAAACTTCAGTGAACCTAGAAAATAGAAACAAACTTAATGCAAAATCAGTAAAGAAAATGGTTATCTAATGCAAGAAAATTGAACTGGTTTGTGGACATGTTCAACAGCAGATCCATACCTTTCAAGGTTTTAGGAAGCACACACTTTTCAAAAGTAGATGACTCCTTCCACCAGGCCAAACCTTTTATCCCAGTGAGCTATAAATGAAGTGGGGTTTTTTTGTGTGTGTTTTTGTTTGTTTGTTTGTTTGTTTTTATCAGCATGTCCCTGAGCCCACCTGAGCCATGGGATGTGAGAGAAAATGGGTAAAAGTAAAAAATATGAACATGTAATCTCTTTGTAAGAAGAAAGTCATTAGAATGATAAAAAAAGAGGAAAAAGTACATCAGAATCAGCTCTGAGCATATTGCCTTGTTCAGACAAACACCACCTTGTTAAATTTGGCGATCTCTTCTTGATCTTTATTTTGCTGAATATTTCAGCTTCTTTTAACAAAACAAACTGGCCATTGCCCCTGAAATCCTTTCTTCCTTTGACTTAGGACATGAAATATACTTCAGTCCTTCTTCACTGGTAACTCCTTCTCAGCACCCTTTGCTATTCATTTCTTTTCTACCGGTAGTCCCCAAATGTTGAAGAGTTATAGGTCTAAGGTCTAATTCCCAATTATCTTTGTATTTAATTTTTTTCTTGTCTATGAAGAAGACTTCCTTTCTCAGTGATGTCATCTAGACTTACAATCCTTTATACGCTTATAATGCCAAAATTTACCTGTAGCCTTATTGTTTCCTTTGAGAATTACCCCCTTGTTTACAACTCTGACTGGCTATCTAATAGCTATAACTAAACATGCCTGTACACAACACTCAATTCCCACTTCTCAATATTTTCCATACCATCATCTCTTCTGGGAATTGGGGTATGAAAGGAATTGGGAAACTCATACAATTGCTCAGAACAAAAAAATATTTATTATTCCCAATTACAATCTATCTTTCATATTCTTAAAAATAAAGAAGGTAGATGGTTTAAATAAACCCTACTGATCAATGGTGTCAGTATGAAGCCAAGATACTTAATATGCACATGATTGAAGAGATAGAAGATACATAAAGATGTCTGTATATGGACATATGCTTTCTAGCTCTGTAGACTGAGAGCACCTAGAAGCAAGGACATTCTAATAATGAGCACACTTAGTGCACAAATATTGGTTCATAAACACCATTCTCCAAAAACAAGATCTATGTTGTTTTGGAGAAATTGTTGATCCCAAGACCGAGACAGAGAATACACAAAATGAACCCAGAACAAGTTGTACTACCAAAAAGTAAGGAAGTAATTGAAAAAGAAAAAAATGGGGATCTGTTGAAAGAACACAGGAGTCAACCTGAAGCAATTCAGGATGGAGCAAAGTTTGAACAACTTGACTGGCAAAATACATTCGGATAATAATGGGTTTGATTTATTTTTCAGTTTTTTTAATTCAATCGAGAAATAATCATGGATATACATAAAAAATTAATACGTGACAAATCAACAATTAGCTTGAAATTATTGGGATGAATAGAAACATGCATACTTTAATCGTAATGAACATATATAATTAGACCAATTTGTGAAATAACCTGCTACATCTCATAATTTGGTTAATTTTATAATGACTTTTTTTTTAACCTATTTTTCTATCTCTCAAATGTCATCTCCTTGTACCTCACACTCATCCTCCACTATCCACTCTCTACGATCCACTCTCTCCCCTTACAGTCTCTGGCATTTACACCCATTCTTTCCACCATCACATTTTCAAGTCTCTCAACCTCTGACGTAGCACTCAGTACAAATTGAATGGAGATATACAATGTATTTTTCAAAGTCTGGCTTACTTGGCTCAACATTAAATCTTCTATATTCATCCATTTAGAGTCAAACAATAGGATCTCAATGCTTCTTATAGCTGTGTAATATTCCTTAGTATATATGTGCCACAGTTTTTCAAATAGTTTTTGGACATTTAGAGTGGTTCTATATTTCAGCAATTAAAAATAATGCTGCAATAAACATAGATGGGCAAATGTCTTTCCAATTGAGTGTCTTCCAATCCTTTGGATAAATACCAAGAAATGGGGTTACTGGGTCATATGGAAATTCTATTTGTGGGCTTTTTGAGAAACGTCCATATTTTTTCCACAGAGGTTTGACTAATTTCATTTGCACCAAGAGTGCAAAAGAGTTCCTTTTTCACTGAAGCCTCACCAACAATTTTTCTTCTTTTATTTTTTTTAACCCTAACCATTCTAACTGGGATTAAATAATAAATAATGGGTTTTAACTCATAAATCTATACAGATTCTAAAATAAGATGCAATTTTGAAGAGAAATGTGATTTAAATAATCTTAAGGTATCTTGCTCAAGATATATTTCTTTACTGCAAAGGATACTTTAGTAATTTATAGTCAAGAAACCTAGCCACATTATAATAACCAATTTATCGTGATTAATGTCTGAGTAATAAGACATATCAGCTTCATTTGATAACATGCACTTAAAAGGATACACATTATTTTTCTGATATTCTTGCCCAAACCACATAAACTTTTCTCTCATCCTAATCACAAGAAAACAACAGATAAATCCAAATGAACGGCAGTTTACCAGAAAACTAATATTATCCAAAAGTTTCAAGATCATAAAACATTGAGAAATGATTCAAAATTGGAGAAGATTAGGAGACATAAAAACTAAAGTAATGCAGTATCCTAGATAGGGTCCTGGAGAAAAAAAAAAAAAAAGGGACATTAATTTGAAGAACTGGTGAAATTTAAATAAGGAATATTAATTTCCTAGTGTGATCATTGTATTCTGGTTCTGTAATATTTACATTAGTGGATTATGGGAAAGCAGAAAGAGAATCTATGTGTATACTGTAGGTAACTTTAATGTATGTCTAAAATCAGTTCTGAATATAAAGTTTACTGAAAAAATAAACAACAGTAATAGAATGTCTGTGTAGTCTGTGAAGAACTGAAGTGTGTGTGTGTGTGTGTGTGTGTGTGTGTGTGTATTAATCTCCTATAGGGCATGTGTACTCCCTGCAGAGATACAGAGATAGAAAGTGAGAAAGCACCTCCATGGGGAATGGCCACATCACAATCTTCTCTCCTTCATTTCCCTGTCTCATTTCAGGATTCTGAGCACACGCAGCCAGCTTGTTTCTCAAGCTTCTGGGTTTAGGACTCAAATTGCACAGTGAGCCCATCTGGGGTCCTGGCCCCTTAACCATCATGCCATGGGCTGGCTGTGACACCTACCTTTTTAAGTGTTCAATTTCTCTAGAACTTATTTTGAGTATAAATTTACCTGATGAGAGAATTTTAAAAATGACTGTTTTCTGACTCCTTGGAGAATTCACATTATTCATTTCATGGTGGAAGATGAAGCAGAAATCTGGGCAGCCATAATTCTTTCTGGAGAAGAAATGAACTAGAATTGTAATAAAGACCATTTGTATGTCTCTGCAATTCCAATCCTCCTTGATTGTTCTACTCTGTTCTCCTATTCTGAAAGTTCCCTGCACAAGCTTTATTTTAACTGTGTCAGAGCTTCCCAGAGAGACAATCAGAAGTATTTCAGTCACAGCCTAACTGACCCTTTGGTAAACTGGCAATCCTCTGAAACCTTTTCTTGAATAGGTGTGAACTGCACTATCATACCTGAGAATTCAATAAAAATTGCATACAATCTGCCATCTCCCATTCAAACTTTAAATACATAAGATAGTAGATTTTTTTGCTAAAGCTTAAAATAAGAAGTATTGAAGTCTCAGGTCCCCACTTTCCTTTTATCCAAATTCTTACTATCCAGCCCCTCTTCCTAGTGGACTTCTATAGGAAAGGCCTTAGATGTGGAGGAGAAAAAATTGTAAGGAAAAGTTAAAAGATTTTAAAAGTGATACCAAGATACGTCTAAAATCAATAGTAAATGGATTCATAACGTATTCCTTCAGGGAATGCCCATTGGCATTATCAATTCAGTTTTCAAAAAGTAAATTCTAGAAAGAAGGTTGACAGTTATTTTATATATATTTTATATCAAATGCAGAAGTTTTTAAATATTAGGTAGAAAAGTACTAGTTTCCAGAGATAGTTCAAATGAAAATCTCCAAATACACGAATTCCAAATGTAGTTAATTCATAATCCTTACCATGACAAAGGCTAATAATACTATGAGAGAATATAAAATTATCTAGAAAAATATATAAAGCAATACAAGGAGATGTAGAATATAGTGTTCTGCTCAATCAGTGCTAATCTAAGACATCATGATTTATAAAATCACAGGTAAAATCACAGTGATTCCATGTGATTAAACCCACCATGATTCAAAGATACAAATACCTCCAAGACAGTTTTTGTTTTTTTGGGGTATTTTTTTTTTCTTTGAGAGGTTTTTGCTATAGTGTGCGTACGCTTGCCAGAAAGACAGAGAGACAGAGAGACAGAAAGCAATAAATCACCACCCCCCCAGGGGAGATAGCCACGCCATAATGCATTCTCCTCTCGGGATCTTGGGCACACATGCCCAGTGTGAGTTTAAGCCACTAGGTCCGGGGCTTAAACCGTGGTCAACTATATGGGAGTCCAGCAACATAGCCATTACACCAACTGCTGGTCCTGACAGTTTTTTTTTTTTTCTTTCTTTTTTTTTTTTTTTTTTTTAAATTCAAATTCTTTTCTCAGGGCTCTCTCTCTCCTGGAACATAAAAGAGAAAATCTTTCCTCTTTTACTGAATCCTTATGCATTTCTGATGATGAAAGTAGAAAACCCTCACCAAAGTAAGGGGGGAGTGGTGTTTACTATTCGCCTGCTAGCTGAGGAAGGAATTACCTAACTGATCTATGAATTTGCATTTGCCACTAAATTAGATGTCTTAGAGCTTTCCATCCATAAACAGTGTAAGCACGAACAGTTCAAGGGCAAAATTTATACTTATCTATTTGAAGATTCTTTCTTGAGGAAGTGGTCCAATCTATATTTTTGCATTTAGTAATACACTGCTTGAAGTGGAAATCAATTCCTAAGTTAATTTAAATCTAAAGCGGTTAGAGTATCCAGAAGTCTCCTAGCACCTTAAAACATTAATGATAACAATACACTTATAAAATACAAAAAGTTCTATATTGAATTTACATATATATATATGTATATATATATACATATGTATATATATATATGTATATATATATATATATCATCATAAATATGATATATATATATATCATCATAAATATATATATACATAATATGATATATATATATATATCATCATAAATATATATATACATAAATTTATATACATAAATTATATATAAATTTATTTATATACATAAATTTATATATACATAAATGTATATATATATACATATGTATATATATATATGTATATATATATATATATATATCATCATATAATAAAGCTTGCTCTGCATATAATATAATGATGTGATTAAAATTTATTCAGGCTTTTCTAGTGATTTCATGTAAGTCAGCTATTGGATTAAAAAAATGGAATGTTAATAAATTAGCACACGTGGCCAAGATGGCAGTCATCTTCACTATTTCTAGTTCCATTCTCTCATAGTTTTGCACACTCGTCACATTAGTGTTGCCAAATTCAAATCAAACTTTTAAAAAAAGAAATGTAAGCAAATACATAAATGATAACCAAAGATACACATAGCAGAGTGATCATGTAATAATCATAATTAACTGAGGTCTCAATGATAAAAAAAAACAACTTAATGTTTTTAATTTAGCAAATAGCTTCACTCACAGCCTAAACCATATTTTAAAAATATCTATCTATTACAAATCTGCCACTGAATTCAACTTGTTTTAAAAGGGCCTTTTCACCTTACAGAAAGGAATGCGCTCCATGTTTTTCTTACCCCAAATAGGAGTTAATTTCACTCTTTAGAGGAATTTTAGGAAATCTAAGAAGAGAAAGTACAGTACGTCAGGAGGAACTGGGTTTGAAACCAGAGTCCTCTCTCTCTCTCTCCCTCTCTCTCCCCCCTCCCCCATGCTTCAGTCTCTAATATCTAATAAAATACTATCCATACAACTACGATTCTGATTAGTGGGCTCCCCAATGGTCCAAACCAATATTCCTGAGGTTTCCAACACTTATTGACCAGCTTGATAGTATTCTCTGAGGCTCAGTTTTACATTCCTAGGAGACAGAATCCATTTTTTTTATCCTGACTCAGTTTCTTAACCAAAAAAGAAGGTTCAAATCACCATGGATTCAGCCCTGGGAAAACAAAGGAAGGAAAAACACTGTACAGCTCAAAGGCAGTATAAAATATATTTGTAGAAGAATAAAACATAAAGCAAAATCATAGAGCAATACCCTGTGTGAACATAGATACCAAAACAAGGTACCAGCAAATTAAGTCTAACAACACATAAAAACGGGAATATATCGGTTCAGCTGAGGTTTATCCTGGTATGAATAGTTGTTTTAACACATAGAATCAATGCAATTCAATATATTAACAGAATAAAAAGGAAAATTATATAATCAGCTCAATACATGAGAGAAAAGCCTTTGGAAAAATTTAGCACACATTGTTTATTTAAAAAGCCTCACTAAATTGGGAACATAAGAGAACATCTTCAAAATGACAAAGGGTTTCTGAGACCAGCAGTTAGGGTAATGGCTATGTTTCTGGACTCCCACATAGTCAACCGTGGTTCGAGTCCCAGACCTGGTGGCTTAAACTCACGCCGGGCGCGTGTGCGTGTGTGCCCAAGATCCCGAGAGGAGAATGGATGAGAATGGATTGCAGCATGGCCATCCTCCCTGGGGGGTGATTTCTCACTTTCTATCTCTCTGTTTCTCTCTGTCTTTCTGGTGAGCGCATACCCCCTGTAGGAAAAATCTCACAAAAAAAAAAAAAAAAAAAAGACAAAGCGTTTTCTATAAAAAATGTATTGCTAATATAATTTGTAAAGGAAAAGTAGTGAATATTGTTACTCTAAGGTAGAGAAGAGAGGATGGGTGTCTAATGTTACTTCTATTTAATATTAGGCTCATGACTTTAATGCAATTAGATAATAAAAATAAAAGTTATGAAAATTGGAATGGAAGAATAAAACTACTTATGATAGTTACTTTTATGTGTTAAAGTGCTGGGTCATTGTGTACAGATATTTGGTCAAGTATTCTGGATGTTTCTCTGAAGTTTTTTGGTATAAATTAATGTTTAAATCAGTGGATTCTGAATAAGACATTTTACATGCCATAATGTGGGTGGGCCACATCCAATCAGTTGAAGAAATCAATAGACCTGACTGACCTTGCCCCAACAAGAACAGTTTTTCAGCAGACTGCCTTTGGGTTCAAATTACAACGTATTCTTGTGTCTCCAATCTTCTAATCTACCCCATCAGATTTCAAATTTCCCAACCTCTGTACTCTATGAATCAATTCCTAAAAATCTCTCTCTCTCTCTCTCTCTCTCTCTCTCTCTCTCTCTCTCTCTCTCTCACACACACACACACACACACACACACACAAAGTATTTGAGTACATGTTACCTAAAATATAGTCTACTAGATATAGGACCCCAGATATTTTTGCAAATAGCACCTTGTACAAAGATAAACTCTGTTGGCAGACCTATTTAGTAGTACCTGGAAATTTTTGTAATAATGGAGAAATGAATTTATCCAAGTTCTCTGCATTGTTCTGAGCAAATTATATACCAAAATATGATTTTCAGTGGAACTCTCACTGCATCTAGCTTTGAGCACCTCAAAATTTCTCCTTGGTCCCACCATAAGATTCGATCTTATGACATTAAGTCCTATTATTTTTCATTCATCTATTTATCTACTTAACAACTTCTTGTTAATACGGTTCATTGGTAGGAAGTTGTCCTGGCTTTATGTCACTTAACTGAAAAGATGACATCTATGGGTCAGGCTAAGTCACTATTAAGGTTATATTTGCATCCCAAATCTCATGCTCAATTTCCTTATTTATTATGGTTACCTGTTTATTAACTAGTGACATAGTGGAAGCAGCAGCTTTGACAGTGCATTAAGGACGACAATCAGAATGAGTAAAGGTTCATTAAGAATGGTTCAATGAGAGAAGATCCATAAGAGAGATATGTAAAGAATCTCAAATTTGTTTAAAGTAGACATTAGACGGAAAAAGGGCCTAGTGAAGCCTACAGAGGATATCACCAAGAGGGGAAGAGTTGTCTTGAAAAGAAGGTAGAATTTGGGACCAGCAGTTGGTGTAACGGCTATGTCGCTGGACTCCCATGTAGTCAACAGTGGTTTGAGTCCTGGATCCGGTGGCTTAACATCTCACCAGGTACGTGTGAATGCGAGGAGAAGGGATTGCAGCGTGGCCATCCCCTCTGGGGGTGATTTCTCGCTTTCTGTCTCTCTGTCTCTCTCTGTCTTTCTGGTGCTTGCATGTACCCTTTAGCAAAAACATTTCCAAAAAATGAAGGCAGAATTCTTCTTAAAGAGTGGAACAAATACAGTATTAGTGAGAACCTATAGATACTTTTATATAGAGGGGTCTTCAAAATATTAATAAAAATGTATATTATGAAAAAAATTATGCACCTGTTTCAAAATATTTTGTACCCAAAGTTAACTTGTACCTTAATTCCAAGTTCTCTAATACAAAACAAAGGATATTAAACAAGTTATCATGGATCCCTCTAAGCTCAGTAGTGCAAGTAGTGGGTTTATTTTCTATAAGAAGAGAGTATGAGAACCATATGGAAATTTTGAAATGGATTTGCTTGGAGAAAAAAAATAAAAGGGAAAGCCAGTGAGAATCAGGGACCAGTTGAATCTGATCAGCATGACTTGTAGTAAATCTAGAACGCCTACTGCACAGATGGCTCATCAATAGTGCTGAGCTATGTCCCAAAACAAAGAATCAAAATGACACAGATTTAGATAACTGTTTGGCAATTTTTGCTTAACTAAAAATTATCCAGCACATTCTGAGTGTGTTATCACTCAGCGATGCATAGAAGTATCCGATACTTTGCAATACTAAGGGTTTTATGAGCACTTTCATTAGTTATCTTTTCCTCAGCTTGCTTGAAAATTCCAGTGTGCAAATAACTCTCCGTTAGTTCTTTGAAAGTACATTAAGTCTTTGAGGTTTAATGCTCTCGGGTGGCTTTCAGTCTCTCAAAGTAGTAATTTCCTAAGTGGGAGGGTGGGATGCTGTCTCCCTTTTCCAGGAATGGGAACTGGAGCAAAGAATTAAGGATCTCGTTCATATTCAGATACCCTATTATGGAAGTGTGGCAGGAGAACCAGCCAACATAGGGCAAGAGCAGTACATAAAAAAGAAAAGTAGGTTTCCCTTGGATAATATATTATTTCCAATTGGCTAATAAAAAGGAAAATGGCATATAAGAAGCATGCAATTTTGCTAATTGGATCAGCATGATCTCTGCAGTCTTCTCCAAAAGTATTCAATACTTTGGGCTATTTAAATCCATTTATTCCTTTTTGAAAAGAACTAAATGAAGAGCATACTTTCAATTGTGGAGATAGCTTTCCTTTTATCTAGGGCAAAGGATTTCTCTCATACTCCCCAAACAACATGTTTTCAAATAATAAGGATTTATCTTGCATCAGTTCAAGCTGCCCTGTCTACCAAAATGATCCGTGGTCAATGACTTTTAAAATAATTGGAACATCTCAATTCAATTGTGCTCCTCCACCAGGCTTTTATAAAGTCAGAGATACTGTTTTAATATTTTGAAAGACATCCATTAAGATGGCTCCTTTTAAAGCACTAAGTGGCTTAACGGTATTTTCAGTGCTATGCAAAATATTCTAACCCTGAAACATATTCAGCTAACTACTAATATATAAGAGCTCACTAATTTTGAAATTGTGTCCAGCTTAGAGAAGCGTGGTATAAGTCATTTCTGAGTAGTTAGTAGATACTTTTTCAGTTTCTTCATTTAAATGAACAGAACACACTTATCACTCTAAGCATTTAAGTGAAAAATAACCTTATTAGGGGAACCAGCAGTTAGCGTAATGGCTATGTCGCTGGACTCCCACGTAGTCGACCGTGGTTCGCGTCTCGGACCTGGTGGCTTACTACTCACGCCGGGCGCGTGTGCGTGCGTGCCCAAGATCCCAAGAGGAGAATGGAGGAGAAGGGATTGCGGTGTGACCATCCCCCCTGGGGAGTGATTTCTCGCTTTCTGTCTCTATGTCTCTCTCTGTCTGTCTGGCGAATGCACGCGCCCTATAGCGAAAAACCTCTCCAAAAAAAAATAAATAAAAAAAAATAACCTTATTAGAATAAGTATCATATATAAATTAGAACTGAACTTAAGAGATTGTAGCATAAATGCAATATATTTGGAGTAATTTAATGTACCTAAGAAAACAGTTTTAATGAAATTACTGTGAAGTGCTAAGTTAAACACACACTAGTGTGATTTGTAGGGGGATGTCATTGGGTAAGAAGCAATTTTCATTGGTATATAATAAGCAGGTCTGGTTTTTGACGTGCAATTTCTGCAGATGTTTTATCTATCAATACCAAAAAGGGGTTAAGACACAAATAACAAAATTAGTTAAAATCAATGAGATCTTAGATCGGACTCAGAGGAAGTAACCACCTGAAACCTGCTCCTTCTGATTTATAGCTTTCTAGGGACAGAATATCTCTCAGGGGACTTACTTATTATACTTTGAAGGACCAATAATGTTTAGCCACCAGCCTTTATTTGCTTTTCTCAAAGATAGTTTCTTTTACATCAAACAATACTAATAACTAATTCTGTTCAAAGGTAGTATTAAAAAAGAGAAATTTTTGAGCTAGCTTTTGAGTAGAATTACACATACCTCAGACTGTCAAAATATACACATTCATTTTCATTGTATTTGTATATAAAGTATTTATTTTTAGTCCACTTGAAAATGGATATCCCAAAATCCAGTATGAAAAAAAATTTGCATCATTTTTTAGCGGTCATTCAGTATAGAGTGAAAAAGACAATTACAAAAAATTTGGAAGTAAAATATTATTAGCATGAACCATCCTAAATTAGTTTCATAAATAGCAAAGAAATCATTCCTTTTCGGGACCAGAAGTTAGCGTAATGGCTCTGTTGCTGGATTCCCATGTAGTCAACCGCGGTTCGAGTCGCGGACCCAGTGGCTTAAACTCGTGCCGGGCACGTGTGTGTTTGTGCCCATGATCCTGAGAGGAGAATGGAGGAGAAGGGATTGCGGCACAGCCATCCCCCCTGGGGGTGATTTCTCACTTTCTGTCTCTCTGTCTCTCTCTGTCTCTGGTGAGTGCACACGCCCTATAGCAAAAACCTTTCCAAAAACAAACAAACAAACCAAAAAGAGAAACAATTCCTTTTTAATAAGTAATCTTCAAAAACTGACAATGGGAATTTTCAACTTTTACATTTGTATTTTTACTTATATTATTACATCTTTTTTTTTTCTTTTACTAAAATTTAGATTCTATGAGACTAAATATGCCAACTATGGTGTGAGTATGCAGACTGTTAGGAAAAAGAAGCAAAGCACAGAGCTGCAATACTGAAAACTAAGTACCTTAGAAAGGAGAAAGTTGCATTTAATGTTGAAGTGCAAGTATAGTTTGGTAAGAGCATTAATGTCAGTTTTGTTCTTCTTCTCCTGGAACGCCAGGAAATGTAGGCAGCGACTCAATCAGATATACACTCATCTCAAAACACCGCCCTGAAGAATTAAGAGGGTGAGAACAAATGTCTAAATTTGGAAGTAGTCCCCAATCAGTGTCAATACATTAATTTAAACCATGGCTGAATACGGTTTTGAAAATTTTGTTTCTCTACATGGTAGTTAAATTCACATATTGATCATTTAATCCTAACAGGCTAATTGTCAAGAGCCACGAAACAAATTGTGTAGACCAAGAAAGTAATGTATCTTAGTCTCCTCTGCTTTCTCTAAATTGCACTTCGTATGACTTGGAGTCTTGCTTTCTGTCATTTAAACTGAAAAAAAATGCCAGAAGTACACCTCTAAAGATTAAATAAACAAAAGATTATTCTGTAACCATTACATTTCTGCATAGATACACCATAATGGGGACACACTAGATGGAAATAACCTTCCTTGGCAAAGTTTATTTCAGAATAAAGCTACACAAAAGAACCGCATCAATCAAATGATCTCTTATTCATTAATGAATGTGATATGAAATGTAAGATGATCTTGGACTCAATGTACGACAAAGTTAATAATTAACTTGAAGCTTAGCATTGTATTGTGATGTGGTGACTAAAGAAATCAGGTTACAGATCTCTAATCATCCAAATTTATATTTCGATCAGTAAAAGATGTTTCATACTAAAGTCAAGCCATGTTTGATATTGTAATATTAATTTGTAGTAGTGGCTAAATGCGGGAAGTCTGTCAAGGAATACCTGTGTTTAAATCCTACCTATCTTAGTTGCCTGCTGTGTGAATTTAGCCTGGTTAGTTAACTTCCATGTGCCTCACTTTTCTCATCTATAAAGATAAGAATGATGATGATAATAATAAACATATTATAGTATTGTTAGGAGGACTAATTATTATAAACAAATAAAAACAGCTAGCCCAGGAAACCATACAAAAGTCTAATACAAGACTGGAAAGAGTTGAAAATAACCATTGAAAGCACTAATACCAGAACTAGTTTGCCTAGATTCAAACCCTGGTTCTTCATGTACTAGCTGAAATAGAGTCACCTGAGAAGTATAATTTTCTGCTGCAATTTATTCACTTGCAAAGTATGAAAAATAATAGTAACAAACTCATCAAGGAATTTTGTGGCTGGCCAAGGAGTTGTTACCCTTACACTCTCTAAATGGTGCCTAGCGAAGATAAAATCATATACAAATGTCTGGGATCATAATTTTTATTACTGGTGTGAAGGTTCTAAAATGGTTTTGGCTGATATCCCATGCTGAATCTTTAGGGATACAAAGAGTTTATAAACCATAGAGCAAAACATAAACCCCATAATAAGGTTCTTCTAAGCTTTCTCTTGTAAACACACAGCTATGAAGTTAGTAACAATGTGAGCAGCCCTAAGTCCAGAAATACATACTGGCCGAGATACTAAACATAAAACTCTTGAACACAAATATTCCTCATGTCCTGCATAACTGGTGTTGAGGAAATAGGAAGGAAGTGGCTACTTTCTTAGAAAGTGTCAAATTTTCCACATGGGGATGTCTGCTTTTATCTAGGAAAATGATTAAAAGTATGTTTCACAAACAAGAAAATCAGATTAGGGACTCAGTTTGTGATATCATGCTCCAGTTTTACATTTGTTACCAGTGGAGAAAACTGGACAAAGGGCACATAGTGTCTTTCTGTATTATTTCTCACAAGTTCATAGAAACCTATAACTATATAAATAAAATTTTCAACTAAAAATGTGTATTTTCCCCCAAAATGCAATTCTATGTGCCTTATCATTCGCTATAACATATCAGAAAATATGTGAATGAGCCAGAGAATGCAGAGCTAAGTTACGAAAAAAATACTGAGAGACTAGGAAAGAAAAGCTACATGGCTGTTTCAAAATCTAGTATAGTGATGGAAAAGTTGAGGCATAGTAAAGACAAAAGATCAGGAAACACCACAACTAAAAAAAAATAGTGTGTTACTTACAGTCCAATAAAGAGAGCCCAATAAAGAAAGTGCTTGGTATGTAGGCACAGGATAATTTGGTTTGCATTTGGAAGGGTTCCCTCAGGAGGAGGATTCCATGTGAGAGGAAGAGACCTGAGGGGGTAAAAGGCCAAGGCAAAACTACTCGGCATGTTTACAGTCTGTCCCAAACAAGCAGTGTCCAGCTTGTGCACGTGGGATAGATACTGAAGCATCAAATTTACAGAGGCAAGAAACATGGTTAACACGATGGCAATGTGTAGAAGCATACGTTTTCCTGGAGGTATAACTAATGCGGGTCGTCAGCATGTGCCAAACACATTAAAGACAGACCTCTTTAAACCTGAATCGATCATTTCTGTATTTCAAGAAGGAATTTGGAGTATTGGCAGAGGCAACAATTAAGAACTTTTTATTCATAGTTATATAACATTCATTCGCCTGGATTTGTCTAGGTCATCAATTTTGTGAAGTAATGTATGGTATATTTCACCCTATCACATATGAATTGGAGTTTTTAAAAAATACCACATTGACAGAAAAAAAGGTACAACCTTATACAGAGAAATGTAATGAAGCTGAAAGCATTAGTGGCATGAATATTAAATGTTATGGGTACCAGATGCACAGTGAGGCAGAAGCCTGAGTTGCACAGACAGCCCATTAGCTTCACCAAACACAGATGCTCCACTCCTTTGGGAGCTTCCCTGTAGGCCTCTTGGAGATACTCATTGTCTCCATTCCGTCTTCGCTTCCCGGAACATTACTGCACAGGCTGATCCTCATCTTCTCCCAGTCTCATACAAAACTTCATTAGTGTCAGAGGCTTGTTACTTCTCTGAGCTGGTCCCCAAGACAACTTGTACTTGGTGACGGGAAGAAAAACCATTCGGCCTCACTCAGTTATATGCCATCCCTCTTCCTAAAATTCCATGGGCCACCCAAGTTTCCCAAATGTACTTTTGGATTCTATAACTTGCTCTCCACCTGCAACAAGTATGCTATTCGGATTTATAAAATACTAGTAGGAAAAGGGATTTTACCCTGTTATTGACAGTCACTATTTTGTATTCTCTCTTGTTTTTTGGGGGGTCATTTAGTCTTATTGTTAAATGGTAACCCATTAGCCTGTGTTTACCAACTTTATTCATTTTTATTTGTAAAATACACAGAAATTTTCACTCTAAAGAAAAAAACACCAAAAAATGTGTGTAAATTATAAGTGCATAATCAAGCAAAGCTATAAAGCATAAGTCACAGAATGCAAGAATAACTGAATATAACAGAAAACAAATGATAATAAAACAAACATTAGAAATGTCAGCCTATGGGAAATCAAATAGCTCAAAATAATATATATTATTAAAAATTATAAATCATCATAAACAATGTACATTTGCTACATTATAAATTTTTTTAAAGTAAGGCTGAAGTAGAATTAAATTCTTAATTTACAAAAGGTGATTAAAAATAAGTTATAAAAACACATCCAAGTTAAGAAATGGGCAAAGGCAAGACAGAAGATAGGGTACAGAACACAAAATACAAAAGGCAAAGCAATTGAATATTTTTCACCTAAGAGATTGGATGACACTCTAGTTCATTAATAAAGTACACCAATTTGCATTCATATATATCTGGTATGGTTAAAAATTATTGCACATTTCCTGAGAAACATTTTGACAAGGCTGTCAAATGTATGGTAGTCTCTGAACAAGCATCACACTGATAAGAACTTACCCTATAGATAAAATTTCAAAAATCTACTAAGGAAAGAATAAAAAGATGCTTTCAAACTCATTTGTACAAACACAAAGGAAAGTTCTTTCCCACCAAGAGAATACCAGTAAATAAATGGAACTATATACATAAAATAAAGTAATATGCAAAATATTTTAAATGGCTTAGTATATACTGATAGCAAAATAATGCCCTGTATGTTATTTAAGGAAAATTGCATATGCAGAACTATATAATGAATCTGACCACTACTGAGTAAACAATAAAATAATATCAGTGTTGATGTATATCATGAGAGTTATTATCCATGACAAATGAAAAAATAGATTCGTTTGGGAAAAGAGACTTGAGGTTCAGGGGACTGAGACTCTCAGTGTGCATGAATTTGTGCGCACTGAGAGTGTCTATGGGTATGCAGACAGTGAGAAAAAAAGGATTACTTACAAGGAGTACAATGGAAAGGGAAGACAGACCACAATGCTAATGAATTGAAAGGGAAATGAGAGCTCAGAGTCAAGGTAATTACATGAACTCAGCCTGCAAGGAATGTGTGGGAATCTTGGTATGGACTTGCAGCTTCATAGTATAATATCATAGAGAGGTAGGAGCAGGAAACAAAGTTTGAAGTCAATTTTTTTAGACCTCAAGGGGAGGGGACTTCTAAATGATACTTGCCTGCAATGCATCAATTTATTTTCAGATTTGTGTGTGTTCTGTTATTACACAAATTATTTGTCTTATATCAAGGTCTCCTCCTTTCTACAAATTTTACTTATCATTATCCTCTGGCACCAGCAAAAATGTTGTATGCATTGCCCTTTCCTCACAGATTTCTCCATCTTCGAAACATTCTTTTTTTCACCTAGTGTCATTAAATCCTGTCCTTTGAAACCCAGCTTAAGTCTTAATAACTGTCTAACCTTGAATAGCAGCGAGCAGTTCTCTTCACATTTCTAAGGCTTAGAATTTCTTTTTTCTGCAAGGGACTGAATTTTACATCTCTTAGTTCACAAAATGTCATGATTTTATGTTATATAAACCCCAACCTCAGTTTTATGAATTCCTCTCTGTCTCCCATTCTAATATGTGAAAAATGCATTGCATGTATTTTTAGCCAATGAAAGTATTTTTGATTAAGTTCCACATAAACTTGTCTAATTGTCAGAGATTATGGAAGAAAAGTAGAAAGTATTTTTAATTATTTTTGCTATATCAAATATAATTTTCTTATTGTTTAACACATTCCTGAAATATTCCCTAACTAACAATAGTAGCAAACACACAGACACCTGCAACTTTGTGGTTATAAAAGATATAGAAAAACAATTCTGAAAGGATTTCTAAGTTTAAAAAAAGAAACAGAAAATATTTATACTAACTTCCAGTGGTAGACTATAAATTTATGTGTTCATGTGTGCCATATTGTAGTCTTCAGACAGCCCCACTTTTTCCTTTGCTGCAAATTTCTTCTACCAGAATTTCTTTCATTTTGTGGGTTTAGGTAAGAAATACCTCTGCTCTGAAGCACCAGAAAACTCAGTCTTGACTATGTTAGAAAATCTTAAGTCTGTATTATTCTCCTAAAAAGTAGTGATTCAACAGAAAGGGTAGTGATGATTTTTTTTTAATCGCTTAATAGTATTTTGCCAATGGGAGACATTTCCTGAAATAAAGATTAGAGTCTATCAATTCTTTTGGATTGATTCCAAATATTGTCAATAGAATGCTTTCATTGTTTCAAAGAGAAGTGTCATTCACAAGATAAGAGAAGATAATAAAACATGGTGATATGTAAAAAAATCCACACGATTTGGGACGAGGTTACTACTCAACCTACAAATAATGATAAAGATATCAATCATGCATTATATAAGTTCATATCCAAATTTTTGAAATTTAGAATATTTAAGGTGACTTCTAGGAAAATAACTTACCTGTGCACATAAAATAACTACCTTCGTACAAAACATGTAAATAAACAAGACAGGTCTAGATTGTTTTTCTGAATATATGTAACTCCATCAAATGTGGCTAATAGTTATCAGAAAGCCTAAAGCATAAGAGAACTGAGTCTGGCCCTTTAATATAGTGCAGCAGTTACGTCCTGTGCAGATCCCACATGGCCAATGTGCCTCAAATCCTGGCCCTGTCAACTTATAAAACACACTGGGCACATGTAAGTGTGAGCCCCAAATCCTGATGAGAAGAAGAAATGGAGGAAAAGGCATTTCGGCTGACTATTCTCCATTAAGGGGCTCTCTCACTTTATTTTACTGTCTCTTGTGAACACACGTGCCCTGTGGCAGAAAAAAAAAATCATAAATAAAAATAGAAACAAAACAAAACAAACCCTGAGTATCATAGAGCATTGTTTTGCTAAGAAATAAGTGCCATTCATCTTCTCATATGTGTGTGTGTGTGTGTGTGTGTGTGTGTGTGTTTTTAATTTGCTATAGGGCATATGTCAGAGAGAGGGAGAGAGAGAGAAGGAAGGTGACAAAGCACCCCACAGGAGGATGAAGGCGCTGCAATCCCTTCTCCTCTATTTCTTCTCAGGACTGTGGACAAACATGCACATGCTCTTAGCATGTTTCTCAAGCTACTGGGTCTGGGACTCAAACCCACACAGTTGGCATTGAAGGATCCTGTAACTTTAACCACCACGACACTGACTGGCTCCCATCTTCATATATTAAGACTATTCTAAACATTCTTCACATAAGAAAGCTATTCTAAATGAAGTTATAACTCTGAAATTACTAGGCTGATTTTTCAATGAAATAAAATAATATATGCTCACTTTTAAGAAAAGCTTTCTTCTCAGAATTACCCAGGAGAAAGTTACATATGCATGCCTTCTTCAAATTCTGTAGAATTACAAACCTTCTTCTGAATTACTTTATTTTCAACATCAGTCTTCTTTGGGTAAAAGTTCCCTTAATCAATGTGAATTTGGGACAATTAAGGAGGTCATCAGACAGATAATCTTTTAAGAAAGAAAAAAAAATCCGACACACTTTCATTCATTATTTCAGGAGCACTTTGCAATTGCAAGCATAGTATTTTGTACATAAACTTACTTTAAAAAACAATGAAGTAAGTGGTTCTCTCACATAGAGTATAAATATAAACCTATATAAAAATGGTAAAAACTGTACTATAATAATGCAAGTAAGTTTCTATGCCCTGAGACAAACTTTTCAAAGATCTCAACATACAAGGATTTTTGAAAGCACTGCTTTTATGAAGAGGTTGAATAAATCTTTTCATAAAATTTAGAACTGTAAGAAGACACCACTATAGATACGTACTTTGTATTATATGTGCTTTAAATACCCATGTTAACTAATTTTACAAATTCAACTAGATAATTTACAATTCCATTTATATTCTCAATGTTTCCATATACAAATTATTGGCCAAATATACATATTATTTGCTTTTTTGGAAAATTTAGAGCTGTCTCATATATGGGCACAAATACCGTGTCTCTATGGTTATTGGAGGGGTTCAAAGCTTTGTGAAAAACATTTGGGATAAGATAGAAGAGATTAGGAATATATTACTAATGCAGACAAAAATATATAAGTAATGCTCTATCATTCAGAAAAAAAATGCCAGATTTACTTTTTAGAAACAGATACAGCAGTGATGGAGACATTTAGTTTATGGATATCTGCCAGAAATTCTATTTAGCTAAAGATCATGTTTGATATGTTCTTCACTGGTAAGTTTGTCTTGATGGAGATTAAAAATATCAAAGGAAACTATAAGACGGGACCAGCAGTTAGCATAATGGCTATGTCGCTAGACTCTCACATAGTCGACCGCGGTTCGAGTCCCGGACCCAGTGGCTTAAACTCACACCAGGAGCATGTGCGTGCGTGCCCAAGATCCCGAGAGGAGAATGGAGGAGAAGGGATTGTGGCCATCTCCCCTAGGGGGTGATTTCTCGCTTTCTATCTCTCTATCTCTCTGTCTGTCTGGCGAGCGCATGTGCCCTATAACAATAACGTCTCAAAAAATAAAAAATAAAGGAAATTATAAGATATGTCATCATTACTAGCAGAATATATACCAATCAATTCATAGATTTTTTTTGTTTGATAAATGTATAGCTTTTCTATAAAACCACAGATAAAGATATGCATGTGTTTTGCAAAGTTCTTCCTCCTCTGAATAGTAGGGGAGAGTTCAGAGAGAGCTCACAGAGCTTTCTCCCTCTTGGAACTCATAACATGCATGGAGAATGCTCACAAAGCACTTCTCCCTCTTGGAGCTCACCGCAGGCAGAGCTGAGTGGAGCTGTGCCAAGGTCACCAGGGCTAAGTTAACAGAGCCAAGGCCAAGCTGAGCAGGGCTAGCTAACTGACCAGGTGCTCCTTTCTCTTAGTGGGGCTGCAGACAATATGGCTCATTGCCAAAACTAAACTGTCACACACCCACATGTGTGTTATATACAATGGTGTAAAACAGCAAGTCATAATTACATAACAAGTGTGCAAGCACACTACAACTAATAACATAAGTTGTTTATCCTGTGGTTTTCAAACATGATAAGATAGGTAGAGAGGCAGCCACACTAAACCATACTGACTCCATTTTTTCTATACTTGGCTAGGAATGCCATATGGTGATAATACTACTTTTTCCCATTTTCCCCAATTTTCATTGCATGTGTGCTTGGGCGTGTGTGTGTGTGCATGCACGTGCATGTGTGTGTGTGTGTGGTTGTGCATCAATATCTATACCATGTATATGTATATGTAGTATATATACACACACACACATATATATATGGTATACACACACTACAGTAGATATTATGTAAATAAGTATCCATATATAATCACATATAAATTACAAAAAGATGTGTGCCTATACATATTATAAATTGAAAAAGAGAGAAAGTATCACCATAAGGCCTTCAGCCAAGTCTGGATATTTAGCACTTCATATGTGTATAATTAATTTAATTTTTCAAGATGTGTTTTTTTTTAAATCCCAAGAGCAAAGTGCATACCAATAAGTTTAAGCCTATGAAAGTGTCATTTTGGTGAGTACACTACACATTAGACCAACTTGAGTTTCAGAACAAAATCTTTTAATCCCTATGTCACAATAGGAACTTTTCTTAATCTGTGTACTGGTACTTGAGATAAGAAGTAATGCATTGCAGGGTGGTACAAGGTTGAGTAAGATGTAAACCTTTGTTTCCTTAGCACAATGTTGACACATGTCATATGCCCAGTCATTCTTAGCTTTACTAACTGGAGGGCTACAATTGACAGACATTCCAGAGACTAAAATCGGCACCCAAATGAGAAGTCAAGGCAGATTTTAGTACAGTAAGGAAAGACATTAAAAAAAAAAAAAAAAAAAAAAAAGCTCTCTGAAAAATGAATTACAGCCTGATTAAACGATAATTCTCCCAACTCTGGATATTTTAAAATACAAACTCTTTCTTGTAATGCATTTACAGAAACTTCTACTATCTGCATATAATGCTAGTGTATCCAGATAGGCTATATATGTTATATATGTAACCCATTTGAGAGCTCTAATATAGACAACACTAGTTAGGGAGTTCCTCTTAGACTGAAAAGGTCTTAGACTGAAAGGTCTGAGTCTCAGGGGCAGAATATCAAGTCCACCTGACCAATCAGCAACAGGCCAAGAGTGTTGAAACAAATCTCACTTTTGCAGCTTGGAATACAATTTAGCCATGGAAAATGGTTCAAACCATGTCTCATACTCTGGCCAATTATGGGATTGGTCCCATCTCCTACCTGGAAAAGAAACTTGAAGTGTGGAACGTAGCGTGGTTCCAACATGGGGAGAAACTTTCCTATAGGCAGAGGCAGACATGAGAGAACCTGCTTTCCTTCCCCTCCCTCTCATGTGCTAATGGCATTTCTACATACAATTCCCAGTCTGCAAGATCTGACTCTGCCTTCTTTATTTTCCAATGAAGAACCATGTCATTGGCTGATGGTATGAATATTAAAATAATTATAATTCAGTACACCAATAATGGTGACAAAATTTTTGTGACATGGGTCCACTATGCTCATCATGGAAGGATATATTATGAAAGAATAAACTGTACAAAATCAGAAGAAAAGCTGTGCATGAACCCTCCCTCTGTTATTTTCCAGTTTCATCATTCTGGCAAGGCATTGAAATCTCTGAGTCTAGTTTTCTTTCTTTTTTTTATTTTAATTTTTAAAATTTAATTATTGTTCATCCTTATAGCTTGCAACATGAATTCTTCCCAGCATGCATGCTTCTTGCTCTTAAAAAAATAAAAATAAATATATCTCCCTCGCTAATTTTCTTTCAGTTTCCTCCTATGTTACCCTACACCTCTCAATTTACTCAGCTTGTAAAATAAATTGATTACATTTGCCAGCATTTCCCAAACTTCCTTGATGATAAGAAATACCTAGGAAGGTAGTTCAACATAAAGCTCCAGCCGTTCCAGTAAATGACATTGCCGGACAGCAGGCCACCTGTGGCTGTAGGGCTTAGTGGCCTGGACCTGAGGCTCATCCATTCCCCCACTCGCTTTTTTTTTTTTTTTTTTTGGAAGAGGTTTTTGCTATAGGGCGCGTGTGCTCGCCAGACAGACAGAGAGAGACAGAGAGACATAAAGCAAGAAATCACCCCCCAGGGGGGATGGCCATGCTGCAATCCCTTCTCCTCTATTCTCCTCTCAGGATCTTGGGCACACACGCACACGCATCCAGCATCAGTTTAAGCCACCAGGTCCAGGACACGAACCGCGGCCAACCACATGGGAGTCCAGTGACATAGCCATTATGCTAACTGCTGGTCGCCCCACCCACACACTCGCTTTTGAACTCTCAGGACTTCTGTGTTTTGCATAGTGCATGCTGTGATCTCTTCTTTGTGACTGAGTAGAAGGTCAGTAGCTCAGTTGCGGGTGCACATGTTCTCTAGAAACAAGGAGGACTTTCGGTAACTCAGGACCTGTGACAACAGTACAAGATGCTAATGAGCAACTGGGAGGCATAGCAGAAGAGAGATCATCAATGGCCTACTCCTGCAAGTCTTTGAATGCTTGGAGATACCTTGAGTAATTTAGGAAGGAACATATAGATGATCAGATGACAAGAAACCATCGCTGAGGAACAAGAAATAAGAGCAACCAACAAAATCTCACTCCCCCAAGGGAAAATATCAATTCCTCATAAACCACAGACAACACACGGAATTCATGGAAATGCTGGATAAACAATTCAGAATACTGATAGTGACCAAACTAAATGAGATGCAAGAGAAAAGATACAATGAGCTCTAGGAGATGAGAAGGTCCTTTCACAATTATTTTTTGGAGAGGTTTTTGCTATAGAGCACGTGTGCTTGCCAGAAAGATAGAGAGAGACAGAGAGACAGAAAGCGAGAAATCACCCCCCAGGGGGGAGGCCACGCCGCAATTCCTTCTCCTCCATTCTCCTCTCGGGATCTTGGGCACGCACGCACACGTGCCCAGTGTGAGTTTAAGCCACTTGGTCCAGGACTTGAACCGCGGTCGACTACGTGGGAATCCAGCGACACAGCCATTACGCTAACTGCTGGTCCCATCCTTTCACAGTTTGAAAGAAGAAATAGACACCATAAAAAATCAAACAGAATTGTTAGAGATGAAAATTGTGATATAGGAAATTAAAACCTCCCTCAAAAGTATTAAAAGTAGATTAGATCATGAAGACTATCAAACCTTGAATGTAGAAGATAAAATCTCTGACCTAGAAAAAAGTATCAAAAAGATGAAGAAAATAACCAAGATAAATGAGGATAATATACAAGAAATACTAGATACCATCAGGAGCCCAAACATGCAGATAATTGGTGTCCTAGAGTAGGAAGAAAATAATAAGGGCATTGATCATTTATTCCATGAAATCCTGGAAGAAAACTTCCCAAACCTAAAGAGGAATTTCAAATATCCAGACCAAAGAAATACAAAGGACTTCAAATAGGATCAACCCAAGAAGATACTCTCCAAGGTACATCATAGCCAGATTGGCTAAAACCACAGACAAAGACAAGATACTAAAATGGGAAAGAGGGAAATGTCAAGTCAAAGGTTATACCATCAGGCTAACATCAGACCCCTCATCAGAAACAATGCAGGCAAGGGGAATCAGCAGTTAGCATAATGGCTATGTTGCTGGACTCCCACGTAGTCGACCACGGTTCGCGTCCCGGGCACAGTGGCTTAAAACTCACACTGGGCATGTGTGCGTGCATGCCCAAGATCCCGAGAGGAGAATGGAGGAGAAGGGATTGCGGCATGACCATCCCCCCTGGGGGGTGATTTCTTGCTTTCTGTCTCTATGTCTCTCTCTGTCTGGCGAGCGCACACGCCCTATAGCAAAAACCTCTCCAAAAAAAAGATAAAAAAAAATAAAAAAGAAACAATGCAGGCAAGAAAAAAATGTGAAAATATATTCAAAGTGTTAAATGGGAAACAATTTCAACCAAGAATACAATACCTAGCAAGATTATCCTTCATATGGAAAAAACGGATAAAAACATTCTCAGATAAACAAAACATGAAAAAATTTACCAACACCAGACCAGCTCTTCAAGAAGTTCTGAAGGGAGTGCTATACCAGGAAAACTAAAAAGTAAGAAAGACAGATATAAGAGAACAATAAACAACCAAGAAAATGGCTCACTTGATGATAGGAACATGCCTGGAAATATCAATAATAACATTGAACAATAATGAATTAAATTCTCCAATCAAGAGACATAAACTGGCTGAACAGAAAAAATAAAAAAAAGAAACCATTCTATCTGTTGCCAACAAGAAATGTACCTTATGAATAAAGACATATATACATAGAATAAAATTGAAGGGCTAGAAAAAGATATTCCATGCAAATGGAAATCAAAAAAGGGCTGGATTTGCAGTACTGATTTCAGACAAAATAGGCTTCAAGACAAAGAATGTAAGAAGAGACAAAGTCTATTATATTATTATATAATAGTAAATAGGCTAATTCATCAAGAAGACATAATGCTTATAAATATCTATGCACCCAACTCAGGAGACCCCAAATATGCGGAGCAAAGGCTGCTGGAGCTAAAACAAGAGATAGGGTGCAACACTATAATTGTTGGGGATCTCAACACCTTGTTATCTCCTTTAGACAGATCTTTCAGATAAAAAAAAAAAAAAAAAAAAAAAAAAAAAAACAGGGAGATACAAGACCTAAATGATATTATAAATCAAATGTGCTTCATAGATATTTGTAGAACTTTCCACTCTAAGAACACAAAATAAACATTTTTCTCACCCTGGCATGGAACCCCTTCAAAAACTGACCATATGATAGGACACAAATCAAGCCTTTACAGATTCAAAGGCATAGAAACCGAATCCAGCATCTTCTCGGACCATGATGAAATTAAACTTGATATTAATTCCAAGAAATGCCCTCGAAATGACACAAACACATGGAAACTAAACAACCTACTTCTGAATGACTGATTAACTACCAAAGAAATTAATTCTGAAATCAAAACATTTATAGTAACAAATGATAATGAGTACACAAGTTTTCAAAATCTATTGGACACCACAAAAGCAGTCACAAGAAGGAAATTCATAGCAATTAGTGTGCATAGAAAAAGATGGAAAGTTGGCAAAAAGACAACCTAACATCATGCCACAGGGAACTGGAAAAACAACAACCAAAAAATAAAACAAAACAAAATGCCAGACAAAAAGAAATAATAAAGATTTGAGCAGAAATAAATGAAATAGATAATAAATGAACTATACATAAAATAAATGAAAGCAAAAAGCAAAAGCTGGTTCTTTTAAAATATTAACAAGGCAGACACACCATTAGCTAGACTAGTAAAGAAGAAGAAAGAAAGAAACCAGATAAATCAAATATGTAATGAAATAGACATTACAATGGACATAACAGAAATACAAAACATCATTAGAGGCTACTATGAGCAATATATGCAAACAAACAAGAGAACATGGAGGAGATGGACAAATTCCTGGATTCATATAATCTACCAATATTGAATCAGGAGGACATAGAAAACTTTAAATAGACCCATAACAAGCCATCAGATTTCATCAGTAATAAATAACCTCCTGACAAAGAAAAGCCCAGGTCCTAAAGGCTTCACTTAGAATTCTACTAAACTTTTAAAGAAGATTTAACCTCCATTCTATTCAAATTATTTCTAAAGATCCAAAAGATAGGAAACCTCCCAAATACATTTTATGAAGCCTCCATCAACTTCATTCTCAAAATAGATAAAGACAAGACAAAAAAGGAAAACTACAGACCAATATCTCTGATGACTATAGATGCAAATATTCTCAACAAGATACTTGCAAATCATATCCAACAACATATAAAAGATTATTTATAAAGATTAGGTAGGCTTTATTCCAGGGATGCAAGGGTGGTTCAACATACACAAGACCATAAATATAATACACTAAATTAACAGAAAAAAAAAGGATAAAAACCATATGATCATTTCAAAGGATGCAGAGAAAGCATGTGATAAAATACAACATCTCTTCATGATTAAGACTCTCAGCAAAATTGGTATAGAAGGGTCATTTCTCAACACAATAAAAGCCATATTTGAAAAATCTATAGCTAACATTATACTAAATGGGGAAAAGCCAAAAAGCATTTCCACTAAAAACTGGTACTAGACAAAGCTGCCCACTTTCTCCACTGCTTTTCAATATAGTGCTGGAGCCTTAGCCATTGCAATCAGAAAAGAGAATAATATAAAAGGCATTCGAATAGGCACAGAAGAGCTGAAAATATTTTTATTTGCAGATGACATGATGGTATACTTAGAAGACCCAAAGACAAAGATTTCCATAAAAAAAATTTAAAAAAAACCTTCTTGAAGTAATAAATGAATACAGTGAATTGTCAGGATACAAAATCAACATCCAAAAAATCTATAGAATTTCTATATACAAACAAGTTGAATGAGGTAGATCTGAAGAAAGGAATCCCTTTTACCATAGCCACATAATGTATAAGATACCTAGGAATAAACCTAACTAAAGAAATCAAAGACCTTTACAAATAAAGCTATGAAAAGAAACAGAAATGGTTTATTACTCGATGATAATATATAGAGTATTCTCAACAGGACTGTCTAAGAAGTATTTCATGGTAGGTAAATTCTCTAAACAAACCAAATGATGTATAGCAAGTGAACATTCAAAAAAAATAAGAATTAAAAAAATAATAATAATAATCTGGGAAAAAAGGGCCATACAGCTCCTGGGGCTTCTAACCTAATTAGTCTCATGCTCATGGAAATTGACATGCTTAGAAAGAACCTCAATGGGAATTGAGGTTCCCTATGAAAATTTAGGAGATAGTAATTTAGGTTTTATGTCAAATAGAAATTTCTGGGAATCAACCCAAATCTGGCAACTTAAATTCCAGAGAAAATGTCTTACAACCATAATTTTAACCAGTGACCCAGGTAATTTTTGTGAATAGGCGTATTTGAGAAACTACTTTGAACAATTGGTAAAGTTTTATCCAGCTCTAAAAATTCTGTTAATATTATTTTACATTCTAACTGGTACAACTATATTGTTTTCCCTAGGCAATTCTGGTCTAAATTTTTATCGCTCACACTTACATAGTCAAAGTGTACTAGACTATATGATAATCCAGGAAGAAGCCTTGCACAATAAACCCAAACATGACGGCAATCTCTCAGACTCCCCAGACTCTAGAATCATGAAGAATTAAAATATTATTCTTTAACCTATCCGTTCTATAGAATTCTTTATTATAGTCTGGACTATAATACTCTTGAAGCACCATTTTCAAGTATCTTTTCTACCTATCAAAGTATTTTGTGTCCATACAGGTGCTTTATCTTCTCTTGGAATGAAAAACATGACTGATGAATGAAAATAGCTAATATTAACTATTCTAATAGGTACCTCATCTAATACTTACTATTGGTAAATCTTCATATTTTTAAAATTAATACACATACATATCCATAAATATTTGTAAAGCTATACGTTTTTTGTTCATTTGCTTTTTGTTTTTTGTTTTCTGGGGGAGAGTTTTTTGTTTTTTGTTTTTTGCTGTAGGGTGCATGTGCTCACCCGAAAGACAGAGACAGAGAGACAGAAAGCAAGAAATCACCCCTCAGGGTTTATGGCCACAGCACAATCCCTACTCCTCCTCAATCTCCTCTCCTCTTGGAATCTTGGGCATGCACGCAAACATGCCCAGCATGAGTTTAAGCCGCCGGGTCTGGGACTTGAGCTGCAGTCAACTACATGGGAGTCCAGAGACATAACCATTATGCTATATGCTGGTCCCAAAGCTGTGTGTTTTAAATGCATCATTCAATGCAATCCTCACAACATTGTACCTTTTATTTAGCTTCATTAATGTAGACAAAAAAAATTAGGTGTGGAGACCACTAAGAATGGTCGTTAACAAAAGGGAATTGGCCACAGGAACCAGGCTGCCACTGCACCTTAGATTCTTGGGGCTCTTCGTGGAAGATGGGGATTCCTTCATGAAACAGCCTGGGATAACACTAGATACAGTGCAAAAATCACAAAATTTTAAAATGTACCAGAAATATAAATTTATGGAACCCAATCTTGCTCAAAAGAACAGGCGGGTCAAAGATCCAATCCCTGGAATTAAGCAGACTTCATAACTTCAACAATACACACAGAAGAAAAAAAAAATCCACCAATTCACTGGAGACCAGATTCTTACTGGCTGGTAACTTGTACCAGGAAGTTTCAAGTCCTCCTACGGATAAAGTGTGTCTGTGGTTGCGTGCTAATGTAATGCTTGAATATAACATTGATGAAGCTCAGGCATTGCCAGAAAAGAATTTATTGAGTGCCACAAAGAACCTTGATTCTCTGGAGGAAGAATTTGACTTTTGTCAAGATCGATTTACTACCACAGAAGTCAATATAGCCAAAGACTATAATTGGGATACAAAAAGAAGAAACAAAGATGATTCTATCAAGAACAAGGCATCACACTGGCAATTAAAATTGTGGTTCAGTTTTCCAAACATGTTTTAAGTTCCCACATGTTTATATTTAAAGATTGACATAATCTTGGATAAATATTAACTGCAAGAATGATAACTAAAAGTTTAAAATTTTTTTAAATGCTAAACACAACTTTATTTACTTATAAAAACAAAATGTTTTAATACTTATAAATTAGCTCTTGGCTGAAATAACTGAAAATTATGAAGTATGCTGAATGCTGGAACATTTCCTTTTTTTTATTGGCCAATGTTAGTCTCGCTTAATGTGGTACCACTTCAAATAGTTTGAATATTATAAACTTGTTTTTCTTTAGTACCTATGGCATTTCATATTCCCTTGTTGTTACTATTTGTCTTTGGAAATGGGGTTTCATGGATTGCTGCTTAACAAATTATTATGGATTATAATATTCTGCTTTTTTCAGGACATGGTCACTTGCCTGTCTACACAACGAGAAGGCTATTGAGAACACTTTTTCTAACCCCTAATAAGAGCACAGTGTCTTTGCAATGCCAAGATAAGGGAACTCTTGGGCAAGCTGAAATACTGGGTAGTCAGAAGAGTCATGACATATTTTTCTGTCTAACTATGCAAAAATGCATCATGAGGGAACCAGCAGTTAGCGTAATGGCTATGTCGCTGGACTCCCACGTAGTCGACCACAGTTCGCGTCCCGGACCCGGTGGCTTACAACTCACGCCAGGCACGTGTGCGTGTGTGCCCAAGATCCCGAGAGGAGAATGGAGGAGAAGGAATTGCGGCGTGACCATCCCCCCTGGGGGGTGATTTCTCGCTTTCTGTCTCTATGTCTCTCTCTGTCTGTCTGGCGAGCACACGCGCCCTATAGCGAAAATCTCTCAAAAAAAAAAAAGAAAAAAATGCATCATGACTTTTCCAGCAATCCAATAAAATTACCCATTCAAAACTATTGGCTAAGGTAATTTTGTATTTCTTTAAGAGTTCTCCAAAACATCATTTAAAAAAATCTTTTTAATCTGCCAGAGGGCATACACACTCACATAAGAGAGACAGAGAGAGAATGAGAGGGAGAAAGTATTCCCCAATGGGATAGGGTCACATGGCACTCTCTTCCCCATTTCCCTAGCTTGTGGGGATTTCGAGCAATGCCCATTCAAGCACTCTCTGGATATTTTCAAGCTGCCAATCTGGGACTCAAACCACAAGGTCAGTCAAGTGGGATCCACCACTCTTAACCACTAGGCCATGCGGCTGGCCCTCTTTAAGTCATTCTGAGCAAGAATACTAAGATAAATGTAAATATGAAAAGAGTTGTGAACTTAAAACCTCAAAGGAATAGTAAAAAAAAACAAAAGTAGGGACCAGCAGATGGAGTAATGGTTACATCACTGTACTCCCACATAGCGAACACGATTCAAGTCCCAGACCTGGCAGCTTCAAACTCTCGGCAGGCACACGTGAGTATGTGGCCAAGATCCTGAGAGGAGACTGGAATAGAAGTGATTGCAGCATGGCCATGCCCCCGGGGGAATGATTTCTCACTTTCTGTCTCTCTGTCTCTCCAGCAAGGGACCTCACACCTCTCTTAAAAAAAAAAAAAAAAAGGCGGGACCAGCAGATGGTATAATGGTTACATCATTGGACTACCACGTAGTTCACCACAATTCAAGTCCTGGATCTAGCGGCTTAAAACTCATATCGAGTGTATGTGTGTGTACCCAAAATCCTAAGAAGAGAATGGAAGAGAAGAGATTGAGGTATGGCCATCCTCCTAGGTAGTGATTTCTTGCTTTCTGTCTCTCTGTCACTCCAGTGAGTGCACATGCCCTATAGCAAAAATCTCTCTTTCTAAACAAACAAAAAAACAACTCACGCCGGGCACTGTGCATGTGTGCCCAAGATCCCAGGAGAAGAGCAGAGGAGAAGGGATTGCAGTGCAGCCACACCCTGAGGGACGATTTCTCTTTTTCTGTCTCACTGTTTCTCTCTGTCTCTCCAGGGAGCACTTACACCCTATAGCAAAATCTCTCTTAAAAAACCATGTGAAAATATAAAATCCTGTGAAAAGTTATTGGGATATAGTGGTTAGTGCTAGATAATACAGGTTCTGATAAAAACAAAATATTCTGTTTTATCTCCATGTAGTAAGAAGTATACCTGTACAATATTTTGTACTTATGTTTCATTATTTTTAAAAAAACTGATGTTAAATTAAAAAAAAAAAAAAGGAAAGACAGAGATTTACATGAATAGCTAGTTGTATGATAGAATTAGAGCTCAGGTCTAACCCAAAGCCCACGTTCCAGGTGAGTATGCCCTACTCCCTTTCAATCACATGCCTTTCTCTTACAGAAATAGATTTGGAACATTAGGATTCTTGAGCACACATTGGAACATACAGAAACAGCTAAGAGGAGATAAACACCATCAAAGATATTTTTTAAAATTGTGTTGAATAACATCTTTGAATAAATAATTTTCCGCCTTTGTTTGATGTCTGATCTAGAAAAAGGACAAAATATTCAGTTGTCTTGGTTTTCTTTCACAATCAATCAAAGTAGTTTTGTTTTAGTCTTACAGAGTCTCCTGAAGCAGATAATTAGTTTTATCAGAAACACTCAAATTCTCTTTAAAAAATAAAACAGTTTCATTGTAGCACTAGTTGAGGAAAAGATTAACAAAATTGAAAATGGCTAGAGGCAATAGATAATCTGAGACAATTATTAAAATAGTCTTTGACTTTTGCAGTATGCATATCTGAAATAACATAAAAACATCAAGGATTTTTCTATGAATTTTTCCTTCTAAAACATCATGTTTTTAACTTCCTGAGACATATTGAGTTCTTTAGTCATTTTGTAATTTTCTATTATCTTTTAAAAATAAGATTACAAAGTTGAACTAAATTAAATAAGTGCCAAATTGTTTTCTAAGTGATTAAGGAATGATTATACTATTAAAATACTATAAAAACACCAAAATAGATGGTAAACCGGGGCTACTCACTAATATAGAAATAAAAGTTTATTTAAAAAGTTTATTTATAACCTTGTGAATAATTTTGAATTACCTTTAGTTTTATTTAATTTAAAATAACTATTTTTATCTTTGCAGTTTTGTTTTTTGTTGTTTTTTTTTTTTTTGGGGGGGGGAGGTTTTTGCTATAGGGCGCATATACTCGCCAGAAAAACAGAGAGAGACAGAGAGACAGAAAGCAAGAAATCACCCCCCAGGGGGGATGGCCACACCACAATCCCTTCTCCTCCATTCTCCTCTTGGAATCTTGGACATGCACACACATGCACCTGGCATGAGTTTAAGCCACCAGGTCTGGGACTCGAACTATGATCGACTACATGGGAGTCCAGCGACATAGCCATTACGCCAACTGCTGGTCCCAATCTTTGCAGTTTTTTAAACAATAAAGATGAACTTCATATTTTCCCAACATATTTGCTGAAATAAAGCTTTTGGTTCAGAGGGTATATTGTTTGGTTTTAAGGCATCATTTATTATCATCACAAAATCTTCCTATTCTTTCCTAATAAAATTCTTATCTCATTGTGTTCATGGGTCACTTTACTATCCTTTTTCCATTTTTTCATCAAGTCAGAACTTGGAGGGTCATGCTCACATGTATTCTGTGTGTTTTTCAAGCCACTGGGGCTGGGACTCAAACTATGGTCAGCTATGGAATCCAGCTCCTTGAGCCACACAGGACGTAAGGCTAGCCCTTCTCGCTTTATTTTATTTTTTTTTTTTGGAGAGGTTTTTTGCTATAGGGCGCGTGCGCTCACCAGACAGACAGAGAGAGACAGAGAGACAGAAAGCGAGAAATCACCCCCCAGGGGGGATGGTCACGCCGCAATCCCTTCTCCTCCATTCTCCTCTCGGGATCTTGGGCACGCACGCACACGCGCCCGGCGTGAGTTGTAAGCCACCGGGTCCGAGACGCGAACCGCGGTCGACTACGTGGGAGTCCAGCGACATAGCCATTACGCTAACTGCTGGTTCCCCTCGCTTTATTTTTAAGAGAAATCTTTCTTTATCATTTACTCTAGCATTGCCATATAGGACAGTGAATATACCAGCCAATGCATACATTCTCACCATTTCAGTCATTTCTTTCTGGTTAAGATACATAGTAACATCTACATAGATCTGAAATATCTTTCTTTCAAAGTCATTACTAATTTTCCTGTATTAAAACCATTTCTGGGCCAGACTGTGGTGTGGCGATGAAGGTGGCTGGATCCCACATGACTGACTGTGAAGTTTAAGTCCTGGGCCCAGCTTCTTGAGAGACACATTGCGTATATATGTATGTACGCCCCAAATCCAGAAAGGATGGCGAAATGGAAAAGGGATAGTGGAATGAACTTTCTCCTCTGGGGGTTGCTTTCCATTTCTTCTTTCTCATTCTCTCTACCTGGTGAGCATATATGCTCTCTGGCAAAAATTAAAAATAAAACATTTCTACTAAAATTTTACATTACATTATTTAATATATTTTCCCCATATTACTGGATTACTGGATAACAATAAGTCCACAGCCATAGCTGAAAAACTAAGACTTGGGACATACACAAGTTTAAACTCCTCGAGCTTTGTCTGAAGAAATGAATGTCCCCAAATTTAATGATCCAGAAAAGCTTATGCCCTTGCTTATGCTTTGAAATGATCTCTGAGACATGTGGAGACCTGGAGCAATGGTAATGAGGGTGGGATTTCTGCTCTTGATCCTCTGGAGAAATGCAAACAGTAGGCAATTATTCCAAATTTCCACTGATCTGCAGGGATGAGGAGGCAGATCAATCACAGACTTAGGGAGGTTCCGGGACAGTCAGAGTCTAAAGGGACTGTGGGGTGTTCCAGGGAGTCATGGGGACAGTATGTACTAATATAAAATCGATCATGTCAGAGTTTTTTCAATAGGGCCTACATGGAACTTCATTGCCAGTCAGTGACCCAGAAACAGTAATGGCTGTGACATGGTTCAAAAAGGAAATCTTAGGCTGACTCCATGGGCTGGTGGTTAAAGGAGCTGCGTCTCATGTCTGACAGCATGGTTTGAGTCCCCAACTTGGCAGCCTCAGAAACACATGTGCATGCTTACCCAAAATCCCAAAAGAAAAGACAGATGCAGAAAAAGGTACTGAGGCATGGCTATTCCCTATGGGGCAGGGGGGTGTGCTTTCTCTCTCCATCTCTCTGTTTCTCTCTGGCAAGTGCACATACCCGCTAACAAAAACAAATAAACAAACAAACAAAAAAACAACAACAAAAAGGAAAGCTAGTTCAGCAGTATACACGTGTCAAAACCCATGACATTTTCAAAAGCACTTAGGAGAAGTTAATTTTCAGCAAATGGATATATGAGATATAAAGAATAAGAGGAAAGAAGTTGATTCTATTTTTCATGTCATAGAAGTATGGTTTAGTCACAGCTGCAGTATTATCCACTCATAAATGCTACTGCTTTGCAGGTTGAGGCCACATGGGAGGCCAGGGTTTGGTTCACAACCTACCCTAAAACCCAGATGGAGTAGCAAGTGCCTGTGATCCCAACAACTTGGGAGACTGAGGTAGGCAGATCCCAACATAGCAAGATCCTATCTTACATATTATATATATACACACACACACACACACACACACACATATATATACAAATATATATATATATAATATACAAATATATATATACATATATACATATATATATGTATGTATATATATATATATATATATATATATATATACATACATATATATATGTATATATACACTTCCGGCAGCAGGTGGCAGGGCCATGGCAACCCTCTTCCAAGTGGTGCTGAGGTCACAGGGACCACAGGCTATGGTGCTGCAGTGAGCAGGGGGATCCCAGGAAAGGGATGGGCAGCAGGTTGCCCACCTCAAAGGAGAAAGTACCAGGCACAGAGATGGAGAAATTCCAGATGAGCTACCATTTTGATGCCATCAGAGCCTTAGGGTCTCAGCTGCAGGTGGCACAGACTGCCCTGCTGCTGGTGGCCCTACCACTTGGTGTCTACTGTACTTCTGGAGGGTCATTACTTGCAACTCCCTGTGTTACATGAGTGGAATTGCTAGCTTTTCCCTGGCCATGCGGTGCTGGATGAGCTGTTTCTTCCGGAGGTTGGTGGACATCCTATATGTAAGTGAGTCTGGCACCATGCTGTGGGTGGCCCACCTGACTTTCTGAGGCTGGCATCAGGACACATATTGTCCCATGGAAGACATAATGCCACTGACAGAAACTATGGATCAGCCCTAGGAGCTGTTCGTATGGATCCGGCAATGGCAATGCGTTGGGAGGGACCTTCTACTTCACCTTGCATTATGGACACCTCCTGGACAGAGCACATTTCATTCAGGTTTTTGGGAAGCCAGACTCATTCAAGTGAATCATTGGGATTCAGGCCTGTGATTTCTGACAGGAAGCTGAGGGTATTGGCAAGGCTGAAGAAGGGGATCAGGTACCTGGAGACTTTGCCAAGGCCCCTGGGAACTTATCTGTTGGGATAAAGAAATTTATGAGGCAGAAGCTATTATAGTAATCAGGTGTAGGCAAAGTCCCTCAGTACAAGTCCTACTGTACCTGAGCATGACATTCCTCAGATAATGGGAAGAAGTTTCTGTGAAAAGCCAGTTCTGAGAGAGAGTATACCAAGTTCACCTAGACGGTCCACTGCTATGAAGTTGGAAGAGGAGGCAGAGGAAGAGCAGAATTTGAAGGATTTGAAGTTAGAAGACTTGGGGCCTCAGTTCTCAATTCTCTGGAATAGGGCACGTTATTGATTCTATTAACTTTGGTTTCCACATCTTTTTTTTTTTTTTTCCTAGAGATTTTTTTCTATAGGGCACGTATGGTCCCCAGAGACAGAAAGTGAGAAATCACCCACCAGGGGGATGGCCACGCTGCAATCCCTCTTCTATTTTTCTCCTGGGATCTTGGGCATGCACGCACATGCACCCAGCATGATTTTGAAGCCATCAGGTCCAGTACTCAAACTGCAGTAGGCCATGTGGGAATCCAGGACTTAACTGCTATGCCATCTGCTGGCCTCTGGCTTGCACATCTGTAAAAAGTAAAGTCCTGCCTGTCTCTGTCTCATGGGATAAGAATGAGAATAAACAATAAATGTCAAGTGCTTTGCAAAGTCAACAGCCCAGAGCAAATAATAAGTGTTTGATCGGAAGTTATTGCATAATGAAAGGCCAACAGAGAGGCTTTAGGCAGTCACAGCAGAATTGTTCAGAGCCCTGTACTGAGCCTGGAACCCTACAGTGGGATTCCATTTCCCCTCAGGGTGGTAACTGCACACTGACGGCAGCAAGGATGTTGTCCTTGAACACAACATCGCAGCTGAAATTCTGCTCATCACCCAGGTGTCTGGGAGCTCTCACATTGGAAAACTCTGCACTGTAATAAAGCCAGCTATATGCATTGTCCTTTGTAATGAATGATATGTGTTTATTATACAATTTGTAACAGTGAGGAGGAAGGAAGGGATGGTCTTTATAAGTTAGCACTCACAAGTCAATAACTAACTATCTAGTCTTTGTCTTTCTTTCTTTCTTTCTTTCTTTCTTTCTTTCTTTCTTTCTTTCTTTCTCTCTTCTTTTTTTAAGGGAAATGTTTGCAATAAGGCACATGTGCTCCCCAGAGAGACAGTGAGAAATCACCTCCAGGGAGAATGGCCATGCTGCAATCCCTTCTCCTCCATTCTCCTCTCTGGGTCTTGTGCATGCATGCACACAAACCCAGCGTGAGTTTTAAGTCACTGGGTCCGGGACTCAAACCACGGTCAACTACTGAGGAGTTCAAAAACATAAAAATGACACCATCTTCTGGTCCCTGTTTTTCTAAAATGTATGTAATAATCATATTCTTTGAGCCAATTTTAAGTGTATAACTCAAGGACATTAAGTATGCTTACAGTGTTATACAATCATAACACTATCCCTTTCAGAGTGATTTCATTATCCCAAACAACCTCTGTACCCATTAACCAGTAACTCTCTCATTTCTCCTTCCCTCCAGCCTTTGACAATTACTTGTTTTCGATCTTTCTCGATCTGCTTATTCTGGGCATTTCATAGAAATGTAATCATAGAACCTGTGCCCTTTGTGTCTGGCTTCTTTGATTTTTCATGTTTTCAAAGTGTACCCATGTTGTAGTGCACATCGGAACCTCTTCCCTTTTCTTTCCCTAAATAATTCTGGCATAGACCACATTTTGTTTATCCATTCATCTGTTGATGAACATTTGGATTGTTTCTACTTTTGGGTTATAATGAATAATGCTGCAGTCAACATGTACATACATGTGCATATGTTTTTATGTTTCTATTCAATGACCTGCCCCCGGAAGCTGTTTGTGTGGAGTCAGCACTACAGTGGGAAGACCTTCTACCTCATCTCTTATTCAAGTATGCACACACACACACACACACACACACACACACACACACAAATATATACAAAATTTCATTCAGGATTTTCCCTGAAATAGGTACCATATTAGGGATAATCTTGGAAACCAGCCTGGTTTAAAGAATCCCCTGCAAGGGGACAGCAGCTGGCGTAATGGCTGTGTCGCTGGACTCCCACGTAGTCGACCGCGGTTCGCATCCAGGACCCGGTGGCTTAAAACTCACGCCGGGCGCATGTGCCTGCATGCCCAAGATCCCAAGAGGAGAATGGAGGAGAAGGGATTGCGGCATGGCCATCCCCCCGGGGGGGTGATTTCTCGCTTTCTGTCTCTCTGTCTCTCTCTGTCTGGCGAGCGCATGCGCCCTATGGCAAAAACCTCTCCAAAAAAAGAGAAAAAAAAAAAAGAATTCCCTGCAAGTAAGAGTAAAACATAAACAGGGACAATTTATCACACCACCTGAAGAGCTTAAAAACTCTGCAGAGTTATTAAAATATGGATACTAAAGACTCTCATCAGACCTATTGAATCATGACTACTAGCTCTAGGAAAAAAAAATCTTTAATTTTTTTAAGAATTATTTTACTTAACGTTACTTATTTATTTATTCATTTAAATTTGACCAGAGAGGGACATAGCAAGGGAGAGAGGGAAAGAGAGAAGGCAAACTGCCAGGTTTGGGACTCGAACCACAGTCGGCCATGTGGGAGTCCTGTGCCCCTAACCACAATGCCACCTGCTGGCCATGAAATATTTAATTATAATAAATTCTTCACATTGTCCTAAGGTGGGCAATCTGATATCTGCCTGATGCACAAGCAGCTGAAAACCCCAGCAAATTATTAACTATTGAAATACAAAAACATCTAATTTCCTGTAGAAACTAGCATTTTAGTGTTTGTTAGGTTCAAGTTATATTTATGTCCAATGACTATATTTACTTAATAACTTGACTTGCTATAGAAATAAACATTTTAATTATATATGCTATTGTTCAAAAAATAGCAAAATTCCATGTGGAAATGTAACACATGCATCATAACATCAAAGGTAGCACTGATGTAACAATTATGGAATAAAAAATAAATTATCAGGGCAAGCCGATTACACAGTGGTTATGTCACTGGACTCCAACATGGCCAACTATGGTTCAAGTACTGGACCCAGTGTCTTGACAATCATACTGGGTACATGTGTGTGCATTCCCAAGATCCCAGGAGGAGAATGAAGAGGGACTGCAGCATGGCCATCTCCCTGGGGAGTGATTTCTCACTTTTCCTCTCACTGTCTCTGTCTCTGTGTCTCTGGTGAGTACACATGCCCCATGGCAAAAACCTCTAAAAATAAATAAATAATCAATAAAATCTACTTCATATATAGGAACATTTTCTATACTTATCTAAGATATTATTCTTTAAAATTTAAAATTTTTATTTAAAAACAGTAACTGTTTATAAAACACTAAGGCAATATGGAAGGCTAGGATGCAAAGCATTTTTCAAAATTTTATGAAAATTTCAATAAAAAGCCTAATTATTCAAATATAGATTTTTTTAAAGAATTCTTTTATTTATTTAATTGCTTGTTTGTTTTTAATTTGACCAGAGAGAGACAAAGAGAAAGAGAGAGAGCGAGAGGAAAAGTGAGAAAGCAACTTGCCAGTCCAGGACTCAAACCTCAGTCAGCCGTGTGGGAGTCCAAAGCCTTTAACTACCATGCCACCCGTTAGTCCCTCAGATATAGATTTAACATTCAAGATAGTCGCTTGGCATCAGTTGATTATTATAACAGTCTTTGTTCTAAGAAAGGAAACATGTTTTCTGATTTTACCAGAGTGAAACAAACTTTCATACTGACAAAACAGTTTTACGGGACTGGCCTTTTGGCCTATTGATTAAAGCAGCCATATCGTACATGGTCAACTGTGGTTCAAATCCCAGCCCCAACAACTTGAAAAACAGGCCTGGCACATATGGAGACAAGACCAAAATCCTTTCCAGAGGCAGAAATGGAAGAGAAAGGATTTCAGTGTGACCACACTCCTTTAAAGTGTGCTTTCTCTATCTCTCTCTCTCTCTCTCTCTCTCTCTCTCTCTCTCTCTCTCTCTCTTTTCTCTCTTTCTCTGGAAAATGCATGTGCTCTCTGGCGATTGAGAAAAAAATAATGTTCTACTATTTTCAAAAAGTGTATTTTTCAAGGGGACCAGCAGTTAGTGTAATGGCTATGTCGCTGGACTCCCACGTAGTCGACTGCGGTTCATGTCCCGGACCCAGTGGCTTAAAACTCACGATGGGCGTGTGTGTGTGCATGCCCAAGATCCCGAGAGGAGAACGGAGGAGAGGGGATTGTGGCATGGCCATCCCCCCTGGGGGGTGATTTCTCGCTTTCTGTCTCTCTGTCTCTCTCTGTCTAGCAAGCGCAGGCGCCCTATAGCAAAAACCTCTCCAAAAAAAAAAAAGTGTATTCTTCAATAGACTATCTTTATCATCTGAAATATTCATACATTAATAATTAACAACTGTTTTTTAAGAAATTTGTTTTATTTTCCATTAGCAATTCTTTAGTTATGAAAGTAATTATTGAATAAATGTAAGAAATTAAAATATTTAAAATCATTTAGCTAAGATAAAAAAATGAAAGAGATAGTTCAAATAGCCATTAAGGTATAGGTATTATTCCACTGCCATTATAATTGTGTTCAATTAATTTTTCAGCTGCATACTCAGCCAAATTATGTCCCCTTAATTGAGTATAAATAAAGTTATAAAGCAATGTGACATAATTGACTTACAAAATGAATATTTACACTTTAGTCCTATGCAATGTTTAAAAAGTTTTTTTACTATATTTATAAATATTTTCTTTCATAGTTCTTATTCAATTAGCATCTTGCTAGCAGACAAATAGATTAATTTTACTTTGTACATTTCATTGAATCAGTGACATTACCATTATTTCAATTTTATACTATCTCTTTAGTCCTGCGTAGTCTTTCAAAAACATTTACAAATGATTAAGTCATTTCATTGTGATTTTCTTCCTATCATTACCCTACTTTTAAAATCTGCATATGTTTAAATATTCCACGTATTCTTTAACTTATGTTTTACAGTAGACAGCTGGGAAGGCTTTTATTCTGTTTTTAACTACACAAATTTCCCTTCCTGCTCTTATTCAAGGAATATACAGTTAAGAATCTTTCATTTGAATATTGTTCTTACATTATCATGAATCTCTTTGTTTAAGTAGGCTAACTCTGCTTTCTGCAGAGTAAAAAATGTCTAACTTTGAAATTATCTTCATTTGGGACCAGAAAATGGTGTAATGATTCCATTATTTGACTGCCACATGGTTAACTGTGGTTCAAGTCTCGGACCTGGTACTTAAAAAAAGAGGCCAGGTGCATGTGCATGCATGCCCAAGTTCCCAAGAGAAGAATGAAGGAGAGAAAATTGTGGTATGGCCATCCCCCTGAGGGGGTAATTTTTTGCTTTCTGTTTCTCTGTCTGTCTCTGTCTCTCTGGCGAGTGTATGTGCCTTACAGCAAAACATCTCTCTCAGAAAAAAACAAACTCACACCAGGTATGTGGGCATGCACTCCCAAAATCCCAAGAGGAGAATGGCGAAGAAGGGATTATGGTGTGGCCATCCCCTCTGGGGGGGGGGGGGGTTCTCACTTTTTATCTCTCTGGCACATGCCCTATATTAAAAATCTCTCAAGTAAATAACTACATACATAAATACATTATCCTCATTTATTTTACTTTTACTTTCGTTACTCACATAGAACATTTATAGATATATATGTATATTATTTTATCCTCTATATGTTTCACATCCTTGTAATAAGGATGACTTAATCATTTAATGACTCAATCATTGAAAATATCTACACTATAATTGTTAGTATATACTGAGTGTCTTTATTCTGCCTTGGTTGCTAAAGGACTTGAGATGACAGAGGCTGCACTGATGGGTGGAAGGGGGTTCAGGAAAAAATAATGACAGACACAAGATGCAAACAAATGGAATAAGTTATGGTACAGTGTACCACAGCAGGGTAAAAAATATTATGAAAATTCAGCATGTACTCCCTTCCCCGAGGCGGGAGAAGATACTGATAAAATGAATATCAAATGTGTGCAATATAATGTAATGTTAAACGTTGAAGATAATGAATATAGCTATCTCCTTGATTTAATTATTACACTATGTACATGCTATCCCAGGGCCAGCCCATGGTCTGGTGGTTACATGAGATGGATTCCACATGGCCAGCCATATAGTTTGAGTCCTGGACCCATGGGTTTGAAAAATATACCAGGCACATATGTGTGCATGCCCGAAATCTTGAACAGATAGAGAAATGAAGGAGAAGGGTCAGTGGCATGGCCACTCTCCCTCGGTGGTGCTTTCCCTTCCCCAACCCCCCCCCTCCAGTAAGCACATGCCCCTCTAGCAAATTAAAAAATAAAATATTCTATGCCAGAAAGATGTACAATAATTATATGTAATAAGATATCACAATAAATAATAAAAATATTTTTAGGAAGAGAAGAGTTTTAAAAAGGAAAAGTTGAGATGTTAATAAAATAATTTGAACTTCATGGAGAAATTCAACATATATATCTACTAATACTATAGCTTTGTGATTCTTAACACTTTGAATTTATCCTACTGTACAAAAGGTCTTCAAAAACTTTACGAAAAACGTATATTATGAAAAAGCTATGCAGGGACCAGCAGTTAGCGTTATGGCTATATCGCTGAACTCCCATGTAGTCGACTACAGTTCAAGTCCTGGACCCGGTAGCTTAAACTCATGCCGGGCGCATGTGCATACGTGCCCAAGATCCCGAGAAAAGAACAAAGGAGAGGGGATTGCGGCATAACCATCCCCCCTGGGGGGTGATTTCTCGCTTTCTATCTCTCTGTGTCTCTCTGTCTTTCTGGCAAGTGCATGCGCCCTATAGCAAAAACCTCTCCAAAAAAAAAAAAAAAAAAAAAAAAAGAAAAAAGCTATGTGTGAAATTCAGAAAAATGTTTTGCACCAAAATAAACCCATACTGGGACCAGCAGTTAGCGTAATGGCTATGTCGCTGGACTCCCATGTAGTTGACCGCGGTTTGCATCCCGGACCCGGTGGCTTAAACTCACGGCAGGCGTGTGTGCGTGCGTGCCCAAGATCCTGAGAGGAGAATGGAAGAGAAGGGATTGCAGCATGGCCATACCCCCTGGGGGGTGATTTCTCACTTTCTGTCTCTCTGTCTCTGTCTTTCTGGTGAGCGCACGCACCGTATAGCAAAAGCCTCTTAAAAAAAAAAAAAAAAAAAACTTAATTATGTTTTCCCATGAACTTTTTGAAGTATTCTAGTATATATTACAATACTTAACACAGAAAGTGCACAATAAATGGAGTAAATAATGTAAGCATTTACAAAGCAATGATAATAAACATGGAAACTTTTCACCGCAACAATATTTAGAAGATTTAGTCTCCCACTCTCTTAAAGTCAATTAAGCAATATAAAATAACCTAATCACAGTACTAAAATTCATCATTCCATTTCAGACAATATTGAGGGTGATTACACTATGGACACGATATCTTGGTGATCATCTGAAAACTCTTCCTGCCACACAATCTCCTCATCATAAGGTAAAACAAAATAACGTTTATTACTAAGTAATCTAATGGCAAAGATAACTGCTTTCTGTAGTGTCTACTAGCGAATATTCAATAAAAATTATTATCATTATTAGGAAGCAAATCGAGGGTGGCAAATTAATCCATCAATATTTAGGAAATCACCATGCTTTTCATAGACTCAATTTTATATATACTTCATTAACCTGAAAGCTTGAATTAAACTTTTATATATGCTTCTAGTAGGTATCTCAAGTTATTTTAAAGAATCCAACTGAAGACCCTGACGTAAGACCTCCCAGAGTGTATATGTGACAATGGTTTATTTACTCTGAATTACAGCTACTGAACAGTTGAGACCAGGGGCTACATTTATGTTGACAGCTTCCTTAGCTGCCTCCTTCTGTATTCCATTTCGTGTTCTGCCTTGTTAACTGAGGCTTTGTTTATAGATTTAGGCATTTATTTTCATTTGTTTGTCTGTTTTTGCTTCCTAGTGTTCTTTCTTAAGCTAGAAACCTTAAAGAGCAGGGCTCACATTGGCTCAATCATGAAACATATAGGACGGATAACAAGTTATTGGTGAGGTATAATGGAAAAAGCCTTTCTGTCCAGAGGCAATCAAGATAGCATTTCAAAAGGTCTTCAGACCACAGAAGTTTGCTTAAAGACTCAAAACTTTTCATTACATCCTAGCTAACATAATACTCTGATCTCTCCCATCTAAATATGTTGTATGCCAACAGCTAATTTGGAAATTGTAACCTTCAACACAGTGCAAAACATTTTACATGAGTATAGCAGTAAATTTGCTAAATTTGCCCCTGAAATGAAAATATAAGTGGTGATTTTCTAAATTCAAACGAGTAAGTGGTTAATTAGTATTATTAAAGTATGTTTGGGCCAGCTACATGGCTTGGTGCTAGAGAGAGCTAGGTTCCACATGGTCAACCATGTTACTCAATCTTGGCCCTGGCAGCTTTAAAAGCACTGTGTATGTGTGTGTGTGTGTGTGTGTGTGTGTGTGTATGCGTGAGCATTCCCAAAATCCCAACAGGATGGTAAAATAGAGAAGGGATTTCAGTATAAACATGCCCCATGGCGGGAGGGGAGGGCATTACACTTTCTCCTTCTTCTCTCTCCATTACTCTATTTCTCTCTGTCTCTCTCTGATGAGAACACATACTCTCTGGCAAAATTTTTTTAATAAAAATGTGATTTTAAAATACTAAAAAAGTCTTCATCTTAAGTTTAATCTAATATTAATGATTTTCATCATTTTTTACAATCAAAACATGCTCGGGACAACAGGTAGCATGGTGGTTAAAGTGCTGGATTCCCACAAAGCCAACCTCAATTCAAGTCCTGGATCTAACGGCTTGAAAAAAATCACACCAGGCACATGTGTGTGTCTACCCAAATCCCAAGAGGAGAATGGAGGAGAAGGGATTGTGATCGGACAATCTCCCCAAATGACCAGATTTTTCACTTTTTAGCTCTCTGTCTCTCTAAGGTGAGCACACATACTGTATAGCAAAAAAAAAAAAAAAAAAGAAAATTTAAAAACAAAAAATATCACGGTCAAAAATGCAATGTGTTTATCCATATTTTTCTAAAGATCCATATTTTTCTGGATATTTAGCAAAACCTCAAGTGTTTGAAATCTTGGTATAGTAATTGCAATGCCACTACCTTACATGTAGTGATAATACAAGTGCACCCAGACATTATTTCTATAAACAAACTTCTTTTTAGAGAAATAATCCACAGGAAAACAGTTTTTCTGAACAGCACTTAATCAAATCTGGATTTTTCATATCCCCAGAAATAATTATCTCAGAACGTGCATAGATAGAAAATTAACAGTTCAGTGAAATTAATCACATACACCTACATTGTGACTAGAGGAATAAAATAAGCCTAACTTGAACAGCTTCAAATACCCATCCAAATTCTACAGTGATCTATTAACTCTGCTGCTTTTAGTGGCTTTCTCTATTATAATCTTATATGTGTTTTAAGTGTTACATTAACCAAGTATTCTTATCCAAATTGTGTTAGTGTATTACCCGGTTTCTCATATATGAAGGGGTTCACTTCTTTTTATTTTTTTGTTAAGAGAAATTCTTTGCTATGGGGTACATGTGCTTGCTGGAGATTCAGAGAGAGTTAGAAAAACAGAAAGTGAGAAATTATCCCTCAGGGAGGATGGCTATGCCACAATCTCTTCTCCTCCATTCTCCTCTTGGAATCTTGGGCACACACGCACATGTGCCTGGTGTGTGTTTTAAGTCACCGGATCCAGGACTCAAACCACGGCTGACTATGTGAGAGTCCAGCAATATAACCATTATGCCATCTGCTGATCCCTAAGGGATTCACTTCTGATGATTGTTTTTCCAGGTATTAATAATGGATTGGGGAACCAGCAGTTAGCGTAATGGCTATGTCGCTGGACTCCCACGTAGTCGACCGCGGTTCGCGTCTCGGACCCGGTGGCTTACAACTCACGCCGGGCGCGTGTGCGTGCATGCCCAAGATCCCGAGAGGAGAATGGAGGAGAGGGGATTGTGGCGTGACCATCCCCCCGGGGGGTGATTTCTCGCTTTCTGTCTCTATGTCTCTCTCTGTCTGTCTGGCAAGCGCACGCGCCCTATAGCGAAAAAACCTCTCCAAAAAAAAAAATAATAAATAATAAAATAATGGATTTGCAACTCAGTACATGCTCTATACACTTTGAATACACTTTTGGCGGAACCAGCCAAAGATGTTAATGGCTGAAAACATGTACATTTTAACCTATCATAATCCAGTTTTTATTTTCACAGGTCTTGTTCATATTTCCTGGTCATGAACCTAAATGAATGCTATGGGTGTGTTTGACTGTGTATTCACCATAACAGTCACACATCTGCACAACTGGAAATGCTTTACATTCTAACATGCATCTGGAGTTACAGATCAGAGTTTCATTGAAAAGATTCTAGAAACAGTAATGCATTTGATTACAGAAGCTGAAGTTCTTCCCTTAGAAATGACCTAGTAGTCCACCCCACATCTCATGAATATAACTACTTGTAATAGTCTTGTGAGAAAATTGTGTGTGTGTGTTCTTCCTTAATCTTTATTTTCTAAAAAAATGGCTATGGATACTGGAGACAGTGTGGGAAGAGGGGAGAAGGGGGAAAGTGAGAGGAAAGGAAAATAGAGGAAAGACATTTAAGGGACAGAAATGGAGGGTTGTCTGTTGATGAAAATGTGTATGATATACTTGTATGATATCTTCATCTGGACTGGCGTGAAGTATATTCATGTTGGGTAATTCATTTAACAAGCTGTAGTGACGTGCAATGGTTGAATGTATAAAATAAATTATAAAAATAATAGTAAGATAAAATTAAAAACAAAGCACAAAGGGCTAGCCTTAGTTTCCCACAGCTATCCTAATGTCATCTCCTGTCTAGTATAGAAAAAAGATCTCAGGTTTTCTTACATCAATTCATAGTGAATAAAATGTTAACTTGTGTATGTTTATTAATCCCAAATGTTTGGGGAATAGGAAGATGCCAAAAGAATGTATAATGGCCGATTTTAAAGTAAGAAATTATATGCTATGATTAACTTGTCATCGTGGTACTATTACTTATCCCACTACACTAGGTCCTTCCCAGTGATGAGGTGTAAAGCTGCCAATTCCTCAGGAATTCATCGTTTTGTTACCAGAGAAAACTTGATTGATGAGTTAGGTCTTTGATATTTTTGTGTTGCTGCTAATTTGTTTTTCTCTTTTAAAATATTCTTTATTAATAGATTGATATTTCAAATATGTGTTAGAATTTATAGGTGTATAGAATTCAATGTGGCCAACCTCTCAATTGGACTTAGAGATAATAAGCCATAGAATAACAGATGACAGTTTATTTTTCTTCCTTCTAAATCGATTTTTCTCTGCATTGAAGTTGAAATATTGCCGTTTAGTAGACTCTAAGTACCACATTTTTTCCTAATACGAAATTAATAAAAATAGAAGATGTACCACTATTTTTTATACCTCTAAGAAAGAGGCAATATTGACATTAATCGGCAACATAATGTTTTCTTATTACTTAGAACTTCTATTTTGTGTTTATTTAAAGCCATTTTAGGATGAAACATTTTTATATGAATAACAATCTCAGACCTACTCAAAAGGAAAATGTAAGTGAAATAATTGGTTAGGTATTTATTTAATTTATTTATTTTATATATAATTAGCTTTTAAGATTGTTAAATTGTTAGAGTAGGAAAAATGCTAAACTTGAAAGTTAGTTTCTGTACTACATAACTGTGTAAACTTGTTGCTTAAAATTTCTACTATAGAATTTCACCTGCAAAATGAGGCAGTTGCTATGGACTGGTACTGTTTCCCTAAATGCCACCATTGTGACCTGTATTCTTAGGAAATGCAACAGACACCATTACTCTGATCTAGTTTCCTTCCCTTTTTATTTTTCCATTTCCAATTACATTTTCTTCTTCACCTTTTTGCAGCACATTTAATCCCAAGTGTATCAGAGCTATCAAAAAAATGAAAAATTCATGCCTTTCCTTTTCTTACAGGAAGGTGAATAAATCCCGTGTACCATGATACAAAAAAGAAACTCTCTAAAACAAAATGAAGATTTTCATTTCATTTTGTAATAAATAAGTGCACAATTAATAAATGTGTGTGTTTAAAGCCTCTGGAGCCAGGTTTCAAACATGGTCAGCCACATGGGATCAGCCTCACTTAACCATTAGGCCACAGGGCTGGCTCCATCCAGTTTCATCCAGCCATGGATCATAGGTACACATGCACCTCACATATTAAGGAAGCCCCCAGATGCAAATCAGGAACCTTCCCAGGTGGGTCAGCTTCACAGAGCATAATGTTTCAGCACTGTGCCACCATCTGGCCCTATTGTTAAGACAGCTCTTATTTATATCACTGAAAAGTAATCCATTGTCAAAATAAGTTATCTATTTAACTATCCACTGTTAATTACTCTAGACCCTGGGTTTCACGCTGTCAATAAAGTATTAGGAAAAGCAGGTGCACTCCCCATCTTCATGGAATATACTTTCAGGTACAAGAGCAGATGAAAATCAATAATCAGACAAGTTAGAATATAATTAAAAACTATGACAAGACTCAGAAGACAAGGTACTATAAACACATGGAATATTGAGGTGTAACCTAGTATAGAAGAATTGGTGAAAGTTAATCATGACAGGAGCATTTGCTCTGATACGTAAAATATGTATGAATAGTATGAAGTAGGCATATGTGTGTATGTGTATGTTTGGGTGGATGAAAGTGGAACAGGCCAGAAAGAAAACTCTGAAGGATTCTAGGCCATAGATATGTGCAAGGACCATAGGGCAGGAGGAGGATTAGGATTACAACAAACAGCATTGACCTGGGCTAAGAATGTGTACTGAATGTGAGTTTGGTGTAACATCCAATGACATGTTCAGAAGAGATTTACAAAGTTCCTTGTAAGTAAATACAATAATTTTTGCCTCCAGAGCAATAGGAATCTTTCAAAAACCCAGAAGCTGAGAGATGACATACTCTGATTTTTAATTTGAAGAGAATTCTCTGTGGTGTGAAGAACTCATAGAAAGCAGTTAAGGTAGGATGTATTAGAAGGTGTTAGTGTACTCCAGAGAAAGCATTCATAGCAACCAAGACTAAGCAGAAAACCTGACAAAAGGGCGGGGGGGGTTGATTAAGGCACCAAGAGAGGGTTAAGAAGAAAGAGGAAGCCAAGCCTCAATGACACAGGTGACAGCACACTGGACTACAGTTCTGGAAATCACATGGCTAAATGTGGATTTGGATCCTGGTGAATCCAAAAACGTACCGGGTGCACTTGCCAAAATTTCTGACAAGCTGGAGGACTGGGAGAAGGGAATCACAGTAAAATATGATCCTCTCAGGGCTGTTTCTCTCATCCTCTCTCTCTCTCTCTTTTTTTTTTTTTTTTTTTTTTTTTTTTTTTAGAGGTTTTTGCTATAGGGCATGTGCGCTTGCCAGAAAGAGAGAGACAGAGAGACAGAAAGCAAGAAATCACCCCCAGGGGGGATGGCCACACTGCACTGCCTTCTCCTCTACTCTCCTCTCAGGATCTTGGGCACGCACGCACATGCGCCTGGCATGAGTTTAAGTTACCAGGTCCGGGACTCAAACTGTGGTGTATTACATGGGAGTTCAGCAACATAGCCATTACGCTGTTGGTCCCATCTCTCTTTCTCTCTACATGCATGTGCATGCATTTATTTTCTTTGATAAGTAAAATGCATTTTAAAAAACAGAAAGATGGGACCAGCAGTTAGCGTAATGGCTATGTCGCTGGACTCCCACGTAGTCGACTGCGGTTCGAGTCCCGGACCCGGCGGCTTAAACTCACGCCGGCGCGTGTGCGTGCGTGCCCAAGATCCTGAGAGGAGAATGGAGGAGAAGGGATTGCGGCGTGGCCATCCCCCCTGGGGGGTGATTTCCTGCTTTCTATCTCTCTGTCTCTCTCTGTCTGTCTGGCGAGCACACGCGCCCTATAGCAAAAACCTCTCCAAAAAAAGAAAAAAATAAAAAAAAACAGAAAGATTTTGATAGGATATTGGAAAATGTAAGTAAATGATATGTTGTCATAAAAATAACCAGATAATCTTAGGAATTTTGTTTTTGAGAGTTTTTTGCTACAGGGTGCATGCGCTCACCAGAGACAGAGAGACAGAAAGCGAAAAATCACCCCCCAGGGGGGATGGCCATGCCGCAGTCCCTTCTCCTCCATTCTCCTTGGGATCCTGGGTACGCACTAACACGCACCCGGCATGAGTTTAAACCACCAGGCCCAATACTCGAACTGTGGTCGACTACATGGGAGTCCAGCGACATAGCCATTATGCTAACTGCTGGTCCCTAATCTTTTTTGTACAATAATATTCATAGAATGACATTAGTGTTAAATACAATAAACTGATTTTGTGTGTGTGGGAATATTAGGATTTGTCAGTTTACTTTGTTGTCAATCTTGTCTCGTGTAGCTCTTTGTAGATGCCAACAATATCCAAGCAGACTAAAAAGTCCTTATTACATATATATGGTTTAATGATGCAGTAATTTAATTAAAGGATCAATTTAGTGTCACTCTCATTTTTTTTTCTGATATAATGTACACGTGCATTTTAGAGTAGCAGGTTTATCTATATGCCCTGAGCTCCTCACACTGACAGCCTTATAAACACACAGACTGAACCTTCAGCACCAGGGTAGTGGGCTGTTAAGATCCCCATTTTGGTTCAGAAAATCTTTCTTTAGTAACCTACCTATGTGAAAACTTATTTTCTTTCTTCCTTCCTTCCTTCCTTTTTTTCTTTCTTCTTCTCTTTTAAATCTCTTTCTGTTTCCCCTCCAGCTTCTTATACAGAGACTATAAATCTAGCATAAAATCTGGGACACCCATCTCACTTGGAAGCAAGGACGACTTATGTTTAGATAGCTTCCTAAGCACAGAAAGGAGATCGAAGCACTGTGGTGGCTGATTAGTCAGGTCTAGAGTTACAAAATACCTTTCTCTACAAAATACCTTTCTCTACAAAATACCTTTCTCTACAAAATATCTTTCTCTATTAATCAGGAGGAATAATGCAAGATAAGTAAATTTCTCCTTAAATTTGTTGTGGGTATCATTTAAAAATGTACATTATAAAAGTAGAAATATATTACACTTATATCTTAGTTAATTCATATAATAGTAAGTACCTTAAATTATTAGTACTCTTGACACTTTCCATTTTACTCGCCACTTGCTCATGTGTTATCCCAGTTACCCACCTAAAGAAAGCACTCAAAAGCAAACTTTACTGTTAGGACTCTATCGGTATAGGATAGCACTGATTAGTTACTGATTTTAAGCAAATATATATTGCTAACAAATAACTTAATTAGTGTGAAAATGATCACTGGTGCCGAATATAATTCCAGTCCCATGTTAAGTATTGATGTCAGTTAACCAACATTTATCACACTAAGGAAATACTGAATAAATAATCATTTGGAAACTTGTCAAGGTAATAAACACACACACATATAAAATGAAAATATAGAAATATCATTTCAAAGATCAATTCTCCCAAAATAAGAACTAAATAAATTAAAGTAAACTTTAGTAAATTCACTTACTATTTACATAAAGACCAAAAGTGCTTTGCATTCCAACCTTGCTACGACCCTTATTTCTCAAACCCCAAATCCGAATCCTGTCTAAGCCCAACCTGAGTTATAACAAAGCTGTGTCTTGAGGAATCATCTTTCCCCTCCTTCATCTCCTCTTATCAGCACACAGGCAAATGTATCTTATTAGCCAATAAAGCCTACAAATTATTTTTTGTAACTATTGAAAGGCATCCCAGTTCTTTCCACTACTACTGCGACTATCTTGTTCAGACTACTACAAACTTCATTTTATTAGTCTCCTATAGGAGACTAAAATTTTTACTCGTTTATTATCCTCTTCTATCTAAAATGTGATTTTTGGGATAAACATTTACAATAGTCTTTGATCACATTAGTTCCTATATTAGAAAAGAAGGAAAGGAAAGGAAAACAAACCATGAAGAGAAAAATGTACATCTCGACCTAATAGCTAGGCTCTTAATATGAAACAAATTGTAGTAAGCATCAGAACTACGCAGAGGTGTGGGAAAAAACAAAACAAAACAAAACAAAAAAACCCAGAATCAGAAATTCTCATTAAATTGCTCTGGTGAAGATCACCAGAGTCTACACTTAAGCAAACAGTTTAAGTGATTCTAGAACAGCTGGCCTAGAATAGACTTTGAGAAATATATTTTTTCTCTTCTTTTTTAATTTGCTAGGGAGCACATGTGCTCACGAGAGAGAGAAAGAGAAATAAAATTTTAAAAGTACCACCTGCCCTCATAGGAGAGTCCTCTGAAATTCCCTGTCCCCCATTTCTCATTTTGTTCCAGGATTTTGGACTTATAAACACATGCACCCGGAGTGCTTTTCCAGCCACTGGTTCTACACTTGAACTGTTCAGTTGTCCATATGGATTCCAACTCCTTAACCACCACGGCACCAGCTGGCTCAAGAAACATATTTCAAGTCTTTCTCATGTCTAAGTGTTGTGAACAATCTGCTCTAGTTAATAAAAATATACTTTCATTTTTCTCAGTCCATCCTATTTGGCAAAACTGCACTTTCCATACTCCCTAATCTCTCTAAATTCTCCAAAATCTACTAATTTTCATATATGCTATAAAACTTAGTCAATTCCAGCCTAAAATAAGCTTTCTCTACTGTGCAGTTATGGTTTCATATGGCATTCATTATGCACTGCCTGTTATCTATCACTCACAGTCTCTATAGTCACAACAAATCCCCATAACCTTACCAGTTCCAAATAGTCACAGTTCTATGGGTCAAAAATCCAGCACGGTGTGTCTGGGTTCTGTAATTAGGAAATCAAACTGTCGTCAGAAGCTTAGGTTCTAATTCCACGCTCACTTACCTTATTGGTAGAATTCAGTTCCTTGCACTTCAGAGGCCCAAATCCCCATTTTCTTGCTGGCTATCAGCTAGGAACACCCTCACATCTTTGAGGTTGTACTTGAGTCCTTGTACAATCAGCCCTTCCTTTTCAGCAATAGATGACTTTCTTGAGGTGGAATCCATCTTACTCTTTTAACTTCCCTAACCTCCTCTTTTACTAGGTGGAGAAAACGATCTGATTTTAAAAGGCTCACATGATTAAGGCAGGCCCACTTGAATAATCACCCCATCTTAAGATCAGCTGTGCCACATAATACAACCTAATTACAGGAGCAAAATCCATTAAATTCACAATTCTGGAGATTAGAGAGAGCACATACACAAGGGCTGGAAAACCTTAAAGGACATATTAGCATATTGTAATTTAATCTTCTGAGACATATTTATTTTTCTCCTTAAATAAGCCCATGGAGAACTAAGTAGGCATTCTACATTTTTATATGTCACAAATCACTGGCCTACTGCTTCACACACACACACTCACAAAAATTCAATAATTGTCAAATGTATAGACCCTTTGTGTGAAAGCCTCGTTCCTACTACAATAGATTTAAATAAAATAATAGAATTGGGCCCAACAAACGTAAATATATAATCACTCACTCTTGAAGAGACTGAAGCAGTTAGAAACACTTCATGTTGAAGTCTCTATCTTCTATAACTGGTGAATAATAGATGGTTTCATCTATCATTGTTTTTTTTTTATTATCAGAAGACATAGCAAAAGGAACTACCCAAAAATGAAGTGGAGAACAGACTTTAAAAAGTGAACGATTCATTAGTGTACTGTGAGACAACTTTTGTTAGAGATGGAATACATGAGTGATTGGAGTACTCAACACAGTGAAAAAAATTAGAGAAAGGGCAATACTCTTTCAAGGAATAATGTACTATTTTTTTTTCCAAATTTGATGGATATTATATGCCCATATATACTTATAGACTGGAACTAACTCTCAAAAGCCAAAAAGAAGAAAGGAATACCATAATAAAATGGGCAAAAGGCACTTTACCAAAGAAAAAAAAATGTTGACAAATAAGCACGTGAAAAAAAAAATTCAACATTAGTTAGTCTTTAGAAATATGCAAATTAAAGCACAATGGATTTTGAATGATCACAGTACAGAGTAATGATAGATATTAGATAGATATTTGTTGCCCGATTTGATTATTACAGATTGTATGCATGTATTAAAAAACCACACTGTACTCCATATATATTTACAACTGTTACATATCGATTAAACAGATAAAAAATAAACAAAACTAATTATAGAAGAAAACACAATGAGATATAACTAGATGCATATTAGAATAACTTTTTTTTTTTGAGAGATTTTCAGTATAGGGCGCGTGCACTCGCCAGACAGACAGAGACATAGAGACAGAAAGCGAGAAATCACCCCCCAGGGGGGATGGTCACACCACAATCCCTTCTCCTCCATTCTCCTCTCGGGATCTTGGGCATGCACGCGGGCACGCACACACACGCGCCCGGCGTGAGTTTTAAGCCACCGGGTCCGGGATGAGAACCGCGGTAGACTACGTGGGAGTCAGAGAGATGCAGAGAAGGAAAGTGAGAAAACACCCCACATGGGGAATGGTCACACTGCTATCCCTTCTTCTCTATCACTTTCTCCTTTTGGGAGTTTTGGGCATATACTCATGCACCCAGCATGTTTTTTAAACCATAGGGTCTGGAACTTGAGAGACCTAGCCATCTTAAAATTTAAAAGACTGACCATACCTTGTGTTGTGAAGAATGTGAAGGAATAGGGATGCTCACACATTGACAGTGCAAATATAAAATGAGAAAAAAAAACCTTTGGAAAATAATTTGCAAGTTTCTTTAAAAAGCAAACACGGGAAAAGCTGGTGGTATGGTGATTGGGGGTGTTGGATCCCATATGGCCAACAGCCTGGTTTGAATAAAGACCTGGTGGCTTGGGAGACATGCCAGATGCATACGAATACATGCCCAAACTTCTAAGAGGGGAATGGAGGAGAGGGATTGTGGCATGGCTATCCTTTTTAGAGGGGTGCTTTTTACCTTTCTCTCTCTCTCTGTCCCTCTCTCCAGTGAGTGCACATACATTATAGCAAATTAAGAAAAAGAATAATAAAGCCAAACATATGGGAATACTGGAGTTAATGGGAATTTGGATTCCAGGTTGGCCTGAACACTCTGGGTCAGGCACACCCACATGTGTTCCTGATACTGGCTGATGAAGGCTGGTGGGAAGAAACCTGACAAATGTACGTGTCTTCTCATTTGCCCTCTCTTTCTCTTCTCCATGAAGGAAATACATTAAAATGAACTTTTAAAAAAGGTAACATGCATCTACCAAATGACTAAGACATTCCAACATTCTAATCCTGAGTATAAACTTAAGAAAATGACAAATACTACACAAAGATGTGTATAGAAGTGTTCAGTTTTGTGGTCAAAAACTGTAAGCAAACCCAATGTGCAGAAATAGATGAATGAATAAAATGAATACTAATCAACAGTTAAAAGAAAAAAACTAGTTATATATGTAATAACACAGATGAATGTCATAATTTTTTAGAGAGTTTTTTGTTGTTGTTGTTATAGGGCACATGTGCTCGGCAGAGAGATAGAGAGACAAAAAATGAGCACTCAACCCCCCAAGGGGGAATGGTCATGCCACAAACCTTTCTCCTTCATTCTCTTGGGATTTGGGGCATGCATGTACATGCATCCGGCGTTTGAGTTTCAAGCTGCTGGATCTGAGGTCGACCACATGAGAGTCCAATGATGTAACCATTTTGCCATCTACTGGTCCCATGACACAATAATTTTATTGAGCAAAAGAGGCCAGACTTCCAAGAAATAAGAGTACATATTGTATGAGAATACTTCAAAAAGTTTCTGGAAAATGAGGATTAAAGTATGGGTTTATTTTGGTTCAAGAAATGTTTGAAATCCATGCATAGTTTTTAACCTAATATGAACTTTCCAGAACTTCTTAAAGACTTATCTCATGGTATCATATATATACATTTCTGTGAAATGTAAGCTGACCTATAGAGATAGACCAATAGATTAGTAGTGACCTAGATTCCAGGGTAGTGGAGCAAGGAAGGCATAAGATAAAGAATACCAAGGGCCACAAAAAAGTTGTTGAAGTGATAGAAGTTTCATAATCTTGATTGTGGTGATAGCGATGCTTTTACTATTGTACACATACATCAAAGTTTATCGAATTACATGCTTTGAATATGCATTTTAATATATGCCAATAATATGTCTATAAAACTAATTTTAAAAATGGGGGTAGAGGGTTGGCAGGTGGCTGGATGGTTAAGGTACTGAACTCCCATGCAGCTGACTGCAATTCAAGTCCCAGACCTGGCAGCTGGCTTTCTCACTTTCCTTTTCTCTCCCTTCTGTCTTTCTCTGGTCAAATTAAAAACTAAATAACTAAATAAATAAATAAAATGGGGGTAGAGAAAGGAAATAGAGACAGACACTCTTCCTGGGATATGTGGAGACCCCACCAAGTACAAATATCTCTCAGCACCAAGAAGAGGCAGGGCAGGAGATTTGAAGTGCATCTAGTGTAGACATTCTGAGCATTTACCTTTGGGAGGTCCAAGGCAGGTAAGATAAGACACTCCTTGAAGAAACTCAGGCTTTGGGAACCAGCAGTTAGCGTAATGGCTATGTCGCTGGACTCCCACGTAGTCGACCGCGGTTCGCGTCTCGGACCCGGTGGCTTACATCTCACGCCGGGCGCGTGTGCGTGCGTGCCCAAGATCCCGAGAGGAGAACGGAGGAGAAGGGATTGCGGCGTGACCATCCCCCCTGGGGGGTGATTTCTTGCTTTCTGTCTCTATGTCTCTCTCTGTCTGTCTGGCGAGCGCACGCGCCCTATAGTGAAAAACCTCTCCAAAAAAAAAAAAAAAAAAAAAAAAAAAAGAAACTCAGGCTTTTAGCTATAAAAGACTAAGGTCAAGAGAAGTTAGCCAAGACCAACTTCTGTTAGGAATTTGAGGCTTTTCCACACTCTGAGCTACCTCCTGCTCAATGCAGAGGGAGTGGCAGCAGCCACTCGGAAAGTAGGGAACAAGATGAGAGAGCGAAGAAAGCATCCTCGCAAATAAAAAACCTGGCAGCTAAGCTAAAATGCACGGAGAGATACCCCACAGTTCCCAAAATTGGCAGTTTCTCTCTGAAGCACACGCAGTTCTCTGGAATCACAGCAGTGCCTCTAACCTAAAGCCCATGTATTAGAAAGTCATGATCCCACTCTCAAAACATTTGAAGCCAGTGTTGAGATGAATCAAACTAAAACTTAAAAAAAAAAAAAATCCTGCTCAACTATAGATCATCACTTTTTTATTTTACTCCCCAGTCTAAGTCTGATTTTTAAAAGAAAGCATCTATTTTTCTCTAGAAGTATCATTTATCCTAGTCCCTACTATCTTTTTTTTTGTTATTGTATCAAATACAGGTTTCAGATTTGTATACAAATTCAAAGAATCTAACATATTTCACTTACAATACTAAAGAAAGAAGATAATATGTGAGAAATATTTAAAGACATCATACTTATCAATCTGAAAAAAATAATATCAATGATATCAACCTTCACTATTATTTAAGTGTATCCCCTCCCAAATTCATGTATTAAAATTTGGTTTCTACTTAGATGGTATTAAAAGGGTGGAAAATTATTCTGATTACAGTATTTGAAGGCGGGGCCTTTAAGAAGGGTTTCGGATTCGATAAAATGATCAGTGTGGTGGCCCCCGTGATTGAATACTTGTGACTTTTTAAGGAGAGGGGGGCCAGAGCTGAGACAGGCTCTTCCTTTCTCACCATGTGATGCCCTGCACCACCTTGAGTCTCTGCAGAGTCTCAATCAGCAAAAAAGCCCTCAGCAGATGTGACTCCTCAAATTTTATTCTTTATAAATTACACAGTCTGTGGCATTCAGTTCTAACAACAGAAAAATGGACTAAAACAACACTCAGTGCAACAATCTCAGCAAACTTCAAACAAAAAGTAAAAATTAAATCACACCTAAGCACATCATAGCAAAAACACCAAAAACCAAATATAAAATGCAGATATAGAAAGCATCCACAGGAAAATGCCCCACTATATACAAAGGCAATATAAAATGATGACTTGCTTGTCAAAGAAACACACACACACCAGAAAGAAACACACACACACACACACACACACACACACACACCAGAAAGAAATATTCAAAGTACTGTAAGAAATAAAATGTCAATGTATGATTTTATATCCACTGAAAAAGATCATTTAAAAATTAAGGTAAAATAAAGTCTCATAATGACAAAAGCTGAGAGAATTCATTTTCAGTACACCTGTACTAAAGAAATCCTAAGACACAAGCAAGCAAATAAACAAAAAACACTTCAGTCTTAGATGAATAACACCAGATGGAATCTTGATTCTTTCAAAAGGAATAAAAGAAAGAAAGTAAATGAAATTATACTACTATTACATTCTTAGGAGTTTACTTGGTAGTATAATAATATTTTATTTTAGTCTGCTTTATCTTAATGTAGAAGCAATTACTAGAAAAATAACACAAAGAAGCATGGCTAAACATAAAATAATATATTAATAATATTTAATTCACCTCAAATTTAAAAGACTGAATAAAGAGACAGAAAGATAAAGAATAGTATAAACATGGAACCAATACCAAGCTGGAAGACTTAAATGCAACCCGTCAATTATTATGCTGAATGTAAATGAGACAAACATTCTGGTTCAAAATCTAAGAATATCAGAATAGATTAGAAAGTGTGTTTTAAAACAAAGAATTTGAATTTAGACATGATCAGTTAAAAAGATTTAGACAGAAAAATATATGCAATACAAAGCTGGAGTAGAAGGAAATTGGTTTAGCTACATTACCATAAGGCAAAATCCACAGAAAAGTAAACATAAGGACCTAGAAAAGGACACCGGGCTCTAATAAAAGAATTACCCCATCAAGAACACATGACAAAACTAAATGAGTATGCACTAACAGAGCAAAATATATAAAGAAAAATTGATACAATTAAAGAGAGAATTAGAAATGTCCACATTGGCATTGCAGATTACAGTACCTAACTTTCAATAATCAATTGAACAAAAAGGCAAGAGAGAATATCAAGGTCAGGCCCATAACTAGTGGTTAATGGAGCCAGAACACTCATGGCCGAATGTGGGTTTTGAATTCCACACCAGTGGCTTGAAAAATGTACCAGAGGCCAGCCAGTGGTGTGGTAGTTCAGATGGCCGATGCCACATGGCTAACCGTATGCTCAAGTCCTGGACCTGGCAGCCTGAAAAATACGCAGGGTACGTGTGTGTGCATACTCAAAAATCCCAACAAGATCCCTCTCCCTTTCTCTCTGGCAAGCACACACATGCTATGGCAAATTTAAGAATGAAATAAGTAAGAAAAAGGAAGAATTAAACAATAGTACCATTGACTAGATCTAATTGACGTTTGTAGATCACTACACACAACTAACTGTAGAATACAAATGTTTTTCAAGTACTTATAAACATTGACCAAGGTAAACTATATATTTAGTTATAGAAAGTATTGATAATGACCAATAATTGAAATCCTAGAATATGTTCTCTAATTACACAAATTGGATATCCATAACAATAAGATATTTAGACAATTTTAAATATTTGAAAATTAAACTGCAGCCATCTAAATTAGAAGAATTCACATACAAAACTAGAAAATAGGGGCTGGACAATGGCTCAGTAGTAAAATGTGGCATTCAGTGAGGCTGAGCCCTTTGGAAGGGTTTCAGGTTTGTGTCCAGAGACCTTGAGAGCACCAAGCACACAGGGTCCTATGATCTGGGACTGGCTGCAGCCAGAGGTGAATAATGACATCAGGACCCTGTTGAGTGTTGTAATTTTCTCTTTCTTATTCAAGGAGAAAATAAATTAACTAACTTTAAAAAAAAAATACATTAGTTGAAGAATTATAAAATGCAATATAACATTTGTAGGACACAGCTAAAACATGTTTAGAGGGAAATATATAGCTATAAAATACATAAAATTTAAATATTTAGAAAAGACAAAAGAGGTAAAAATTAACTATCTCAGGTGCCTCCAGGAGACCAGAGAAAAACATATTAAAACCAAAATAAGATAGAAAAGGTTAATAACAAAGATGGAAACAAATTATTGTGTTAATCAAGAAAAAAGATAAATAATTCATAAAAGTACAGCCAATGATCATGGTTTTTGATAAAGTTAAGATTTGTAAATCTCTAGATAGAATTATTAAATTAAAAAAGAGAGAAGAAATAAATTACTGATATCAGGAATAAAATACATTAACTTATTATGGATTCTACAGATTATGTGGACAATAAAGTACTCTGGCATAAACAAAGATTTCTTGAAACTAACACCAAAACCACTAATCATAAAGAAAAATACTTACAAATTGGGCTTCATAAAGAAATTCTGCTTTCAAGAAACTTCATTTAAAAAAATAGAGAGAGGGTGCCAGCAGGGGGCGTAGTGTTTAAGATTCTGGACTCTTAACATAATTGACCAGTTTCAGTCCCAGATCTGGGAGTGTGTGTGTGTGTGTGTGTGTGCCCAAAAATCACTTTGGGTGTGTGTGTGGGGGGGGTGCCCAAAATCCCAGGAGGAGAATGGAGGAGAAGGGATTGTGACATGGCCATTCCCCGTTGGATGGGGTGACTTCTCACTTTCTCACTGTCTTTCTCTGTCTCTCTTCAGCAAGCGCACATACTGTATGGCAAGCAAAAAAAAAGGAGAAAACTTTAAAAAAAGGTAAACAATAAACTACATAGTGTGAGAAACATTCCTTTCACATATTTCTTAGAAAGTAATATTCAGGATATGCAATCATCTTTACAATTCAACATAATAACAAACAAATAAATGTGGCCACAATATCCCCAAACTGGAAACAAACTAAAAGTCCATCAATAGGAGAACGGATATAAAGAAACTGTGGTAGATTCATGGCAGGTAATGAGGCAAACAAATCTCAAAATATGTACAATAAAAGAAGCCATACACCAAAGAATAAATGAAGGGTCTTCAAAAACTTCCTAGAAGAGGACCATTTGGTGGTGCAGTAGTAAATGGTTACAGTGATCCAGGCTGGCTGAACCAAGGGGTGGATCACTGTGTAAGATTATGCTGAGTTGTTGTATCGCTCTCTCTCTCTCACTCATGTAATAAATAAACTAAAAAATAAAAGTTCATGAAAACTGAATATAATGGAAAAACTGCATGAATTTCAAATGTTTTTGTCCAAAAATAAACTTATACTTTAATCCCATTTCCCCCACAAACTTCTTGACATTCCTTAGTATACTGGCTAATTCATTCATATAATTCTCTAAAACAGAAAAATATCATAATTTTATAGAAATCAGACAGTGGCTACTCTTCGTGCAGGGAGAATACAGACTAGACAAGCACAGGAAGGAATCTTCTGAGGATTTAGAGATGTCCTGTATCTTTATCTGCGGAGTGACTACAAAGGTGTCTAAAATTGTACAAGCATAATTTACATTATTTGTAGTCAATTATTTTAAAGGAAAATATCAAATTAAAAAAAAACCTAGATGTCTATTAATTAGAGAATGGGATACATCTGATATAATGATACAATTGAGAAGTATACGACAATCAAAATATTTAAACTAGTTATATACATGAAGTTAGATTGATTTCAAATATAATGTTGAGTTAAAAAAAAAGAAAGAAAATAAGAGGGAGAGGAAGAAGAAAAAGAAAGGAAGAAGGAAGGGAGGAGAGGAGAAAAACAGAGAAAGAGGAAGAGAAACAACCTTCAAAAATGCTTGGAATATGACATCACTTTCTTAACTTATAAAAGTGTAAAATATGCCATATTCATAAAAGTGTACTTACATTGGTCATGACCACTAGGTAAACAGGGAAAGGAAAACGATTGAGAAGAACACACAGATAACTACGATGAATTTTTGTTAAAGGGATAAAATATAATGTAAATGTATTAATGCTATATTTAAAAAAATATGTGCTATGTTAAAACAATGTACTTTTCAACAAAGAAGAGATAAAGATGGTAATAATAATACGTGATGCAAATAATATGTCATTAAGGAAGTTCAAATTAAAACAAGATATAACTACATATCTATCAGAACATCCAAAACTCAGAACACTGACCACACAAAATGCTGGCAAAGATGTGGAGGAACAGGAACTCTCATCATTGTTGGCAGACATAATAAATGGCTCAACCACTTTGTAAGGCAGTTTGGCAATTTCTTACAAAACTAAATATACTCATCATAAGATCTAGCAATCATACTATTTTTTAACCCAAAGGAGTTTAAAAGTTATGTCCACACAAAACCTTGCACAAGGATGTTTATAGCAGCTTTGTTCATACTTGCCAGAACTTTCTATTTTTTTTTTTTGAGAGGTTTTCGCTATAGGGCGCGTGCGCTCGCCAGACAGAGAGACATAGAGACAGAAAGTGAAAAATCACCCCCCCCCCCCCAGAGGGGATGGTCACACCGCAATCCCTTCTCCTCCATTCTTCTCTCGGGATCTTGGGCATGCACGCACACGCACCTGGCGTGAGTTTTAAGCCACCGGGTCTGGGACGCAAACCACGGTCGACTACGTGGGAGTCCAACGACATAGCCATTACGCTAACTGCTGGTTCCCATACTTGCCAGAACTTTGAAGCAACAAAGATATCTTTCAACAGGTGAACATCATAAAATGGAAAATCTTTTACTGCTAAAACAAAATGAGCTATCAGGTCATGAAAAGACATGAAGGAAGTTTAAAGGTGCATTACTAAGAAAAAGAAGCCAATCTGTAAAGGATACATTATGTATAATTCTAGCTATAAGATATTTTGAAAAAAGCAAAACAATGAAGACAATAAAAAGATGCAGGGGTAGCTAGAAGATTTAGGAAGGAGAGAATAATAAATTGAACATAAAGGATTTTTAGGACAATAAAACTATTGTGTATGATATTATAATGGTGCACACTCATCATTATACACTTACCTTACCCCATAGAATTTATAACACCAAGAATGACCCTTAGGTGAACTGTGGACTGTGGTGATGATATGTAAATGTAGGCACATCTGTTATCACAAATGGACTATGCTGGGAGATGTGGTTAATGGGGGAAGACCAGGCATGTATGGAGACAGAAGGTATTTGAGCAATTTATATACCATCTGATTCTGTTTTATCTTATATATTTATGAAAAAATCTCAGATTGCTTCTTTCCTTTGTATGTAACTCACTCAGTAAGCGTACCTGTCATTAAGAAACCATCTGAAATAACATAGGTGGTGAGTAGACCATGGAAAATTGAACTGTGCTCTGACAATGAAGAGTGTGCTTACTTTCCTCCACAGAGAGCAAGACCAGCATGCAGCATGAGTTCCTCCTAACAATAGAAAGTCAGTGGCCACCAATTAATAACAGAATAACACATGCCTATAAAGGGGAATATGCCATTCATAATTCCTAGAGGTTGCAAGCCATCTACCCCCAACTGGGGCCCCTGAAATGACTCCTAAAATGGTCATATGTCCATAGCTGGAGGTCATATTCAACTATAAACTAAAGCAATAAACAGCAGGACACTCCTGGAAATGCATCTCCTTGCCAACCTCTCCTTGCCAACTGGAATTTAGCAGGGGAAATGCTCTGTTGAAAATGCCTGTATAGCTCCAACAGTGTTCAGCATAACAATGATTAAATAGGGCTTCCCCTGAGCTCCTTAATAGTTAGGTGGAGAGAGCAGGGGAGCAATGTTTAATAGTTACCTAGAAACACTATGTGCTTGAAATGATTAAATAGCAATGTCCCTGCCTTCTGCATTACGCAGAAAGTGCCATAGTGCTGCCTAATGTAGATACGTTTTCAGCTTAAACTCCAAAAAGAAACTGAATCTATCTAACCAAGGGAAAATGAGGAAATGATTGACCCTTCTATTACTTCCACGAAGAATGTTGATTGAGCAACTTTGGTGCTGAAGCAGAGAGAGTAGTCACAGAGCTTCAGTTTAAAGACATACAATTATGGTATTACGTGCCTACAGAAAACTATATGAAGTGACTCAAAAGTTCAGTCCTTTTGCCAACTGCATACATCCTAAAGTTTAAGGGTCATTCCAGGTCATGTATTAAGAAATGCCTAAAGTAGGTGCTTCTAAATTCAGTCATAAATTCAAGTACCTAAATTTAATGTTATCACATAAAAAAATTACCCCATACAGTACACATAATTTATCAAATGAAGTTAATATCTGTTTGTGTAGGTTATTTATAATGCTCGTTTCTGACAATTTAAGTAATGCAGAGGATAGAAAGAAGAGTACAATTAGTTGTAAGTTTCAGCCTTGGACTGAATATATCCTATATACCCCTTCCCATTTTCCACACTGTTTTGTACCCCCAAGCAGTGGTCAACATTTACAGGCTGGCCTATATAGCATACTTTTATTTTATTTTGTTTTATTTATTTTTATTTATTTATTTATTTATTTTTAATTTTTTCATTTCATTTTCTTTTGTGCATTCAATCACATTATTATTTGGCTTACAGAATTGATATTTCAACAGGTGAACATTTCTCCCTAGTACAGTTGATAAAACTACAAAATATCTTCAACAGATAATACCACATTTCTTTATGCCATTAATGCTTTGCCTTCGTATTTTTTCTTCTAAATGTCCTTTTTCAGACCCTCCTCTTTGACACACACTATATTTGGTATTTACATCTATATACTGTGTTTCTATATCCATTAGTCAGTTAGTTTCATTCATAGAGTGCAGACACTTGGTCTATATTCAGTGGGGACATACAGTGCCTCTCCTTCATAGCCTGGCTTGCTTCACTCAGTAATAAATCTTACATATTCATCCACTTCCTGTCAAAGCTGGGGTTTTGTTGTTTTTTATGGCTGAATAGTATTCCATTGAGTATATTTGCCCCAGTTTTTCTATCCATTCTTCTGCTCGTGGGCATTTGGGTTGTTTCCATGACTTAGCAATTTTGAATAGTGCCACAATAAACATCGATGTGCAAGCACTTTTCCGATTAAGTATTCTTCTGTCCTTTGGGTAGATACCAAGGAGTGGGATTGCTGGATCATATGGTAGTTCTATTTGTAGACTCTCTTACACTGCTGGTGGGAATGTAAATTGGTCCAGCCAACTGTGGAGAACAATTTGGAGATTCCTCAAAATACTATTTTGTTTTATTTCTATTTATTTATTTTACAATCACATATATCATTACAGAATACAAAATGGATTTTCCCATCCAGAATACACTGTATATTGACTCGAAGATATTTCCACACATATCATCAACAGATAATTTTTCATACAAGTATACTTATAAAAGTTAGTGATAACACAGATTTGAAGTACAAGCTCATTTGGGTGCAAAAAAAATTGAAATTCAGCCATAGTTTTTTCATGATATTTATTTTTTACAAATATTTTGAAGACCCTTTATATAAGCTGCATCAATTGACTCACCTGTGACCTGGGTTCCTTTGATTCAATGAGCAGCACTATCAGAAGATCAGATTGTGGGAGGGAAGTACATTCCATTTCTTGCCAGGCTCCCATCAGACCAGGTCACTGGGACTAGCAAGGTGATCATCTTCACAATACTTTCTCTCCAGGTTCCATTGACTCCTCCCTCCTCTTGCCACTTCAAATTTAGAGGTGACCATGGCTCTCTATGCCATCAGCTGCTATAGCATCCCTGGTTGTCTTCTAGCTCTGTAAATAATCCCTTTCATGAAAGTCTTGGATTATCTAGTTTGACTTGACTATATCTTCTTGCCTATATCCTGGCAAAACACTCCAAAATAAAGCAACTATTCTCTTTGCCAAAATAATTTTGTATAGTTTTCCTTTAGTAGAATCATAAGCCCAATCTACCGAAGAACATTAAGAATCATGACAGGGACCAGCAGTTAGCGTAATGGCTATGTCGCTGGACTCCCATGTAGTCGACCACGGTTCGCATCCCGGATCCGGTGGCTTAAAACTCACGCCAGGCACGTGTGCGTGTGTGCCCAAGATCCCGAGAGGAGAACGGAGGAGAAGGGACTGCGGCGTGGCCATCCCCCCGGGGAGTGATTTCTCGCTTTCTGTCTCTCTGTCTCTCTGTGTCTGATGAACGCACTCACCCTATAGCAAAAACCTCTCCAAAAAAAAAAATATATATATATATATATCATGACATAGGCAGAAAAAGCAGAATAATGCAAATAGGAAAAAGAAAAATGAGTCATGTGTTTTGAATGATATAAGGAGTTGATAAGGTCTTAAACATGATGAATAAGTAACTAATGGTGTATATTTTATCAATGTATTAGAGCAAAACCTCCATAGTGTTACTATTGATAAAGATATGGCATTTAAAGTAAATTTGAATATACACATACACAAAAGATGTTTCCTGCAAATAGTATTATGGGCACCCTGATATAAAAACAAAACATAAAAAGACAGCAAAACCTAAGAGAAGCTCAAGGCAAATAGGACATACACAGAGCTTAGATAACATCAGAAAAAAATTTAGACCGATGCAAAATATATTGTTGGCTACTTTAGGCTGAGGTGTTCTACCAAGTAATCTTGGGAAGGTCTACTAGATGTTTTTGTCAGAATTTAGTAGTAAATTTTTATAATTTATTGCCTGTGCAATACAGTACTTTTATTTCATTTGATAAACTCAAAATGCAAAACAATTGCCTTCATTTTTTTTCAATGTATTTCCTGACCTGCTTGATTAGGATCCTGACAGAGCTATGAAAATTATAGACATAGAATGCTTTTCTGAAAAATTGGAATTAAGGTGAGAGAGAATTAACACTTATAGCATGTGTATAGAATTCAGCACTTACACCTGAGAACAAATCATCTACCTTTTGTCATGGGATGTTACATCCAGAAAAAGCCCATGTACTGAGGAAGAAGATTGAAGCAGAAAAGGACATGCAGGAAAATGACAAGTTGAGCTGCCTGATTCCTAGTTGTAGTCTCTGCTGAGGACCAGTTATATTCCTGCCAAACTTTGGTCGGGCAAGACCACACCGTAGATAGTCATACAATAAATAATGATACTTAATTTATTTATTTTTTCTTTCCTTTCTTTTTTTTCCTGGAGTGGTTTTTGCTATAGGGCGCTTGCTCTCGTCAGAAAGACAGAGAGACAGAGAGACAGAAAGTGAGAAATCACCCCCCCACTGAGGGGACAGCCCCCTCCCCCCCAGAGGGGACAGCCACACCGCAATACCTTCTCCTCCATTCTCCTCTTGGGATCTTGGGCATACACACACACGCACCCGGTGTGAGTTTAAGCGACTGGGCCTGGGACTCGAACCGTGGTTGACTACATGGGAGTCCAGTGACATAGCCAGTACGCTAACTGCTGGTCCCAGCTACTTAATTTATTTTTTAAAGCTTAGTTTATAGTTGATTCTTTGCTACATTTAACCATAGCTCAATAAAATATTTAAGCACTTAACATGTGACTCCAGTTTCAAACATTTTTTTAATCTAGTAAAGCAGCAATTTAACTCCTCTAAAATGGATATTTAGATTAGATATAATTACCTGAGGATTTGAGTCAAGATACTTGTATTCTCTTAGTCTAATTCACCTTAGAAAGACTTTTTAAAATCTTAATCCAACACATTATGCTTGTATTGAAATATCTAAGAGTATCTTGGCAAAATTTTGAGAAGCCTGGATTATAACTGATTTCTAGCTCAGTATTCAGTGGGCAAGAAAAATATAACAAAATACAGGCCACTAGGGAGCAGGAAGTTTATGATTTCCTTCTGATTTAAGACACAGTCTTGAGAAGCTTCTTGAGGTAGGAAGGTTAACCTTTTTTATGATATCATCAAGTGGGTTTTCTAGAAATATTAATAGTAAAGATAGTACTTGTATAATATTTTGTGCCTGACACTCTATTCCAATATTATGCATCAATTAAATAATTTAACTTTTGCAACACCCCCTATGGTAGTGACTGGTTTAATTTATATTTTACAAAGGGCTATCTTGAAAACAAACACAAAGAGATTTTTTGTTTATTTGTTTATTTTGATTTGCCAGAAGGAGTGTGTGCTCACTAGAAAGAGAAAGAGAGAGAGGAAGAAAAAGAGAGGGAGAAAGCTTCCACCAATGGTGTGTGGTCATGCTGCAATCCTTTCTCCCACATTCTCCAAGGTAGGCCAAGTAAGAACCATGTCTCTTAACTCCTATGCTATGGGGCTTGCCAAAGACACAAGGGGGTTTAAAAACTTGCCCAAGGTGACACAATCACTGAGAACTAATCAGTTAAAAAGCCAAGGCAGTCTCTCTCTCCTGGCACCTTCTGGCTCACCCACTGTGATGGCTGCTTCTCATATATCATATGTATGGTATAGTTCCATCACAAAATTGTGTCTCTGCATGCAACTTAAGTCAAGGAAAACAGGAATTGCGGGCAAAACAAATACACTGAGTCTCAAGACTAATTTTTTTGTTTCATATGGTTATGTATAAAACAGTCAGCATATACAATAGGACTTTAAAAAACTTGCAAATAATAGAATTAAAGTACAAGTTTATTTCATGTGTATAGTTATGTATTTTAAAACAATTTAAAATCCAGGAACCAGTAGATGGTATAGTGGTAACATTCCTGGACTCCCACATAGTCTACCGCAGTTTGATCCCAGGCATGTGTGTGTGTAAGCCCAAAGTCCCTAGACGAGAATGGAGAAGGGATTGCACCATGGCCATCCTCTCAAGGGGGTGATTTCTTGCTTTCTGTCTCTCTTTCTCTCCCTGTATCTATGGCAATAGCATGTGCCCTATAGCAAAAATCTCTCTACAAAAAAATAATAATAATAATAATTGAAAGCCATGCATAGCTTTTCACATCATGCATTTTGAACAGTCCTCATGTATTAAGAAACAAAATTTTAAAGCTGACATGCCAGTAACAAAGTTACATTGGGACAGTACTTAAAGCCTTTCTTATCTTTGTTCTGGTTATATTTTTAACCAAAAAATCATGAACTACTCAATTATAATGAAAGTCAAGGAAGAAAAGAAAGAAGAAGGGAGGTACTGTTACTATGTATCTATTTACGAGCAACACTGACCTTAAAACTCAACAAGGTTTTTTTTTTTTTGAGATTTTTTTTTTTTTTTTTTTTGCTATAGGAGGCGTGTGCTCTCCAGAAAGACAGAGAGACAAAAAGCGAGAAATCAACCCCCAGGGGGGGTGGCCACACTGCAATCCGTTCTCCTCCATTCTCCTCTCGCGATCTTAGGCACGCACGCACATGCACCCAGAGTAAGTTTAAGCCACCGGGTCCGGGACTCGAACTGCAGTTGACTACATGGGAGTTCAGCTACATAGCCATTATGCTAACTGCTGGTCCTCAGCAAAGTATTTTTAATCTACTCATATCTTTTGCAATCCGTCCTTCTGGCTTTCAAACATAGGAACTAGAATGACTTGATGTCTCACAACACTTAGGTTTTCTCCTCTGTAAAGCAATATTAAGATAATATATACTTCTGAGAGTTGTCCTAAGAATGGAATAAGAATACATGGAAAATATTTCATCACGTGACATGGTTATTTCTCAATGAATATTAGCTGATATTAACTTCAATGTTTTGGCTCCTTATATCCTTTGAATTGCGTATTTTTTAATTTTTTATTTATTTATTTTTATTATTCTTTTCAATCTGACCCAAGACACAGAGAGAGAGAGAGTAGAGAGAGGGAAAGTGAGAAAGCAAACCACCAGATCCGTGACTTGAACTATGGTCAGCCCATGTGGGAGTTCAGCACCTCAACCACTATGCCACCCACTAGCCCCCTCTTTTTGCTTTTTTTTTTTTTTTAGATGTTTGCAATGTGGTGTGCACTTGCCAGAGAGAGACACAGAGATATGGAAAGTGAAACGTCATCCCCTTAGGGTGATGGCCAATCCCCAATCATTTCTCCTCTCAGGATTTCAGGTATGCACACATATGCCTGCTGGGTCTGGGACTTGAACCGTGGAATTGGCCATATGGATCCAGCACCTTAACCACTATACCACCTGCTGGCCCACTGGCCCCCTCTTTTGAATTATATTCTTTTTACTCTTCTAAGAACATAACCAGTTTATGGTTTCATAACCCTATAAAAATGCCAACATCTTTGCTATGAAGGAAAAATTAACAGTGAAAGATGAAAAGCAAAATGACAAAACAGTAATTTTAAAAAGCAATAAAACAGGCAGATGAAATAGAATGTCCTAGCATTTATGTTAATGAGCACGAATATCCCACATTTCTAATAAATACCACAGATATCAACCTAGCAACCCTTCTTGCACTCAACTAGTAGGAAGACTAGTGTTTCCCCAGAAGAACCTGAGGATATTCTCGAAAGTCACAAGAAGGTTCACTTCAAGTCCCCACAAGCCTTTGAATTTTTAGGTAGTGCAATATTGCTCTGGAACCACCTGAGGGGGAGGGAAGTAGAAGATCGCACATGCAGAGGAGGCACCGCACTCTACCTTCCTCCCCTCTGCCCTGATGCCTACTGTCTACACCTCCTTTAGAGTACATTGAACTTCTTTTTGGGTCACCCAAACAGGCCAATCTTGAGCCTCACTGCAGTTCTGGGACCCCTGGACACTGCAGAATCTCATTACCCATGGGCCTCTGTCATTGCACATGATGCTACTGAATCCTCTCAACCACTGACCGTGACTGGAGAAGAACACGGTCTTCCAATCTGTTGATTGGAGAAGTAAATACCTTTGCTTTCAATGATTGGATTTGCAAGAGCATCATAGAACTGTAGAACTCCCGGTATCCTTCACAAAATAGTATTCAAAGCCTACCAAGATTCATTCTCCAGTATTTTTAAATTTTCCCTTTTTTTTCCTTGTTTTTAAAGTTAGCCAGAAGGTTCCTGAACTCAACAGAGACACAGAGAAAGGGAGAAAGCACCCTCTAGTAGGGTCAGGGGTCATGCCATAATCCCTTCTCCTCCATTCCTCCATCCTGCCAGGATTTGGGGCACACATACACAGGTGCCCAGTGTGTTTTTCAAGCTACCAGGTTGGTATTCAGACTATACAGTCATTCACATGGGACCTGAGTCTTTTAACCAATGGAGTCAGCTCATTTCCTTCTTTTTTTTTTTTTTTTTTTTTTTTTTTTCCGCTATAGGGCGCATGCGCTCGCCAGACAGACAGAGAGACATAGAGACAGAAAGCAAGAAATCACCCCCCAGGGGGGATGGTCACGCCACAATCCCTTCTCCTCCATTCTCCTCTCGGGATCTTGGGCATGCACACACACGCGCCCGGCGTAAGTTTTAAGCCACCAGGTCCGGGACGCGAACCACGGTCGACTACGTGGGAGTCCAGCGACATAGCCATTACGCTAACTGCTGGTTCCCTTTTTTTATCTTATTTTTTATAACACACTTTCATTCAGATCACAAAGGTATACAACCAAACTCGGAAGCCAGATACTCCCTTATACCTAAGGTATCCCTGTGACCATGTGATTTAGTTGAGAGCATACAGATGTATTTGCAGTTACTGGGTGGAGCTTGCAGGAAAGATTTTGAAGACCACCCTCACCTTTTTTTTTTTTTTTCTCTTTTTTTCCCTTCTCTCTCTCCTTCCTTCTTTCTACTTACAATGCAGATGAGATTCAGGAAATACTACAGTCTTCTTGCTATCATGAGACCAAAACAGGAGGGCCAAATCTTGTATTCTAATGACGAAGAACCAGAAAATTGGAAAGATCCTGGATTCTTAAACACATCAATGAGCCACTGTTTCAGCCTTGGGCTGTTTATTCACAGACTTCTTACTGGGTAAGATGAATAACCCCTTTATGGTTTGTCATATTTTCCTATCATTTGCTGCCAAGAGCATTTCTAATAGGCAGAGGCCTTCATGACAGAATGTGTCCCTTTACACCAAAAACCTCTCCTTTCTGCAAAATAGAAAAATGAACCATAGCTCGGTCAGGAACTGGTAAAATCATATAGTCGCAGGAGTGACCAAAGGGTACTTGAGCACAACTTCCCGATCTGTTTTGCAAGAACATTCTATGCAGTGACACTGAGCCTCTCTGGTCTGCCATTGAATTTCCTTCACAGAGGCAATTGGCTTCTGTGTTCTAATTGCTCTTCCAATCAATGCTCTCTCTGGGATTTTCCTTCTATCAAAAGTAGATTTTCACAAATGAATTGGAAATGGAAATTAGGTTCAGGAAACCTGTGAGATTCCCGAGTGGTTGCTTTGAGAACTCCTGAACTGGGATCAGCAGAAGGCATAATGGTTATGTTGCTGGACTCCCACAGGATTGACCACAGTTCAAGTCCCAGAGCCAGAGGCTTGAAACTCACACCAGGTGCATGTGTGCCCAAGATCCTGGGAGGAGAATGAAGGAGAAGGGATTGGGCATGGCCATCCCCCATGTGGGGTGATTTTTTATTTTCTGTCTCTTTCTCTCTCTCTCTCTCTCTCTCTCTCTCTCTCATTTCTAGTGAGCACATGTGTCCTTATAGCAAATATCTCTCTAAACAATAACGACAACAACAAAAAGCTCCTGAACCTTCCACCTAATTTACGTAGTTTTCAAAGTTCCTTTCTAAGTTTTCAAAGGGTAGTATTATAAGTTTGTCTTCAAGAACACACAAAGGATTGGGGAGTGATATTAATCCACCTCATAGATCAACCTATTAGAGTTCCGGTCTTGATTTGACCTAGATACAATTAGGAATCCAAAAAGTTTTCGAGGAATGATACATTTCTTATCATGTTATAAACATATTTTTGTTTGATGATTCCATGTACTTTTAATTTGTAGATTTTTATTTCATCATTTTATGATAAGGGTTATAACTGTTTTGATTATATTTGGTTTTACTTAATATGCTGCTAGAATAGTAGTTTTTACATATGCATATTTTAAACATTCAAAATTATAGAACATATACCTTGACCTTGAAAATGAAAGCTATGATTAAATATAAACAACATATTTTTTAAAACATAGCTTTTCAGCCTTCTATTAGTCTTTCCATTTTCTTATAAACTAGATCTCTAGTTACTTACAGAACGGGCCTGATTTCCCCTTCCCCTGCTTGTTCTCTAACTCCTGAAAATCACAGATAGCTACCATACATTTTAAATACAATATTAGACTCACATGCTTCAAATTAAGGTGAATTATTTTAATGTAATTATCCTAGTAGTTTCAATATGGAATCACTCAAAAATGAATAATAAATTGCAAAATTGTCAAAATATCTGAGTTTGCACAAAAGCACATAGACATTTCTTGAATTCTTCTGTTACCATGTTATGCTCTGAAAAATAGCACTATAATTCAGACAGCACTCCTACTGACTTCTTGCACACTGAAAAATTCTGTTTCAAATAGAGGCAATTAGTCAGTGATTAAGAGACAGAGAGTAATTAATACAAAAGAGAAATGCCTTTGTTTGTATAAGAGCTGCCAGTCCAACAAAAAAGAAGCCTTAGGAGAAAACTTTTGAAAAGTAATATCTAAAGTTTTAAGGTTAATTGATTCTGAAGTTAAAAGTTCAAAACTTTCAGCACGAGGGTAAGAAGTAAGGCAGGAAAGGTACACCCTTAAGTCTGTGGTTCACACTGCTTGGAATACTCTTTCCCACAAACTCACTTGACAGTCTCATCATCATTCAGGGTTACTCACAAATGGTTCCTCCTATGGGGAAGTGGTGGGAATCCCTGATCATCCTAGCTAAGGTAGACCTCAATTTTTTACTCTGTCCTCTCTTACTAATATTAGTTATCAGAATCTGAAATCATATGATTATAATTTCCTTTTGGGTTGATTATCTGTCTCTTCCACTAGAATATAAGATTCATGAGGAGAGTGTTTACCGTGCTACCACATGTATCCTCAGTATGTATAGTCATGCCTGATTACATATTAGGTGATCAATAAAATATTTGCTGACAAAACTAATACCTAATACCTGAAGAAACATTTTTGTTAACAAAGATAATTATGGGCATTGAAAGTACTGACTGTCGCCAGAGATTTTCTTTTTGGCGACAGCTGTGTAAGTTTTTCAGAGATGTCTGGAAATAATGCTTAGAACCCATGTACATTCTTTACCTGAGCCTTCATCAGTGAGCTCAAATGGCCTCCTCCTCTCAGAGAACTTCCTATTAATATAATTAATCAACTCCACAGTTGTCTCTGAAAACCCCTTGCTCATTTGAGCATGTGTCTGCTTCAATAGTGAATCACTCGGTCGTGAGGATTATGTCTAATGCATCTACATAATTGCCTTAGTACCTAATACTGCATGTGACATTTGTGTCTAAGAAAATCACATTGAATGACTAGCTCAAAACATCAAAAGACAAAACTCTCTTCCAATGAAACATTCTCCTTTCAAATATTTAATGAAGACCTCTTCCCTGCAACACAAATGCTTCAAAGCCTAGTTCCTTAATATGCCCCACTTTGCTTTAGGGTCCACTGAATGACTGTTTCTACACCTGGATGATCAATGCAGTTAGACTACTTTTACAACACAATTTGTAAAATAACAGTGTCAATTACTATATTTGCTGACCTTTTATAAATGATTACTGCTTCTACTCCAAACCAATCTATATAATAAAAGCAATATATGGATAACATTGGTGCATCAGCAGAAGTTACTGTAACTTCCTTTTGCCTGTCCACCCTCCTACTCTAAACGAGCATGTTCATTTTCTAGTTGGTCTCGCCCTTGTCCAAAGACATAGAGACATCCAAACCTCTCCAAATCTAGAAAAAATACTGAAGAGTAAGTAAAATTCTTACAATCTTAGGCAATTATAAAAACAAACCAAACTCTACTTAAGATATTTTACTGAATTTCATATCTTTTATTGTCACAGATCTGAAATTGATTTTTTGCCTTGTCTTTGTACTTTTTAATATTTTAAAGGGTAGGTTAATATGCATGTTTGGTGGAGCCATTTCACATATATAGTGTATGCTGGGATCTACAGAACAGAAATTGGAGATAAAGATTCACAGATGTTTATAGTCAGGTGAAAGGCACTTTTTAACATATATTCCAGGCACCAGCAAGTGGCATAGTGGTTATGGCACTGAACTCTTACTATAGCTGACCGTGGTTCGAGTCCCAGATACTGGTGACTTGAAAAATCTCTCCAGGCACGTGTGTGTGTATGTGCCCAAAATCCCAGGAGAAAACTGGAGAAGAAGGGATAGATAAGTGGCTATCCCTTCCAGGGGGATGGTTTCTCATTCTCTCTCTCTCTCTCTCTCTCTCTCTCTCTCTCTCTCTCCAGCTAGCCGACATACTCTATGGCAACCTTTTAAAAAAGTATATTCCATAATCAACATATATATTCTTTACTGAATAGTGTGATTACCGTTTAAGAAACCACCCATTTCCTAAAAGAAAACATACACTTTCTAATTTATTTAGAAATAAACTGAAATAAGTAATTACCTGTATCAAGGCATAAAAGAGATTTTCCTCCAAATATTATTACTTAGAAAAATATAAGTCACTTATATTTTTCTCAATATGTTAATAAATAGTCTCATATTACAGAGGTATGGTCAATATGACATTACATTAGGTTGTTGGGAATGTCATGACACATTTTTGCATTGAAAAACAGAAAAATATGTTAGTCTCAACAACCTAACATATTGCATGATATAACACTATCTGAAGAGATAGTAACAGAAAATCCCTTTTGTAATGTCACACTGGAGGATTGTAGAAATTATATGTGTAGTAAAACCAAAGCAAAAATAAACATGACATAGAAATTTGAAACACGTACCAATATTAGGGTCATAATCTTTACCATTTCAAATTGTATTTTTAAGTGTAAAATTCATTGCCATTCAGTCCAATCACCATGCTGTGCAACTATTTCTCTGCAGAATGCAGTCAGTATCATGAGAATTCCCCATTACCTCCTCCCCAACCCCAGGCAACCTCCATTCTACTTTCTGTATCTACGAACTTGACCCTTTTAATTACCTCATATAAGCAGAATCACATAGTATTAGTCCCTTTGTGTTTGGTTTATTTTATTCAGCATAATGTCTTCAAGGTTCATCCATGTTATAGTACACATAATAACTTCATTCCTTTTTAAGATTGAATATTCCATTCTATTTCACTCATCTACATATGTACATTTGTGTTGTATATGTACCTAGGTGTGGAATTGTTGTACTCACCACATTTTGTTTATGTATTCATTTGTCAGTGAACACTTGAGTTACATCCACCTTTGGACTATTGTAAATAATGCTGTTATGAACACTGATATACAAATAAATATCTGTTCATTTCCCTGTTTTCAGTTCTGTGGAGTATATATCCAGAACATATCATAATTCTGTGTAATCTTTTGAGGAATTGTCATATTGTTTTTAAGAAGTGCTATTTATCCCTGATCTCCCCCCCTCCCAAAAAAAAAACATTTAATAGACACAAAAATGAAAAGTTAGCTATAAACTCCCCGGAACCTGAGCATTGTGAAGAAGAGGCGAGTGACCCAAAGGCTGATCAAAGCCTAAACACTACTGTATCGCCCGCGTCCAGCGCCTTTGTCCTGTCATGGTCGCCACCACATGCAAGAGAAAGAATGAAGGGGTTGCTAAAGGAGACAAAGCCAAGGTGAAGGACAACCGCAGAGAAGATCTACAAGGTTGCCTGTGAAACTTGCTCCTCCAAAGCCCAAGCCCAAATCTAAAAAGGCCCCTGAAAAGAAGGAAGAGAAGGTACCAAAAGAAAAAAAATGGAAAATGCTGAAGCTGTCAAGGATGGGAATAACACTGCAGAAAATGGAAAGGCTAAAATAGAGCAGGCACAGAAAGCTGAAGGTGCTGGAGATATTAAGTGAAGTCTGTGCATTTTTGATCATTGTACTTCTGGTGACTGTACAGTTTAAAATACTATTTTTTATCCTGTTTTATAAAAACGCAGAATTTTTTTAAAGCTATGTCGTTAGCACACAGAACACTTCATTGTTTTTTGAGGGAGGTGCATTTGTCACGAATAGAATGTCTACGAAGCTGGATTGATTTCGACATCTTTCCATTCTGGTTTTGAGAAGCTTTCTCTTGGCTCCCAAGATGAGAGATTCCCTGCTGTTGACACATATAGCCACCGTGGCACAGATGCCTTGTGGTTTAGAAAACTTAAAATTTGTTTTTATGTTCTCTTCCTCTCTTTTTCAGAATAGACTTAACTCCCTTAAACCAGAGACCTGTTGGGAACTGACCACAAAAAATTGGTTACCAATATGTCAGGCAATCTGGACTTTGCAATGACATTAAGATGGCATCCTTCAAAACAGCAGCAGTTCCTTTTCTTTTCTATATCATTGGATCTTCAGGTTGATAATTCTGCCATTTTTGTTTCCTGAAAGTCAGGGTCGGCTCATGAAAAGTTGTCAAATGAAACGCTAAATGTAAAATATTAACCGTTGCTCTAAAGTTTCCCTCTTCAGAGCATCAAATGAAGAGTTCATTGGGTTTTTAAAGCGCCTTTCTGATTTTAGTAGCCCATTGAAGAAGGGAAGTTGAAGGTTCTTGCGTACTGCAAATGATTTTCTGTTCATGTCCTGCCTGAAATACCATGATTGTTTATGAAAAGTACCTTCAATAAAGCTGGATACAGGTTAGCTTCAGGAAAAAAAATAAGAAAAGTTATCTGTTGATAATAATGTTTGTGGTAATGTCTTTGACTTGACTAATAGGCACCGTATCGTTGTTGGGATAAACCATGTTGTACACTGTAAAGATGTGCAGTATGAATATAAATAAACAATAAGTAAACCTGGAAAGAAGTGCTACTTATTGATTCAATTATCCAAACCTATGTATCCAGTGTATAGGAATACTCACCATATACTGATTTCTATAGTTTTGTGTAATTTATTTGTAAATAAAAAAGTTAAAAAAAGATTATTTCCAGTACCAGAGCTCCTCTTCCATGACTTACCCCAGTCACTATATCTCGACTCACCAATGTTAAGCAGTGTCACTACATTTATGTCTATTTGAGTAATTTGCTTTTATATCTTACATATGGAATTATGAAATGTATTTGTATGTTTTATTTTATAAATTGCTTCGTGAATTATTATTCCTATATAGTATTCAATATGTGAATATGACAGAATGCAGTCACCCACTTTCTAATTGATAACCATTTTTATTTTTTCTAGTTTCAGGCTATTGTAAATAGCATTGCTCTGACCATTCAGGTACATATGTACATTTGTTTTGTATAGAAACACAGGAGTGGAATTATTATATCACAAAATACACATCCATTCTGCCTTGTGTGTACTATTTAATAAATCTCTGCCTACTTTGAAATTATTTGTCTAAGTATTCTTCTGAATGTTTTTATAATCCCTTTAACATTTAAATCCCAATCCTTCTGAAAATGGCATGAGATGAGGGTGAAGATGCATTTACATTTTTTTTAGAGGTTTTTGCTGTAGGGCACATGAGCTCGCCAGAAAGACAGAGAGAGACAGAGAGATAGAAAGCAAGAAATCACCCCCAGGGGGGTGGCCACGCCACAATCCCTTCTCCTCCATTCTCCTCTCGGGATCCTGGACACGCATGCACGTGCACCCGGGCGTGAGTTTAAGCCACAGGGTCTGGGACTCGAACTCAGTCAACCACATGGAAGTTCAGTGACATAGCCATTACACTAACTGCTGGTCCCGCATTTACTTTTTTAAATAGATATCCACCATTTACTGAAAAGAATTTTCTTCCTCTCTACATTTTTATGATACATTTCTAAAAAGAAGGTATGGATGAATGAATAGATAGATATAAATGATAGATAAAAAAATTTTAAAGAATAGAGAAATAGGCATAGATATAAATATATAGATTTTCTAAACTATCAATTTTATCCCATTGCTCCAAATATAGCATTATCTAAATTGCTGAACTTTATTATAATTCTTGATATGTAGTTATATAAATCATCTAGTTTTGCTCCTCTTCTTTAGGGTTATTTTTACTCTTCTTGGCTTGCTGTATTTCTATATGAATATAGAGTTAGCCTCTCAAATTCAATTTATACACATCAGTAACTGCTGGGGTTTTAAAAAGAAACACTTTGAATTTATAATGCCATTTGAGGAGAGCCAACTTTGTAATATCAAGTAATTGCCCAATTTGTTTTTCAAATCTCTACAAGCAGGATTTGAACTGTGAGCCTCTGCCCAGGTACTTAGCCTTTTGACTTTTGCTGTAAATTGGCAAATGTCCTTGGTAAATAATTGCATTCAGGACACTGATAATTGCATTCATCTCTATCAGGACTTTTAAATAAAATTCAGGATTCATGAAACATTTAGGATTTATACTTAAGAATTGTTCATCATTTTTCTTTTTTTTTTTTTTTTTTTTGAGAGGTTTTCGCTATAAGATGCGTGCGCTCCCCAGACAGACAGAGACAGAGAGATAGAAAGCGAGAAATCACCCTCCAGGGGGGATGGTCACGCCGTAATCCATTCTCCTCTCGGGATCTTGGGCACACACGTACACGCACCTGGCGTGAGTTTTAAGCCACCAAGTCCGGGACGCGAACTGTGGTCAATTACGTGGGAGTCCAGCGACACAGCCATTATGCTAACTGCTGGTTCCCGAGAATTGTTCATCGTTTTTCTGAAACTCAAATTTAACTAAGACATCCTGTCTTATTATTTGCAAAACCCAGCAATATTAATGATAATGTATATCCTATTGATTAGGGTATGGCCACTCAAGACATGACTGCCTTGTCTTCCTCAGCAGTTCTCTGAAGTCATCAAACCAATAGTGCTTTCTGTTTTGTTAACTTTACATTCCTTTTATAGTTGTTAAGAGAAAGAATGGTATTGAACTTAGAAAAATTATTTCATCACAGAGTGGCAATTAAAGATATCTTCTTAAAATTAAATAATAGATTATTTGTACAATAAAGGTCTGGTTAAATACATGATAGGGCATAGACATGGTGGCATAGGTGGCAAGGCACCACTGTAGGATGCAAAAATCAGATGAAAGAGCCCTAGGTTGAGTTCTTTTGGCAATTTAGACATGCTTGTGTGCATCTATGGGCATGTACATAAGTACATGTGATGTACAGCCCAGTGATGCTGACCGGCCAGAAAGAAGGTGGGAGGATCACAGTGTGGAAAGTCCCTGGACAGTTCCCTTGTCTCTTTCTCTCTATCTCTATGTCAATAAATAAATCATTAAAACTTTAAAAGTATATGTGATAGAACTGGAATAAAAGAAATCTTATGCATTCATTTACATTTTGGGTAGATGATTATTTTACACCAAAAATGTTAATCATCTGAGAGTGAAATGTTTCCTCACCCTATGCATATTCTTATTACGAAACATTTATTCACTAAAACAGTAATGCAGGCAACTAAGTTAATAATGTGTTGGGTTTCCATATGTATTTTTAAATTATTTGAACAATAAACATAATCAAATCTCATGTAATAACTGATTTCTAATTATAGAGAAAAGGAGTTATTATTGACATATTTTTTGTTTATCAAATATGTCAACTTCATATACTTCCGGGTCTTTATTGATTTTAATCTCTTTCCTGGAATGCTTTTTTCTATCATTCCTAGGTGATCTACTTTTTTAGGTGACACATTTTCAGAAGAGCTTTACCAAGAATCTCAGTTTGATTTAGTTGAGCATATATTTTTCCATAGAACCTTAAATTTTCTCAATTATAGTACTTTGTCTTAACTACTCCAAATATTTAAGATTGAGTTATCTTTTCTATTTTTTAAATTTATATAGTAGATATATTTTAAGTTAAAAAAAGAAAATTATTTTACAACATGTAATATGGCATCTTAGTCAAGTCAGATATTACCCTACACCTTATCATCAACAGGTAACTTTCCATGTTTGTGTCTACTAAATATTTCATTTGTTTCATTGTTTTTTTCCCTGATCTTCACCCCCCCACACACACACACACACACTGCCTATTGCCCACTTCCTACTACACACCTCCCTATTAACCACCCCTTCCTAAACTGCCTCTAGTGTCTGCAAGTCGTCCTCCCAACTATTATACCTTCCAATTTTTCAATATCTGCTGTAGAGTGCAGTTCAGTATATATTAAGCAGGGCTATACAGTGCCTGCCTTTCATTGTCCAGCTTGCTTAATTTAGCATTACATCTTCCATATTCGTCAACTTTGTTTCAAATGTCAGGGTTTCATTTGTTCTTTTATAGCTGAATAGTATTCCATGGTGTCATGTGCCACCTTTTTATAAAAAAAAAAAAAAAAAAAAAAAAAATTATTTCTCCTTTTAAATTTTATTTGTTATTATTATTATTTAATTTGACAAGAGAGGGAGAGAAGAGAGAAAGGGAGAGAGCAAGCCGCCAGGTCTGAGACTTGAATGGATGGCCATGTGGGAGTCCAACACCTTAACCACCACGCCACCTGCCGGTCCCCATATTTTTTTCAATCTACTCATGTGTTCTTGAACATTTAGGTTGATTCCATGTCCTAGCAAATAATGAATAATACTGCAATAAATAGGGATGTGCAAGTGTTTTTTTCAGACTGTTTTCCTATTGTTCTCCATAGTGGTTTTACTAATTTACAATCCCACCAACAGTGCAGGAGAATTCCTTTTTCAGTATACCACACCAGCACTTATCATTCTTTATATTTTTAATCTTAGCCATTCTGACTGGGGTTAGGTGGCATCTCATTGTAGATTTGCTTTGTATTTTCTTTATGATAAGAGATGTTAAGCATTTTTTTCAAATGCATTTTGACCATTCATACATCTTCCATGGGAAGTTCTCCATTCAGTCCATTTACACTTCTTTTTATGTAAAGAATAATTTTATTTAACTTTATTTTAATTTGACAGATAGGGACTGAGTGAGAGAGAGAGAGAGAGAGAGAGAGATGGAAAGTGATAAAGTGGTCTGGGACTTGAATTGTGATCAGCCATGTGGGAGACCAGTGCCCTTAACCACCATGCCACCGGCTGGCTCCGTTTACCCTTCTTGAATTATACTGACTTTTTTTTTTTTTTTTTCCGTGGGTATACTTCTTGGGTTTCCTGTATATTCTGGTTATCAATCCCTTATGTGAGGCATAGTTTGGACACATATGCTCCCACTCTGAGTGTTGTCTCCTCACTCTAATTGTTTCTTTTGCTGTGCAGAAGCTGTTTAGTCTGAGGTAGTCTCACGTGTTGTTTTTTTTTTTTTTTTTTTTTTCTTTTTCAGGATTCTTGCCTGTGCTTTGAAAGTCTTATTTTAAAAGTCTTTGCCTTTGCCTACTCCAATGTCTCAAAGCATTTTCCACCATTAGTTTATAGTTTGAGGTTTTATGTTTAGATCTTTGATCTATTTTGAGTTAAGTTTTGTTAATGGTGCGAGATGGGGGTAGTTTCATTTTCCTGCAAGTGGAGATATCCAGTTGGTCCAGTATCACTTGCTGAAGAGATTTTCTTTTCCCCACTGGGTTGTCTTGCACCCTTTGTCAAAATTCAGTTGGCTGTATGTTTTGGGGTTGATTTCTGGGTTTTCTATTTGTTCCATTTATCAACCTGCCTATTTTTCGTGCCAATACTATGCTATTTTGATTCTTACAGCTTTGTAATATATTTTGAGATCAGGAAGTGAGATGCCTCCTGCTTTATTCTCTTTGCCCAGTATTGCTTTGGTAATATGGGGCCTTTTATGATTCCAGGCAAATTAAAAATTTTTTTTTGTCTAAATAATCTGTCCAGAGGATACAGTGGGGTGTTGAGATCCCCAGAGATTAGTGTGTTGCAGTCTATTTCTCTCTTTAGCTCTAGAAGTCTTTCATGTATTTGGGTGCCCCAGTGTGGGGTGTGTAGATATTTGTAAAATGTTGTATCTTCTTGGTGAATTATTCCTTTCAGTACTATATAATGTCTTTCTTTGTCTCGTCTTACAGCTTTTATCTTGAAGTCTATTCTGTCTGATATCCGTATCATGTTTCCAGCCTTTTCTTTGGTTTCCATTTACATAGAATATCTTTTCCCAATCCTTCACTTTCAGTCTATATATGTCTTTATCAGTAAGATGTGTTTCTTTTAAGCAGCATAGAGAGGGTTCCTGTTTTGTTTTTGTTTTTTATCCCTTTGGCTAGTCTGCATTAATTGGAGAATATAACCTGTTAACATTCAATATTATTATCAATATTTGCAGACTTAACCCAGCCATTTTACTAGCCATTTTCTTGGTTGGTTTGTTCTCTTTTCTTTTTCTTTTTTTAAGAGGAATTTTTGCTATAGGGTATCTGCACTTGCCAGAGAGACAGAGAGAGACAGAGAGACAGAAAGTGAGATATTACCCCCTCAGGGAGGATGGCCACCCCACAATCCCTTCTCCTCCAGTCTTCTCTCAGGATCTTGGGCATGCATGCAAACGTGCAGGGCCTGATCTAGGACTTGAACCACAGACGACTACTTGGGAGTCCAATGATGCAACTATTGAATCATCTGCTGGTCCCATTGTTCTTTTATTTCTGTTTGTCTCTCGTTTTCCTGATATAGTTCTTTCTTCAGTACTTCTTGAAGAGCTGGTCTAGTGTTGGTGAATTCTTTCAGTTTTTGTTTGTCTGAGAATGACTTTATATCTTCTTCTCATTTGAAGGATAATCTTGCCAGGAATAGTATTCTTGGTTGACATTGTTTTGCTTTTAATATTTTGAATTATGTCTTCCCATTCTTTCCTTACCTGTCGTGTTTCAGTTGAAAGGTCTGATGTTAGCCTGATAGGATAACCTTTTCAATTCACTAGAGGTGTCTCTCTTGCATTTTGAGAATATTGTTTTTGTCTTTGATTTTTACCAATCTTGCTATTTGGGGCCACGGGGAGGATCTTTCTTTGCTTTGCCAGCAGGCAGGGCCCAGAAAGCAGGAGGGGCTCAGGAAGCAGGAAACAGACTGTGGCTGGAAGGCCCCAGGCCTTGAAGGGAAACCTAAGGGGAGAGGGTATTAGGATGCACCCAACAAGAAGTGCCCTTGCACCACAAGTCAGCTTTCCCAGCGGGCAGGCTGAGTTATCTGTGTTACTTAAAGTCTATAGCACTTACTATTTAATAAGTACTTAGTAATAAATATCTGTTGAATGGATGAATGGTATAAATGTATCGTTTAAAGAAAAGAGGGTATCAATAGATGAGACTGTTTATCATTCAGAAAATTATCCATACGTATTATTTCTCACAAACCAGATTTTGATTCATATTAACTGACAAGGAGATGAAGGTTATAGTCCCTGCAAGTTCAAGGGAAGCAGTTATTTTATTTTGCTGTTTAAGTCCAGACCTCCATGTTTTAACAACCCATGTTCCCAAGGGCAAGATTGATAAAGTCTTATAAGAAGATAAAGAGCTTTACACATGCCTAAATAGAAGGTCACCCCAGTGAGGCATGACATATTTATATATCTTCTTTTGTAACCTGTCTTGTCATGTCTATTACTCATGTATATCTTTTTATTTAATTGACTCAGGAAACTACTCTCAACATATTTGATATGCTTACTTATTGACAAATAAATTGGTTGTATATTCTCATCCTGCTATTTAAAATGAAAGTATTTAAAATTGGTTTTAAACTATTGATATAATCTCCAGCTATAACAATAAAAGAGTAGTAGTAAAAAGTAAAGAAGCATGTTCTGTAACATACTAATTGGTTTCAAATTTATAAGTATTTTTTAAGACAATACTATTTATCAGGCATTGGGGATGAAATGACAAGCAAGATATAGTTCCAATGCTTGTGGAAAGTGTCAGAAACAATCATTAATTCAAAATGTGTTTCTTAGAAAATTTTTTTATGATTTTTAACCATGTTTGAGAGGATAATCTTATGTGTACTTAGGTTATGAATAATTCTTTAACGTTTATATTAATAAACTATTATGTGATTTACATCTTATTATCAAGGCTGTCTTTAATTATCAATGTGAACATGCAGGTCTTAAATGAAATATAGGTTTTTTAATAGCTGATTACATAGCTTTAACTACTTTAAATCATTCTGTCCCAAATGGGACTTTTGACAAATTGTATAGGGTATTTCTAATTCCTCTTAGAAACACTGGAAAAGAATCAAGTAGTTAATGATTATATTTCATATGCACAATCTATTCCAGTATAGATTCATAAAAAGAAAAAGGGACATATTTGATTAAAATAAGAATTTAATGAGAAGGAACTAAAACATGATCAGTTCCAATGACATAATTGGAAAATAGCTATTTTAAAAACAACTTATCTTTTGAAAGCTGGAAAATCATCAGGATCTTGATTGTTAAGCAATTTTATAACTGCCTTAAGCAGATACATTTAAAAAAAATAATTTCAGTTACACAATAAAACTTGTAAACTTTCAAAAATGGAGTGTCTACTGTATACACTTCTTTGTACATTGTGTATAACAAGAATTTGTGAACAAATGCTAAACTCTTGTCTTGAAAATTCATCATGAGATCTAGACATGCAGTTTATTTCCATGTTAAAATTTTATTCTTTTTTATCTTTTAGTCTTTTAATGGGACTCTCCACTAACATATACATATACACATAGATGTGCACTGTGGCAATAGAAAACATCTCTATAATTTGTTATTTATCCTTCAATAGTAATACATTGTTATAATTTTCAAACAGAAAGTATAACATCTAAAAAGTAGCTTTGCGGGGCTGACAGGTGGCATGGTGGTTAAGGGCACTGGACTCCCACATGGCTGGCTGCGGTTCGAGTCCTGGACCTGGTGGCTTTCTCTCTCTCTCTCTCTCTCTCTCTCTCTCTCTCTCTCTCTTCCTCCCTCCCTCCCTCCCTCCCTCTCTCTCTCTCTCTCATTAAACCAAAATAAATAAGTAAATGGATAAATAAAGTTAAATAATTCTTTAAAAAACAGTTTTGAAATATTTTATCTTTTCTATCTTGCATAAGTGTGAATGAATTACAGCAAAATGTCCATTTTATTTCTCTTTTTAGTTTAATGCAAAAAACAAGGTTTGCATGCTTTGAATTATGCAGTAGATAGGATAATTGGTAGAGTAGTCAGTCTCAGTAGAGAATGATGCAGACTCCAGGAAACTAGTGAGAGTTCTATTGAAAAGCAATTTTCCCACAGTTCCAATCGATTGTTATCATAAAGAACTGTGAATTTAAATTTGCCATATTTTTTATTTACATTTTTCTTTATTTGGAGGACAAAAGCTAAATGCGATGACTCTGTTATTTTTGGTTCTTTGTTTACATTAGAGTTTACATTCTTATTTTATTACTTACATTTAACAACTGTACATCTTCACAGTATACAAAGTAATTTTTCCAACACAAATACACTATTCACTGCATATTAAACCAGTCAAAGATATTAATATACACTCTACTCAACAGCTGATTTTCTATTTTTGTGTCTTCCATATTTTTAATACAAATATTTATGCAAAATCCTCAGATGTATAAAACTTCATGAACACCAAATAAAACATATACGTACCCATCTCACCTAACACAAGTTCACTATTTTTACTTTAAAGTGAATCAAGAAGTGGGCATATTGGCTTCGAATGAACTTGATCTTATATTTCATGCACTCTGAGCCTCTTAAAATAAAGAGTATTATAAACCTTATCTTTTTAGTATAGCTATCGAAGTGTTTCATATAAACTACCTCATTGAAAGTCTACTGTGAAATTTGACAGGTATTACAAACAATAATAAACTAAAATGAGGAAAACAACAAATTAAAATGATAACAGGGCCCAACCTGTGACCAGGTAATTGAGGCAGCTAGATCTGACATGGTCTACCACGCTGTTCTAGTACTGAACCCAGAGGCATGAGGAACACACCAGATCCATGTATGTGCATGCCTAAAATCCTGAAAGGAAGGAGAGATGGAGGAGATGGAATTGCGGTGTGACCATTCCCCATAAGAAGCGCTTCATTCTCTCTCTCTCTCTCTCTCTCTCTCTCTCTCTCTCTCTCTCTCTCTCTCTTGCTCTGTCTCTCACACACATCCCATTTGGCAAATTAAAAAATATAGAGAGAACGGTGGTATTATTAAGGATAAGTATGATTATGGAAATAAAATAGCCTCTTACTGCAAATGAGGAAACTATTGCTCAAGATATTACATATAAAGTGTCATGGTTTAATAAGGGAATGATAAAGCATATTATGTGCACCATGTAAGAAATGTGTAAGTTGGGCCAGCAGCTGACGTCAAAGTTAAGGCAACTTTATCACACACGGTCACCTGCACAATTTGAGTTCTGGACCCAGCAGCATCAAAATAATACCAAGTGTATGTGCAAGTGTGCCCAAAATCTCAGGAAAAGAATGAAGGAGAAGGTACTTCAGCCTAGCCATCCATCCTGAAGATTGATTTCTCACTTCCCAACCTCCTCTTTCATTCTCTCTGTCTCTGGTGAACACATGCACTCAATAGCAAAAAAAAAAAAAAAAAAAAAAAGAAGAAGAAGAAGAAGAAATGTATAAATTATGGCAGCCAACAACAGAATCTTTTGATGGGAAAAATTGTAATAATTATTCTTTAGGAGTTATTTTTTAAGAATGCTAAAGAATATAAGGCATAGTTTCAAGTGTCTTTGCTTGATTATTTGCTTGTCAAATAAATTTTGAAGCCTCTGCCTTTGGTACTGTGATAGGAAAACTTATTAACACATGACCTAGAACCATGTCACTGATTTGCAGTTTTCTGGAACCTTTACCTACTACCAGGGATAATTTCACAGTAAATGATGGGAATGACTATTGACCACTTTTATTTTTTTTAAATTTTTCACTGTTTTTTAAGATAAAGAGAAATTTCTGAAGGAAAAAAAAAAGCAGTTACAGACTATAAATAAACAAGTAAACAAGATTACTGTTCTTATTTTTGTTCCACTTAGGTGGAGCTTTTTTTATTTGCCTGGGAACACATTTCACTGAAAATATTTTTTCTAGAGAGAAAAAAATTGCTTTCGCTATATCTTTGCCCTGATCTATACTATTTCATATTCTACCTTTACTCTCCCTTTCCATGGTTCATGGAAACTCATTCCTGGAGCCACGTATGCTACCTAGTTTCATTGCAAAGGCATTGCAAATTGTGAATGCTAATGGAACAATTTCCTCCATTTGGATGAAATGGAACATAAATATCAGAAACGGGAGAAGTAGCATCGCTATGGGATCTCCAGCTATTAAAAGAATGATATGAGAACATTACAAACAAATTTGTGCAAGCAAATTTGGCAGCTTATACAAAATGTTCAAATTTCTTGAAAGCTACAAACTACTAAAGCTCAATCAAGAAGAAAAAGATAACCTGAACATCCCAACATCTATTAGATAAATTGTATTTGTAGTTCCAAAACTTTCCCACAAAGAAATTCTTACTTTTTTTTTTTTAGAGAGAGGTTTTTGCTATAGGGCGCGTGCGCTCACCAAAGAGAGAGTGAGACAGAGAGATAGAAAGTGAGAAATCACCCACCAGGGAGGATGGCCACACCGCAATCCCTTCTCTCAGGATCTTGGGCACGCACTCACACACGCTCAGCATGAGTTTAAGTCACTGGGTCTGGAACTCAAACCGTGGTCGACTACATGGGAGTTCAGCAACATAGCCATTACTCTAACTGCTGGTCTCACAAAGAAACTCTTAAGCCCAGATGGCCTTGGTGAAAAATTCTACCTAACAGTTATGGAAGAAATAATACAACTGCTTCTAGAAAATTGAAAAGGGAAAGAATATTTTCCAAAATATTCTTTGAGGTTACTCTGATGCCAAAAGCAGACAAAAATACTATTAAAAAATAAAACTAGGGCCAACCAGTGGCACAGTGGTTAAGACAGCTGGATCCCACATGGCTACAATACTGAGTCCCAGACTTGAAAGACCAGAAAAGACCAGATGCATTTCTGTGCATGTCCAAAATTTTAAGAGGAGGATATTGAGGGAATTATAGCATGGCCATCTCCCCTGGGGAAGTGTTTTCTCTCTCTCTCTCTCTCTCTCTCTCTCTCTCTCTCTCTCTTTCTCTCTCCAGCAAGGTAAACACCCTATTAAAACTAAAAAAAAAAAAAAATTAATAAAAATAAAACTGCAACACAATGTCACTTTAAGTAAGAATTTAAAAAAAAAAAAACTCAAATAATTTTAGCAAATCAAATCCAAAACTGTATAAATAAAATAAACTATCATGGCCAAATGTTGTAAAAGCCAAGAAAGAAAGATTGATTTGACATTTGGAAATCAATAAAAATGATTATTTGATAGACTACAAAGGAAAAATCATATGATAATGTCTACAAATGTAAAACATTATTTGACAAAATCCAACATCCATTTCTACTAAATACTTTTCACAAACTTGGTAAAGAATATCTATTTAAAAATCTATAACAAACAAGATATAATAAACTTAATGATAAGTCCTGACCAAGGAACTTGAGAGAGATGTTATAGTATCTGATTTTAGCATATCAAAAAAATATAGATAACCACAAAAAATAATTGGGAATTTATCATGACATTTTGACCAGACTACTAAATGTGTAATGCAATGTTTGCATTCTCATACTCAGTGCTATAACTGAATAATCATATCAGTTTCACATTTAAACTAAAATTTATATTTATGGAAAAAGATACGTAAAAAAGTAACATAATCAAAGAGTGATTATGATTTAAAATATGTAAAATCTGTTGAAATCAGAAGGGAAAAGATAAATAATATTTTAGATAAATTGGCTAAAACAAGACAGACTTTTTAACAGAGGAGAAAGAAGAAATGTCCAAAAAAATGAATAGACTTTCAAACTGACCGCAAATCACAAAAATAAAAATAAACCCAAATATGTTCATTTTTATCGAGACTTTCAAAATAAAAAAAGTTAAAAGACTCTCTTGTTCAGATTTAAAGTTTTTAAATTAATATGGCCATAGCTCAGAAATATAAAGCTGAGCAAAAAAGCAATTCTTGGAAAAGAATACTATTTAGCTTAAGTGAAAAATAAGTAAGTAAATAATGTAGCTTATTATTCATACTACTTAGAGTAAAGCTAAACATGTGAAATAAAATATTAGAAATATGAAAGGAATAAGAACAAAGTTTTAAACATCAGTAGTCTTCACGAAGGAAAAAGGAAGGGCACACAGTAAGTTTCCTGTCAGTGATGTTTATTTTTTCAGGGAAGTGAGAGAAACTGAGGTGTACATCATATTATTCTTTAAACATTTGCTAAATAATTTTGACATAAAAAATTAAGGCCCTGGGGCCGGCAGGTGGCCGGTGGTTAAGTGCACTGGACTCCCACATGGCCAATCACAGTTCAAGTCCTGGACCTGGTGGCTTAGTTTTCTTGCTTACCTTCTCTCTCTCTCTCTCTTTCTCTCTCTCTCTCTCTCTCTCTCTGTGTGTGTGTGTGTGTGTTCCTCTATGGTCCAATTAGAATAAATAAATAAAGTTAAATAAAATAATAATTTTTTTAAAAAAAGTTTGCATATAAATGAATTTTTGTGCACTTGATTTAAACAGTAAAATCTGATACTTCCCAGAAATTATTTTTTAAGTACAAATATGCCCCTCAAACTTAAAGATACTCGGGACCAGCAGTTAGCTTAATTGCTATGTTACTAGACTCCCACGTAGTCGACCATGGTTCGAGTCCCAGACCTGGTGGCTCAAACTCACACCGGGTGCATGTGAGTGCGTGCCCAAGATCCTGAGAGGAGAAAGGAGGAGAAGGGATTGTGGCGTGGCCATCCCCCCTGGGGGGTGATTTCTTGCTTTCTGTCTCTCTGTCTCTGTCTGTCGTTCTGGCCAGCGCACATGCCCTAGAGAAAAAATAAATAAAAAAAACTCTCCAAAAAAAAGAGAAAAAACTTAAAGATATTCATTTCCATTTAAAATCATAATTCTTAATTACTAGAAGTGAGAGTTTGATTATCTGCAAATTCTACTTGAAAGTCTTATTTCTAGTATACAGAAATCACTGTGTTTCTACACGTTACATCACTGGGTGATTTTCTCCAACCTGGACAGTTGCTTTGATAACCAAATCACTGACTTACATTGAGTACCCCTATTCATCTCCAACCAATGTCGCTCCAAAAATTTTTTGCCTACAATACAGAACATTACTCTTTAATTAAAATTGTAACCCTTAACCCCTTTTCAATTATCTTAAGACATTTCATTTATCATAAGCAATTTTTAATAAAATAGTTTTATTAAAATAATTGCAAATGAGATGATTTCCTCAAACATATTTTTAAATTGAATATTAGCAGAACCTTACCTTAACCCACAGTGTATCTGAGTGCATTAATTTAAAAAAGAAAACATAAGTCTACTTCTTTTGACTGAACATGTTTACCCTACAAGAATTTAAAAATTAGCTAAAACCATAAATTCAACATAACTCTTCTTTATACCAATATGAAAATCCTCATTATTTATAGTTGGCACACACCATTTTTTTTTTCGGTTGGACAGAGGAACTGCAGAGATGCAGCTGGACTCACAGGAGAGGGTCCTGAGTTCATGCCCTGGGGCTTCCCTGAATATAATGTGCTTGTGCCCACCTTCCCCCCCCCATCCTGGCTGAGGCTGGGGTTGGGGGGCATGGACCATGACATGAAGGTCTGCTGGTGGATCCTTCACTTTCACTTTCTCTCTCTCTCAGGATAAGTAAATGAGTATACTTTTAAAAATACAACCATTTCCATGTCAGCAGGTGGCATGAAAGTTAGGACAGCTGGATCCCACAGGCTGATTGTGGGGTTAGAGTCCCAGATGAGGTGACTTGAGAAACATGTTAGGCACATGCTCATGCATGCCCAAGAGCCCAGGTTGAGAGTGGAGGAAAAGAGATTGCCGCACGGCCATCCTTCTCAGGGATGCTTTTTCTCTTTCCCTCTCTCTATCTCTGTCTCTGGTGAAAGCAAATGACGAACAGCTAAACAAAACAAAACAAAAAAAACACATAATTTTTTGTCTTAGGTTTATAAATTCTGTATTTCTTCGACATGTACAACTGTTGAAAGACAAATGAAAATAAGTTACATTACTCAAGCATGTATAGTGAAAATGCCAACATAGTTTTGATAGAAAAAATATTCAAATAAGTTTGCCCAGAAGAAAATAAAATGATGTATTATTCCTAGCATGTAACTGCATAATCATTTTATAAATAGCGATTTAATCTGTAAATCAATATTGTAGAGTTTAAACATCAGACTGAACCTAAACAGGGAAACTGTTTTGAACATAATGATAACAATGTTGTACCCCAAATGAATTTCATCTGTTTTCCTTGAAATCTGTCTAAAAGTTGACTTAATGTATGCATGTACATAAGCAGATATAAAATTCTTCTGTTCCAGTAAAAACTTCTGTTAACATTATCAGGAATAGCATAGCCTCGATAAAACAAAGCATCCTCATAATTGTGAACACTAGATTTTGTTTTGCACAGTATGTTAGGGATCATATTTGCAATAGAATCTCCTGCCATTAAAAAACAAACAAACAGAATTTGTCAGATTAAAAGATAAACAATTCCTGGGCCAGCAGTAGAGTGGAGGTTAAGGAGCTAAATCCCACATGGTTAACTCCACAGTTCAAGTCCTAGACTGAGCAGCTTGAAAATCATGTTCGATGTCTGTGTGCATCTCCAAAATCTCAAGAGAAGAGTAGAAAGACTGTGGAATGGCCATCGCTCCTGGGGGGATGATTTCTCACTTTCCTGTTCTCTCTTTCTCTCTCTCTGTCTAGCGCACTTACGATATAGGAAAAACTTTTATTTTATATATATATATATAAACAATTCCTCCATTTGCAGATATTTTGGGGTGTTCCATTGTTCACAATGGATGATATTCCTTTTTGAGCAGCTGTTCTTAAAACTCTTATCATTTCCTGAGACTAAAATAACTACCTATTTAAACATGAAGAAATGTACCAGGTTGTTAGAAGCTCTTATGTGAACCATTTCATCAATTTAGAGAATAAAATGATTCTTTGTTTAAAAGAATACTCTTAGGTTTCACACTGAAATTTCAGAGTTGCATTTTTCATGAGTAGCAGAACAATCAATTTTGTAACCAGCTGGATTAATGTTAGGAATACCAAAAACATTCCAAGACAGGATAAGCAGCTTTTATGATTAACCAGTATTTGTAGGTCAAGTGTGTTGAACATACTAGAATTGGATTAATGTGAAGATTTTCACAGTGGGTTAGCTTTTTAGGAAGTTGTTCATGAAGGAATGAGAACACAAGGAGAGATTGTATTTTAAATGCCTAATTCTCCCTGATCCACTAAGACCCTTAAAATAATCCCATGGCCAGTACTTGTTCTACTTCTAATATTTTTCCATCACACTTGGAATTTTTCCCGCCCCCCCCCCCCCAAAAAAAATCTATGCATAAAATTTAAAAAAAAAAAATTATAATAAGCCAGGAGTCTTGAGCTTTGTATGGGCAGGCCTTTGAGGTGAGTCAGATCCGGACCTGGGAGCCACTTTGGAAATTTTGAATTTCATCGCTCACCATCCCAGCCACCTGCTTGTCCTGTCTACCTGCCTTCTGGGAGTATTGAGCCTGGTCTTTACAGGCCTTTAAGCTTGAACCGCCTCATCAAACACTGAATATTTGGTAGAGGAGCCAAGCACCTGGTAGAGACCAGTGGCTCATCCCCTCCTCCACTTGCCTTTGAACTCTCAAGCGCACCAGGGAGACTGAAGTGCAGAAAGTTTGTGGCTCATTGCCTGCCTCCACGCCTCTGAATTCTAAGACCATAGCGTTTTCTGAAGTGTGGGGCACACCAACACATGCCATGCGATCCCTTCTGTGTTCCTCAATTAAAGTGCAGCAACTCAGTCGCAGGCACACCCATTCTCCAGAAACTGGGAGGACTTCCATCTAAGTCCAGTAACAGTGTAGGTTGCTACTGAGCATCAGGGAGGTAGAGCAGCAGAGAGGTCGCAAATCACCTCGGTGCCCTTGAATGTTCAGAATTAATTCAAAGAACATAGGAAGAAATTAATAAATCGCCAAGATGACTAGAAACCACCGCAGAGGCACAAGAAATATGGACAACCAAGAAAATATTTCTTCCAAAGGGAAAATATCAATTCCTCATTATCTATAAACAACACAATGGACTTCATGGAAATGTCAGATAAACAATTCAGAATCTTTTATTGATGGAAATAACCAACTCTGCAAAAATAATTAATTAATGCAATTCATTTTTAATCACAAATTTGAGTGACCTAGGCTTAGAGAGGAGACAAAACATGACTCTCTCTCAGGGTGATCAGGTACAGGGATTCCTTTTATTTAATTTTGAGAGTGAGAGGCAAAGTTTAGAATTTAATGATGAGGTTTCCATTGGTCTGGCCCAAAGAGGCAGGGCGTGTAGAAGCAGGGGCTGGTAACAGAGATAAAAGGGCTTGTATACAGTCACAAGATACTGTCCCAAGGACAGGATGTTGGAAGAGTCCTGTTATCAATGAGTCAAAATGGTCTGTTAATGATTGTGGATGTGACTCACCCATGAAAGGGATAATATGCCAGGAACAGGATATAGGAAGATTTCTGCTATCAAATGGGCCAAAATGGTCTGTTACTGACTGTGGATGTTACTCATCCTAGCCCCTCTGGAAGGGATTTTAGAAACAGGAAAAAACAGTCAGATTTCTGCTCTTAATTTACAGTGAAAAAACTAAATGAGATGCAAGAGAAAAGAAAAGAGGTAACAAGTTCTAGGAGATGAGGAAGTACTTTCATGATTTGAAAGAACAAGACACCATAAAAAAAAAATCAAACAGAATTGTTAGAGATGAAGACTATAATATAGGAAATTAAAACCTCCCTTGAAAGTATTAAAAGCAGATTAGATCATGCAGAAGATTGATTCTCAAATGCAGAAGACAAAACCTCTGACCTAGAAAAAAATAATCAAAAAGACTGAGAAAATAACCAAGAAAAATGAGGACAACATACTGGAAATACCATCGAGTGTTCTAACATCCAGATAATTTGTATCCCAGAAGATGAAGAAAATAACAAGGGCAAGGATAATCTATTCAATGAAATCATGGAAGAAAACTTTTCAAACTTACAGAGGAACACAAAGATCCAGACCCAAGAAATACAAAGGACCCCAAATAGAATCAACCCAAGAAGATCTCATACAAGATGCATCATAGTCATATTGGTTAAAACCACAGACAAAGACAAGATACCAAAATTGTCAAGAGAAATATCAAGTTACTTACAAAGACTATCCCATCAGACCTCTCATCAGAAACAATATAGGCAAGGAAAGCATGGGAAAATATATTCAAAGTGTTAAATGAAAAACAATTTCAACCAACACTTCTTTACCTGGAAAGATCCTTCACATGGAGGAAAAAGATAAAAAAAAAAATTATCAGATAAACAAAACCTAAAAAAAATTTACCAGATCCAAATAATCTCTTCAAGAAATTCTGAAGGGAGTACTACACCAGGAAAACTAAAGTCAGACAGACAGATATAAGAGAACATAAAACAACCAAGAAAATGGTTCACTTAATAATAAGCACATGTTCAGAAATATTTATAATAACGTTGAATGTTAATGGAATAAATTACTTGATCAAGAGACACAGACTGGCTGAATGGATAAAAAGACAGAAACCCTCTATCTATTGCCTACAAGAAATGACACCTTATGGATAAAGACATGCATAGACTAAAAGTGAAGGGCTAGAAAAAGATATCCCATGCAAATGGAAATCACAAAGGGCTGGAGTTGCGATACTTATTTCAGACAAAATAGACTTTAAGACAAAAACCATAAGAAGAGATAAAGAAAGGCATTATACAGCAGTAAATGGGCTATCTTCGAGAAGACATAACACTTATAAGTATCTATGCACCCAACTCAGGAGAACCTAAATACATGAAGGAAAGACTGACAAAGCTAAAAGGAGAGATAGGTTGCAATATTATAGTTGTTGGGGATCTCAACACCTTGGTATCTCCTTTAGACAGATCTTCTAGACAAAAAAATGAACACAGATATATAGGACCTAAACGATACTATAAATCAAATGGATCTGACAGATATTTATAGAACTTTCTATCCTAAGACCACAAAAATATACATTTTTCTCACCCTGGCATGGAACCTTTTCAAAGATTGACCTTATGATAGGGCACAAATCAAGCCTTTATAGATTCAAAGGCATAAAAACTATATCCAGCATCTTCTTTGACTATGATGGAATTAAACTTAATATTAATTTCAAGAAAAAAATTCAAAAATATACAAACACCTGGGAACTTAAAGTACTCCCAAATGACTTCTCAACAACTGAAGAAATTAAGTCTGAAATCAAAAGATTTATGGAAACAAATAATAATGAGTACATGAGTTTCCATAATCTATGGGACACTGCAAAAGCAGTCACTAGAGGGAAATTCATAGCCATTAGTGCACACAAGAAAAAGATGGAAATGTAGCAAATAGACAACCTAACGTCATGCCTCATAGAATTGGAAAAACAGCAACAAAAAGAACCAAAAAAAAATGTCAGGATAAAGAAATAATAAAGATTTGAGCAGAAATAAAAGAAATAGTAAATAAATGAACTATACAGAAAATAAATGAAAGCAAAAGCCAGTCTTTGAGAAGATGAACAAGATGAACATATAATTAGCTAGACTGATTAAGAAGAGGAGTTTAAGAAACCAAATAAATCAAACATGTAATGAATCAGATAATATTACAATAGACACAGTAGAAATACAAAACATCATTAGAGGATACTATGAGTGACTATATGACAACAAACAAGAGAATGTGGGTGAGATGGACAAATTTCTGGATGCATATAATCTACCAAGTTTGAATAAGGAAGACATAGAAAGCCTGAATAGACCCATAACAAGCCATGAGACTGAATCAATAATAAATAACCTCTCAACAAAGAAAAGCCCAGGTCCTGATGGCCTCACCTTTTATTCTACAAAACTTTTAAAGAAGAGTTAACCCCCATTCTTCTCAAATTATTTCTAAAGATCCAAAAGGAAGGAAACCTCTGAAATACATTTTATGAAGCCTCCGTTATTCTTATTCCCAAAATAGATAGGCATGACAAAAAAAGGAAAACTACAGACCAATATCTCTGATGAATATAGATGCAAAAGTTCTCAACAAGACACTAGCAAATCATATCCAACAACCTATAAAAAAGATTATTCATCATGACCAGGTATACTTTATTCCAGGGATGCAAGACTGATTCAACATATACAAAACCATAAATGTAATAAACCGTATTAGCAGAGAGAAAGATAAAAACCATATGATCATTTCAGTTGATGCAGAAAAAGCAATTGACAAAATACAGCACCCCTTCATAATTAAGACTCAGCAAAGTTGTCATAGAAGGGTCATTTCTTAGCACAATAAAAGTCATATATGAAAAACCTATCATTAATATTATGATGATGGGGAAAAGCTCAAAGTTTTCCACTAAAAATGAGTACAAGACAAGTCTGGCCACTTTCTCTGCTCCTTTCAAGTATAGTCCTGGAAGTCCTAGCCAATGCAGTCAGAAAAGAGAATAATATAAAAGGCATTTGAATAGGGAAAGAAGCGTTGAAAATGTCTTTATTTGCTAATGACATGATGGTATATGCAAAAGGCCCAAAGGCATCCATGAAAAACCTTCTTGAAGGAATGAATACAGTAAAGTGGCAAGATACAAAATCAACATCCCAAAATCTACAGTATTTCCATATACAAACAATAAAATGAGGGAGGTAGAACTGAAGAAAGGAATCCTTTTTCCATAGCCACAAAATGTATAAGATACCTAGGATAAACCTAACCAAGGAAGTCAAAGACCTTTACAAGGAAAACTATGAAAATCTTAAAAAAAGATATTGAAAAGACACAAAAAAGTAGAAGGGCATCCCATGTTCCTGGATTGGAAGAATTAATATAATGAAATGATTAGCCCAATTAAAAGATGGGAAAATGAGCTGAACAAAAACTCTCTAGGGGAGAGATATTAACAGTCAAAAAGCATATGAAGAAATACTCAACATCCCTCATCATAAGGGAGATGTAGATTAAAACCACAATGAGATCCCACCTAACCTCTGTCAGAATGGCAAAGACTAAATACTCAAAAAATCACTAAGTGATGGCAGGGTTGTGTTGAAAGGGCAACTCTCCTACACTGTTGGTGGGGATGTAAATTGGTCCAGTCACTGTGAGAAACAATATGAAGATTCCTCAAAGACCTACAAATAGAACTACCATATGATCCAGCAATATCCAGCAATTCCACTCCTACATATCTACCCAAAGGTCAGGAGAATGCTCAGTTGGAAAAGTGCTTGCACATCAAGATTTATTGCAGCATTATTCACGATTCCTAAGACATGGAACCAACCTAAATGCCCACAAACAGATGAATGGATTGATAAAGTGTGGGATATATACTTCATGGAATACTATTCAGCCATTAAAAAAAAGGAGACTCTGGAATTTGATAGTGGTCAAATATGGAAAATTTATTGCTAAATAAAGCAAGTTGGGCTATGAAAAAAAGATATTGTATGTCTCCACTTAATACATACTAACCATCCACACTCTATGGTAGAGACGGAAAGATTGGAGGACATAAAAGCATAGAAAATAGTTATGGACACTGGAGACAGTGTAGAAGGAGGGTAGGAAAGATAGAATAGAGAAAGAAATTGGGAAAAATAGAAAGGCAAGACATTTGTGGGACACAGCAATGGTTTATTATTTGTTGATGATATTGTGTATAGTATTCTCAACTAGACTAGGGGTATTCTCAACTAGTCTAGGAGTATTTCATGTTGGGTAAATTCTCTGCAAACCAAATGATTCATAGTGATGGAATGTATAAAATAGTAATAATAAATAAAAATTTTAAAAATGAAAACATACAAAAAAAATTACTATATATAATATGTGACTGGGACCAGTATTTAGCATAATGGCTATGTCGCTGAACTCCCATGTAGTCGACTGTGGTTTGAGTCCTGGACCCAGTGGCTTAAACTCATGCCAGGCACGTTTGCATGTGTGCCCAAGATCCCTAGAGGAGAATGGAGGAGAACGGATTGTGGCATGGCCATCCCCCCTGGGGGGGTGATTTCTCGTTTTCTCTCTCTCTTTCTCTTTCTGGTGAGCACACGTGCCCTATAGCAAAAACAAATACTCTCAAAAAATAATAATACGTGACTAAAAGCTAGCTGGAGGTGGAGATTTGACTATTAGGAGACAGGCTTCAAGATGTTTGTAATTTAGAAGACTGGAGGCCAATGATTAAATGTCTTGTCAAAAGTCAAATCAACTAGTCACAAAATAAATAATAAGTCTTCTAATTCACTATAAAGAACTACTTATTTTCTTTATTTTGTGGTTCAAACCATAGGTTACATAAACTCACAAATATATTTAGAAAGAGGAGGAACTTATTCCAGGATTAACTTTTGCTTGTGTATGCTGATATTTAAGTGTTTCCTACTAAAGTCATAATCCAATTAAACTATGCTTCTTTATTACCACAGTGTACCAGGTGGCATCTTTACTTCAATAATTTAACTGCTCTAGTATTAACACTGCCCAGTTTTCTCAGTGTCATTGTTCTACAATTTACAAAACAATGTCCTAACTAAAACAAGTTTTGTTCATTTTGATGTTAATAACCAAGAATACCAAATCACTGCATTTGTAATATGTTGTAACTTTCTATTATGCATATGTAATAGAGATTACCTGGTAGGAGGCACTAGAAAAAGACCCATACTTTCCTCGCATCTATATCAGCTTCCTTGCATGATAGCTAAGAAGTGCTGGGGTGGTTTGAATGGAAAACTGAACTCTGTCCAAATCTGCCATTCAGATAATTTTAATCTACTCCCCTACAGGCTTAGGAAACCTCAATATGCATCAGTCTTCAGAACCTTTAGGGAAAATTCCAACAAAAAGAAATAAATCAATGCTAAGAAGTTGTTCGTAGAAAGTTGAACAAGGCTTGAGGTTCCAAGCATAGTTTGATTTCTGGTTCTTGAAAACTGCCCTTTTCTACTAATAGTTAAGGCTTAGGAGATCTGGGATATGTATCTAATGTACATGTGTAACACAGTTTTTTTGTTTCATAAGATGTTACAACTCCCAATGACTGAATTTTTCTATTAGGATCTTGCCAAAGGTCTTTGGAGATATAACATTCCTTACATCTTAGTGGAAGAATGAGAAGACACAAATTAATTTGAAATTCTGCCCTTCAGTAACCTGGCAGCTTTGAGTAAGTAAGCCATTTTCTTTCATGTTTGACTCCATAATTTATAAAATGTAATATTCATCTTTTTAATTAGTGAATACTTGGAGGATTCAATTTTAAAAGCAAGGGGAGGAAAACTAACATAATTCTTAACAAATTCATCTATTATCTGATAAGTCTATCTATTTTTATTTTGTCTCTCAGCATGTCTCTGGAATGTGGTAAGTTTTAAGAATGAACATTACTATTAGTTTTCACTTTTATTAAAATAAAGTAGCACCAGATTAAAACAATACCATTTGATTCTATATAATTAAAAGAATTCAGATAACAGAAAGAGAGAAATGGATTTAAATTACATTAAATTTAAAATAGTTTTCAGTGAGATTTCTGTAACTTTAACATTCTGTACCATAAAGCTTTATCTTGAACGTAGAATTAAAAAATTAATCATTCATGTAAATAATCTGACATAAAAATTAGTACCTTTCTATGGTTTACATTATTGTCATTTTGATTACTGGTCAAGATAAAGATATTTTATCTTTTAAAATACTATTTTAAAAGTTTTTTTTTAATTTTTAATTTTTTTGAGAGGTTTTTGCTATAGGGCACGTGCACTCGCCAGACAGACAGAGAGAGACAGAGAGAGAGAGAGAGAGAAATCACCCCCCAGGGGGGATGGCCACACTGCAATCCCTTCTCCTCCATTCTCCTCTCGGGATCTTGGGCACGCATGCATACGCACCCGGCACGAGTTTAAGCCACTGGGTCTGGGACACGAACAGCGGTCAACTACGTGGGAGTCCAGCGACATAGTCATTACGCTAACTGCTGGTCCCTATTTTAAAAGGTTTTTAAAAGATTTTATATGTTTTATAAATAGTATTCTTTTGCCTTTGTATATTCATATTCTTTGCAATATTTTTTTGTTGTAATTTCTTTTCTGATTTATAAAACTAACCTATGATAGATAACAATTACAGAAAATACTATAAATGAAACAAAAATTATTACTAATTTTACAACCCAGCAATGAACATACTGGTATATGTCCCTGAAGTGTTTTTCTTTTTTATTTCAGAGTTGCTTTTTAACCCACTATATCACAAGAATTTTCTATATCATTAATTTTTCAAATCATAATTTTATGTTGCATACCCATAATAATATTCTTACTATAACAAGCACTGTTCTAAGAATTTGTTCTAGGAATTGTCAACTCATTGAATACAAAGTCGTGTTTGGGTTCTTTTTTCCTTTAAGTTTTTCTATATATGCAGAGTTTTTTAAAAGAGCGATAGTCAATTAATAAGTGTTTTCTTTCTTTCCTTTTATTTATTTTTTTTAATTTGCCAAAGGACACATACGCTTTCCAGAGAAAGACAGACTGATAGAGAAAGTGTCCTCCAATGGGGCATAGTAAAGCCAAAATCCATTTACCAATTCTCCTTTGTCAGGATTTTGGACATACACACACATGCGCTGCTCATCTGACACACAAAATACTACAAATTATGTAAATCAAGAGTTTTAAATCTTTATGTTCATTTTAAGAATAACTATGAAACTGCCCAAGTCATCAAGACTACACATATCCAAAAACTTCTTAGATCAGAAATATTTTGAGTATCTAAATGATGTCCCTTTATAGAAGAAATATATACTATTCCATTATTATAGTATTAGAGTTGATAGATATGCCCAGGCCAAAATATGGGGCTTGAAACAAAGTTAAAATTACACTGAAATTTGGCCATATAAGTAAGAAAATGAACAGATTAGCATTTAGTTTAAAGATTTATTTTAAAAGACTATAGATCCTCTGGTCATTGATGGTATGCAGCTGAAGCCAAGGCCAAGAGACCATCATACTTACAGAAAACATGGTCAAATTAAGCCATATATAAACTCTGTCACATGGTGATAACCCTTGTTGAGTAGGGCCTGGGGAAAAGCATTTGGAAGAGGTATAGAAGACAGCATTGTTGAGACAGGGAGGTTGTATTGTTATATTTTGATCAACTGGACCAGGGAGAAATGTTCACATATTGAAATGATCACCTTGTAAGCTAAATAATGTGATTGAATGTATTTTTAAAATGTAAATAAAATAAAAAATAAATAAAAATAAATAAATTAAATAAATAAATGAATTAATAAATACAAAAAAAATAAAATAAATGCAGTCTTTGGGAAAAAAAAAGAAAACACATTATTCTTAAATGAGAAGAGGTTGTGCATAAGAAAATAAATCCCAGTTTCTAGACTCCAAAACACTCAGTCAAGAAGCCATTTTATATCTGTGTCCTGGCATGTTCATGGACCAAGGCAACTAAAGTTATTCTCTAAACCTAATCTTCTAGACTCCTGACACACTCAGACAAGGTAGGGTGACCTCTGTCCTCTCTATCTGACTGACTGTCTCTCTCTCTCTCTCTCTCTCTCTCTCTCTCTCTCTTTAAATTATTCATTTATTTATCTATTCTTTAAAAAATTTTAAATCACATCTTCTCACTCGGGTCTTTTCTTTCTCTTGCTAATTTCAGAAGCCATTTTAAATCTGAGACATGCCCTGGCATTTTTCAGAGACCAAGGCAATTATGCTCTAAACCTCATCTTCTAGACTCCCAAAACACTCAGACAAGGTAGAGAGACTTCTGTGCTCTCACTGTCTCTGTCTGTCTGTCTTTCTCTTTAAATTATTTCTTTTTTTATTTATTATTTTTAAAATTTTACACTGTTTCTTCTTGCCTTGGCCCTTTTCTTCCTCTTGCTAATTTCAGAATCCATTTTAAATCTAAGGTGTGTCCTGGCATGTTCAGGGACCAAGGCAACAAAATTTACAGTCTAAACCTAATCTTTAAGTCCCGCAAAACACTCAGACAAGAGGTCATTTTATTTATTTATTTTTACTATTTATACATTTAGCCGTTATACATCATTTAGATTGTAGAGACTTTACCCAGCATGATATACACCTCAGTCCAGCCCAGTTGAGAATACTATTCATGTCCTCATCAACAAATAATACAGTATATCTGTGTCCCACAAATGTCTTATCTTTTACCTCAACTTTCCTTTCCTACACTCTTCCCCTCCCACACTGTTTCCACTTTGTCTCTAGTGTCTGCAACAATTTTTAATGCTTTTATGTCTTCCAGTCTTTCAGTCTCTAAAGGAGCCATTTTAAATCTGATGTGTGTCCTGGCATATTCAGGGACCAAAGTGACTAAAGTTATGTACTAAACCTCATCTTCTAGACTCCTGAAACACTCAGACAAGGTTGGGACTCTTGTATACTCTGTTTATCTCTATCTGTCTGCCTCTCTCTCTTTAAATTATTTTTTTATTTATTTATTCTTTTAAAAATTTTTAAACCACTTGTCACCTTGGGCCTTTTCTTTCTCTTGCTAATTTCAGAAGCCATTTTTAATTTGAGGTGTGTCCGTGTGCCACAAAGTTTTCATTTTTTACCTTTCAAAAATAATTCTTTTGGTTGTTTCATCTAGTTTTGTTTGTTTGTTTGTTTTCTTTTTATTTCCCTTTTTTTTTATTTTACTTCCCTACTCTGCTGTTCAGTCTATACACAGTGAGTGTCTAGACAGGCCTGGGTATATAGTAACCAAGCACCTGAATACTTTTATGGCTATTGAAGTCCTCAATGCTTATTTAACTTTCTTCTTTAAGGAAGAAACTTCTTTTTATATATCTGAACTCATAATTCCACAGATACCTTGTCGCAAAATATAGTAGAGAGAGTTTGTCACAGAATAATCAGTAACCACCGCAAAGTCACAAGAAATATGAGAAACCAAGGAAATATCTCTCCCATAAGTGAAAAGAACAATCCTTCACCATTCACAGATATTACAGTGGAACTCAGGGAAATGTCTAATAAAGAATTCAGAATATTTATAGTGACAAAACTAAATGAGATACGAGAGGTGAGAGATGATCAACTCCAAAAGATGCAGGAGAAAAGAAACAGTGAGTTCTAGGAGTTGAAGTTCTTGCACAATCTGAAAGAGGAACTACACACCATAAAAAAAGAATCAAATGCAGCTGTTTGAGATGAAGTCTGCAAGACAGGAAATCAAATCCTCCCTCGAAAATATTAAAAGCATATTAGTCCACGCAGAAAATTGAATCTTGGATGTTCAAGGCAAAAACCTCTGACCTAGATAAAACAACCAAAAAAAAAAAAAAAAAAAAAAAAAAAAAAAAAAAAAAAAAAACCTGAGAAAATAGCAAAAAAAAAAAAAAAAAAAATGAGAATATTATCCAAGAAATGCTAGATACAATTAAGTGCCCAAACATCTGGATAAGCGATATCCCAGAGGGTGAAGAAAGTTATAAGGACATTGATAATCTAATCCAAGAAATCCTGAAAGAAAACTTTCCAAATTTAAAGAGGCATTCAAATATTCAGACCAAAAAAATATAAAGGACCCCTAACAGAATCAACCCAAGAAGATCTTCTCCAATGCACATCATAACCAGATTGGTCAAATCCACAGACAAAGACAAGATACTAAAATAGGCAAGAGAGAAACATCAGGTTACTTATAAAGGTTATCTCATCAGACTAACCTCAGACCTCTCATCAGAAACTATGTGAGCAAGGAAAGAATGGGAAAATATATTCAGTGTCAAGTGAAAAACAGTTTCAACCAAGAATACTATACCCAGCAAGATTATCCTTCATATGCGAAGAAAAGATAAAAACATTCTTAGATAAACAAAACCTGAAAGAATTTACCAACACCAGAGCAGCTCTTCAAGAAGTTCTAAAAAGAGTGCTTTACCAAGAAAACTAAAGACACACATACAGAAATAAGAGAACAAAAAGTAATCAAGAAAATGACCAACGTAATGCTAGGGGCAAGAAATATCAATAATAACTTTGAATGTTAACTGCTAAGATTTAAAGATCAGACCACAGTAACACTGCAAATTCAATAGAAGACACATTAATTACATAAGATTGAGTTGAGGAAATAGAAATTATGACTTTGGAGTAAATCATACTGTCTTTTCTTCACTATGCTTTGTTTTCCCAATTTAAGGATTTTGCTTTATTTTGAGCTATTGATAAGTTTAGCAATTTGTTAAATTTTTTTGTTCGTTTGTTTGTTTCCTCCCTTCCTCACCCCTCTAGAATTGGAAAATATTTGGGAGTGTTCTTATTTTGTGGCAGAATGGTTATTTGAATAAGTTCAATAATACCTGTTGCCTTGAGTCAGAAATTGGAAATACTCATTACTGGTCAGGGCTTTGACTAGTATGCCATATCTGAAGATTAAACCAGAAAACTATGGAGCTAAGGTAAATCTTAGGTAAGTCAATGGAAGCTCTTGGAAAGATGGCCTGGCACCATGAACAGTTCTGCCTGGCAGAGAGGATTAGAGAATTTATATGAAAGAATTTGTACCATAAAATAACCTGGACTTTTCCAGCCCAGCATTGTAATCAGTAGAGATTGGAAAAGAGCAGCTACAACCAGAGGGTTATCTTGAAGAAGACTTTGAAGGAAGAAAAAGAGACTGATCTCTGCTAGCAGATAGTATATCACAGAATACTTGGTAGGCAGGTCTGAATTGAAAAGGTTCATGTGTGAATTCTGTGCTGGGTGCTTTCTTTTCAACAGTCTGAGTAGTTGACATGTAAATATTTTCTCAAAAATATTTAAAACCATACTGTCTCTGTTATAGAGTCACAAACAAAATTATAACAAATATTTTGGTAATTATCATTAAATTCATTTTCCTGAAATTTTGAAAGTTTTTTATTAACTGTCAAGAACCATGGAGTATCAGCAAAAACTTTTTGATATATAAAGTAAATGTTTGCAAGAAACTGTAATAATAAATAAATGTTAAGGAAAAGAATTCATAGAAGGGTCATTTCTCAACACAATAAAAGCTATCTATGAAAAACCCATAGCGCACATCATCCTGAATGGAGAAAAGCTAAAGGCTTTCCCACTAAAAACAGATACAAGACAAGGATGCCTACTTTCTCCACTCTTTTTTAATATAGTACTGGAAATTCTCACCACCACAATCAGAAAAGAGGAAAAAATAAAAGGCATTCGAATAGGAAAAAAAGAGGTGAAACTCTCTCTATTTGCAGATGACATGATTGTATATGTAGAAGACCCAATGGTCTCCATGGAAAAATTACTGGAAGTAATACAGGAATACAGTAAAGTTGCAGGATATAAAATCAATATACAGAAATCGATAGCATTTCTATATATGAAAAACAGGCAGACTGAGATAGAACTGAAAAAAGTTATTCCATTTACCATAGCCACCAAAAGTATAAGATATTTAGGAATAAATCTAATGAAAGAAGTTAAAAACCTCCACAAGGAAAACTACGAGAAGCTAAAGAAAGAAATTGAAAATGACACAAAAAAGTGGAAGGACATCCCATGTTCCTGGATTGGAAGAATGAATATAATCAAAATGGCAATTCTACCCAAATTAATCTACATATTTAATGCAATGCCAATCAAAGTACCAGACACATTCTTCACAAATCTAGAAAAGACAATCATAAAATTTGTCTGGAATTATAAAAGACCCTGTATTGCCAAAACAATTCTGCACAAGAAGAGTGGAGTGGGCACTCACTCCCTGACCAAAAAATATACTACAAAGCTGTGGTAATCAAAACAGCATGCTACTGGCACAGAAACAGACATGTGAACCAATGGAACAGAATAGAATCTCCACAAATAAATTCCCAAACATACAGTCAACTGATTTTTGACAAGGGGTACCAGTCAATCCAGTGGGAAAAGGAAAATCTCTTCAGCAAATGGTGCTGGAAAAACTGGATTTCTACCTGCAGAAAGATGAATCTGAACCCCTACCACTCACCTTTGACAAAAATCAAGTCAAAGTGGATCAAAGATCTAAATCTAAGACCTCACACTATAAAACTGCTCCTGAAAAACATTGGGGAAACTCTGGGAGACATTGGGGCAGGGAAAGACTTCTTAAATAAGACCCCAAAGCATAGTCAATAATCCCCAAAATAGACAAGTGGGATTACATCAGACTAAGAAATCTCTGCATGGTAAAAGACACAGTAATTAGTGTGAATCGACAGCCCACAGAATGGGAAAACATTTTTGTAAATTATGTGTCAGATAAGAGACTCATAACCAGAATACACAAGGAACTCAAGCTGCTGTTTCAAAAAAAGGTGATCTATCCTATTAAAAGATGGAGAATGAGTTGAAAAGACTACTCTCTAAAGATGACATAAGAATAGCCAAAAGGCATATAAAAAAATGCTTAACATCCTCATTGTAAGGGAAATGCAGATCAAAACAACAATGAGATACCACCCAACTCCAGTCAGAATGACAAAGATTAAAAAAAATAAAAAAACAATAAATGCTGGCAGGGGTGTGGTGAAAGGAGAACTCTCTTACACTGCTGGTGGGAATGTAAATTGGTCCAGTCACTGTGGAGAACAATTTGGAGATTCCTCAAAAATCTACAAATAGAACTACCATATGATCCAACAATCCCACTCCTTGGTATCTACCCAAAGGACAGAAGAATCAGAAAAGTGCTTGCACACCAATGTTTATTGCGGCACTATTCATAATTGTCAAGACATGGAACCAACATAAATGTTCACAAACAGATGAATGGATCAAAAAAACTATGGCTGGGACCAGCAGTTAGCGTAGTGACTATGTCGCTGGACTCCCATGTAGTAGACCGCGGTTTGAGTCCTGGACCCGGTGGCTTAAAACTCACACTGGGCGCGTGTGCGTGCGTGCCCAAAATCCCAAGAGGAGAATGGAGGAGAAGGGATTGCGGCATGGCCATCCCCCCTGGGGGGTGATTTATTGCTTTCTGTCTCTCTGTCTCTCTCTGTCTGCCTGGCTAGCGCACGTGCCCTATAGCAAAAAAAAAAAAAAAAAAAACAAAAAAAACAAAAAAAAAACAAACCTATGGCACATATACTCTATGGAATATTATTCAGCCATAAGAAACAACAAAATCCTGGCTTTTGACAGAAAGTAGATGAATATGGAAGATTTACTGCTGAGTGAAGCAAGTCAGGCTATGAAAGAGAGACATTGTATGTTCCACTTAATATATACCGAGTGTTCGCACTCTATGACTGAAAGGGATTGACTAAAGGATATAGAAACACAGTAAATGGATGTAAATACAGATATAGTGTGTGTGAAAGAGTAGGGTTTGAGGAAAAACATTTCAAAGAAAAATGGGGAGGAAAAGCATGAATGGGACAAAAAAAGTGCCAATTTCTGTTAAAGATATTTTGTAGTTTAGTCAACTGGACTAGGAGCAATGTCCACACATTGAAATATTCACTTTGTAAGCTAAATAATGTGATTGACTGTATAAAAGAAAATGAAATTTAAAAATAACAATAATAATAAAAAGCAAAAGAATTAAATCTGACAATAAATAAATAAATCCCAGAAGAAACCAAAATTTATAGTCTAGAAATAAATTAGGCATAAAATAAATGCAAATAAAAATAAAAACAGAAGCAAAACAACAAAAAGATTATACTACTGCCTTCTGTCCTTCAGTGTTTCTTATGAAAAAGCAACTGGTATTTGAATTACTTTTTTCCTGTAGTACAATCTTTCTCTTTGGCTGCTTTTAAGGTTTTCCTTTCATTTTGATTAACTGACTAATGTATCTTGGTATGGATTTCTTTGGGTTTATACAATGTGGCTTATAAGCAGTTTTTTATTCTGAAAATTTAAGAATTTTACCAAGTTTGGAAATTTTTAACTTTTTTAAAGCCTCATCCTTTTTTTCTTCTAAAGTTCAGATATTATGAATCCAACTTTTTGGTTTTTAGTACCAAATTTTTTAGTTCATTTTGCCTCTATTATTCAGATTGGATAATCTCTATTGCTCTGTCTTCAAGCACAATGATTCATTCATTCATCTTAATTTTTCTAGTGAGCTAATCATTAATTTTTAAAAAACAGATTTCAGTTATTATGTTTTTCATTTTGAAAATTTCCATTAGATTCCTAACTTTTCTACTTCTTCTACGGAGCTTTCTACTTCTTAGACTTCTTATGTTTTCACAGATACCAAATGTGTTCTTAATTACTTCTTAAAAAACTTTTATTATGGTTGCTTTAAAATATTTGCCAGATAATTCTAACATCTGTTTCTCTGTTAGCATCTGTGGTAGGCTAAATTATGGCTCCAAAAGATATCCACCTCTTAACCATGAAACCTGTGAATATTGTCTTATATGGATAAATGTAAATAAGTGAGAAATATTTCCAAATGTAATTAATTCAAGGATTTTGAGGTGGATTATCCTGGATTCTCTGTGTAGGCACAAATACAATCTCGTGTTATAAGAGAGGGTGTGGAAGAGGAGAGAGGCTATGGAAAGAAGAGAAGACAATACGATCACAGAGGAACAGATCCTCTTGTTACTGCCAAGTGGGGGTAGGCGTCCAGGCTGGGCAGCTAGCTTCCATTAACCCTTTGAAGGATTCCTATTGCTGGTCAGCATCCGACATTCAGACTGTCTACCAGGGTTCTGCTTTTACCTCTCTAGGTGAGAGGAGGAGGGCTACTTCATTATTCCTTCCCATATGGCATCCACTGCCACCACAATGGGCCTGGCATTATTGTCACTGAATGTTAATGAAAGTTCTGACTATCCACTAGGCCTCCTACAACTTTGACAGGAAGAAAGAGAAGCATTCCGTTACTTCAGTGAGGGTATGGAATTCCTGGCTCTTTATGTGGTCTCTGCAACACTACAGTGGAGGAAGAGAGGCTCCTTACTGTCTAGAAATATATGTTCCAGGTCTTGCTAATCTTCCTCTGACATTTCAGCAGAGTGGTTTGGCTGTCTCATTACCATCTGGCAAGGGAAGAGGTCCAGACTCCTATATAGCCTTTGCTATTGAAGATGGGCTAATTATCTGGGTAGATAGATAATAATTGGTAGATTTCTAGTTGAACATGAAATAAGGAGAGCAAGATGAAGAGAATATATATTGACTTCATACTAAAAGGATCTCACATAATCTGGACAGTCTGTCACTCATAATGAAACTTAATTTGCTAAAGTTCTATGAATTTACCTTCTAAATTAATTCAACCCTGTTGCCAAAAAAATAAATAATAGTCCAATGATTAGGATCCCCAAACACGCATTGGTATGCTTGGTATGTAATATTCTATATTCTTACAAAAATATCGATTTAAGCATATTACATACATATAGATATACATATACATATATATATATATATTTCTATACAGAATATAAAATGTACATATAAGCATAAAAGTTATGTTTTTTATGTTTTATTAGTATGTAATTATGTAATATTGTAGTCTCTACATCTCACTTTTCTCCTTTAACTCTGTATCCAAGCCAGCTGTTGTTGATCTGTCTTATTCATTGTAAAAACCTCAATGTATCATGGTATAAACAGACTACAAAATATTCAAGCATGTTCTTATTATAAAATAATCACTTACTAACTTGTTTTTTGCCACTACAAACAGTACAAAGACATCAACATTCAACAGCATGTGTTGATAAATGTTAGTATTTTCATTGCCAAGAATAGATTCTTAAGGTTGACATTCTTGAAGATGTACACATTAAATTTTTGACAAAAGTCATTACATAAATGATTTTTTAAATGCTTTAAAAATAAATTTTCCACTATATTTGCGAATATTCCCATGTCCTTGTCAGTCAAAGTTATTAACTTATTTTTTTTGAGAGAGAGATTTTTGCTATAGGACATGTACACTTGCTGGGGAGACAGATAGAGACAGAGAGACAGAAATGAGAGATCATGCCCCAATGGGGAGGCCATGCCACAATCCTTTCTCCCCCATTCTCCTCTCAGGACTTTGGCATAAGTTTCAAACCACTAGGTTCTGGACTCAAGCCATGGACAACCAATAGGAGTCCATCTTAACCACTAGGCCACCTGCTGGACCGGTTATTAACTTTTTTTTCACATTACCAACCAAATAAATATAAAATAGATGTCAAAAATAATGCAACATTAAGGACCCTTTTCTGATTACTAAGAAAAATAGACCTTTATCATGTATTTATTGGCAGTGTAGACCTGTTCTTTTAATAGTTTTCTTTTTAAAATGTTTGCTTATTTTCTATTCAGGTGTTTTCATACTAAGTTTAAAATTTGTTTTGTGTATGTAGTTTGAATTATGGTTTGGATTGTGTTCCTCTAAAATTTATACATTGCAGTCCTAACTCCCTATCTCCAGGTGTGACCTTAATTGGAAATAGAGTTGTCATAGATGTAGTTAGTTAATATGAGGTCATATTTTAGTAGAGTGGACCCTTAACCCAATATGATTATGTTCTTATAAATAATACCATGTGAAGAGACAGATAAGCATATAGTAAGAAACCATGTAAGCATGAAGTCCGATCAAGGTGATATATCCACAAGCAAAGGAACACCAAAGGTAGCAGGAAATCTCCAGAAGATAAAAGAGAGACCAGAACTGGTTTTTACTCACAGTCCTAAAAAGATACCAACCCTGTTGACACTTGGATTCCAGACTTCTGGCCTTAAGAACTGTGCCAATAAGTTCTGTTGCTTAAGCTGCCCAGTTTGTGCTACTTTGTTATGGCAATTCTAGCAAATTAACACAGATAATCAGATGAAAGTTATGTCTTTTGTTTTCTTTTTATTTTAAGAATTATAGAATTATCTATTTAATTTTATTTATTATTTTGGAGAGGTTTTTTTGTTGTTGTTTTGGTTTTTGCTTGTTTGTTTGTTTGTTTGTTTGTTTTTGCTATAGGGCACGTGCATTCGCCAGAAAGACAGAGAGAGACAGAGAGACAGAAAGTGAGAAATCACGCCCCAGGGAAATGGCCACACCACAATCCCTTCTCCTCCATTCTCCTCTCGGTATCTTGTGCACGCACACACACGCACCTGGCATGAGTTTAAACCATCAGGTCTGGGACCCGAACCAAGTCGACTACATGGGAGTCCAGCAATGTAGCTATTATGCCATCTGCTGGTCCCTTATTTTTTAATTTGACCAAGAGAGAGAGAGAGGGAATGTGAGAAAGGAGGCTGCCAGGTCCGGAATCCAAACTGTGGTTGACTACATGGGAGTCCAGTGCCTCAAACACTGTGCCACCTGCTGGCCTCATGTTTCTTTCTTCCATGAGGGAAGAGAGAGAGAGAGAGCACCCTCAGGATGATGTTGATGTTAAGATCCATCCCTAGCTTCAGCCAGTCTTGGATCCAGATGTATGTATGCCCAGAGTACTCAGAGAGGTCTCTAGATGTGAAGACCCTGAGAGTCAGCCTTGCAAAATGTGGCATTATACTGTGCACCACTGCCTGGCCTCTTTATTTTTCTTTATACTAAGTTGTTCCACCTAAACTTATCAAAGTACATTTCTTCATACATAGAAATATTAACTTTTTTCATATGCTGAAATTGTAATTATATATATATGTAAACATTCTCAAAGTGCTCTATGTCTCACTGTATTTGTGTATATTCTAATAATAGTTAATGAGATACTCTTTTTTTAGTTTCTCTAAAGCCCAAAAGTTTTACTAGAATAAGTGTCAATATTGGCCATCATGGGCACTTATTTTTCTTGAAAGAATATGTAGTTTTGAGTCTTTAATAAAAGAAAATTGTCATAAATAAATCTTCATTTATTTCTAGAAATATTCCTAAGAAACGTAGTGAACTCTTCAAAACCATAGCAGTTGGAGAAGACAGAATAATTTGTTTTCTAAAAAAAAAATCTTGGGCATTCAAGCTCAAAACACTTTTACTTCCTAGCCAAGCCAATTTCATCATGGTCTTGACTTTTCTCTGCCATTCATGTACTTTCTAAACTTCACCCTAACTGTCATGAAACCAAGTTTAACTGCATAAGACCATGTTTGTTTTCTCACTTCTTACTGATCCTTCCATTTGCATTTCACTTCATCTTCATCGCATTCAGATTGCTGTGCTATAGTGTCATATCATGGTGTCAATGAAGTAATTGTGAAACATGGGTACTCCACTCCACTCCACTCAAAGTCTAGCGCAGTGAGTGGCTCGTCTCATTATTGTGGTTGTCAGAACCTAAACATTGTGTAACTTTAGTCTCCTGGCTTATTTGTAATGTTGCATAGTTTAGAAATCATTTTTCTAGTGGCCAGGCAGTGGTACAGTAGTAATGTAGCTGGAACCACAGGGGAAATGTCCTCTGTTTGTGTCCCAGGACCTCCCTAAGCACACTGGACATCTGCCTGCATACGCGTGATCCAGGCTGCCTGAGGTGGGGTGAATCATGGCATAAAGACCCTGTTGGAAATACTTGTATCTCTCTCACTCTCTCTCTCTCTCATAGAAAAAAATAAACATTTTATTATTTTCATAGTTTTAATGCTTCTATTTTTATTATTACAATACACTGAAAAAAGGAGAAATGGAGGAGAAGGAGCACTGTGGTCATGTCCCATGGAGGGGCTTTCTTACTTTCTGTCTCCCTCTGGCCAACACATACCCTTTAGCAATTTTAAACAAACACATAAAATAAAATATAGTCTATAGGGTCATCAACTTATCAGAAGAAAACACCTCAATAGTTGTAATCATAAGTGAGAGACTTGGACAGGAAAATTAAAATTAAAACTAGTTTACTTCTGTTTGTTTGCTTGATTGGCTCTACCTGAGTTTTTATTCCCCCTAGAGGAAAACATATGGGTACAAATAGATGGCTTCTTCTTGTGCTGTCATTCTTTTTTTTTTTTTTTTTTTTTTTTTTTTGGAGAGGTTTTTCACTATAGGGCGCGTGCGCTCGCCAGACAGACAGAGAGAGACATAGAGACAGAAAGCGAGAAATCACCCCCCAGGGGGGATGGTCATGCCGCAATCCCTTCTCCTCCATTCTCCTCTCGGGATCTTGGGCACGCACGCACACGCGCCCGGCGTGAGTTGTAAGCCACCGGGTCCGAGACGCGAACCGCGGTCGACTACGTGGGAGTCCAGCGACATAGCCATTATGCTAACTGCTGGTTCTGTGCTGTCATTCTTAATGGGCACTACACTTGACCCAGGAATAGATTTTTTTCAAATGGTCTCTGATCTTGAATCTGTAACTTTACCTTTTCAAGCATACCAGTGTAGTTATAGAGTTCATTTTTTCAGAGCTTTTTTCTTGTCACCATTTTAAGAAAGCAAGCTTGACCTAGGGGATAATTTTCTATGGGAATTGGACTCTGAAAGGAATATGCTAAATCTTGGGCTGAGAATAAGATAATTTCTTTTCCCTATCAGAAATAAAACTTAAATTGAATTGATTTGCTATTCAGTATTTTCACAATAATCCGGACATCAATGTAATGACAACATGGCAGCTATGACCCCTTGCTATTCGACACAGACCTTTCTACAAACTGTCCCTGTCCTCATTAGAGGCATAAATGCCCATATTTCTTTACTGATCATGCTCCATAACCATGGAATGCTCTTCCTCTATCATTTTCCATGCCCAGGATTTAATACCCACCACTCAGATCCAAATTAAATTTCAATTCCTTCATGGCAAATCCTCTATTCCCTAATTTTACCTGGACACACAAAAGACCTATACCTTTTCTTACTTATGTGATCATTATAATATGCTCCTAATAATACATCCTTTAAATATAAAATTTATTTAGTTCTCCAGGCATTTTAGCTCTTTTGCGTAAGTATTAGTTCTTTTAGAGAACAGATATTAGATTCTTCTTTTTATTCTGTTTCGTTTTATTTTGTTGCTGTTACTTTTTAGGTTTTTGCCGTAGGATGTATACACACACTAAAGAGAGATGGGGAGAGGGAAATGAAAAGCCATCCCCCACAAGAGATGGCCATGCCATAATCCCTTCCCCTCCATTCTCCTCTCAGGATTTTGGACATGCACACACACACACTCCCAGTGTGATTTTCAAGCCATCAGTAGAGGACTCAAACCACAGAATGCTGTGTGGGAGTCTAGAACCTTAACTACCATACCACCTGCTGGCCCTGATATTCTTTTTAAAATAAACTACAAGCTAGATGCTTAAGGAATACAGTTTTTTGAGTTAAAAATAAAATGTCAAGACCAAAATGCAAACATTTCTCTATCATATAAGTATTCAGGTTATGGAAATCTGTAAAGATCTGCATTCCAGGTGATAAATAGCCATCGTCCCACTCCCTCGTTCCCCCTTCCCCCAAATCTCTATCAACAGCCTTGAAGTCTCTCTTCAGTTCATCTGTTAAATATGTTATGTGAGGCTCAGACAGTGACTGCCCACTCACTTCTCCTTCCTCATGGTCACTGTCTATTCTGAAGGGTTCTGCCTATACTGTAGTAATACCGCTGATCAATGCTTATGTTACCCAAACCCAAGAGATACCTTTCCCTTCTTTAGAGATCTGTTCATAATTTTCATTCTTAAAGTAAAAGATTGCTATATAATATTTTTCCAATGAGAAAAATTTGTGCCTCTAATAAAGCCCATACCATTTCCCAGCATATGTGTATCTGTGTGTGTGTATTCCTTTTTAATAAGCAGCAGTAATTTTTTTTATATCAGATAATGACACTGTGTTACTTTCAATGCCAAATAACATGATTATTTTTCTGCCTCTTAGAAATTAATCTTAGGCACTTCCAGAATGTCTTCAGACCAACTTGAGGATCCAAAACTCTGGTCAGCCATGTGGCTTCCAGTATTGATGTTCAGTTGCTACAGATTGTGCCACCAGTCTGTGCCCAAAGCAAATTTTAAAGTATTTTAAATGCAATAAATCTAGAAGCTTACAATCAGAACTAATTAAAATGAGTTTTTGTGCTAATGAACATGCTATGAATAGAGGACAAAATTGTTATGACCCAAATATTTAACTGAACATCTGTTCTTGATATTAATTCTCCCTTAAAATATTGCTATGTTTTATACCTGGGAAATTGCTGTCAATGTTTTTCCAAAGGCAGATATCTGGGAATATTATGTAAAGGTTAGAGTTTTTTAAAAAAAACTTCCTAGAAAGTGATTATTGTTGGCTGAATACTTCAGAAAAGGTGGCATTTTGACAAGTAAAATAAAGATGAGTGTCATCTATGTGATAGACTAATATGACATGAGGCAAAAGTGAGCAACCACTGCTATTTGTCCTTTGTCCTCATTAGGAAGAGTGTGAAGAGTTATGGTGAGGAAAAAACAAAGAAAACAATTTGTGAGTTCAATGCTCAATCCCTAAAGGCCATTCATATTGCCTCTCCAGAATAAAGATTTGATTCATGATATTTTGCCTCAACTATCATAATAACATTCAAAGTAAAAACTTACTTGTACTTCTCATTGGAATCACAGAAACAACCACTGTCAACTCAATGTACAGCATCCGCTGAACAGGAATAAGTGACATTAGGATTATGGCAATGAAGACTTCTTTCCGATAGTTACTGCATTCCTCTTTCTCATCTCTAGCTAAAATACATCGATTTAAATTATTTGATATACTTACTTAGTCATATTTTCTATTTAATAACCATAAACTTAGTCTGAGCTTCAATAACAAATTGTTGAAGTGAGACTTTCACTTTCACATTTTTTCGTTTTTGTTTTTGTTTTTTTTGTTTGTTTGGGTTTTTTTTGTTTGTTTTTCTTTTTTGAGAGCTTTTTGCTATAGGGCACATGCGCTCGCCAGAAAGACAGAGAGAGACAGAGAGACAGAAAGCAAGAAATCACCTCCAGCGGGATGGTCACTCCTCAATCCCTTCTCCTCCATTCTCCTCTCAGGATCTTGGGCATGCATGCACACGTGCACAGTGTGAGTTTAAGCCACCAGTCTGGGACTTGAACTGTGCTCAGCTATATGGGAGTCCAGTGGCATAGTCATTACGCCAGCTGCTGGTTCCAAGGAGAGACTTTTAGTATGCTCCCCTTCTTCAGTTTTTCTGAGAATACCTAAAAAACAAAAAAGAATTGTATATTCCACAGTCATATTGCTTTTCTTTTCTTTTTAAATAGAGGTTTTTGCCTTAAGATTCATGCATTCACCAGAGGGAGGGAGGGAGGGAGGGAGGGAGGGAGGGAGGGAGAGAGAGAGAGAGAGAGAGAGAGAGAGACAGACAGACAGACAGACAGATACAGTGAAAAGGAAAGTGAGAAATCACTCCCCACAAGAGGGGTTGGTCACTCTGCAATTCCTTCTTCTCCATTCTCTTCCCAGGATCTTGGGCATACACATACATGCATCCCTGATGGCTTCCATTTCTTCTCTTGCTGACCATAACCATGATCAAGGCCATTTTCCTCTTTCTCCTTCCATCCAGAACACTGATAAATCTCTTAACTCATCAAAGCACAGCCAACAAAAACATTGTAACGCTGATTTACTGTCCTTAAGATTAGCGATGAAATTACAGGACTAAGAAGGAAAATATAAAACTGGATATTTGTGGTATATATTCTCCAAAAAACAGGCACTAAACACTCCCCGATCATATGAACTCTCTGATCTTCCAATGAATAGAAAAATCTATACCACCCACCATTTGACTATGAACTAACTAAAGGATTGGCTTTGACCGAGACAACGGTATGGAAGTGACGCTGTGTTACTTTTGCATCTAGCTTTTAAAAAAATCTCAGCTTCTGAGACCAGCAGATAAATTAATAGTGATGTTGCTGGAATCTCACATAGTCGACCATGGGTTGAGTCTCAGACAGGCAGCTTTAAACTCAAGTGTGTGCATGTCCAAAATCCAGAAGAGCATGGAGAAGGGACTGCAGCATGGTCATCCCCCCAGGGGGAGGAGTGATTTCTCACTTTCTGTCTCTCTGTCTCTCTGGTGAGTGCATGTGACCTGCAGCAAAAATCTCTTTAGGAAAAAAAAAAAAAAAAAAAAGAAACCTCAGCTTCTACTTTCATGGAACACAGTCACTATGTTGTCATAAAATCCAGGCTATCCTGCTGGATAGTGAGGTCACTAGATGAGGTCCTGGAGGATCTAGGAAGGGAGAGACTCCCTAAAGAAAAGCTGAGACGCCTTAGTCAGAAGGCATCATCAAAGGTCATGAGACCTTCATAACCTTCTAGCTCCTCCCATCTTTCAGATGAGACAGCTGATCCCAGTGATACTTCCCCGAGCAGAAAAACCACCCAACCAGTGCACAGAGCCATGATAAATAACTCATTGTTTTAAGCTGCTAAGTTTTAGAGAAGTTTGTTATGCAGAAATAGAGATCCACAATGTCCTATACATCACTTCTGATAGAGTGAATTTGCTATATCCCTTCATAGGAGCACCTGCTGGATTTTTCTAACCTAAGTGTCTCTTGATACTCAGCTCACTCTTAAGAGATTAGATTTTTTAAAAACTTATTTGTTTTGTTTGTTCACTGTGGCAAAGTATACATATTATAAAATATACTACTTTATGCCCAAAATCCGGAGAGGAAAATGGAGAAGGGATTGCAACATGGCCCTCCCCCCTCCTGGAGGTGATTTCTCACATTTTAAAGTATAAAATCCACAGTATTATAATATTCACAATGGTGTATAACAATCATTAATATCTAATTCTAGAACAATTTTATCACACCAAAAGGAAACTTCATTCTCTCCAATCTCTAACAACAGTTAATATACTTTCTCTGCCTATGCATTTGCCTATTCTGAATATTTCATAAAAATAAAATCATACTTCATGTGACCTTGGAGACTAGCTTCCTTCACTTAGCATAATATACTTAAAGTCCATCTATCCAATTCATGGTTTTGCACAAAGAAAGGGAAAAAAAATTCTCTTAGAATCTCTGTGGAAGTCTCACCTTTCTCCTGTGGAAGAAAACTTTTACAGTGTTTTTTAAAAAAGAGAGAAAGAGAGAGAACAAACTTATCCTATGACTTACTGATTAAGGGGGCCAAATCTCACAAGTCCAACTCTGTTTCAAATTCCAGTCCCTGTGACATGAAAAACAAACTGAGTATATGTGCATGCATGCCCCCAAATCCCAACAGAATGGAGAAATAGACAAGATGGGACTGTTGCATGACTGTGCCTCAATGAGAGGTGCTTTCTCCCTCTCTCTGTGTGTCTCTTTTTCTCTCTCAGGTGAGTGCAAATGCCCTCTGACTTAAAAAAAAAAAAAAAAAAAAAAAAAAAAAAAAAAAAAAAAAAAAAGAGTACGATCTCAAGGCATTACTTTGCTTAACTAAAAGGTCCACTGGAGAGACCAGCATATGGCATAATGGTTATATCACTGGACTCCCACATAGCTGACTGAGGTTCAAGTACCAGACCTGGTGGCTTAAAACTTACTCCAGGTGCGTGTGTGCATGCCCAAAATCCGGAGAGGAAAATGGAGAAGGGATTGCAACATGGCCCTCCCCCCTCCTGGAGGTGATTTCTCACTTTCTTTCTCTCTGTTTGTCCTACAGCGGGTGGGGGGGGGGGGGGGGTCTTTTTTTGCTTTTTATCAAATAAAATAGCAGCTTTCTTGTAGTCACTCCTATGGAAAAAATCTCAGGCAGTTTTATGTTTAGCAAAATGTCTCCAATCTGCTTATTTGTGACTGTGGTGGTAATATACTTGGTGTCCCCACATCAGGGTGGCCTGATGACCTCCACAGCAAAGCTCTGGCCTATCCTCTACATTTTTCTCAATACTTTTTATAAATTCAATGCCAATGGACATCTACAGCAAACTGTTATTTTCCAGAAATAAGATAGAATAGTGGAAGTCCTTTTCACTGTATATCTCTTATATGTCAACTTGTTTCCAAGCCATATCAGATGGTCTGAATGAATTCCACTGTTTCCTTTTTAAAAGGAAACTTTCTATCACAAATTCAAGCACTAGCTTGTGTATAGGTATTTTTGAATTATAAAATAATTTTGAATAATGCAAACTCACACTATATTGTTCAAGGTGAAGCTTTTCTATTTAAATTTCATGAAAGATTAAGATAACTGAAAAAGAAATGTGAATGAACTCAAAGTAACAGTTTGCATTTTGATGTTGGAATAGTAAGAGAAATGGTTTTATGTTCTTTATATTTGCATATATATGTGGGTAAAGGCAGGAGTAAAGATCAAGAATCTAAACTCTGAAATTGCATTTCAATAAAACAATCTAGTGACAAAGTTTTTTTTTTATAGATCAATCAATTTCCTTTTTCCAGCATTTCTAGATAAAATAATGATTAACCTTACTTTCCCACCTCCTACAACTTTAGGGGGAGAAATCCTCTTTTGGAAAATACCCATTTGCAATCAACTAGATGTTAGGTAGAAAATGAAATCATCATCTTTTTTTCCATATCAAATTCAATTATGCCTCAATTTCAAAAGTAACAAACAGTGTCATATACATTACTCTTGAGTTTAAATCCAATACAAACCTTCCCACAAAAATACAGTATGATAACTTTAAAAGCATAACTTACAGTTAGAGCACTAACTTAAGATATACTATTTTGAAATGCAAATAAATAAAATATCAGCTGGTACTGAGAAGACTTATTGGTGACATCAGTTCATAATCTTTGTATTAAGTTTTTTAAATTGTAGAATCATAGAGAACTCTGAGGTATAGCTCAATAATTTGCAACAATTCTTTTCTTTTTCTCAACGTTCTTCTCTCTCTCACCTTTCCAATTTCTGTCAAGTGAAGAGACAGACAGCAAAAGAGGTAACCTTTGGTTACACATTTATAAAAAAAGATTTTTAAAAAATTTAAACAGTAATTGGAAGATTCTGTTGAGTACAAGTCTAAAAAATTCCCTTACATAAGATGGTTATTTTCTAGGTGATTTATATAATCCTGCACCCAGAGGTATCAACATCTTATTTTAAAGTATACAACTATGTTTTCCAAAACATGGGTACTCTCTTCCTAAAATAATCATTCCCTAGACATTTATTGCTAAGTGGGCATGTTATGTGTAAGACATTGTTAAATACCAAAGCAGGTTCTTAACAAAAGGGGTAAGAACATGTATAATAATGGAACTATCTAATGGGTCATGTACTCAATACTCAGACAGGCATAATTTTATGTCTTTTATTAAAAATGTCAAAACCCACAAGCTAACACATCATTTTAACCAATTATCTTTTCCATAGAAAGCATGATTTAAATCAATCTCATAAAATTTAGATGATGCAAGCTTTAAAATAAAAAAATAAAAACTATGAAATGAAATTCTAGAACCTTAAGATTAAAGTATAAATCTCTAGTATGATCAATAAATCTCTAGGTCATACTAGAGATTTATAGATCGTAGACTAAGCAATCATTAAAAGAAACTAAATGGATTTAGGAAATAGTTGTCTTATAAGAGAAATTGTTTTTCACTTTTTGTATTCAAAAATTTCTTACTTAAAGATTGTCATATATTTTAATTTTTTAGTCCCATTGTGTATAAAATGACATGTCCTGTCATTGACACACACTGTACTTTCATTGAATCTCTTATTTCAAGAACTTCTCCTGAATTAGCCGCCAAGCTACCTACCAACATTATTACAGTGGTCTATACCCATCTGAGAGCAAGTAGTTAGCATCTGTTTTGGACAGGAAAGAAAAAAAAAAAAAGATAAATCTTGATTATGATCAACACTGACACATTTATAGATAGGTCCAGCCATATTGCATGAGTCAGCATTAGGATATAGTTTCTCTTTGCATTTTTAAATATGTTGTGAGTGGCAAAATATGCACAAGATACATAGAAATTAAGAGACAATAATCCAATAAAACACCCAACGTACAATCTTTGATATAGACTTAAAAGCCTCTCTATATCATAAGGGCTTTAAATCAGTCCTGATAAAAGAATTGGTTGGTAGACAGGTTATCAATTACTTACAAATAGGCTTCTGAGAACTCTCAGATTGCTAAGTGGGCCTGTATAATTAAAGTCTAAACAAGACTACACAATGTGACAGTGTCTTTTTGGTTTTTTTTTTTAACCACAGTTGTTCATTGATTCCTTTGTTTCTTTCAATTAAGACTATTTCCAGAATGTTCCTTGAAGCAAATTAGGCAATAATGACTGAGGTTCTTCTAAAAACCCTCTCACCAGAAGAGTGAGTCAATTTTATTTTTGTCACCAGAGCCACTTTTACTTTCTATTGCATAGTTTTCTTTTTTTTTTTTTCTTTTTTCTTTTTTTGGAGAGGTTTTTGCTATAGGGCGCGTGCGCTCGCCAGACAGACAGAGAGAGACAGAGAGATAGAAAGCGAGAAATCACCCCCCAGGGGGGATGGCCACGCCGCAATCCCTTCTCCTCCATTCTCCTCTCGGGATCTTGGGCACGCACGCACACGCGCCCGGCGTGAGTTTAAGCCGCCGGGTCCGGGACTCGAACCGCGGTCGACTACGTGGGAGTCCAGCGACATAGCCATTACGCTAACTGCTGGTCCCTATTGCATAGTTTTCAAAGATGATCCTTATAAATTTCTTTCCTCCCTTCATCCATATGCAATTCTCCCCATCAGAAAGTGGAATCTTCTTCCCCTCCTCTTTAATCTGGGCTGGGCTTGTAACTCAACTTCATTAATAGACTAGAAGAACAGATATAGTGCCACTTCCAGGCTGATTCCGTAAGAGGCCTGGCAGGTTCTGCTTTCTCTCTGGGGATGCCAACTATTACGCTATGAAGAAAATTGCACTTTACTACTGAATGAAGAGAGACCAGATGAAAAGAGAGGGCAAGAGGAGGGGAAATGAGCTGTCAAATGTATCAGTGAAGCTTTACTAGACTTTTTGGTAAAGCCACCAGATAAATACAGGTGATTTCAGCCAGTCTCACAAAGAGTAGAAGATGCATCTCAAATGCCAGAATACAAGCTCTTGAGAAATAATAAATAATCCTTTTTTCAAGCCAGTAAGTTCCAAGGTGGTTTTTTTACATAGCAATAAATTATTGAAACATATAACTAGGACAGAGAAGCCAATACTTATGATAATACTATTCCAAGGTTTTATCTCTAGGCATTGAATCAAGCTAGGTGTTGCTTTTAGTACATAGAATGAGTAAGGACAAACAATTTGAAAAGCATAAAACACACATGCCAAAGCCCAATTGTGGATACAAGAGAACAATAGGAAGGCTAGCTTAATAAAATAGCCAATGTCACTCTAAAGTAATCAAGGAGCTCTTTCTGAGATTTAATTTATCAGTCTCCTGTATTTCATGCTCCAGCACATCTGCCAAGTATTTTCAAGTTATCCATAAAGTCTCTTTTCTCAAAGAAATTATTCAAATATTTATCTCTACTACCATAGTTCACAAAAGTTTTCTACCTATATCTGAGGACCACAGCCATTTATAATCTTAAAAATCATTTCTCATCGAGATAGTTCTCTTATAAGTCTTTGATTTCAAAAGTGAAGAGGTAATATGCCACTAAATTACAATAATATTTCTCTTCCTGAAACATCTTCTTCTGTTGACATTATTTTTCTTTGAGAGTTTTTTTGCTATAGTGCACTTGTGCTCGCCAGAGAGACAGAGAGAAACAGAGAAATTGAAAGCAAAAAATCATACCCCAGGGAGGATGGCCATGTCACAATCTCTCTCCTCAATTCTCCTCTCAGTATTTTGGGTACATGTGCCTGGCATGAGTTTTAAGCTGATGGGTCTGGGACTCGAACTGTGGTCTACTACATCAGAGTCCAGTGATATAATCATTATGCCATCTGTTGGTTCCCTTTTAATACTATTATTAGAGTATATTATAAGAAAATAAAATATTAATGCTTCACAAGTAGATGAAATTACTACTTAAAATCTGGAAAGACTATCACAGATATGACTCCTATAAAATGTGTCTTATTCTCATGTTCCTATGTGTTGAAAAAAAAAGCTTCGTTATCATGGGTAACAAAGCCCTGCTTCCTTCATCAACCTTGTTTTTGTCTTTCCAATCAGTTTTTTTTATTTTAAAAGGTTTTGCTTTAGGGTGTCTCTGTGCTTTTGGGGGTGGGGAGCTGAAAGACAGACACAGTGAAAGAGAAAGTAAGAAATTACCTGCCCAGGTTGGATGGCTATGCTGCAATCCCTTCTCCTCCATTCTCCTCCGAGGATCGTGGGCACACATATACACACACCCAGTGTGATTTGCAAGCCACCAGGTCAAGTATCCCAACCATGGTGGGCCACATGGGAGTCCAGTGATATAACTGCTCTGCTATTTTGCTGGTCCTAGCCAATCAGGTTTCTTAATCATGTAACTCTAAAATAAAAATTATAATAATAACAATAATAATAAATACAATAGGAATGATGAGGGAACAAGATAAGGATACTCACTCTCAGGAGTTCTAGTCAGCATAAACTGGAAGTCCTAGGTAGAATAAATGAGCAAGACAAAGAAATATAAGGAATCCAAATTGGGAAGAAAAAAAATTAAACTATCTCTGTTTGTAGAAGATACAACTATATACACAGAACACCTTAAAAACTCCAGAAAAACCTATGAAAAGTAAAATAAAAAAAATAATAAATAAATAATAAATAATTCCGTGAAGCTTCAGCATAAAAATTAGTTATGTTTTAATAAAAAAAATGACTATCCAAGAAAAGATAAAGCAAGAAAATAATCTCATTTACAATTGCATGAAAAGGAATAAAATACTTAGGAATAAATTTTACTGAGGAGTTGAAAGATCTGTACGCTGAACTAAAACATTGATAATAGAAATTTTAAAAAACAAAATTAGGGCTGGTCCTGTGGCTTAGCATTTAAAGGAGCCAGATTCCACGTGGTCAACTGTGGGTCAAATTCCAGGCCCCAGTCACTCAAGAAACATGCCATCCACTTATGTGTGTGTGTCCAAAGTCTCCATAGGATGGAGGCCCTCTTTGGGGGTGCTTTCTCTCTATTTCCCTGTCTCTCTATGGAAAGTTCACATGCCCTGTGGCAATTAAAAACATAACAAAAACAAATGGTAATACATCTCATGTTCATGTACTAGGAAAATCAATATTATTAAAATGTCCACACTATAGAAAGCAATTTACAGATTATATAAAAATTCCAAGACATCTTTCTGAGAAAAAGATAAAAAAAATCATAAAATTCAACATGGAACTATAAGAGATCACAAACCACCAAAGCAATTTTGAGTGAGCAGAACATAACTGGAGGCATTGCATTTCTTAATTTCACAATATATTACACAAGTATGGCAATTTAAAAACTAAGGTACAGGCTTAATAAACAGACATATAGATTCATGGAACAGAATAAAAACCTCAGAAATTAATTCATACATTTACAATCAATTTATCCTCAACAAGGATGTCAGTAACACAATGAGAAAAAGATAGTCTCTTCAATAAACAGTTTTGAAAAATTATATCCATATACAAAAAAAAAATAAAATTTGACCCTTAATTCTTTCCATAGACAAAATTTAATTCAAAATGGATTAAAGACTAGATCATAGGACTGGAAACTTTGAAACAAGGGGAATAAAATAGAAACATCTTGAAATTAATCTATGTAAAAATTTGTTGGCTATAACCACAAAAGCACAGGCAACAAAGCCAAAAATGCAAAATTGGATTGCATTAAACTAAAGAGCTGAAACAACCTATGGAATAGAACAAAATACTGGCAAGCAAATGTATTAGGGGGTTAATATACAAAATACATAAGACTAAAATAACTGAAGAGCAAAATAAACAGAAATAATTAACCCAATTAAAAAATGGGCAAATACTTGGCGCTAGCAGGTGGCATGGTAGTTGAGGCACTGGAGTCCCACATGCCAACTATGGTTCAAAATTCCAGACTTGTCAGCTTGTCTTCTCGCTTTCCCTCTCTGTCTCTCTCTCATCAAATTAAAAATAGTAACTGATTAATTTTTTAAAAAGAAATGAGCAAAGAGCTTAAATATTTTTGCAAAGACATACAAATGGCTAAAAAGTGCTCAACAGCACTATAATCAAGGAAATGCAAATCAAAACACAATAAGGTATACTTTCACACTTGTAAAGTAAGATGACTATTATAAAAAATTAATGATAATAGGTTTTGATATGGAGAAAAAAATAACCCTGATACATTATCGGTGAAAATATAAATTCTTATAGCCATTATAGTGAAAGTATGGCAGTTTCTCAAAAAATTAAAACTAGTACATCATGTAAACTGGCAATCTCTATTCTGAGTAATTCTAAATGAAGTCATATTAGTACCTTAGAGAGATAGCTGCATCCCTTTGGTCTTTTATCTACAATTACAAATATATGACAACAACTTAAGTGTTTCTCACTAGATGAATAGATAGATGAGCAACGTGTCCCTATGTCTCAAAGGAGGGGCTTTCTCGGGCTACTGTCCCCTCACACAAGACTGCAAGAGTAATATTTTCAGGTATTTTACCTTGCCTTTAATTTTTTTTTTCTGTTTTTGTTGTTTGTTTTGTTTTGTTGCCATTGGGCACAGTTGCTCACCAGAGAGAAGCAGAGATAGAGAGGAGGAAAAAAAGTCTGAAATCACTCTTCTAGGAGGGATGGCCACTCTGTAATCACTTCTCCATTTTTCTCTTAGGATTTTGGGCATCCATACACATCCACCCAGCATGATTTTAAAGCCATCAGGTCTAGGACTTAATCATGGTCATCCATGAGAGAGTCCAGCACATTAACCACCATGACACCTGCTGGTCTCACCTCAAATCTTTTATTGTGAGTAATCAATGGCTTACATAGATAATATTTGGGACTAAGTGCCAAATTCCCTTTGTCTGTGGCCTTTAGAGCATCTATATTGTCTTGTTACCCCATAGCTGGTATTTAATACTTAAAAATTTTCAGACTTCCCGGAGTTCTTCTGATTTTGTTTAGTTGTCTGCCTGTGATCTCTTATAGTTCACTGAGCTTTATAAAGATGGCTAGTTTTAATTTTTCATCAGACAGTGTATATATTTCCATTTCTTCTGTTATAGTCACTGGGGCTTTTTTGTTCCTTTGGTGGTATCATGTTTTCCTGATTCTTTATAATCCTTGTAGCCTTGAACTGGTGTTTATTTGAAGAAGTAGTCACCTCCTCCAGTCTTTACTGACTGACACTGAGACAGAAAGATTTTCTCAGTCTGGCAAGAATTTCTAGAGAGTATAGTTGGTTAGTTCCATAGGTGGGCAGATCTGGTGCACAATGAGTACTGAGAACCTTAGCTTTATCCCTTTTTTGGTTATTAGTTATCCTAGGTGAGGAAGCTGTCAAGTCCCTAATTGTTTTGGTGTGATGCAACAGTAACGGACCTCTTAGTAGCAGTAGCACACTGAAGTGGTGGAGAAGGTGAATATCCTCTTCATTCTATTTTTCTCTCAAGGAAAACTTGTTCCCTGAGAAACTCTCTCTTAGCACTGCACTGTGCTGGTTTTGGGGAGGGGTGACATGGCTAAAGTGGAACTTTTACCCCATCCTTTTCAATGTATTTTTTCTCCCTTCTGTGCTCCACCAGGATGCCATGTCCTCTTACTTTGATTCTGGAGCTTTCATAAATACACTTTTGTCCATAAATGGTTGTTAAAACAGTGTTTTGGGGCAGAGAAGAGGAATGCAGGTTGGAACTTTCTATACTGGCATTTTGCTGAAAGTTATTGTTATTTATTCAATGGTAAAAGCAATGATTATTCCAGCTTTCTTAATCCTAAGTAGAGCTTAAAGCCAAAATATGTATACAATAAATAATACTACCAAGTCTACTTGTTTACTAAGATAGAATGGAAACTGCATTAATTGGGTCACAGTAAGGATGACATAAACCACACTAGCTATTAAAAACAGATGATATATTACACATAACAGATTATGTAAATCTAGCCTGCTGCTAGTACCTGCAAAGGAAAAGACTGAATCTGGGAATCTGACAGGGAAACAAGAGAAGACTCGAACCACTTACTATTTTTCATAGGAAAGTCCTTTACTGGGAGGAAAATAAAATCAAAAGCAGCATATTTTCCTCTTGTTTTATTCCTTGCACTCTTCCTCCAGTCTACCCTACTGGCATAATTTAAGTCTTTGGCAAAGGAGAAACAATCATTTTCAAGTCCTAGTTCCATAGTCACAAAGCATATAGAAGGTATACTTGAAGTTGAAAGATAATAGCTTACTAACTATCCTCAAGGAAATATTTTATTTTCAACAGGCCAAATGAATTTTAAGCAAAGATTCTTAAATGTTTTCAATTTTGTAACTCATGCTTCATTAAGTCCCAATATCTACATTGCAAAAATTATTCATCTAAATAAATTCACTTTTGTACAACTGATACACTTAAAATGTTATGAGATAAAACGACTGTCATTCTAAAGCTCTAGAGTTAAGTATTGTGTTTTTAAATATGTGTGTGTGTGTGTGTGTGTGTGTGTATACACACACACACACATAAATATGTGTATATATATATATATATATATATATATATATATTATATCTTGAAAGAGAAAAATACATTTAAAACACTTTAAATTTTCTTTTAAAATTAAAAGCAGGGGGGCCAGCAGTTAGCGTAATGGCTATGTCGCTGGACTCCCACGTAGTCGACCGCAGTTCGAGTCCCGGACCCGGTGGCTTAAACTCACGCCGGGCACGTGTGCGTGCGTGCCCAAGATCCCAAGAGGAGAATGGAGAAGGGATTGCGGCGTGGCCATCTCCCCTGGTGGGTGATTTCTCTCTTTCTGACTCTCTGTCTCTCTCTGTCTGGCGAGCGCACGCGCCCTATAGCAAAAACCTCTCCAAAAAAAAAAAAAAAATAAAAGCAGGGCTTTTTATTTAAATCTAGAGTATAAGTTATGATAAGCAATTAGAATAATTAAGAATAAATTCTTATCAGTTTTGTTCACTCTTACATACTGTTCTTATGGAATGCACATGATTGAGACCATGATGGAAGGGTATATTTTTAATATTTCTATGTTTTACTAAATATCAATTGAACTGACAGTTGCATTAGCTACAAACTATCCATTTAGCTGTTCAGCACATTAATTATTCCAGAAAGTATTTTTTTAGCACTGTATACTTAGTGTATTAGAATTCTCCAGAGAAATTAAGTCAATAGGATACATAATATGAATTCTTCTTGAGGATCTCTAGAATACTTTATATTAAACACACATGCACACATAATGCATAGAGAGAAGAAGCACATGAGAGAGAGAAAAAAGAAATATTGGGAGATATTGAGAGATATTGGTTATGAGGGATTGGCTCACATGACTTTGGAGGCTGAGAAATCTCAAGATCTTCCCTCCATGAACTGGAAACCCAGGAAAGCTGGCAGTGTAGTTTCAGTCTGATTCCAAAGGCCCGAGAACCAGGGGAGTCGATGGTACAAATTCCATTCCCAAAAGACCCATATTCCAGGTCAAGCAGAAATCAGAGCGAAATAATTCCTCTTTCTTTGTCGATCAGCTCGGGCCGTCAACAAACAAACTCGGTGATGCTCACCCACACTGGAGAGTACAATTTACTTTGTTGACTCTAGTATTTCAGATCTCATACAGAAACATTCTCACAGACATACCCAGAAATAACGTTTAATCTGCACGTTATCATCAACAGATAATTTTCCAGTTTTGTGTCCCTGAAAGGTTTTTGTTTCTTTCTTTTTTCCCTTGATAGTATCTTTAACAGTATATTCATGTTTGGAAAATTCGTTTTGCAGACTCTAATAATATACAGTGATTGAATGCATTAAAAAAAATAGAGGAAAGAAGATTCAATCTGGATTCCTCATGGCACAGTCAAAGCTGACACAAAATTGGTCACCACAACAAATGAGTTTAAAAACAGTTGATCTTCCATAACTGAGATGTTTTATTCCATTACATGCCTACAAAATAGAAAAAAGAGATACACAAGAAGAAAAAGAGAGAGAGAATGCATTGTTGGGACTATTCTGTACGTCCATTACACTGCCCATACTAATAACTGGGATTTTTATCAATATTTATGAAGTTGGTAGATCTTTATGGCATATGTTTTACTATCTTTTTTATTTCTAAGAGTCACATAGAACTAAGTTCTCAGTAAATAGTACACTTGTAATATTTGCTATGTAGAATGAACTTGTAAACAAACTAAAAAAAAAAAAATGAGGGAACCAGCAGTTAGTGTAATGGCTATGTCGCTGGACTCCCACGTAGTCCATCACGGTTCACATCCCGGACCCGGTGACTTAAAACTCACGCCGGGCACGTGTGCGTGCATGCTCAAGATCCCAAGAGGAGAGTGGAGGAGAAGGGATTGTGGCATGACCATCCCCCCTGGGGTGTGATTTCTCACTTTCTGTCTCTATGTCTCTCTCTCTGTCTGTCTGGCGAGCGCACGCGCCCTATAGCAAAAACCTTTCCAAAAAATAGAAAATAACTGAGTAAACAAATAAATGGAATGAATCCTCTGCTCTGGGAAAAATTTAGAAAGATAAATTCAACAAATAAATCCCTTTCACTATTAGTGTGTGTGTGTGTGTGTGTGTGTATATATATATATATATATATATATATACACACGCAACTGTATATATATATATACACACACACACACGCAACTTGGTTTAACAGGGTTTTCCAGTATGAGACCTAGTTACAACCTATATTCACTGTAAGAAATATCACCCTCTCTCTTTAAAAGGCTCTAGCATGTATTGACATTATTTATACCAAAATAACAATTTTATAGATCTATTGAAAGATACATCAATAGATAAAATGAGCAAAGTTCTTTCCCCTTCAGAGAAAATTTGAAAATGTGACTACCTCAAATTAATAAAATGGATCATCCTGGTTATATAAATTCATAATTGGTTTGAGAACAGGATATACATCCTTGAAAGGAAGAAGATAAATTGGAGGATATGCATATTATATTTAGGTTGAAAATGTAATTATAAAGAATTTTCTCTTGGAAAATTTGCTAAAGTTCCCTACGATAATTTATCTAAATTTTCTTCATTCCTTTTTATTTCTTATATCCTATTTTAGAAATATATATCACACTTTCTTTGAGACTTTTTTTGTTAATTCATTGAAAACCAACATTACCAGGAAATTGAGTCCTTCAACTGAAGACATATATCAAACAGACTGTTTCAAATTGCTTTAGCTTGAGATGGACAGAGATAGTTTCAGTAAATGTGCTATTTATTTTAAAAGGAAATATTCTTTCTTTAATGCTAATACAAATTTATTTCTCAGACTTAGAAAATACATCTTCAATAAAAAGTTGACATCACTATTCACTTTAGCAATGTTTTAAAAAACACTACTGCATAGCGGTATATGTAGTACTTAGAAATATTTGGTACTGGGATCAGCAGGTGGCATGGTGGTTGAGGTGCTGGACTCCCACATATCCAACTTCGGTTCCCTTTTTTTATGGTTGTTTCATTACTCTCCTGAGACCTATAAAGATCAGAGTTTCTCAATTAATTAACTGAAAAGTTTGATTTTCAAACTGACAGCTTGAAAAATCACACCAGGCAAGTGCACATTTATGCCCAAAATCCCAGGAGAATGGAGAAGGATTACAGTGTGGCCTCCCCCTTCTGAGGGTGGTTTCTCACCTTCCCTCTCATTTGTCTCTGTCTTTCTTGAGTGCACGAGCTGTATGGAAAAAACTAAAAAGTAAATAGAAATATTTGGTGCTGGGGCCAGCAGTTAGCGTAATGGCTATGTCGCTGGACTCCCATGTCGTCGACCGCGGTTCGCGTCCCAGACCCGGTGGCTTAAAAACTCACGCCGGGCACGTGTGCGTGCGTGCCCAAGATCCTGAGAGGAGAATGGAGGAGAAGGGATTGCGGCGTGGCCATCCCCCCGGGGGGTGATTTCTCGCTATCTCTCTGTCTCTCTCTGTCTGTCTGGCGAGTACACGCACCCTATAACAAAAACCTCTCAAAAAAAAAAAAAAAAAAAAAGAAATATTTGGTGCCACCATTTACCACCCAATGGCTTTCAAGTTAAACCAGGATCTTTCTCCTGAGTATACACATACAACATTTTTTTTTGTTCCCTCTAAAGATAAGTACAGATTTGTGTAAATTTTGTCTCTAAATGTATCTCAATAATGCTCCATCTTAAATAAAAGACTTGATAACAAATCATTTTGTTCATTACATAGGTGACTCATTAAGAGCATAAATTTGAGCAAAATGAACATTGTTCCTTTTTACCAAAATTAATCCTATTGCATATAAGAATTCCTTCCTGTATTTACCTAATATAAATTGATCTACACTATTACTTCTCTGATGTTTTCAAACAAATAATATTTTAATGTTTTTTTAAAATATTTTATACAGCTTTTATAAGAATTTGCAATGGGAAATATGCATTACCTCATATAATTCTAATATGAAATCATTGATAATCAATAATGTGAACATCTTTCCATGTGCTTATTAGTCACCTACATAATTTCTTTTGTGAAGTAAGTCTTTTCCCACTTGTTAAAAATATTTGATTGTGGGGCCAGTAGGTAGTGTGGTGGTTAAGGCACTGAACTCCCACATGGCAGACTGCAGTTTGAGTCCCAAAACTGGAAGCTTGCTTTCTCATATTCTCTCTCTCTCTCTCTCTCTCTCTCTCTCTCTCTCTCTCTCTCTCTCTCTTCTCTGTTTCTCTCTACTGAGTGTGTGTACCCTGTAGCAAATTAAAAATAATAATATCAATAATAATAAAGAAAATTAGATAAATGACTTAAAAAAATGTTGGTTGTTTAATTGCTTTATATATTCTAGATACATTTCCTTTTTTTTTTTTTTTTAAGGGATTTTAGCTATAGGGAACATGTACTCACTGCAGAGACACAGAGACCAAAAGAGGGATTCCCCAGGAAGGATGGCTATGCCACAATTCCTTTTTCTCTGTTCTCCTCTCAGGATCCTGGGCTTGCACACGTGTGAGCCTAGCATGAGTTTTAAGCCACTGGGTCCAAGACTCAAACTGTGGTCAACTACATGGGAGTTCTGTGATATAACCATTACACCATCTGCTGGTCCCTACAATTCCTTTTATAGATACATATTTAGGAAGCATTTTCTCATTTTTTGATTTTCTTATTTATTCTCCTGAGACCTTTAAAGATCAGAGTTTTTCAGTTTATTAAAGGTATCTTTTTTATTTTTATTTTTTGAGAGTTTTTTGCTATAGGGCACATGCACCCGCCAGAAAGACAGAGAGACAGAGAGACAAGAAGTGAGAAATCACCCCCTGGGGAGGTGATGGCCATGCCATAATTCCTTCTCCTCCATTCTCCTTTTGTGACCTTGGGCACACACAGGTGCCCGGCATGAGTTTAAGCCACTGGGTCTGGGACTCGAACAGCAGTCAACTACATGGAAGTTCAGCGACATAGCCATTACGCCAACCGCTGGTCCCTCTGTCAAAGTTTTTATCAATTGCCCACAAGTCACAGTATGATCACACCTGTTCTAGACTGGTTTCAATTTTTCCAAAATTCTAGTTATCATTTAATAATTTTGACAATGATACCATGTATCCTTCCTGCCTGTTAGTTTTGTGGTCCTCTGGTATGTAAAAGTTAGATAACTCAAGATCGCAAAAATGGGATTCTGATTGAGGTTGTGGAAAGAACAAGAATACTGACTAGGATTAAACTTTATTTCAGTAATTCCTTGTTTGTTGAGCCTCCTCATCTTCTGGTGAGCACACTTGGACATTAGTATAAATTTTAAGCTCATAAAGTCATTCTTATTTTCACTGAATCAGGTTTATATTCCTCTGTTTCAACTCCTTATGGTATTCCAAATGCTTGCTATTTATCGATACAATTTCATAAGGTTTTGCAAAACAAACAGAAAAATAATAATGATGGGCCATTTTGTGGCATGGAGGTTGAGGCAGTTGGATCTCACATTGCTGACTATGCAGTTCAAGTCCTAGACCAGAATCTTGAAAAGTATGTGGGGTATGTTGTGTAGGCCCAAAATCCCAAGAGGAGAAAGGAGGAGAAGAGATCGCAGTGTGACCATCCTCCAAGGTGGGGAAGGGAGTGATTTCTTACTTTCCCTCTCTCACTGTCTCTCTGTGTTTCTCTGACAAGAGCACATGCCATCTATCAATTAAAAAAGAAAATGACCAAGAGACTTAAGATATTTTATGATTTGTTAGTGGGAGAGATTAGGAAATTAAAAAGTTATGGTTCAAGTTATGGCTACTCCTTAAGCATAGAGATGAGCACTAAGCATTAGAGACCAACAGCCTTGCTTATTAAAAACAAAATATTTATAAATTCATTTTAAAACTGATTATGATTGTCACTTGCACCCATTGGCTTCCAGAATTGTGTGTTTTGAATTCCATAACAAAATAAGTGAAGTGGGAGGGCTAACAGCCATCAAGTAATGGCAAGTTTCTGCAAGTGTTCTTTTTAATCAGTAATTAATTAGATTACGGGTAAGGTGCACAGATAGGAAGTACCAAGGGTGACTATAAGATTTAAAATAAGAAATGGTGAAAGAACAGAACTTCATAATCAGAAAGATTGACAATGTTTTCCCAGTTTTCTCTGCTGTCCATTTTGTTACTTTAATTGGTGTGTGTGTGTGTGTGTGTGTGTGTGTATATATATATATACATATGTGTGTGTGTGTATATATATACACACACCAAATGTATGCTGTGTTGTGGAGAAAATCATATTTTTATTAATTTAATTGAAATTTAATTTATTTATATCTCTTGGTAGAGGCTAAGTTTCAAGAAGTAAAAAAATGACTCATAAGGTACTTTCTTTTTTGTATATATGACATTTCACTGTCTTGATAAAGAGGGCTGATGGAACTAATGTCCCTATGGGTGTCTATTTAATGATTTTATACATTCAAATATGTCACTGGACTTCCTGGCTGAATTAAATGACACTTGAGGAGTGTATATAAAAGATCGTGGAATTCTTGGTGTAAAAGATTTTCTCCACCCAGTCCTGCTGAGCCTGCTGCTTAACTGAGGAAGTCCAGGTTTGATTCTTGGCTCACCCTAAAGAAAAAGAGAAAGAAAGAGAGAAATAAGGAAAAAAGAGACTTTTTTACTTTTTCTGACTAATACTAATTCATGTTTTGGGGGAATGGAAACCATGATGGATTTAGAAGTCTCAGATATTTTATTAGTGACATTTGTGCAGAGATACAGGAAACAGGAGAAGGAGTCTAAGTAAGCATAGGGAGCTTCCAGACTAAGATATATGTCAAAAACTATATGATGAGAGAGAGAGAAAAAAATAAATAAAAAGAGGAATAGGTATGTAAACTTCAGCAAAGCAGTTCTAAGTCTCAGTCGGGAATCAGCAGGTGGAGTAATGGTTACATAGCTGGACTCCCACATGGTTGGCAGTGGTTCAAGTGCCAGACTAGAGGGCTTAAAATTCACACTGGGTTGGGAACCAGAAGTTGGTGTAATGGCTATGTCACTGGACTCCCATGTAGTTGACCACAGTTCGAGTCCTGGACCCAGTGGCTTAAACTCACACCAGGCACGTGCGCGTGCGTTCCCAAGATCCTGAGAGGAGAATAGAAGAGAAGAGATTGTGCATGGCCATCCTCCCTGGGGGGTGATTTCTCGCTTTCTGTCTCTCTGTCTCTCTCTGTCTTTCTGGCGAGCACACAAGCCCTATGGCAAAAAACCTCTACAAAAAAAAAAAAAAAAGTAGTTACGATGGGACCAGCAGATTGTGTAATGGTTACATCACTGGACTCTCACATGGACAATAATAGTGTCCCAGACCTGAAGGCTTATAACTCATGCCAGACGTGTGTACATGTGTGCCCAAAATCCTGAGAGGAGAATGGAAGAGAAGGGATTATAGCATGGCCATCCCCCCAGAAAACGGTTTCTTGTTTTCTATCTCTCTGTCTCTCTCTTTGGGGTGTGCACACACACACACCCTTTACCAAAATTCTTCTCAATTGGTCATTTGAAAGAGAATAAAGTATCATGAGAAGGAAAATAGCTCCACTCTGCTCTTTCTAGACTTCTAATACTGAGTGCCATTCCCTTTCATACAAGATAACATCAAGCTTATGTTAAAATCCCATTCTTTTAGAATCATCGCTCTATAGAAATGACAGAATTCTTCCAACACTTAGAAACAAAATTCAAACTTTGAGTGACCAGAATAGTACACACTTAACTAGGTAACAAACTGTGCATTCCAATGCAAAAATAAAAATATTACATGCATTTAGTAAGATAAATGAAAAGTAATTGACAATTTTGCTCTCCAAAAAAACAACTGGCTTCATGAATATATCCTATAGATCAATAAATGAAGAATGTAATTAATACATTTCTCTTAACCTAATTAACCAAATTTCACTTTAAAAAGAAATTTTTTATTGATTTTTATATTTTCCTATAGTAGGCAAATAAAATCTATATTTCATTCTGAATTACCTTTTCTTTTCCATTTCTCTTTATCACAGTAAATTATATGATTAGACTTAGTCAAAGCATGAATGAGTGATCAAATGGACAAATGAATGAATGAATGAATGTATGAAAGAAATAAAGCAAGTTGCAAATTCCTATCACACAATATCCCTGGTTAATAAAAAATACATATATGTTACTCAAAAGCTCCATTTTTTTTTGGATGTAGGTCTTTAATAAATTTTTGTCTGTTGATTTCAAACAGGAAAGGCATATCCACTTTTCTGAACGACTATCTTCTATGTTCATACGCCAGTCTTACACTTCTGTTGCTTCGTGCATCAGTCTCTGCAAAAACTCACTTCCCTCTCTTCAAAAGTGTTTACTTTTTGCATGATTTATTTTATTTATGCCATTAGAAGTACTTCATTTATATATTTCAATTCCATTTATTGTTAAACAAACAGAGTACTAATTGTGGGTGTAATACTAGGAATTAAAATTAAACAAAGACTTGCCTTTGAAAAGCTTTCAGAGCTTATTCACTCCACGTTTATTAACCTAACAAAAAATTATATGTGCCAAACATTAGTGTGTGAGATATTTGCCTTTAAAGCTTTCTTACTCAGCTACATCTACGTAGCAAATAAAGTATAATTCATGAGAATTCAATGCAACATGGGTCCCTGAGTTGACTTCTGTCAAGAAGAAAGGAATGTAGTGGAACAACTCGTGAGATTTGAATAAAGAATGTAAACTAAAAAATAGTATTTTATCATCATTAATATCCTGTTGAGATCATTATATTAGAGTAACATAAGATGTTAAAATCAGGACAAAGTCAAAGAAAGGTGTCTGAGACCTCTCTACACTATTTTTACAGCATTTTCTAAGTCTAAAATTATTCAAAATTTAAATTTTTAAAAGTAATGCAAAAAAATACCATGAGAGAAAGATATAAATGTCCATATCATGATATATTTGAGCAATGTTCCTCTTCAGGAAAGTTCTGAGCATTCAACTGCAGGGGAAGTGTTCAGTACACAATCTCCAGTTGTCAGCTCCTTTGGGGTTTACGTCAGTGGTAGAGAGCCACCTCACCTTCCCACCACAACTATACCTGGTGACTCAGTAAAGGAAGGATATGCTGGTCTGGCCATTTCAACTCAATTAGGGACACTCTGACAGGCAAAGTTCCTTTCAGTATTTCCTTCTAAAGCTTTGTTGAACTTGGACCAGAGTTTCTTTCCTCCATGACCTATTACCACATTCTCTTCCTTCCTTTTCCAGGTACTGATCCCTGAAATCATGTTGTACCTCAGCTTCATCTCAACATCTGCTTATGAAGAACTGTACCAGTGCTGTGTGAGAGGACTCAGAAACACAGCCCGTTGTGCTATAATGCAACACCTGCATTCCTAAAAAGCATCATGCTATGCACAATAAAATCTCTAGAACTTATGAGGAAATCAGGGTCAGGGATGCAAAACTTAAAAATACAATGTATCAGTGACATATCCAAAAAATAGGACCTAGCCTCTATGGACAGGCAGGAGCATGTTGATCTGCAGCGCTGGAAGCCACATAGCTCATCTTGTGTTCAGATACCCTTCCCATTCAACATGAAACACACTGGGCATTCGTGATGCCCCAAATCCTAATAAGCTAGAAGGCTAGGAAAAGCAGAATGCAGCATGACAAAACTCTATTGAGGGTACTTATCTCTCTGTTTCTGTCTCTCTGTCATGCACACATAGGCACTGTGTAATCATGAATAAAATGATTTTTTTAAAAAATAGAATTAAAATGAAAAATGATAGGAACCAAATAGAACTTATACACATTAATTAGTTAAACATATGTAAACACTACATTTAATATGTCACTTGATAGGCAAAAGGCTTGAGATCTGCTTGTGGAAGCGAACTGTAGTTATTGTGAAATGGAGTTATCTCCAATAACCAAGAATGTATTGTAGATTGTAGTAACACTAGTTAATACACATGATGAAATGAGGTAGCTTGCAGATGTTTCAGGTGTGTGTGTGTGTGTGTGTGTGTGTTTTGTGTGTGTGTGTGTGTGTGTGTGTGTGTATTGTATATTTCTACTGGTTTGATTCAGGTGGGTGCAGTTTTCTGCCTTCGTGTCTAAGAAATCATGCGAAAGGAAATGCAAAATTCATGTTATGCTCAAATTGTTCGCTAATGTATCAATCATGTTGGAACAAATTTGTGTTTTCAAAACAAGTGTAATCGAACTGACTTCGCAAGACAACACAAGCACTTTTTAGATAGTATTTGATATTTGGCAAATGAGTAGCACGTGAGGAAAATCATACAGCTTTTCTGAAGAGGGAAAAACCACACTGCATTACATATCAAGATCCCAAAATCATACCATTTGTGACAACACGCTGGCTAGTAAACCACAATTAGGACATGGATCATGTTAGCTGGTTTTGGGTGATCACATGTCAGCTCAGATTGTACATGAAAAGTGAAATTCAAACTTAAAAAATTAACATCTTTCATTTACTAATAATGACTATCAAAAAGGCAAGAACACAAATATACACATAGTTGTCCTTGAATAAAGTTAAAATGTGGAAACCTAGTAACTATATTATCATTTCCTATAGGTGACATTAGACAAATTTTAGTTAATGTATATACAAGTAACTACATTACTTCATTCATTCATGTTTTCTTGAATGCCAGAGATTGGTGTAAGTGCTGGAAATGAAACATTTAGCCAATAAAATACATCATGCCTGATCTCCTGCAGTTTATAATCTAAAAAGAAAGAGAAAAAACAATGAATTTTATCTTGTAAGATAGTGAAAATGCTATAGAAAAAAACAATACTACAAACAAGGTAAGGGCATAGAGCATGATAGCTGTGATAGAGTTTACTGGAAGGTCTCTGATGAATTTTAACTATCGCACTACAGTAAGTGAAAGCATTTTTTTTCAGGTACAAAGATAAAATTATTTTGGATTCTCTCTTATTACAGGGTTAAAACCAAAATGTACGTATTATTTTGGTGGATGATTATGGTTGTAGGTGCCTTTTACCAAAACATTATGTTTAGTGTACTAAGTTCCCAAAAGTGATAGGAAGTAAAACCACTTCTCACTGAAGGAGTAGTTGAAGCCTTTTGCCATTCTCACAGACAGAATGTGGATACAGCAGACCAGACGCTGCAAACGAAGCATTCATCCCCTTGAGGAAAGGACACATAAATGAATGCAAGGACAGTTAAAATTTTGCTCATGACAACTGAAAGAAATGGAGGTCTCAGTGAATGCAGTTAAGAGTCTAGGGAAATGGAGTCCAGCACGGTGTGAGAAGGAATGTCCACAGGTGGCTATGGCAGGGATGGACGTGGTAAGTGGCCACTGGTGGTAGCACCCTCCTAGGAAGAATGATCCTATAGGGATGTTGGCAATGCCTTGGCTCCCAAATTTACTGCCTAAATAAATTCCAGTCATTACTTTTTCATATCTCTGGAAAACGGCCTCCATTATAATTCATTTTTTGAAAAATGTCTCTCAAGTACTGAATTATATATTAATCTTCAAGCATACCACTCTTAGCATATTTCTGCCGCAAAGTGCTTTATTATCTTTGTACAATAGCTTATAATTTTGCTTATGTCTAGGAAGCAGAAAGCCAATTGAAATGCCTTCGGTTTACCTCTTGTCTTAATCAGGAGGCAAAACTAATGCATGTGGTTCCAATAATTGACCTATCCTCACACTGGAATCATCTAAAAAGCTGTACCAAAGGACTGCTCAGTAGGTCCCATCCCAGACAATTAAATCAGAATCTCTTAGCATGTGGCCTTAATAGCAGTGTTTTGGTTTTTTTTAATTCTCTGAGTGATTATAATGTGCAGTCAGGGCTGAGAACCACCACTCTAGAGGTAACCACCACTCTAGAGAACCACCACATCTGAGGTTGAGAGGCAGTTCTGAGCAGTGTTCGAAGACTGACTCTGTACGTGAGAATCTCCATGGAGCTTTTTAAAGGTGGAGGACCCTAAGGCCTTGCTGAATCAGAATTTTCAGCAGCAGGGCTCTATGTGGGTCTTACCCATGCAGGAGTTTGAGGACCACTGCTTTAGAAGTTTCTCAGACTAACTTCTAATCCATGAGAGGCTTTGACTAATCATTGTTGCCCAAATAATACCCCCACTTTTGAGTTACTGACACTGAAATTTTTTTCAGGGCTCTTGTTGGCAAGATACAGTCCTGCTGCTGCTGCTTCTTTTTTTTTTTTTTTTTTTTTTTTTTGGAATTATTCTTTCAATTTTACTTACTATTATTATTACTTTGTGAAATTTTCTACAGAGCACATGTGCTCACCAGTGAGAGAGAAAGAGAGACCAAGACAGAGAGAGAGAGAGAGAAAGAAAGTTAGAAAGCAAACCACTGGGTCTGGGACTTGAACCATGGTTGGCCATGTGGGAGTCCAGTGTCTTAACCACCATGCCACCTGCTGACCCCATACAGTGCTTCTTTTAAAAACTAAAATGTGTCATAACAAAATATGTTAGCTCCTTGGGGTCAGAGGACCTGAGTCTAGGGTCACTGCAGCATTATTTACTAGTTAGTTTTATTATACTATCTTGGACAAATCCCTTTCTATTTCTTATTCAGCATCCAAAGTTAACTTAAGTAACAGCATTGTAATATTCTCATGGGTAAATATAATAGTTCCCATTTTTGACTGGTAATCAAAATCTTCTGGAGAATGTAAAAAAAATATGTAGATTCATTGGTTCAGTTCTGGAAATTGTGTTCCTCTGTACTGCATCTAGAATGCAGCTGAACATGAGTAATTTCTCTCTTAAAAATTTTCAAATGAGTTTGTAAATTGACACGTTGTGCTGATTTAATGCACACTGTAGAGAGTAAGGTCTGCTGTCAGAATCAGAGATACTGATATTTTATCAGCAGACACTTTTTCTGGAAGAGGGACTCTTGGATGATTTGGTGTAGCAGGTGGAGAGATTTACAGCACAGTCACTGCCTCGTGTGTGGCTACAACAAAAGAGTTCTTTGATCATTTGTCTGTTTTGCATTTGCCCTTTTCTTTCACCTAAAAAAGAGACCATGTTGAGCAAAGGAAAGAGCAAAGGATTTGAAATTGGGAGATCAGGATTCCAGCAGTGGCTCTATGCTTGTTTTTACATGAGCCTAGTCTCAGTATTTAACCTCCATGGAGCTCAGTTTTCTCTTCTGTCAACTGCAAATAATAACCTCTGCTTTATCTGTCTCACCACAGCTTACTGGGAAATACAGGTACTCCTCATTTAAGGTCTGAGATCCATCCAAGGACTAGGTCATTAAGTGAATTGGTAGATAAGCTGGGAGTTAAAGGCAATGTCTTGTGGTGCCTTGTGGTGCCATAGGGTATGCTTATGTTTTTGTTTTTGTTTTTGTTTTTATAGATATCACACAGCACCACACTAGAATAGTGTAATCCTACACAAAAAGCACAGATAAGCACTAGAAGGTGACAAGACACACCACAATACAATAATATAACCCTGGCATTATTACTTTTATTCTGAATACTATATGGGTGCACAATAGGGTCTAAATTTATAAATGAAATATGTAGTCTTGTGTGACTGAGAAAAAGGATTCCTCATGCCAGAGAACTGGTTAAGTCCAAGGAGGTCATTAAACAGGTAGGCCGTTAAGCGATGAGTGACTAGAAAGTCATATAACATGTATTAGCCTTTCTGCATTTTTTTTCCTTAAGATAGCATCTCACTGTGTTATGACCCTCCTGCCTCAGCCTCCCAGCTGAGACTAAAGGCATGTAACACCTCACCAACCTCTTTTTGCCTGTGTTGTCCAGGCAAACCTTGAACCCTCAATCCTCCTGCCTCAGCCTCTCAGAGTCACTGGGAGGACAGGCACACACCATCCAGCTAGCCTTTAAGTTGCACTAAGAATTAAACCTGAGTTTCACACATGGTCCCAGCCAGTAGAGCACAGCATCTTAGCAGCATCTGCCACCACAGCTGGGTGGTGTACAATTTTTTACATGAGGTTTCCCTAATACAGGGTGAAATTCTAAATTCATTCATTAATTTATTCATTTGACTGTTCATTTAATAGACATTTACTAAGTGTGAAATATGTGCCAAGAAGTATACTAGGAGATACAGATAAAGGAGCACAAAGCACTACATAAGAAAGACAGATATCAGAAGTTAGCATAATGGCTATGTCAGTGAACTCCCACATAGTTGACCGCAGTTCGAGTCCCGGACCTGGTGGCTTAAACTCACGCCAGGAGTGTGTGCATGTGTGCCCAAGATCCTGAGAGGAGAATGGAGGAGAAGGGATTGTGGCATGGCCATCCCCCTGGGGGACGATTTCTCGCTTTCTGTGTCTCTGTCTCTCTCTGTCTTTCCAGCAAGCGCACACGCCCTACAGCAAAAACCTCTCCAAAAAAAAAAAAAAAAAAATAGAAAGACAGATATGAGTTAACACTCTTATGATGCTTAGACTCATGCTATGGGCCTTATCCAAATGATTACACAAACTAGTCTTAAATTATAGTCAAAATAAGTACTCTACTGGGTAAATTCATCTTAATGTGAGAATGTATAATAAGGAGGATTGACCAGTGTCCCTATTATCTGTGGGAAGTGACACTGAAGTCAACATTAAGTTGATTAGTAAATAGGTCAGGCAAGGTGGTGGTGGGGAGCAATAGTGAGAGCATTTCTAGCAGAAGAAATAGCTTGTGCAAAGGTCCTAAGAAAGGGAGGTGGTTAACAACATGTAATGAACAAAATGAGGGCTGGGCTTCCTAAAAATTCAGTTAGGAGGTGAGATGGAGGGGCCGGCAGGTGGTTAGAGGTACTGACTCCCACATGGCTGACTACAATTCAGGGCCCAGATCAAGCAGTTTACTTCCTCCCTCTCTCTTCCTCTCTCTCATACTGTCCCTCTCTGATTAAATAACAATCTAAATAAATAAATAAAATAAATTTAATTTAAAAAAAAGAGGTGAGATAGATGATGATGAGGCTACAAGGTACCAAAGGATCAGAGATATTTAAGCCATGTCTCAACTCTGCTGCTTTTATCTTTACTTTAATAGCAATGAAGACCATCAATAAAAAGACCTAGACATGGGAAGGAAGGATTTGATTAGCATTGTAAATGCCTCATTCTAGCTGCTGCATGAAGGATGTCATGATGCATTAAATGGTGTCTAAGTAGAAGGGTAGTCCCAGTGGGAAATTTAACAATTGTGCTTTATGCTGAGATTGTAGAAACGAATGAAGAGAAGCAGGAATGGGCTCAAGAGGCGAGGGTAGCCAGAAGCAGTGTTTGTTTGCATGTTTGTTTGTTTCGTGACAGACTTCAAAATGATCATAAACAAATGGAATTACAGTACAAGTTTATTTTGCTGCAAAAGAAATTTAAATGTATGGCGGACCAGCAGTTAGCGTAATGGCTATGTCGCTGGACTCCCATGTAGTCGACTGTGGTTCACGTCCCGGACCCGATGGCTTAAAATATGCCGGGCACGTGTGCATGCGTGCCCAAGATCCCGAGAGGAGAACGGAGGAGAAGGGATTGCGGCGTGGCCATCCCCCCTTGGGGGGGAGGGTGATTTCTCACTTTCTGTCTCTCTGTCTCTCTCTGTCTGGCGAGCGTGCACGCCCTATAGCAAAAACCTCTCAAAAAAAAAAAAAAAAAAAAAGAAAGAAAGAAAGAAATTTAAATGTATGAAGGCTTTTTGGTAATATAAACTTTCAATGAAGTTTTTAAAATGCTTCATATTCTCATGACCTAGTCATGTGTCTGGCATATAGAAATCACCAAATAAATGCAAGAGAAGCAGTTTTCCATTCACTATTGTATCCCATTTTATTATTAAAATATGTTGCTAGAAATTATTCCTACAGTTTGAACTCAAATCTTTCTATTTTTAATCAGTAAATTTACTTTCTGCTCCTTAGACATACACAGAACGTAAGAACACGTGTGTGTATATGTGTGTGTGTATAAATATGTTGTGATGCCCTCACTCTACCTGAATCTTTACTGTAGACACACTCATTTGTGACTCCCCTTTCCCTATGGACTATGAAAAGACGGGTTCATCCACTGTTCTCCATTTGGCATTGTTTCCCAACTCCTCATATTTTCAGCCACTCATATTTCAGCCCCCTCTGGGCTTAGTACCTCAAATTTTGGTCCACAAAATTGAAGATGATTCTTTAGCATTGTTTGACCAGTGCAGGGCCTAGAAAGGCCAAAGCAACCATATCGTTCCAATTTGCCCACATCCTAGAAAACCTGATCTTGAGAAAATCTGGGTGGTTTGTTTGATGATTAATTTTGTGTGTCGATGTGACTGGATAAAGCAATGCCCAAATATAGAGTGTAATGTGTCTGTGTGTGCCTACGAGGGTATTTCTGGAAGAGGTTAGTATTTGAATTAGTAAACTGAGTAAAGAATGACATCCTTACCACTTGGGGACAGGTATCACTGTTTTGAGAGCTCAAATTGAACAAAAAGGCAGAGGAAGATTCTCTCTCTGCTTGAGCTGAGATTTTCATCTCCTTCCCTCAGACATTGAAATTCCTGGTCCTTGAACCTTCAGAGTTGGACCAAGACTTACATCATCAGCTCCCCTGGTTCTTAGGCCTTCAGATGTGGATTAAATTGCACCACTGGCTTTCCTAGTTCTCAGCTTGAAGATGGAAAAATTGTGGGACTTCTCATCCTCCATAATTGCATAGGCAATTCCCACAATAAATGCCCTTCTATTTGTACTGAGAAGCTCAGTGTCTATGTAAAGGAGTCTTTTAAAAAACTCATGGAAATTTCATATTATTAAAAAGAAGCTATGCATCTATTTATTTTTTTCAACACAATAAACTTGTATTTTAATTCCATTTTTTTTAATAAAATTTTTGAAGTTTCCTTGTACAGCTATTCTGCCTTTGGAGAAGCTATCCTGACTGTCACATGTGTCTTTAAGTCTTCTGCATCCAGGTACTTTCTCTACTATGATCTGTTCTTGCAGGGGCATGCATATAATGTGTTGCGACAGTTACCTTTCATTTTAAACACTTTTCAAGTACTCTCACATGTGCAATTTCATTTGCTTCCCAAAACTCTTTTTTCAGGCAGAATTTATTACTCAACTTTTAAAGACGAGGAAAATAAGAATCAGAGGTGCTCAGGGATTTGCTTATGTCCTCTTAGCTTTAAGACTGTAAAAGCACATATTTTAAAGACCCTGCATGAAAACCAGAGAGTTTGTGTGTCAAGAACAGAATTAGCTGGAAACAGAAAGAACTAGGCACAGTATGCCCATATCTACAGCCTTCCCCTTTACCGTAAGGCTCCATGAGTCACAGCCCTATGCCAGCTCCTAAAATCAGCTGTGAAAGATGAAATCAGGAGACAAGATTTTGGTCTCATGTAAAAAAAAATATTCCTAGCACACGTGATACCTTAGAGATGATTAACACTTTTCAGTCACACTAACTTTTAAAGCAAATATAACTAAAACATAATTTCTCTCAACCAGCAGATGGGAGTCTGGGGAACAGCAATTTTTCTGCACATCTGAGGTGTTGCATGAGTCAATTTTATGACCCTGCAACTTGAGTATAGTATATGGAGAGAGAGGAAAACTAGGACCTAAACCAAGAAAGAAGTATGAAGAAAAGAGCATATAGAGAGCTTCGTGTCAATACTTTTTTGTCCCCTGAAATATAAAAACTTACTTAAGAAAGGAAAACAAAACTAGGTGTTATATTCTACAAGCTGTGGAGATAGAAACTTCACGAAGAAAATTTCTGATCATTTCGATAGTCCTATGACATGAATGGCCTATACCTCTTTTCATGAAAAGTGTAAACAGGTCATTTAAGAAAGATTAAATTGAGAGAAAAACAAGTTAAGTTTAAAGAGAGAAAAAAAAAGTAAGGGCCTCAACTAAGGACTCAAAGAATAAGTCTACAATCTAAGGACTCAACGAATGAGTCTATAACCTCACTCAAAGTGGAGATGTCTCATGCATTAGATCTTTTCATCCCCCACCTCACCCTAACTCTTAAGATCTCATTCTCATTCTCAGGCACTTTGGAAAAAAGAAAAAAGAAATATAAGATCAATACTGAGAGATCCATTCTTGGAATTTCCTTTACTCAAATAGGTTTAGAACACGGAGATGGGACATTATTACACATGGCAACAACTGAAATTTTATAAAATATGAATTATATCTGATTTTGCTTTAAAAATTTAGTAAGAAAGTACTTCTCTACCTAAGACTATATAGTTATTGACAGCTTAGAAAACCTTTTCTTTGCAAATCACATTTTATTTTCTTAATTGTTTATATGAGTAATTCTATAGAACATAGATATAATGACTACATTTCATTACAGATTTGTGGAAATATCGAGTTGTTGGGAACATCATGATTTATTTTTGCATAGAAAAACACATCATGACGTTCTTGACAACTTAATATAATTCAACTACTTTGGCATTAATTTTCTAGATCTTTCTATGAGAACAGGAAAACAACAGCACTCCATTTTAAAAATCCCTACTATTTAAAATTTTTGGTTTGATTCTGCTAGAATACAGTCAGGCAGAAAAATCGTTCCTCAAAAAATAACTGTAAGGTCTTTGGTGTTTCACTAAAAATTTAACTGTGTATTTTTCCTGGAGGAAAATGCCATTGCAGAGTGACTATTGATAGATCAGAGCAGCTCTTCAAGCAAGAAAGCATTTGCTCAATGTCCTCTCTCACTGCCACACATGACAACCAAGGCTAAGTCAAGAAAGGACCTGTTGTGATCAGATGCCTGTTAGATTTCTTATCCCCTTCTTTCTAGCTGTCCTTGCTAGTTTTGTTTCATTTTGCTTTTGTTTATGAGGAAGAGAGTGAGAGGATGCTCACAGAAAGGAAAAATTGTTATCCCTGACAGGATCTTGTACTTCCTGATCCTCTGCCCCATCCTCCCAGCTAGCTAGGACCACGGGCACTTGCCACCACACCCAGAAGGCTTAGAATGGGTCTGGAAACTGAACTCAGACTACCCATGTGGTCCTGATCAATGCACATAAAAACCCTCCTTCTTTATGCTTGCACTTATAGGGCTGAGCCATGTCCATGTCAGCCATGCAAATATATAGTTAAGTTTTTCTTCCCTCTCCTAGCCTGCATTCTTTCTGATCAAGTTAACAATCTTTCCTTTTGGAATTTTTAATTAATATCTAACAAAACTGTGAAATAGAAAAGAGCCCAGGGGAAATAACACATAGACCATTCAGAAAGGAAGAAATGCACATGGCTCTTCAACATTCGAAGAGATACTCATTATCACTCGTATCGAGATGAACACACAACGAAAATATAATATAGTCAATTAGTTTACTATATTGGAAAGGATGTGGGGAAGGGATATTGTTGGTGGGAATGCAAATCAGTACAGCCTCAGCAGAAGATAATTCAGCAATTCCTAACAAAATTATCTAAAGTGGAACATACACAATGGAACATCTTTTGGCACATTCACAAAAGGACATGTGCAAGGCTGTTCATTGCAACGTGTTTGCAAGAGCAAGAATGAGAATAGCAAAATATCAGAAACAAATAAGATTTTACTATATGAATTATTTTACATGCACATGCATGTAATGGAACACTACAATTAAATACAATATGATGCAGCTTTCTATATATGGGAAATTAATGTATCTCTCAAATACATTGTTAAGTAATAGTAACATGAAAGAAAATGGTGTTATAGTATTCTTTCATTCTTATTTTTAAAAGGAAAAGAAAAATACATAAATAATATATTATAAAGGTTCTGGATGCAGTGGGTGCCTATGGAGTTGGAGTGAGGATCTGCATGTTGAGAAATGGGTGTAAGGGAAGTTCCTATCCCCACTTGTCCAGGTATGCTCTTTTGTACTTTTTGAATCATTTATCATGTGCAAGTAATAGCTAGCAAAAGTAAATACATGATTTCATGAGACATAAAGAATACTAAGGGTATGCTAAAGAGATTTAGCTTTACCTGATGGTAGTAGGGAACTATAAATGGTGTTAAGAAGGAGAATAGGAGGACCAGCAGATGGCAGAATGGTTACATCACTGCACTCCCACGTAGTTGACTACAGTTTGAGTCCTGGACCCAGTGACTTAAAACTCACACCAGGCGTGTGTACATGCATCCCCAAAATCCTGAGAGGAGAATGGAGGAGTAGGGATTTTGGCAAGGCCATCTTCCCTCAGGGATGATTTCTCACTTTCTGTTTCTCTGCGTCTTTCTATCTCTCCAGTAAGCACTTGTGCCCTATAGCAAAAATCTCTCTAAAAAAAATTAAAAAAGAAAGAAGGAGAATAACATGATCAGCTTTACAGAAGGGATATTCTGACAACATCTCTAGTATTGAAATGATGAGTCTGAATGGGAGCAGGCCCAGATAGGTGGGTGAGGGAGCTGGATCTCACATAGCCAACCAAAGTTCAAATCCTGACCCTGGCTGTTGAAAAATACACATGTGCAGGGCAAGCAGGTGGCATGGTGGTTAAGGGTACTGGATTCCTACATGGCTGACTGCGGTTCGAGTCCCAGACCTGGCAGCTTGCCTTCTCTCTTTCCCTCTCTCGCTCTCTTGCTCTCTCTCTCTTACTCTGTCCCTCTCTAGTAAAATTAAAATAAATAAATAAATACATACATACATACACAAAAAAAGTTAAATAAAATAATTTTAAAAAAAAAAAAAAAGAATTTGTTCTCTCAAAAAGAAAAAAAAAAGAAAAGAAAAACACACATGTGAGTACACATGCCCAAAACTGTAACAGGATGGAGAAATAGAGAAGAAAGGATTTTGATATGACTATATCTCATGAGAGAGGTGCTTTTTCCCTCTCTATATATTTTTGTCACTCCCTGGTGGCCCACGTACCCTCTGTCAATTAAAAAAGAAGAGAGAGAGAGAGTATGTGTTGTAGAGGGGCTGCTTAAAACAGTGGTTTCCCACCTTCCTTGTGCATCAAGATGCCTAAATTCCATCTTGCTATATTCTAATGTAATTGTCTGAGGTGCAGCCTGGGCACCCGGTGTTTGAAATCCTCCCTAAATGATTATGGTGTATAGCCAAGATGGAGAACCACAGACATAGAAGGCTGCTTGAGTAATTAGGTAATTCCTCATGAAGAGAACCTTAGCTAATAATGCCACACAGAAAGGAAAAGAAAAGACAGATTATAGCACTATGCAGAAGATGAATCTTCAGAACTCATTGATCAATTGGATATATTGTTTAAAACAGAGAGTGAAGGAACAGAGACCAATCCCTCATGTTATGGCCAAGGCAAATAAGTAACACTACAAACGGAATGAAGAACTACTTTGCAGGAGAGACAGGATGGATTTTGTTATGGACATGCTCAGTTAGATGTATGTAATATATGCAAGCAGGGTGATAACACAGGAGCAATGGGCTATGTGGGTCTGGCATTGGGAAAAGAGCATGTTGGAGATATAGGATAATGTAATTAGCAGCAATGGCTGTTATTTGACATAAAGAAAAAGAACAGAGTATCGGAAAAGTTCCAAAGTGGAACTATCAACAGAGATGAAATAGAAAAAGAAGATGAATATTCTAAAAACAATGAATAAGTGGCCAGCAGGTGGCATGGTGGTTAAGGCACTGGACTCCCATGTGACGAACTACAGTTTGAGTCCCAGACATGACAGCTTGCTTTCTCACTTTCTCCCTCTCTCTTTCTCTCTCCATCTCTCTCTGGTGAGTGCATGTGCCCTATAGAAAATTAAATATCAATAATAATAATTTAATTTAATTAATTCTTTAAAAATAATCCCTATTTTTTAAAAATGAAGGTTTAAGGGACCAGCAGTTAGTGTAACGGCTATGTTGCTGGAATCCTATGTAGTCAATCGTGGTTCAAGTCCCGGACCTGGTGGCTTAAACTCACGCCAGGCACATGTGCGTGCGTCGTGCCCAAGATCCCAAGAGGAGAATGGAGGAGAAGGGATTGTGGTGTGGCCATCCCCCCTGGGGGGTGATTTCTCGCTTTCTGTCTCTCTGTCTCTCTGTCTTTCTGGCGAGCGCACGTGCCCTATAGCAAAAATACCTCTCCAAAAAAAAAAAAAAAAAAAAAAGATTTAAAAAACTGGTCAGGTAGGGAGTTAAAAATAAAAGTAAAAAAAGAAGGTGGTCACCCTGCAAGCCCTTGTCTTCCTTTCTTCCTTCCTATCAAGATTTTGGAAGCACACAAACACATGTCCAGCATGTTTTTTTAAACTGCTGTGGCCAAGACTTGAACATGGTCAGCCATGTGGGATCAGCTCCCAATTCACAAGGTTTAACTAGTTCACCACAGGGCCAGCTCTTGTTTCCTCTTCAAGATTAGAGAACAGACATATTTCTATTCTAGAAGAAAAGTTATTAATGAAGCTGATAACTCAAAAGAAAAATGGAATACAGATAGAGATACTTCCTCAAAGAAGCTGGAAAGACTTGGACCAACATCTCAGGCAGATTTTTTTTTCCTGAGCAGGAGTCCTGACATCTCTTTTCTAAGGGGAGGTAAAGAAAATTGAAAAGACATAATAACAGAAATAAGTTTGTTAAAATTGGAAGCAAGCTTGTAGCTTCTAATTTCTTTGTGAAGCAGAAGGGGTTGGCTGCAGAATATGAGGCAGTGTGTTAAGGGAATAAAGAAAGTTCCAGTTTGAAATAGCTGGACTTTGGGGCCAGCAGGTGCTGTGGTGGTGAGGGTGCTGAACTTCCATATGGCCAACTGTAATTGGAGTCCCAGCTCTGGTGGCTTACTTTCTCACTTTCCTTCTCTCTCACTCTCTCTGGTAAAATTTAAACATAATAACAATAAATAGAAGTAAAATAAATAACTTTTTAAAAATAAAATAAAATGGCTAGAGTTCAGAAGATGGAATGAAAAGCTGGCCAAAGTCATGAAGAGTAACTTTCAGGAAGCAGTAAGGATGGTGCTAGTGTTGGCACCCAGCACACTCACTGCACGCCGAGTGCTAATCTAGATACTGATGGCATGAGGAGTGGGAGTTACACAGAAGTTGAGTTTCGTGAAATGAAATGTAGCTGGTAGGGTGTTCACACCCGAAGGATCTCTGGGGACACATAGCAACGTATGCTACAAATTAAATTAGACCCCAAGTAGAGAAATAACAGAAGAGAGAAAAGCAAATGACATGTGATTATGAAAAGACCTCAGTCCTTCCTACCCACTCAGGGTAGGAAGAATGCTATGAAGTGCCTGAGCATGTTGGTTGCCCCATTCATACTGCAGTTAAGAAGCCAATGGAAGGGTGGTTCTGGAACTTACTGAAAGAGCTCAAAGGTCTTAGGTAGGCAAAAATGTCTGAACTGGGACTATGTGAAAATGATCAATATGTTCCCGCTTTGTTTTTTGTTTGTTTTGTTTTTGTTTTTGTTTTACCTTACACAAGAACAAAGCGAAAAGAGCAGTTCTTACATTCTCTTTAAGGAATGTTGAAATTTCTCTTTCTCTGAGCATCCTACTCTTGGTGACTTTTAAGGAAATGTGAGGGGCATCTTGGTCAATTAACACTACATCTCGTTAAGAGGCAGCTAATTTTGTTTTGGATTTTAGTTTTTAATTGTCAGAGGGTACATATACTCACCAGAGAGACAAAGAGGGAGAGAGAGAAAAAAACACCGCCTCTATGGGCATAGTCACACAAAACAGCCTTTCCTCCATTTGTTTCATTCTATTGGGGTTTAGGTCACACACATGGCTTATTTTTCAAGCTACCAAGGCCAGGATTAGAACCATACATGATCCCTGTGTTACGAGCTCCCTTAACCACTAGAGTGTGAGACTGGCCCAAGACAGCCTTGTTAATAACCGGAGTGCTCCCCTCTCCCACTGCTGGCTTTTCACTGGAATAGTCACTAAGAAGCTCTGTTTGTTTATCCCAGGCACAAGAAGTGTCTGAAGTTATTTCTTTTTTTCCCCCTATAACCTCTTCTATCTTTACATACTTCCTCCTGCCTTTTTAATTTTATTTTTACATTCTGTTTATATGTCTTTGATTAAAACCATTATTTTCAAAACAAGAATACCTCTTGGCTTCTCGCTCAACTCCCAGTACTAAATTCTTTAGAAGTGGCTAAAAATTACATTGGGTGAAATCCTAAAACTCTTTCACCTGCCAGAATGGGAGTTGAGGTTTATTTTCCAGTTTGGAACTTCTTTCAACTGACATATATTTTGTATGCTTGCAATAAACAATGTTCCACTGGCATGGCATGCACTATACTCGGCATCCTATAATTAAGCATTTCTAAAATTTCCATGAAGATGTCATTTTAAATACCACAAAGAGATGCTGAGTTTATCACATAAAATATAAAGCAGCTCATTAACATTTGCATGAAGAATAGGATAACACCTCCACATTTTAAAAAGAAAATATTCTTTGTTTTAATCCTCAATTTATATAGTGCCTTTTCTTCTAAATACTTTGATTAATATCTTCTTGGCTCAAGTGTTTGAGAAAAAGGTGTTAAAATTACCTTCAAGTAATTTAGCCATGTCTAGCTGCTCAGTGTGACAGTAACAAATGGAGTCTTTCTTCCATATTACAAGCTGTCCTCGGCATCACACTATACAATCAATTCAGATATTGATGCAAAAAGTATCTATGTAGTCATTGCAAAAATACCTTGCAGAAGCAAATTTTCTTCCTCCCCCTCCTCAGCTTTCTCTAGGTTTGTGTTCCCTGCCCTCAGTGTGTTTGCCAATATATGTCAAGAATGTGCCCTAATAAAACTTCCTGGAAATGAACATAGGAATGAAGGAATTAAATATGATAGTAATGAATGAAAACATTCCTGAATCCAGTAATTTTTATGTTTCAATTCTACTACTATAGTCATTCAGTAGAGGAAAATTTTACTTGACTATTACAGTCAGTTCAGGTCTAAGCAACCTGAAATTTTCTTTAATTTACACTTCATTTCCTTTATTTCTCTGTTCAGATAAAAATAGCACATGAGGAAAAAAATCTTTCTTCTGCAAACAGTTTGAAATTAAATATAAACAAATGGCATCAGCATCATGCTTTGTGTGGCATGTCAGAAACATTTTCCTTTGCTACATTTTATACTTCTATACTGTAGCACAGAGGGAGGATCTGGCTTCTGAAGGGCAGGTGGTTTCCAAGGATGGACAGAGCTCAGATTGAATTTATTGTGCAATGGAACGAAAATACCAAGGGAGAAGAGAAGGTTGAGAAACAGATGTAGGACGATGATAAATGTAAGATTTGCCCCAGGGAGAATACATGCAAATAGCAGGGGCATTGCCAAATGTTGAACTGAATAAAAGACCCAAAATTAAGGATGCAAATTAAAATTTTGCAAAAAATTAGTGTTGGTGCCAACAGGAACACCTTGGCACAACTATACCTTTTCCTCTAATAATTAAAGCCAATCTGCTTATGGGGCTTCTCTTCCCTGGATTTTTCAAGTAACACATCAAGTGAGCGAACCATAGCATACTAATGATGCATTATTACTCAACAGCCAGAATCTCTCGGGGACGGAAAAAGGCCTAGAAGTAGATTCAACATATTTAAGGGACTAAAAGGAGTCAGGGCAATGAACAGGCTCTTCTGGACTCTGTTTTGCTACCAGGTAGAAATGTTGATATTTTTCTAGCTCTATTAATTTACTTGTTCAGAATAAAAAAATGCACTGTAGTTGTTCATATGCTGCAAAATTACCATAGATACATCTATGGGATTTCTAAAATATCTAGGTCCTGTTACTTTATAGTGTCTGCATAGGTGATACAGAGATGATAAATTAATATTTGCAATTAGCAGCAATTACATGAAACAGACCTTATTAATGAATTGTTGTAATATTTCTCTAAAAACATGGATTTTAAGACTTCAGACTACTCCTTAAGAAGCTCTCTGGGAAGCCACTGATTCATCTGACTTGGTCCTTGAGATCCAACATGGTAGAAGGTAATTATTCAAAAATATTGTTAGACTGGGTCTTTGCAAACAAAGTGAGCTACTGGAGAAATGCTAAAGAGGCCCAGTAAGACTGAGACATTCATTTATTCACTCACAGGTATTTCTTGAACTTACTCAATGTTCCTGTCACTATGTTAGGTTCTGAAAACACAACGATAACTAAAATGCAGTTTCTGCTCTCAAGGAACCCAAAGTATAATGGATTAACTCCAACAATTTCCAAATGAAAGAAAAGGTAAATGAGGATGGCTAGCAATTTTCTAAGTCGAAAGTTTTTCCTTGAACTTCATGGTGGCTCTAGAGCTATAGTAATGGGGTATTAGGTTATCACGCTCAAACACTTACCTCTGTGATGCAGTATGTGTCCACCTGGTTCTCTGGTTAAGCACTAAAGAACACAAACATTATTTGCTTCAGTATAAAAACAAATATACAGATAAAGCCACAGGTCTGACACCCTAAGGACCTTCCTTTAACTCCCACTTCTGTACTTACTAGCTAGGCTTAGCCGAGTGACTTAGTGCTCTGAGCTTCCATTAGCTCAACTCAAAAATAATGTGGAAATTAATACCTATGATATGATAATAAACACCTGGCACATAACAGGACATCAACACATGTGAGTAGAATTGTGATGTTGTGGTAGCCAGCACAGATCACGTTCAATAAGAATATTATCAGGAACAAAGTTAAAATAAAAATAAAGTAGTAATTGATACTCTGGATAACAAATAAATAAACGAAGACTCAGGATGAGCAGTCTCTAAAATGGACGGACTGTTTCGTTGTTAGCAGATGGTTACCCTTGGTCATTGGAGCAGCTGTGCTGAATGAACCTGGAACCAAGGAGATGAGGGATGATTCTTCAGAACCCTTTCACCCCCACAGGGAGAGTAAAAATAAATAAATAAATAAATAGCCCTATGGTTGCTTCATTGCTTCTCAGGGAATCAGCTTCTCCAGACTTCCTCATATGCTACTTGATCTTTAATTTATGGAGTCAACAGAAAGCCCTGTCTTCGGCAGCACAGATGCTGGACAAATAGCTGGGGCATTGATTTTGGTATTTGGCCAAACTGATGGCATCATTATGTTGACTGAATATCACTGTCTCTAATAAAAATGCTTTATGTGGAGTCTCAGGGAAGGGAGAAGACTGGCTGGCTGTAAAAAAAAAGAGAGAAAGAAATGCGATTAAAAAATGGTATTTCTCTTGGGCTATTTGCCCTCTGTGTTTAAGCATTATGTAGTGATATTTTTAATGTTTATTTTCTGATGTTTATTTAAAATTTTTTTCACATGTTAATACCACCGAACACTTGGCAAGATAACTGTAAATATAATTTAGTTTTTCACATGAGTACATATTTGCAATAGAGCAGTTACAATATTTGATTGAAATATATGTAAAATAGGCAATCAAGCTTTTAATTAATTCTATTACCAAAACTAACAACATTAGCCAAAAATATCATGTGTATATTCAGAAAAAAAAATGAGTTAAAAAAGTTGCCTTTCTTCAAACCCTGAGTCAGGGTTTCCCCCTAAAAGCTAAATCTAGTCACATAACTACAACGTGAAAAAATAATTATTTTTAAGCACATTAAAAGTGATAGCACACTCACATATAGATTAGTTATGGAAAGAGAGAAAAAAGATACGAAAAACTCATTTATAAATTGCAAATAAACTTTAACTTACTAAAGTCTAATATGAAAAATATATTTGCTTAAATAACATTTGAGAGTCTTTGCTACAATGATTAGTTTTAAATCATTATGTGTACATGTACATTTTTATATAAAAATGACATTCGTGCCACAATTAAACTGAGCACAAGAAGCACACCATTTCAGAATATGCACACATAACAGCTATGTCTGATTCAACAACATTGTCTTGCTTTTCTCCTTATTTTTGTGGTATCATTTTTTAATTTTTATATGTTTAATCACTGTGTATCATTATAGTATACCAAATGAATTTTCCAATCTGTGTATCGGTCCAGTCAAAGACATTATCATAAACATTATAATCAACATATTTCTTTCAATTTTGGGCCCCTTAAATGTTTTGCTTCTGTTTCTGAAATATTTTTGTTGAGATATGATGGGCAGACAAAAAATTACATGTTTAATATATCCATCTTGTTGTGTTTGAAGGTAAGTATACACCGTGAAACTGTCACCATATATAATCCCCTAAGCTGAGTCATCTCATCTACAAGTTTCCTGTTCCCTTTTTCTTCAAATAAGACTATTTGACATAAGGCTTGCCCTTTTAGATTCTTAAGTATGCAATACAACATTTTTTACTAATACATGTACCATATTGTATATTAAATTGCTAGCACTTAACTCTGCGTGTTTAAGTAAGACCATGTTCTCTTTGACCAATCCTTCCCAGTTTTTCTCTCTCTGCCCTCAGTAACCAACATGCTAGTCTCTGCTTCTGTGAGTTTGACTATTATAAATTCTCCTTTATGTTTTTTTTTTCTTTTTTGGAGAGGTTTTTGCTATAGGGTGCGTGCGCTCGCCAGACAGACAGAGAGAGACAGAGAGATAGAAAGCGAGAAATCACCCCCCAGGGGGGATGGCCACAACGCAATCCCTTCTCCTCCATTCTCCTCTCGGGATCTAGGGCACGCACGCACACGCTCCCGGCGTGAGTTTAAGCCACCGGGTCCGGGACTCGAACTGTGGTCAACTACGTGGGAGTCCAGCAACATTGCCATTACGCTAACTGCTGGTCCCTATGTTTTTAAATTTATATTTTCCCTTATTGAGTGAGTCAGACAGAGAGAGGAGAGAGAGAAAGAGAACCCCAACAGGATCTTAATGCCACAACCCACCACCAACTTTAGCCTGTCCCAGACCACAGGCATGTGCGTGCCAGGTGTACACAGAGGTCTCCAGATACAAGCCTGGAGTATTCTCCTGTGGCTCAGTCTCACTGAGCATCACATTGTACTGCTCCATCACCATCTGGCCCACTGTTTTAATATTCTTAATGTAAGTGGAGTCTGGCAGTATTTGTTCATCTCTCTCTTACTTATTGCATTTAGTATAATGTCTTTTAGGTTCATCTTTATCATAGCAAATGTCAAGGTGTCCATTTTTAAGACTGAACCATATTTCATTTTATACATCACAATTTCTTCATTCATCTGTCACTAGACATTTGAATTGTTTCCTCATCTTGGCTATTGTGAATGATGCGAAGATTAACATGGAAGTGCAGCTATCTCTTCCAAACCCTAATTTCAATTCTTTTGTGTATCCAGTAGTGAGATTGCTGAGACTTGCATTCCATTTTTAATTATCTGAGACCCCTCCATACTGTATTGCACAGTGTCTGAACCAAAAGACATTTCCACTGACTGTTTACGACGATTTTCTTTTATACATCCTTGCCAACAGTTTTTATGTTTTTTTATATACATGTAATAATCATTCTAACAGGTGTAAGGCAACATCTCATTGTGGTTTTGATTTGCATTTTCCATGATTAATATTAATATTAATATCAAGTGCACTTTTTCATATATCCTCAGTCCCTGGTATGTCTTCTTTGGAAACCTTTCTATTCAGGTGTTTTACTCATTTCTAATTGGATTATTTATTATTTCGCTACTGAGTTGTAAGTGTACCTGGTATTTTCACTTTTCGTGACTGAATGCTGAGCTACATATGAAATCAACAGCTCAATGATTTGATTCACTGCTGGGAAACCACAAGCATAATGACAAAAATCCCAGCTCACTAGTCTTTCTGCCACGTCATCACCTTTAATTCATCGCTCATATCATAAGCACATTCTTCTTTTTAAAATACCAATTTTATCATCTTAATAAACCTGTGGCACAATAATTATGACCCAAAGCCTGTTGTCAAAAGGCACATGTTTATATCTCAACCCTGCCCCTTCTTAGTTATGTGATTTCTAGTCTTTAACCCTTCTGATTCTGGGTTTCAATAGTCTAATCTAGAAAAATAGGAATAATAAATCATCTTACAGCTATAAGAATTAAATAAGGTAATGCCTATTATATATCTAATATCATGACTGGAATGTAGTCAGTACACTTTCTTCTTCTTCTTCTTCTTCTTCTTCTTCTTCTTCTTCTTCTTCTTCTTCTTCTCCTTCTTCTTCTTCTTCTTCTTTTCTCCATGTTTTTGTTTTTGTTTTTGTTTTAGATTTTTGCCATAGGGCATGTGTGCTTGCCAGAGAGAACCAGAGAGAAGGAAAGTGAGAAATCCCTTCCCCCAGACCTCACAGGAAGGATGGTCACACTACAATTCCTTCTCCTTCATTCTTCTCTTCGGATTTTGGACACACACGCACAAATGCGGAGGGGGTGTTTTACAAGTCCCCACTCTGGGACTTAAACCTTGAAGTCAGCCAGTGGGATCCAGCGCCTTCACCACCACTCCTGCTGCCCCCGTCATTGCTCTTTGCTATTTAGTGACATCTCTTTTGATAGCACCATGTTTGTGGTGCAAAGAAAAGATTCTTGTTGACATTAATCTAAATTTATTTTTGTTGATATGTTATAAACAAAGAAAATCAAAATATAGAGCTAAGGCATATACTTTTTCATACCTATTTTGATAAAATATGTTTAGACTTTAGAACATAGGTATAATTGTTTAATAAATACAGATATTTCACTTATTTCTCTGTATAAGCTAAATCATTGGAAATTAAATTTTATAGTTTATAATAAAATGTACAATGACATAATATATTTTTAGAAGTTTAATAAATGGGTTCAGCCCATGACCTGGTGGTTAAGGCAGCTGGATCCCACATGACCAATTACATAGTTCAAGTCCCAGACCCAATAGTTTAAAAAGCACACCAGGTACATTTATGTGCAAACCCAAATTCCTGAAAAGAGGGAAATATGGAGGAGAAGGAACTGCAGTGTGATCATTACCCAGGGAGCGGTGCTTTGTACTTTCCCTCTCTCTGTCTCTCTCTGTCTATCTCTCTTAATCAAGTACACACACCCTGTGGAAACTTTAAAAAAAAAAAAAAAAAGTTGAGAAAAGAAATTCAACAGCTATGTATAACCTGAATCTCAGCATTAGGTTGAAGTATTAAACACTTACCAAGTGAAATAAGTAGCATTATTTATTTATTTATTTATTTATTTTGGAGAGATTTTTGTTTTGGTTTGGTTTTGGGTTTTTTGGGGGTTTTTTTGTGTTTTGTTTGTTTTGGTTTTGGTTTTTTGTTTGTTTGTTTGTTTGTTTTGTTTTTTGTTTTTTTGATTTTTTTTTTTTTTTGGCTATAGGGCACTCGCCAGAGAGCTAGAGAGAAACAGAGAGATAGAAAGCAAGAAATCACCCCCCCCCCCGGGGGGATGGCCACACTGCAATCCTTCTCCATTCTCCTCTCAGGATCTTGGGCACGTATGCACACACACCTGGCATAAGTATAAGCCACCGGGTCCGGGACTTGAAGCAAGGTCAACTACATGGGAGTCCAGTGACATAGCCATTACGCCAACTGCTGGTCCCCAAAATAAGTGGCATTTAAATCATGCCTATTTAATAACAAGCAAATATTTTTGGAAGGTCACTATTGTTATTTGGGACTTTAAATAGAAGGAACACTAATATTTATCAAATGCCAAGAAGGAGAAAGCCATTTTCAAATTTCTCTTCATGTAAAACTTCTCCTCTGACAAGTCTCTCCCATCAAGTCTTTTTAAATGAATACAAGTGCATCCAGTTAACCTGTTTCCTTTTTATTTTTATTCATTTATTTATTTATTTTTGTAGACTAGATCTAGCAGTGTCACAATTCTTCTACCTCAGCCCCTCATGTAACTAGAACTATAGCTTTGTAATTAATCATTTCTGTTGGTTTGATGTGTGTACTATAAACTAAGCAATAGTTATTGTCTGGAGCAAGGGAGGAAAAAAAACAGGTCTAAAATAAATGAGTTCTTGTTATGTCAACATGTTTCTTATTCCGAATATTAATTTTATATCTAAAAACAGATCTAGGTCACTGATAAAATATTTGGTACTATGAATTTCAAACACAGGTATGAAATTTAAAAGTATACATTTTAATCTATTTAGCTCAAGTAGCAATAGTATGAAAAGAACCAATATATACAAATTAAGCACTATAGTTTTTCTTTTTCCCTGCTTAGTTATCATTGACAAATCCCAGACCTGGCCACTTGAGAAACACGCTGGGCATGTCTGCATACCCCAAATCCTAAAAAAGATGGAGAGGCAGTGGAAAAGGGATAATGGTGTGATCATAACCCACAGGGGTTGATTTTTCACTTTCCCTATCTCTTGCTCTTTGTCTTTCTCCAGTGAGTGCATGTGCTCTGTGGCAAATGAAAAAAAAAAAAAAAAAAAAGAAGAAGAAGAAAAAGAAAAAGATATGAAGACGTATACAGACCTCCAAAGAAGGAGGCCATGTGAAGAGAGGACCAGAGATTTCAATGATATGATGCATCCAGGAACACCTAGCATTGCTGGGAGCCACCAGCAGATGAAGAGCACTAAGGAAGAATTTCCCCTGGAGCCTTCAGAGGAAACATGGCCCTATTGACATATTGATTTTGGACTTTTGGTCTCCAGCATTGTGAAAGAATAAATTTCTGTTCTTTCAAGTCACTAACTTTATAGTAAAATGTTTTGGCAGTCCTATGAAACAAATATACATCCCTAACAGCAAGAGTAAACCTTTTTGATAGCAGTGAAAAATAGTTCAAGAACCGCCTATCAGCACGCTGCATTATGAACCCATTTTCCACCAGTCACTGTGGCCAAGAGCAGGAGTAATGTTGGAAAGGCTTTGTTCCCACTCCTATGTCTTTGTCTTCCCTTCCTGCAGGGTAGGTTATAGGCCCCTACATAAAATTGCCCTAATAATAAAATGCCTCTCCCTTTCTCAGGCTAGACTTTACCCACAAATGAAGATTCCCTAGAGTATAATTATCCTCTATAATTGGCTAGACCTCTCATGCTGTGAGAAGTGTATACCTGACATAGCTGATGCGATCAGGAATTTTTCTTCTCAGATTTTACTTTCATCAACTCAACAGGTCATAGTAGTACCTGGAGAGAACCATACAAAAACAGATCTGCTGGCAGAAGCTATAACCTTCAGTAGAGAAACAGCCAAATCCAAACCTTGATCTATCAGAGAAGAAGACAGTTGTCATAAATATCCTGACTTAACTCTCCTCCTACCCTTTACTTTCATGCTGGTGCTTCCCATGACACACATCCACCCAGAATTAACAGAGCACATGGAGCAGTCCGTGAAAGTCAGACCCCTGAGGAGTACATAGCAGAGAAGAGAGAATTGGACTGTGGATCTGGAGGGGCAAATGAAAGACACCCAGCACAGTGTCACAGTCAAGTGCAAATGAACGCAAGATACGATATGATGAACAATTTATTTATTAGTTTTGTCTATGATTTTAAATGAAGAAAATAAGATGATGAAGTATAGATTCATATTTTCAGGTCAGTCAGCCAAAATATATTGAAACTACTATAGGCTATTTTAATTGACTAGCCTAAAAAGAAGTGAGGTTGGATCTTCTGACACCCCCCCAAATGTAGTTTCTAAATGTTACTCTCCCCTTTACCTATTGTCTTTCGACCAGTCTGCACCTAAGAAGCTGCTACGTTGTCTGAAATTAAATGCAAAGGATGGGTGGGTAGATCAGAAAACAAAAATGAGCAACCATCCTGGCTGGTATGATTGATTGTGCTACATACACATCAGGAAGATCAATCTACTCTCCTTGAAATAGAATTTTTTTTAGGAGTTCAAATGACTTTACTGCTAATCCAATATGCTCTAGCTCCTCATGGAGTCAAGCTGAGATGAGCAGTAGAGCACTAGCTATTATGAGGGAAAAGCTATCTTTCACATGGGAGCCGATAGCCATCTAAGAGGCCAGTGCTAAGGCGGGCAGCTAACAATGTGTGGCAAAAGACAGACAAGAGCAGACATGAGCAGGGAGGGTGAGTCAAGTCAGTTAATCTGCTCCCTTGGGGAACAGCAGTGCCCTCTGTCCTCCTGGAAGCATTCCCACTGCTTTTCACAGAAAAACTGGGGGCAACTTTCTGAGCCAGCATCCCAGGCATAATCTGGGCTAAATCTGGATCACAGCTGCCTTGTCCAGCAAAGAAAGCTGCACCTGAGGGCAACACTGAAAGGTGCCATTAAGACTTTCAAATCAGACTCAAGTTCTCCATAATTTTTGTTTTTGTTTAGTTTTTTGCTATAGGGCACATGTTCTTGCCAAAAAGACAGACAGAGAGACAATGAGAGGCAAAGTGAGAAATCACCCCCCAGGGGGATGGCCACACCACAATTTCTTCCCCTCTACTCTCCTCCTGGGAATTTGGGCATGCACGCACATACGCCCGGTGTGTTTCAAGCCACCAGGTTCAAGACCGTGGTTGGCCATGTGGGAGTCCAGCGCCTTAATCACCATGCCACTTGCTGGCTCCCAAATTCTGTTTTTCAAACAAGCATGTCTGAAGAAAATATTGGGTCATCAAGAAAATCATGACACATTTTACATAGAAAAACAGAAAATACATCTTGACTTTCATGACAACCCAATATTTTACCTGAAATAGCATTATTTTTAAGCTGAAATTACTTAAGTAATGAACTATGTGAAATTTTCAAGAAAGAGAGAATATATTTTAAAACCTATATTTCTCTAAAATCACTTAAGATTTCATATAACCTTCAGAATCTGTCTAATGGCCTCAATTTTTTTGTGTCATTTTATGTTCAGAGATTTTCTCATTAGCCTCTGGCTTTCTGGTTGACTGAGTGTCAGGTATTTTTATTAAAGCAATATCTTGAATTATACCAAGAATAATAGCCAATTTATATACTAGACTGGAAAAAAATGTAATTAAATTAGCAATACAGTGTAACTAAAGCGTTAATTCTAAAGAATCAGAGGTTTAAAAAACAGAAGTGCAGAAAACTCAGGATAAGGAAAAAGAAAGTAAATAGATCTCAAAGGATTCTCTCACTTTACTCCTTCAAATGTTCATCCTTAATCTCTAAAAAAATGTTTATTTTATTTTTCCAAGGTACTTATTCAAATGTCACCTGAGTTATGAAATTACACCTATTCTTGTATACAGAAAATACTTCTTTACAAAAACGTTTAATTTTTCTGCAAAAATTTTCTAGTCTCATAAAAATGTCCCCACAGCTACATCTAGAGATGTATTTAGGTATTTAAAACTTTCAAAATCCAAAGCTAGATTTCTTGTACGTTGTGTGCAATATAAATTTTCTCAACAGTATTTTCAGCTCATTTCTATAGAAAAGTAATAGATTTGGATATATTTCTACTCCAGTTCCAGAAACAAAGGTTTAATAACAAAATTGATGACATTTAACAAAACACCTTAATAAAATGATCTGTTCAAGAGTTTATTTTCTGTCGTTCATTAGTTTATTTATTCAGCAAATATTTATTGAGGGATAACAAAACAATCCAGATAAACATGATACCTCTGTTCAAGAAGCATCTATTCTAGCTTGGTACTTGGGCAAATTAAGAGGTTGCTTATATCAAAATAGTACCATGAGAAGGAGTTAAGAATAGAATTTGTGTGATTTATTACAATTTATGCAGGCTCAAATTAACATCTCCATCATTAAGCATAGCTGGAAATATAAATATGCAAAGTGTAATCAAAAAGATTAAAACACTTCTGGCCCAGTCACAGTGATACAGGCAGTAGGATGCTGCTGCAACACTGGAGCTATATGGGAGGCTCTTGGTTCAAATTCTTGGGTTAACCTGAATATGCCATGATCACCCATTTTCCTAGCTGACTGGAGGGCTCAGGGGGAAGGTTGCAGTGTGATGAAATCCTATCAAGAGTGCTTGTCTTTTCTTTTCTATCTCTTAATAAATAAAAAAATTATTATTATTTTTTTTTAGGAGAGGCTTTTGCTATAGGGCACATGTGATTGCCAAAAAGACAGAGAGACAGGGGCCAGCAGTAAGTGTAATGGCTATGTCGATGGACTCCCACGTAGTCGACCGTGGTTCGAGTCCCGGACCCGGTGGCTTAAACTCACGCCGGGTGTGTGTGTGTGCGTGCCCAAGATCCTGAGAGGAGATTGGAGGAGAAGGGATTGTGGCGTGGCCATCCCCTCTGGGGGGTGATTTCTCGCTTTCTATCTCTCTGTCTCTCTCTGTCTGTCTGGCGAGCACACGCGCCCTATAGCAAAAACCTCTCCAAAAAAAAAAAAAAAAAAAAAAAAGACAGAGAGACAGAAAGTGAGAAATCACCCCCCAGGGGGATGGCCACCCTGCAATCCCTTCTCCTCCATTTTCCTCTCAGGATCTTGGGCACGCATGCACACGTGCCTGGTGTGAGTTTAAGCCACCGGGTCCAGGACTTGAATCGTGGTTGACTACATGGGAGTCCAGCGACATAGCCATTACACCAACTGCTGGTCCCAAAACAAACTCTTTGAAAAAAGGATTCAAAGGGTTGGCCCAGTGGCACAATGGCAGTGCATTGCTCAGGTGATGGTGGATCCATATGGAGGCTCAGGGTTGAGTTCTCCAGTTGACCTGTATGCACAAGCATGCACAGCCATGATCCTGACTGGGAGCACTGCGTGCAATCTTGGTGTGAGATCCTGTTGACTGTACTTCTCTTTCTCTCCCTCCTTACTTCTGTCACTCCCACTGTGTATGTGTGTGTGTGTGTGTGTGTGTGTGTGAGAGAGAGAGAGATTCTCTCATGAGAAAAATAAACTTAAAAATAAAACTTCAAAGACTTAGCATAAAAACTAGTAGCAGTGTGACCCAGAGACCATGAAGAAGATAAGCCTATCCTCCTCTATTGGCAAAATAAAAAGGAAATAGGATTTCTGCTTCTCTGCTGGAAAAGCCATTAGGTTTTAGATCCTCTCTCTGAGCTTTTCAATACTAAAACAGGTCCAGCCTGCTCCTTTTATAGTCTTTCAAGGGCAACGTGGGTTTAACTTCCAGAATCATCACTTTTCTTGAGAAAGCTACTTAATCACTCTGTACCTCCGTCTCTCATCAGTGGAATAGAAATAATTTGCCTATCTTGTGAAGTTGATATGGGAATGAAAAAAAAAAAAATTTAAAGCCCCAATACATTTAAAGCCCCAATGAAAAAAAGAAATGTATCTGATTATTTTTTTAAAAGGTGGGAGGAGGGACCAGCAGGTGGCATAGTGGTTAAGGCGCTGGACACTCCCACACAGCCGAACAGGGTTCAAGTCACTGGACACTCCCACATAGCCGAACAGGGTTCAAGTCCCTGGTCCTGATGGCTTGCTTTCTCACGTTCCCTTTCTCTCTCTCTCTCTCTCTCTCTCTCTCTCTCTCTCTCTGCCTCTCTCTGCTCAAATTAAAAATAAATGAATGAATAAATATAATTAAATAATTATTTATAAATAAATTAATTAATTAAAGGCAGAGGGAGGGAGGCATGTCATTAGTTGCAACAGGAAGAGTGCCACAGAAATAGCTGTGGTTCTGAACTAGTCACAGAGGTAGACGTGTAGAAATCGAGGACAGGGAAGGCAAGGGACTTGCCTAAGACTGCATGGTAGCAGGGTTAGCCCTAAATATGATACTCTTGAATCTGACTTTAATCCTTGTCCCCCTACATTAAACAAATTTCCTTCTCTGAAAAGACTGAGTTTCTAGAACTTCTCTTTTTCGTGGTGGTGTGTGTGTTTGGTGTTTTAGACTGTGTGTCACTGTGTCACCATCCTCTTGCCACAGCCTCCCAAGCAGCTGTGACCACAGACATCTCCACCAGGCCAGCCTCTTTCAGACAAGGTCTTGCTATGTTGCTCATGAGCTCGCCCTCCTCCTGCATCAGCTTCCCGAGTAGCTGGGACTAAAGCACCAGCCGTCTGGCCCAGCTTTTTAGGGTGCGCTGAGAATCAGGCCTAGCCTCCCACGAGGCTTCAGCCTGCCACACAACAGCGTCCAGAAAGTGCAACTGGGGTTGAGCCTAGAAACAATTTTTTAATAAGTCTTATTGTTAAACTAGAAAAAAAAAAAGAATTGAATTATATTAATCATCTTAATAAACAATTTAAATTACCACAATCTCAAAACAGTCAGGCAGTCATTAGACAGGAAAACAGACCTAGCAAAACAAAAACTGCAATCAATTAATCCATTATTTATATATAAATAACACTGCAGATCATTGAAAAGAAAAAAAAAAAATGAGTCTATCAAAATGGCCTTTGAAATGTTTAGAAAAATTCAGCAGGTCATTCTACCGGAATTGTGACTGTACATGGGCTTATTTGTATAATGAGACCACAGCATTATTAAAGGAAAAACAGTTCTTTTTTAGCAGTGTCATTACATTGCATTTGCTAGTTTTGGCAGCACTCAGTAAGAAAATGGCTAGTAATATCCATACTAAGTATCCTCAAAATGTATTTAATTTGCATTAAGCAAAGAACACTATAGCACTTAAAAGCTCGCTCTCTCTCTAACATCTTTTCTTTTACCTCTCCTCAGCCTTCACCCAAGTTCCAGCCCTCATTATCTTGCATTTCACTATAAAATAACCTGCTCTCTTGTCCCTTCCCCTCACTATTTTCCTTTCCAATCCACCCCCACACTCTCCGTGCAGGGTGAGTGTCCTGAAGTGCTGCTCTGATTTGGTCTCAGGTCTATGCAGACTGCGGCGCTGCCCCCAAATTCTCAACACCTGAACCTAATCTACCTTGTAAGGCACACTGGATCTGCTCGACTCAGTGGCAATAATTCCTATAACGGCTTATGTTAAGATATCCACAATTGTTGCCCAAACAGATCTATTAATTATTTCTTACATGTGAACTAGACACTCTTCCTTCCACAACGTTTTCATGTAATTACCTCAACCATTTCCATTTTAGGCCCACCACTAAAATGAGAAATCCTATGTAACACATTAGCATTTATATCTAGAAGCTTAAGTTGTTGATAAGGAGATCATTAAATAAAGCATGAGACATCAATATGACAGAATATTATTCAGTTTTCAGATTAATATATTCCAGAAGTATTTAACAATATGTGAAATGCTAACAATACCATATTTTAAAATAATAAATTATACATATAATACAATTTGCCATGATATAAAAATATATCTTCTATACATACATAAGTGAAAAAAGATTTAATTACAATAAAAGGCTAATAGTGCTTTTCCAGGTGATGGAATTATAGACTTTCTATTATATCCAGTATACTGGTTTGGAGGATGATTTTTTTCCTTCAAATTTTCTAAACCAACTACAAAGCATTTAGCACATTTATAATTTAAAAGTTCTCATATTTTATAGTCTACTCACATATTAATTCCAGTCCAAGTAATTCTTCCTTCATAAAGTCTTTGGCTATGACCCAACAAGATTAAATATTTGAGGAAAAATATATTAAGAACCTCTCTCACTATATTCTCTTGCATATTTTGGGTATGCATTGTAAGACCATTTTTTTGCATCAATGTGGTTATAAGACCAATTCTTTCTTTCTTTCTTCTCTTTTTTTTTTTTGTTAGAAGTTTTTGCCTTCGCGCATGTATGCTCTCCAGAGAGAGAGAGAGACAGAGACAGTGAGAGGGAAAGTAAGGAATAAAGTCTCAGGGGTGATGTCCATATCTCAATCCCTTCTCCTTTATTCCCCTTCCAGGATTTTGGGCACACAGGCACATGTGCCTAGCATCATTTTCAAGCCACCAAGTTGGGACTTTAACAGTGGTTGGCTATGTGGGAGTCCAAAAATGGAACTGCTACAGGATCTGCTGGCCTCCCATTTCTTTCTTACTTACCTGGTACTCAACTACTCACCAACCCTCCAAACCAATAGTACTCTTAAAAGTACATATTTATTGTGTTGTAGTTCATGATTGAGTGGATGCATGAGAGAGTGAGAGAGAAGTACCCCCTACATGGTTCAGTCATACTGCCAGGGACTCAAACCAGGCTTGGCATGTGGCTTCCAGCTTGTCTTTCAGTACATTATCCACTGTGCCATACAGATTAGACTTTAAAAATAAGAATATTAATCCTATTCACTTTTAAGCATATTTTGTTTCAAACCATAATACTCTATTGCTTTTCTCCCATTACATGAGACTTAACTTTGAAACTATGTTTGGCCATAGAGCTCTGAAAATAATTCCCACTAGTAAATTTTTTTTAAGAAATATTTTGCTATAAGGCACATGCGCTCACTGGAGACAAAAGAGAGAGACAGAGGGGACCAGCAGTTGGCATAATGGCTATGCGGTTGGAATCCCATGTAGTTGACTGCAGTTCAAGTATCAGATCCGGTGGCTTAAATTCACACCGGGCTCTCGTGCATGCGTACCCAACATCCCGAGAGGAGAATGGAGGAGAAGGGATTGAGGAGTGGTCATCCCCCCCGGGGGGTGATTTCTCACTTTCTGTCTCTCTCTGTCTTCCTGGTGAGAGCACACACCCTATAGCAAAAACCTCTCCAAAAAAAAAAAAAAAAAAAAAAGAGAGAGAGAGAGAGAAAATGAGAAATCACCTCCCAGTAGGATGACCATGCCACACAATCCCTTCTCCTCTATTCTCCTCCCAGGATTTTGGACATGCGCTCACATGCACCCGGCATGATTTTCAAGCTGCCAGGTTCAGGACTCAAACCACGGTCATGCACGTGGAAGTCTAGTACCTTAACCACTACATCAACTGCTGACTCCCCACTAGTAAAAATTTTTAACAATTTCATAAGATAGAATCATACTGTCCAAATGATAATGTGAATGAAATACATAAATAAAAGAACCTTTCTTATATTCGTGTTCTATATCATGCTATTAATTTTCAACTGGTTATCTTCTTTGGTACTTCAAATATTAATAAGTGTTTATAGTCATGGAATAAATCTTGAAAACAGGACTGGATGAACTGTGTGCTTATTTGTTTATATTTCTAACATCCCTCTCCTCAGAGTAAATACTTATTTCAAGACCTCAAATTAGTCTATTTTTTAAGCCATTATTTGTTCAATCTAGCCAGTCAGCAGGCTTAAATTGTTTTCTTTAGGGCTTCAGCGACCTAATACTTTAAGTTACCATGCTTATTTGGAAGGAAACTGCTAGATTTATTATAAAATAATGTCTCCAATATGTAACACTAATTTGTTTTTCTGATTCTCATGAATACCATTGCTTTACGATGCAATCCCAGTACTTTCTTCTTCCCAGCCTGATTATATCAAGTAGCTCTAGTTTTTGCATTGAAAAAAGAAATATGGGATATCTAAGCTTATGCCCAAATTTTGTTTCACTTTACACAAAGTGCCAAAGGAGGGCATTAATTTTAAATATAAATACTATCTACTAAGTACTTTATATAATTTATTTTATCTAAATTGTCAATTCTCATAAAGAATCTGATGCATAATGCATTATTATCCTATTTTGTATCTAAAAAAAACCCAAAGCTGTGAGAGATTAAATGTGCTAGATCATACAACTAGAGAATGTATTATTGAGTCATCAGGAACTTCATGACATACTTTTTCTATCTTTTTCTTTTTCTGGTTTTTTTTTTTTCTTTTTTTTTTAGATTTTTGCAATAGTTTGTGTGAGCTCTCTGGAGAAACAGAGAGAGGCAAAGAAACAGATAGTGAGAAATCACCCCCCAGTGGGGATGGCCATGTCTCAAACCCTCCTCCTCCATTCTCCTTTCAGGATCTCGGGCACACACACACACACACACACACACACTCTATGTGAGTTCAAATTGCTGGGACTGGGACTCGAACCACTGTGGACTTTGTGGGAGTCTAGTGACATAACCATTATGCCATCTGCTGGTCCCTCTATCTTTTTCTATGCAAAACGCATCATGACTTTTCTGATGACCTAATATTTAATCTAATGTGTTTTTGGGCCCCTAAAATTAGGAATAGCTCTGAGAAAGAGCTCTTATTTCCATCTTCCTCCACCTAAGAGCCTTTTCTTTCTTTGGTCTTTACCATCTTTGTGAAATTAGGCTGGACCATTCAACTGGTCAGGCTAAAAACCCAGGGGTTGATGTTGACTCCTTCCTTTTCTCACACCTTTCCATGGACTCCATAAACACATGTAGTTAACTCTACCTCCAGATTATCATAATCTCTTTGGATTTTGTTCTTTTGCAATACACATGATTTCGTTTTAATCTGTTAATATTATTTAAAGGCATACTAATTTTTCTATCAACTTAATGCCACAAAAATCAAAACATCTGTTTCTATGTGTGTTACATATCACTACAGAAACTATGAACTCAGACTCTGAGATAAAGACTAGAGATAGTTTAGGCCACCACAAAGCCTCAGCAGACGGGAATTTAAACTCCCTTTGCATTTACAAAAAACGTTTATCATAAAAAATAATTAGAATAATAATAATAATGATTGGGGGAAACATAGGAAAGATATTGAATGTTGAAGCGGGGAGATTAATGTCTCTGTACGGACTGACATGCATAGCATTCCCTTTTGAAAAAGCAATGTAATACACTGTAAAGTTATATGTAATTCAATGTAATAAAAAAAAAGATAAAAAAAAAAAAAAAAAGTACAGAAATAGAACCTCAGCTTTCGCTTCCTATGCTGGGGCAAGAGCGTTCTGAGAGGGTCTTAGGTGTTTCCAGTTAGAAGCTTGTCCAAATAGAATAGCATAAATTGGACCTCAAAAAGGTAACCAAAGGGTAGCAGATGGCATAGTGGTTAAGGCATGGCTGACCTGAATCTGGCAACTTAAAAATCACACTGGGGTGGGACCAGCAGTTAGTGTAATAGCTATGTTGCTGGACTCCCACGTAGTCAAACGCGGTTCGAGTCCCAGACCCGGTAGCTTAAACTCACTCTGGGCGCGTGTGCGTGTGTGCCCAAGATCCCAAGAGGAGAATGGAGGAGAAGGGATTGCGGTGTGGCCATCCCCCTCAGGGGGTGATTTCTAGCTTTCTGTCTCTCTCTGTCTCTCTGGCGAGCGCACGCGCCCTATAGCAAAAACCTCTCCAAATAAATAAATAAATAAATAATCACACTGGGGTGGGCGCATGTGCATGTGTGTCCAAAATCCCAGGAGGAGAATGAAGGAGAAGGGATTGCAGGGTGGTCATTCCCCCTAGGAGGTGAATTCTCACTTTCCCTCTCACTGTCTCTTTCTGTCTTTCTGGCAAGTGCACACACACTATGGCAAAAAAAACTTTGGAAAGGGGAAAAAAAAAGAAAAAAGAAAAACAGCCAAAATACAAAGGGCAGAGGATAAAGCTTCAGGAAACACAGGACTTTTGTTCCAAGAAAAAAAGGCACAGTGAAAAAGTAGTGAGTTTGCCTATTGTTTTTACTAAATACAATGTTTCAAATATAGGAAAGAGGGTCTTTAAATAAGTGGTGCCTGAAAATGGGGTGAGAGTTTAGTGGAGACTAGTGCTATGTATCATTCGAAATACAGCTTCTATATATCCTAAAATGAGCTTGGTATGTAAATCCGGATACACTAGGAGGAGAAAAATCTATTCAACTCAAACACGTGTGTGTACATGTAGCTGAGATATTTGGATATGCATTTGTGTTTATTGGAAATTATATAAATAAATCTGCACTATTAGAGGTATCTCCACAGATTATGAAAATAAGCTCTCTTTCATCTTTTAAAGTCAAACTCAAAATTTCATCTCTGCCCTTCTTGAGTTTGCATGGACATTTTTATACTTCTCTTACAGGAATTACAATGCTGTGTTATAATTATTTGCTTCAGGTTTTACTTTTTGAACAAGTGTTACTGTTTGAAGGGAGGAATTTGGTCTCCAGAACCTAGTACAGTGCCTGCTTCACAATGAGCAATGAATAAATGATGAATGAGTGAAAGAACTAACGAGTAAATTTTGTTTGCAGAAACATATTAAAAATTATATAGGACTTCTATTTGGAAAACTTGCCATGCCTAGGAAAGATTGAATCCATTAAAACAAAATTTGATGAATTGTCAGCATCAATCACTAGCATAGACTTAGGAACTGCAGAAAAATGGGTTCGACACAAAAACATCCCTGTGAAGCAGCAGGTAATTTAAATCCAACATTAATGAAATGTGCATATCATTCTAAACAAGAGAAAAGTAAACAGGAGAGATGACTGAACTGCTGAATGACAAGCTTGGGGAGATTGGCAGATATAATGAGATGAGATTTAACATGAATACCGCAGGATAATTTACCTGGGGACAAATCATCAGCAGCTGAGATATAAAATGGAAACCCATTCTCCCTTTGGAAATAAATAACGTTTAAAAAGCGTCTGGTTATAGTGGATAATAACTTGTGTATGAGCTCACTTTGTAATGCTGTTGCTAAACAGCCAATTGCCTTCCCAGGAGGATGAACATAATGGATCGTTTCAACCAGACACACACATACACAAAGGAGAGTAAGTGCCGTCAGCAGCTTTAGGAATCACCTTGATTCTACTGTCTGTAATTGGAGCCCTCTCAATACAGAAAGAACACCTTAAAGTTTAAGGAAAAGCAATAAACATCATGAAATGAATCAGAGCCCATTTAATTTGGAAAACGTTGCAAGGGCTCAGAAAGAAGGTCATTCTGCCCAGTCTAATACAATCAGCCTCTGGCTGGCAGACAACACTAAGAAAAATTATTGCTAGCATGTATTGAGGAGCTCACTCCGGGCCAGGGTCTGCCAAGAACTCCGGATACATTATTACTCTCAATCCTGCAACAGGACCAAGTCATTGCTATTTGACATTGTATCTACTTTACAGATCAAGAAACTGAGGCTTACAGACATAAGGTAAATTACATATGATTGCACAGCACTGAAGTGACAGGGTGGAGATTTGTAGCCTCTAGAATCCAAGATTGTGTTCTTCATCGCTCTGCTGTAATTTCAGTATGAGACTCTGCTGCGGATGAACCAAAAAGTCCGTTATCTCTGTTTGACTTTCAAGGCCCTTCATTACCTCAGGAGGCCATCTCCTTTCTCTTTTAACTCTTCAACCATTACTATCCGTTAAATTCAGAACTTTCCAACAGATTACGTTCAATCCTATCTACGGAACTTTGCTGTGATGTACCTCCTCTAGAAATCTCTCCTGCTTCTCTCGGCCAACTTCGCCAATTTTCTCCATCAGGACCCAGGCTTCTCAGACAACTTTAAATAGATTGTATTCTGTTTCTGAAATGATCTGTAATTGCTTTGCACACATGTCTACATTTACTATACTGCTGCCACACGAACATTCACTGTACTCACCAGAAGCATAGCCCAGTACCCTTCTGGGCATAGAGATAGCATTCATAAATTCTGTTTGGTTGTTCATAGAGAGATTTGTGATGATAGAGAAGGTTTATAAATAATCCCAAAGTTCAGCCTCCTAAGTAAATGGTTCTACTCACAGGGCAAAAATAAATAAATAAATAAAACTATGACTTTGGTTTCTTTTTCAAACTGAGTAGAATAAAAACCAGCAAACAAACTTTTCATGAAAATAGAAGAGCTAGATCTGTTAAGCCCAGTCTTACAAAGATGTATTGGCATTTGATGCTCAGAAATTATCCACTTCAACTCTCAGCAATAACAGTGTGAGAGCACCACTCTGCCAGACAAGAATCCTAGGTTACCGAAGTTGCCCATCTGTTTCTGATTCTGTGTGGTAAAGCTCTGGGTTTCAGACTCAGAAATGTATTCTGACATCCACAACTGGGATGTGAGATCTCAGATTGTGAAAAGGGCATGAGGATTGAATGAATCAAAATGCAACGACTTCAGTTCTGAAGGTGCATCTACCTGGAGGACAGACTGCTCCTGGGAGTAATGCAAAAGCCTAACAATAGCTGCATGCTAGTGCATTTTACCACGGTGATCCCATGGAAAGAAAAAGCGATGATGAAGCCATCAGCTATCCTATACCACACACGTTCCATTGCCATTGAAAAATGTCCCACATCTGTGTCTTAATGCTGGCATCTGCTTCAAATTACCCTCGGATGAGCTCTACAGCTCTTGCCTAATTGGACACTATGAAAATGACATGGCTGTTATTGCTCAGCTTCGAGTTGCCCTTTATGCAGCAGTCTAGGCTTGCAATGAATCTCTATCTTTGTATGAGAGAGTCTGATTTTCATCAGAGATTCTAAAATCAGCTCATTCCAGCCATTTGTTCAAAAAAAAAAAAAAAAAAAAAAAAAACCTATGTATCAAATGATTAGCTTTCAACTAAATTTTTTATTGTCTATTTTTTAGTTTATTTTATTTCTTTCATGAGGCAGATGGGTCCAAAGGGGAAGAGAGGAAACTGGACAGGGAGGGATTACACAGTAATCCCTGTACATCCACTCGGTATTTCAGTCAGCCAGAATCCCGGGTGAGGTCAAATCAATCCAGGGTGGAAATCTTGTCTTCTATCTGGCTTGTAGCATTGCAGAGCAGTGCCCTACTATCTCTGCTACTGCTGCTGAGCCTCTTATTGCCCTTTAACGAGAAATTTTAAAAACCCCTGATTTAGAAGCAGTTGAAAACAAAAATAATAGGAATTCCATCCTTACAGACCTTCAGAGAATTTAGTTTCAAAGGGAGCAAAGATCTTTTTAAATGGGTGATGACATTGTGGATCAAGCAAGGGAAATGATGTCCTTAAAGTCAAATGTTAAACTAGTTCATCTTGACAGAAAACATCCTGCAGCCTAGCATTGCCACTCCCTCAGCTGTTACTACAGTCAGGTAGGAAGCATCTTGTAAAGTCAGCATAGCATAGCCACGTCAAAGTGGCACTGGGTCTATGCATTACCTTTCTTTCCTTCTTTTTTATTATTTTAAAGTGTTTTTATTTATTTTTTCAGAGAAAGAAAGAAAGAGAAAAAGAAAAAGAAAAAGAGAAAAGAAGGACAGACACCCTCAATAGGGTCTTCATTTCCTGATCCTTCCTGAACCCTGCAGCCAGCATGCCTGCCAGTGTGCGTGCCTGGCGTGTGTAGGTAGGCCAGCGATGTGAACCCAGAGCCTTCCCATAAGGCCTCCAGTGCCACGCAACAGTGCTTTTACTGCCTGTACCACCAGGACTGGGCCTTTCCTTCCTTCTTAGTAAAACCTGACACAATACCAAGATGGAGGGCAAAAATAATTTTTGTTGTCACAGAACACCAGTCAAGCTAGATGGCCTTGAGAAAAATAGTAGAGGATTTAGGCAGGACAGCCAAACACCAGGTCTGTTTTAGATTTAATATATGGCAAGTCCACCAGGGAGTTGGCACAGTGGTAGTTGTGGAAGCAAGGCTTCACCAATGAGATGAGGGCAGAGTATGAACTATCAGGATAGTATCCTAGTATTAATGATGCCTCATTTTGAAAGTGAAGAAGATATCGCCAAAGCATAATTTACTAAAATTGATGGCATTATAAAAAATATGGAGGACTATATTATATAGAAAATCTATTTCAGTGATGTTCTTATACTTTGAAGTGCTCATAAATAACAAAATTTTTCTGCGCAGATATTTCTTTTTTTTCAATTGCCAGAGGGTGCATGTGCTTGCCAGAGAGACAGAGAGATAGAGAGAGGGAGACAGCGCACACACACACACACACACACACACACACACACCAGTAGGTGTGGTTCCTGCTATAATCCCTTCTTTGCCATTTACTCATTCTGTCAGGATTTGGGGCATGCACACACATGGGTCCAACATAGTTTTCAGATCACCAGGGCCAGGATGTGAACCACACCGTCTGCCATGCAGGATCCAGTTCCCTTAAACACCAGGACACAGGCCTGGCCCAATACTTCTTGATAAAGTTAGTTATTATTCCTGAATTAACTATTGCACTGGATTTAATATTTCAGTGAATAACATTACCATCAATTTATCCCAAGTGATAATCTAAATCATCTTTCCCATTCCATCCATTTCTTCCCTTCTCTTTAGTCTTACTGACTCATTCTTTGATATACTTTAATTCACTTGTCTACCCACTGCTTCTGCCTCAATTCAGTCTCATTATATCAAAAGATTTACCAATTAACATAATAGTGGCCTAAATGGTCCCTCTGCTTCCACTCTATTTTCTCCAACCTCCAGTTTATCCTCTTCTTGGCATTAATGGTATTTTTTCAAATCTACTTATTTTATGCCCTTGCTTTCAATAACTTTCTACTGCTCACAGGAAGAAAACCTTGAAAATCCTTTAAATGGCCTATATGGCCATCAAATTCTGCTCACGACCTAGCCTTAAACCTTACATCCAAGTTCCTTCGCACATCCTATGCTTTAAAGTCCTGATCTCCCTGAAGCATTCCAACATACATATATCTTTGCTAATTACTTTTTGCTAAATGAATTTACTAATTTATCTACCTGATGAACTTTTAGTCATCCTTAATGAGTTGCCTTAAATATGAACTCGACTGTAGGGAACCAGCAGTTAGCGTAATGGCTATGTCGCTGGACTCCCACGTAGTCGACCGCGGTTCGCGTCCCGGACCCGGTGGCTTAAAACTCACGCCGGGAGCGTGTGCGTGCGTGCCCAAGATCCCGAGAGGAGAATGGAGGAGAAGGGATTGCGGCGTGACCATCCCCCCTGGGGGGTGATTTCTCGCTTTGTTTCTCTATGTCTCTGTCTGTCTGGCGAGCACATGCACCCTATAGCAAAAAACCTCTCCAAAAAAAAAAAAAAAAAGAACTCGACTGTGAAGTGTTTCCTGACTCTCCAAAGTATAACAATCCATTCTTTGAATTTCTTTATTTTACCAGTATACCTATTATAACTGCTATTGTGTTGCATTAATGCTTCCTTAAATGCAAATTTCTCATTTATTTCTCAGAACTGTTAGCAGGCAAGGACTAGGTCTACTTTTCTTTTTTCTCCAGTATCTAGCACCTCTTAAGTGTTTGCATTGTTAAATAATTAATTAATTTGCCTGCTTAATATTTTATGACATTTTCAGTAATCACAGTGAATGGTTGTTGTCTTGGCTCTACTAACTTTATTTATTTATTTATTTATTTATTTATTTATTTATTTATTTTTAGAGAGATTTTTGCTATAGCATACATACACTTGCCAGAGAGACACAGAGAGAGAGAGACAGAGAGCTAGAAAGCCAGAAATCATCCCCCAGAAAGGACAGCTGCACTGCAATCCCTTCTCCTCCATTCTCCTCTTGGGCTTTTGGGCACACACACACCTGGTGTGAGTTTTACGTAACCTACCAGGTCCGGGACTCAAACCACAGTCTACTATGTGGGAGTCCAGTGACATAACCATTATGCCATTTGCTGGTCCTTCGTAAAGGTTAATTATTAATAATATTAATTCCATAGTTAATTCTTTATAATGTTGACAAAATGTAAACTATCAAAGTAGGTTTATTCTAAGCCAATATTAATGACCACAGCCTGCAGAAATATAATCTCAAGAAACCTTGAGAAAATGCTCTTGAGGCTGCCGGTTATAGCAGATCTTTTATACATTTCAGAAAATCAGAAGTTAGTATCAAGGTTGTAAGTCAATACATGGAGGTTATCTGTTGGTTTGGACCAAAAAGGTGGGAGATCTTGAAGTGTGAGAGGGGCTTGCAGGTCACAGGTAGATTCTGATATCTAGTTTCTTAGTGGCTAAGAGAGGGAGACTTCATTTAAAACTTGGAATCATCAGAAAGGGAGGTATCAGCTCAGTCTTATTACAGATAAGGAGGTTTACTAACCATCATGTAATGTTATGACACAGTCGGGATAGTAAGCCACGATTACTGAGACTGGCTAGTAAGACTGATGGTATGCAAGTTTGGTTCTCCCAGTCTCCTTAGGAAGAAGTTTTAGAACAAGAAATGGCCAGGAGTCAGTCCTCAATAACAGTATCAAATATAATAGAAACTTCTAGGAGAATAAAAACAAAGAGACACCACTGGATTTTGGCAATGAACATGGTTATTGATAACACTGTGGGAATAGTTTTAGTAGAACTTGAAAGAAATCTTACAGGTGTTGTAGAACAAACGGGATTACAACTACATTTTTCGCATTTTGTAAGACTCAGCTCAGTGTTTTATATACACTGTTAATATAAACTATGTGGGAGGTGAGACCCTGTCAACTGGTAATGGATTTAGGCACATACGAGGGGACTTCAGAAAGTCATGAAAAATATGTATTATGAAAGACTATGCACAGGCTTCAAATTTCTTTTGCACAAAATAAACCCACACTTTCATTCCACTTTCTACAAACTTTTTTGAAGTCCCCTTACATACGTATGTCAAAAATGATCAAATTACAGTTGTAAATATATGTAGATAAGTGGTCAATTATATGTCTATTATATCTCAATAAAGCTGCTAAAAAAATTAACCAGTGAGGAAGTTGTCATAAAAGTCTATTTGGCAGATAAGAATAGTGAGGCATAAAGAGTAAAAGCAGATACCCAAATTCACACAGTGGATCAGCTCTAATTGATAAACCCAGATGCTCCAACCTTAGAACCTATGATCTACGTTTCTATAGCAAAAAAAACTCTCCTTATTCTGAAAGACTGCAATGAGGGAAAGGAATAAATGCTGAAGTAAGGAGCTAGAGAAACTCAACAGGTTCCAGCAAAGATTTGTTTTCCTTTAGAGTAAGGTTACCTACCTATTTGAGGTCAGAGAAAAGGAGAGAATTCCTAGAACAAAAACTACACCTTAAGTGTTCTATTTAAATTCCTTCTTAGCTAATTCCCTAATTACAGCTTTAAAGCATCTTGTTAGGACCCTAAGCCATAAAGACCCTATTAACACTCATGCCCCAAGCAACATGTCATTGCATCAAAGGTTTAAAAAAGATAAAAATAAGCCTCAGAGTGAGAAAGGGAGGGATAATTGAACAGGATGCCTTGAATAGAGGGCGGGACGCCCTGCCCTAAGGTGCCAGATGCTCACTGTAGAATTTGCCTTCCAGGTAAAGGGACACATTTAAGTAACAATTGTGAGAAATTCTTCTTTCAACTGACCCTACAGGGCAAAGAATTAGACTGAAGATAGATTGCCCTTTGATCTTCACTTTCTGCGAGAAAAGTTGCCAAATTGTTTTTAAGAAAGGCTAAGCATAACCTCAGTCCACAAAGCAAAGCTATCCTTAAAAAAATCACTTAGATGGTATACAGACACAGTATGAATAACAGTCCAATCTTGGAAGTACTCATTTTGTACATGAAATTTTATTTTGAAATTTTGCCAGAGGGCACATGCACTCAAGAGAAAGAGGGAGAGAAGAAGAATACCCATCGCCCCACCCCATAGGGAATGGTCACGATGTAATTCCTTCTCCATTTCTCCCTCTTTTAGAGATTTTGGGCACACACATAATCCCAGCATGTTTTTCAAATCGCTGGGTCCAGGACTCGAACTGTGTACTTGATTATATGGGACCCAGCTGCTTTAACCTCCAGGCCATGAGCTGGCCCATTGTGTATAAACTTTTGCAAGCCAGAATGCTGAAGGAACAAAAGGGAAAGTCTAGTTACACAGCTTTGGACACTTAAACTATTCTGCCTTTTTAGTAATTACCAAAGATCAAGCAAGGAATAGGTGAAAAATGTAAAAAGATTCTTGTCTGCCTGAAGGGGTACTCCTCTGACTTAATTTTAGGCTCTTATTGTCTTAGTACCTACAGGTTGGTGAGTTAAATGAGATGGTTGAGTTGAGTCATTCCTATGTTAACTTGTAATGATAATCTGCTCTCCATCACATTTACTTTGTAGTGTATATAAAGTATATAGTACATAAAATAAATACACTGAGAACAATATAGACTATGTAGAAAAAATGATAAAATATAATCGCTTCAAATGTCTAAATGGGAGACTGAAATTATATATCACGGGATGCATGAGATAGTAAAATGTCTTTCTTTTTCATAAAGCCTCAGGACATCACCTCAATATTTATGAGCTCAAGATCAGTGGTTATTGCAATATGCCATTCTCCTCCATGCAGGATAATTGCTGGCATAAATCATTATTATAAAATTGATGTAATTATATTATCATTTTTCTACATAATATACATATGTATGCCAATTTAAAATATAATTACATACTCACCATATATTCAATTTCAACAACAGTATAAAACTTACACCTTGCAAACTAGAGAAATAGAATAAAATATATCCAAATATCTTAGCAGACCCTATATTCTTCTAATTTTGCACATCTTATTATTATGTCTTATAAGGTTGCTGAATGATTTCATGAAGGAAATCATTTTGATTCTCCATTTTTCTTCTTCATACTTATTAACATATGTATTATAAACTGTAGTTACTATATTAATAAGTATGCTTAAATAAGTATGTGACTGCATTAAGTATCTATGTCAGTAAGTAAAATTGTTTTCCCTGAGTGTAATTTTAAGTGACCTCATGGTACTAGAGTTTACATTATTACTCAGAATGTGTACTGGTTAGGACCAGCAGATGGTGTAAAGATTATGTCACTGGATTCCCACGTAGTCCACCGCACTTTGAGCCCTGTACTCAGTGGCTTAAAACTCAGGCCACATGCATGTGCATGTGTGTCCAAAATCCTGAGAGAAAAATGGAGGAGAAGGGATTGCAGCTTGGCAGTTACTCCCTGGGGGAGTGACTTCTTTCTGTCTCTCTGTCTCTCTGTCTCCTCAGGAGAGCATACACGCTCTATAGCAAAAATCACTCTTGAAAAAAAAAAAAAAGAAGAAGAAGAAGAAGAAGCATTTTTACTGGTTAACTACCAGGCATTTCAATATTGGGATTTTGGAGAGCAATTATACTAAGAAACACAATGATATGAATTGGTATTTACAAAACATGTTTTGCTTTGGTCCATTATTGTGTTACTAACAGAGACACCTGAGAATGAGTGATACATAAAGAAAAAAGAAGTTTATTCAACTCAGTGCTGATGGGTAGAAAGTCCAACGGCATAAGATGGCTTACAGCATGGATGGTAAGAGCAGACATGATGGCACAGGCATGTACAGAGAAAGTTAAGGCCACGGACAACTTTCTATTTCATAATAACCTCCTGTCTTTTGAGAACTACACCCTTCTAGAATTCTCCAGAGACATTAATCCATCACAAGGCCAGTGCTGCCATGATCCAATCACCACCCACTGGGACCACATTTCAAAGTGTGAATCTTTGGGGGAAAACTATTATTCAAATCATAACATATTTCAAAAGAGATATCTAGCATAATTCACAATTGGCAAGGTGGTGTTCCTTTTATCTACTCCTTTAGTTTTTTTTTTTTTTTCTCTTCTTTTTAAATTTTTTTAAAATTGCCAGAGTGCAGTTGTGCTCACCTGAGACAGAGGAGAAATGGGGGGTGAGGGGGAGAGGGAAAGAGAGAGAGAGAGATGTCAACGGAAAAAATAACCAACTGTAAAATTAATAATTAATCATTAATGAGGTTTATTTCCAAGCCAACTGTGAGTGACCTAGGCCCGGAGAAGAGGCATACATGCCTTATTCTCGGGGTGATCATGTACAAAGCTTCCTTTTATTTGTTTTTGAGATTGACAGACAACATTTAGTGAAAAGATTTTCTGTTGGTCTGGCCCAAAAAGGCGGGACATGTAGAAGTGGGGGGGGTTGTAGGTTATAGGTGGGTTCCACAATTCTTAGGTTGGTGATTGGAAGGGAAGATCTGTGTCTTAGTTAAAGAAAGGCTTAATCTACATCAAGGAAAAGAGAAGTTCTGTGTCTTGGGAAGAGATAAGCACAAGAATATACTGTAATGGGTTGAAATATACATCTGAAAGATACTATGCCAGGAACAGGAGGTAGGAAGAATCCTGTTAATAGAAAATAAATGGTCTGTTAATGTTTATGGGCATGACTTCCCCAGTCCCCTTTGGAAAAGATTTTGGAAAAATAGGAAAAGTAGTCAGACTTCTGTCCACAGAGAGAACAGAAAACACCTCCCTATGAGGCACGGTCACACCACATTCCCTTCTCCTCCGTCTTCTCATTCTGTCAGAATATTGTGCATACTTGCACATTCACCTGGCATGTTTTTCAAGCTGCCATGGTTAGAAACCAAATTGTAGTCAGCTATGTGAAATCCTACTTCCATAACCACTAGGTTACAGGAACAGCTCCTACTCTTCTATCTTTTAATGTATAAGAAACTTCATTTTCTAATGATTCATTCACTAAAACATTGACCTGCAAATTATAAAATTGTCATATTTGGTGCTCTCGGGTGGTCCTAGCCCATCTATTTCCCAAGGATAGCTTTAGCCCTTCTACCTGATTTGCATCTGTCAGAAAGTGATAAATCCTCTTGAGATCTTGGCCACACATGCACATACACCTGGTGTGATTTTGAGCCACTGGGTCTGGGACTCAAACCGAGTAGGCTACATGGGAGTCCAGCAACATAGCCATTACGCCAACTGCTGGTCCTCGTATTTATATTCTTCGGAAAGCTCAAGCTAATATATTTATTTGAATGATTGCAGCCTGTAGAAAGTCATTTCACTGTTTTGTCACTGTTTTTATTTCTTATTTTATAGATTTTCAGGAAAAGAAAAAAAGGATCATTTCTGGAGATCACTCAACTTAGAATGACTATTTTCCTAACTCTCAACTAAGCTCATTCATAACTCCTTTTCCCCACACACATACAGGTTTAAACAGACAAACACCACTAAGCTTACTGCCCACATCTGACATTACCATACTCTTTCTTTCTTCTTTTATTCATTTATTTATGTATTTTAGGTTTTTGCCATAGGGAATGTACACTTGCCAGAAAGAAACAAAGAGAGGAAAACTGAGAAATCACCCCCTCCCCCGAATCCCCAGATGGGATGGCCATGCCTCAATCTTTTCTCCTCCATTGTCCCCTTGGGATTTGGGGCGCGCACACACACACACACACACACACACACACGCACCCTAAGTGAATTTCAAACCACTGGGTCAGGACTCTAATCACAGTCAGCCATGTGGGAGTCCAGCACCTTAACAACCATGCCACCTGCTGGTCCTAGTCTTTCTTTTTAAACAAGTGGAGCTACATTGAATGCTTATGCCAATAATAATCAAATATTAATAATTGTGGGGGTTACAAATTTTTTTTTAACCTGAGGCCAGCTTATAATATAAAACAAGTGATCTTAAATTTTGTGATGTTAGGTCAGTAGGGATCTTAGAGATGGGCAAAGAACAAATACATAAAATGGTTAAAACAGTGACAGAGTGTGGGTTAAATGCATCTAGACTTCAGAATAAAGGAAGCCAACCTTCAAGGAGCAGGCATTTCTGAAGAGAAACATAAAATGGACTGATAATGATTAATATGATGATTATTCTTCATTCTCTCCTTCTACTTTTCATGTTCCAATTGGTTGTGTGGCATGTTGCTTCTCTGTCAATAAACATTACTGAAAAAAATAAAAAATCAATACATTTCATGATGTGCATGTGCACATAGATTAATACAGACTTTACAGTGACCGCACAGGAGACAGACTCATTCTGGATTCTATGTCCGTTTCTTATCTCTGCTTTGCAGCCCTTAGGCCCAAGGCTGCCTTCCTTTAAAATAGAGACACCTCCATATAATTGTTCTGACTTTTGAAAGTCAGTCTGGCCTTATTATATTTATATTTAGATGAGTATGCGTATCCACAGACAACCCAGTTTTTCTTTTTCAATTTATCTAGCATTTGCTTCTCAGTTTCTATAATTAAAGCAAAAGTGTCTACTTTAACACTTCAGACAGGTAGAGAAGTGGACAGCCCCATTTTTGCTGATTCTTCTCCCTCATATCAAATGCTCTGAAATCCATCCATGCTTTGTTAAAAACATGTCTTATTATTTTATTTGCTTGTCTGAAACAATGAAGGCAAGAAGGCATCTGCCCCATTTTGGGTAAACAGGTAATATGATAGAACAGGACAAGAGAAATGACAACAGTTTTAATAGTTGCTAATATGACTTAGGCACCTACTGAAGAACTCATAACCCAATTATCTTTCAGTACATATGGAGACAGTTTGTTTGGCACATAAATAAATATCAAAGGAATAAAGTTAAAAAGAAAAAAATAAAAATTTAGGTATGTTATGAGCTAAAAGAATTTAATTTCTTTAGCATCCAAACAACCAAAATGTTAAAATAAGCATGTGTGGGATCATCTTTGGAATGCTGTCCAGCACTGCAGTGCTTTCTGAAATACTCACAATAGACTCTCCAAATGCATGTACAAAATCCTACCAGTCTTCTCTCTTCATATCATATTGCTCACTTCTGATTAGTGCCCTAAATTGTTAGGAAAATTAACCAAGGCTTGGGAATAGGCCAAAGAGATGATTTGTCATTGTCCAAGAGACCCTTTGGGGATTATCTGATCCTCCGGGGACTGGGGAAGGCAAGGATTGAGACCTTTGATGGGACCAATTACTGACTCAGGCTATTCGACAGCTTTATAAAAATAAAAATTTAATTACAGAAAACTGACGGCAATGTAATGGTTCTTTTATAACAATGTAAACAATGAATTTCATGTAGCAAATGTAAATCTCTGTAAGACATATCTCAACAGGATTTTATTGTTTTTAAGTTTGTTTATTTTATTCATGAGAGAGAATATATGTGTGCACGTTACAACGAAAGAAAAAGAGAGAAGTACTCTTAACAGAGTCTCATCACACCACAATCTCCTTTCCTTAGCCTCCAGCTCATCAGGATCGTGGGCACATACTCACACATTCAGTGTGTTTTCAGACTAACTGGGGAATCCAATCTCATGGTCAGCCACGTGGTTTTCACCATTGCAGTTCAGTGTGCTACTAAATATACCACCAGACTAGGCCAATCATCAGGTTTTAATTTTATTAATTAAAGAGTTACAAAAACCTTTGACTTATATTTATTTTATATTCACACAAGAGTCATATTTTGGACTTTTTTGAAAAATTATACAGTATCAGTACCAACCTTTATCTCTGACAAAAGATATTCAAACCCCACACATGAGAATCCAATGGGAAACTCAGCACCAAGTTCCGCATGTCATCAATCTAGTTTCAACTATTATAAGCCCCACACAAGATAATCTGCCCTCTAATGTGTCAGCTTTCACTCTTAGCAGAGTCCTGGTAATTGACTAGTATTTCAATGCATTACATAGAATCTTCCAGGATACAAGTATCAAAAACAAATAAAGTTTTTAGCTCAGTATTTATACTTTATTGTGAGGAGCATCACTATAAGTGGAAAAAAAAAGAAAAGGTAAAAAAAATTATTATTAGCCATCATATGCTCAAGACTCATAAAGAAACTTGGTAACTGTTAAGCATTGGAAGACTGTTCAGCATATCATACTATTTCTTACCTAATTGATATTTCGTTGCAGTGACTCATTAATCAATTACCATATTAATTGAGCATTTAACTATCTGTGAGATATCATTAATTGAGCATTTAACTCTCTTCCTGGCATTTTACATACACAATCTCATAATTCTCTCAATACTATGAAGTAGATACTGTATTATATTCATTTTTAAGGTAAGATGCTTAAGCCTTAATGTTTGAGTTGCTTGCCCATGATCACACAGCTTTTGTAAGCAGGAGCACTAGAATTTATTTTTAAGAGAGATATTTGCTATAGGGCACATGCGCTCACCAGAGACAAAAAGAGACAGAGAGACAGAAAGCGAGAAATCAACCCCCAGGGGTGATGGTCATGACACAATCCCTTCTCCTTCATTCTCCTTTTGAGATTTTGGGCTCACATACATATGTTCTTGGAGTGAGTTTTAAGCCACCAGGTCCAGGACTTGAACTACAGTTGACTATGTGGGAATCCAGCAATGTAACCATTTCACCACCTGCTGGCCCCTAGAACTAGAATTTAAACTTCCCTCTTTCTGGATATAAGGCCTCTTCACTTTCAAAAAATCCCCCATTGGAACCTTGGAACCCTTTGTGATCCACTCATGACTTGTGAGCTAAAGACACAAGAGGGAGTCTGATTCCTGGTCTAAAATCCAGACCCTTGTTGTGCTGTAGCACACTAAAAATTTTCTATTCTTTTTAAGAATTACTTGAACTTTCTGATGGGGACTTCTTTGGGTCTTATGGTCTTAACATTTGGTGATTTTTATAAATAGACTACTGGTTCATAAAGATCCTAGTGTATTAGGAAACGAATACACTCTAGATGGCTGAAAGACAATAGAGAATCATGTTTGTGTCTTTTCTGTTTGTCTTTCGGGACTCTCATTACTACAGTAAACTTATTAAAATGATCTCCTTGATTGCCCAGTGCACTGTCTTTAACAGTTTGGTATCAGTATCATGATTTACAGGATCAGCCCTCACCACTGGATCCTCATTTATTCCCAGGTAACAATGAACCTTGGAACCCTTTGTGATCCACTCATGACTTGTGAGCTAGAGACACAAGAGGGAGTCTGATTCCTGGTCTAAAATCCAGATTCTTGTTGTGCTGTAGCACACTAAAAATTTTATTCTTTTTAAGAATTACTTGATTTCTGATGGGGACTTCTTTGGGTCTTATGGTCTTAACATTTGGTGATTTTTATAAATAGACTACTGGTTCATAAAGATCAGTGGGTGAAAGACAATAGAGAATCATGTTTGCCTTTTCTGTTTGTCTTTCGGGATATTTTGAGCTCAAATAAATTAAGAATTTATATTCACTAAGGAGAAACTAGCACTTTGATCGAATGAGCAAATTTTGTAATTTTGTGTTTACTCTTGACTTAGGACTAAAATTTCTAAATAAATCTACAAACTATCTGTGTCTGCATATATGTTTATGTGTCTGTGAGTGTGGAATAGTTTTTTTATCTCTAGGTGATATTACCAAATGAGACTATAAAGTATCTTAAATTAAAGGAGCTCTCTTCTGATTGACTTAAAATAAGTAAGTACTTATATGCTCACTTCCTAAAATTTGTAAACATTAAGGATTTGAACTTCCAATATTTCAATGTGTTCAAAAAAAAAAAATCACATAGAGGGATCAGCAGTTAACATAATGGCTATGTCGCTGAACTCCCATGTAGTCGACCATGGTTCGAGTCCTGGACCCGGTGGCTTAAACTCACGCTGGGCACGTATGCGTGTGTGCCCATATCCCAAGAAGAGAATGGAGGAGAAGGGATTGCGGCAGGGCCATCCCCCCTGGGGGGTGATTTCTAGCTTTCTATCTCTCTCTCTCTCTCTCTCTGTCTGGTGAATGCACGCGCCCTATAGCAAAAACCTCTCAAAAAAAAAAAAATCACATAGAAACTAATTAAAGTGGTCTAAGAACTTGAGGTTATATAACTTAGGTAAATCTTTAGGAAAAAGAATGATTTAATAAGTACTGATTTAATAAAACAGGTATGTCCTCAGCATTAAGTATAACACAACTTATATTTTGATCCCATTTGGGTAATTCTTCCCAAACAACACGGGTCTACTGATCAAATAAACTGGTATTGCTTCTACTATGTTTAACATGATGAAAAAAATACAAATTTGCATTTAACTAAATAGATAAATTATTTCAACATACTTTACATCAATAGAAAGGATGTTTTGTAGTTTGTGAATCTGAAGGTAGTACAATTTAAAACAGTGCACGCCAGTTGGTGTCATGGTGGTTAAGGTAGCTAGTTACTACATAGCCAATTGTGCCATTCAAGTCCCAGATCTGGTGGCTTGAAAATCACACCAGGTGTGTGTACATGTGTGCCCAAAATTCTAAAAGGAAATATGGAGAAGGGATTGAGTAATGTCCATTTCCCTGGGGAGTGTTTTCTCACCTGTCCCCCCTTTCTGTCTTTCTTTGCCAAGTGCATGCATCACCCTGTAAAGAAGAAAACAATAAAGAAAAGGAAGGAAGCAAAGAAGGAAGGAAGAAGGAAGGGAGGGAGAGAGAAAGAAAGAAAAGAAGGAAGAAAGAAGAGAAAAAGAGAAAAGAAGGAAGAAAGATTAGATTGGTACTAAATTCAATTAATTAATGTATATTCATTAGATAATTAGTTTTTTAAAGAGGTTTTTGCCTTAGGGCACATGCGCTAACCAGAGAGAGATCGAGAGAGAGAGAGAAAGAGAGAGAGAGAGAAAGCCAGATAGACACAATAAGAGGGAAAATGAGAAATCAACTCCCCAAGGGGATGGCCACGCTGCAATATCCTCTCCTCCAGTCTCCTCCCGAGATCTTGGGCATGTATGAACATGTGCCCAGCGTGATTTTCAAGTCACCAGGTCTGGGACTCGAACTGGGACTCAGCCATAGGGAAGTCCAGCAACGTAACTGCTATATCATCTGCTGGTCCTAGATAGATTATTTTTAAGTAAGAGAATGCTGAAATATTATTCGTGAAGCCTTATTTTAATTTTATTACTTTAATCTGTTTTTCATATGCTGTGAAGAGTCTATGTATGTTGGATCTGTGAATGTGTTTACTTTTGCCAATTTGCTGTTCAGTAAGGGATGTGTATGGGTACAGAAAGTGATGAGAAGTAATTTCCCAGGCTCTCCTGGTCTGTTAGAAAATGCTGTTATGTGATAGACACTGCACAATTCATCACTGCCTCGTTTTAACTCCGAAATAGAAGTTACTTTGGTTAAAAGTTATAATCAATATATGTATTGTCCCAGAAACAACAGTGGCACAAAAGAGCAATTTTGCATGCAAAGTATGAAGGGTGTGCTCCAGAATAAGAAAGAGAATGTATAGAACAGACCCTGAATGGATATGTAAAGTTGAAGAAGGTTCTTAGGAAAGATAGATTTGCTGTGGTCAAAGCAGAACGGGGCTTAATGGGCTTATTTATTAGGTTTACAAAAAGAGTGTGTGCGTGCGTGTGTGTGTGTGTGCGCACACACGCGCTTGCATGTGTGTTCCATTTTTCTTGCAGTCCTGGCCAATAAAAGGCATTTGTTGTAAAAAAAAAATTTATCTTCTGAGTGATGTGCTTAGAAAGTAAAGATTATGTGTATTATCAGAATAATTTCCCATGCTTTCTATTGATTTTATTATATCCTTTGATTACTTAAGAAAATAAGTTTTCTCAATTTTAAAAGTCTAAGATTTTTGCAATCATGTTACCTCCAATACTTCCTTTTAAAATCCTTATTGTTACTTAGTTAAATAGCTAACCAAGTATTGTTTCCCAGTGACGCATGTTCCTATCCTAATGAAGTATTCAGCTCTCTTGACAACTTTAGATATTTTGCCTTCACCAAATTGAATCCTTTCTTTATTTTTCTTTTTTCTTTTTTTTTTTTTTTTTTTTGGAGAGGTTTTCACTATAGGACTCGTGCGCTCGCCAGACAGACAGAGAGAGACATAGAGATAGAAAGCGAGAAATCACCCCCCAGGGGGAATGGTCATGCCGCAATCCCTTCTCCTCCATTCTCCTCTCGGGATCTTGGGCACGCATGCACATGCGCCCGGCGTGAGTTTTAAGCCACCGGGTCTGGGACGCGAACCGCGGTCAACTACGTGGGAGTCCAGCGACATAGCCATTACGCTAACTGCTGGTTCCCCCAAATTGAATCCTAAATGATACCTTTTGCACCTAAAACTACCTTTGAAATTTCCCAGAAGGCCCCTATAAAACACCAAGGATTTGTTCTTTTACTTTCTAAAAAGAGAAATGCTAGATTATTAGGTCTATTTGACATGCTACTATTGGTGGGGCGTGTAGGAACTATTGGCAAACCGGAAGAGATACTTAACCTTCCCTAGGTTAAATTTATATGGGTAAGATGTCATATATATTTCAGAAATTAGGTGCTGTATAGAAAGTTCCTAGGGATTTGTCAGTGTCTAAGCTGTCAATATGTGTCTCCTTATTAGAATCTGGGAGTTCCTTTGTCTAATAGTAGACAATAACACTACGATGTTAGCAGCCATAATTTTAGCCATTTTTAAAATGCTTGCTTTGCTGCAACTTTACCTCCTTTTTTTTTAGTTTATTCTGTCTCCTCTATGAGAGAGACAGAGAAAGAGATATGGAAAAACAGAGATATATTACCCTAGTAGGGTTCTCACGCTTCCAGCCTTCCCCAGCCTCAGCCAGACTCATGGGCACAAGTGTGTCTAGTGTACTCAGGGAGGTCTCTGATGTAGACCAGAAATCCGCACACGTGGGTCCGCCTGGCAGAGCGTCACTTTTTAAAAAAGAATTATTTCTTCCATAGGCAAGAGAGACACAGAGAGAGAGAAACATCACCTCCAGTAGGGTCCCAGTATTTCTGTCTACTCCCAGCATCAACCAGTCCCAGATCATGGGCACACATGTATGTGCCCCATGTATTCAGAGAGGTCTCTTGACATGAACCCCTGAACCTTCCCATTTGAGTCAGGCTTACAGAGTATAATTCTTTACTGCCATAGCACTGTCTGGCCTCTAGGATCATGTTTTACCGCTGTGCCACTAGCCAGACCTGACTTTCCCTCTTTAACATGTATCTAGTATATTCTAGCCTAGTGGTTTTCAGGTTGGTAATCACATCTCTTAAATTTGCACCAAAACGGCAATTTCCCAGAAGGTTCCTAGAAAACATTAATAATTAGTTCTTTAACCTTCTGAAATGTATGTAAAATGCAAAAATAGTACCATTCCCGAAAGCAGCAGTTAAGCCCTGAACACAGGGAACCTCATTCCATATGGCCAACCATAGTTCAAATCCCAGCCCCACAGCTTGATAAACAGGTGGGTTTGCGCATGCGTGTCCAAGATCCTGACAGGACGGAGACATGAAGGAAAATGGATTAAGGTGTGACCATGCCCCATTGAGGGGTGCTCTCTCTCTCTCTCTCTCTCTCTCTCTGGCTAGCACATGTACCCTTGGTGATACAAAAAAATTAGAAAAAACATAATAAAAGAACCTTAAAAACTATACCTCTTTAGTTGAAAATCTTGATATATCCTAGTATGTTCTAACTAGATATTTAGTGTGGTTATAGTATATTATGTTTCTGGATTATTAGAGATTGTATCTGAAGATATTTTTTTCTCTATAAAGATCATACTACCAATTTTTATAAATTAGACATAATATACACTCTTCTTTGAAAGTGGGGTTAATCATTATTTTAAGATATTTCATCAGACTTTTTTTTTTTTTGAAGAGGTTTTTGCTATAGGGCGCGTGCACTCGCCAGACAGAAAGCGAGAAATCACCCCCCAGGGGGATGGCCATGCTGCAATCCCTTCTACTCCATTCTCCTCTGGGGATCTTGGGCATGCATGTACACGTGCCCGGTGTGAGTTTTAAGCCACCGGGTCCAGGATGCCAACCGCAGTCGACTACATGGGAGTCCAGTGACATAGCCATTATGCTAACTGCTGGTCCCCTTCATCAGACATTTTTGATCAATTACGTTTTGCTATAGAAACTACATTTGCTTGTCAATTGAATATTTTTTGTAATGAATTCCTTTTAGATCTTTACCATTTGAAACTTATCAGGAATAAATTAACTATAGTCATTTGAAGTCTTTGGTTATCTAAGATAGTCTTTTCATTTTATTATGCTGTTTCTCTACAAGCATTTGTAACCAGTTACAGTCCAGAATGCTTGGACTTTAATAAAGAATGGTCTCAGTGCCCCATGGGAAGATTGTGCCAAGCGCTCTTACATACAGGTTTCCAATGATATTGCTTAAGCCAATTAGAACTTATACCAATGAAATGAGTTCTGATTTCTAGAATTCTAGTAGAAAAATGATGGGTTCATGAAACTGCTAATCCATAATCAAGTGGAACAAAAATTAATCATACAGATTGAATGAATCTATGATGAATAATTGTGGTTTTATTTGGAATATTGTTGATGTCTTATTGTTTTATTTTCAGGATATAAGGAACTCCATTATGATTTCTATAACTATATTACTTATCTCTATCTCTACGTATTTATTGCTACCCATGACTCATCATAGTTTAGTACATAATGCTTTTAAAAATGGAAATGAAATATTTATCTCCTTACCTTATCCTCCAGAATTCAGAAACTCATATGAATATTCTTATTTTCATGGCAATATGGTTATATGCATAGGTTCAATACAAGTCTGTTCTTGTTAAAAGTACAACTTAGAAACATCAGTTGTGTGACCAAGACTTTGGAATATCATATTTGAGAATGATGCTCATTGAATCAGATATAACCAGACACTTTTAAGGACCTAAGATAGACTTTATGGAGCCAATGGTTACAAAGCTCTCTTCGGGAATCTTGTGTAGTACCTGGCTTATGGAAATCCCTGACTTACAGATGAATAAAAAGATCACTTCCTGGAGAGCCAGAAAACATATTTTGGGGATCTGAAGAAATAAGGAATTTACCCAAATGAATAGATGCTGAAGGTGAAATATGATTTCCTCAGTCTTCCTTCTTAAAGCCTGAGGAAACTAAAAATGCAATCTAAAATTCCTTATGAAACTTCTTTGCAAAGCAAATGATTGCTCACAATATCTAGCCCAATGCGTGGAAAGTGGGCTTGGTCTAATAGTTATTTCTTGAATGAACACATTTATAACAATTATATTAACAATCTTATTTTTTAAGTAATTAATATTTAATGAGTTGGTATAAATTACTCACAAATTCTGAAGACACATGAATAGAATAATCTCTGAGTCACAGAGATTACACTCTGATTCATCTTTAGATAAGCATCTAGAAATCAGCCTTTCATCTTAGCTTCTAAAACTGGCTTTACATACACATTTTTCTAGAGAATTACTTGAAAAGGAATTTCTCCCACAAAAACAACACAATCTGAAATGTAAATTTATCTCTAAATCTAGATGGATTACAAGCAAAAAACATTTTTTGGAGTTAACCAGGATGTAAAAAGAATTTCATCAAGTTAAAATATTCAAAGGATCAAAGTAATCAAAAAAAAAAAAAAAAAAAGAGCATGACCTTTTAATTTTGTTCTTGGTCCAATCTACAATAACTTAAATAATATGTCTTCATGAGTTAACATTTAAATCAGTGATAATATAATAAGTACAGAAAAATGTCTACTCAATAGTCCTGTCAAAATGGGCTTAGATGTGTTACAATAATCCACAGTATATTTCTTTCAATCTAACTTGAAATTCTAGAAAATTAGAATTTTATCATATTTTGGAGGCCAACAAGTGATGTGGTGGTTAAGGCACTGAACTCCCACATAGCTGACCATGGTTCAAGTGCAGGACCTGGCAACTTGCTTTCTCACTCTCTCTCTCTCTCATCAAATTATAAATAAATAAATAAGTAATTCTGGGGGGGAGAGGTTTTTGCTATAGGGTGTGTGCACTTGCCAGAAAGACAGAGAGAGATAGGGAGACAGAAAGCAAGAAATGACCCCCTAAAGGGGATGGCCACACTGCAATCCCTTCTCCATTCTCCCCTGGAGATCTTGGGCACGCACGCACATGCACCCAGTGTGAGTTTAAACCACCGGGTCCAGGACTCGAATCACAGTCAGCTACATGGGAGTCCAGCAACAGAGCCATTATACCAACTGATGGTTCCAATAAAATAATTTTTTTAAAAAAGAATTTTATCATATTTTCTAATAAGCAAAAAGAAAAAATTGTTAGCTTTTCCCAAATAAACTATTTAAAATGTTCTTTATTTAATCCCCATGTTCTTTTTTAAGTTAATATTTTCCAGCATTGTGAAAATTTGTATGATAATCAGACAGAATACAATTAAGTGAAAGTATCATGGTAAAATAACCAGTTAAAATAAAAACAAAGAATGCTATAATAAATAATATGACTTTGATCACATTAAATATAATTATTTCCATGAGTTTGTCACTCAACTCTCTTAGACAACCAAATAGTCAACATATCTACTCTTTCTTTTAATTTGCCAAGATGTTACATTTTCCTGAATACACACCAAACATATTTTTGTCCATGGAAATTAATAGGCTCTAGTAACTTGTTAGTTGTTAAGGTTTACTATCTTTTGTTGTTGTTGTTTGTGGTAAACTAACATTTTTATTTGCTTCTTAGCATTCTTCCCCTTGCAGAAGCATTTATGTAAATTCTCTAAAACTAGCAATCAAGAAAGAAAAAAAGATAAAATGTATAAAACAAAAACAAGAACAAAAATTATCTAACAAGTTTAAAAAAATAAATTCCTCTGAACCCTTACTTATGAATACATTTATTGAAAATTTTCAAAAACTGTATAGCTTAGATCACACACTAGAAATATGATCACTTTTAAAACCTAGAATAAAATCTAAATGTGAAGATTTTTTCTACAACTTTTCCCAGGGATTTCCTTTTAAAATGTAAAACTCTCTTTTTCTAACTTGAAACCCTTTTGTGGCAATTATTTTGGTGTCTGATTAAGAAAATATGTAGTAGCAGCTCCTTTCCTTCAAAGGTCTAATATGACTTCTGAGTTGGACCTGCAGAGGTGTATTTTCAAGATTGTGTGTCTGTGTGCTTTTTGTCAAACAGCAAAAGGTTTTTAAAAGCTTTTATTCAGCAAATGACACATAAGTAAAAAAAAAAAAAATGATTGAGAAAATTGATGCCTACCATGCCATTCTAAATTCTAACGCCTCCTTATGCATCCCTGACTTGGGCCTGGTCTTTAAAGACAGCCTTACTTTACTGATGCTTGACACTTGGAATCCATATGGCTCCTAAGCAAGAGTAGGATCCCAAAAACTGCAAATTTCACAGTCTGGGAACTTTCTTCAAAGGAACTTTGTCTCTAATTTCTGCCAGGATAAGATAAGAAACCACAATGGAGCAAAGAGATAGGAAATGCTCTTCTCTGGAGAGGATTAATTCCAGCTGCTAATAAGCCAGGGTTTTCACTGTACAAGAACAGACTCTCTCTATCAAGCACGGAGACCACTTCAGACCAATCTCCCTACCCTTTATTGAACGTTAAGCACAAGCACTGAATTTTAAAATGTCATACAAATGTGTGGGTGAACGAAGAACAGGATCTAAAAGTCAGCTTCAAAAATGTGCACAACTCACAGTCTCCCTTTAAATAATGCTTTTTGTGAAACAAGGCTATTGTTGGTAGAACTCATGGTCTACAATCAAATACATTTCTTGTACAAACTCAAGTGTACTGACTACCATGGAGGAGATGTGAGATCAGGGAGCTTGGACTGAGTACCAAAATGTGGTTAAAAAAAAAAAAAAGATTTTATCATCTATCTATGTTTCTACAATATCTTATCTATCTACCCATCTATATATGGAGAGAGGGAGGAAAGACAGCCTCAAGTAACCCAACAAATGGATAACCCCAAATTAATTATATATCCTCTTCCTAAATATTATTATAGGAGGAACAAGAAGTATAAGAGGCAGAGATGAGGAGTTTAATTTTTCAGGAGCCAATCCTGTAGATATAAACTAAAATTAATTGTTACTAGGTGTGCCTCTTGTTTCCGGTCTATAAGCACAAGAGGAAAGCCTATAAATAAGCTGTATTAGTTATTAAATAAATATGTGTTGAATCAATGAATTTGAGACAACATATCAAAAGTCATACAAAGTAACTCCCTAGATCTACAGACTTGATTATAACTTTTTAATATATTAAAAAAAAAAGACTGTATTAAAAAGGGGAGTTAGTGTCTTCTGTGAAAATATAGGAAGTGAAATAGACAAAAGGAAATATTGATATTATCCTAGCTATGCCCATACAAGAAGGTACCTAGGCAAGCAGACCAGATCCTGGTGTTAGAGGGTGCAAACTAGTGGTCCAAAGGTAAGATATTTCTTCATTTATTCTGAGCTGAACTCACTGTGCTGGTTTTCACAGTGTCAACAAACCAAAACCTTTGAAGTATGCTTTGCTAAGACATAAAACAAATTAGAGGCTTATAAAATTTCATATTTGCAGCTTCTCTTATAAAATTAAATTATCTGGCAGTATTGAACTTATATGCTCCTTGACATGAATTGCCTAGAATTGAGTAATGGTTGCATTCAATGGATTGGACATTGAATTTTTGGTTGAAATCCATTCTTCCACTCCTTATTTTATTCCTCACACCAGATCCATTTGCTTCTTTTTTAAAAGATTTTGGGCATGTACACACATGTCCAATGTGTTTTTCAAGCTGCGAAGTTCAAGACTTGATCCAAATGATTGGCCATATGGGATCCAGCTACCTTTACCACCAAGCCATCGAGCTGGCCCAGCACACAAAAACTATTTTGACAGCAGTGACCATCATTCCCTCCCATTATTCCATCATTTAAAAAAAATAACATATCTTATAATAAAGTTTCAGTCAAATGTGAGAAAATAAAAGTAGCTAGAAGGATGGAAAACACTGGTTGGGCCCTGATAAATCTCTACTCCAAGTAACTTATATTTCCAGCAGTCAACTAATAAATTAGCATAATTCTGAATGTAAATTGAACTCTGAGTACAATCCACTTTGGGTCACTCATCAGAAGAAACAACCAACCTGCATAATTATAATGAATTCATTCACTTATTGTCATCTTGTAGAGACTGTCCTGGAAATATTTTAAATTCAGAACTGTATTAAAAACTTTCCTGAGTGTGTATTATATGCAGAAACTCCAAAAACAAAAACAAAAATAAAACAAAACAAACCAACAACAACAACAACAAAACAGCAGCTAATAACTATTGTTAACCACATAGAAAAGCCTGGTTTTCCAATTGAAGTCTGAATCTCAAGTTGGATATATGTATGAGGTGGAATTGTAAAAGTTGGGGGTGCTGGACTCCCACATGGTTGACCATGGTTCAAGTCTCAGATCTGGCGGCTTACCTTCTCACTTTCCCTCTTTCTCTCTCTCTCGCTGTGTCTCTCTCTGGTCAAATTTAAAATAAATAAATAAAATAATTCTTAAAAAAAAGTTCAATAAAAGAATTCTTTAAAAAAAGAGTATAAGAACTTTAGAAAATTTGCTGCGTTATTATGAGCATTTGGAATAATACATTAACTAATGTGTCTGCCTTATTACAATAATAATTTAAAGACCAATTTTAAATAATCAGATGTGTGTAAGAGGTAATTTGTTAGGTTTAACTAATGCCGGTACCTTCCAAAAGCTCTAACCTAGAGAGGCGATGAGATTTGCTAAAGAAGTGTGCTATCGTTTTCTTTTCCTATTATGTCGCTATCCTGCCAGTTGAGTACATTTAAAATGACAGTACATCTAAAAATGACTCTCCACGCAGATCGATTAATCCTTTATTTTCTCCCTGCTCCAAATAGATTTAATATATATATATATATATATCTGAATTACAAAATAAGTCACTAAAGGAAATCCTATGACTTATGTTTTTTAATGACAAGCAGACCTCCAAATCTTACTTTTAAAGAATTTTTGTAATACACAAAACACATGTGCAGTGTAGGAATATAAGAACATTAAGACCAAAAATTAAGAGAAAATTTAAGTGATCCAGAGTCTCATCACTTAGATACATTTGTACAGATTTATGCAGAGCTATATTTTTTACCTACCTGAATTTATTTTAGGTCAAATAATCTTTAAATTGTCCATTTCTTCTTAATTCAATATAATTTAATTTTGTTTATTGCCAGATTGCACATGCACTTGCCAGAAAAAGAGAGAAAACACTCTCAGTGGGATAGAGTCACACAGCAATCTTTTTACTCCATTTCTCCATCCTCTCAGGATTAAGGGCACACAAACACAGACACACGCGCACACACACGCCTGGTGTGTTTTTCAAGCCACCAGAGCCCAAACTGGGCATCTGCCATGTGGAATCCACGTCCTAATGCATATCCCTTATCCACATCACTATAGGGCTGGCCTTCTTTATTTTAAAACGATGAGTCCATATTTGCCAGTTAATTGGATTGCCAATGCCACAGATAATTTAAGACTCTTTCAGTATCTAAGATGTGGTTCTACACTGTAAGGAAGAAAACTAGGTAGCTGAGGAGGAAAACCATGAAGTAAGTAGCAAACAAAATATTTGCAAAGGAGAGGGACATCTTACTCTCTAGCTTTCCCTAAGCAGTTTCCTGAATTAAAATCTCAGTTTATCTAATTAAACACATCCAAAACATATACCCCTTGATAAATTCTCCCGGAATTAAACTACATTGGATTGGCAAGTGTATTGAAAATCCAAGTAAATAGCATTATCAACATATTACAGATATTTTGTCTCATTATATTCTGTTTGGAAATTCACGAGGTAAATGTTTTTCTAAGCTTAATTGCCTCATCTTTAATAAATATGCTAATATTGCCTCTTTAATTTGGAAACTCTAAAGTTGACATCAGAATTTTATGGTGCCATGGTTCCTCATAAACTGTAATCATTTCTTCTTAAACAACATGCAAATGGCTTAATGGTTCTTTGACACTCAAAGATATTTGCTAACTACACTTTATAAGTCACATGGTTTTGAGAATAAGTAATAAATTAACCTGTGTTCTTAAATTTTTATAATCCAATATTTAATAAAATCCTTACCAAGATTTCACTAAACACTAAATGGAGTGGATCAGTAATGTTTGTTACATTAAACTATTTTTATTTAAGCTTGGCAGGATTTTGGATAAAACCCTACTTTGATTCTGCCAATTTCATCTGGAAGGAAATCAACACATAATTGTAGAACTCACGAAGTCTAAATAAGTGTTAGCACAAAATAGTCTCTGGTTTTTTTTCAGGGATTTGTTTTGAGAAAATTTTATCCCACCCCTATGCTCCCTGTATCTCTCCTCCCTCATTCATTTATCTCCTTCCATGGGAGAAAGAAAGCAGCCAATATAATGCTCTATCTGAAGCCAAATCTAATTTTTTTTGGCAAAATGTGAAGTTTGGCCTCCAAATATTTATATCATATGGAACTGTACAAAAGGTATTTAATAAAACAAGGCTAATGTCAGAAGAAAAATCTTTCATAACAAAACATCACTGTTATCTATTTCAAACCAGGCAAAATTTACTTTTATAAAGAGAGATAAATGCAAATGTATTTGTTTATTTTCTCTCACTTTTTTATTTTTCTTTTCTTTTTTTGGAGATTTTTGCTATAGGGCACATGACCTCACCAGAGAGACAAAGAGACAGAAAGCAAGAAATCATTCCCCAAGGGGGATGGCCATCCCTTCTCTTCCAGTCACCTCTTGAGATTTTGGGCACACATGCACATGTGCCCAGTGTAAGTTTTAAGCTATTAGGTTCAGAACTCAAAGCGCCGTCAACTACGTGGGAGTCTAGCAACATAACCATAATGCCATCTGCTGGTCCCATATTTTCTCTCACTTCTTACAAAAGCAGAAGAAAAAAATGCTTCCATATGATTTCTAACTAAGCTATTAAATCCAATTAATTTTTTCTGATATAGAACACTAATAGTTGTCATCTCCTACCTTTAAATCCATTTATCTTTTCCAATCAATCCCAACTATTGAAGTCATATGATTCTAGAAGGAGTCTAACCTCTACTGGAAAGGTGCAAGTCACTAAGTGCAAGTCAGTTTTTATAATCCAGAAGGTTGCAAGGGTTATCGGTTCAAAGCTAGACATTTGAGTTAGGTCAGGATCATCAGAATGACTCTCAGGAAATTTGGTTCGAATTCCAAAAATTAGGCCCTTTTCAGATGCAGTGATGTGACAGACACAGCATTATAGTGTACATGATTGAAATATGATACTAGAAGGCTCAGGTCCACTTTTGGCTGTGTTGTTGAATACTAGAACTCCAGAGGGGTTGGATTGAACATTGAAGTAAGTCAGTATTTAGTCACTCATTAGCTCAGTTTTCCTGAAGACTCAGTGTCAAGTGAGATAGTCTAATGATTATTGGTCTAGTTACTTTCACCTCTGTAAACTTCTTGCCTATTTCCAATCTATTTCAACCAATTTTTTTAAAATTTCCTTTCCTTGGTTCTTAAGGCAGAGAAATCACTTAATTTCATGAACTTACACCATGACAAATGCATGTTATTTATCTACCATGGTAACAAGTGACACAAGTTCATTTATTTATTATGAAATATTCTATGCTCCACAAGACATTGACATTTTTCTGATTTCACCCTTTAGTTACATACTTCTAGATTTCAGTTCCATGAAATTAGAACTATTGTGATCATCTTGTTCTCATAGGGGCTGTAACGTTAGAAAAATAATTACACAAAAGTGAAAAAATGGAGAGATATATCACATGCTTTTAAATTAATAGAGATATGCACACAAAAATGGCTGAGGGTGAGAAATATGGGAAAAAATATATATATATTTAAGAAACAAGTTAAGGAAAATTATTTGTTGATGATAACACGTGTAATTAAGCCACTATACAGTGTATCTGGATGGGAAATCATATTTTGTATGCTGTAATGATGTTCAGTGAATGAATGTAAAATAAATAAATTTTAAAAAATAATGATAATAACCAATCCTATTGAATGGGGTTTTGTTTGTTTCTTTTGGGCAGTGGAAGGTAGCCAAAGAACTGGCAGCTATTTGTCTATAAGCAAAATCACCTCTAATGAGAATTTTGTACATGTGCCCTATAGCAAATTTAAAATAATAATAATAATTTTTAAAGAAAATTTTAATGCACAAACAGGGGAAGCATTTAGTATAACTTCTTGGTGCACACATATTCTCCCTGAAGATTGGTTGAGAGCAAGAGAGAGATTGTTGGGATTTAACTCAATTTCTTATCTTGCTATCATCATACTTTTTATTTTGCTACTTTATGCCTTCCTAATTAATGGTTTTTGGAGATACTAAGTTTCTATATATGCCACTGAAATTTCCTACTTCAGTTGTTTGGCTTTGCTTCTTACATTTTTATTAAGAAATTAATATAAATGAACTTTTTCTTGCACATTAAAGACATTTCAGATTTAAAGAAAAGACTTGGAGGAATGCCATCAGAGAACTCTACTTAATCATTTACCTCGAGTATACTTAAGCCCTTGTATTATAATATGGAACTATGCTAATGCAATAACTTGTATAATTTTAATAATCTGTTCTACTCACAATACAGAGTTGTCAAACTAATTTACTTTTGTTCAATAAAATGAAGGTATTTTTCTTTTGAGCTGTATTTTTGAAATATATTTTCTACTTCTGAAAAATTCAGTTTGAGGAAACTGGTGACAAGGTCTTCTACATGAAAAGAAGCATCCCTGGTTGGAAGCAGTACCTTGTTTCCTATGTTGCTATGGCAATGTGGCAATCTATCATTGCAGGAAGCCAGTCACCAACTAAGAAGAAAGACTTTCTGCCAAATGAAAGCAATTAGTGAATCTTAACACATTCTACCTGAAAAGAATGATCTGGTGCAGAATTTGCCAATCTGTCTTCTCTAAACCACTCTTTAAAAGTAATTTCTCTGAAAAAGGATTCTCCATCTTTCTTACAGAGTATATGTATATGATTAGTAAGACTTAAAGAATTTCTGTGGTAAACAAGTCTATATAAAGCAAATAAATTTGAATTTTCCAAATGTATTCTCCCATAAATTCTCATCTTTACAAATACCTACTAGCATTTTACTGACCTAGAGTTCCTTGAAACACAAATCTCTTTTTCCAGTGGTTCTACATAGGCTTTTTGTCATGACAGAATTTTAATATGCTTAATACTTATTTATCAAAACAACATATCCAGGGAATGTTGAATGCTATGACAAATTCAAATTTTAAAATGGCATGACATTTTAATGTACTTAAAATCAAAATTAGGAAAGCATGACCAATACATGAAATCATGTCAAACTTATAAAATTCTATTTTTTAAGAGATATTTTTTCTATGGGGTGCATATACTCTCTTGCTAGACAGAAAGAGACAGAGAGAAAGAGAGAAATCAACCCCCAGAGGGGATGGCCACGCTGCAATCCCTTCTCCTACATTCTCCTCTAGGGATTTTGGGCACATGCACACACATCTGTGCCCGGAATGAGTTTTGAGGCACCAGGTTCAGGACCTAAACCACAGTCCACCACATGGGAATCCAACGCCTTAACTACTATGTCACCTGTTGGCCCTAGATTCTACATAATTTAATTATAGATGCATTTCTAAAGGTAAGTTAGTTTAATGTGTAAAATTTATTTTTGAAACATCACTCATTTTTGTGAAAACACACACAATGATGTTACTGATTATTGTAATACAGATAGCTTCATGGGCCATCATGCTTCCAATCCCAATCTAAGTCCAAGAGTACAGTATCCTGAGCCACACTCAAACACTATACAGCCCTCCAACAATTTATAATCATGCAGAATCATATTTACAAAATATTACTATTAAAAATCAGTAAAATCAAAATGGGTATAGGTCCAGGCCTCCAGGACAAGGACAACTTCCAAATAAAAAACCCAGAAGCAAACACACGCAGTTTTAGCTCCAATACTGCAAAGAGCTAAAAAGTCAACTCTCCTATTCGCACAGCTAAAAGACTAAAGTGAGCTTAAAATCTATGACTTTTCTTAAATCATTCAGAGAATTGAGGTCACAGGGCAAACAGTCACCATGAAATTTGGAGAGACAGGGGAATATGGAGAGTACAGAGAATCGGCTTACACGAAGCACAAGTTGATGGAGCAAGTAACTGGTAGAAACACTTAAATAGTCATTTTGATTAATTGTTGGCTTCTGTAGTTTGATGAGTTTGAGAGTTTAAACTTTTTGGATGTCCAGTTTTAAGAGAAATCTACACTTATAGGAGCTTTATTTCCAAACCAAATTCTCAGAGGAAATATCAGCAGGGGAAAAAATCCTTCCTGCTATAGGCAGAGAGAGAACAACTATCTATTTTGAAATATGCCCAGTCCTTTCTCCAAAACGGTGTTCTGCCTCCTAGAAAAAAAACCTGCATTACCAGAGATTTATGTGACCCAGGGGAAGAGCAATTACGGAACTCTAGGTCCATAAAGTTCCTATCCCATGTAAAGGGAGGTAAAAGAGGCAGATGAACTTTTTTTTTACTAAAGTTTATTTATTCACTTCTTCTGAGAGAAATAGAGAGATAAAGGGTCTCAGAAAGGGTCATGGAATGATCCATCTCCTTCAGCCAGCTCTGGGTGATGAGCATGCACATGCACATCACCCTCCTTCAGCCAACTCTGGATCATGAACATGCACATGCCTGACATGTTCAGGGAGGCCTTTGGATACAATCCCAGAACCTTCCCATATGGGTCAACCTCATAGAGCATTGTCCTATTACTGTACCATCATCTAGTTCCACATAGTTTTAGGTCTAATTACCCAATATGTTATATTGGGCTCTCAAGAAATAAAATTATAAGCCATGGTAAAAAAGAATAAAACAAACACCAAGAGTCTGGAAAGACAAAGCAAATATCAGAACAAGATTAAACATGACATGGATTTTAGAATTCTCAAACAGAAAAATAAAATACAATAAATAATACACTAAGAACTCTTATTGAAAACTGGACAACATGCAAAACCACATAAGTAATATAACCAGAAAGATAAAACTCTAAAAAAGTTTGAAAGGGAATTTTCTTGGTCACCTCACCAATAGACTGCATATAGTCAAGGAAAGAACCAGTGACCTTAAAGATATGTCAATAGAAAATTTGAAACTGAAATGCAAAGTTAAATTTTAAAAAAGAATAATAAGACAGTTGCAAAAGTTAGAAAAATCAAGCAATTGGAATTTCAGAAAAAGAAAAAAGAGAAAAAGAAACAGAAGAAATAGTTGAGGTAAAAATGGATGAAAATTTCCCAAAATTAATGGCAAATAGCCAAACACAGTCCTAGGAAGCTCAGAGAGCACTGCATAGATTACATTTTTTAAAAGGTACACCTAGACATACAATATTCAAACTGCATAAAACCGAGATCATATAGGAAATTTTAAAGAGAGTCAGAGAAGAAAACACTTTACCTACAGAGAGCTAACATTAACAATTATATTGTGCTTTCTCTCAGATATCCAATAAGGAAGAGAGAGAAGTAAAACACAGCATTCTGTGAGGCCATTCCATTGGGAAGGTTCCTGAGTACTCCCTGAGTTCACTAGGAACTTGTGAACTTGACCGTGGTCTAAAATGAAGGTTGAGGGTAAATTGCAATGTCAAGACCCTTTTGGGGGTATTGTCTTTCTGTGAGAAAATAAATAAACTTAGAAAAATAGAAAGTAGGAGTATCTGTATTAATTTTAAATTATTAATTAGTTTTTCAGATGAAGGACACTTCAGAACAAGAAAAATTATTAAAGATAAAGAGGTGTGTTACATATTTATAAAGTGCTCAGTTCTATACGCACACATAGTAATCTTTAATATGTGATCACCTAACAACAAAGTATCAAAATATATGCGACAAAAGCTGATTGAATTGCAAGAAGAAATAGATATATGATTTTAGTTAGAAACCTTAAAACCTTTCTTTCTGTAATTGATAGATCAAGCAGAGAAAAAATCAGAACAGATATAGTTGGCCTGAACAATAGAAATCACTTTGATTTAATTAACATATACAGACTACTCTGGTCCAACAACATTAGGATATGCTATATTCTCAAGCTCACATCAAACATTCACCAAGGTGGATGATATTTGGGGCTATAAAACACATCTTAACAATTTAAAAGTGTAGAAATCATACAAATATAACCTCAGAACACAATGAAATTAAACATAAAATCAAAAGCATAAAAATAGGGGCCAGGCAGTAAGTAGTACAGCAGTAAAACACAATACTTTGCAAGGCAATTCCACATGGAAATGTTACCAGTTCAACTCCAGAGACTTCCATGATACAATGTGCATGTGCATGGACTTGATCTATGCTAGTTGAAGCTACTGGTGGACATGCCATTAAGACCTTGGTAGGAGTGTGCCTCTCTCCCCCTCTCTCTGAATTTCTCTCATAAAGCAAAGAAATAATAAACTTTAAATTACTTAGAATATCTAGAAACTCCCCAAATCCTTAGAGATTAAACAACATACATCTAAACAGCATGAGTCAAAGAGGAAGTTTTAAGGGAAATTAAAAATATGTATTTTGAACTAAATTAAAATGAAAATACAATTTATTGATACTTGTAGGATGTTTTGAAAATGATGCTAAGAAGAAAATGTCTAACATTGGAACATATATTAGAATATAAGAAAGAGCTAAATTAATCTAAGCTGATTCTTTATAAACTACAGAAGGAAGAGCGATTTAATCTAAAAACAAATCAAAGAAAAAGCTTGTCAAAAAATAACAATTACAGTAGGAATCAATGGAATTGATAATAGAAAAACAATAGAGAAAATTATAACCAAAGTTGCTTCTTTAAAAAGGGGCCAACAAGTGGTGTGATGATTAAGGCACTGGACTCCCATTTAGCTGACGACAGTTTGTGTCCTGATCCAATGGCTTGAAAATATCAAGTGTGTGTGTGTGTGTGTGTGTGTGTGTGTGTGTGTGTGTGTGTACCCAAAATCCCAAGAGGAGAATGGAGGAAAAGGGATTGTGACATAGCCATCCCCCCAAGGGGTGATTTCTCACTTTCCCTCTTTCTGTATCTCTCTGTCTCTCTCCTTTCCAGTGAGAGCACACACCCTATGACAAGACCTTAAAAATCCATAAAGTTGATAAATATCTAGATAGACTATCCAAGAAAAAAGAGAGAAATCAGAAATTACTAATACTAGAAAATTAAAGAAAGGTCAACACTACCAAACTTGTGGACATTAAAAAGGTAATGAAATAGGAGACCAGCACATGTTGTAATGGCCACATCACTGGACTCCCATATAGTCTATTGTGGTTTGAGTCCCGGACCTAATGGCTTAAACTCATGATGGGCACATGTGCGTGCATGCCCAAGATCCGGAGAGAATGGACGAGAAGGGATTACGGTGTGACCATCCCCCCTGGGGGTGATTTCTCACTTTCTCTCTCTGTCTCTCTCTGTCTTTCTGGTGAGTACACGGCCAATAGCAAAAACTTCTCAAAAGAAAAAAAAAAAGGTAATGAAATATTATGAACATTTTACTCATTTTGAAATGAACTAACTCCTTGAAATACACAAATTATCGATACTCAAACAAGAAGAAATAAATAATATAACTATTCTTATATCCATTTTTTAAATTGACTCTGTAATTACTAACTTTGCCAAAAAAAATTAAGACAAAGAAAGAAAGAAAGAAAAGGTCTATATGGTTTCATGAGTGAATTCTACCAAACATTTAAGGAAGAAATTATGTCAATATTTTATAATCTCTTCCAGAAAAGAGAAAAAGAGAAAGCATTCCTAATTCACTGTGTGATGGCACAATTACTCTAATATCAAACCAAAGACATTGAAAGAAAGACCATGAACATAGATACAAAAAAATCCTCAGTAGCATATCAGAAAACATAAAAATCTAACACTGAATAAAAAGAATTACACACCATGACCAAATGGCACTTATTCCTAATATATGAGGATGGTTCTATGTTCAAAAACCAATTAATGGTGGGCAGCAGGTGGCACAGTGGTTAATGTGCTATACTCACACTAAGCCAACCTTTGTTTGAGTTCCAGACTTGGTGACTTAAAACTCATCCCAGGCACATGTGCATGAGTGCCCAAAACCCCAAAAGGATTTTCTTTCTCTCTGTCTCTCTGTGTCTCCAGTGAGCTCATGTGTCCTATAGCAAAAATCTAATAATCAATCACTCAATCAATAATAAATCAATTAATATAATACATCACATAAACAAATTAAAGAAGGAAAATCATACTATTTTTATCTGCAGAAAAAGCATTTAACTTAACTGAATTTCTATTCATGATCAGGGGGAAAAAAAACTCTTAGCAAACCAAAAATAGAAAGGAACTTCCTCAACTTGATAAAGAACATCTATAAAAAAATAAATAGCTGACACTGTGCCTAGTGTTGAGAAACTTGATGCTTTTTCTTGTCTCCTTCTTTCATCACTCTTATTTAGTATCTAATATAATTAATTCTTATCTAATATCATTATTTAAAACTGGAAAACCTCATTAAGACAAGATCATAAAATAAGAATTATATAGGTAGATAATAAAGAAATAAAACTGTCTTTGTTCACAGATGACATGATCATCTATGTAGAAAATCTAAAATAATATATATATTTAAATTTCCTAGAACAAATTAGTCATTATAGCAAGAGTACTGCAGTACAAGAATAATAGACAAAAGTCAGTTTATTTCCTCTCCACCAGCAATAAAAAATTAGAATTTAAAATTAAAAACACAATGTCATTTATATCAGCACTGAACAAAATGAAATGCTTTGTTAAAAATCTAACAATTAGATACAGAATTTCATGAAGAAAAACTGCAAAACTCTGATTAAAAAAATCAAATGTGTAAGTAAATGATAAGATAGTCCATGTTCATGAATAGGATGATTCAAAACACTCTCCAATACTATTAGAATGCCAGTTCTTTCCTGCTTGGTCTATAGATTCAAAAGAAGCCAAATCAAAATCCCAATATGTGATTTCATAGATACTAACAATCTGATCTTAAAGTTCATATGGAAAGACAGAAGACCTAGAACAGACAACGCAAAAAGAAGGGGGAAGTAGGGGATTACACCTAGGAGGAAAAAAAAAGGAAAGGAAGGGGTAGAAAAGGAAGAAAGTTGGAAGATTAACTCTACTCATTGAGATTCGCTATAAAGCTAGAGCAATCAAGACAATGTGATATTACTGAAAGACTGGACAAGCATATCAATGAAACAGAATGGACAGTGCCAGCATAGGCACAGAAACATAGTTAACTAATTTCTAACAGAGGAATAAAGGAAGTATAATGAAGTATACATATAAAACATATACATATGAAAATACGTTTGACATATATCCTTGGGAAATTGCAAATTAAAACAACAATGAGATTTTTTTTTTCTTTTTTTTTTTTTTTCTTTTTTCTTTTTTTGGAGAGGTTTTTGCTATAGGGCGCGTGCACTCGCCAGACAGACAGAGAGAAACAGAGAGATAGAAAGCGAGAAATCACCCCCCAGGGGGGATGGCCACGCCGCAATCCCTTCTCCTCCATTCCCCTCTCGGGATCTTGGGCACGCACGCACATGCGCCCGGCGTGAGTTTAAGCCGCCGGGTCCGGGACTCAAACCGCGGTCGACTACGTGGGAGTTCAGCGACATAGCCATTACGCTAACTGCTGGTCCCAACAATGAGATATTAATACATGCTTACCTGAATGGCTAAAATCCAAATAACAAACAATATTTACAGGCGAGGATATGAAACAACAGAAACTCGCAATCATTGCCAGTGGGAATGTAAAGTGATACAGCCACCTTGGAAGATAGTTTGGCTGTTCCTTAGCAAAACTAAAATAGTCTTACCATATGGCATAGCAATCACTCTTTTAGATATGTATCTGAGATAAAAACTTACATTTACACATAAACTCACACATGTTTATAGTACTTTAATTAAAAATGGCCATAATGTAGAAGCAACCAGAGTCCACTTCAATAGGCAAATAGATTGACAACCAGGACACATTCATAAAATTCAACATTGTTCAGCAATAAAAACAAATGTGCTATTAACACATAAAAGAACTTCTAATGCACAATGCTAAATGAAAGAAGCCTATCTTAAAAGGCTAAATATGATATTCTAGAAAATGAGAATACTAGGAAGACAAAAAAATCAGTTGTGTCTAGGGGTAAGGTAGTTAGGAGGTAGGGAAAAGAGACCAGTGGAGGAAGCAGGGCTGACTAAGTGAAATGTAGGGGAAATTTTAGGATAGTAAAGCTCTTCTATATGATACTACAATAAAGGATATTCAATAACACAAATTTTTCAAAACCCATGGAACTGTAAAACACTAACAATAAATCTTAATATAAACTAAGGACTTTGGTTAATAATTACATATCAATATTGGGTCATTAATATATAACACACCAAACTAATGCAAGATGTTAATGATAGGTGAAACTGTGGGGTGGGAGGAGGTATACGGAATTCTCTCTACTATTTGCTGAAATTTTCTGTACATCTAAAACTGTTCCAATATTTAAGGTCTAATCATTTAAAAATAAAGGAAAACTATACTTCCAGTTTTTGGGTTTTTTTATTATTTATTTGTTTGTATACAATTGCTTTCACAACAGAATCTTTTCTTTAGCTGATCTCTGCTTGATAGCAAGATCTTTTTCCTTAAGACTTCATAATTCCCCATATTCATGAAATTTCCCTCCCTAGGTGTCTTTGTCTTATGTACCAAAGGTTCTTGTCTTTACCGTATTGTCTGCTAACCAAAAGTTTAACTGTAAAATATTGATAGTGTATTTGATCATTCCTGAGGTAGTCACAAACAGACACTCTTTTTAATATGCTCCAGGTCATGAGTGGGGATAAGAGTTAGGAAGAAGGACAGTGTTATTTCTATTGATATTTTCTTATTCTCAGTCCAGTGCTTGCAGATGACACCTCACTGCCTTTCGCCCTCTGAATCTTATTCTTTACAGTTTTGGAAAAGGACACATTTATCATGAGTGAATTGACCTGTTTAAAATGCATCAAACCATCAAATCCTTAAATCTTGTCAAGACCAGGCTTTCCTCAAGAAAAGTACTTCATGATCCAATAGTTGCAACTGCAAAAACATTTTTCCTGAATTTAACCAGAATTAATTATACGGCATTTGACCTACTTTTTCAATTTCATATTTTGAGCAGATTCATATTCCTGGTTAATTCTTTTTTATATGAATATAGACATTTTGCTCTTAATACATATTGGCATATATTTACAAAAAAATAGTTTATTTCATTCTCTTTTTTTTAGAAGTTTTTGCCTTATACCAAGTGTCTGTACTCTATGACCAAAACTGAATGACTAAAGGATACAGAAACACAATAAATGGTGGTGAATACCAGATACAGTGTGGGAAGAGGGTGGGCAAGCTGTTGCTTACTTTTTCCCACAGTCTCTTGTAGTCTTTCTTTCCAACTTAGGCCAGGCAGAATGAATACCGCAAAGGGTGGTGAGAAGAAGGGCCGTTGTGCCACCAACAGGGTGGTGACCCAAGAGTACACCATTAACATTCACAAGTGCATCATGGCACAAGACAGAGAGAGCTGGACATTTGCCATGAAGGAGATAGGGGCTGCGGATGTGCACATTGACACCAGGGTGAACAAAGCTGTCTGGGCCAAAGGAAGAAGGAGTGTCCCATACTGTTTCCATGTGTGGTTGTCCAGAAAGTGTAATGAGAATGAAGGTTCAGTTAACACACTCTATACCCTGGTGACCTATGTACCTGTACACTTTCAAAAATCTACAGATTGGGGCCAGCAGGTAGCATGGTGGCTAAGGGTGCTGGACTCCCACATAGCTGACAGACTGCAGTTTGAGTCCTGGACCTGGCAGTTTGCTTTCTCATTTTCTCTCTGTCCCTCTCTGGTAAAGTTTAAATAAATAAATAAATAAATAAATAAATAAAGTTAGATAAAATAATTCCTTCTTAAAAAATCTATAGGTAAGGACCAGCAGTTAGCATAATGGCTATGTCGCTGGACTCCCACGTAGTCGACCGCAGTTCGCGTCCTGGACCCGGTGGCTTAAAACTCACGCCAGGCACGTGTGCGTGCGTGCCCAGGATCACGAGAGGAGAATGGAGGAGAAGGGATTGCAGCGTAGCCATTCCCCTGGAGGGTGATTTCTCGCTTTCTGTTTCTGTCTCTGTCTGGCAAGCGCACGCGCTCTATAGTAAAAACCTCTAAAAAAAAATCTATAGGTAGTCAATTTTTGAGAACTGCTGATTTTCAAATGAAGTTATGAAACCATAGAAAACCTCCAATTCTGTGACTGTCTTCAATTATCTTACTTGTTTTTGAATAAGTCAAAATATTAAATGTAAATCATGTCCCATGAGCACTGTTTAACTTTATGCTTAGTGCCTTTTGTGTTCTTTTAATTTCTTATCCACAATTCTTAAAGATATTATGTTTTTTTATTTTTTCAATAATTATTATTCAGGGAGGATAGCCACACCATAATTCCTTTTTATCCATTCTCCTTTCAAGACCGTGGGCATCACCCATGCACCCAGGATGCCTCTCAAGCCACCAGGTTTGGGACTCGAACCTCACTGACAGCCATGTCAGATTCAACCATCTCAACCACCACACCACCAGCTGGCCCCTACCAGTCTTACTTAACAATACAGTCTGAGTGAAATTGTTTTTTGTGCATCGTATCAATTTTTTTAATGTATACATATTTATATTCAATTAATCTAGCCTAATTTCTTTCTCCATGGCATTACTCTTGCAAGTTTATCACACAGCATATAAACCTTAGGCTACTATATAAAGCAGAGCCTAGATCAAGAACTTGCAAGCATATAGTTTATTTTAGAAAGTTAATAGAAGGAAACTAAGAAGAGTCTGAAAAGAGTGGAGCAGGAAAATTAGAAAACTGGTGATTTGGTTCTCACCAATGGAAGAAGAAATACAAGAGTCCAAGTTACAAAAGCAAAAGAAATAAATAGAAGGTAATTAAAAAAGAATTGTATTTACCAATTTATGTTTGCTGTACTATTGATTCTATGGGATATTACCTGGTATACCAAGAAAAATTTTTCCTCAATAATTAAGCTGGTTAAAGTCTGAGTTACAAAGTTAACAGGTCACTCTAGTACCAGTCTTCTCTGAGCTTTTAGTATTCAACACATGCTATGAATCTTCAGTAAGTAGATATTCTATAGAAACATTCCCAAATTTATGTGACCATGAAATCTTTTCATATGGTACATCTGGAAAGATTAGAATTCTGAAGTACCTACTTTGTGTAATGCAGTACTTGAGAGAGAAGGAATTACTGAAGTTCAGAGTCTGACCTCTTCTCACCTTTGAAGAACTAAGTTCTGAAACATAGTGAGGTATGATAAATATTGAATAAATGACTTAATGAATGAATAAGTGAGTGTTTGAGTGAACAATTAAACTGACTCACCACACAGTTGAGAAGATGTAACTACTTTTTGGTTGCTTAGGCTTTTTACACCTTTTGAATGAAAGTGGTTGAATGACTGAAATATATGAGTACAATACAAAATGATTTTGAAATATTAATTCATTTAAACCTCAATCAAAATCCTGTGGCAGACATATAATCATGATTTTCCATTTCATTGATGAATAGATGGAGGCTTTAAAGTTTAAGTAACTGCCCAAGGATATATACAACCAATAGTGGGGAAGCAAGACTGAGAGCCCCATTCCATCTGCCTCTGGATCCCACATTCATAACCAGCATGATAGTATCTCCGCATTTGTCTCAAATGTTCTGCCATTTGTTAAAAACTCTTATATATGCAAGGCACAAACAATCCCAGTTTTTCTTAGGAATCGAGAAATCAAGTAGGAATCATTTCCTACTCAATGAGACTTAAAAGTATAGAACACCTCCAGACAGAGATAGTAAAATGGGACTCTATTCTAGCTTTTAAGGCCATTGGATCTCCAATTTCCTCATTTGTAAAATGGAGACAATAAAACATACTTTATAGAGTTGATCTGTGGATTAGAAATTTGATTATGTGCCTTGACGGTATTAGATTACTTGAGATTTTGGACATGTATACATTAGATGGGCTGAGTGGGTACTGCCAGTGTCTCCCATATTAGAGGCCAAGTCCTGAGGCAGAAAGTAATAGATCCAAATAAAGGAACAAGGATGGTAACTAGAGCCAGACTACCAGCATTTGAATTCGAGCTCTGATACTTACTAGCTGAGTAATCTCGCACAAGTTATTTAACCTATCTCTGCTTAGTTTCCTAATCTGCAAATTTGACTGGTCATAGTGTTTAGCTGTCTTAGTGCGATGTGCTGCTAATAACAAAAATACCTGAGTGTAGGTAATTTAAAAAGAATAGAGGTTTGTTCAGTTCACAGTTTGGAAGATCAAGGTCCAAAGGCTACATCTAGTAAAGGCCTTCTTGGTGGGGTCCTGAGATGGCTCAGGGCATCATCAAAGCATATCTGCGTCCGTGTGTGTCTCCTTAAAAACCCAAGAGTACTACTCAGCCATAAAGAATAATGAGTCCCTTGGCATTTGATAGAAAGTAGATGAATATGGGAGATTTAATGTTAAGTGAAGCAAGCCAGACTGTGAAAGAGGCATTGTACGATATCTGCACTTTATGGCAGAAACTGGAAGATCAGAAGGTATAACAGCAGGGAAGGAAACTGAAGATACTGGAGACAGTATAGAAGGGGGTGGTCTATAAGGGATGGGAGAGAGGGGATCAGAGAGAAAAAATTAGCAGACACAACAATGAAAACTATTTTTGATAAAGTACATAGTGTATCTATAGCTTGACTAATACACATTATTTTCATGCTGGGAAAAACCATTCTGTATGCTGTAAAGATGTACAGTGACTAAATATAAAACAAAAGCAAAAACATGAAAGTATCCAATCATCAAGGACTTACTCTGATCCTAAACTCCTCTCAGAGCCCCCACCTTTCAACAACATAGTCAGATGAAGTCTCAACTCTCTCAACATGGATACTATGGCTTACCAGATTTTAATATGTGAATTTCGGGTGGAGACATTCTAACCACAACACTAGCACAGAGGCTTTTTGATAGCCAAATAAGGGAATATACATTATGCACTTAAAATAGTCATAGAAAGCATTATTCACTTAAATTAGTCATATTAAGTAATCTGTAGATAGAATCCATTATGTGTATTGGTCCTATCAGTGTGTGAAAAAAAAGCATTTGCTTTTATAAAATTTTATTTGATTACTGTCTCTGCTATTACCAGTGATAGGCCCCTGTCAATTTATTACATTTTTCTAAACATTAGTTTTCTCATTTTTAAAATGAAAACTCTCATGGTGGTTTCAAGAGGATTAACTTACAGTGGCACGGCAGGAGTGCAACACTCTGTGAGTAAAGCTGACTCACCTGGGAAGGTTCCAGGTTCAGCTTTTGAGACCTCCCTGAATACACCAGGCATGCATGTGCCCATGATCCGGGGCTAGCTAAAGCTTGGGTAGACTGCAGCATGGGGATTCTTTAAGGGTATCTGTCTCTGTCTCTATCTTTCTCTATGTCTCTGTTTCATTCTTAGAAGAAAAAAATAAAACAAACTTAACATTTATTTATTATATGCAAAGCTCTGGAATATAGAAAACTTTCAATACTAATTAGTTTCCTTCCTTCTTTCTTCCTCCCTTCCTTCCACAGGAGGCTTGCTTTTGAGAGTTTTAAATATCACATAAGGCTATATTCTCCAAAATATATAGTGATTCTTTCAAAAGTACCATCACCCAGGATAATAATGCTTTCAAGAGGGTTTTGGTTAAAATTATAACTCAAGTACTATGATAGAGTTTGCAACATATGAAACTATTTCTGTCCTCCTTGGATGTGTGTATTTTTAAACTGCTATACTCACTAATAAATGTGGATATATGCCTTCACAGAATCTTTACAAGTAGTAAATAAAAACCTGAGAGAATGAGGGGTACATTCCCAAAATCTTGGGTATATTTTAGAGACAGTAAGCTACTGGAAGTTGGTTCTCTTGAACAAAGTAGATTTTCTTACAATCCTCTGATTTAATGTAAGTCTAATGAGGCAGAAAACCTTAAGTCAAATGATCTCTTACTAATGCTAAACCTCTAGGGCCCAGTGAAGTTACCAATAGCTTCATGTACAATCCTCAACACAAGCATTATGGAAAAATTGTCATTATGAATTGTATTGATGCTGTGATTAAAAGCAATCTTGCTTTATGTCCTTTGAGAGACTTAAAATATTACAGGCTGGAGACATATAAAAATGTTCTAGCCAATCAGCACTAATGGTATCATACATGTATATTGAATTTTATAGCTCACAGAGGAATTTTACATGCATTACAGCACATCATCTCTGTGAAGTAAGCAGCACAAGTATCATCACACGGTTTTATTGATTAAGAAAATAAGTCGCAGAGAGGTAAAATGGCATGCACCAAGTTTCATGACTTGTAAATATAGACACAAGTAGAATATAGGCTTTATCTTAGTCTAAAAAGTATACTTTACACTATTTCTCAGCAATATGGGGCAAATTTTTTAAGAATTATTTTTATTTAACTTTATTTATTATCACTATTATTTTTTAATTTGAGAGAGAGAGAGAGTGAGAGGGAAAGTGAGAAAGCAAGCCACCAGGTCCAAGACTTAAACCATGGTCAGCTATGTGGGAGTCCAGTGCCCTCAACTACCATACCACCTGCCGGGCCTGGAAGGTTCATTTTTTTAAAAAAATAATTTTTATAAACCTTTTCAAATACAAAAGAATAAAGTGGTAATATTTTAAAAATAAAATTACTGTTGACAGTAATAAATCCTGGATTAGGGTTATTAGTCAAATTTATTACCTTCTTTCAAAGGAGGGTCCTCTGCTTTATAAATACTGTCAAGTTCTCCCTATTACTCAGGCATCCTGAGACTCCAGATATGACAACAGTCCTCTGAGCATAACTTCACCCTTAAAACCATCTCCATGTGTCATGATAATACCAAATCTGTGCATTCTTTTTAAAATAAATGTGTGGTAAAACAAGAACTAGTCCCTATCAATCTTGCAAGAAATTTTGTTGGTCTGATTTCTTCAGATTTACTCCTGATGGGACCAGCAATTAGCATAATGGCTATGTCACTGGACTCCCATGTAGTCGACCATGGTTCAAGTCCCGGACCTGGTGACTTAAACTAATGCCGGGTGCGTGTGCATGCATACCCAAGATCCCTAGAGGAGAATGGAAGAGAAGGGATTGCAGCATGGCCATCCCCCCTCGGGGGTAGTTTCTTGCTTTCTGTCTGTCTTTCTGGCAAGCTCACGTGCCCTATAGCAAAAACCTCTCCAAAAAAAAAAAAAAATTTACTCCTCACTATTTTTTTTTTTTTTTGAGAGAGGTTTTTCGCTATAGGGCGCGTGCGCTCGCCAGACAGACAGACAGAGAGAGACATAGAGACAGAAAGCGAGAAATCACCCCCCAGGGGGGATGGTCACGCCGCAATCCCTTCTCCTCCATTCTCCTCTCGGGATCTTGGGCACGCACGCACACGCGCCCGGCGTGAGTTGTAAGCCACCAGGTCCGAGACGCCAACTGCGGTCGACTACGTGGGAGTCCAGCGACATAGCCATTACGCTAACTGCTGGTTCCCCTCACTATTTTTAAAGAATACTACAAAGTACTTTTGAAATCTATACATGTAAAAATCTACCAATAATCTTTACCCTTCACATAATACTTGGTGGACTGCTTCATAGTCCCTCTGATCAGCCGACAATTGATGAGAGGTGAGGATAGCTAGAATTAAACACAAATAAGTGAAAAGAAAAAAAAAAAGTGTATTGGGCATCATTAACTCTCTTTGAGAAAAATAATGTGCCAATAGATTTGAAAATAATGTGTTCTCAGTCTTAAAGATGTCTTTTAAGTATTATGTGAGTGAATGAGTGTGTGGGTGTGTGTTTAAATCAAAGAAGAAAGTCATGACTAAAATTGAAAAGTTCAACTTGCATTTAAAAGCAAGAAGAAAAGTCTTCATCTCTGGCACATGAAAACTTTTGTATTCAGCCTATTATTTATTTATTGACTTTTTCTATCATCACTATTCCCTTGACTGTTCTTCACCTTTTAAAAACAGGACATGACAGCAGCAATCACAGTATTAGTGAGAGAAATCCAGAGGGGAGGCAATCTTGCTTATTTTTATAGCACTAGGGTTCTTTTCTTACGTGCACATCTTCGGAACTACCATCTGTGCTAGGGAGAGATAGCTGGGGGAGAGTGATGAGAGACCATTGAGAGCAAAGGCAATGATTCCAAAGGGGAAGCTAAATCAGCCAGCTGTCAGGGTTTGAGATGCTGAAAATGTCATTTTAGTAAATAATCCTAGCTTCTCTCTTTGTTTCCAAAGAGGCACCTTTGCTCAGTGGCCTTGCCCCCACTGCTACGTGGAAGGGGAGGAGAAACTTGCAGTATATCAATGGCATAACACCTGACTCTGAAAGCAGTTTTGCATAAACTCAGGTGGCATCAATTCACAGGACCAATGGATCTCTTTTTTTGACAGTCTCACTAATCTGAAATGCTTCTGATCCCTTTCTATTCTTTAGTCTTGGTTTGTCAATTTAGCATGGTTTACTCTTAGTCAAACAACCCTGACAAATAGAGGGTCTAAAATCTATTAACGGAAGGGGATTTAAAGAGGAAGGGAGTGTAATCGTCATTTAGAAACAAAATAGTTGCTTTAAAATCTGATCCTATTTCTTGTATATTAATTTTATTATAAAAATAAATACATTGGGATAGACAATTCAAGACAATTTCAGCATAGTTCAGGATAGAAGGTAAAGATAAAGTAAGATGATCGAGGCAGTTTTAGAAGAAAAATTATATTCAATGGAGAAATTTCCAGCAAGAGGGTATTTGATAGATTATCTCTTTCTCTTTTTTTAAAAATTCATGATAGAAAGTGTGTGTGCATGCACAAGAAAGGCACCCTTAACAGGGTTCCCTCATGCCAAAATCCCCTTTTCCCAGTTCTCCCTTTATCCCAGTCCTATAGCTCTTCAAGGTCTTGGGTACATATGATTCAGGTCAACCTGCTGGAGACCTGAACTCATGGTAGGTCACATGGCTTCCAGCACTTTAGCTCAGTACGGTTCTGATTGTGCTGGTAGGCTGGGCCTCTAGATCTCTTTATCTCTCATCCTTTGATTTATAGATTCAAAGTCTCAGGCCCAGAGAATATTCCTGACTTGCTAATTAATGGTTAAGCTAGATATGAAACTCATGTGTCTGAATCTTCAGACTGCTTTGTTTTGTTTACTCTGTACCAAGTAGTATTCACTAAACAAATATTTATTGTTTGTTTATATGCCAGTCATCAAACCAAATTAAATTAATTCAAATTTTTTAAGGAGCTAAAATATATCTGCAGTGATCTTGCTGGATTATAGAGGTTAAACACACTTAAAAATCCCTTTTGGCATTTTTGCCTTTCCCATTTTTCCCCAACCGGAAAAAAAAAAAAAAAAAAAAAAAAAAAGAATTGTGTTTAGGTCAATTAGAGGTTAGAAAAAACTGCATATTATATGCTTAACTGTGATGAAGACTGAGTTTCACCTTTAAATATAATTAGGAAAATCCTAGTCAGGATGACAAATCCTAATAGTGTTTTATTATCTTTTTTTAAAATAGGTATGGTAAGTTCATTTACTCTGAAGCCTCATACACCTCTGTACGCATATAAATTTGTCAATTGGGCTATTCAGGGGCTATTAGGCTCGGATTCTCATACAAATATTGGAAATTTAACTCTGGCTCTTGATCAAAAACATATTCTCAATGTGCTCATGAAATAGAAAAAAAAATGAAAAGAAACAATCTTTTCCAAGCACTGGGCCTGTTATTACCTTATTTTCAATTCCATATGTCAAATGGAATCCTGGAGGGATCAGATATAACACTGGAAAGTATATTACAAGGAGAAAAAAGCTCTCTATTAGTCCTGATGATAAAAGTAGCTAACAAATGCTTCTTTTCCTTCTCTAATTTTCTCATATGGCTTTCTGCCTGTAGGTAAAAGTGTAAATTACAAATAGAAGCAGTCTAGTATCCATGTATCTATCTATAAATTTGTGGCTACCCAGTCAATTTAAAATAAAATGTTCAAAAATATGCTTTGTTTTATTACCTCCAGTGGAAAGAGGGAAAAAAAAACACAATAAAAAAATGAATGTCATTTTGTAAAAGCTACTAAGATAATATCATCACAATCTTGAGATATTTCATTCAAAAGAAAATCTATGGTCCATCTTCTGAGTGTGTCATGATAGCAAAATGATTGTTAAAAGGAGTGGAATGTTCAGATAATTGGGTGATTTTTTTACTTTCCATTTGATGGTTTTGTAAAATGTAGATAGTACTGCAATCCACTGTTAAAAACAAATGGTTTACTAATGACGAATGAATTAAAGCTGGAATATGTCAAGTATAGAAAAAGTGTAATTGCGATATTCATTCTCAAGCTTCAGTCCAAGTTAAGAATTTCTAAAACTGCTTGATTTGGGTACTGTGCAAGGCCACTCCTCAGTCTCAGTCTTTTGAGATCGGACGTTTTTAGAAATGGATCTGGTCAAGATGGATGTGTTCAATTTGAACACAAATGGTTTTACCCAATAGGATAAGTAAGTAATCTTAGCTCTTGAAAATGATGGTAGTTAACAATGGTGAATTTGAATAAAGAAGTTTTTTGTTTTTTTTTTTAGAAGGATTTTTAAGAATAGGATTTGTCATGAGGTACTTTTACTTTTATCTGCTCTTTTTAAAATTCCAGCTTAAAAATTATTAGATACTAAGTAGCATAAACCTGGAAAGGGTTTTCTTGGAAAACAGGCATTCAAACTTTTCCCAGAATTCGTCTGTTGGTTCTGTTTCAAAATTACAATGATTTTGAAAACTCTTGCAATCATCCTTCACAAAACAGAGCTTATGGTGAGTTGAAATTATTGTCTGATGACCAATTTGCTCTAATGCACTGTGTTTATTATGGGCAACTTCTCTGGGACATTCCTGTTCACTACACCTGCCTTTTTCCTCACCTTAGTCAGATACTGGCCAAGAGTGGTAAGTTTTGCTATCTTGCCAAATGATAAACCTATGATAGAAGGTGGAGAATGACCATGCAGCTTGAAGATCTTCATTCTGGAACTGCTGTTTGGCATCCAGAGGTCAAAGACAATGGACTCAAAGTGCAAAAATTGTGAAAGTTACTAATTAACTTATGCTGCTTTTGGGTAAGGAACATGCCTTTCTTCTTTACCATGTCATCTGTGTCTAGAACATTCTCTGTAAACACTATCTGTATAAATAAATGAATGCTATTAAGCAGAGAGAAAGACTGAAAAGAAAAATGGAAGGCCACCCAATTTGCTCTTCTCCTCATCAAAACCCTGTTCAGGGAATAGCAGATGACTTACTGGTTAAATCACTGGACTCCCATGTAGTCAACCACGGTTCGAGTCCCAGACCCAGCAGCTTAAAACTCATACTGTGTGTGTGTGTGTGTGTGTGTGTGTGTGTGTGTGTCCAAAATTCCAAGAGAAGAATGGAGGAGAAGGGATTACAGCATGGTCATTATCGCTTTCTATCTTTGTCTCTCTGGCGAACACATATGCCTTATAGCAAAAAAAAAAAGAAAAAGAAAAAAAGAGAAAGAGAAAGAAAAAAACAAGCCCTGTTCAAATTATATACTAAAACTTTTCTCCCTATTTGAAGAAAATATATTATTTTTAGAATAATTACAATACATATAACTATTAATTATTAATGTAATTTCACAAATAACTACTCCCATGTAGTCGACTGCGGTTCGAGTCCCAGACCCGGTGGCTTAAACTCACGCCGGGTGCGTGTGCGTGCGTGCCCAAGATCCTGAGAGGAGAATGGAAGAGAAGGGATTGCAGCGTGGCCATCCCCCCTGGGGGGGGGTGATTTCTGGCTTTCTGTCTCTCTGTCTCTCTCTGTCTGGCGAGCACACGCACCCTATAGCGAAAATACCTCTCAAAAAAAAAAAAAAAATTCAATCACTGAACATCATTTGCCTTGTATAGAGAATTTACCTAACATGAAACTTCCCAGACCAGTCCAGCTGAGACTACTATAAATGTTATCAACAGATAATAAACCATTTCTGTGTCCCACAAATGTCATGTCTATCTATTTCTTCTGCTTTCCTTCTCTGTACTCTTCTCGTCTCCCCTTACCCCTCCCCATTCTACACTGTCTTTAGCATCCATAACTATTTTCACTGCTTTTATGCCCTCCATTATTTCAATCTCTCCCACAGAGTATGGAGAGTCAGTATATATTTCTGTTTCTGTGAAATGCCCAGAATAGGTAGATGCATAGCAGACTAATGGTTGCCTAGGGCTATGGGAAAGGAGGATAGGTGACTTCTAATGTATTGTTATTTCTTTGAGTTGAGGAGAATATTCTGAAATTGTGGTGATGGTTACATAATTCCATAAATATACAAAAAGTCATAGAATTGTATATGTAAATGGATGAATTATATGGTATATGAACTATATATCAATAAATCATTTATCAAATAAATTCCAACTTACAGAACTATGAGGTTGTCGGGAAAGTCACAATAATTTTTCTGGTTTTCTATGAAAGAATGCATCATAACTTTCCTGATGACCCATTTTAGGGTCTTTTTTTTCCACCTTTTACCTAGACAGAACTTTTATTCTCTTCATATAATGAAGTTAGTAACATTTAAAGAGGACCATGATTGTCTAGACAAGAACCCTGTATTCATAAGAAGTTGGTTAAATATTCAGAATTCAACAGAGGTATGTATATATAAACGTGTCTGTGTATACACGTTTATACATTCAAATTTATACACCCAGATGCATTTATTACTACACATAGCCAGAGCCATTATTCAACAGGTTGAACATCCTCTCTCATTCCAGTCAATCACAGCCAGTTTTCCACAGTCTCCCTAAGGATTTTATGACCACGACCAATTAGGCAGTATTGCTTTATTGGATTGTTAAGGCCTGCCAACCGTTTGGTGAATTACACAGCTGTCACATCAGTACATGAGTGATGGTTGGCAGAAAGACAATAACAGTAACAAAAGCACCCAGTGTACAATTCACAGGAAAAAGGAGAGCCTAACCATTCCGACAGAGCTGGGAGATCATTACAGGAAAAAATAGGATGACACTTAATTTCTGGATGTTTTGTTTATGGAAGTGAGTCAAAAAGACAGTAGGAGCTCAATAAATGATTGACTTCACTTCACTCTTCCCAATACACATACACACAGTAAGACCTTATATACACATACCTTAAGACCTTATAGACCCTAGAACAATTTTATTATGAATATTATATTTAACGGAACATCAAATATATCTTATATATATGTGTGTGTGTGTGTGTGTGTATATATGTGTGTGTGTGTGTATATATATGTGTGTGTGTGTGTGTATATATATATATCACACCCTACAATTCCAGATACAGATAGAGATAAAGTGCTAGAGATCAAGACACATAGAGATAAATACCTCCTCTATAACTACTCTGAAACTCTGTAAAAACAACTTGAAAGTCTTTGTTATAATTTTACAAATTTATGGTTTGCTGTGTGTGTCAATGCAGGCTTTCTGAGAAGTCCATTGTAGATGCAAGATAGGATTAAATGTGCAAGGAATTTATTAGAAACTGTGTCTCTGACAAATAAAACGGTTGGAGGCACCAGGAGTAGCCGGCTGGGAGTCATCAGATGAGGATTCAAGTTTGACTCTGAAAAGGGGAGGAAGCAAAGTTGAGTGGAGATTTCCTTATCTATGGTGCAGTCTAAGGAACTTTCGGTAAGCTGTTAGGGAGTTTTTGAGACAAAGATTTCCATCAGAGGATGTCTGTATCTCATAGAAACAGGACGGCTTTGGCAACTCTCTCTTAATCAGTCATTGGTTAGGAGCAGGCCATGGGAAATGTGGCTTCAGTGCAAATGCAGAAATGACTTCAAGCATAGCAGGTGGGGACTTTTATCAGTTATACCCCCCTATAATTGAAAGTATTTGAAAGTCTATAAGATGTATTCTCACGATCACCACACACACTATGATTCACAAGAATCATCTAGTCTCAGGAATTCTTGCATTGTCAAAATATCTAACCCATGAAATAATTTCAAGTGCAAAGAAAATTTTTTCCCTTTATGTATGTATGTATGTATTTATATTTTTGCTGCTATAAGATGCATGCACTCACCAGAGAGAGTGAGAGAGAGAGAGAGAACTCTTCATGGGAAATGGTCACACTGAATCCCATTTCCTCATTTCAAGTTTATCCCTCCTTTTGGGATTTTGGGCACCCACACATGGGCTGGCATATTTCTCAGACCCTCAAGTCCAGACTCGAACTGCAAGTTTACCTGTGTGAGATCCTTCTGCCGCAACATACAGGCTACAGAACCAGCCTGCAAAGGAAGCTTTATGAGTACTTAATGTGGGAGTAATAAAGTGAAAATAATGTTGACTTGTAGATACTTATAAAGATTTGTTATTTTTTGTTTTGTAATTTTCTTCATTAGATGTAGGAATATCCTCAATTTCTTTTCCTTGTCCTGTAACCACAGCTTTTGAAATATAACTTTGCGACTATTCTCATCACGAAGGGTAGTTTGTTTTCTCACTCCTTGAATGTGGATTATCTGTTAAGTTGCTTTCAGCAATAGAATGTGACAGAAGGGATGATGAGCCAATTTCTCAAGAGACCTTGTGGATGTCTATGCTCTTTCCTCCTATACCTTTGCCATTAACACCCCACCCACACTCTTTACCATTAATCTTCCTCGCTTAGCTTGTCAAAATGTAACATATGTCAGGAGAGCCAGTCTGATACAGATGTCTAGACTGAGGCCCCATACACGTAAGTGAGCCCAGTTAAAATCAGTAAAACCATCCAGAGTTGCTGCAGACACACACATAAGAGCCCTGCCAAGTCCAACTCAGACCTGTAAAACCACTGAGCTGGCTGTTTGGCTTGTGATCAATATTTTTTTTTTTTCTATAGGGCGCGTGCACTCGCCTGAAAGACAGAGAGAGACAGAGAGACAGAAAGCAAGAAATCACCCCCCAGGGAGGATGGTCACGCTGCAATCCCTTCTCGTCCATTCTCCTCTCGGGATCTTGGGCATGCACGCACACGTGTCAGGTATGAGTTTAAGCCACCGGGTCCAGGGCTCAAACCATGGTCAACTACATAGGAGACCAGTGACATAGCCATTATGCCAACTGCTGGTTCCTAAAATTTTTAAGTATTGGGGTGAGTTGTTACTCAGCAGTAGCTAACTAATACATTAGAAAATACTAATAAAGGAAAGCTTATATGCTGAAGTCCTTGACACAGTACCCAATGGATTTAACACTATGTAATCCAACACATACACACACAAACACATTCAGACACACATGCAGCACGTCCCTATGACACACACTGCACTCTATCTGCAGCCTATACCTTGGAAGAACTTCACTGCCTTTGGTGGCTATGACTTAAGCCATCTCTAGTAGTTCCCCTATACAGCTACTACATGTATGCCATTATGACATAGTACCTCATAAGAAGGCCTGAGGCCCCTGAGTCATTACTGTCATTGGAGGATGATACAGAAAATAATTCCCTTTGATCTTGCTAGAAAATTGGGAAGAGATCATCTAGATTTCACTCTAAAGGCACTGAAAACAAACCTTTCTCAACTGTCTATTTTGAATCTGTAATAGGTCTGGGATCCCAAGGGGATACAAAACTGATTCATATCCATGACCTATATTTAAAGTCAAATGAGCAACAAAACTATTATCATGGCATTTCCAGACTAACCCTGGGGCTTGGTGGTTAAGAGAGCTGGATCCCAAATGGCAGATTGCAGTTCAAGTGCCAGCCTTGGCAACTTGAAAAACATGCTGAGCGTATGTGTATGCCTGTCCCAGATCCCCAACAAGATGCAACAATAAAGGAGAAGGGATTGAGGCCTGAACACACTCCACTGGAAGTGCTTTCTCCCTCTCCTTTTCTCTCTCTGTCTCTTTCTCTATCTCTCTATGGCAAGAGCATGCATCCTCTGATAATTAAAAAGAGAAGTTTTAATTTCATCTGAAAACACCATGGCATAATACTTGCAATCACAATCTTCTACTAGGTCTTCTGTTTTTGTATCTCCATCCGTAATGGACTTTATATGATATGAATTAAATATTTTCAATTAAATAAGAATACTCAATATCTAGGCTGCCAAATAATTAGGAGACTGCTTTTATGTTTAATTTCTGGATAGCAATTTCCTTTGTTAGGGGACATACAAACCAAATTAATCAGTCCTAGCCACAAGCTTGAAATGATGTCTAAGAGGAAGCCACTCATTCCTTATAGTAGCATTTTCTCCATACCTATGGAAATTTAAACAATTTCATTAAATTCTTGGGCCCATAAAATCCTAATGCAAACACAGTTCAGCTTCTAGTCCTATTTTTATACAAACGAGATGCATTTTGAATTCTGGTTGTGCTGTGCGTGTGTGTGTATGTGTCTGTGTGTGCATAAATACTGCATTTTACCATCTTAGGGTTCGAAATAAGATCATATTGTGTACATGCTCTACAAAACCAATACTATACACCACAAATAATATGCAACAATTATATCTAAATCAGAAATTCGTATAATTAAAAAGATCACATCTCTTTCAATATTTAAGTCAATATAAATATAATCTTCTTATATAGTATTTAAAAACTCTCCTCATTCCTTTCCTGCTTTTTCCCTATTCTCCCAGATAGACCTATGTCCCCACATAATATGCAGAACAAGGGACCAGTTATGAACACAGATTCTTCTTGGGGGAAGAACAAAAAAACATTCCAGTATCTTAAAAGCCTCCATTCTCTATTGCAATTGTTGCTATCATTGCTATAAACGGAAAGAAAAGGAGGTCACTTCTTGTGCTTCAATTCAATCATGCTTTCCTTATATTCAAATAGAGGGACTTTGCAAACTTAATAGCTTTTTCATTAAAAGAATCTCAAATGCATATGCCATATATCCTACATTTTTCTGCAAGGGACACTAAAAATATTTGTATTTTCACATTCTAGCCTCACCCTTTTCACAGAATTAAAGGTTATTCTTCCCCTAACACAGCCCAGACCCAAATATTGACCCAGGATGCTAATCATAACTCCTCCCCTCCTTATGGTGAATTCCCTTCTGGGACTCATAGTCTCTTTTCCTGCTTGAGGCTGCAAAAGCCCCTATCAGCATGCCAGAGATGCATCACATAGTTTAAAAGTGAAAGGATCAGAAAAGTACATTTAAAATTGCAGATTTTATAATACGAAGATTATATCTCAACGAAGCTAATTTTTATTTTCAAAAATAGAAAAGTCAGAGTCTTCATTTCTTTCTTCCTAGAAGATCCTCAATTCTACTGCAAATGTTCACCCCTTCGTCACTGTTCGCAGATCTCCCCACTGTAAAGGTCATGAGCAGAGACTGCTCGGTCAGAAATCTGCAGATGCACGCTTTCCCCGGAACACGTAGACCTGGCTAATAAATATATCTCTCTCAAGTTGCATTCTTCCCAAGATGCAAATGTTTGAACTGCCAGAAATAAAGCAACTGATAACTTGTGAGTGGAATATTCTCTTACTTGAACAACAAAGAAAGGCAAAAAGAGAGATAAGAAGGAACCCAACACAGACACAATGATTGATCATAATTTCTAAATTTTCTTCTGTCCTTTTATGAGAGAGGCACTGTATTAAACACTTTTGAATTTGTTTTATTTTATTCTATTTGTGTATGTGTGTGTGTATTTTAGACAGGGTCTCACTGTGCTGCAATCCTCCTGTCTCAGCCTCCTGCATAGTGGGGCCAAAAGGCACACGCCACCATGCTGGGCTCCATCAGATAGAGTCTTACTATGCTACCCACCCTGTGCACAAGCTTTCAGTCCCTGAGTAGAGTACAGGCGTGCACTGTGCCTGGCTTTTAAAGGAAGGCCAGAAATTGAACTGAGGCCTTCCATGTGTCCTTGGTTTTCCAAGCAGCAGTGTCCAGCAAGATCAACCATGGCTAGGCCTTAAGCACTTTATTTATTTATTTATTTTTTATTTTTGGAGAGGGCTTTTTGCTATAGGGTGTGTGCACTCACCAGAAAGACAAAGAGAGACAAGAGAGACAGAAAGCGAGAAATCATCCCCCAACGGGGATGGCCATGCCACAATCCCTTCTCCTCCATTCTCCTCTCAGTATCTTAGGCACACACGCACCCGCGCCCAGCATGAGTTTAAGCCACCGGGTCTGGGACTCAAACCGTGGTCAACTTCGTGGAAGTCCAGCAACATAGCCATTACGCTAACTGCTGGTCCCGGCCTTAAGCACTTTTTAAAAATAGATTACTTTTTAATCCTCACAACATTGTGCCACATTGATTGAGGAACTGAAGAATCAAAATGAACAGTTGTCTCTGAGATCACTCTACTTGTGAAAGTCAGGTTGAAGAGTAGAATTGAGGTTTGTCTGATTACAATGTGTATGTTCTTGACTAACAAACTCTGCTGTCCTGTTACAGATGCCCTCAACAGTGGGTTTATTAACCGAATGGAAATATTTTTATTCTATTTTCAAGGAAGTAAACATACTTTATGCAAATTATCATACTTTAACTATATTGATAAAGATATACAGAATAAATATGTATTAAGTGTCTATTATGGGTTTTTTCTTTTGTAAAAAGTATTTTTATTTATTTATTCATTTATTTTAATTTGACAGGGGAGGAGGGAGGGAGGGAAAGTGAGAAAGTAAACCACTGGGCCCTGGACTCAAACCATGGTCAGTCATGTGGGGATGTCCAATGCCTTAACCACCATGCCACCTGCTGGTCCCTAAGGGCCTTCCTTCTAAGATTAATTAAACTGGCCCTTTCTGTCTGTCTCAGCCTTTCTTTTTTTTTTTCCTTTTCTTTTTTTAAATTTTGCCACAGAGTGCCTGTGCTCCCTGGAGAAAGACAGAGAGAGAAACTGAGAAAGTACCACCTATAGGGGGATGATCACACCACAATCCCTTTCCTCCACTTCTCCCTCCTTTGGAAATTTTGGACATTCTCATACATATACCTGCTGTGTTTCTCAGGCTACCAGGTCCCTGACTCAAACTGCATGGTCAGCTCTGTGCAATCCAGCTGCCTTAACTACTGCCACTGGCTGGGCCCTGTTTCGGCCTTTCTGTACTGACATCTATTACATGGCATTCATACATGTTCTGCTGTCTTTCCTCCTCTTTCTGTCCTGTACACCAGGGTCTGACAAGGTCAAAGTATTATCCTCCCATTAAAAGCAGTTCTTATATGTCACAATACTGAATCAATGCATTTTGCATTTTGTTTTGTTTTGGGTTTTTTAAATAATAATTTCTGCTATAACATTTTGTAGTGGCTGCAATTGTTGTGAACAGCTGCTATGGTGTGCTACATTTCACAGATCTCTTATGCAACCAGTATCCTTTTCATTTCAATTCTTTTTCCTTCTCATTTCCTGCATATAACTATTTTATAGAATAGTACTTGGATTTGTAACTATAATCTTGGATTCAGCAGTATAAAACTGATAGGAAAAAAATGTGTTTTTGTCTCCTGCATTGCTAGAAACTCTATCAAGTTTTTGTTCTTGCCTTGATCATCTCTGATGTCCAGAAAAGTGGTAAGAAAGTACCTTTTTGCCTCTAAGTATTAAGAACAATGAGCATGCATTGAGGATAATTCATCCCAGACTAAAGTCCCAAAGGATTCTGATTTTTACTCTTGTACTTTTCCATCATATAGACAATAAAAGTACAAATAATACCAGGTCTCAAAAAAATCCATAGTATATTTATATGTCTGTAAATGAATCAGATCAGAATGTAAATAAAGAATTGGGAAATAAAGAGGTGACTCATGTGATTATTAGCTCATAATTTCTTGAAGGCCAAATACTTCTTTCATAAATCCACCCATCATACCTATGAGATTTGTGTAGAAAGAGCGTTTTTTTATTTATTTACCTATTTATTTTGCTCTATTTCACTAGAGGTTAGCATTTAAGTCCTTCTGACAGCAAAAAAAAAAAATACACATGGAAAGATTTATATCTCTGAAATGCATGGAAATTTGCTTTGAGATTTGAAACAGGATGAGTTTGCTCTATTTGAAATACTGTGTTCCACACGTCCATCGATCTCCATCGCTCTTTTATACAACAAGGTACAATGAGTGGGAACAACACAAGGCCAGCTGCCAACAGGGCCTGTAATTTCCAAGTGTTTGATAAGCAAGTTGCTGAGAAATCCAGATAATGACATCTACACTGAAGAGTTGGTGAGAAGATTAAATGAGTTAATATATCTTAAATGAGTTAATATATGCACAAAAATCCATCTCCTATAGCTTTTTTTTTTTTCTTTCTTTTTTTCTTTCTTTCTTTTTTCTTTTTTTTTGGAGTAGATTTTTGCTATAGGACGCGTACGTTCGCCAGAAAGACAGAGAGAGACAGAGAGACAGAAAGCGAGAAATCACCCCCCAGGGGGGATAGCCACACCGCAATCCCTTCTCCTCCCAGGATCTTAGGCAAGCACGCACACGCACCTGGCGTGAGTTTAAGCCACTGGGTCTGGAACTCGAACTGCGATCAACTACATGGGAGTGCAGCGACATAGTTATTACGCTAACTGCTGGTCCCTTCTTTCTTTCTTTCTTTTTTTAATAGAGATTTTTGCTATAGGGCAAAAGTGAAAAATCACCCTCCAGGGGGATTGTCACACTGCAATCCATTCTCCTCCATTTTCTCCTCGGGATCTCCTTGGGACCCGGCATGAACTTTAAGTAACTGGGTCTAGGACTTGAAACACAATTGACTATGTGGGAGTCCAGTGACATAACTACTACTCATCTGCTGGTCTCCCTCTGGATTCTTAATAAGAGTAGCCCATAGTGTCAGGACCAGCAGTTAGCATAATGGCTATGTTGCTGGACTCCCATGTAGTCGACTGCGGTTCAAGTTGTGGACCCAGTAGCTTAAACTCACACCGGGTGCAAATGCATGCATGCCCAAGATCCCAAGAGGAGAATGGAGAAGTAGGGATTGCCGTGTGGTCACCCCTCCTGGGGGTGATTTCTCACTTTCTATCTCTCTGTCTCTCTCTTTCTGGTGAGCACACATGCCCTATAGCGAAAACCTCTCCAAAAAAAAAAAAAAAAAAAAAAAGAGTAGCCCATAGTGTCACTGAGTATTGGCTCTAATGTTCTTTTTAAATGCATACACGGTCAAGGAACTATCTAAAACTTAGTTTTATAAACTTTCAAAATGTATTGCCAGTGCCTAGAATAACATTTTGTCAATTCTAATGTCTATTTGTCAAGTATGTCACAAGTTTACTAAGTGAAATGCCAGTAAGGAGGATATTTTGATCATTTAAGTGCAGTAGGAAGATTGTAAGGTTGCTAAGGAGAAGCTTCTTTCCACTCCACTCTCCCTGAACCAATAAATCATTTTACATTAAGGAAGTCATGCTTTCTCTAAATACAAATATGACAAAAGGGAACCTATTCATTTATATTTTACAAAGACTGTCCCCTTATTGTACATAGTTTAATACTACACAATATAAACACAGACATATTTCAGTCAATTCACCTGTATGTTAGGTGGTGAATAGTGCCATAGAGGAAAATAAAGCAGAGGTGTTACATAACATTGGGTAGAGAAGGAATGCTATTTTTAAATATTGTAGTCATTGAAGGCCTTAGTGTTAAAGTATCATTTGCACCAAACCTGAGAAACGTGGAAAAGCTATCCACATGGATAAAATGAAGGAAAGTATTCCAGTCTAAGGAAACACCCACTGCAAAAGGTCCAAAGAAGAAACGTGTTTGTTCTGTGAGAAAAGAGTAAGGGGAGTAGCATGGTTGGAGTCAGATTGCCAAGCTAAGTCTATAAAAGAACAGAGCTTCCTCACACAGAGCCTGCTCTAAGTACTGGCTTTTACTTTACTTCATAGCAGATGGGAAGCCACTACAGGTTTCAAGTCTGAGTAACATGGTCTGGCATGTCATTTAAAAGAATCATATGGTCAGGCAGTGATGTGGTGGTAAGGTGCCTGGATTCCATATGTCTGACTGCATGGTTTGAGTCCTAGACCCAGCAGCTTGAAAAACATGCCACACACATGTTCATGTGCCCAAAATTCCAAAAGGAGGGAGAGATGGAGGAGAAAGGATTGTGGTATGACCATTCCCTCATGGGGGGTGGTTTCTCACCCTCCATCTTACCACTCTTCCTACCACTCCACCACCCACTCCACCCCATGACCACACATGTCCTCTGGTCAAAAAAAAAAAAAAAAAAAAATAGAAGAACCACTGTAGCTTCTCTGTGGAAACAGACAGTAGAATGGAAAGATGGAAGCAGAGAGACCAGGTTAGGGGATTACTGGCAAAAATCCAAGCAAAAAGCAGACTGGTGAGCAGGGGACATGATGAAAAGTGTTTGGATTCCAAATACATTCTGAAGGCAGAGAGGTTAGGACTAGTGAACGGACAAAATGTGGGACAGTCAATCCATTATCATGTTACTAAACAGAAATAACTGAGACTGGGTTATTTATAAATAGAGTTTCATTTATCTTACATCTCTAGTGGCTAAAAAGTCTAAGAGCATGAGGCCAGCATCTGACCAGCCTCTGGTGTTCCATTACAATGTAACCAAGAGAAGCAGGCAGATCAGCAGCTAAGAGCAGAGAGAAAGAGGAAAAAGAAGAGGAAACAGAATTTTCACCTCCTCTATTGGTCCCTCCCATGCTCCCAGCTGACTAGATGGTACTCTTCCATTAGGTGCTGCCTTTTAAAGGTCTCCATGCTTCCCAAAGCATTACTCTGGGGACAAGCTTCCAGAACATGAGCCTTTGGGGACAAAAATTATTATCCAAGTGGTGGCAGGGATATACTATAGATTGTGGTAAATCCAAGATATTTTTACTTGAGCAGGAGGAAGAAAGATTTGGTCATTTATTCAAATGAGAAAGGCTGATGAAATTTTGGAGGGAGGATCAAGAGTGCAGTTTGGGACATGCTGATTTGTTTTTGTTTTGTTTTGTTTTTGTCAGAAGTTACCAGAAGAGAGAGAGAACTTTTCTAATAGGGTGTGGCCACACTGTACTCTTTCTTCCATTTCTCTTTCCCTTATTGATTTGGGCACAGACACACACACACATACACACACACAAACACACACACACACACACACACACACGTGCCCAAGGACACCAGAGCCAGACTTGAGTCACAGTCAGCCATACGGAATCTGGCTCCCAAAGCACAGCTATGGGACCATCCCAGGGAGGCAACGATTTTGAGAATTTTATTAGACATTCACACGTTTAATACTATTGGAGATATTAAAATCTGGCTTTTAGGGAAGAGAAATAGGCTAGATACATAAACTTTAGGCACCTACAGAATATAGATGGTATCAAAAGCCTTGAGATTGGATAAGATCCCCTGGGGAGTAACAGATACAAGGAGGATTGTTCCTAGCAGTATTCCAAAATTTAGGAGTTGTGGAACCAAAAGATTAGACTTAAAAAAAGTGGCTGGTAAGATAAAAAAAAAGTTAAACTAGAAGTCCCCAGAAGCCAAGTGAAAAGTGTTTGTCAAAGAGAGTGAGGTAACTGACTTTAATGCTACCAGTAGGTCAAAGTGCAGACTGTGAATTCACCACTAGATTAAGAACTGTGGAGGGCATTATTGGCATTGACAGGGGCAGTTTGAGCAGGCTATTGGAGGAGAAAACTGGTTTAAAATGTATTCAAAAGTAAATAGGAGAAAGAGAATTGGATATGGCAGTATTGACATTCTTTGCATGTATTTGGCTATGAAGGGAGGCTAAAGAAATGAAACCAGGGCTGGAGTAGAGTGTGAGGTCAAAAAAGAAGGTTTGTTTATCATTTACTTTGCTGTTGTGGTGGTTGATTTTTTTTATTTTAGGGAGATGTTCCTATTTTGTTTTGTGGAGAGAAAATAAGCTCTCCCTTTCTCCTCGTTTCCCTATGGCCTGTGGGTGGCTTACATACACTGTTGAGTTGGAGGGTGGAATGAATGCCAGACAATTCAAAAAACTTTCACTGATAGAATCTTGGGGCCGGCAGGTGGCATGGTGGTTAAGGGCACTGGACTCCCACATAGCCAATTGAGATTCAAGTCTCAGATCTATTGGCATGCTTTCTCACTTTCTCTCTCTCTCTCTCTCTCATTCTGTCCCTCTGCGGTCAAATTAAAATGAATTAATTAATAATTAATAAAATAATTGTTTTTCTTTAAAAAAATATACTTTATTTATTTATTTACTCATTTTAATTTGACCAAATAGGGACAGAGCAAGAATGAGAGAGAAAGTGAGAAAGCAAGCCACCAGGTCCAGGACTTGAACCTTAGTCAGCCATATGGGAGTTCGGCATCCTTAACCACCACGCCACCTGACAGCTCCAAATAAAATAATTTTTTTTAAGAAAAAAAAAAAAAGAATCTTTGTCTTCCTTTCCAATCAGGCTTAGCTGAAAATATTTCCAGACTTTCTTATAAAGGGAAAGCCTAATACATAAAATAGTCAAAGATTCTATTAGTGGAAGTTTTTTAAATTTAAGAATTATAGGAACCATGAATATATCTGATTGTTTTCTATATTAATTAAGCTGTTTCTAGAACCACTTCTTATTGTTCTAGAATCCTCAGGATGATAAAATGTTTATTTCAATGTTGAGTAGTTATCAGCCCTTTAATCTCTACTTCCTGGTCATCAGATCTTAGAGAACTTCCTGTTCCTGTTGGCTCCAAGTGCTGCCTTGATATAGCCAAATCTGACCCTGTTGCCTACTATTTTGTGAAAAATCATTTAAATTGTGTTGCAACTATTGCATTGGGATTGCCTAGACTCATAAATGAAAAGAGATTAAGGTAATTTTTCAATGGCATCCAGCTAGCTAACAATTTATCAGCTTCCAGAATTGTAGGCTGTTAATAGAAGCCATTAACAGAATTTAGATAAATATACTGCATGTTTTCTTACTCATAGATGTTTCAGGGTAGCCACAATTTCATCATTCCCAAACCTAATGATACCAGTTGTGGTTGTGTTCGTAATTCATAATGATGTAAATCAATCAGGTAAAGTCATTTAATTGCAGTACATAATAATGTAATGAACTATTGTATCAACTTGTGAAATATGAGCATGAAAGGCAGTTATTTCTATAAAAATTAAGCTGACTCTTTTGGAAAGACTCAATAAATATAAATCACTAAAACGACTGCCGTCAAATCAAACCTGGTAAGATGTCCTCAAATTACTTGGATAAAAACAATCACAAAAACAGAAGGATTCTGCAGTCACATTGTTTGGTATTGTTTTAAGTTCTTACTCTACTTTAACGGAAAATAATAAATAATGTATTAATTATGTATATATGGTCCATAAGAATATGATTTGAATCTTCAGTTATAAGTCTCAGATTTAAAGAAACACCTTACTTTATCATCAAAAAATTGGTCATTGAATATAGATTTGCATGTTTTGAATGTAAAGATATTAATCTCTATGATTTCTTCCTTTAACCATTTTTTTATTAAGTGACTATAAAACTGTCCTGATAATGTCAGGTGGTTTTACTCTATTTTTCAAGTATTCTATTTTTAAATATTCATGCGGTTTTTTAAAAGATAGGCAAATCAACTTGTATGTTAAATTTTGTATTACACTCTCTTCAAATAATCTTGTATCTTCATTGTTTGTTTATGTCATTACAAGTCCTACAGATGATATCTAAGATATTTAACATTTTTGACAGGAGCTATACCAACTAGAATAGGGCACTGGCCAATTAGAATTTAAGTCACTTGTACAAACCTGTACAGATATATGTACAGAATTATCCTTTATTTATTTTTTTTGAGAGGTTTTTGCTATAGAGTGTGTGCGCTCGCCAGAGAGACAGAGACAGAGAGAGAGACAGAAAGCAAGAAATCACCCCCCGGGGGGATGGCCACACTGAAATTCCTTCTCCTCCATTCTCTTATTGGGATCTTGGACACGCACACACACACACACGCCTGGTGTGAGTTTAAGCCATGGGATCTGAGACTCGAATCGTGGTCAACTACATGGGAGTCCAGCGATATAGCCATTATGCCAACTGCTGGTCCCCAGAATTATCATTTTATTAACTGAATCATTTTTTATATATATAGGCCATGTTTTGTTTCATCATATACCAGTCATAGATTGTTTTATTGTCTTTTCTGTAATACTAGCAAGTATGCAATGAATATATTAATATTAGGTTATTGGGAAAGTCATGACATATTTTTCTATGTTCTTCTACACAATAATGCATCATTAATTTTCCAACAACCTAATATATGCCAACCACTTTCTATTAAGCCTCTAAATAGAAAATTTATTATTTTCGTTTTTTTGGGTCAAAGAATTATTTTTATTTAACTTTATTTATTTATTTATTTATTTGACCAGAGAGGGACAGAGTGAGAGCAAGAGAGAGGGAAAGTGAGAAAGCAAGCCACCAGGTCTGGAACTCAAACCATGGTCGGCCATGTGGGAATCCAGTGCGCTTAACCACCAAGCCACCTGCCGCCCCTGAAAATTTATTATTTTCTTTATGATAGAAGAAAGAAGAGTGGAAAGCAATGTTATTGCTCATCACTGACTGGCTTCTCTTGCCTGTTTTCCTGCCTTCTTCCTTATTTAGTTATTTATTAAATTACTTGCTTCAGAAAGTATTTAAAGTGCAGTGAGTATGAGGGATACAGATAAATTCTTCAATTCTTTTAAATTCAATTGTAGTCTTTAAAATCCAGGTTCATTTAGCAGTTTTTATTTCTTTAAATTCTCCATATAGTTCTTCAAAATTCACTTTTATTTGGCTATGGAAAATTAGAAATATAAAGCAAAAGATACATTTTTCCCTCCAAATTTAAGGAAAAATTTAAAATTCATATCACTTAATATTCCTGCTTTTTAAGCTTGAAATTTGTGTGAGACTAAAAGTATTGAATTTTGAAAGTACTAATGCCGGCACTAAGCCAAACTTTGCCAACCCAGAGGATTTGACAGAAGGTTTTTTGAAAGAACTTAGTATTTTGAGAATGAAAATCTCCAGAATGTGCCAAAATTTGCCTGATTGCTGTTCAATACATAATAACATTTTAAAATTACATTTCTAAAATATTTAGATCCTCAAGAACTAAAAACCGTGTAGAGGGTTTTTTTCCTATCAAGTAGCCTTAATTTATAGTAGTATGTGATGGTTAAACACCTCATTAATTTTGAATATGTCAACACAAAAGATGAAGATGTGAATTTTTTGATTGTTCCTAAATTTTGCATTTTTTACAAGTTTATGCAAATGTATTTGTTCATTTTAAAAGTTTTCATTCTGAGAATTACTGAATAAGAAGAAAAATGTTTATCCATTTTTTAGCCTAGCACAGCACACCAATTCTAAGTTGGTAAGTATATAAACCCAGTTATCAATACATTTCAAAACTCAGAGGTACATTATATGACCATATAGTCTTTCTTCATTTTATAAATGAGTGAGCTTATATCCAAAGACTCTAAAGTAATTATTCATAGTCACACAACAAATAAACTCTTAGTTCAACTTACTTTCACTACTAAGTACATCAGGATCATGTATTTCCTTAATATATTCATCTAAAACAAAACAACACTTCGTATGTATTATCTCTCCATAATGCCATATAATTTATTTTATTTTTCCCCCTCAACTTACTGGTTGTTTCAGCATGGTGGAGGGAAAATAAAAACAATAGTACCAAGCTGGAAATAACAAAGTCCAAATTCTCGTTTCTCATTCCTGAGCTTTCTTGATTGAATTCTCTCTTCCCCACCACTGTGCCAAGGAGGGTGAAAATTGAACTCTGTGTTAGAGACCTACATATACCAGAGTAAGAAATTTGATTTCTCACTGTGCTGAGATTGTATCTAATGCTATGGTTCTTTTTAACCTATAACCTCATTAAAAGCAATAGGAGTTCTAATCTGCTAAGAATTTGATGGATGTGGCTGAATTCAAATAAGTAATACTGAAAGAGCCAATTAAAACCTTGCAGAAAGTTCTGAATATCAATGTGCTTGTTCTCAGTGACCAACTAAAGAAAGCAGCTTTTCCATGGATAAAAGTTTTACTCACTCCACCTCCAAAAGTCTCCATGTTATTCTGAGTGAATTTTTTAATACCCCAAACCACATTCCTTCCACCTCCTACCAACCCATGAAGTGTTTCATCGTTCCTATCTATGCTACCTACCTGATCAGTACATTTTCCCTAGGTTTCTACACAAAGCAAAGAGAGGTATAAACTGAGGTGACTGGCATTTCATAGAATTAAAGATATCACGCTGAGCTATAAGGTACTTTGTGAGCAATGGAAGTCACCTCAAAAACAGAAACCCATTAGCAATTTTGTCCCTTGCCAAGAGTAGTTAGTTTTCAAAATGGAATCTTGAAGACTCCTTGTACCCTACATGACCCTTCATTTCTGGGGTTATACTGGCAGATCATTTAAAGCCATCTAGCTAAGCTGTATAATATTATAATTATACTGTCACATAAGAAGATTTCACATGAAATTAATGAAACAGCGTTCACCTCAGACAAGAACTGTGAAAGCTTAGAGCACTCTCCTGGGGCACACTTTTTCTTTATCAAATCTGTCTGAAGAGGAGAAAAAAAGAAAATTTCAAATCAGAATGCAAAGTACAATTTAAGAGACCAGTTTTGCTAAATGTTTTTGTCTGTTTTGTTTGTTTTCCTTAATTTGGGGATATTAAATTTTCTCTAGTGTCCCATAAACAGAAGACTGTTTAATTAAAATCAATAGAAAAATTACAAAGAGAAGACTAAAAACAAAGAAACATAAAAATGTCGTATCTTAAAAGTATTCAGTACCCCTCACTGGTCTCCATTTAATTATGAAGTAGACAAACAATTAATTAATTCTTCGGGGATCTCAAAACTCAATATGTTCTCTCTAGATATAGAATAGAATATACATTTTTTTCTTTTGGGGTTGCATGTATGAAATTTAAATAACTACATCTGAATAAGGAAAACAAAATGTATAGCAATGTCAAATAAGCAGTCAAGTTTCAACAATGGATTCGATCACTTTATTCTTTCAAGATGAGTCCTCTTGGTGTCAATTTTAAGTAAAAAAAAGAACACTGAACAAAAAGGAACTCCCCCAGATTTGAGAATAATCTTTAATCAGAGACCTTCCTGGTCAGGGTCTTCTCGTCCATGCCCCCAGCCTACTCATTTCAGTCACACCATGTTGGAGTAGCACTTTCAGAATAAGCTGCTTGAACATCAGAGGGTATCAGTTTTAATTTTCCTAGTCTTCTTGTTTGGTTCTGATATTTATCTCCCACATTCTCCTTTGTTTACCAACACTTTGTTATCTAAGTATTCATTTCACCCCAATGCTTTCTGCACATGACATTTCCACACACATATCCATTAGACTATACTCACACATTTCCACACACACATCCATTAGACTGTACTCACACATTTCACTACAAGAGCGCATGAACACATTTCCACAAAAACAGGACTCAGTGATGCTGGGTCTGGTAGCTCCACTATGGGTCCAGCTGGCGAGTGACTCCCCTCCTATCACTAGCACTGTGCTCCCAGGAGACACCAAGCTTATTTCTTTGGATCAACCATTGACCATACAGTCATCTCTCTACCTCTGTCTTTCTGGTACTGAAAGTACTACAGTTATTCCACCAACACCTGATTATTATTACTGAATTCATATTTGGTATTAGTTATGTGGCCACTATTCCACTTTATTAGCAATGGAATTCATCAATCTATATACTTACATATTTAGCGAAGATTTATTGCCCTCCTAAGTAGCTAAACACAGGAAGTACAAAGTTAAACAAAATCATTTCCCTTGCCCTCTAGAAGTTTATAGAGTATGGTAGAGTCATGTTTATACTTAAGTTTAAAGACCACTTTTAAATATCAAATAGTTTGAATGCTACCCCACACATCAGACTAGTTGTACTTTAGTTGTACTTTATAAGATAAAAATATAGTGAGAGTACAGTTATTATGGAATCATTAAACCTCTTTAAATTAATTCATATTTAATTAGTCATAATATCTAATGTATTTTAAAAAAACAAGAGTACAAAAATGTGCAAAAAATACCATTTATATTATCTGTGGTGAAAGTTAAAGGCCAAGTGATGTTTTTGTTTATTAAATAAATTGTCCTGAATTTGAATTCCAACTGAACCATCTGTCTACCAATTGATATTGGACAAGTGCTTTAACCTTAAAAAAAAAAAAAAAAAAAAAAAAACTATTTTCTTCAATAATGAAGCTGGGGAAAACAGCAGTCTCTGCTTCACAGTGTGTGCTACATTTTAAGGGACATATTGTGACTCTAAGACAAATGGTACCCCTAAGGACCACTCAAGCATCTCACAGGGTCTATTTTAAGTGTCATTCAGCAATATGATGCAAACCGACGTGAGGCTTCCCAGAAGACGAGATCACCTCAACACAGAACTTCTATTAATGTTTGTTTTTAATTACCAGAGGGCATACATGCCTAGCAGAGAGAAACAGAGCAGGTGAAAGCAACACCCCTTCCCCGCTCCATGGGGCATGGTCACACTTCAATCCCTTCTTCATTTTTCTACCCTATCAGAATTTAGGACATTCATGCACATGCATTAGCAAGTTTATCAAGCAATGAGAGCTAGAATTTGAACCATGGTCAGTCATGTAGGATCCAGCTCCGTTAACTCCAAACTGCGAGGCCAGCCCCAACTAACCTTACTATAAAGCTCACCCTTACAAATAAAGCCTAAATGACCTTTGCACAAGAAATGTCTGGTAACTAATTCAGACTGAATTGAAATATAAGAAAGGAGAAAGGATCCCCCCAAATTTGAGAATCATCTTCAAACAGAGACCTTCCTGTTCAGCATCATCTGATCCCTGGCAGTATCTGGCCCATGCCACCAACCTACTTCCACTCTGTCTATCCATCTTGTGAATGCACTGGCAGAATAAGATGCTTGAATATCAGATGGTGCCTAAGACCTTTATGGAAGGAGAAAAGTTGACCCTGGGAAAGCTGATTAACAAGGATCACCTGAACTGCGGAAACTAAACATTGCATTATTGTCAAGATCAGGTAAGATGACACATCCAGATAATTAGAAGAGTGCCTGGGATGTATGTATTATTTTGTTTTTGTTTTCAACTTTATTTTTTTCAAATTGACAGATAAAATTGCTTTTATTTATTGTGTACAACATGATGTTTTTGAAGTATATATACATTGTGGAATAGTTCATTCTAGTTATAGTAACTACAGATCTCTTAGGACAACCTGTGGCATGGTAGTTGAGGTGACGGGATCCCACATGCATAATCCTGCAGTTTGAGTCCCAGACCCAGAGGCCTGGCCTGAAAAGATATGCCAAGTGCATGTGTGTTTGAGCCCAAAATCCCTATGGAAGGAAGAGATGATGAAGGGCTTGTGGCATAAGCATTCTCCATGGGGAGCAGAGAGTGTTTGTTTTTGTTTTTGTTTTTTTCACTTCCCAATCTCTATTTTTCTCTCTCTCCTGTGAGTGCACATGCCCTTCAGCAAGTAAAAACACCAATAAAATAGATCTCTCAAACGTATCCCTCCTATCTAACAGTAATTCTGCATCTTTTCACCAATATTTCCCAACCACTCCCTCTCCAACCACCCCAGGCTCTGGTAACCACCATCTCCAGGCAGTACTCTCTAATTCTACAAGATCAGCTTTTTTAGATTCCACATATGAAAGATATCAGGTAGTATTTGTCTTTCTGTCACTGGCTTATTTCACTTAATATGATGTCCACCAGGTTTATCCATTTTGTGGGAAATGATAGGAGTTCCTTCTCTTTTATAGCAAAATAGTATTCTATTGCATTATACACTACATTTTCTTTATTTCTCTGTTAATGGACACTTAGGCTGATTCTATTCCATGATTATTGTGACTAGTATCTGCTGTTTGTGATAACTGATATCCTTTATATTTTCCATTACTATGTCTACTAACAATGGCTGGGAAGTGTTTAAGAGTCTAGAAAAGAGTTATTAGCACTGAGTTCCTCATTTCTTCCTCTATTTTGAACTCAGGTCAAAAAGGATTGTGTTTGGAAGAAGAGAGCAGACTCTAGGAGCTGTGGTGGATGCTGATCTTCTTCTTGTTTTTAGAGATTTTTGTTACAGGGCACATACACTCACCAGGGAGACAGAGACAGAAAGTGAAAAACTCGACCCTCCCTACACCCAGTGTGGGGGGATGGCCATACTTCTCCATTCTCCTCTTGGGATTTTAGGCACACATGCAAATGCACCTGACATGAGTTTCAAGCATCCGGGTCTGGAACGTGAACAGCAGTCAACCACATACAAGTCCAGTGCCTTAACCACTACACCACCTGCTGGCTCCAGTGGATGCAGATTTTGCCAACAATATATATTCTTAATTGTAGAGAGACTATAGTAGTAATCCCAAGTAGAGTATATTTTGCATTTTCACTACTGCCTAGAGTACATTATGACTCTTTTAGCTATTGCCAAAATTTAAGGACAATGGTGAAGGAAAGAAAAGCCATTTTAAACCCTATATGGATGAACCATACAAAGCAATTTTATCTAAATCTGAAGAAATAAAAAAAAAAATTGGATTTTTCTCACAATGTAAAAGTACAACTCAAACCACCTCCAAAAATTGCTTATTTCTCAGCTTCATTTCAAAATTGTGACTGTCCCACTTGTCCCCAACCATAAGAGTTTAATACTTGTCTTTCTTTACTTTTCTCTTATTTTTACTAATTAATTAATTCTTAATTTATCAATTCATGTACCAGTTTAGTCCAAATAAACCACAGGCTTGATTATAGCCAGACATCCTTAGAAATAAAACTCTAACAATTATGCCAGCCCATACACAAAAAGTATAAAAGGAAAAAATAGCAGCCTACACACTGGAGAAGGACAGACCTGAAAGGTAAGATCTTAAATCTTAAAATATGGATGAATTCATTATATGAAAAATATATGAATACTGTGAAGTAGAGGTAAAATGGGATTCATTTTCAATAACAACACACTATGACCCTAATGTTCCCATTTCCACTTCACTTTCCTGGAACACACAACAAATGGCACTTAAAAATGCATTTAACTCTTCTCCAGAGAGTATTAAACTTTTAAAGCATTAAAGAGTGCCTACCAATGAAAAGGAAGTCATCTACAACTTCGAGATTAGTCGTTGCCTTCTGACTGAATTCTAAAAAGCAAATTTTCACTTCTCTTCATTCATATTGCATTCAGCACACCCACGAATTAATTCACCACAATACATTTCTAGTTGGTATGACATTCTTTCCTTCTCTCATCAGTGATGAGGGGGTTACAGTAAGAATTTCTTATTCACTTCATCCCCCAGTTCAGTACGAAGCTCATTAAAAAGTCATCCATGGAATCTACAACTAGCAGGAACCTAAAGAAAACAAGAGTTTAGCTTTTTGCGGTAACAGCTTCCCAAAATATCATTGATGAAAAATTATGTCCCTGCAAAAGATTTCTCATATTTTCACTCAAGGTCATCAGGGTGACTTGTAAATCTAATGAATTTTAGGGTCTATCCTCTAGAAAATATAACTGAAACAAAATTTGTAAACAGATGTGCTCGTCTACAGAGCTAGAAAAGAGTTTAACATGGCTAAGACTGGGGCATTCTGTAAGGCAGGGGTTATCCTAACTCAACTGATTCTTTATTGTCAGGGATATATACCAATCAAATCAGAATCTCTCTGGGCAAGGTTTCTAACAGTATAAAGTCATGCATTTCATAACAATGTTTCAGTCAATGACCCTGTAGAAGATGGTGGTCCCCTAAGATTATAATGAAGCTGAGAAAGTCCTATCATGTAGTGACATCATAATGTCACAGCACAACATGTTGCAAACATATTTGTGGCTCCACATCCCATGGTTTTACCTTTATGAAACTATACCTCATCCTTTTATTTGCTCATAGATAGCTACATTTTTATTGTAAAATGCACTGAATAATTTTATTATAAATTTTGTTAAGCTGAAAACTGTCCCCCCCCCCAATTTTTTTTTTTCTGTCCAGTGCTGTATTAAAGTTATCCAAAAGAGCTTTTAGCGGAGAAAGGAAAGGAAAGAAGCAAAATAGCATGTATTACTCCTTAAATGTCTTTGTCAGTTATTAGATGGGTGTGCCCAGTGACTTCTAGCTTTCTCATTTTCTTCTGTGAATTGTACCCTGTTCTCCTTCCCTACCAGAAATGTCAGTAATTTCACTTTAGCTATTCTCATAAGTTTATAAAGGTACTTTATTGTTGTTTTTATTAGTACAGTCATAATTACGGTTGAACAATTTTTCCTGTATTTTCTGTCCATTTAGGAACTGTTGTCTATGAAATGCCTACTCAAACTTGTTTCTGCGTTTTAAGATTTTCTCATGATGTTTTGTAAGAGATCTTTCATAATGTTAATATGAGATCTTTACTGACTATATGTGCTATATTTCTTATTCCCTGTATAAAGTTGTTAATTTCATTAAGTCAACTTTATGAAATTTTTTATGTTAGTACTTTTGTCTTTTATTTTTCTAAATTTTGATGAAAATATATGAATATTTATTAATTAAAAATATATGAATACTTTATTTAATTTTATTTATTTATTCATTTACTTTAATTTGACCAGGTTGAGAGAGAGAAAGTGAGACAACGAGTTGCCAGGTCCAGGACTTGAACCATAGTCAGCCTTGTGAGAGCCCAGTGCCTCAACCACCACGCCATCTACAGCCCCAGTACTTTTGTCTTTTCTATCCCAAGTCATGACTGCATTATCTTTTTGAGGATTTATGTATTTATTTAGCTAGAGGGTACTTGTGCTCACCAGAGAGAAAGAGAGAGATGGGAGAGAGTAATAGAGGGAATGTGAGAAAGGACTGTCCATGAGGGATGGTCACAGCACAATCCCTTCTCCTTCATTTCTTCTTTGGGGATTTCTGCTGAGCACAAATATACATGCTTCCAGCTTGTTTTATAAGCCACTGGATCTGGGACTCAAACCTCCAGTTGACCATGTAGAATTCAACACCCTTAACCATCTTAACTATCATGCAACCAACTTAACCATATTGTTTTAATTTTCACTTTAGATTTACAGTCCTCTTGGAATTTATTTTTGTGTATTGTGAAATAGAAGTCAAATTACTTTTTTGGTTTTTTTGCAAAGATTTTTGCGATAGGGTGTGTATACTTGCCAGAGAGACAGAGAGAAAGAAACTGAGAAATCACCACCCCCGGAGGAGGTGGCCACACTATAATCCCTTTTCCTCCATTCTCCTCTCGGAACTTTGGGGCGACACACACGAGCCCAGCATGAGTTGTTTAAGTCACCAGGTGGTCTGGGACTCAAACCACTGTTAACTATGTGGAAGTCCAGCAATGTAACCACTACACAATCTGCTGGTCCTGTGAAATTACTTTTTTTACTATGTTAACCTATTGTTCAAATGTCATGTATTGAAAAGTGTCTTCTGGCCCCAGAGTTGGCAGTACCAACTTTCTCATAAAATATGTTTCAACATGCTCAGGGTTCTTCCTGAGCTCTCATTTCTATTCCATTGATCTTTGTAAAGATACCATTCCTCCAAAAAAAAAAAAACAAAAAAACAAAAAAAAACGGACCAGCAGTTAGCGTAATGGTTATGTTGCTGGACTCCCACATAGTCAACCGCGGTTCGAGTCCTGGACCCGGTGGCTTAAACTCACGCCAGGCGCGTGTGCGTGCATGCCCAAGATCCCGAGAGGAGAATAGAGGAGAAGGGATTGCGGCGTGGCCATCCCCCCTTGGGGGTGATTTCTCGCTTTCTGTCTCTCTGTCTGTCTCTCTCTGTCTGGCGAGCGCACACACCCTATAGCAAGAACCTCTCCAAAAAAAAAAAAAAGATGCCATTCCTTCTTAATTACCAATGATTTAAAATAATCCATGTGATCTGGTAGAGCAAGTCTTTCCCACTCCTTCTTTATCATCTTTGTCTTTACTAATTTTGGTTCTATTCTATTTTCATACTCATTTTAGAATTAAGATGTCAAGTTACATACGAACACACCATTTGAAAAATACTCTTGTGGTCTGACAGGAATAGCACTGAAACTATCAATTAATTTGGGAAGTATTGACAGACTGGGACTACTACATCTTTTAATATGTGAACATTGTTTATTATCCCAATAATTCAAATTTTTAAAAATCGCTTTCATTAATGTTTTATATTTTCTGGATGAGGGTCTAGTATAGTTATTTTATTCATGCCTCAGGATTTGATATTTTTTATGACTGCATTAAATAATATTTTAAAATTACATTGGCTATTATCATTGGTATATAGAAATACATTTGATTTTTAACCAATTGATTTGTATCTAGAAAACATGTAGAGCTACATATTAATGGAGCCAGATGGTAGTGAAGCAGTAGAACGTGATGTTCTGCAAGCTAATCCCACACAAGAAGGTTCCCAGTTCAAGTCCAGAGACCTCTCTATGTCAGGCCTGTTCTTGTCCATGATTATGGGTTTTCTGATGGCTGCGGTAGATCACAGTGTCAGTGGTGCTGTCTCTTTCTCTCTCTCTTTTTCTCTGTCTCACTTATGGAAGAGATAAATGGATGAACTATTTTTAAAAAGAGAAAGAGAATAGCTACTCACTAAATCAAACAATCGACTTGTCTGTTCTTTGGAGTTTTTCAAGTACAAAATATATCATCTGAGAATAATGACAGATTGTATCTGCTTTCTAATACTTACATATTTCTGTTTATTTCCATGCTTACAGTCCTGTCATGTCCTCTAGGACAATGTTAAATACAAATATTATAGCATCTATTTCTACCCTACACTAATCTTAAAAAGAAGCTTTCATCATTTTCCTAATACCTAAGTTGTTTTATGTAGGTTTCTTTAATGACAGTTTGGGGGGCGGGGAGGTGAGGAGGGAGATTATGTACTCTTTCTCTAGATAGCTAAGATTTAATTTACAAATAAGCATTTATATATAAATATATTTAAGTTGTATTAAATCTTTCCTACCTCTATTAAAATAATCAGGTTACTTTTTTCATTTACTCAGCAAATAGATTATATTCACTGATTTACAAATCTAAAAATCTTTCCCTCTTAAAACAAATTAAACATGGTTGTGATATAGTACACTTTTATAATATATTGGACTATTTGGGGATGTTTTATTTAGTATTTTTACAACTATGCTAATGAGTGAAAATGACCTATAATTTCCTCACAGTTTCTGTTGACAGTTTAGACATCAACATAATTGTTACTCCTTTCCAGCTAACTTGTTTTTTCCTCTGGAAGTATTCTCTATTTTTCTGAGGTTTGACTTTATCTTATTGAGGCTTATTGACAAAGCCTTAATGTAATTTAGTAGAGAATTCTGTAGGTTTATCGTCCTTATGATTTACAAAACTTTTTGAAACTAGAAAATATTTAATTATTATCTCTTCACATACTACTTCTGACTCATTTTATTATTTTTTTCTATACTCTGGGACTCTGAGTTATGTACATTAGCATTCTTAGTATGTTCCTTATCATACATATTTTTCATCTCTCTGTTCTTAAATTCATGTATTTTCTTCTGACCTAAGCGCTAGTTAACTCACTCTCTTATCAGTTGTATTCTATTGGCTATTAAACCTACTGTTGAGTTATTATATGCTTTAAGTCTTTCATGTCTGTTTGCATTTTTTCATTGTCTAGAATTCTTTGTCATTTTTTCTCAATCTTCTCTTACTTCCTTTATATTTATTTGTACCACATAACTCCAATATACAGAGCCCTCCTTCTACTGTCTTTTTCACTTCTCAACTTCTCTATGTTCACATTGTCTTCTTCACTTGCCTTATCATTTTTATTTTGATCCAAACATTTTATCATACATTTTATGGGGAACTTAAAAGAACAAAATTCAAAAAGAAAGGGGAAAAATGAGGTCAAGATGATACTATTTAAATGAAGATTCAATTCCACAACCATCAGGTGTCTGGGGACATAATCATTCATGAATCCCCTTAATTCAATTTCAGGGATTGGAATGATATTAATCTGAGGTACAATCTCTTGTTAATACCAGTTCATGCTTTATTCTGGGCATAGCACTCCACTCACTGTACAGTCTGGGACTCACATTCACGCTCCTCAGCATGGAACAAATGTTTGAAGGTTCCAAGGATTTTTCAGCACCTCAGTCTCTCTATTGCTCATTCAGAAATTGACAAACACCCTTCCGCCCAAAGAATAGCAATCTTAAAACACGGGTTAACCTACCCAGGCTTCTCTACCCCACAAATTCTTACCCGATCATTTTTCAATATGTTATTAGCAATTAAGTGCCTTTCAGCAGATGTTTTCATATCATTTCCAGATATTATATCAGTGCTCAGTGGAGAATTTGTGCAAATTACTTAGTTTACCACAATGGGAAATGGAAGTTTGCTAGCCCTTTATGTAATGTTTAAATTACTTTTTCCCTCTAAGACTTCCTGTAGAGAGGAGAGAGTCCTCTGTGCAAAGAGTTCCTTTCATCTCATTTAAAATGAAATGAAATGCCTTTTATTTACTTTAAAATGACTTCATGTCCATCTCCAAGCTGAGACAATATTATTGTTTATAATTATAGATTTTTATGTGTAAAACATATGAAACAAGAAGTTATCAAGCCAGCCGTAGCAGGGTGGTTAAGGAAGCTGGATCCCACATGGCATACTAAGTGGTTGAAGTCCCAGACCCAGCTGCTTGAAACTATGCTGGGCACATGTGCATGAGTGCCCAAAATCCACAAAAGAAAGACAGATAGAGGAGAAGGGTATCACCATCTCCAATGAGGGTGCTTTTAATATTTTCCTCTCTATCTCTGTCTCTGTGTCTTTCTCTATAGAACACACATGCTCTATGGAAAAAAAGTCACCTATTTACATTAATCAAAAAAGATTATAAATATTCTTTTTTTTTCATTTTTTGTCAGCAGGCATGTGCACTTTCAAGAGAGACAGAGCAGGAAAGTTAGAAAGCACCCCCACCCTCCCATCCATCGGGCATGACCATGCTGAAATTCCCTCCTCTCTCCTCCATATCTCTTTCCTTTTGGGATTTTTGGGCATGCACACACCCACACCCAGTATGTTTCTCAAGCCATCAGGTCTGGGACTCAAACTGCATTCACATAGGATCAAGCTGCCTTAACCACCATGCCATGGATTGGCCCCAAATCGTAAGTATCCTAACAGACTCATATATCCACATATATAAATACATGCATGCATACATGCGTATACACACACATGAGAACTAACTAAAATGATGACAAATAAAAGCATGGGTTAAAAACGTCATACCTAGAAGAGTCTCAGTGCTACTCCTCATTACAAATTGAGACAAAATCTTGAAATCTAAAATAGAACACCCAAAAGAAAACAGTTTCACAACAACTCTCTACTTCAAAGTTTCTCAGTCTGTCTTGTCTTCTAATTTATGTGAGCGCTACGGAACAGAGGGACCTTGCAATCGGTAGTGAAAGGTCTCTCCTGTTGGCAATGAGAAGGAAGGCAATAATCAGCTCTTTCTTTGCTCCAATATTTTTATTTTGAGGTAAATAGTTATGAAACATTAGCAAAACAAAAATTCAAATAAAAACCCCTCAGATATTGGCTTTATTTTCACTGCTTAGGAAAACTAAAGTTTCCAAAGGAGAAAAGTTTAAAAAGAGTAAATTTGATTTTGAATTCAAAACCAAACTGTTCAGATTTTTTTGTTTGTTTGTTTTGGGAGAAGTTTCTGCTATAGGACACGTGCGCTTGCCAGAGAGACAGAAAGTGAAAAATCACTCCCAAGGGGGGATGGCCACGCCCCAATCCCTTCTCCTCTATTCTCCTCTCGGGATCTTGGGCATGCACACACACACATGCCTGGCATGAGTTTTAGCCACCAAGTACAGGACTAGAACTGCAGTCAACTACATGGGAGTTCAGCAACGTAGCCATTATGCCATCTGCTGGTCCCCTATTCAGATGTTTTAAATACAAAATGAGAATTATTTATATTTACTGTAGGTTGGTAGGGGGAATTATATGTGATAAATCATCAAAGCACTTTCCATAGCTCTTGGTACTTTGGTATAAAGAACACTTAGGCTATTACTGTAATAATAATGTGGATTATAATACATGGCTTTTTGAAAGTGTACTCACATAGGAATTATTGATTGTCAAAACAATTAATTAATAATCTCACTTCATGTTTACAGAGATCTACATTTTTCACAGTGTGATCTACTCCTTGGACAAACACTGTGTTAAATAGTTGAGAGTCAGTACAAATTATTTTTTTCTTGGAGTAAAAGATCTGGATTCAAATTCCATCTATGACATTTGTCAGTTACAAACCTCGCAAAAACCATTTACTCTTTGCCTCAAGCATTCTTATTTTCAGACTAAGACAAATACCTACCTCACAGATTTGTCAGGAGTAATTAGCCTGTGTGAAAGTACCTTCCTCAAGGGAAATGGGCCCTCAAGAATAGTTACTGTGGGGATCAGCAGTTAGCATAATGGCTATGTCGCTGGACTCCCACGTAGTCGACCGCGGTTCGCGTCCTGGACCCGGTGGCTTAAACTCACGCCAGATGCGTGTGTGTGCGTGCCCAAGATCCCAAGAGGAGAATGGAGGGGAAGGGATTGAGGCGTGGCCATCCCCCCTGGGGGATGATTTCTCGCTTTCTGTCTGTCTCTCTCTGTCTGGTGAGCGCATGCACCCTATAGCAAAAACCTATCCAAAAAAAAAGAAAAGTTCTGTGTTATTAGTCTTATTTCAAAGACAAAAACAAAAACTGAGATTCTGAGAGTGAAATGGATCATAGTTACAACATGAAAAGGAAGTGAATGCATTGAAAATAGAATGAAATTCTTATGAATGTCTATTCCAGTAATCTTCTGAAAGACCACAGTATTTTTTTATATTTGTGAAAAGCATTTAGTATAAAAAATACTAAATTCAGCTTGTTCTTAGTGATTCACAATCACTTTGTGTCACAAACAGAGCAACAATTTCTCATGTAAAGGAATGTAGTATGAAATCACAATCGTGATGGTTAATTTAGGTATCAACTTGACTGGATTAAGAAATACTTAGAGAATTGGTAAGGTATTATTTCTGTGCATGTCAGAATGCTGTGAGAACTTTTCCAGAGGAGACCGGCATGTGAGCGGGTAGACTAAGTGGAAAAGATTCACCCTCAGTGGCGGGGAGCCCAGACATAAAAAAAAAAGGCAGCAGAAAGGGGATTTCCTCTCCTCTAGGGCTAAGACACTCTCCCTGTCTGCACTTGGACATCGGAAATCCTGGCTTTCCAGTCTCTGGACTCCAGAACTTAGACCAGTGACCCCCCGCCCTAAGTTCTTGGGCCTCACCCTAGGACTAGTTATATCACCAATTTCTCTGGTTCTTAAGCCTTTGGACTTGGACTGAACCTTCCTACCAGTGGCCCAAGGTCTCTGTCTTGCAGAGGACCTACCATGCTTAGCTTCTAGAATTACATGAGCCAATTTCCCTGGTAAATCCTCTTATACATATCTATTTATCTATATCAATATCATTTCATCTCATATCATTATATATCATATTTTACCTATCAGCTATCTATCTACTATTTGTTCTGTCTCCCTGATACAACAATATTAAGTGAAAGACATTTTGCTCCTTATCAGAATTTATTCTACTCAGTACCTATCTGAGGAAACCAGGGTCATAGGCCACTCAGACAGTGTGGACAACATAAGAAGATCTTGAGTTGGAAATGTGCTGGAAGCTTAAGGAAACCTGAAAGTCACTGAATCTTAAAAAAAAAAAGAAAGAAAGAAAACAAAACAAAACAAAAAACCCATTATCAGCTTGTTTGCTTTTCATATGTTTCTTCCTCATAAAAGTCATACACGATATGAAAATAAAACCATTATTGAAGCATATCAGTTAAGCAGGAACTGGGTTTAATAGACTTCAAAACCTCTCAAAGTGCTATATGGTTTAATAAAGATTATTGAAAGAAGAGACTTAGCAGTTAACTGAAAAGATGGCTAAAAGCACTCTAGAGCACAAAGAAAATTTTCTCTGTTTAACATATTCTTAGCCGTGAAATTACAACAATCTGTAGGACCTCAGAATGAAATTACAAAAAGTTTCCTTATTGAGCAATTAGATTTCAACCAGCACAGTGATGATCAGATACTGATATTTTTTCATTTGCTGAGAAGACCATCTGGTTAACTCAGTGCAGGTGAATTCAGCTAATATCTTTTCAGAATGAGACTGGAATGTGAGGATGAACTGTCCTTCACACATGGCTGCTTAGGACCCTCACTTTCATGACCTTTCACCTCCACACGAGGCCCCAGGGCCCAAGAACCCCATGATTTCATTATAGTAAATTGGATGTCACACGCTGCCGTGATCTGCCAGCCAAGTTTAACAGTGACATTGCAAGTCTCTTTGCTATTCTCCAAGAAATCAATAATGCCTCCCTCTGCAGCAGGATCCTGAGCTCAGATCACTTTGTCACATTTCAAAGCAAATGACACAGCATGTGGAAATGGCAAACAGACAAAAAACAAAGGAGTACTGAAGTATTGAGAGTGCTCCACCAAAAAAAAAAAAAAAAAAAAAAAAAAAAAAAAAAAAAAAAAAAAATTAAGACCTTGTAAAATTGTACTCTTTCTTTCAGACTGGTATTCAAAACCTTTATTTTATTTTTTATTTTTTTTAATCAGAAGATTGCATCCTTGGGATTTAAAATGAGCAAGTTTCTGATAAATGGTGATTCATTTTAAAGTAGGAAAGTCTACATCTACAGAGGTAAATAATTGATATGGCCTGGTGGCCTGGGTAGGATTACAGAAGAGAAGGAAGCCATTCTCTCTTGTCTTATAAATTATAATGGTTATATGATGACTGCTGTCATTGTAGTCACTGGTCTTATTTTGATTTTCAACTCAAGATAAGATAGCTACAACAAACAAAGCAAGGTCTTCTGAGTGATTTTATGGAGACGGGAGAATATAATTCACCTCCGTTGCTCACCTTAAGCATCAAAAAATGATCTAGTATGAAGGTGAAGCCAGAGAAGCAGTACAAATTGTGGGTCAAAAAACTGCAAACGTTGGATTAAATCTGGCCCACTACCTTTTTTTTTTTTTTTGTACGTAAAGTTTTATTTAGAGGCACACTCATTCATTTATATTTTATTCAGGCCTGCTATACAACTATACCCACAGAGCTTAGTTCAGACTAAGATGAACTAACATTTTGGGCACAGGAGGAACTAACATTTTGGGCACAAGCCCAAATTATACTATTTAGCCCTTTACAGAAAAAGTTTACAGCATCCTGGTCAAGGTGATGCTGAGTTTAGGCATTTCTCTGTGCAAATGAAAACAGTAAAAATCCAACCAGGTGGCCAGATTAAGATGCATCCTAGGGCAGCTATTGCAAAGAAGTATTTTCTTGAAGGTGGGGTATAAAAGATTACCAGAGGCTTAATAAAAACAAGCTTGGAAGTAGAAGTAAAATATATTATGTACCAACTACTTTCCAAACACTGTGTTAGGTTCTTTACTCACTATATTGTTTTCCTTTGCTGCTGTAATGAATTATCACAAACTTGGTGACTCAAAACATCATACATTTAGCAACTATTAGCGCTGTAAATTAGAAGGTTGAACCAGCTATCACTGAGTAAAAATTAAGATAATCTGCCGATCTGCATTTTTCCTGGATGCTCCACCAAAATAATCTGTTTCCTTGCCTTTGGTAAAATGTAGAGGCTGTTTACAATCTTTGGTTGGCTTCTGTCTTGAAAACAGGAGCAGCCAGTCAAATCTTTCTCAAGTGGCCAGTTTCTCCAACAGTTAAAGTTCTGTATGATTACAGTGGATCCACCCAGATACTCCAGGATAATTTCCCTCCTTTTTTAATTAAAAACTTTTTTCTTCTTATGACAAATCGTATGCACACACATGGGAGAGAGAAAGAGAGAGAAGCACCCTCCCCAGGGCATGGTCATGTCGTGATTCCCTCAATACAGTTCTCCAGCCCACCAGGATCCTATGTATGCACGTACACACTGCGTTTTCAGGTCAGTTGGGCTGGAGACTCTAACCATAGTCAGCGTTTGACTTCCAGAGTCTGTCACCTCACCATTTTAAGATCAGCTGATCATCGATATTATACTGACCTGCAACTTTAATTTCTTTTTGCTAGGCAAGCTACTATATTCTCTGGTTTCAAACATTAGGAGATGCACATTTTAGAGGGCAATTACTTAGCCTACCATATACACATCCTGTTATTTAATATTCACACTAATCTTATGAGAGAAATGTAGTTATCCTTACTTTACCGATCAGGAAAAAAAAAAAAAAAAAAAAAAAAAAAAAGGCTCAGAGATGCTAATGAACTTTTCCAAAGTCACACAACTACTAAGTAGTAAAGATGAGATTTCAATCCAGTTCTGTCTGACTCTGAAGACTCTACTCTTTTTTATCATAAACTGAGTGACTATACTCCAGGCACCTCTAAAAAGATGCTCCCTTTCTTAAAAGAGAATGTTGTATTTTCTATGGACATGATTTCTTCTCTACTGTCCTTACTCTGCGTGAATGTGTGGAGACTTTAGAAGCAGACACATATAGCAAGTGATAAAAACTGATTTCTTAAGCTCCAGTTTAGCCAGTTAGACTAATAGTTGAAGAATTCTTTAAGATAGTCATTACTGATTTCTTCACTGATATTAGGGAACAGTCACTTCCCTTATGGATCAGCATGACGAGGGTATACATGGGCCCAAAAACTCAAGACAGGAAAGAATAAGTTTCAACCCCAGAGCTAGTCTAGAGATATTGGTGCAACACCCCTTGCGTAGGTGCATCACCCAGACAATGAACGATGTCATTTGCTGTTAGACATACTGTGCGATCAACCTAGGAGGTCCTGCTGTGATTTGCAGCAGGATCTGATCCTAGAAGTACAAATACAATTCTTATTTTTTCAGTTAGTTGCTCAAATACAAATCTCTCAATATTTGCAGAAATATCAGTATTTCCCTTTTGAGATGTCTTCATTTATCTAAAAATCTAAGGTGCTTACTCAAATAATAAACAAAAAGTCCAGTTTGAAAATTAGAGAGTTTTCTCAAACTGTAAAAACAGACTCATACTTTCGTGAAACTACTGAAGAATTTAGATCTGCACATTATTAGGGCCACCTGCCCACTGCTAACTTGATGGTTTTTCAGGTCTTTTTTCTTTCTTTTTTTCTTTTCTTTTCTTTTTTTTTTTTTTTTTTTTTTTTTTTTTTTTTTTTTTTTTTTTTTTGTCAGAGTTCAGGACATGCTCCCTCAGAGCATGGCATTTTGGCATTTGAGAAAACAGTATAAAGAGCTCTTTAGCTTTCTTCTGCCATTCTCACATGAAACAGGCCATATAATTCAGGAAGGTCTCTCTAACCTTTTTTTCTCCCTGAAAATTACCATGGGACAGGTGTTTTACCTTGTACTAAGAGAAAATAAATATTGTACAGAGACACAAGAAAGAAAAAAAAAACTTGACAAACTTAGTTTTTCTAAGTGTCTCACCCCCAGTTTATTACCATTAGATCATAACTTTCATCCTCCAATCATACTAACCATAAAATTATAGAGGTCTCATTTCTTTGGGTCTTCATTTCTGAGGGCTCCTGTGTCACATTACCACTTGGGTTAAACTAATTAGTATGCTTTTCCCTTGTTCATTTGTTTTCTTACTGTAGGGGTCTCAGCCATGAAACTTGGTATAAGTAAGAAAAAAAAAATTTTTTCTACCCAACTATTTCTGGCACCCAACGTGAGCAAGGCATTCCACTCACTTCCAAGCCTGTAGATGAAATTCTGAGACAATTGAAAAGAAATTATCTTTCCTAAACTGCTGATGTCACACTCTAGTTCTCCAAGAAATATTTTGTTGTTGTTGTTCATAATCTTGTGTTTAGGCATTTGTTACCAAAGACAGGTTGGATCTAAAGGAACCTCTTGTCTCAGCCATCACTGCCTTGTGCAGTCTTTAGGGGAGCTCTACTTTGTTAAAGGACCTCAATGACTGCTTGGTTCTTCCAAATAGAAAAAAAGCCCACCCCTTTTCCAGTGAGTTTCACTGTATTCCGGGCAGTACTGTGAGTGTGTTATGGCAGAGAGGGCCTCATGGACATGGAAAGCTACTGCTTTATAAAGAGGGTCTTCAAAAAGTTCATTGAAACAAAACTGTGCATAGATTTCAAACATTTTTCTGCACCCAAATAAACTCATTGCTTAACTTTCTGTATATTTTTTGAAGTCTCCTTGTATATATTTTAAGAATCATACTTGAATATCTTTTTCATAAATGAATTCTCCAGTCTAATGTGTTGCCTCAATTTCGGACATAGAAGGAAAGTGACATAATTATTATTTATATTTCACTCATATTATTTCAGATCTTCTCAACTAATTGTTTCTTATCCTTAGGAAATTTGGAATAAAAGGAGTCCCTTCCAGCAATATTAAGTAGAATTAATTAGATATGAGTTAAGAGAGTCCATTGTAATCTGTAATCTAGTCACAGTACACTCACTGGTTAGATAAGGAAGGAGCATTGATTTATAAAATAGTGTCCCCTAAAGAAAAGACTAATGCCCTAAATCAGTTGGTGTATCTCTGATACTTTGTTTTGAAAATTTTCATTTTCCAATAATCTTGGAGTCATACAAGGGTTTCTGCATACACATCACCCAGATTCCTCTAAATTCATTTTTTTTACCTAGCCAAGGTACAACTATTAAAACCAAGACATTAACATCAAAACAATACTACCAACTAATCTAAAGACTAATAATTCAGATTTTACCACTTTTCCACTAATGTCCTTGTGCTAATCCATTATCTAATCTAGGATCCCACACCGCACCAGGTTGCCATGTCTCGGTTAGTCCAATAGAGGACAATTTCTCAGTCTGTCTTTCATGACCTTCACATTCACAGAGTACTGTCATTTTGTAGCACTTCTCCCAGTTTTGGAGTTTGAATGTCTTTTTTTATCACATTCACTTTTGGCAAAAATATCACAAAAATGTTATTTACAGAAGTGATGTTGTATCCCTCCACAATGCATCATATCAGGAGGTACAGGACATAGATATTATTTATGATCAAGTGATGTTAAATTTATCATGTCATTGAGGTGGTATTTGCCAGGTCTCTCCACTATAAGGACACTATTTTTTTCTTTTCCTGTTGTGATAAGTGTCTTAGAGAGAGTTAATTTAGGACCAGGCAAATTCTCTGATTATCTTCATAATTTTGTTAATGTTAGCATTCATGATTCTTGCCTGAATAATTATTATGGTGATTTTGCCAAAGAGTGATTTTCTTTTATTCATTTTGATTATATCTTCCATGAGAAAGAGAGAGAAACAGAGAAAGAGACAGAGAGAGAGAGAGACTAGCATGCCACAATCCACCCCGTCTCAGCCAGCCCTGATCAGTGGCACATGCACATTCATCCAGCATATACTAGGAGGTGGAGGATGCAAACCTGAGACGCTCCCACCTGGGTCAGCGTCACGGAGCATTGTGTTACTGCTGCCCCTTCATCTGACTCCACAAGGGTGACTTTGTAGTTCCACCAATCCTTCTACTTTAAATGGAATTCTACCATAAGAAAAATCTGTCTCTCCTTCCCCCATTTATTCGCTTTCAGTTACTTGTTTATACTCTTATGAACCCATAAATATTTTAGTATACAGATTATGATATATTACTATAATCATTTATTTTTCTCAAAATGTTCTAGATTTGGCCTTTGGAAGTCTTTCATATAGTTTTCTAAAACTCCTATCATTTTTTGAGCACTTCATTATTTTCTAGCACAATGAACTATTCCAGGATCACTTCTGTACTGTTATATTATGGCCTTGGATACAACAATTTTACAGTAGACTGTTTCCCAGCCTACTCAGTTGATAGAGCTAGTTTGTATATAGATGGGCAGATGTATATGCAAGCGTTGTGTACAAATACACACACATATACAAATATGTACATTAAATATACCTATGTGTATATATCTATACACAAATAAGCCTACACATTCATCCATATGTATACATATGTGTATGCATATACACATCTAAATCTCATTTAATGTACATGTACATATGTAAGTGTTTGTGTGTGTGTACACACATCTCATATATATATATATATATATATATATATATATATGTAATATTTATTTATACAAGAGAGAAAGGTTTAGTGGGAGGTTCATCCAACCCTTCTTGTTTTATTTTAAGTCCTTCCTTTGAGTGAGGAAATCCAGCTCTCGTTATTCCCAGCATAAATACTTTAGTCCTTCTATGAATATAGTTTCAGATTTAATATCCACTGTCCTGGAAGAAACAGGTTTATTATCTAGAGTATTGTTTATGTACAATTCTTTTGTCTTTGGCCTCAAAATATATAGTCAAAATGCTGTTTTCCAAACTGACTTAGATAATTTGCTTCTCATAGTCTTTGATGGGATTGTGCTATTCATTTGTAATACTTAGATAAATTTGTTACTTTTCATATTTCATCTATAATCTCACTCCAATTATAATTCAGTTAAGTTTTATTTATACTTTGGAATATGATGACTCACCATGCCTCAAAGCATTAAAACTACTATAAAACGGTATGGGTATTTCCAGAAACATCACTTTTTCCCCATCTCTTCTGCTTCATTCCCATTCACCCACTTTTCTTCACTGTTTCCACACACTCCCTCTTGATAACCAACTTCATTCAGATTAGTGAGCAGGTGTGTGTGTGTGTGTGTGTGTGTGTGTGTATACACACACACACACACACAAATATATATATATATATATATATACACACACACACAAATATATATATATACATATATATATATGTATATATATATATATATATATATATATTTATCCTTCTTGCATAAACAATACCACATTATAAATACTCTTGCATTTTTCTGTTTTCATTTAACAAAATATAATGGAAATTACTTCATATCAGCTCACAGAGATCTTTCTCATTTTTAAAAATAGCTTATAGGACATCATCTTGTGAATGCACTAGTTAGTTCAAAGAGTTTTATATGTGTAGCTGTTTAAATTGTATCCAACAGTTAAATTAAAACAATCTCTAGTGAATAAATTTGTTTCTATTTTCATATTATTACCTTGATATTTATATTGTTTCATTTTTGTTTTTATTTTCAGACTGTTATAGTTCATATGGTTGTATTTTCATATTGCACTTTTATAGCAAATTCCTAGAGTAGGATTGCTAAGTCAAAAGTTAAGCACATATGCTGTTTTATAAGGACACAAATCCCATTTATGAGGACTCCAATCTCACAATTTAATAAGCTCCCAATTTACCTCTTTTCTTCTAACACCATCGCACTGGAGGTTAGAATTTCATTATATGAATTTTGAGGGGACACAAACATTTAGTCTATAGCAGCAATCTTCCCTCTATATTCTGGCCATTCCTCCATATACATTATAAAGTTATATATTTATATATATATATATATATATATATATATATATATATATATATGAAATATATGTATATATATACCCCCTAATTCTTTAGCCCTAACTGGTATATACTCTTTTTGTCTGGGGACCTTGAAGATCTTTTTTTAATCATTGAAACTTTTAAAAGGGGTATCTTTGATCATTTTAAGTTAATGGCCCAAAATACTCAGACAGCCCCTTTAATATATAGATTTGGAGCTACTAGTAGTAGCTAAGAGTAGGTATTTTTACAGTTATGCTTGTAAATATTAGTTCTATTATACTGCATTTTCCCTCTCAGAAAAAGAATCCTTTCCTTCTTAAGCTGTTTTTTATTTCCCCTACTTTTTCTCTAATCCATTTCACATTTTTCTTATCTCCTATTTATATTCTAAGTTACTTTTATGCTTTCATCTATGCTCTTTATTTTACTCTTATTTCATTAAATTCCACCTGGGAACTTTGCGTGCTATAATATAGTCCTGAGATCATTTTACATTTTCTTCCCTTGCTTTCCTTGGTTCAGTCACTATTTATTTATTCTTTGTATCTGTTTTCATGCTTTACTTTTAATTTCTGATTCAAAGTAGTTTTTCACATTCTCCAAAGCTTATATGGAATATATACAATTGTCTTTGCTGTGTTTTCTTGCAATTTTCCTTGGCTTAATTTGTTGTGTAGGAGAGGGCTTTTTCCTCTGTTGTGTTGAATCTCATTTTGATTGTGTTTTAAAAATTATATGAGTTTGTTCATGTTTTTTCTCTTCATTTTTTTTTTTTTTGTGGTATTAGGGTGTTTTCCAAAATGTCTACTTTGATGGCATCCTCTTCTTTTTTAGTAATTTATTTTACATTCATTCACTGTAATCATTACAGCATACCAAATGAATTTTCCCATCCAGAATATATGGTATATTGGCTTAATCCAAGATATTACCATTATATTATCTTCCACAGGTAATTTTCCATTTTGTGCTTGTTTACTGTTTTATGTCTTTCTTTTTCCATTGATTCCCGCCCTTTCACTCTTCGCCATTTCCCATCCTCATCCCACATAGTCTCTGGTATTCACACTGCTCCCCATGCCTCCTTACCATCCAATATTTCAGTTTGTCCCCACTTAATTCTGTCATTATAGCAACGTGCATACACTTTAGCTGATTTTTCTTTTTCTGTTTTGATTGAGGGTAGGAGTTGTATGTCTTTTGATTCTTCGGTTCTCTTGTGTTGTAGGACCCTAAAGCTTTCTCCTTTTTGTTTACCATTAATAATCTAATTGACAAAAAAATCTTTTCCCTTTTTTTCTTTTTTTCTCTCTCTTAGAAGATCTAGATTTCAAATATACTGCATGAATTTTATGTCTGTCCCTTGTGAATTATGTTCTGATGAATGAAGATTTTTTTTTTTTTTTTTTTTTTTTTTTTTTTTTTTTTTTTAGTATTTTCTGACAGGCTGAACATAATCTTTAGGGCAGTGGGGTTTTTTTTGCTGTTGTTTTTAATTTTTGCCAAAGGGTATGTGTGCTTACCAGAAAGAAATAGGGTGGAGGGTAGATAGGAAGCACCCCCTATGGGTCATGGTCATGCCACAATCCCTTCTCCATCTCTCCTTTTTTCAGGATTTTGGGCACACATACACAAGCACTGGTGTCTTCCTCAAGCCAACGGGTATGGGACTGGAACCGCAGGCTCAACCATGTGGGATCTAGCTGCCTTAACCACCATGCCACAGGCTACCCAGGAACTGTTTTAAAACCAACATTCTTTTTTTTTTTTTTTCTCTTTCTCTGGAGAGGTTTTTGCTATAGGGCGCGTGCGCTCGCCAGACAGACAGACAGAGACAGAGAGATAGAAAGCGAGAAATCACCCCCCAGGGGGGATGGCCACGCCGCAATCTCTTCTCCTCCATTCTCCTCTCGGGATCTTGGGCACGCACGCACACGCGCCCGGCGTAAGTTTAAGCCACCGGGTCCGGGACACGAATCGCGGTTGACTATGTGGGAGTTCAGCGACATAGCCATTATGCTAACGGCTGGTCCCCCAACATTCTTTCTTCATAGTGTTTCTGGATCTGCCTTTGCTTGCTACAAAGTCTTGAAAAGAAGGACGTATGAGGTAGGGGAAGTATGATCGTTCACTAGGATTTGGTAATTTTTTAAAAGTTTATACTCACAGGGGCCAGCAGTTAGCGTAATGGCTATGTCGCTGGACTCCCACGTAGTTGACCACGTTTCGAGTCCCAGACCCGGTGGCTTAAACTCACGCCGGGCGCGTGTGCGTGCGTGCCCAAGATCCCGAGCGGAGATTGGAGGAGAAGGGATTGCGGCATGGCCATCCCCTCTGGGGGGTGATTTCTCGCTTTCTATCTCTCTGTCTCTCTCTGTCTGTCTGGCGAGCGCACGCGTCCTATAGCAAAAACCTCTCCAAAAAAAAAGTTTATACTCACAGTGAAGTTTAAACATTATCCATATTTAATTTAAGCAGGGTATGATATTTCATGTTATAATTTAAATTTTCCCTTTTGTTGTTTCTACTGTCTTGGGAGGAAACATTGGGAAATGTGAACCTAGACAGATGTCAGGTCTTTAGATAGCAGAAGTCCTCACCTCTAATGCTTTATGTCATTCATTAGTCTTTTCCACCTTCCTCCAGTAGCATTAGAATTTTTCCACATTCCTTCATATTATGGCACACGACCACAATGGCCTCTAAACAATTTATATGTTATTCTTACTTTCCCAGGGCTCAGTGTTATTGGGCTTGTCTAATCTGCTTTTCTATGGCATTTTAATTTATGTCAGACCAGTGATAATTAACAACTCTTCAGCAAAAAAATGACAGTGTATACAACAAGCAGTTTCACAGACAATGCCAAACTGCTCAGCATCCACTTCTAGCCAGAAATAAATGCTACCATTAATATGCTAAAACCTGCTTACATTATATATAGATAATTATAGGATATGTAAGGTTTCCTATACTGCTTTTATATTAAAAGATAGCCCCAGGATTCTTTTTTTTTTAAAAAAAAAAAAAAGACTTTTTGCTTTAGGCGTGTGCTCTTGCTGGAGAGACAGAAAGTGAGAAATCACCTCCCCAAGAGGGATGGCCATGCAGCAATCCCTTTTCCTCTACTCCCCTTAGGATTTTAGGTACACATGTACATATGCCCAGCATGAGTTTTAAGTCTCTGGGTCCAGGACTTGAACAGAAGTCAACCACGTGGGAGTCCAGCACCTTAACCACTATGCCAAGCCCTGGAATTCTAAACATAGAACATTATATCTGTGATATAATTTTCTATACAGAATAGCCAACATCCAAGAAAAGAGGTATCAAATTCTCTCTTCCTACTCCCTACATTTATAGAACCCTCAACAAATATCTGTGACTGATACACAAATATGTCCTTTTAAGTAAAATGCATTAAAAGAAATATTAGAATGCAATTTATAATATATAGAAAAGTTTTAGTAAATGCAGTTAATTCTCCAAAGTTTATGAAGAAATCATGCAACTTTTTATGTATTACATTTGGAAACTACTTTTTGAATTTTTTTTTACTGAATAATAAACAAATGTTCAATATCCAAGAAGTGCTTGTCAAGTCATCTGTGAAAAAAGTAAGGAAACAAATAAATGCATATAGCAAAAAGTTTGCAAAGAAGGAAACAATACCACAATGAACATGAACACTAAGAATAATAAGCATTCTTATTCTTAGTACTAATTATAAACATTATAGAAATGTTATAGAAAATGAATATGTTTTTTTAAAGTATTTTAAAGTTTCTTTTAACTAGATAGCCTTATGTATTCATATCTTAGAAAGCTTTTTTTTCCCCCAGTGGTAGCTGCTCAAAGCCTATACATCAGTCTTCATACATGTTTTTTTTTAATTCAGTAAGTGAAAATAATCACACACAAACACATACAGACACATGACCTCAGAAATCATTAAATTCGGGCAAATATCTGAAGTGTTTCTAACCTAAATATCTGCAAAAGTGCATTAAAGGTTTCACAAAATTAATGATTTCTTGGGGTTTATGGGTTATTTTGTGACATTCACATTCTTATACTGGCCCTCATTAGAGGCAACCAGGATGTGCAAAGAAAACTATTCTTGGCCTCGTTTCCCAGGGAACCAAGGTGCATGAATTTTCTATGTGTCAGTCTGTTTCTATCAAAATCATTTGATCTCATGAGCACAAAGCAAAGTTAGTTAAAAATGGAATGCAATCATCAAAACTAAGCACATTTTCATGAATTTAAAACATTCTTTGGTCATCAGGTGACAGTAACAGCTAGATGTCTATTTTCATGACTCAAAATCATTTATTGATTAAGCCTGTGGCCACTATTACTACCTACAACCATGCTGATTGCGTGCTGAACAATTCCAGGGGAAAGGAGTATTCACGTAGATGACAGACGCTTGGTGCCCCTGGAGCTGTGTGGTGCCTGCAATCTGAAACATCATTCAAAGAACCCAAAGAGAACTGCCATGATGTCGCAAGATCAGCTCATCCAAAAACTAAGAAGGAAAATTGAAAAAGATATTTAGCTATTTTAGACATGTCCGAATAAACCAAATGTTTAAAACCAGAAATACAGACTTTAAATAAATAAATACATAGTTCACCACAGGGTATGTGTGCTTGCCAGAAAGAGAGAAAAGAGGAAAGTGAGAAAGCACTCCGTCAAGGGCATGGTTGCACTGCAATCCCTTCTCCTCTATTGCTCCTTTTGGGATTTTGGGCACACACTCACACAAGCCCGATGTGTTTTTCAAGCTTTCAGGTCCAGGGCCTCAACTGCACAGTCAACCATATGAGATATAGCCTCTTTAACCACCATGCCAGCAGCTGGCCCAAATTACAGATGTTGAAGTGTTAATATACAACACAACTGTCTATAAGTTGATCTTACAAACGAAGCTTGAGCATTTTTTTAAGTAACTCTTAATCAATTACTTTAAATATTAATTGTGAGTGGGTTTCAAAATATATTTATTTATCCATTTATGTAGCTCAAGTCAGTTGAGCCTCTACATGTATACTAGTATCATCTGTAACATATTCTAGCAGAAATAAATCTTGCTTAAGACAAGATTCCGCTTTCCTAGACTGGAGGTTGAGAATAGTACATGTTCTCTCATTTGAATATTAAAATAATAATAATTTTCTATGAATACTTAATCAATTAAATATACACTGATTGTAGAGGGAAATCAATGTGACCTGAAAAGTAGAAGAGTTTAAAAAAATTTTGTATTATCCTTATGTTATAGTTGTAATTGAGTATTTATCAATTACTTAAAACTCATTGAGTAGTAAACATGCATCTCTAAATCAAAGGATATTGAGAGTAGTTAGAGAATAAGATGGGTTAAATGAGAAAAAGATTAGTAGTCTGATTGCTTGAGACAAGAAGTTAACTCATGGATATAGAGGTGGCCTAGGAGGAAAAATCTAAACTAGAAAGCCCAAAAAGAAAACTTTGTGAAAAATTACGAAATTAAAAACACCACTATCTCAAGACATGTGTACAATATAATGTAATGTTTACTATCTAAAAAGATAATATGTCTGCATCTTTGATGTGATTATTACACTGTATGCATGTTTTAAAAACTGTAACTGTACTCCACAAAAGTGTACAATGTAAATCAGAAGTTACAATAAGCAAAAGATATACTATTTAGATAGAAAAGGGACTAAATCTGCAATGATAGAATTCACACATAATTGAAACATACATTCTAAGTTATTGAAGGAAAACAAGAGTTAAGTGAAGGTGATTGGCTGTCTGATTAAAGGCCTGAAGAATCAAAGGAATAGATTAAGTTTTAGGTAACTGATTAGAAATATCATAATATGTGTGCTTGCTATTGCTAATTAAAAGTCAAAAGGAAAGTATTATTATTGCTGATATTGTATTCCAGGTAAAATCTTATGACAAATGAGGTGTCAACAAATATTGTTAAAATTCAAGAGGCCACTTCTCTATTTACTCTATACACAATGAAGAAGCAGGCAAATGGAACATTTAATAAAAGCTCACCACAGAACTTCAAACTTTATAGGAAGTCACTGAAATGGAGAAGACTAAAAAAGGAGAGCACATGGAAGACACTCTTGTCACCTACTCATAAAGGCAATAACTGTGGGATCAATATTAGGACTCATCAAAGAATTATAATGGCTACTCTCATGGCAATACATGGATAGAAAAAATGGAACAGAATAAATTAGACCCAGTGCATGTAAGAAATGACTGTATACAAATTAAGTAATCAAAAGCCAATGGGAAAAGACATTAAAACTATTGTTGAACAATTTGGGGGAAAATAAAACTACAAATAAGTACTTTCTACTATAGATCCCTGTTTCCCTCACCGCGCCCGCGCGCGCGCACACACACACACACACACCCACACACACACATACACATACACACACAAAGAACCATGATGGCTCAATCCATGGAAAATTGCAAAAATCTTTTGCCCAGTCTCTCTGAAAAAAGATTCTTAAAGAGAAAGTTTCAGAAATGACATGAAATGGATCTTATCAAGGAGGATTTTTCTAAGAACATTATAGACTTACTGGTACACATGAGCAGTCCTTGAGGAAATTATGAGCATCTGGAAATCCCAGGAAAACTGCATAAACCCTAAATGGTCCTTTACCGCCATAGCTTGTCTTCCCTCTGCTTCAACATGCAAGAATAACAGAGGGTGGCCCACTTCAAGGCCTTCAGTAACTTTGGTTGTAAGGGGAGAAGGGAGGGGAGGGAAAGGTACTAAAATACGTATAAAAGCTACTCATTGACAAATGGACTCTACCACATGGCTCATCATTGCTTTAAATAATAAAGTCATTTTAATCATGCAAGTCACTGGGATGGCTGGTTCTGAATTATAGAAGCAGAACAAATCTCTGTGCTTATAAAAATAATGAGGTTATCTTTCTCTACTGTCTTTCACCAACTGTCCTTATCAAAGAAAAACCCTCAAATGCAAATCTCAGTACTGATTTAGAATGCATTTTATTGATCATTTCTTTGCTTAGCAAAAATAACAAGTCATTTTATTTTATATTTCCCCAAAATGTGTGGATTTTATATTAAATTAGGATACAGGTTGAAAATAACAGAACCGACTCCTGCTGGTTTAAAAAGGAGACTCTCCAAGAAGACAAGTAAGAAGTAAAGTGTGGTGTATATTTATTGTAAGGCAATCATCTATTACAAGGAAATATTGAACTCTTTTTTTTAAACTTTATTTATTTTTTCCATGAGTGAGTGTCAGAGACAGAAATCTCCCAACAGAATCTTTATGATGCACCTCCAGTCTCAGCCCGCCTGGATCATGGGCACACACTCACATGCCTGGCATACACAGGAAGGTTCCCGGATGCGAACCCAGGACCTTTCATATGGTTCCAGTTTCATTAGCACTGTGTCACATTCTAGCACTGGAAATATTTAAGTATCCTGACTGGGCTATATTTGGGTTTCAGGGCTTCTAGAAGGCAAGAAAGCCAAACATTATAAGAACCTAGGAGATGTTTTCTTTCTGCCTCTTATCTCTGGTCACTCTGTAGATCAGCTTTGTATACGAAAATATGTAACTGCATTGCTATCCTGAGCTTTTACATCTTCTGTATTAAGTTGATTACAGAATCCTGAGATGAACACTTGATTTGCTCAGGTTCGATCAGGTTTTCACTTCTAATGACTAAAATCAGATAAAACACAGAGCATACACCTGTGGAAATTGTAAATAGCACTCATGGGGGCAAATGGGGCAGAAAACAAAGTGATTTCTATCACATATTGTAGCTAGTTTTGGTGTGTGTTTTCATATTGTATTTTTAAAACAAACAGTAACTGAGCAAATCGAATAGATGTGACGGTAACTGCCTATCTCAGCTCTGAGGAATGACTATCATTTTCTTCCTGAGAAAATAAAACTCTCTTCACCCCCAAAATAATTTAAGTTAGATTTCTGATAAAAACTAAATTAAGATATAAATTTTTAAGTTTTTTGTTTTTTTTTTTTAGAGAAAGATTTTTGCTATAGAGCGTGTGTGTTCGCCAGAGAGACAGAGACAGAGAAACAGAAAGCAAGAAATCCCCCAGGGGGTTAGCCACACCGCAATCTCTTCTCTAGTCTCGGGATTTTGGACACTGCATGCATACAAGTTTGTTTTTTTCTTTTTTTTCTTTTCTTTTCTTTTCTTTTCTTTTCTTTTTGAGAGGTTTTTGCTATAGGGCGCGTGTACTCTCCAGGAAGACAGAGAAAGACAGAGAGACAGAAAGCAAGAAATCACCCCCCCGGGGGGATGGCCATGCCACAATCCCTTCTCCATTCTCTTCTTGGTATTTTGGGCACATGCACACATGCAACTGGTGTGAATTTAAGCCACTGGGTCCAGGACTCAAACCTCAGTTGACTACATGGGAGTCCAGCGACATAGCCATTACACCATCTGCTGGTCCCTGGCACGTAAGTTTCAAGCCACCAGTGGGTTGGCTACATGGGAGTCCTGCAATGCAACCATTATGCCATCTGCTGGTCCCACATTATTAAGTTTTATAGTAATTTCTATAAATACATTTTCTTTGACTATACTAAAATGAATATTAATCAAAGTGTCAACCTTCAGGGACATTGACTTTTTGTTCCTAACATGACAAACATATTTGCAAAAATGTAGTTTTAATTTTAATATATTCTAAAGGAAAATAACAGTATTGAACCAACCATTCCAGCTGATACAATATGCAGATTAAAAAAAAAACTTCTCATCAGGCCCCTATATATCTGTTATAATATTTTCAAATTCTGACATATCCTGAAACACTGTAATATATTCATCTGAATTTCATAATTTACATGCAATGTTTCAAGTTGTGAATGACGATTACATCTGAATAGTGTTTTCTGATGTTTTAGTTTATCATCAAGTACCAGATTCTATAGGAGATTATTAAAGTAAACTGAGAAGGACAGAGAAAAGAAATCTGTAATCCTCAGACCCTAATTCAGAGCCTGTGGCTTCATGTTGTATTGTGAGCCTCACTGAACTGCTGAGAATCAAAGACTGAGCTTAATCCCCAGGATGGAAATAGTAAGAGATATGTAAGAGGGCATCCAAGACTATGAACATGATTCTAGTATTCCTTTTGGTTCAAAATAATTATTTATTTTATTTTATTTATTATTATTATTTAATTTGACCAGAGAGAGACAGAGAGAGAAAAAAAAGGAAAGAGAAAACAAGCCACCAATTCTAAGATTTGAACCACGGCCTGCCATGTGGGAGTCCAGCGCCTTAGCCAACATTCCACCTGCCAGTCCCCATAATTCTAGTACTCTAATAGATAATATTTCCCTTTATCCTTTCCTATAGAATTATTCAGAAAAAGGAAAAAAGAGCTTTTTCTCTTATTCAATTATTTGAAAGAACTAAGAAAAATACACATAAAGAATAATCGCCCCCAAAAGTAAATGGAGAAGCAGCAAAAGAATTTGGTCAAATTTCCTATTATTTAAAAAAAAATAGTACTACTGATTATGAACAGAAATAAAACACGCTATTTACTAAAAAAGATGCAAAGATTAGACAAAAGTAAGAGATAAAAAAGTATGTATGACTTAAATAATGTAAATTATGAAAGTTACATTAGAAATAATAACTACTGCAAAAATATAGCTAGGGAATGAAACATAGGCTTGAAAAATTATATAAAGTCGAAAAGTAAATAATAATAAAATTAGAATATTTTTAAAAAGTTAGATAAATACAGGTTATCAACCTAAGGAGATCAAACATATATATCATAAATATTTCTAGAGAAAAGTAAAAAATGACAGAAGTGTAAATATTTAAAAGTATAATGCTTGAATTTTAAAAAGACTTGAAACTTCAAACTGAAATGGCACACACATCACATTCTAAAAAAAGAGAATTTGATGGAAAACTATCAACACAAAGATTTATCATGATGATGTTAAAAAAAAAATTAAGCATGCTATTGGCACCAAGTTAGAAAAACAAGTTAAATAGAACAATGAAAATCAAGCTAATCTCTATTCCAGAAAAACACTGGTGAATAAAGCAAGTCTACAGAGTGCTGAGAGGTATAGATGCCACTTGCAGGCTATATACTGAACAAAATTGCACTTCAAATAGAAAGGAATTATTAATTTACAATATACACAATCTTAACAAATAATACACCCATGAACTTTAATTAAAAATGCAAATACAGCCTTTTGAAAGAAACATAAAGAAGAGTAGAAAATCTAGAATATAGGAAACAGTGCTAAGCATTGAATTCACTTAGCTATGTAAGTAAAGTGAATAACTGTATAAACTAGGATTAGAGAAAATAACTCAAATACTAAAACATTATCTATGGGAATTTAGAGGGATGAAGTAGACCTAATTTTTTTCTATCCCCCTTACTATATTCATCATCAACAACAACAAAACAGGAAAGTATACATTAAAAAAAAATATACAAAGTCTCTGAAAGATGAAAATAAGTCAAACTGGCTATCATTTTAAGACATGAGGAACAACACAGTGGTGAAATCCTTGGGGATTTTTGTTTGCTTTGTTTTGTATTTTTCCTTATATATTCTAGACAGGGTGTCAGAGGAATGAGTAACTCAGAAATGCCAATAGGTGAAGACCAGCCAGCATGCCAAACATCCCGTCCTCTATGGCCAGAAGAACAGGGGGTAGCCTAGAAAATCCAGAAAACATTTAGAAAATAACACTCTACATAGACCAAACACCACAGATAAAAATCTATAGCCACCACCTCTAAACACAACAGCAAAGACCTCGATTTCCATTTTCAGTAGGCTGTAACAAGGCATCCTGTACCTCCACCACAGCAATGTCAGAGAAGGACAAGTAGGGAACTGAATTCTTCATACTCACCAACTATAATAAACTCACTTGCTCCAGTAATATCAGTGGAAACACATAAGGAACCTAGTTTTGCCCTTCTACCTGGCAGTAACAAAGGCCTCTTTCCCTCCCTATGAGGTAGTTTCAGAGAGACCTAGTGGAGAGTCATGACTTTCACTACCACCCAGAAATCACAAGGCTACTCTCTCCCCAAAATTGTCAGTGGAAAGTCAAGTGTAGTAGCTACAAGGCTCTCATCCACCTCCAAGGCAAGAAGCTATTAGCAGAGGTCAAATGAAAAGGCTGAGAGCCAGTCTTCACCTCGAAGTAATAAAAATCATCTCCTCTCTCAGATGTCAATGTCAGTAGAGCAATCTCTCCATTCTCAGGGCAGGTGGGAAATTTGGGCTACTACACTGATGTTTCAGTAACAAGTTATGTCTCCTTCCCTGCTAAAGTGTTATCAAGAGAAGCCAGCTAAAACAAAATATTTACATAAAAGTAAGAATCTCATAGTATAATACCCAAAATGTCCAGGCTTCAATAAAAAGTCACCTTCATGCCAAGAATCAGGACAATATCAACTTGAATAAAAAATTAAAAACTTAAAAGACAATAAATGGACATCAGAACCAAAATGAAGTCTAGCCTCTGTGGTGCAGTTGATAGTGTAATAGACTAATGGGTGCTGGAAGTCACATACTGACTATAGTTCAAGTCCCAGCCTGGTCAGCCTGAAAACATGTCAGGCATACTCACGTATACCCAGGATCTTGGTAGGGTGGAGGACTGGAAGAAGAGGATCTCAGTGTGACCAAGCCCCACAAAGGGTGGGTCTCTCTCTCTCTCTCTCCCTCTCTCTATCATGCACACACACAGTCTATCATAAATGAAAACTAAGATTAAAAATAAAAAAAAGTTGACAGAAGTGGTAGAATTACCTGACAAAGATTGTAAAGCAGCCATGGTTAAAAAACAAAAAAAGCTTTATAATTAACAAGCAATTATAAATATGTTTGAAACAAATGAAAAAATTGAAAATTCTAAGTAAAGCAAAAGAGTCTCAACAAAGAAAATACAAAGAATCGAATGGACATTTAAAACAGAAAAATACATTTAAAGATGAAAACTTAAATGTTTTTAAGAGCCAGTAGATCAATATAATCAGAATGGAAATCTTACCCAAATTAATCTATATGTTTAATGCAATTTCTATAAAATACAAGAGACATTCACAGATCTAAAAAAGACAATCATAGATTTTGTCTGGAATCAAGAAAGACCCCATCTTGCCAAAGCAATCCTACATAAAAAGAGTATAGTAGGTGTCATCTCATTTCCTGACCCCCAAAATATATTACAACGTTGTGGTAATCAAAACAGCATGGTATTGGCACACACAAAAAAAATCAAAAACAAAAACAGGCATAAGGACTAATGCAACAGAGTAGAGACCCCAGAAATAAATCCCAAAACATACAGCCAACTGATCTTTGACAAAGGGTACCATCAATACAGAGGGAAAAGAAAAACCTCTTTAGCAAATGGTACTGGAAAAATTAGGTATCCACCTACAGAAAGATGAATCTGAACCTCTACCTGTCACCTTTAACAAAAATCAAGTGAATAAGATCTAAATTACTTAAGACCACAAAGTATAAAAATACTAGTGGAAAACACTGGGGAAACTCTGAGAGACACTAAAGTATGCAAAGACTTCTTAATAAGACCCCCAAACCACAGGCAATAATCCTCAAAATAGAAAGGTGGGATTAGATCAGATTAAGGAGTTTCTGCACAGCAAAGGATACAGTAATTAGTGTGAATCAATAATCCTCAGAATGGGAGAGAATTTTTGTTAACTATGCATCAGATAAGGGACTGATAACCAGAATACACAGGATATTTACCAGAAGAATAAGATTAACCCAATTAAAAGACGGGAAAATGAGCTGAATAAACAACTCTCTAAGGAAGACATACAAACAGTCAAAAAGCATATAAAAAAATGCTCAACCTCTCTCATCATAAGAAAGATGCAGATCAAAACTACAATGATATACCACCTAACCCCAGTCAGAATGGCAAAAAATAAAAATAAATAAAAATGAAAAAACATAAGTGCTCGCAGGAAAGTGGTGAAAGGGGAAACTCTTCTACATTGTTGGTGGTAATGTAAATTGGTCCAACCACTGTGGAAAGCAATATGGAGGTTCCTCAAAGACCTGCAGGTAGAACTATCATATGATCCAATTTACAATTCCACTCCTACCCAAAGGACAGGAGAAAGCTCAGTCAGAAAACTGCTTGCACAACTATATTTATTGCAGCTTATTCATGATTGCTAAGACATGGAAACAACCCAAATGTCCACAAACACATGAATGGATTGAAAAGTGTGGCACATATACTCCATGGAATACTATCAGCCATAAAAATCAAGACCCTGGCATTTGATAGAAAGTGAACAAACATGGAAGATTCATTGCTGAGTGAAGTAAGTCAGGCTATGAAGCAAATATTGTATGTCTCTATTTAACATATATCCCGGCTGTCTACACTCTATGATAGAGACTGAAAGACTGGAGGACATAAAAGCATTGAAAATTGTTATGGTCACTGGGGACAAAGTGGAAGGAGAGTGGGAGAGGGGAAGAGTGCAGGAAGGGAAATTTGGGAAAAAATGGGAAAGTAAGACGCTTGTGGGACAGATATGGTTTGTTGACTATTGATGATGTCCTGTAGAGTATTCTCAACTCACCTGGTGTGTGACATATATCATCTTGGGTAAAACTCTTTACAATCTAAATACTGTATAGTGATAGAATGTATAAATAATAATAATAATAATAAATAAATTTTTTTTTAAAAGGAGTGAAAATAGTTATGGACACGGACCACAGTGTGGAACGCATTCGGGTGGAAACAGGAAGCGTATAGGGAAAGAAATCAGAGAGAAAGACTAGAGGGGCATGATATTTGTGGGACGCAGAAATGGTCTATTACCTGTTAATGATAATATGTATAGTACTCTGAACTTGATTGATCTAAGAAGTATTTTTATATTGGGTAAATTTTCTTTATAAGTCAAATGATGTATAGCAATTGAATATTTAAAAAAAAATAAGAAATAGGGATCAGTGGGTGGCATGGTGGTTAAGGTGCTGGACACTCCCCACATGGCTGACCACGGTTCGAGTCTCAGACCTGATGGCTTGCTTTCTCACTTTCCCTCTCTCTCTCTGTGTCTCTCTCTGGTCAAATGAAAATAAATAAACAAATAAATAAATCTTAAAAAAAAGAAATAAAAGATAAATTAAAAAGTAAAATGAAATTAGGTAAATTAAAAAAATCAGTAGATAAAACATAAAGATGTACAAAGAGACATATACATAAATACTATGTAGTATAACTGTGTACCACAGTAGAATACAGAGCACCACTGACAGTTTAATAAATAAAGTTAAATAAAGTAATTCTTTTTAAAAAAAGAAACTCAATTCAAATATAATCATATATTTAGATTAACAGTAAAAGGATACAAAAAATATATATTACACTGTTATGGACTGATGTTTGTGCTCTTTCATCAAATGAGCTGAGTAATCGCAAACTAAAACCCTGTGGAGGGTGCTCTCTGTCTTTCTGTCATCCACTCTTATCTGCTATCTCTTTCTCTCTCACCCTCATGTGTATGTGCACATTCTCTATCATGAATAAAGAAAAAAATTAAATATCTATGGAAAGAAAAATCAGGTCATCAATTCATAGAGGAAGGAATTATAATTATAAAGGCCTTCTTTATGGAAAATGTGTATTACGAAAAAACTCTGCATGAATTTTAATATTTTTTGTACCAAAATACACATGTACTAACTTGTTCTAACATATCTAAACAGGATCTACTTTGAGGCAAGAAGAAGAATAAGATACCACTTTAAAAAGAGCCTGTATCTGGGAACCAGCAGTTAGCGTAATGGCTATGTCGCTGGACTCCCACGTAGTCGACCGCGGTTCGCGTCTCGGACCCGGTGGCTTACAACTCACGCCGGGCGCGTGTGCACGCGTGCCCAAGATCCCGAGAGGAGAATGGAGGAGAAGGGATTGCGGCGTGACCATCCCCCCTGGGGGGTGATTTCTCGCTTTCTGTCTCTATGTCTCTCTCTGTCTGTCTGGCGAGTGCACGCGCCCTATAGCAAAAAACCTCTCCAAAAAAAAAAAAAAAAAAAAAAAAAGAGCCTGTATCTGAGCAACATGAATTCTGCTAAAACTGAAGCAAAAACAAACATCAAACTGTGGTAAAGCCTAAGTGGAAGAATTGAGAAATCATTAGTGCTTTACAAAAAGTTTATGGGAACAATGTCTCAGAGAAATCAGCAGTTTACACATGGAAAACTTCTTTAAGATGGAATGAGATAATATTGAAATAATGCTCACAGTGGTAGACAATCCACATGGATTTGGTAAAAAAAAATAAGCTTGTTATTGCCCTAATTGAAAAAGAAGAACAATGATTAATAACAGAAACAATAGTCAACACCACAGACATTTCAATTGGTTCAGTTTACACAATTCTGACTGATAAACTGATAAACTAAAATTGAGCAAACTTTATATTGCATGGGTGGGAAAACTACTACACTCAAGTCAGCTGCAAATGGGAACAGAACCTTCAATAGGAATTTTAAACAACTGGGATCAAAAGCTTGATGCATTTATTCAAAAAATTGTAATGGAATGATGCATGGCTTTATTAGCATAGTCCTGAAGATAAAACACAATCGAAGCAATGGCTGCCATTGGATAGAAGTCATCCAATCAAAGTAAAAGTGGACCAGTCGAGAACAAAGGTCATGGTCACCACTTCCTCCTCTTCATGTCCAATATTTGTATTAAATACTGAATGTTGTGAATTTGACATTATTGAGTGTTGAGTTGTTGGGTTTTTTTTTTTTTTTTTTTTTTTTTTTTTTTTTTTTTTTTTTTAGTGTTAGATGACTTGTCTTAATTCTTTGTCATCAAATGAGATATGCCCAAAGAAACCTTCACTATAGTTTAGCCCTAATACTTAAGTATGACCTTCATTTGGGTTCTACTGAATGGACCAGAAATCCCAAAAGGATTTTCCATTCTGTCTAGTTTTAATTCAAAAATACCTCAATGGTAGGATAACTTTTCTGTTTTCATTTTCCTAGTTTTTCTTTGTCCAGCTTCATAAAGTTTTACCCTTTGCAAATGCAGTTTAATATACAGTAACAGTAAGAAACTCCATGTAGATTTTCTATTTATAGCATTTTCTTCTCTTCTATTTGTCCCACAGTTTACAGCTTCTTTGACTCTTCAAACTTAGACTGTTATCTATTTAATTGTATTTTTTGTTTTTAAGAGAGAGATTTTTGCTTTGGGCATGTGTACTTGCCAGAGAGACAATCAGAAAGCGAGAAATCACCCTACAGGGGGATGGGCACACCACAATCCCTTCTCCTCCATTCTCCTCTTGGAATTTTGGGTACACATGCACGTGCACCTGTGGTGAGGTTTTGTTTTGTTTTGTCTTGTTTTGTTTTGTTTTGTCTCCCAGCTTAACTTTTAAGCCACCCAGTACAGGACTCAAATCGCAGTCAACTACAAGGGAGTCCAGCAACGTAATCACTACACAGTTTGCTGATTTCTGTATAAGAATTTTTAAACTTCCTGCTTTGCATTTGATTCCCTTTACAGCACCACTATCTGGAAAATGATGCCAGATTTTAATATGGGACGATTTTAACACATACTTTGTTTGTATCCCCTGTTTCAGGGATGATAATGCCAGGCTGCCTAGTGTTCAGTGATTGAAAACATGTTTTATAATATATTTTGCCCAATTTTCTAGTTGTTTAGAAGCAAAAGCAAGTCCCAGTTTCTCCATCATAGCCGACCCTCATCTCTATTTTATGTCACTTGCAGCAATGTGAGGGATGAACTGGAGCACACAGACGCCAGTGGTGGAGATAAGTTAGAAAAAGCTGTGGTAAAAATGGTTTATTACCTGGTAATGATAACATGTTCAGTATTCTCTACTGGACTGGTCTGAGAAGTATTTCATGTTGGGTAAATTCTCTTTACAAGCCAAATGATGTATGGCGATCGAAGGCTTAAAAAATTAAAAAGAATAAAAATAAAATAAAACATTAAAAAAGAGAGGTCTTCAATGAGTTCAACAAAAAGGGTATATTATAAAAAGATTATGTATGAATTTCAAAAAAAATTTGCACAAGATAAACTTGTACCTTAATCCTGTAAAAACAGGAAAATAAAAGAGAAGGCTGTGGTAATACACAGAAGAAAAAGAATAAGCATATCTGTAAGTCAGCAGCATCAGTGAGGACAGAGGGAAGGGCCAGGGTCAAGACAATTTCAGAGAGAAATTAAGATCTTTATAGAGAGACTATTACCAGTACCTTCTAAAACCTTGGTCTTCAAAGTCACATTTCTCTCAAATGAGAATACTCATCATGAATGTGTGTGTGTGTGTATACATATTAAAATATATGTTTTATCATTTGTTTTTATGAGTACTCTCATTTTCTATGATATTCAAGTTAAAATGAGAAGACCCTAGAATGCAGAAACCATATCTATATAAAATACCTGCTAAAAGGACTTTTTGTTAAATGTCCTTATATATTTATACAGAACAAAGAAATCTATTTCTATATAATCAAAGTCACTCCAGATTATTTACATGAATAGAGGAGAGCAGTGATATAGATAATGTAAAAGAATGGATTAACTCAGCCAGCTTAAAAGTTTAATATGATTTCACTGGTGACAGAGTAGTACCTTTGCATTTTTTACTTAATTCATAGTCCTTGAACATACATTAATTTCATTTCAATATACCCACTACCACTTAGTCATGACTTTATTGAATATATAAACATGACAGTTTTGATGATATGTGTGTATGAATACACATGTGTGGGGGGTGTGTACATACTGATGAAGGAATCAACATCACAAAATAAATGTTTATGAAAGTGATAAAAGTATATAATTCATATAATGTGGGAGATGGGCCAAAAGTAAAAAGAGGTTTATCTCTATAATAGCCTGATATGTGAGCTGACCTTCAAGGACCAATGGGCAGGGGGAGGGAAGAAAAAATATAATTCCATGTAGAGAGAAGTGATCTGAGAAAGACTGACCTGGAAATGTGTGCTGCTCGCATGCTTTCTTGTGTTCACTACCTTCTGCTTCATTTTTCTCAATGTAGACTTTCAGATTTCCTTACTAGTTTGAGACCAATGAAACAAAGAGGAGCATTTAAAGAGTAGTGGAACTACATTAGAAAATGATATTTTATAATAGAAACCTTTAAAAGACACTCCATTAAAAATGCAAGAAGACTGAAATGCATTAGGTGACTAATCATGATCATTATCATAATTAACATTTACTAAATATGTAGTATATGATAGGTATGGTCTAAGGGCTTTATAAGTAATACGTAATGAGTTTGTGTAATCCTAACAATTTCCCAGCAGGAAAAAAAAAAAAGAAAGAAAAGAAAAGAAAAAAGAAAGAAGGAAGAGAAAAAGGGAAAGAGAAGTCCAACATGTGGCACAGTGTTTAAGGTACTGGACTCCCACATGGTTGACTATGGTTCTAGTCCCAGACCCACTGCTTGAAACTCACTCCAGGCACATGTACATGCATGCCCAAAATCCCACGAGGAGAATGGAAGAAGGGATTTCAGCATGGCCATCACCCTTAGGAGTGAATTCTCACTTTCTCTCTCTCTCTCTGACTTTCTCTGTCTCTCTGACGAGCAAATGTGCCCTGCAGCAAAAATCTGTCTTAAAAAAAAAAGAAAAGAAAGGAGGGAAGAGAGGAACGAAAGAAAGAAGAAGGGCAAAATCACTTATTATTTTTTGATTTTGTACAAAAAGATGTAGAGAGAATAAATGTAGTGAATGTGTATATATATAATATATATATTATATATGTATATATATAATATATATGTATATATATAATATATATGTATATATATAATATATATATAATACACACACACACACACACACACATATATATAAAATGTATATATTTTTCTTTTCAGAAAGAATGCCTACATTTTTTCTGCTTGGTTAAAAAGTAGATGAAAATGGATACGTTAGTAGCACATCGTTAGTTCCTCCAAATATTTTTCCAGGTCTTCCTGGTATCATAATAAATCAATATGTAAAAATAGAAAGTTTACTATGTTGTCTCCTTTCATGTAGTTCTATTATTCTGGTTCCAAGAATAAACTTAGAGATCCAGTTACACTGCTTTTATCTCTTTGTTTTTCTACTAGACATTTTTAGAAGCCATTTGTTTTATACAACTGGCAGTCACATTGCTTATGTTTTTCTCCTAAAAGTTTTTTGAATTCTTAAGTACTTTAATGATAAATTTTTGGAGCAAAAACTACTCCAAATATATATAACCAGAAACTTAGCTCAAGTATTTTTCTACAGTGGCACTAGATGTGGTATTATGAAAACAGGATTTAAACAAATAAAGACTATTTACCATGTATGAGAAAGATTCATTATGTTATTTTCTTGGAATAAAATATAGACTCTATTACTTGAATCAAAATAGTCAGTCTGACAGCCTCAGGTAGATGAAACTCATGAGTTATTAAAATCATTATTACCACTACTTTCATTATTATCATTTTTAGAGCAGTGTTCACTATTAATCCATAAAAATAACTCATGAAGATTTTTCTTCTCTTTTTGACTTCTTACAAGAAGTTGCTTTATTTATTATACTGTGCTGATGGTCTTTCATGGGACTTCTGATGCTTTAAGCTTAGAAAGGTTTCGGAAGACTTAAAGCTTCTCTCTGAAACAGCAATCTCAAACTGTCTATAGTGGTCTTACTAAATCCAAAATGTTTTTTTACCACATTGACAGATACAATTAGAGTTTAAGCCCAGCAGGCATAGTCAGAAAATAATGAATTCATGGAGGGACTAATCAAATACTACTAGCACTCTTTTTTTTTCCTTCCTCATCATCAAAACTAAGAACAGGGAAATAAAAACATGAGTAACAAATGACCTTTCTAGAGTCCAAAATGAAAATGGCCTTTTGACTTCTGCAGTAATGAAATCCAAATGCAATGTGAAAAGAATAAATGGATCACTCAGCATATTGGTTTAATCCATTTTAGAAATGAAGGTCTTGCTCACATACAAGGTAAAAGAACTGGTCCCCAACCATTTCAATCAGAAGTCCTGGTAAAACCAATCAACCACCATACAATAATGGATATGTCAGCTATTTCCCTGCTCAGCTGATCATACCTTTTATAAGTGAAGCTCAGCTAATAACCACAATAAAGAGTATATTCTGGTGCTGCTACTTGTAGAATATTGAGTTTTACTTTGGAACACTTCCGCAACTCCAGAATTTCCTGTACCAGTGGCTATCCCACAACCCTCCCATTAGCTAAGTCATCTACTTAAACTTCATGAATATCATTCTGAAATAATATAGCCTTCATTTTCAGGCAGGCTCTGTCCATGAAGCCATCCTGAAGTGGCAACTTTGATCTATATTCCATCATCCTCGAATCTACTGGCAAGAGAGTTAACTTTTTCACAGAAGTTCCATCACTTGGAGCTAATATGGCTTAAATCGCAACACTGAATTAACCACTGAATCCAGGGACATGAGAGATGCTGACTAGCTAGGCTTCTGTCATAAGGTCCCCTCCCCCCCAGGGCAGATGGCAGTGTGAGGTGTGAGCCTACTTGAATCATATGGATGGACTGTGGAGAAAGGGTAATTCTCCTGATAACATTGAAGCTCAACTATAAGTAGCAATGGATTTTGAAAAAACAAGACTAACTGTGCACCGCAGTTGGTCACCTGACTCCCTGTCCGGTGCTTCTCTGGTAAAGCCAGTCTGCTTCATTAAGGTAGGGCAGCTGTGCACACTGATGTGAAAGGCAGAAATGGCAAGAGGTAAATGCAAGAAGCAGTCAAAGGCCTCATCTCTACTTTTCCCACTTCATTGCTCTTAAGAAAGTCCCTCTTCATCCCTCAGGATGCTAGGTATCACCTGTTATAAGAAAGGCAGCCAATGCACTGACTTATTTTCCCTTTACAATGAGCCCTCCCTTCCTGGGGTCAGCTACTTCCTGCATATTTACTCCGTGAGCACGCATTTCACGTTTCTATTAAACCACTTGCAGTCTGACTGCAGTTTGTCTACTCTGTGTACACCTGTGCTCCTCAAGGGCAGTCACTCTTTTATTTATCTCGATAACCTTAACACTTACAACAGTGCTTGGCACATTCCAAATGCTAAATAAATGTAAACTGTGATCACAGTAATGATTTAAGACAGCCCTCCCCCAAAAGGAGTTCCCAGAACACAATCCTGTTAAATGTTCTACCAGGAAAGGGTAAGCAGTCAGATAAATTTTGGAAATAGTGTATGCTAGAAGCCCTCTTACAAATTCACAATTGGTGTGTCTAGCTTATCTGATGCTCTGATATGTCTTGCAGTTGAGAATTGCTTGACTTGACTTAAATTTGTTTGCAGTATTCATAATTTTTTTTGAGAGGTTTTTGCTATAGGGCGCATGCGCTCGCCAGACAGACAGAGAGAGACAGAGAGATAGAAAGCGAGAAATCACCCCCCAGGGGGGATGGCCACGCCACAATCCCTTCTCCTCCATTCTCCTCTCGGGATCTTGGGCACGCACGCACACGCGCCCGGCGTGAGTTTAAGCCACCGGGTCCGGGACTCGAACCACGGTCGACTACGTGGGAGTCCAGCGACATAGCCATTATGCTAACTGCTGGTCCCTGCAGTATTCATAATTTATTCAACTTAATATTCAATGAGATCAATATCTCGTGGAAGAGATATGGGGAAACCCTGCTTTTTATTTTCATTTTTTTGAGGATTATTTTGTTTTGCAGAAACAATTTGCAAAAGATATGCTTAACTGAAGAAAATTATCCTCTCAGCCATGCCTATATTTGCTGGGTACCTACTGTATGCTGGGCAAGGCTCCTGCCTTTTTAGACTATCTAATTAATGAAAACAGGCAGGGAGATTTTGAAAAATACAATAAAATGTACTTTGGCCAAAGCAATCCAAAGATATAGTGAAGGTACATACTATCATTTGAATAATTCTAGATTATCTTATTAGAATTTGAGAAATTTCATGGGCAAAAGAAATCAGTGTAATGGCTACTTGGGATCTGGATATCAGAAATCAAGTGAATGGGAGACTGGAGAATGCTGATGGGGATTGTCAATTGGTATTGTGAGAAAGGGAAAGAGAGGGGGAGAAAGGGAAGGAAAGGAAGAGGAGGAAAAGGGGAGAAGAGAGAAAAAGGAAGGAAAGAAGATGAGAAGCCAACACAGGTCTCATTTCTAATGTACGCAGGTAGCAATTTCACACGTATTACGCTGAACTTCATGCTGTCCTCTGTGTTTCTTTTCTCTATTTCTGCCTGGCAAGTTGGACACTTTGCAATGTCCACAGAAGTCTCAGAACTCTATAGTGGAAGCTCAGTGACCAAATGCCACCTGGAAACATCATGTGGTTCACAAAAGAAGAAATGAGGCTGACCCTGTAGCTCAGCTGCTAAATGTTGCATGGAATATGTTGGATCCTATATAGCTGACCAGGGTTTGTGTTTAGCCCTGGTGGCTTGAAAAACATGCCAGGAATGCACACATGTGCCCAGGATTATGATGGGATGGCGAATTGGAGGAAAAGGATTGCAATGTGATCAGATCTTGTTAGGAGGTGTTGTTTTCTTCTCCCTCTCTTTTTTGTGGGCACCCACCTTCTGTCTTTAAAAAATAATAACAATAACATGAATTCCAAACAATTTTATTATTCAAACAAGGAAATGTTCTCTGTTCTTGTTCAGAATCTTAATCCCATTGAAAAAGTACAGACTTGATTCACAAACTTTTTAAATAATTAAGATACTTTAAATATTTCACCAAACATGGCATGTGTGTGTGTGTGTGTGTGTGTGTGTGTCAAAAGAATTGATAAGAGAGGATCTACTGATCCTTCAGCAAAAAAATTTTACAGTTGTGTTCTTATGCATTTAATGCATCTCTTCAAAAACACTCCCTAAATGCTTACTGAACCAGAGGCACCATGCCAAGCCCTAGGGCCATTAGTAGAATGACACAGTCTCCAGCTGCAGCTCATGGTCAGGTGGAAGAGACACACAATTACTAATATAACAAATTAGTATAGTCTAGAAATGTAAATATCTACAAACCTGGGATGAGTCAAGAAAACCTCAAACAATGAGGACATTGAGCCTATGTTTTGAACTATAAGGAATAGCTTAATAATTTGAAATTTATAGAAGATTCATCTTTGACAATAAGTCTCAGAAACCTGATTTTCCCTTTTCATAGAGCCACTTTAACATGAATCTCTACTTTCCTTTTTGCTCCATGGTAAATTCATTTAATTTCCTTGCATTCTCGTGTCACCACGGGAACTGTTCTATGTGAGCATATTGGAATTTAGTTTATTTCTTTCTATTTTGACTTCACTTTTCTTGAACACCATGTGGCTCCAATAAACAAATGCACCTCCCTAAGTGTTTCTGACAGGTTTGGTGTGACTAAATCAACTTAAGAGAATGCCTTACGACAAGTTATGTGCTTTTCTTTAAAAAGTTACAGGCTTTATAAGTTGAGCAAAAGAATGTTGTGGAAAAGTAGACCCAAAAAAGATTGCATCTTATTTACTCTAAAAGAAAATGTCAATGGAGAAAATGCAATAATTCTTTAAAGCCTACCAAGTAATTACATTGAATATGTGATAGATATAAGTTAATGGAGTGTCAATAAATCTTCATGGCATAAGCACTACCTTCTTAATTTTTGAAAATATAGGTAAACAAAAATACTGAGAAAACCTAAACACTATAAATCCAATGCCCAAAGATAATCATCACTACATTTTGGAGATGTTTTTCCAGACTTTTTTCCTATATTCTTTATTATTTCATAAATACATATTATGAAAATAGGTTAGTATTGTGAAGATTATTTCATGGCCTATTTTTCCATTTGATAATAGGTCAAGAATATCTTTTGCTATATATACATATATATATATATATATATATATATACACACATAGTATCATTTTTAATTCTTGCACTAGTTGTTTAAATAGTACACTATTATTCATTTATTCAAAATTTTTCTACTAGAAGTCACACTTATACAAATGTTAGTATGGCAAAATATTTGCATAAAATTTTAATTACCTAATTGACACAAATTACTGGTAGAATTGTATAGTCAAGGGACATATACATTTGTGAGAATATTTTTACCTATTTCTCAGAAAAGTTCTATCAGTATAAATACTTATCAATAGGATATAACATTACCCCTTTCTCTTTGCTATTTTTAAGAATTATTTTATTTTAACTTCATTTATTAATTTCTTTTTTAAAAAAACTATTTATTTAATTTCATTTATTAATTTATTTTTTAATTTGTTAAAGGACACATACACTGACCAGAGAGAGAGAGAGAGAGAGAAGGAAAGTGAAAAAGCAAGCTGCCAGGCCCGAGACTTGAACCGTGGTCGACCATGTGGGAGTCCAGAACCTTAACCACCCCACCATCTACCAGCCCCTTTATTCATTTATTTCATATTAATTTGACCAGAGAGGAACAGAGCGAACGAGAGAGAGAGAGAGAGAGAGCAATAGAGAAAGTGAGAAATCAACCGCCAGGCCCAGGACTCGAAACACGGTTGGCCATGTGGGAGTCCAGTGCCCTTAACCACCATGCTGCCTACCAGCCCCACTTCTCCTTACTTTTGCCAACAATAACTATTAGTTGTTTTGGTCTGTAATTTGGCAATCTGTTAGGCAACAGTTATATTTATGGGATTAATTGGCATGTCTATGATTACTGGTAAAGGTAGATGGTTTGTTTTTTACCTTATAATAGTTTTTCTTCTGCAAATTATCTATGAAAAGTTATATATGTTTAAAGGACTTACATGCTTTATAAATTTCAACAATAAATCATTGTGCCAATGATGTTAAGTAATCATGTTTATTTCTAGCTATTTTTTTTCAAATAAGATTATTAAGTAGCCTTTCTGGAATATGTTTTCTCATGGCTCAGGAGCTGACTCAGAGAGGTAGGAAGAGAAAAGGGTGATTTTTGTCTCTATTTTCTGGACATTCCTTGACACTCATGATCTTGAAACTTTTGAAATGTAAAGGACAGTAATTTGGTGAAATGTCCTCAATTTGGGTTTGTCTAAGTGTTCGTCATAGTCACGCTCAGATCATGCATCACAGGCAGGAATATCACAGAAGGGATGTTCTCCATCATCTCAGGCAGTGCCTGGTTTTGATTTGTCCCATTACTGGTGGCGTTAACTTGATTAAGGCAGTGTCTGGCAGGTCTCTCCATGGTAAAATTACTCCTTTGTTATTAATAAGCATTTGCTGATGAGAAATTTTGAGACCACGTAACTATCCTGTTCCTCATCAAAATGTCCTGTTATGTTTTATGTATTTGTATCCACATGGAGTCATGTTAATCAAGGTGAATGATTTATTATTTTTGTTGTTATGATTATTGTTCTGGATTTAACCCAAGGGAAATCTTTGTGGCTATGATGTTCTCAACATATTTTGAGTGTTTCCATAATTCCTTTGACATTAAGATGTTTCAGGCTAACCTTTACTTTCCTGGTCCCCGCTTGGATTAGCCATTCCTAAAAAAGCCCTATTCTTCCTAGTACATATGAAATGACCTTTAAAGACAAGATCTGGGGAGTTAGGCATGCTCAGTCCTCTTGAGGTGCTGCAACCAGACTCTCTCAGTGGACAGACTGGGGCATATTTACAGAATCACACACACACACAGCATAATGCACACCTAAAGACACATCAGTATGTACTTTATCTATGTACATACCCTGGAAATCACAAGTTCTCATTGTTATTTCCAGTTTTAGTCTAGCATCACAGAATATATTTTAGTATTCTCCCTTTCCATGTTTGTAACTCTCTTCTGCAGCAACAATTTGATCCCACAATCCATATATACATATATATCTATATCTATATCTATATCTATATCTATATCTATATCTATCTATATCTATCTATAGCTATGTATTGGTTTTGTCAACCCCCTTTATGTAGCCCATCTCTCATAGTTGCAGTTGCCCTTTCCTTCTGTGGATGTCTTCCTCAACCAACTTGAGGTATCATTCAGTTTGGACCCCAACCCTTCACCCTGATATTCCATTCCACATACATGCCTTCCTCAGCCTCATTAGACTCTGACACCCTATTCCAAGGTTTTCCAAACCAGAGACATTCTTCTCACCCTTCTCAGGTTTCAATACTGCATGTGAATTTTCTTCCTGACGATGACCTCATTGCTACACTAGACCCTTGACCCCCAACAGGAATGCCTTTCTCACGCAACTAAGGTGCTGACACTGTGGGTGAGGCCAACCTCCACAAGGGAGCCCTCTTTACCCAACCTGGACTGCAATATCCTGGGCCAGACAGCCACCTCCTGAGGACATTTTGTTCAACTCAGTCACCTTCTGGCATCCTGATACCTTCCATGAGTCCTGGCATTCCCACCAGGACTGCCTTCCTGCAGACTTCTCTGCCCTCTGCACGTGTTTCAGCATCCTCCAATGAGCCTTCACCTCTCAGCACAGACACCCTACCTTCAGGGACGGGGTCCTCCCCCGTCCCTCCCAAGAGAAGACATACATCTTGCTTTGCTCTCTTGATTGCTTTTGGACTAAATTGCTCAAGAAGAAAAGAGAAAAGGAAAGAAGAAAAGGAAGAGGAGGACGAATAATGGCATTTTAATGAAAGTGAATTTATAGAATTCTTACCCTGATGTTTTATTACCTTTAAATGGACCTTCCCTTACTCAGTAGAAATGTTCCTAATGCCATTAACGAAAAGCAAGTTGTGGGTCTTTTTTATTTTAAATGAAGTAGCTGAATACTAAGAATGATCAAAACTTATATTCACTGGAGGGAAAAAAAGGGGCTCTAAAACCTTCATCAATACTGGGCAAGTGATTACATCAGAAACAGATATTTGGTGCCTGGAGCCAATTTAGTAAATCTTTCTAATTCTAGGAAGTGTCTACATTGTACAATTATTCATATTTCTTAGCCTTTCTCTGGGTCACTGCTCCCTTTTGAGAATTTAATGAAAATTAGAGCTCTTTTCAGAAAAATGTACATACTGATTCAGACACACACACGCACAATTTACATTCAAATTCATCACATTAACATTCCCCTTTATAGAATATTTGACCTCCAGAAGAATGTCCCTGGAGTAGGGACAGATCCAAGTCTTTCAACCATGTCAATGTTTGCCTACATAAACATAACACCAGCACCCAGTCTTTGCAGCCAGATCAACCTAGGCATAATAACAAACTCTGTCAGTTGGTGATTTATAACTTTGGCCTTAAATTCCCTGAGCCATATCTATAAGATAGAGATAATAACGACCTCCTGGCTATTGTGAAAAATTGAGTTTATGAATAAAATGGTGTTATACCCATAATGATTGCTTAGTATGAGTTAATTTGTGTTATGTGACTATTTGGAACCATCTGAACACTTCACAGAATGTTGCAGCTTTTCATTTGTGCCATTCTAGAGGAGGGGTTTTGAAAGTCCATGTTCATGCAGACTTGTCCTGTTGGGGTTTTTTGTGAAGTGGTGTTTTCTGTGTGAGAATTCTTGATTATGAAGATAACAAGAGGTGGGAGATGGCAATGAAGGTGGTGGTGAGATCTTCATCTTGGGTTCCTTAGATGCACCAACAGTATCTTCAGGAGCAGTCAGCCACAGCAACTTTCCCAGGCGTCAGTTAGTGTCTCCATCCTCTGGTGGCTACCGTGGCTCCTAATCTAAGTCCTCTACAGGGTCTCTGCAGCTGTTCAGCTTCTCCCCGGGGTAGCAACAGAGCCACCCCAAGAGTTCTCCAAGGACATCTACACCTTTTGATCAGGATGTGGCAGAGAAAAAAGAATATCTAATGAATGGAAAGTTATTTGAAGGCTTCAATGCTTGAAGACCCTTGAGCTGGCCTAGAACCAGTATCTGTGGTAGACATACAGCACAGCCAACAGCACAGCAATATTCCAATATTCACAGGCAAAAAAGGAAGATACTTTTGTTAACATTTCTGAAGTTCAACTGGAAGCTTCATGTGTGAGGCACATCTTGAACACAACTTTTACATGTGTAATCAGGTTGAACTCAAAGTCAATGACTATCAAAAATTAGTAGGATCTTGTTGGTAATTTCATCTTACTGAGTATTATTGATATTAAAGAAGGTAAGAGAATTTGTAGGATTTAGTTCTCTGAAAGTGCCTTTTACAATTTAGAAGATTTATGGCTCTCTAACATTCATTTCTGAATATGTAACGGACACTTGTCTTTGAATTTTTTTTGGTGTTTTAAAAGAAAACATTTTATCTTTAAAAAAAGAAAGAATTTTAAAAAAAAGAAAACAGATTGCTAAATATGTCTCGACTCTTCCATTAAATCAGAGTTTTTAATATAGATGCCTTTAGACATCCTCTGTGAAAGTAATTCCAGATAAAGAAAGTTATAGAAAGTGGTGACAACTGTAGAAATTTTGGACAGTAATGCACTGCCCAAGAAATGCCAGATTCCACCTGACAACCATAGTTTGAATTCCCTTCCCCACCTGATCAGCCTGAAACACATAGGCACATACACCTAGTGCTTAACACTCAACAGGCTGGAGGACTGGAGGAAGGGGATTGTGGTGTGGCTGGACCTTGTGGAGAATGCTCTTCTCTCTTGCTCTCTAGCTCTCCTACACACATATGTGCTGTATCATGAATAAAGACAAAAAAAAAAAAAAAAAAGACTGTATAAATTCTCCCAAAAGTAGTAATTTTTTCTTTACTCTGGTTTATTGCTCCAGTGAAGAAATGTGGGTCCAGATTACCAGATCACTGAAGTCTTTCTGAGAAGTCAGAAATTTCATTTTTTATTTTAAAAATTTTAAAAATCTCCAATTTTAGCACATTGATCCATCAACTCAGAGCCTCTGCCATAAATGAGAACACTATATATCAATATTGGTCTATGCTTTTGGATTAACAAAAAAAAGGGGGGGCATAATTATTGAGTTGTCAGAAAAGTCATGACATATTTTTTCTGGTTTTCTATGCAAAAATGCATCATGACTTTTCCAAGAGCCCAATACATAACAATATGTTAGGGCCAGCCCCGTGGCCTGGTGGTTAAGGAAGCTGGGTCCTGCATGACCCACCACAGTTCTAGTCCCATCCCATTGGTTTGAAAAACATGCCCCAAATCCCAATAGGATGGAGAAATATGGAAAAAGAAGGGATTGTAGTATGGCCACACCCCATTCATTGAAAGGGTACCTTCTCAGGTGGTGAGGTGGTCAAGATGCTGGACACTCCCACATGACTGACTACGGGTCAAGTCCTGGACCTGGTAGCTTGCTTTCTTGCTCTCTCTCTTTCTCTCTCTCTCTCTCTCTTTCTCTCTGGTCAAATTAAAAATAAATGAATGAATAAATAAAATTAAATTCTTTGAAAAAAGTATACCTTCTCTCTCTCCCTCTCTCCCTCTCTCTCTTTGTGTGTATTTATGTATATATATATATATACACACACACATATTCACATACATATATGCACATGCATGTACACACACACACATATATATAGGCTTTTTATAATAGCAAGGATTTTTTTATAACTGTAAGTCTATTCAAGATACTAAATAGAGAAAGCAGAATCTGAGTAAGTTTCTTGGCAATTGTCTGGAACTTCCATAAAATCTGGAAAGGGGGAACCAGCAGTTAGCGTAATGGCTATGTCGCTGGACTCCCACGTAGTCGACCGCGGTTCGCGTCTTGGACCCGGTGGCTTACAACTCACGCCGGGCGCGAGTGCGTGCGTGCCCAAGATCCCGAGAGGAGAATGGAGGAGAAGGGATTGTGGCGTGGCCATCCCCTCTGGGGGGTGATTTCTCGCTTTCTGTCTCTATGTCTCTCTCTGTCTGTCTGGCGAGCGCACACGCCCTATAGCGAAAATCTCTCTCAAAAAAAAAAAAAAAATCTGGAAAGGAAGGTATTATTCTTTTTTTACAGCTTGAAGATGTCCTCAATGGCATTATATATATTTGCATATGATTTCCGGGTTTATGGATAGTCTTTAATGTTAAAATAATTCAAAGGTTATGTAATCATGAGTACCTTGGATAAATAATTTGGTAAACTTCAACAAGTTTATTTATAAACTCTAGAAAAGCTAATAGTGGTATACTATATAGATTGTTCATTTTTTTTCCTAAATTTATTCATTTATTTCTTCCATGAGAGAGAGGGGAACAAAGAAAGCATAAGAGAGAAATAGGCACCTCCAACAGGTATTCATGCCACAATCCACACCCAGCCTCAGCCAGCCAGGGTCACAGGCATGAGTGCCTGTCTGAGGTGTACAGAGAGACCTCTGGATGCAAATCCAGGACAGGACCTTGCCAAATGGCTTCAGTGTCACAGAGCTGGACCGTCAGGGCTAGCCAAGGTTGTCTTTATGTTTTCATATTTACCCAATCTGTGAGAAATCTAAGTATGACTTATCAAAAGGACAAAATTTTTAAGACAATCTCATTAAAAGGAAGCTCAAGATAGTTATCCTTGCTGTATGAGATTAAAAAGAAACAAAATAATGTCTTCCTAGAAACAAATGCTAACTTTGAATCTCACTTTAAGTTATGAAAATTTATTTCCTGAAACAACATATTTCTTTTTGCCAAATACTTTGTGTTGGATCCATTCTTATACTAAAGTCATCCCTCATTGGGTCCTTTGAAACTAGGACCTAAACAAATATTTGGTTAAACCATATCAATATACAAACAAACACTATCAAAATAACAAATGAAATGCAAACAAAATTAAAACAATCTCTAACAGAAAACCAAATATTTTTAAATGCATGAACTGTAGTTCACATAAATATATTTCTTTTCTTTTCCTTTTCTTTTTTTAGAGGGTGTGTGTTCTCCCCAGAGAGGAGGGGGGGGGGGGAGAGGGTAAGAAAGAAAGCACCCCCTGATGGGGTGTGTTCATGCTACAATCCCTTCTTCTCCATTTTTCCATCCTATCAGGATTTTGGACACACACACACACACACACACACACACACATTCATACACCTGCATGTTTTTCAAGCCTCCAGGGCTGAGATTTGAACCATGCAGTCAGCCAGGTGGAATCTGTCTCCTTTACCACCAGGCCATGGGACCAGCCCCATATATTTTTTTTTTTTTCTCATAGGCCTTCTCCTCCTTAACAAAGTCAAGTTTATGACAGTTTAAAAGCTATTTATTATGTAGCCTTTGCCTGTCCTGCTGTTTAGTTACTACAGAAGTGAGTCCCCATAGACAATCTGGGTTTTTCTTAAAATGCTGCTCTTCTTCAGAATCTTTAAAATGTCAAAATCTATATGCTGTGCTTGTTTTCAGGACTGAATTATGAGGAATGCCTCTCTCCCCCAAGGAGCCATGAAAAATATCATCTAAAGCATCTTCAAAGAGGTCATCGAACTGACTAGTTAACTCAGTAGATTTAGTAAATAAATCTCTGGAAGAAGAAACATGAATAAGGGGAATAAAAAAATCAGTGCACTTTATTAGCCAGACCTTTAGCAAGCAGGGCAGTGGTTATTTTTAGATATGGAGATCATTATAAGGAATGGGAATCATTAAGGTATGAGAGAGAAAGTTTCAATGCTTAGAAAGAAGCATTTATTTGTTTCTTTTCTTACAAATATGCCCCGAATCTCAAAGTGAAGAACCACAGAAGTCCAAAAGAGATAGCAAAAAAGATCTGTACAGATATTCCTAGGTGAAATTCCAGGTAGACTGAAGTTCTACAGAAACCCCCCATCAACTTCTATCATGATGTGTCCACATTAGAATAGAAATTACATAGCATATCCATGCTTAGAGGTCCTGAAATAGCTCTCAGGAGCCCCCTGCTGGCCACATAACATGGTGAAATGTTTAACATTTCATTTGATGCTAACAGAGTACCAGAAATGTTAGAAGGCAAGAAAGTGTGTAAGAGCAAGAAGAGGAAGTGAGAGAGAGAAAGAGAAGGCCAGAAAAACTGCTAAAACAGGGAAGGAATAGAGGAAGTAAAATGACCACTAAAGACAGAATGTGTTATCCTAGCACATCTTCTGGGGGGAAAAAATCAATGCTAATTTATAGACATCAGAAAGAAAATGGATTCTATCACAGCTAATGCCAGCAAGAATGAAAAGCCAGAATGATACAGCTCCCCAAGTCGAACTCTTTTCATATCTTACCCTTAAAATTTGGGGCAGCCCTATGGATAAACGAAAAGAAAAAACCTTTGGATGACTTTGAGAATATCTGAATTCCCTGCATACCCGAACTAAGCAAGCTTTCACACAGTTGGCAAAGGTTATGTTTATCGCCAGTTGAATTGGACCTCTAGGTATGATTAAGCTCAATTATTTATTTTTATTTTATTTACTTTTTTTTTTTTCAGAAAGAGGTTTTTTTGCTATAGGGCGCATGCACTCACCAGAGAGACAGAGAGACAGAAATTGAGAAATCATCCCCCAAGAAGAATGGCCATCTTGCAATCCCTTCTCCTTCATTCACCTCTTGGGATTTTGAGCATGCACGCACACAATCCTGGCATGAGTTTCAAGTTGCCAAGTCCAGGATTCGAATTGCGGTTGTCCATGTGGGAGTCCAATGACGTAACCACTACACCATCTACTGGTCCCAAGTTCAGTTATTTCCAAAATAGAGAAAAATTATGTTTCTTGAAATCCTAAATAGTATGACTTAAAAATTTATATTGATGCAATTATTATTATCAAGTCTTCTTCAGGAAATGTGTTAATCTATTCTTTTTCCTAAATATTTTAAAAATTTGTGTCTTGTTTTTAATTGTCAGAGGGCATGTGTGCTTACCAGAGACAGACAGACAGATAGGGACAGAGAGGAAAAAACACCCCCTGATGGGGTGTGGTCATGCCATAATCCCCTTCTCTATTTCTCCATTCTATTAAGATTTGGGTCAAGTACACGAATGTGCGTAGTGTGTTTTTCAAGCTACCAGAACCAGGATTTAAACTGTAATAGGTCATGTGGTAACCTGTTTCCCTCAACCACTAGGCTGCAGTGCTGACCCTCCAGCTCAAATATTTAATGTTTAATTTGGGGGTATGGATAGTTCACAAAATTCCAGCCCATATTGTCAAATGTTTCTCACTTGCCATAACCATAATAGGGGCCAACAGATGGTGTAGTGATTTCGTTGCTGGATTCCCACATGGACGACTGCAGTTCAAGTCCTGGACCCAGTGGCTTGAAACTCACATTGGGCACATGTGCATGTGTGCCCAAGATCCCAGGAGAAAAATGGAGGAGAAGATATTGTGATGTGGCCATCCTCCCTAGGGGGGTTATTCTTCACTTTCCCTCTCACTGTTTCTGTCTCTCTCTCTCTCTGGTGAGCCCACACACACTTAGGTCAAAAATCTCTACAAAATAATAATAAGAATGAATAACAGTAACAGTTACAGAGCAGTTGCTATATATCAGAATCTTCTCTAAGTGCTTTCAATGTACTAATTCACTTATGCTTCATCAACATCTCATGAACTGTTATGCTGGTGACTACAGAAGTACCCGAGTTTGGGTAATTTATAGGAATTGAGGTTTATTTAGCTCACAGGTATAGAGGTCCAGGGTCAAGGGGCCACACCTTGTTATTGTTGATGGGCTCATGAGGCAGTACAGGGAATCACATCTCAAGAGCATACATGTCTGTGTTGGTTTCTACATGTCCTTATAAACTCATAAAAATCCAATCATAGGGGCCCTACCCTGATCCTAATCTCCCAAAGTCCAACCCTCCCAACACCATAGTCCGATTAAGTTTGTACCCTCTTAATCCCATTATAGTGACTCACTAAATTTTAATAATGAATTTATGGAGGATACATTCAAACTCAAGTAAGTAGGTCTTTATTATCTCATTACATCAAATAAATAGATAAAGGCAAAGAGTATAAATCACAAGTCAGGAAGTTGAAAAATCAGATCAGGACATAGGCAAACACTATAATCTGTGCTCCTAAACACTATATGACCATAATCAGTCTTTGAAAGCATGGCTACTAGCACCTAATACACTGTCTATTACATGATCATTTAAAAAACTACTGAACCGATCCATAACATAGTACTTCAAATTCTGCTCAGAGGAAGCCAGATCCCACATGGATGACCAGGGTTTGAGTTTGGCCCAAGAGGCTTAAAAACACATGGGGGAGACCAGCAGTTAGCATAATGGCTATGTCGCTGGACTCCCACGTAGTCAACCACAGTTCAAGTCCCGGACCCGGTGGCTTAAACACGCCAGGCACGTGTGCATGTGTGCCCAAGATCCTGAGAGGAGAATGGAGGAGAAGGGATTACGGTGTGGCCATCCCCCCTGGGGGGTGATTTCTCGCTTTCTGTCTCTCTGTCTCTGTCTTTCTGGCAAGTGCACACATCCAATAGCAAAAACCTCTCCAAAAAATAAAACAAAACAAACCAAAAAAAAATGCATGGGGCATGTGCCTATACTCAGGATTCCAACAGATTGGAAACTAGAAAATAAAGGATTGCAGCATGACCAGGTTCTAGGTGGCTGAGGGTGGTGCTTTCTTTCTCACTCTCTCTTTTACTTTCTCTCTTATGCATACACACATGTGTGTCCTAAAAAAAATAAACTATTGATAGAATAAATAAATGACTTTATGGCATCAAAAATGATTTATGTGTACCATCATCAATTCAGTGTGTTGCCGGAAAAGTCATGATGCATCTTTGCATGAAAAACAGAAAAAAAACATCATGACTTTCCCACGAATCCAATAAATAACCATCTTATTGCAAAACAGAAGGTACTGAAATAATACTATGACAACCAGATTAGAAGTTGAACCAAAGACCTTAATAGACACCTCATCAAATAAGACATAGAGAAAGCAAGTAAACTTATGAAGAGATGTCCCACATAGGTCATCTGGGAAATGCAAATTAAAGTAGCCACGAGAAATTACTACATATTCATTAGAATGGCTAAATTCAGAACACTGAAGGCACCAAAGGCTGCTAAGAATGTGGATCATAGGAACTCTCTCATTCACAGCTGGTGGGAATGCAAACTGAGATAGCCATCTTGGAAGACAGGTCAGCAATTTATTACAAAACTAAACATACTCTTTTTTTTTTTTTTTTTTTGAAAAGTTTTTCGCTATAGGGCGCATGCGCTCGCCAGACAGACAGAGAGAGACATAGAGACAGAAAGCGAGAAATCACCCCCCAGGGGGGATGGTCACGCCGCAATCCCTTCTCCTCCATTCTCCTCTCGGGATCTTGGGCACGCACGCACTCGCGCCCGGCGTGAGTTGTAAGCCACCGGGTCCGAGACGCGAACCGCAGTCGACTACGTGGGAGTCCAGCGACATAGCCATTATGCTAACTGCTGGTTCCCAACATACTCTTTTTTTAAAAAAAGATTTAATTTTATTTATTCATTCATTTATTTTAATTTGACCAGAGAGAGACACACAGAGAAGAGGGAAAGTGAGAAAGCAAGCCACCAGGTCTGGGACTCAAACTGTAGTTGGCCATGTGGGAGTGTCCAGCACCTTAACCACCATGCCATCTGCTGGCCCCAAACATACTCTTACCATACAATCTAGCAATTATACCCATTGGTATTTATTTAAAGATGTTGAATACTTATGTTCACCCAAAACTTAGCACAAGGATGTTTATAGCAACTCTGTCCATAATTGTCAAACTTAGAAGCAACCAAAGTATTCTTCAATAGATAAGTAAACTGCATTACATTCAAACAATGGAGTATTATGCAGTGTTAAAAAGAAAAAAAGTTTGACAGTTTGAATCTTGGACCCAGCACCATAAAACCACACCAGGCACATGAGTATGTGTGCCCAGAATCCCAAAAGGAGAAGGGATTGTGTTGTGGCCTTCCCTTACCTCCCTTGGCGTGTATGCAGGGGGTACTTTCTCACTTTCCTCTCTCTCACTCTACTTTTTTTCTGTCTCTCTCTAGTGAGCACGCATGCCCCAAAGCAAAATAAAACAAAGAGAAAGAGAGAGAGAGAGAGAGAGAGAGAGAGAGAGAGAGAGAGAGCAAGCTACTAAACTATGAAAAAAACACAGAGGAATTTAAATGAATATTACTAAGTAAAAGAAGCTAATTTGAAAAGCTGCCTATTGTGTGATTTCAACTTGTGACATTATGGAAAAGGCAAAGCTATGGAATCAGTAAAGACATCAGTTTTGCCAGGACTTTGGCTAGGAAAAGTGTGGAACACATGAACAAGCAGAGCATAGAGGATTTATAGGGCAGTGAAAATACTTTGTATCATACTATAATAATGTGTGTTTTATCATTATACATTCTTTATTTCAAATCCATAGAGTAAATAGGACAAAGAGTAAACCCTAATAGAAACTATGGGCTTTGGGTGATCATGATGTGCCAATGGAGGTTTATCAATTATCACAAATAAATCACTCCAGTGGGGGACATTGATGATGGAATACTTTATATATGTGTGGGGGCAGGGAGTACATGAGAAATCTCTGTACCTTCTTCTCAATTTGGTTATGAACTTAAACTGCTCTAAAAACAGGACACCATTAAACAATGCTGGGGCCATATGAAATGCCATGTTTGGATCCCAGAACAACCTGAGCGTGCCAGCAGTGCCTATATATACCTCTGATCATGGTTGACTGCATCAAGGCTGGGGGTAAGATAATGGCATGGCAAGACCCTCATGAATATCTCTCTCTGTCTCTCTTTCTCAAGAAATAAACTTTACAAAAGCCATTACAATCTTTAAACTCTTAAAAAAAAAAAAAACTATGATGGCCATCTTTATATACAAAATGTTTTTTTCTAATTTTGACATATAACTTAAGCTAGATGCCTAAAAGACAAATGTTAGGTTAAAAAAAATACAAATGCCATAAGTCTCCTTACAAATATCACCAAATTGGAAGTGAGGACTGTGCCAGGGGAAATATCACTGTGTCGACTAAAATCTAGTCCTTGGATGTGATCTGTCTTATCCTGCTATACCTGAAGGAAAGCAGTTTACAACAGGCCTTAGCCACCTTACTGGAGGAGACTACTGAGTCTCTAATACCATGAACATCATCAAGAGTTTGTGACTGAAATTAATAGTAGTCGTGGGGATTCTGTCTTATAGGCTATACAGTCTGAAATTGCCAGACAAAACCCTCATTGACCTCTATGAACAGGCTGTTCTGGAATTGATAGAGCTCTGTGAATTGGGTGCTGCCAGGTCACTTCTGAGACTGACCAATGATCATGTTAAGACAAACACAACCTGAGCAATATATTCATCTAGAGAAGCTATTGGCCAGGTCTTATTTTGATCCTCATGAGGCATACCCAGATGGAAATAGCAAAGAAAAGAGAAGAGCTACAATTGCCCAAGCCCTAGCTAGAGAAGTCAGTTTGGTGCCTCTATCTCATCTCTTGGTATTTTGTGAGCAGGTACTAAAGTGGCAGCAGCCCTAGGGGTTGCTTCCTCTTGGTATGACCATAGATTTGTTCCCAGGCATTAAAGATGTAGAAGAATAGTTCCCTGCACAGTTGAGCAGACATATTGAGTTTGGTCAAAAATCACATGTGGAGTTCACTTGAGTTTCTCCAGATGGTCAGCATCTGGTCACTGGGAGTGTTGATGGATTCATTAAAGTATATAACTTTACTACTGGTAAAATCAGGAAGGATCTTAAATACCAGATCCAGGATAACTTTATGATAGTGGATGATGCTATCCTCTGCATGTGTTTCAGTAAAGACACAGAAAGGTTAGCAACTGGAGCCCAAATGGAAAAATCAAGATATGGAAGATTTTTTTTTTCTTTTTTTTTTTTTGGAGAGGTTTTTGCTATAGGGCGCTTGCGCTCGCCAGACAGACAGAGAGAGACAGAGAGACAGAAAGCGAGAAATCACCCCCCAGGGGGGATGGCCACGCCGCAATCCCTTCTCCTCCATTCTCCTCTCGGGATCTTGGGCACGCACGCACACGCGTCCGGCGTGAGTTTAAGCCACCGGGTCCGAGACTCGAACCGCGGTCGACTATGTGGGAGTCCAGCGACATAGCCATTACGCTAACTGCCGGTCCCCAAGATATGGAAGATTTAATGTGGACAGTGTTTAATGAGATTTGAAAGGGCACACAGAAAATGTGTCCCTGTCTAAGCTTTTCTAAATATAGCAGTCAAATCCCTAGCACTTCTTTTGACCAAATAATCAGAATTCATGGTTTACTATCTGGGAAAACCCTAAAGGAATTTCATAGCCACTCTCCCTTTGTTAGCTAAGCAACATTCACACGGGATGGACATTGTATAATTAGTGAGTCCTCTAATGACACTTTAAAGATCTGGAATCTGAAGACCACAGAATGTTCCAGTATGTTTAAATACTTGGGCAGCACCGCAAAGACAGACATTGCCATCAACAATGTGATCCTGCTTCCTAAAAACCCAGAACACTCTGACATGCAACAGCTCAAACGCAGTGTTCATCATGAACATGCAGAAGCAGACTGTTAAATCTTCAGCTCTAGTAAAAGAGAAGGTGGTGACTTTGTTTGTTGTTCCCCTTCTGCTCATGGTGAATGACCTACTGTGTGGGGGAGGCCTTTGTGCTCTATTGTTTTGGCACGGTCACCGGCAAACTGGAGAGGACTTGACAGTTCACGAGAAGGAGGTGATTGGTGTTGCCCATTACCATCATCAGAAGCCAATTGCTGTCTACAGTGAAGATCGACTACTAAAGCTTCGGAAACACTAATTCAGTTTTTCTTTTGAAAGTAGCTTGTGAAAGAGCATGGACTTAAGTGAAGATATAGCCATGTTTCTCCACTCCTTTTTTTTTAAAGCCAGCTTTTCACAACAAATTGTCTGAAGTAGTTGCAAAAATAATTTCATGAAAATCCATATTTCAGTAGTAACTACATATATATATATATTTATAAATTTATATATATAATATTTATAATATATAATAAGTATATATATAAATACAGATGGAGAGAGAGAGGATTTATTAGGCCACTTATAACTTAATTGTACTCTTTTGATTATTTGAAATGCTTATTAAAATGTGCCTCCCATAGTAACACTTGTAAATAAGGAACTATCTCATATTCAGTAGCTGTGTTCTGTTCCATCTTTTTTTTTTTTTAAGATGTCAATAAGCTTCACACCTTTAAAAAAAACCCACCAAGTTGTTTTCCAGAAAAGTTGGATAAGTAAGCTGCTACATCAACGCCTTGTATCATTTCCCTTCATCATTGCCAAACTTGGGGTATCAAAATGTTGTCTTGTTAATTTAATAGCCAAACATACCATTTGATAATTGTTTAGTATGCATTTCTTTGATTATAAGTGAAGTTAAATAGACTATTTTTAAATGCTTATTGATTATTTGTATTTCTATTGTCTTTGTTTCACTTAGAAATTTAATTCTAACTACTCATTTTTCCTATATATACTTTTTCCACTTTCAATTTTGCAAAAATTTTTGGTTGGCCTGCAAAACAGAAAATTGCTATTTACTTTCATAATAAACAACCTACAATAATTCCCTCATTCAAAACAAGTGACTAAATCATAAGAGTATCAAAAGGTAATTATAAGAAAACCAAATTTTTTCACAAGAACATGTAGTTCTAAGTTTAACCCCTTGCACTCATAAACAAACAAATAAATAAATGGAAAATTAAAGCTGAATATGTATAATTGAAGCACGTTAAAAGACATAAAGTGCAAATTGAGCAAATAGCTTCAGGGGACATGTATTTATTCATGACCATTAGTGTTCCAAATCATAAATCTACTTAATTAGATTTAATTACAATACTGTTCAAGACAACAGAGAGATGATAAAATCTGAGAGTGGCATTTTATATATTGCTAGAGGGATTGTCTGTTATGCAAATAACTGACATGCCTTCACTCAAAAGGACTAATTGAATATATCGTTAAAATTATATGTCTAATGAGGAAAGTGAGAAAATAAAAACAAGTCTGAATTTTTCAAATGTTGATGATCTTAACCCTTTTCTACTGAGACCCCTGTCTCACCAGGCAAAGTCAAGTGGAATAGAGAAGTATTCAGGGAACCAGCAGTTAGCGTAATGGCTATGTCGCTGGATTCCCACATAGTCGACGCGGTTCGCGTCCCCGACTCGGTGGCTTAAAACACACCGGGCGCGTGTGCGTGCATCCCCAAGATCCTGAGAGGAGAATGGAGGAGAAGGGATTGCAGCGTGACCATCCCCCTGGGGGGTGATTTCTCGCTTTCTGTCTCTCTGTCTCTGTCTGTCTGTCTGGCGAGCGCACACGCCCTATAGCAAAAACCTCTCCAAAAAAAAAAAAAAAAAAAAAAAGAAGTATTCAGACAAGAAGCAGCACTCAGGATCCTAGTTTTTCTGAATCCTTAAATGACTTAAATGACTTTCTGAATCCCAAAATGACTTCCTTAATGCTGAGATTCCTATTTATCTGCTGATTGCATTATAAAGTGTTTGCTAAAAGGTCTCACCCCCTGCAAATCTGTGAGGTCATTGGAAGCAAATATATATATATTTATATATATATACACACACACAATATACACACACACACACACACACACATAAACACATATATACATATATATATATATATATATATATATATACACACATTTACATATATACTATACATTTACGGAGTGAGAGTAGGAAAGTCATGATGCATTTTTGCATGGTAAAATATGCCACGACTTTCCCAACAACTATTTATATATATATATATATATATATATATATATATATATATATATAAAGAGAGAGAGATAGATAGATAGATAGTGTTCATCATCTTATTCTTAGTGTCTGTAATAGTCCCTGCCACATGAGAGGTATGTAGCCATGATGTAGAATGTAAGAATAATAGGCACTCAGAAAATAATTAAAATGCCAATAATAAGAGCTTTCATCATTCCTGATTTTGAAAGACGTGCCGCACCTTTAATCATGTGTTCTAAGATCAAATCGAGCCTTGATCATTTCAGGATACATCCCTTGCACTGATAATAGCTCTATAAAATTCCTTTGCTCTGTCACAGCCAATTGACCATGGTACATGAAAGAGGAGAACTTTGGGGATCAGGTTACTAACAATAAATAAAATACCAGAACTAGATACACAAAGTGGTCAGAAGACATTTGTCTCTAGCCACCACTTTACATTTCTTTTGTGAGGGATAAACAAGAGACCTTGTCTACTCTGCTAAAATGATGTGACATTTGAAAAACATTGATTAGTTTGTCTCTCTACAAACTGGATTCTCTAAACAATCACGCTGGGCATGATATAAACTAGTTCCCTCAAACTTTTGAGCAAGACCACTCCGGTCTGCTGAACTAAGAAAATACCCAGCTGTCCCCCCGAAAGGTGTATTCTCCCCATCTTTGCTCATCCTGTGATCCCTCATACTACAGATAGTAATGGAGCTCCTCCTACTCAAGAACTATAGTAACCTCTGAATATTGTCACTTCTCAACAAGTGACACTGCACACCCCAGAGACAAAGAGCAAGCCAATAACTTGTGTACATCGTAAGAGGCAAGAGAGCTGTTCCTACCGGCCACCCCGGCCCTGTCTAGCTGTTTAGCTGCTCTTAGGTCTAAGCATACCTGGGTAACTGTGTAGATGGGTGCAACAGGCCCCATCTTGAGGTTGAACCTAGTGTCTGTCTCCAGATCACACTGTCTAGCTTCCAGATAAACATAGTCAAATTCAGTGACAACTCAGAAATAAAATGTAGCCACACTAGTGATTACTCTTCCTTTCCCTTCTTTTACTCTAATGTTGCTGCTCAGGCAGCTTAAACATCAGTGTATTCCCATGCTACCAGGATATCAGTGGTATATATGGGCAAATAAAAATCTGAAATAAGACGCTTAATTCTCCTGCCATAATTAAAGGTAAGAGACACCCTCTATTCTTTTCTTAAGAGTATTTTCTTTTGTAAACTACTCATTGTGAATGTATGTAAAATCTTTTTTAAGTCTGTCAGTTTCAAGATCTAGGAATGTCTTTCTCAAAAACCCAAGAGCCACCCCCTTAACATATAAACATCAAGGGACTTAGTGCCCCATGTCCCAGTCTCTATAAGGATGTAGGGGTCTAACTTCCTCAGGCACCTGGCTCAAAGTTGCAATACTGCTATAATAAGTAATGAAAAGTGATTTTGTTTTTCCTTTTCAAAAGCCGATGCACTAACTCAGATGTTAATTCCAACTGTCAGGAAAATTTAGGATAAACTATGGGTGACAAATGATGCTGCTGAGTTCTTTTACTCGAGGACAAGTTACTGTCTATCTTGAGAACATGTATGTAATGGGTAGTACCTGCTTGGCTATTATAAAGGAGAGAGATTTTGTTATGTCTTTGCAACCTTTTAGCAATTACCTGTAAAGTGAATACATTCTGGTTTAAGGCTTGTTTAAAATAAAGCTTCATTTTTTTTTTTTCTAGACTGGCTCCATAGCAGGAAGTCAAAGAAAAATAGAGAAGGGATTGCAGTGTGATTATTCCCCATTCAGGGATGCTTTTTCTCCTCCCTCTCTCTCTCTCTCTCTCTCTCTAACTCTGGGGAGTACACATGCCTTGGAAAAATAATTTTTTTAAATGTTGTCTTACCATTCAACGCCTGTTTCTGGTTAGGAAATTTTGCTTCGAATAGTATTTCCATGACAGTGTATTTATCCACTGATTTCTTAGGTCTAGCTGATCTTTCAATTTAGATGATACTTATTTTCTTTTTCCTGACACGTATGCGTGTTCTATGCCACAGTGATAATCAACTCATCTATAGATAAGTCATCATCCTACCCTTGCTGGTACTGGTCAATCAAGTTGCCTCTCTGGTTCTTTTCTGCCCATCTGGCAGCTTGCTTGCTCAAGAGCTCCTCTTTCTCAGACAATATCTACAGGAACTCAAGGAACCACAGACTTTTTTTTTTTTTTTTTTTTTTTTTTAAGAGAGGTTTTTGCTATAGGGTGTGTGTACTTGCTAGAGAGACAGAGACAGAAAGTCAGAAGTCACTCCCCAGGGGTGACAGGCACACTATAGTCCTTTCCTCTCTATTCTCCTCCCAAGATTTTGGGCATGCACACACATGGACTGCATCGGTATGAGATTTGAGCCTCTGGGTCCAGGACTCGAACTGCAGTCAGCCATGTAGGAGTCTAGTGACACAACCATTATGACATCTGCTGGTTCCAATCACAGACACTTCTTAATGCCTCCCTCCATTCTCTGGGTAATTTGTGATGAATCTTCAACCTCCTTATGCCAAGATACGCTGCATCAATAGTTCCGTTCTCTGTTACAACAAGATGGCTTAGAGAAGAAGTTTTCTACAAGGCTAACTTTTTCTTAGACCTTACTTATTTCAGAGATCTCCAATTTTTCCATCTACTATATAAAGATCTGGCTCAGGCTGAAATGAGAGGCAGAGACACAGTTCTCACACCATCTAACACTTCTTTCTAAATTCTTTTCTCCTTCATAACACTGAAATTTATTTATCGCATTAACAGAAAGAAATAAGTGAAAACTGCTCTGCCTAATTTTAGCCTCTTTCAAGGCTTTTCACATTGCAATTGTGACTTTTAAATCTCAAAATATAAGAAATTTGGGATGTACAGATGGTGTAATGGCTATGGACTCCCATGTAGTCGACTGCAGTTCAAGTGCCAGACCTGGTGGCTTAAACTCACACCCGGTGCGTGTGATGCATGTCCAGGATCCTGGGAGAAGCATGGAGGAGAAGGGATTGCAGCATGCTTTCTGTCATCTCTCTCCGTCTTTCTGGTGAGCGTGTGCACCCTATAGCAAAAAGTTCTCAAAAAAATGTAATTTGACAGCTGCTGTGGAAAACAATATGTAAGTTCCTCAAAAATTTACAAAATGAACTACCATTTGACCCAGTAATCCCAGTCCTGAGTATTTACCCAAAGGACAGGAAATCAGGCAGGCAGAAGGACACTTGCATGTCCCTATGGATTATAGCATTATTCATGATGGCCAAGATTTAGAGTCAGCCTAAATGTCCAACAACTGAAGACTAGATTTTTTAAAAAGTGGCACATATACACAATGGAATACTACTAAGCCATAGAAAACAGCAAGATTCTTTCATTCAACACAATGTGGGTGAATATAGAAGACTTAATGGTAAGTGAAATAAGCCAGACTATGAAATAAAAATATTGCATGCCCTCACTTAATATGTATTGAACATGTCTGCACTCTATAGCAGAAATGGAAAGATTTGAAGAAATTGAAGTAGAGAGAACAACTGTAGATACCAGAGATTGCATGACTGATTGTGGGGTCGGGGGGTGGAGGTGGTAGGGTCTGGTAAGGGCTCAGGAGAAAAGCATTTAACAGATACAGGAATACATTTAAACAGAATGAATGGGCCATGGACCAACATACCACAACACAGTAGAAAAAAAAGAGACATTTTTCAATCTTATATATCTCAAAAAAGAAAAACTAATAAATCAAAAGTGAAAGGTACACATTACAATGCAGAGTTCTTTGTTAAAAACGATGGATAGGGTAATATCCTTGACTTTATTTTTGCACTCTGTATGCAGTTGAGGAACTATATTGTACTTTACAAAGATGTACAACAATTACATGTCAATGAGAAATTATTTTAAAAATTAAAAAGAAATTTTAAAAATCTTGGACATATTTTTCCTATATTTCCACAATGCCTAGAGAGGGCAAGGTCCTTAAAGTAATTTTAATAAAACAAGATAAGTGGGGTAAAACACCTATTAAAACCCAACAGTATCATCACCCACTGCAAATATGACTAAGAGAAAAGAATAAAGTTCTCTCTAAAATTCCCATCACTACAAATTTATAAGTAGCTAATAATTGCTTGAGCTGCTCTCTTTCTTATGCCACTTGCACAATGGTCTTTTATTTATGGCTAAAACCTCAGACATCTTTTTACTCTGCACAAAGGAGAGAATAAACTTAGTGTGTTTCCCATATTTGGAGCTTTTTGTTTGTTTTTGTTTTTAAGTTTACCTTATTAGAAGCAAGGACACCAAAGAGCCATTCGAGGACCTAAAAAAATTAACTGCGGACTTATCATATGGACTAAAAAAATCAAATCAATAAGATAAAAAGATCTTCTGGCCTCTGGACTAAATAATATGAAAAACCTGCAAGCTAATACAAATCAATACATGTTCATCTCTGTGTGGCAAAACCCAATATATTCAGAGCTCCTCTAACTTACTACCTAACAAAATGTATTGCAAACTGTATATCAATAAAAGTGAGATACGCTAAGGAATATGACTGCAAGGAATCATTTTATTCACCCAGTTTTTCAACACTCAGTTACAGAACTTGACTCCAGTGACTCATAACTTATGGAGGTACCTTGTTCCATGTGGGAAGTGACCACAGCTATGAGAGAAGGCTTACTATTTACCAAGTCATAGCACCCACACTACTGGCCTTGCAAGGTCTGTAATTGCCTGCCCAGGCTCAGGGAACCCACTATGATCATTTGAAAAACTAAATGACAAGATGTTGTACACAAAAGCTTGAAGAGAGAGAGAGAGAGAGAGAGAGAGAGAGAGAGAGAGAGAGAGAGTAGCAAGAAAAAAAAGAGGAAGAAAGAAAGAAAGAAAGAAAGAAAGAAAGAAAGAAAGAAAGAAAGAAAGAAAGAAAGAGAAAGAAAGAAAGAAAGAAAGAAAGAAAAGACAGCAAGTAAGCAAGCTAGCTAGCAATTCAATAGTGACATGGGGCATGACCACATGAGAATTTTGCAAAAATAAGTCAGATAGTCACAAGAAAGAAAAATAATAGTAGATATGTTTATATTCAGTTTAGCTCAAGACAGAACTACTGTGGCATTTTCTGTATTACTTGGTTCTTTCAAAATAATTAACACCAATGCTCATTTTCCATTCTACTAAAAGGCTCTCTGAAAATAAGCAAGGCCTAATTCTTGGGAAAGGGACTGGTCAAGTAACAGATATTTGATCATTGTTTTCTGTTTTTATTATTCTCTTAATAAATGTATATTGAAAACCTATTGTGTTTAAAATGCCAAAGATACAATAACCAGATCTTTTCAATGTCATGATACTGTTCCTCATGAACTTTGATTTATATGGAAAAAAAATGTCTTTTTAATTAGAAAATGAATAGGAATTTTAAAAAAAGATTTTAAAACTCCTAAGTTTACCTGCTAAATTGTTGCCTGCTCCAACACACATTTTTCTGTTTTGAAACAATTTAAATGTACATAATTACAAAGGCTAATATAACAAATACCAGATACTGTAAAACTACTAGAAGAAAATACAGGGAGGAAACTACACATGAAATTGGTCTGCTCAGCACTTCTTTTTTAAATTTGACTCCTTAAGCTCAGACACATAAAGCAAAAATAGACAAATGGGATCAAATCAAACAAAAAATTTTTGGACAGCAAAGGAAGTAATTAACAAATTGAAGATACAGCATACAAATTGGGAGTAAATATTTTCAATATATACATCTGATAAGAGGTTAATATCCAAAATATATCAGAAACACAACTCAATGGCAAGAAAACAAATAACTGATTTAAAAATAGCCAACGGACTGGAATAGAGGGTTCTCGAGATATACAAATGGCAATTATATTCTGGACATGAGTGTAGTTTGAGTGCCCACTTTTGCATAAATACTGGTGAGCTAGTTCTTTTCACAGTGTCTGGTTCTCCTAAAACCTTGTACTCACCAGAGAGACAGAGAGACAGAAAGCAAGAAGTCACCCCCCTCCACCCCAGTGAGATGGCCACACCACAATCCCTTCTCCTCCATTCTCCTCTCAGGATTTTGGACATGCATGCACAGATGTCCAGCGTGAGATTTAAGCCACTGGGTCTGGGACTCTAGCCATGGTCAACTACATGGGAGTCCAGTGACATAACCATTACACCACCTGCTGGTTCCCAGCTTCTGCAAGTTCTAAGTCATTTGCATATGAGGCTTAGCAGCAAAGAATACCAGCTCCTTCCACTGAACATCTATAACTTTGAGGTCAGTGAAAGATAGGCAGGAATTCCACTTTGTTGACATTCAACCACTTTCTCCATACTCACTCCCATGTCCACTCTATTATCTCAATTACCATCCTGAGGAACTATACTGACTTCAGGTGTGTCACCAAACAATGAACAACTTCCAACACCTTCCACCAACTCTCATTCAACTTCATCTCTATCAAACATCCCTTATGTCAGGTTTTGAATAGTGATTCTGCTGCTCCATTAAATTATGACTAAACAGCCAAAATTATTAAAAATTAATATATTTGTCTTATATGTTTGGAAAGAGAATTATAAATACAGTTGAAGTATCCATTTTTCCCTTTTCCAGTCTCACATTCCCTCCCTTACTCTTCCCTTCTCTGGATACAAGTATCAGGTTTTTACTGTCTATTTTTCATGCCATATAATTTACACTTTTACTATTCATAGACAACATATACAGCTTGCAATTGTTTTGAAATTTTACATAAATGATAATTTGCCAAACATTACTTTACAGTCATTGTTTAAGCTCTATAAGCTGATTTTATTCTTATATTATGTCATATAAATAGATCATATTTTTGTGTTGTTGTTTTTTAATTACAAACATACTGCAATAATATTAATTTATCTTTTTTTTTTTTTTGGAGAGGATTTTGCTATAGGGTGCGTGTGCTTGACAGACAGACAAAGAGAGACAGAGAGACAGAAAGCGAGAAATCACCCCCCAGGGTGGATGGCCATGCCCCAATCCCTTCTTCTTCATTCTCCTCTTGGGATCTTGGGCATGCACGCACACGTGCCTGGTGTGAGTTTTAAGCCACGGGGTTTGGGACTCGAACCACAGTCGACTACAGTAACATAGTCATAACGCTAACTGCTGGTCCCAATATGAATTTATCTTTGTATTGAGTATAATTTACCTGTAGGAAAGCACACAAATCTTAAATGGTCTGTGCAATAAATTTTTACTTGTAAGAGGGAATTCTTGAAAGTTAGTGGAAAATAGAATTAAAGTATAAGTTCATTTTGGTGCAAAATAATTTTTGAAATCCATGGGTGGTTTTCTCATAATATAAATTTTCCGTAAACTTTTTCAAGATCCATTGTATATACACCTATGTATCACCATACAGAATAAAATATGGAAGATTTCCAGCAATTCTATCAATACACTCTCCCAACAGTAACCATATATTTATATGTTACATGTGTTTTAAAACTTTATATAAATAGAGACTTGTAGCATGTACTCTTTTGGATCTGACTTTTTTTCTCTCAAAATTGTGCTACCATTGGTATTCACTGCATTGTATGTAGTGCTAGCTTTATACAGTATACTTGTCATTGAAATGTCAATTATATGAATATAATAGAGATTGTATAGCCATTTTATTGTTGATAAGCATTTGGATTAGTTCCTGTTTAGGGTTATTATGTATATTGCTAATATGAAGAGTCTAGTAGTAGACTGATGAACCACAAAATTGGAATTTTAGAGGTAAAATATAGTTGAAAGTCTACAATTAAGATGGCTATTTTAATACATGTCATGGTATACACAAAACAGTCATTTTCCCTCAGAATCAAAGTAGCAATGCAAGTTTATAACTGTACTCTACCCTCAAGAAAAAGCTTGTCATTCCTCTCTGAGGAATATAGGTGACTGACAACCTTCAGTTGATGGGACCTTCTGGAACCATCTCATCTTTTTATCTGAGGCCACCCTCTTGTCAGGAAGTCTTCAGAGAATTACTGAGCAGAGCAGGGTTACCAAGGCCAGACCATTTTTGCCAACACCAGTTCTTATGGGTAACCTTTACTGTGAGTTGGTCTAGACTATCGGAGAAGCATGACTGTATGAAGGTTTTCCCTGCTCAATCCTGATTTCTTCATTCATGTGTTACCTCCAATAAGCTACCTATAATCCTAATTCAATATTCTGCCTAAAGGATCCAACAGGCACAGTCTGTAGCAGGCATATTCTGAGAAGCCAAGTGGTAAAATGGGAATTTGAAACTGGATAACCCAGTGTCTGATGGCAATAATAATTGGATTATAGGGACCAGCAGGTGGTGTGGTGTTTAAGATGTTAAACTCCACATGGTCAACCCTGGTTTGAGTTCCAGATCTGGCAGCTTGAAATTCACCCTGGGCACATGAACATACATGCGCCAAATCCCAGGAGAATGGAGGAGATGGAATTGCAGTATGGCCATCCCCCTAGGGGTTGATTTCTCACTTTCTCTCTCAATGTATCTCTTTTTCTCTCTCTCCAGCAAATGCACATGCCATATGGCAAGAACCTTTATAATAATAATAATAATAATAATAATAATATTTGGATTGTATATTAGACACAGAAAGTCCATGGCATAAGATAGTGAACCAATTGCTTAAATTTCCATCAGTGTTGAATTGGGAAAATATTGTACTGTAGAGGACTACCAGGCTGTTGATGTGAAATTTGAGAAATAAGGGGAAACTGATTTAAGAAAGGCACAGACCTAGACCCATCCTGAGATGGATACTGAACTCGAGCTATAAAGTACTGCTTTCCTTGACTAAGAATGAAGATTTTCTGCTGAGACTTCTCCCTCCAGATTCATTTCTAGTGGAAAAAGCACAAACCCAGGCCCATTCTTAGATGGATACTGAACTTGAGCTGTGAAATATTGCTTTCACACTATGTGGCTTTCACTTTTTGCTTTTTAAAATTAAAATCTAAAGATTTTTTATTATCTTTCTTTCTTTTATTTTTTTCTTTTTCTTTCCTCTTCTCTAATTTTTCTCCTTTTTCTCTCTATTCATTCACTGCTCAGCCTCTACACACTATATGTCTAGACAGGTCCAAGTGAACAGGAGCCAAACATCTAAATACAATTAGGGTCAGAATATTCCTCTATTCCCACTGAATCTGATACACAAAGAGTGAAAATGGAAAAGAAGAGAGATTGCAGATCACCTCCTCCTGCTCTGAATGGTCAGATTGAACTTCAAGAATTAGGAAGAAATGCACCATCCATCAGATGACTAGAAATCACGACAGGGTCATAAGAAATATGGGAAAACAAGAAAATATCTCTCCTCCAAGGGAAAAGAATAATTCCTCTTCATCTTCAGACAGTACAATGAAATTCATGGAAATGTCAGATAAAGAATTTAGAATATTCATAGCGACAAAGCTAACAGAGATGAAAGAGAAGAGAGACAATGAATTGCAGAAGAGGCAGGAGACAGGAGCTGATGAGTTCCAGGAGGTGAGGAAATTCTTGCAAGATCTAAAAGAGGAAATACACACTATAAAAAAGAATCAAATGGATCTGTTAGAGATGAAGGCTATAATACAGGAAGCCAAAATCTTCCTTGAAAGTATTAAAAGCAGACTAGATCATACAGAAAATCAAATCTCAGATGTGGAAGAATTGCTAGCCTAGAAAAACCTACCACGAAGACAGAAAATTGCCCCAAAAAATGAGAGTAACATACAAGAACTACTAGATAGCATCAAACATCCAAACATCCACATAATTGGTATCCCAGAAGAAGAAGAGACTGATAAGGGCACTAATAATCTATTCCATGAAATTCTGCAAGAAAACTTTCCAAACCTAGAGAGGCATTCAAAGATACAGTCCCAAGAAATACAAATAGAATCAACCCAAATAGAATCAACCCAAGGAGATCTTCTCCAAGACACATTATAACCAGATTGACCAAAATAAGAGTAAAAGACAAGATACTAACATTGGCCAGAGAGAAATGTCAAGTTACCTACAAAAGATATTCCATCAGGCTAACAGCAGAAACGATATGAGCAAGGAAACGATACGAGCAAGGAAAGAATGGGAAAATATATTCAAAGTGTTAAGGGAAAAGCAATTTCAACCAAGAATACTGCACCCAGCAAGATTATCCTTCATGTGGGAAGAAAAGACAAGAACATTCTCAGATAAATAAAACCTGAAACAATTTACCAACACCTGACCAGATTTCCAAGAAGTTCTGAAGAGAGTGTTATACCAGGAAAATTAAATACAGACACAAAGAAATAAGAGTTCAAAAACTAAGAAAATGGCCAACTTTATAGTAGGGAAAAGCCTAGAGTTGAATATTATATCCCAGAATTTAATCGGGAAGATCAAACCACTACAGAAGACAGATTAAGTACATGAGACTGAACTAGTGAAATAGCATTTTATGACTTTTGACTAAAACATTGCTGATTTTCTTCTAGGCTTTGTTTTCTGGTTTGAAGGATTTTTGTCCTGACTTGAGCTGCCGATATTCATGTACCTACTATTTGAACATAATTCTAACCTGTTTCCTGGCAAGTTTTAAGCAAAGTTCCTTAGCATTTCTTTGATTTATTAAAGCTAAAACTGCTTTTCTTGAAATTAAAAATGATATTAAAAAATACCTATTTAATGACTGTAGTAAGCTATACATCAGCTAGGTGCTACGCTGTAGTATATTCATTCTTCTCAGAGTTTCACGCCTAAAGTCAGATATGTATTTACAGATATGTATATATCAGCTGAACTTGCTGTAGTTAGATTATTTAAGAAATTTTGAGAATCAATAAAATGTGAGGGGGAAAAGGAATGGAAAATAACTGTAGACAGCAGAGTTAATGTGGGAGGAGGGTAGGAAATGGCAGAAGGTGAGAAATACAAGGAAAAATATATACATATATAACTAGAAATGAAAAATGATCGATGATAACATGTATGATTAAGCCACTCTGCAGTATACTCTGGATGGGAAATCACATTTTATATGCTGTGACGATGCTCAGTGAACAAATGTAAATTAATTAATAAAAAATTCAAGAAGAATTTCAAGAAAAAAAAAGGAGAAACCAATGATACAAGTTTTGTGGAATTAGTTGATTATTCCTAAGTTGTATATATGCCCTATAGATAGATCATGAAAATTGAGGGCCATTAAAAACTAATTGGAAACTATGAAGGATGGAGGGCCTATTATGTAGCTTACAAAGAGACCCTTATTTCCTATTACCTAAAAGCAGAAAAGGCTAAAGATCAAATTGGGAATTTACTATTTAGAGTTATAAATCTTTGAAAAATGTTGAATGCTAAAGCAAGTCTATTATGTCAAGTACTGGTCAGAGGAACTTGGAACCTTGATACATGGGATAAGGATATCAGGATGGATGGAGACTTTGGCTCCCCAGATCCTCTAAGCCCTCAGAGCCCAGAGAGATTGCCTACCTGTTCTGTATTAAGAGAGCTAATTTCTGTGCATAGTAGACAGTTCCATTAGTGATAAAATCAGATTTTTTTGTTTTAGATTTTTGCCATAGGGTGTGTGTACTCTCCAGAGAGAGATACAGAGAGATGGAAAGTGAGACATCACCCCCTAGGAGGGTGGCCATGCTACAATCACTTCTACTCCATTGTCCTCTTGGGATTTGGGGTAAGCATGCATGCACACACACAACAAGCATAATTTTCAAGCCACCAGGTCCAGGACTCGAATTGCAGTTGACCATGTGGGAATCCAGCACCTTAACCACACTACCACCTGCTAGTCCCTAAAATCAGATTTTTACATTTTCACAAAAATAAAAAACATAAAATTATACTTCACCATGTTGTTACTTTGATTATTTTTCTTTTACCTTTACTTTATTGGCCATGAATTGCTTCTTCATATTTCTTGTATTGAAATGTTAAATTCTCCAAGTGCTTTGGGTACTCGTTATTTGTAGGTTAAACTTTGCAAATATATTCTCCCAGAGTATGGCTTGTCTCTTTATTTTTCAATGGTCTAACTTAAGGCATAAAAAAAATTTTTTTTTTTTTGAGAGGTTTTTGCTATAGGGTGTGTGTGCTCGCCAGACAGAGAGAGACAGAGAGACAGAAAGCGAGAAATCACCCCCCAGGGAGATGGTCACACTGCAATCCCTTCTCCTCTGTTCTCCTCTTGGGATCTTGGGCACGCACGCACACGCGCCCGGCGTGAGTTTTAAGCCACCGGGTCCGGGACGCAAACCACGGTCGACTACATGGGAGTCCAGTGACATAGCCATTACGCTAACTGCTGGTCCCTTAAGGTAAAGAAATTTTAAAACTGTAATTAAATTTTTTAATCTTCCCATTCTTTATTTGTTTGGTTGTACACTTTATGCTTCCTCCTGAAATTACTGAATATTTTCCAGTTATCTGAAATATTTTTTTTCTTATTCTGTAAGTCAAGCTAAAAAATTAGTGAATGGCAGGTGCTAAAATTATCTAGTGAACTAGCAGCAAGTGTTTTGCTGAATTGAGATCCATAAATTAAAGATGTTAAGACAACTTTGGGCCTCAGATCCCCTCAGGCATAAATGAGACAGGCAGTTCATTACCCTAGAGTTAGTATAATTCAGCCTATTAGTGTAATCACCCCCAAGATTTCCCAGCACCAATAGTATTGTGCAACCTTCCAAAGAACCCACAGTTGGCCAGTCTGTTCTCTAGTATGAAAATCTAGTACTTTCTAAAGATTGGACACACTTATCTACCTGAAAAATCTTCAGTTTTGCCCAGACTTTACTAGAAAAACAATTTTTTTCAAGACTGCGGGTTCTGTAGTCACTCTTTTCCCAAAACCACAAAGAGAGAATGAACCAGAGAGAGATACAGTCCTCATGCATGTTCTCTCTGAAAGCTCATAGGTTTCCATCCATGATGTTTGAAAACATGCAGTTATATTATTACAGTTACTGACTCATGTCAACAAAGAGTTGAGAGGAAAAATGACATCAATAATCTTGCCAATTATGTTAGTTTAAAATGTAAATCAATCAGTTTGATATACCACATTAACAGAATGAAGGACGCAAACCATATAATTACTTCAATAGATTCAGAAAAAAAAATTGATGAAGTTTAACATCTATTTTACTCTCAGCAAAATAGGCATAGAAGAAAATTTTCTCAGCAAAATACAGATCAAAAAAGAAAAACCCATAGGAAATATCATAAACAATGGGGGTAAATAGAGTCTTTTCTCTGAAATCTAAGCAAGGATGCCCACTTTCACCACTTCTAATCAATGAAGTACTAGGAGTACTAACAAAAACAATAAGTTAAAGTGGGAAATAGATTTTTAAATGTTATCCAAATTGGAAAAGAAGTAAAATGATCTCTGTTTGCAGGTAATATGATCCTACATGTAGAAAACCAAAAATCTTAAAAATAAAAGCAAAACCAATTAGAACTAATACACAAATGTAGTGAAGATGCAGGATATAAAACTATAATGCAAAAATCGGTACTGCTTACAACAATAACAATCTGTCCAAAAAAAATCAAGAAAACAATCTCATTTATATCATTAAAAACATGCTTAGAAATAAATATTTTTAATTTTATTTATTTATTTCATGAAAGAGAAAAAGAGAGAGAAGCATCATCAACAGGGTCTCAGACTATAATAACCTACCTTCCTTTCCCAATCTTTCCTCATCAACCAATCCCATGGGAATTTATATCCAGCATGTACAGGCTTACCTAGTAACTGAACATTGATCTTCCACAGGGCTGTTAGCATTGCTCCCTGTCTGGGCAAAGAATAAACTTAACCAAGAAGACAAAAGATCTATACACTGAAAATACAAAATATTGATGAAATAAATTAAAGAAGACACAAATCAACTGAAAGATATTCAGTGTTCATGTATTAGAAGAATTAATATCATTAAAATGCCCAAACTATCCAAATTAATGTACAATTTCAGTGTGACCTATATCAAAATTCCAATGATATTCTATGCACACACACACACACACACAAAGGGAAAAAAATTCTAAAATCTACATGGGACACCAAAGAACCCTATTAGCTAAAGTAATCTTAGGAAAGTGGAACCAATTTGGAGGCATCATCCTTTATAATTTGAAATTATATTATAAACCTATAAAAATGATAATAATATGATCTGGCATAAAAACAGACATGCAGAAGAATTAAACAGAATAGAGAACCTATAAATAAACTCATGCATATAGGGTCAACTAATATCAAGAAAATACAATGGGGAAAAATAATCTTTTCAACAAATAGTACTAGAAACACTGGATTTTGATATGCAAAAGAATGATATTGCCCCCCCATTTAACCACCTTCCTCAAAAATCAACTCAAAATGGATCAAAGACTTAAACATAAGACCTGAAACTTTAAAACTTCCTGGAAGAAAACATGGGGGGAAATCTTGTTGACATTGGCCTTGGCAATGACTTTTTAAAACATGACAATAAATGTTTAAGTAACAAAAGCAAAAATAAACAAGTAGGGCTACACCAAATTAAAAGAATCTTTTTCAAGGCAAAGGAAATTAGTCCCTGGGACTAAAATTGAGTACTAAAGGAAGAAAAATTTGACACCTTCCCCATGTAAAAGCTGAGATTTAAACCACTAGAGAGAGAATGTATCTCACTAAATGGCAGAGAAATTTGCTAAGGTGCTCTGGCCAAAGTTGACAAACAAGAAACTGCCCACCAGGGTACAAAAGAAACTTGTGGGGAGCTGCAAGAGAGGAGACATTGCTGCTGAATTAACTGGGACCTTGAAAGGAATACTTGCTCAGAAACCACCGGGAACATCTCACAAGGGGCATATTGAAGTTCCTAGGAAACCAATTGGGGTACCTGTGACACTCACCTGAAAGCACTCGTGTGGATACTACTTAGAAATCACTGGAGATGAGCGCCACTGTGTTCCATATACCAGCTAAGCACTGCAGGAGCTAAAAGAAAGAAAAGCACAGTGAAATCATGAAAATCTCCCTTCTACGGCATCCTGCCAGTGCCCTCTACCTGCAAAACAACATCATGCCAGTTGACAAATGAGAGATGTTCACAAGTTCCAGCCCCAGTATTTTAAGCAGAGCAATGAAGGTGGATTTGTGATATGAGAGGTGATAAATTGCTAACTGGCATAGGGTTGAAACATTTTACACTCCATCAGCCAAGTATAAAAACGAATGTTTCCTCAAAGCTCTGACAATAGAATGCAAATGTTTAAATGTTCGTAAATTTTATTGGTGAGAAATTGTACTGTAGTACAATACATTTTTAAAAATTTTACTTATAAGTTGAGCATCATTTATGCGTTTATGAGCCATTTGTATACCTAAACTGTGAAGTGTCTTTTGTCTGTTTTTCTTTCAGATTCATCTTTTTCCTTTTTTATTGATTGTTAAGAGTCATGTGTAAATAAATTACCCTTTTTTGTGTTATGTTGAAAATGTTTATTCTCAATTTTTCATTTGTCTTTTCACTTTATTATGCTTTTTTTCAGTTTGTTTTTGCATTATTTAGTCAATTTATTGATGTTTTCATTGATTTCTTTTTATTTTGAGTTATGAATATGAAAATTTTCTCTAAACAAAGGAATTTATCTATGTTTTATTCTGATATTTTAGTATTTTCATTGTTTATATTTCTAAATTATCAATAGTTCCTTTAGTATAATGTAAGGTATGTTTTCCCTAATGGATGCACAGTGTGTTATTTTTTTAAAGTAATTTCTCCAATGATGTGAGATTATGCTCTTACCATCTATTGAATTTTCAGTAATAGCTAGACTAGCTACAGGAATAATATGAAAGTATTTAACCTTACAAAGCATTTTAAAAAGTATTATCAATTTTTATAATTAAAATAGAATGGCATTGGTATAGAAATAAAGAAACATAATAGTGAGGAAGATTTTAAAGTCAAGCTACAATTTAGACCAGGAAAAAGCTTAGAGTAGTTCTGAGTTTCAACCTTAAGGAAATCAGTAAAATAATGAAATTGGACCATACTGTTATGCAACAAATTACCACAAGACTTATTGGCTTAAAATAACCACTTTACTTTACATAATTATGACTTTCAGGCAAGACTTAGCTGAGTCAGGAATCTGGTCCACATGGCATTCATAGAATACTATACAACTGGAAGTCAGACTTATCCATAAGACCCCAATTAGCCTTGCCTACCCTGATAAGAATGACTGGATCAGGACCAGCAGTTGGCATAATGGTTATGTCACTGGACTCCCACATAGTCGACTGCGGTTCAAGTCCTGGACCTGGAGGCTTAAATTCATGCTGGGCACATGCATGTGCGTGTGTGCCCAAGGGCACGAAAGGAGAATGGAAGAAAAGGGATTGTGGCATGGCCATCCTCCCTGGGGGATGATTACGCACTTTCTGTCTCTTTCTTTCTGGTAAGTGCACATGCCCTATAGCAAAAACCTCTCCAGAAAATGACTGGATTACTGGGCTCAACTGAGACTCATTCAGAGCACCTTCAAGTGTCCTTTCAGTGTGTTCTTTCATAGATATTTCAAAGATGGTAACTCATCTCTGTTAGAGCCCAACATGAATGTTGCAAGGCCTTATTTGACCTAAGATCAGAATTCCCCTAGTGATTCTTATACCTCAATCTATTGGTTATCAGCAAGTAAGTCATAGATTCAGCTCAAATCAAGGAAGTATGCAAGTTCCAGGAGGTGCGATTCTTTGGGCAGGAGTATATCTTGAAAACTGACTACAATAAAAATAAACAAAGAAATTGAAAACTATATTGCAAAAGAAATTTTAGGGAGTTCTTACATTATAAATGGGCAGAATGGAAGTGGAGTGGGAAAGAATATACAGCTTACTCAGCAAAAAAGTCACAAATGAGAGTAAAAAAATACTATAATACTGGATAACAAAGGGAGCGAGTCAGGAAAAAGGATGGTCCAAATTGTCACAGCTGAAAAGGAGTGTGAAAAATGGAGACTTCAAAGAGACAATTGAATTTATTAGTAAAGAGGTCATTAGTAACTTCTGAGACATATGTGTAAAGGGATGATTAATAATTGTGAAGTAAGATAATAAACAGCCTAGTAGAGAATAATATACAAAGTAGCTATATCCTCTCTTTACTATATTTGAAAGATTAAAATAAAAATAAAGTTTAAAAATTATCTTTAGTGCATGAACAGATGAATGGATTGAAAAAGTGTGGCACATATACTCTATTGAATACTATTTGGTGACTAAAAAAAAAAAAAAAAAAAAACCCTGGCATTTGATAGAAAGTGGTCAAATATGGAAGATTTATTGCTGAGTGAAGCAAGCCAGGCTATGAAAGAAAGATATCGTATGTCTCCACTTAATATATACTGACTGTTCGCACTCTGTGGTGGAGACTGAAAGATTGGAGGACATAAAAGCACTGAAAATAGTTATGGACACTGGAGACAAAGTGGAAGGAGGGTGAGAGAGGGGAAGAGTATAAGGAAGGAAATTTGTGAGAAAAAATAGAGAGGCGAGACATTTGTAGGACACAATAATGATTTATTACCTGTTGATGGTAACGTATATAGTATTCTCAACTGGTCTTGGCTGTAGCCTGATGCGGGTGTGGTCAAGCACACCTGTTCCCAGAATTGGCCTGCAACCTTTGAATCTATGTTTTTTGTTTTTTGGGGGGTTTTTTTGGAGAGGTTTTTGCTATAGGGAGCATGTGCTCGCCAGACAGAGACAGAGAGACAGAAAGAGAGAAATCACCCCCCCCCAGGGGGGATGGCCATGCTGCAATCCCTTCTCCTCCATTCTCCTCTTGGGATCTTGGGCATACACGCACACGCACCTGGCGTGAGTTTTAAGCCACCGGTCCGGGACGCGAACCACAGTCGACCACGTGGGAGTCCAGCGACATAGCCATTACGCTAACTGCTGGTCCCTTGAATCTATGTTTTTCACACTACTGGGCTGAGGTCATTTTGGCCCTATCCTACCCCTGCCTCTGACGCCCCTTCATTGGTACCATTGCCACAGCCTGTCCTTCAAAATCCGTACTCACCTCCAGGATGGTACCAGCTCCCGCCTCTTTCCCCTACCCTCACAGGTGGCTTAAGGGCCCCTGGTCCTCCCAAGGTGGGGGGAGGCAAAGGGCCTCACTCAGGCCTTGGTGTGGGGAGAGAGCGGGAGATAGGGGTTGGGACTTAAGAGGGGTGTTCTGCGATTAAAGAACTTTACCTCTTGGGGGGGCAATGTTGGGTAAAATCTCTTTGCAAACCAAATGATGTATAGCAATTGAATGTATATAAAAAAAGAGTAATAAGCAAAAATTTTTAAAAATTATCTTTAGGTAAGGCTCAAATCACTCAGTGTATTCACCTGGCTCTACCAACACACTTTTTGGAAAGGATTGTTACTGTAGTCTTGGGAGTTTGGCAAAAGAATATAGAGTGAAAAGTGGAAAAATCAACCAAAATAAAGGGTCTCCAGTAACTAACCAGCTTTTAATTATGCCCTACTATGAAATAATAAGAAATTATCATGTGGAAACTCAGTTAAAACAGCAACAATAAGTATCTATTAAAAATCCTGTACAGCCACTGTCCTAAAGATAAAAATAAGCCAAAATATTTTACTAACCTAACCTCAGAATTCTCCCAATGTTCAGAAATTGTAAGAAGCCAGTGAAATTTGTACTGTTTATCTCTTAATACAAATTGCTTTCAGGCTTTAGGATTTACTATCACATGTAGTAACTGATCCAATTGGATCAGTTCTGAAATGACATTTAGATGCTGTTGTACTACATATTGGGTCATTGGAAAAGTCATGTCACGTGTTTTCATAGAAAAATATGTCATCACTTCCCTGAAGACTTAATAGTATTCTGATGCCCCTAGTCTTTGGTGTTGCATGAAAGAGCTTAGAATGAAGATGGTGCAAAGTAAAAGATCACAGGGAGGTTCTGTAGAGCTTATAAAAATTTAAAAATGAGTCAAAATGCTTATTTGGAAACAGGCAAGAATCAGTAATTACTACAAATTATGTGTAGATAGTTTTATGTGTCAGTCTCTATTTTATAATTAATAAAATAAAAGAGAAAGGAATACTGGATACAATAGTAAATTGTAAAGTATTTGCTTTTTCATCTAATAATAGTTATTTAAGAATAAAAGCATTTTCCTTGAGAAAGAAAGTTCAGTTTCTGTATTGTTTACACAAACTACCCCAGATGGTTTAAAAGTGAATATTCAGTAAGTAAGGCAACTATTATGCCTAAATAGGAAGGACACATTAAGCTACCTGAATATAATACCTATGCCTATTTCTTCCACAAATGAAATAATATTATGGAAAGTTTTGCTGTAATTTTTTCTCTTTTGACTTTTTTTAGAGTAGTGGAGACATCCATTTGCTTGAGAGATGATTGGATTCTATTGCAGAAGAAATGCAAAGTAAAAATAATATTCAGTCTTTGGCATGTAAAATTAGTGTCTGTAAAAGGAATCTTCTAAATTTCTTTATTCTTCCAAAAATCATTCCAATTTATTATAATAGCAAGTAAGCATGAATGACTCCAATCATAAAGTACTTTTACAATGTACAGAATATTCCCTCTCTAGTGATCCATGTTGGAAGAAAAATATAATGTAAGATTAAAAATAAAAAATAAAAAAAGACCCCAATCTTTCTACCACTAGAGTACAGAAGAAGAAATACAAAGAAAATAACTAATCATTTCTCCTATTTTTCCTCCGGGAGACTATGCCTAAAGAGAAAGGAGGTATGTGAGGTACCACAGAGAAAGGACAAGAGCTCTTTCTGTTAGTGACTGACTAATGTCACCCCACAATGATTGTAATTGCACAGCTTGATCAGCCCTGAGAGTGAGGTCATTGAGTCATTGTTGTTCCCTGGGCAGCATAGACTTACCTCAGAAGGAACAGAGAGACAGGCTAGGAATTTCCCCCAGAGAGGCAGCCCTAGTGATACAAAGCACACCAGACCTCAGAGGGGTCTATAGTGCTATAGGTGGAAAGAAGAGGTGAAATCATCCAAGGAGCACCATCAGGCCCTGACCAAGTAGACAAAGTCCAGAACACTAAAACAAAGGAAGCCAACAAGGCAAGTAGACACCAAATGCACAGAAGAAACTGTCCTTAAGGTTGGAGTAAAACCATCGCTGAAAGCCTCTACTCTCCTTGTTTATCATAAGCTTGCAAAAATCCTCATCTCCCCATTCCTCTGACCAAATATACATACAGACACATGCTTCTTAGGAAAGGAAGTAGAAAACTGAGAGACTGGGGGATTGAGGTTTGCTTTTTTACCTTGATTGAGATTTATTTTCCTGAGTTCTGCTTTATGGGGCTATTTAAATTGTCCAATAAAACTTATTTTAAAATAACTTGATTATTCAGTTCTTTTTACCCAAAAATAGGAGAAAAAAATTTGCAAAGAAGAGCCTCAATAGGCAACATTTTAAATGCAATCTCTACAAATTCAGGTATTTAAATTGTAGTGTGAAATAAACAGTTCAACATGTTACATTTCTGTGTGGCTAAATTTCCATGAAACATTGGGCATATATGTGGGGAAAAAAAGGTAGAAAGAAAACATACCAGAAGGAAGAAAAAAATATGCTTGCATGTTACTTTGCTCACAGCAAATATCACTAAGTATTCTATAACATGTAGAGAATGTCTGTGATAATTCCCTAGTATTTACTGATAATCTTTCTCCTCAGTAGATGCTAAAATACCAACAAATGAGCAAATTGTGTAATCTGAAATAATGTAGTTATTTATTACCCTGAAGAGTTCCAGTGAAGGCTGTTGTTAGTCAAAGAGAAAAATACCATTTTCATAAAATAGGGTGAATTTTTAAAGCTAGTAATTCATGGACTTGCTAAACTTCAAAAAAATTATTAGAAAAATATTTCTGAAATATACAAAGCAAATGCTTCTACTTCCATAGATCTAGATTTTAAAGGACTTAATGAAAAAGATAGCAGGAATATAGTATTAAAATACATCATCATAACAATAATATCAGTGTTCTAGAAAAGAAATCCTTGACAGAAAGACAACATGAAAAGAACATATTAAAAAGAAGACAAACTATTATTCTCCTTCACATCAAATTCACTGGTTTATTATTTTCATCCTTAGAAGCTTACAGTTCATAAAAATGTTCCAATCACAATCCTTTATAGATTATATATCGCTACGGTTACCACAAAAAAAGACTGAATTATATGTATATCACTGAGGAAACCTCTGATCATATAATGTACATCAATGCTAAAGATAGGAGAACATTTCTATTACACTAGTGGGTCTCAAAGACACAAGCATTCTAGAAATGGAAATAAAATTCTAAAAATAAGTAAATATAACTAAAATACATTTTCCTATAGAGTAGTTATACTCTCAAACCTTAAATATATGGAGAGAGTAGACAGGGGGCCAGAAGGTGGCATCGTGGTTAAGGCACCAGACTTCCACACAGTCAACCGCAGTTCAAGACTTGGATGTGTACCCAAAATCCCCAGAGGAGAATGGAGGAAATAGTGGTGTGGTCATCTCTCCGGAAGATAATTTCTCACTTTCTCTCTCTATCTCTGGTGAGCACACAAAAGAGTATGTAATCAGGCAGATCGTAATACCATATACACAGTTTTATTCAGGTAGTATATGATGACAGACTAATTTGATCTTGCATTCAAGGAACCTATAACCTACCAGGAAAAAGATGTAAAATAATCAAGAAGTTGTCATGATGTTATGGAGCTCAGAAGAGTAAAGGAAAAAAAAATCCCTGTTAGCTGGAACATATAAAGAGCAGAAAGGAGGAAATGAAAACTAACTAGTTATTACTAGGAAAGCAAGAAAAGGAAGATCAAAATAGAGAAAAATCAGGGAGCAGAAAAAAATACTAAAAATAACTAGAATTAATATCTTCCAAGATCTAATATGTGAGACTATGTTCAAAAAAAAGGATGGAATGCAACCTTTAAAAGAATGAAAGAACACTAATTTCTCAGTTTTGCCAATTGTACCGTATTTAGGTAAGATGTTAACCTTAGAGCAAACTGGGTAAAAGGTACAGAGGAATTTTCTCTTCTCTCTTTACAACCTCTCTAAAATTATTTAAAATTTAAAAAAAACTTTCAGGGAATGAATAAAAAGAAGATAGAACTTGAAAATTATTTAAGTTTTTTGGGAACCAGCAGTTAGCGTAATGGCTATGTCGCTGGACTCCCACGTAGTCGACCGCGGTTCGCGTCTCGGACCCGGTGGCTTACAACTCACGCCGGGCGCGTGTGCGTGCGTGCCCAAGATCCCGAGAGGAGAATGGAGGAGAAGGGATTGCGGCGTGACCATCCTCCCTGGGGGGTGATTTCTCGCTTTCTGTCTCTATGTCTCTCTCTGTCTGGCGAGCGCACGCGCCCTATAGCGAAAAACCTCTCAAAAAAAAAAATTATTTAAGTTTTTTGGTCATATATATACATGTGTATATGTATGTGTGTATATGTATTTGAATGTATATGTGTGTATATACATACACATGAACACACACACATATAGGATAAGAGATATTTATATATATCTTTGTATATGTGTACAAACACATATATACATCTATACATATATGTACACACACATGTATGTAAAATAGCAGTTGAAAATTCCAACAGACAACTTTTCTTCCTTCATGAGCTGGAATAGTTGAGAAAGTAGGGAAGGGAAGAAGCCCCAGGGGCACTCCTTACTGTGGTCAAGGATGCATGACACTAAAGGAGAAAGCAGCACAGACCCTTCAGAAGGGTAGCTGAAGTCAGTGGCAAGCCCAATGACACTCAAAGATGTGAAGAGTTTGGTCATGACTGGGTAGTGGAAGATGTGAGATGGCAGGCGCAGGAATCAGTTGACAAAATCGGAGGATTTGTAACACTGGAAAAATCAATAAATTGATTAGCAAATAGCATGCATAATGAGAGCTAGGTTACTGTTAGATAAACTATTTATAAAAGGAACGATGAGGTTAGAAAGACCCCTGAGATTTTGACTCAAAATTGGAGGTTTAAGCATGAGGTCAAAATTTTTGAAAATATATATTTTTTATGAAGATGTACTTTTAAAGGGAAATGAGTATACCAAGTAGCCAGAACTTGGTTTCTAATTATCATTCTCCACTGAAAGAAAACAGAGCTTCTTGGAACATGGCTGATTCAAAGGCATAGACAAGGACAGCACAGAATGGGGCTCTTATTGGTGACAGATCAATATTCTTTTATACAAAGAATGATGAGAATATATCAAAAGACATTGGAACCACCTTGAGATTACTTCCACTGGCCTAATCTGGGAAAAGCTGATCATCAAAATGATGACAGTAATTACTTACAGCCCACTGAGTAAAATAATCCATAAATTCATACTGATATAAATAATAAAAGGATTAATAAATGGTAGAGAAGGTAAAACTCTTCATGATAGTAGAATAACAAAATGAAAACTAATGAATGCTTCAAAAGTAATAAAAATAGAAATCACCATTATCTAACCATCATAGCAATCAATAATTCAGCCATAAGTGTGAACTGAGAGAAGTTTATCAGAGTAAGGGGAATCTGCTTATTCAGCTTACTGTGCCCTTAAGCCCTGTTCCTCAACTCTGGATGTACCAGTTCCATCTTTCTATGGATTGATCTTCGGTCCACTAATTCTTTCAAAGTGAATTAGACAGAATCTACTCTAATTGTGATGTTTCTAACCATATATTCCTTTAGCATTCCATAATCAAGCACTGCAACTTTACCAGTGTCTAGGAACATGCCAAGAAATGTTATTTGGACCAGCAAGTGGTACAGTGATTAAGTCACTGGACTCTCATGTGGCCAACTGCATTGGTGACTCAAAACTCACACCAGGTGCATATGCATGTATGACCAAGATCCCAAGAGGAGAATGGAAGAGAAGGGATTGCAGCATTGCCATCCCCCCAAAGGAGTGATTTCTTGCTTCCTGTCTCTGTCTCTCTGGTGGGCACATGTGCCCAATAGCAAAAATCTCTCTCTCTCAAAAAAAGAAAGGAATGTTATTTAAAATGTATGTCATTTTCCACTACAGATGGTAAAACTTTGCTCTAGAACCTAAAGTACCTACATGTGATTTTCCTATTGATAAGGACTTGCCATAAAACTCACACATCCTTATTCACCACTGAGACCTCTAATACTATAGGCTCCTCTGGATTGCAGATCCTTTCTCACTATCACATTTATTCCTCCTAAGGTTCTTGTCTCTGTTCATGTTAATCTAAAATGATGAGATACCATTTTGAAAAGAGGGAAAATAATGGTTCTTCTCAGTGCCCAGTTCACACTAGGAATCATGAATACAGATCTGAAGACCATTTCTAAATCTTAAAACATACTTGTGGACGGGGCCAGCAGGTAGCATGGTGGTTAAGGCACTGGACACTTGCATGTTTCAAGTCCCAGACCTGGTAGCTTGCTTTCTCACTTTCCTTCTCTCTCTCTCTCTCATCAAATTAAAATAAATAAAAAATAAATAAAAAATAAATAAATAAATAAATAAATAAATAAAATTATTCTAAACAAAAAACACTTGTGGACTGGAATAACCTCCAGGGAAATGATTTTAACTGTATCTAAGGAAGTCCTTTCTAATAACCACAGCTCACCAAAGATAGAGATATCTAGTGATGAAGAGCTCCCCACTGCTGGAAAACCATCTGGATGATGCAAACATCATAGGAAATTAAACTTTATCCAGGGTTTGTAACTGAAGATCCAGATAAAAATTACCTGAAGAGCTTTTCTTGTTTTCTTTTTTCAAACCATGTAACTGAGACTAGAGATACTAATTCTGTATATCTGACGGTTTCTCAGACATTTCTGATGAGCATCTGGTGGAAACCTATAGACCTGATAGACCAGGTAACCTTGAAGTTTCTAGTAACACTGAACTCTTGTATCTTGTTTTACTTCGGTGGCTGCTTTATTAATAATTGAAAATAGAAATCCAACTGTTAACTACACAACATTCAAAATAACGTAAGTTCAAAATAAAGACTCATAGTCTTTCCCAGATGAAAAAGGAAGCTAGACCCTGGAAGGAAAATGTAATTGTAAATGTGGAAAAATAATCTATCTCCTGTCAATATTCTTACTCTTCTTTTTTCTCCCAAACAGTTGATTATTCCTAAATTTTGCATGCAGTCAGAGATAGTGTAAACAGATAGAAAAAGGTGAATGAAAAAGAAGACAGCTATTCAGTAGACATTACTGGAGCTATTGCAAACAAATATGGATAACTATGTCTTATTAAATTATATTATTGCTCCATGGAACTAAAATAATTGGTCTTGGTAAAATTTGCTGTTTGTTGAATTCCCTCTGAAACTAGCTTTACTTCCTTATTTCCTGTAAAGGCTAAACAATGTTATAAATATAATGTACAGCATGTAGTTTAAAAATGCCCTGAAGGAACACATCAGGAAGCTTCGGCAAGGTTGCAATCTTTATAAATGAGGAGGAAGCATTTTAGTGTTATATTTTTTTCTTTTACAGACCTATAAACATTACAAAATTACAGCCCTGTTATGCAAGTTTTAGAATTGAATAAAATATTTCTTTTGACATGTTTCAAAATATCAAGAGATAAAATAGATTTTAACTACACTGAATAATTAAGCTATAAACAGACTGCAGAAGTAACTTATTTCTCACTGGAACAAAACATGTATTGGTTTGAAGACTTGAAACTGTTCTGTAGCATCTGACACCTTCCTAACCATCTTACTGTTGGCTGAAGGTCAATGAATAGTACCTACTAAGTGTCTATAAAAATATATATAAGTGCCCATCTTGTCTGTCAAAAGTTAACTCATCAGACTTTGGAGCCAGAGAGACTTAAGTACCTAAATTCTTTAGACTATTTTTTTTTTTAAGTTGATATATTTCTTCCTTCCACGAGCAAGAGGGGAAGAGAGACAAAGACATACCCATCAGGGCCCATACACTGTGATCCCACCTCCCAGCTTCAGGCAGCCCTGAATCATGGGCATGCAGATGCCTGGTGTGCTCGGGTAGGTCATTGGATACAAACCCAGAACTTTCCCATGTAAATCTGCCTTGAAGAGTGTTGGAAAAAACAATAGAACCCTTGATACCAAAAAAACAAACCAGACAACTCCAATGAAGCACGGTACAGGAGTTTATTATAGGGTAACTCACATAAGGAAAAGGGGTGGGTAACCTTAAAGCACTGGCAGCTTCAAACCAGTGTTATTTCGCTGCGATACGCCACTTTCCACACGTGGTACTGGCTTCCAGCTCCGTAGGAAGGGTAAAGGGAAGGTGACCACAAGGGCATTCACGGGTATTATGCATACTCATACTCTGCCTCTGCCCTCACAGTAAGCTAGGGCATGGAAAGGGTATTAAAAAGGGCTACATCTGATTTGAAAATGTGTTTGCCTCTAAGAACTCAAAAATGTCTATCTTTTTTAACATAGTCCAACTGGGTTGGTGAGGGAATGGCATATCATTATCTCAATCAGTCACAGCTGAAATGGGAGGCATGGAGTCCTGCAAATTGTCCTTGGCCATCACAGAACAGGGCCAGTAGTCGACCCTCCCACACAGAGCACTGTGTTACCATTGTATTACGGTCCAGCCTCTTAAGTTCCTACATTTTCAACCCATGTGAATTTATGTATTCCAACTTGTGTGAACAGATTTCATCTCTCTAAGTCAGTCAACCATTCAACAAATAGAGTGTTAAATCCTAATATTTAATAATTAACTAGATAAGCACTGTCTTGTCCTTACAGCTTTATAAAGTTGGGGCTGAACAGCAGAGACAAGGGTAGATAGACTAAGGAACCAAGAAAGGAAGAAACTCATGTATTACATGAAATTTGACCTCATATTAAAAACAAATAGTAAAGCATTATAGAATTTTAAATAGAGCAAAAAGATAGTATGATTTTAATTTCAGATAAATCATTACTATCATAGAACACATAATCCTTTCCAAAGACCTTATAACTCATGAAAATATCAAACTCATGTAAATCGAAATTATTGAAAACTCTATCAAATTAGACCTATAATGACTACAATAAAAAAGTATGACGATAATAAGTGTTGACAAGGAGATGAAACAACTATACCTCTCATACAGTCCTTCCTGTTGTAAGCATAAAATTATAAAATCACTTTGGAAAACTCACAGTTTCTTAAAAGGTAAATTATACTATGTGTGATCTATAAATTTCACACCTCAGTATTTACTCAAGAGAAAAATATATATCTATAAGTAAGACTTTCATGAATTCTCAGAACCTCTTTTTTCACAATAGCAAAAACTAGAAGCTAATGAACATCAAAGAGGAATAGGTAAGTTAAGGTAGGTTAATAAAATAAAATACAACTCAACAAAAAGAACAATTTTGACCACTATTACACACCGTGACGTGGATAAATCTCCAAAACTCTATGTAAAAAGAGAACAGACACAAAGTACTGCATATCACATGATTTTATTTATTTAAAAGTTCAAAAACAAGCCTAACTGGTATATAATCAGATAGCAAAACAGTGGCTGCCTATAGAACGAGAAGTTTTTGTAGACGTAAAGAGATTTTGAGGTTTAAGGAAATGTTACATATTTTGGTTGCAGGTAAATGAGTGTTTTTATTCATCAAAAATTATCATTTAAATCTGTGCATTTCACGATATAAATTTTACTTCAAAAATAAACCTTGTATCCTTTCATTCATTCCAAGCAGAATTGAGAAAAGACCTTTGAATCAACATTGACCAATTCACATGGAAAATTTTAAAATAGGGCCAGCCTATGGAATGGTGGTCAGGGCGACTGGATCCCATTTGCCTTACTGCACAGTTCAAGTGGCAGATCTGGCAACTTGAAAAATACTCCAGGTGTGTGTGTGTGTGTGTGTGCACGCACGCGTGCTTGTGTGTGTGTGTGCACATGCCCAAAATCCCCAAAGGGGGGGAATATAAGAGAAAGGACTGCAGTGTGACCATCCACTATGAGGGGTGCTTTCTCACATTCCATCACTTCCTCCCGTTCTGCCTCTCTGACAAGTGCATATGATCTCTCACAAATTGAAATAAAAAAGAGGAAAGAAAAAAAAAGAAAAGTTAAAAATAAATAAAACCATATTAAGATAACATTCCATCATAGAGGCTCCTTCTCTTGGTTTCTTTATCCTAGACACCAAGGATTTAATTACATTAATCACGTATAATTATAATAATCAAATACTTTACACTCAGGCTACATTGCATAATAAATTTCACAACACATCCTTGGTTTCAGAGAACTATGAAGGTTAAACAATAAATTCTGACTCACGTCCTGCACCCCACATTGCAGAGGGACAAGTTCTCACCAGATGAGAATCTTCTATTGCTTGTTCTGTTTTGATTTGGACTGGATTTCTGTTTTATATTTTAAGATCTAGGATGCTGAATACTATTAGTTACTGATCTTATTACCCCTGGAAAGCTCAGTGGAACCAACCAAGTTCTGTGACAGTGGCTATATGAGTGTTTCTCTATCCTTTATACATGGGGAGAAAGAGCTGAATAGAATGAGTGAAGAGTTATTGATGGGAAAATGTTCTTCCTGCCTAAAAGACAAAGCTGTCATTTCTTCACTAGATGTCCTTTCTAGTGCTGAAAAATATCCAGGAGTCAACCATAGCCAAGCCCACCACTAACATTTGTAGTTGAGAGCAGAACAAATGAAGACCCATGTACTATATGCCTACACATATAGAGGTTATAAGTCAAACTTTTAAAACTGAATAAAATGCTTTTGATTTTCATACAAAAGAATATTTTGAAAAGTTCATGGAAAACTGAAATTAAAGTACGAGTTTATGTGGTATAAAACATTTTTGAAATCCATGCAGTTTTTTTATGAAACACATTTCCCATGAACTTTTGAAGAGTCCACTATACATTCACAATGACAGAATTAAAATGTAGACATGTACAAACATGTTAGTACACATACATACATATATGTATGTTACATTATGTAAAATGACCAAACAGCATTAACTCACAATATTGTTACGTATGTTTAAGTGTTCTATTGATGGACCAATATTATTAACTTATTCCATAAAATTGATATTTTCTTTCATATCAACAAAACCACTAATCATTATGCTATTATGACTGAAATTTGCATAATTTGTGTGTTATTGACAATAATGTTAAAAGGTTTAAAAATGTAAATGTACCAAAGCATACAAATTTGAATATATATATTTAAAAAAACATATAAATTGGGCCAGCCTTGTAACCTAGTGATCAAGGGAAACTTTTCTCAGGTGGTCAACTGTGGTTCACATATCACACCCAGGAGCTTGAAAAATATGCTAGGCATGTGTGTGAAGGTGCCCCAAATCCCCACAGAATGGAGAAATGGAGACAGATTTGGGGTGTGACCATTCCACACTTGAGGGTGCTTTCTGCCTCTCTGTATCTCTCTAATGAGCATATGTGACTTTCAGCACACACACACACATATATATGATTATTTTTGTGTTTCATTTGTATGCTTAATTTTCTAAACAATTCAAAATTATCCATTAACATTATAAGACAACACACGAATTATAATCAACATATATTGAAGTTTTAAATCAAAATTATTCAACAAGTCCAAAATCTTTGCATTTTATTTTTAAAATGTAATTAAACCATATTAAATATTATTATAAAAACAAAAATATTAACAAACCCAGCATCCAAATGTGCTCTAGTTGCTAAGTAAAGTACCGTACTTTCTTTTTTTTTTTTTTTTTTTTTTTGGAGCGGTTTTTCTATAGGACGCGTGCGCTCGCCAGACAGACAGAGAGAGACTGACAGAAAGTGAGAAATTACCCCCTAGGGGGGATGGCCACGCCGCAATCCCTTCTCCTCTGTTCTCCTCTCGGGATTTTGGGCACACACGCACACGCGCCCAGTGTGAGTTTTAAGCCACCGGGTTCGGGACACGAACCGTGCTCAACTACACGGGAGTCCAGTGACATAACCATTATGCTAACTGCTGGTCCCAGTACCGTACTTTGGAATGATCACATCTTAACCTACTTGAGTACAAATTGAAAGTAATAAGAATTGGTTCAGTTGGTAAATATTTCTCAGGCAACTGTTACAAACACCAATTAAACACAAGGAATGGCCACACAATAGGCACTTAGCCCTACTGGAAAGGTAGGTTTTTGCAAGAATGTATTACAGTCTTACTTTCCTAGAGAGTTTTACAAGTTAATTAATTCAGTTTCTTTTATCTAGTAGGTAAACTGTTCTGATCTTTCTTCCTGGCAAAGTATTGTCCCTCTCTGATTTTCTGTATAGGCATAAATAAACTACAAACCACCACAAAATTCCAAAACAAGGGTGCTGTTTTGTAAACGTAAACATTGTGTGACTCATGAATGCAAGTGTTCAGGGGTTACCAGTCTACTGATACCAAGAGTTAAAAGCATTATGTGTCTTTAAATAAATTCATTTTGTTTGTGTTTGTCAAATGTAGGACCCTCCAAAGTTTAAAGAACAGAACACAGAACCCTCAATGACTGGCCTGAGGGAAGCACTGTCAGTAAATGCTAAACATAATCATTCAGACTCCTCATACTCAGTGATGTAGGTGATAAGCAATATTTGCATTTTCAAAGAGTCAAAGCATGGCCTTAAAGCAGCATTTTGCAGTCAATGAGAACACTAACTCCCAGAGGTGTTAGGGATGCTCTTTGAAACACAAAAGTTCTGCTTTTAAAGAACTCCTTCCTAGCAACTTGCTTTTTGGTAGTTCACAGTGTGCATTATCATATTATGAGCTTAGAGGAGCCCTGAAGGAAAGAAACCTGTTTAAGTTTGTTTCCCTAAATTATTTGACCACTGAAGCCATTTTTCCACAGAATAGTTACTGACTGATGTTCTTCAAACTCAATGTAGAAAATACGACTTTAACATTTAAATGTCTAGAACATTTTTTTTTCCATATGTCTTTTCAACTAGCTTTCCTAATGAATTCATTATCACAGGAAGGAATTTACATTTCTAGTTATTGCCTAAGTCAGCAATTGCCATGACTGAGAAAACCAACCATTTTACATTTCTAATAAGTACGATTGCAACCATTAAACAAGGAAATCAATGTTAAGTCCAGAAAATACCAGCCAAAACCTCTTCACCACTGAATCTGGGAGTGTCATAATCAGGCTGCGGATAAGTCATGTGAAAGAAGGCAAGAGAAAAGTTTTCACCTGCTTGCTCACAATGTCACTTGACTGAACACTGCCCTGTCAAAAGTGAAAGACCCTTGTGTGTTTTTCTTCCTCCTTGGCTGATATTATTTGAAATCAATTGACTTGTCAGGGATCCTTCTTTGAAACCATAGATTGCAAGATTCAAAACACCAATCCATCTCTAAGGAATTAATCTATTCCAGCCATTCAAACACTTGTCTAGAAAAATAGTAAATTATCAAGTTAAAGGGAAATTACAATGATTTATAATTTAGGATAGTATTGGCAACTTCAGAGACTAATTCTCAGAAATAAATTTACCACCTTATAGTCACAGAAATGGGAAATTGAAACAGAACTAAGCCAAGGGCAAAGACTTACAGATCAGCAGCATTTTCCAAAGAGCAAAAACCAAGAGGGGGCAAAGAGAAGTGTGTTACAGATGTGAAAAATATTGTGCCACTTACTACCTAATTGTCCTCTTATTTACCCAACTGTCATGTCAGAAATTCTATTACATTTAATTTAAGCAAGGTTTCAATCCCCCCAAAAAAAAGGAAAATCAAAAGAGAGGGGCAGTAGTCTAGGAAAAATGATTAGAAAGTACTGGTTCATAACAGGGAGTAATTTCCTTACTGCTTATAACCATAGTTATTTTCATTACTGCTCATAACAGGAAATTAATAGGTATAAAAATAGAGAATTTAGAGTGTTATATAAATTTATGTAGAGTTAAATAATGGGAAAAAATGCAAACTTTCAGATTAGCAGAAAACATGAAACAAAGAAAACAAATACCCAACATAAAGTCATGAGAATAGAAAATGGCATTAAAGCCAACTATGCCTATCTTTTCTTTTTTTTAATTTTTTTTTATTTTTTATTTTTTCATATACATTCAATCATATTATTTAGCTTACAAAGTGAACATTTCAGTATGGGAACATTTCTCCTCAGTCCAGTTAATTAAAGTATCTTCCACCGATAACACCACACCTCCCCATCCCATCAATGCTCAGTCTCCGTATCCCTCCTTCAAATGTTCGCTACAGGGTATGTGTGCTCACCTGAGAGACAGAGAGACTGAAAACAAGAAATCACACCCTGGGGGCAGGGTGGCCTCACTGCAATCCCTTTTCTTCTATTCTCCTGTCAAGATTTTGGACACACATGCACATGTGCCTGGCATGAGTTTTAAGTCGCCCAGTCTGGGACTTGAACTGCAATCCACTATGTGAGGGTCCAGCAACATAACCATTATGCCATCTGCTGGTCCCCAGCTATGTCTATCTTATCAAACAATGTAAATGGCTATTTATTTTAATTTCACCAAGTAAATACAATTTTGATTGTGTCAAAAGCTAAACTAGAGAGATGCTAGTACAAGAGATACATGTTAAACTGACTCAGACAGGTTCAAAAAAAAGGGTGACCAAAATGGAACAGTACAAATACAAATAACTAAAACAGAGACAACAATCTTAATATGCCTTGATTTGGGAATTTACTAAAGTATATTTAATATAATTTGTATAACATTTTTATGAAAATTATGTACCTGAACAAGTAAGATAAAAGGGTATTTCTTGTTTTTAGAGTAAAATTTTATTTATACAAATATATACTGCCTCTTCTCATAAACACACACACACACACACACACACACACACAAATATGATTTACCTTACTAATTAAGTTATAGGTCATCTATAGACTTATTGTTTTCTGTAACTTGTGGTGTACCACAGGACAAAAAGAGTAAGTGTTCTAAAAATCAAAAATGTGTGTGTGTGTGTGTTTGTGCAAGTATTTGTTTCATCTATTTCATCATGTATATCTCTAATATTTTCTATTTATTTGTTATTTATGCTAAGTTACTGGGTCCCAAATGTTGCTATACATTGCTATTACCTCAGGAGTTTTCAAAATCTGAAACCCAGGTCACACCACAAACCAATTTAATCACATGTGAAAGTGAAGACTAAGTATCAATATTTCGAAGGACCCTTTGATAATACCAAGGTGTTGCCCAGTTTGGAAACCCCTCTGTGTGTTAGTTGATGCAATGATATTTGCAGCTTCAAAATCTTCCTTGTAATTTGCATCCACTATCATTATAAAGTCTGCTTCTTTTTTTAATTTAATTTTAATTTTTTATACATTCCATTTTAATTTTTTTATACATTAAATTGATGATTTTATGTCACTTAGTTTGTAAAGTGAATGTTCCAACACAAATACATTTCTCACCGGTCCAGTTGGGGATACTATACACATTATTATCAACAGATAATAACCCATTTTCTTGTCCCATAAATGTCTTCATCTCATTTTATGTTTTTGTAATTAAAAGAGTCCTTTCTGATAGTAAGATCGTTGTCTCTGTTTTAGTTATGTGTATTTATCTTGTTGTACTTTGGTTACCCTTTTCTTTTGAACTGTTCTGAGAAAGTTTATTTTGCATCTTTTGTATACAGCATCCATTTCGGTTTCGCTTATCAATACAATGGCAAGTTTCTTTTAATTGGTGATATTGGCCATCAAAATCATTTTAAAAAGCTGTATTTGGCCTTAATGCTGTCATGTTATCCATGATTGTGCTTTTCTGTTGTATATTTGCTTTCTTTGGTTAATGTTTCTTCAGCTAACTTGAAAGGTTGCATTTTTTCATTATAATATTAATCTCCATATGTATAAATTGACATAATGCTCTAAATTCTTTATTTTTCTCAATTTCCTGGAGAGTAAATGCACTCACCAGAAAGAGAGGCAGAGAAAGAGGGAGAGGGAGAAAACACCCCTTCTCCATGGGGTATGGGCATGTCCCAATTCCTTTTCCTCCCTTTCTCCATTCTCTTGGGATTTGCCTTGAAAAATCAAAGTCTAACATAAGGGTTATTTCTACAGGAAAAAAAAAAAATATATATATATATATATATAAAAATTCTTAAAAGAAAAGAAGGAAGGAAAGGGATGGCCACACCGCAATCCTTTCTCCTCCATTCTCCTCTCGGGATCTTGGGCACGCACGCACACGCGCCCAGCGTAAGTTTTAAGCCACCAGGTCCGGGACGCGAACCTCGGTCGACTACGTGGGAGTCCAGCAACATAGTCCTTATGCTAACTGCTGGTCCCTAGAACGACTGCTTTAAAGCTGCTTGCAGTGTAGTCTCCTACACCTGCTTTCCTGCTTTCCTGACAGATAACTCCTGCTAACTTATCTTTGTGAATGGTAATTCAGCCCCACTGTCTCTACCGCTGGAGCAGAAACTAACCCATAGTTACAAACTGAAATGTTGATCTTGTACTTTACAGAGTGATTACTACTAACCTTAGAGAAGACTATGTTAGGGATTTTTCTGAAATATGATTTCCCTCTCATGTTCCTCTTCAATCTCTCTGTTTCTTTGATTTTGATAACCTATTTATTTATTCTGGGGTTAAAGATTTGCTTCTGAATTTAATTAAAACTGCAATACACTTTTTTTTTCTTTAACTTCATTTTCAAAGAAAAAAGAGAAAATCTTTGCTTTATTTTCCAATTGGAAACTCCAGAGGGAGTAATAAAGAGTTAAGTAAAATGTAGACAAAAGTGATTTCAATGTGGCCACCTAAGCAATACAATTATCACTAATAGTTGTTACTATTTTTATAGCTAATATTTATTGAACATTTATAATATGCCAAGAACTGTCCTAAGTACTGCACATCTAATAAAGCATTCTACCCTAACAGAAACCTGTGAAACAGATGCTATTATTAGCCCAATTTTATGAATAAAGAAGTGATAAATTCAGAATACAAACTCAGAAGTCAGATTTCAAAGTCTTTATTTTTGACCATCAAATTTTTTTCCTTCTCAATACCTGAGGAAGTAAAATTGCTTTTACCATTCTAGGACTTTTTCAGGGAGGTGGAAAGTATATAATTTTTCTGATCAGAAGCTATCTCAATGTATTATGCACATGGTATGAAAGGAATTGACTAGTTATGATAGGAAAGTATTGCTGTTTTTAATGGAAATCAAGACTTAACAGGGTTCCCTAACTAAAATTCCATGTACAGAAGACTAGTGGGAAGAGAAGATATTCATATTTTAGTTTCTTTCAAGACAATTAGGTCCCAATATAGTTAAATGAAAACTTATGTACAGTGGATTAAAGTCATTGATTGATTGATTTTATTAAACCAGGGAAGTCGTTAATCAATCAGGCAAAAGCCATATGTATCAAACTTTGTAAACTCATTAATTTCTCCTCTTACAATATTACCAATATGACTGAAACAATGCAACATTTACAATATTAAAACATCAAATATCAGTCAAAGATCAACTTTCTTGACTTTCCTAAAGAATTTTATTGCAGCCAGTTTCTCTTATAGAAAAAAATAAAATAAAAATATGTGTGTGTGTGTGTGTGTGTCTGTGTGTGTGTGTGTGTGTGTGTGTGTGCATGTAGAGAGAGGTCAGTCAGTCATATCTGCATTCCCAAGAGGGGCTACGGATTCATGTCGAAATTTGTTCTCCAAGATCTTTCCTCTAATACCATGAGCATCGTGCTTTGCACCCAAAAGACAACCTCTTATTTTATGTTAATATATATTCTTCAAAGAGACAAGCGAAGAGAAATAGGTCTATTTTTATGTCATGCATGAGAAATTAGGTGGTTAATTTTCAAGGGCTGCTTCAATAAATCCCAATTGAATTAGCCAGTATTAGCATGTGAAAGCGATCAAGAGACACTGCAAAAACACAATGCAAAATGAATACAAATGATTTGGCTCCAGATCTGATCAAATAAAGTGGAGGATTGAATTAACGAGTGAACAAAATTAAGTGGAAATGGCAGTATTTCACAGCTAGTCAACTATAGCTATGAAGCATGGCACTAAAAAATTCAGACAACTTTTCTGAACCTTCTCTTTTTTCCACCCAAAAGTTTCTGATATTTCATATACTGATCAGATTTAATATTTTTAGTGATGTTGTATATTTATCTAGTTTACTTTTTTAAGAAATTTTTCCTATAGGGCATGTGTGCTCACTAGAAAGACAGAGGTGGAGAGACAAAAAGCAAGAAATCAATCAACCCTGAGGGGCGATGGCCATGCCACAATCCCTTCTCCATTCTCCTTTTGGGATTTTGGGCATGTATGCACATGTACCCAGAGTGAGGTTTAACCTGCTGGGTCAAGGATTCGAACTGTGATTGACTACATGGGAGTCCAGTGACATAACCATTAGACTATTTGCTGGTCCCTCAGCTACTTATAAGTTGGGCTATAAAGCCTGTACTGCTCTTCTTTAAGAAGGAACTTTAGGGTCAGCTAATGGCCTGGTAATTTAGGCAGTTGGATCCCATAGGCCAACTGCTCAATTTGAGTCCCAGACCTGGTGGCTTTTGAAACACACCAGATACAGGTGCATGCATGCATGACCAAAATCTCAACAGGAAGAAGAGATAGAAGAGAAGGGATTCTGGCGTGACCATCCCCTGCGGAAGGTACTTTCTCACTCACTCTCTCTTCTGTTTGTCTCCCTCTGGAGAGTGCTCATACCCTCTGGCAAATAATTTTTTTTTTTAAAAAGGGACATTTTAAAAGCCTTCCTCAAAATGTTGTTTTAAGTAGAAATAATACAATTAAATTCTCCAGCCTGCTGTTGAGACATAACAAGAGCTTATTATTATTATTAATCATCATATTCTAGAGTCACAGTGGCTATTTCCTGAAATGTCAGTCTTTCTACTAATGCACAAATTCTCCTTCATATCCTAATGCCATTATTTCAGCATAAAAATTAAAATAGCATATTTGATAAGGAAACCGCTAGTAAATAGAGAATCTTTAAATGGAGTTTTTAATGAGTGAAGTCTTCTCTGAGTCATAAGAAAAATTTTCCAGATGGGCACACTCCAAAATAACACCCCTTATTGTATTCAATTTAAAGCAGTTGCCAAGCTTTTGGAGTTTTCAGCAAACATGGTAAGTGTGAGAAAGAAGATTCTGGAGGGTCAAGTAATACCCTGTGAATGAAAAACACTTGCCTCTCCTAGAACATGGCTTAAGTCAAATGAAAGTATCTGAAGTGGTTAAAAAATCCTTTTTGAGACTTCTTTAGGGATAAAGGGAGTTAAACAAACACAGAAAGATTTCTTAAAATGCCAAATCTTCACAACCTCTTACAAGCAACGGAAATGGAAGTGTTTGCTTTTTTACCTCTACTCAGCGATGAAGTTGTTCATCTTCACCTGAAAGGCCAATACTGGCATGATACTACCTTAGGCAGTTCCACTGCCAGGGAGTCAATGAAATAGCCTTCTGCAATTATTATTTGTCATCAATATAAAGCATACAGATCAGCTAGGAAAGAAGGCAAACCAAGTCTTAATATCTTGCAGTAGCAGCAACATAGGCATGGGAGACATTGGCTAGATTAATTTTTTTCTTGCAGTCCCTTTCAAATACTTCAACTGTGTCAACCCCAGGCGGAAAAGCTTTCGAGGTTAGCTGTGTGATTGTAATGTTGTCTTGTATAATTTCATCTGGTTCCTGTATTACAAAGGATGGCCTAAAGTTGAAGATCAGCACTTCTATGGACATTAGCCTTCAATTGACTGATGATATTCTATTCTTGATAGATTTTTAGTTTCTACTCAGCCTAAACCTCCCTCCAGGAAACCGGGGGTGGAAACAGCAGCACCGAGATATTCTTGATCTTTTCTGCTTACACACTCTCCACACTTATCTTGACAATATCCAATGCTTCACTTTTATTATCCAACCTTTTCTAAAACTCTAGCCGCTTCTGGCTCGTGCTTCATTCTTGATAGCCATTTCCTAGAGGTAGCTGGAGACAGCTAATCTATACGCAAATTGGCCTTTGGCAGTCAGGCTGACTGAGCTTTCCTGAAGTGAAGTGTAAGGTTGGAGTAAACCTAAGGGACACCCAGATGGGGGTTTATTAGGAAGAGTATAGTGATTCAAGTCACATTTCCTGGTAAGCAATTATAGATTTCTCTGAAAGGTTAACTATGAATTAATGCAGAAATGGATTTCATGTAGGGGTTAAGACAGTGGAGTCCGGTGCTCATACATACCCTGTCACTGTTGTGTGACATTTTTGTTGAAAATTATTGTCTACAAAAATAAACTATTTAACCTTTTAACTTTTCAAATGCAAACAACCAATCAGTTGAGTAGGCAAGGGGGAAAGAAAACAGAAAATTAAAACCAGCACTAGCCTTATAATTGGTTATTCTGAATCATGTGTGCCTACTAATTCAATGCACTGTTTTATCTTTGGAATTAATGTCCTACAACACATTCTAATAGATACTAAAAGAGTTTGTGAGACTCTCATTTTAGAGATGGCTTCTGAAAACCTGAGGCATTTATTCAAGAGTGATTATCACACATCTTTTTGGCATTATAACTTCCTAATTTTTGTTTCATGTCAACTCACTTTCACTCAGTGTGAGAACCAGAAATAGCCTTACATATCCCAGGATAAGTTGTTCATTCTCAAAGAGGTCTTACTAATATTCCTACCATCAGACTCCTGCTGTTGCTATTTTATACCCTTCAATGATTCCATTGAAAAATTCTTCCTGGTCAAGTGGAAATGTGAGTTTGATTTTCAGAAAATGGAAGGGATAATAGGATACTGAAAAATGTGAGCCACTGTCACTTGAAAATCTAGTCTTTACTTAGCCCCTAAATTCTTGGGTCATTTAACTTCACTTGGCTTCAGTTTCTTCATCTGTAAAATGAAAAATACTAAAGTTAAATTATCTTAAGGCCCCGTGCAACTATGATATTCCTTCATTTTATAAACCAATGACCTTTCTTTCTAACATATTTACCAATGTAGAGCTAGACATACTTAAGCTGGAAGTAAGATGTCAAGAGACATCTCAGTATTTCTCATGATGTTAGGATGTCAAGGTCCAAATTCATTTATGTGCCCCTGCAATGTATGCCATCCTCTGACAACCCTTTCAAACTCCTGACTGATCCAAAGTTTCAATACCTTCCTTTCAATTCCTTCCACTTCCATGACCTTCTATTATAGCTTTCAGATTTCTTAATGTTTTTTCATCGGCAAAAACCAGGCCTTCCTTGATTCCCTTGCTGATAATTTTTGACTATTCAACATTGTGTCCATTAGATATCTGTTGACTTTTTAAAAAATTATTTAAGACTTTCTGTTAAAGTATATTTACTTCTTTCTGCCTTGAGTGAAAAATAGAGAAAAACAGAGAGAGAGAGAGAGAGAGAGAGAGAGAGAGAGAAATAGTATCCCCAAGAGGGTCTCAGTGCTATGATTTATGCCCAGTCTAAGCCATCCCCAGACCACAGGCAGATGCATGCTCAGCATACATTTTGAGTTTGTATTCTGAGATCTCCCATATGTGTCAGCTCACAGAGCATCACATTTTACTGTTGTACCACTGCTGGCCTGAGATATATATTGACTTTTGCTTGCCACCCTTCTACCAGGACCACCACTCTGCTATTGACTTTGACTCCACATTAAGATGCTAGTGATGATAAATGATAAAGTTTATTTTTGTTTCTCGATTGTATTTAATAAATGCCTTCTATATGAGAAACATTGTGAAATATACTAGGGAAGCAAAAGAAAGATGCAGACAAAAACCAATATAGTTAAGGAACTTTCAGTGTGAAAAGACAGAAAGGACCATGGATAATAGAATGTACAAACAAAGCAAAGATAGACACTGAGTGCAAGGAATGGTCTTGTAGGGCGAGAAGTACCTTCCTGTAAATTCTGTATGTGTTGAAGCTAATGTTAGTTTTCTTCCAAAGAGGAAACATTTTTTCTTTTCTTTTACCTATGTTCTATTATTCGATTCTTAAATGGATGTTACATGCAACAAAATTCAAATGTACAGTGGGTGCACAGTGGGGAATAATATCTTCCCCCTTCTCTGCCACCATTCACTTAGTTCCCTTCCGTAAAAGCAACCACAATCTCTTAGTAATACAGCTTTAAAATTTAGTTTCAGTTATAGGATGAATGATAAATCATCCTCCTGATTTCAAGGGCCAGTGTTGCATGACAAATTGAAAATGCTAGCTAACATTTTAATTTTTAAGACTTCAATTTTTTTCTAAGTCTAAAAAGAGTTCCTGCTTTTCCAATTCCATCAGTGCATGTACATTTTGGATGATTATCTACTTGGGCAAACAATCTGTTGGCTAGAAGAATCCTCTCCTTGGCTATGCCGTATCTGTAGCCATGTGCTGACCTATACTGCTAGTATCTAGGGTTACATTTACTTTGTCACCACAAATTTAATTTCAGGCTAACATTTAACTTTTGCAAGATCCAAATCGATGCGACTTGTGGGATAAAGAAGGATTTATCTGTGTTTATTATGCGACAGGTATAAATCTCAACAAAATTAAGATTTATTCATGCCTGCTAATCTAATCCATTCTGCTCTAACTGTTCTGAAAGTAGTGAATCAAAATTGATACCCATTCTTGCCCAGAACCATTTGACAAATGAAGACTCTGCATTGTCAGTAACATTGCTTTCTTTTAACATTTATTGATCACCAAGTGAGAAGAGATGGGGAGGCTGTTTGCAAAAATTAGTACAAAACCAGGTGCAAAAAATAAAAATCTGAAAACTGGCCCCACAGTGCAGTAATTAAGTGCAGTGCATAGAAAGTCAGAACCCACAGAGCCAACCACAATTGGAGTCCTGACCCCAGCAGCTTGGAAAACACACCAGGCTTGTGTGTGCCCAATATCTTGACAGGAGGAGAAACAGAGGGGAAAAAAAGGATTGTGGCATGACCATGCCTCACTGGGAGTTGCTTACTCCCTCTCTCTCTTCATTCATAGAATTAAAATGACAATGAGAGAAAAATGCGAGTTGAAGAAAATTGGCTTTCCATATTCAGTCAATAAAAAGAGTGAACAGATAGAGTTAGTGTTCCTTCTATACTGTTTGAAAAATTTATGAGAATGTACTTGTATCTTATTTATATGATTAAAAAAAGAAAAATTAAAATATAGTTCATGGAATTCATGTCATGCAGAATGATTTGGGGCCTATTTGAGCTTTCAAGAATAGAAAAAGCCTATAAATGTTTGAGGGCAGAACAAAAAGAGTTTATGAAGAGAAGGCAGATAGGGAAATGCTGACGAGAAGAGAAAATTTTTTTTTACAGGAAAAAGGCCCTGGCAAAGACTCCTCACCCTGGATCATTAGATCAAAAAAGATAGAGAAAGCCTCCAGTTCTGCCATATGTAACTGAATTCCTACCTTACTGGCTAAATCCAAGAGTAAGGTTTTTTTCCCCTTGCATAAGACAAAGTGTGGATTGGACAGTGCAGGGCTAGTGCGGCGAAAACACAGCAGCACCACGGCCCCTGGCGCCTGCCTTCATTCCACTCTTCCCTTCACATACGACTGACTTCCGCCCTCACGTTTGGCCCTACAGAAACAAGGAAAGAAGAGAGGAAAGAAAAAAGCTTCATCAAGAAGGCAAAATACCCATTAGATTTCTACTTAAATCTCTTTGCCAGAACTGTCATTCCACTCTCTCTGAGAGTCTCAGAAGGCAAATTTCATAGCTGTGCACATCATTGGTCTTCCCTCCAAAATGGAGACTATTTTAAAAAGAAAATAGGTGTGGCAATAAGACAGGGGCATGGTAGTAAAACACAACACTCTGAAAGGTAATCTCTTATTAGAATGTTCTCACTTCAAGTCCAGAGACCTCCCTGAGTATGGAAGGCATGCAGATGTCTATAGTCCAGGGCTGGCGGAAAGTCCAGGGTGAATCATAACACCGAGAATCTAAGAGTGATTCCTCGTGCACTCTCTCTCTCTTTCAATCATGGGAGAAATATATATATATATATATATATATATATATATATATATATATATATATTGGAGAGGTTTTTGCAATAGGGCACATGTGCTTACCAGACAGAGACTGAGAGACAGAAAGCGAGAAATCACCCCCCGGGGGGGATGGCCATGCCGCAATCCCTTCTCCTCCATTCTCCTCTCGGGATCTTGGGCACGCACGCACACGCGCCTGGCGTGAGTTTTTTAAGCCACCGGGTCCGGGATGCGAACTACGGTCGACTACATGGGAGTCCAGCGACACAGCCATTATGCTAATTGCTGGTCCCGAAATAAATATATTTTTTAAAATGTAATGAGTAAGTATGTATATTGACCAATTAGCAATCTATGGCACATTTCAAACCTTTGTTCACCCAACAGCTATACATACATCTCTCTGTTTTCCCCAACTAAGATCATCCTATACAGCTAGTACATCCATTTCAAACCCAGGTCCTCTTGGTCCTGTCACAAGAAGTCTGCTATAGTAGAGGCTTGGGCTCTGGCTTCATGATATGACCCCAGACATCATGCTTTACACTTCCTGAGCATCTGTCCTTAATGCCGCCATCTCAATGTCATAATTGTTGTCCATTTCCAGCAAAAGGAAATGTGGAGAAGAAATATACATTAGAATATATTAAAATAAAGATATGTTTGAAAGCTATATCAGAAAAGAAAAACTTCTCTCAGAAGTTTAAAGCCTATCCCAAAGGTCAGAGCAGTGTAAAATGGCCACCCTACCTGTAAAAAAACCGTGGGAGGAAAAGGCTTTCAGCCATTTTGCTGTTGCAAACTAAAACAGACTCTGCAATGAAGACAGAAGGAGAAATGGCTGTTGTGTTGGCAATGAATGGTGTCTGCCACACTCTCTTCTACCTACCAGGCTGGGATATATGAGAAGCCCACAACAATATTGAGGGAACTGAATGGAAGTCCTTAAGGGAGATTCCTACTCTTTGTTTATATGGAGGAGGAATGATGAGGGGATAGCTTCAGGTCATTGACAATAAGATGAGTTCATGGAAAAACACACTCTTTGGTTTGGGTTTTATGATAAATGAAAAGATGGGGAACTTGCTGAGTAGACAAACAAGGCTGGAGTGTTGACTATCCAGTGGTGTTAATAAGAAGTAACTTCAGGGCACAGTGATAATGTGCTGCTCAAAAGAGTTGGATCTCACATGGTGCCCGAAGTTTGAATCCCCATCCCAGTCTGCCTGAAACACACTGGGAACACCCATGAAGTGTCCGAGATCTGACAGGCTGCACAACTGAAGGAAAGGGGATCTCAGTGTGAACAAACCCTGCAGAGGATCTGTACTCCATCTCTCTGTTCTCTCTCTCACACACACACACATGCCATCATGAATAAAGAAAGAAAATAAATGAAAAAGTCCAAAAAGCAATGAGTGGAAGCAACAGTTAAGTCAAAATATAATCCCATTTTACTTAACAGGATACATTTTTTGTTTTTTAAAGAGATATTTTTGCTATAGGACATATGCACTAGCCAGAGAGACAGAGAGAGAGAGATATAGACAGAAAATGAGAAATCACCCCCCCAGGAGGGGATGACAACACAGCAATCCCTTCTCCTCCATTCTCCACTTAAGATTATTAGCATGCACACACACACGAACACACACACACACACACACCCCTGGTGTGAGCTTTAAGCCACCAGGGGTCCAGGACTTGAACCGTGGTCAACTACGTGGGAGTCCAGTGAGATAACCATTATATGCCATCTGCTGGTCCCAGCAACAGGATATGTTTTGAGAAATGCATTGCAGGGCAATTTCACCATTTTAAAAACATCATAAAACCTACTATATACATAGGCTATATCATGTAACCTATATGCTTATGGGACCACTGTTGTGTATGTGGTCCATTGTTGACTAGCACATGACTACAATCATCTTTGTCAAAGTACAAACCTCCTCATGGTTTAAACCTACTCTCCACAGCATCAATCCAGTCTCTCCTCTGAATCAGAATTTGCCAGTTTTGCTTCCAAACAGTTCAGAATTAATGCTTCATTTATCACCCCAAATCCTCACTCCCCATTCTTGAGTCATATTTTGATTTCAAGGATGCTATTTTCTGCAGCCAGCTCTCTGTTCTTTGCTACAACTACCACCTTCTTCTAGTGACTCTAATTATCCACACTCTTTATTTCTCAACCGCGGTTATATTATGCCACTATGGTGGTCCTAAGAAGTATGTCAGTCTAATTGGATAATATCTTAGTAAAAGCAAAGACATGAAAGCAAGATATAAATAAATAGGTTGGTTAAAAAATGGGTTAGATTGTGTATCTGAATGCTAAGACCCTTGAGCTGATAAGGACATCACACCTCATTACAGCCTGTCATACTAGGTGACCAGAGATCTACTTACAGAAGCAATGCATGGTGATTTATAGAGATTATCTCCCAGATAAGGCATCGCTTACATATTTGGCAGATAATTTCCTCTAGATTTGAATTTCGCTCATTTTTTATATTTGTTTTAAGGTAAGAATCTCAAGTGATAAACAATCTTATTCATCTTGCGTTTTTAACACTTCATACTGCACTTGACATATACTCAGTGCCCAAAGTATTTTGTTAATTGAATGAAGTTCTGGATCACACACTTTTTTCATTCTGTCTTACTTAGATCTCAAAAAAGTCTTTATTTTGTTTATGGTTGTGATTTAGATACAAACTTAAAATTAAGTAGTGCAAGGTTTGAATATTAAAATATCCACATAGCCAAGTTTTTCTCTTCTGAAGTGTGTCTTATCTTATTTAATCCCAAACTAGTATTAAGAGCATTCGATTTTTTTTTTTTTTTTTTTTTTTGGGGGGGAGAGGTTTTTTCGCTATAGGGCGCGTGCACTCGCCAGACAGACAGAGAGAGACATAGAGACAGAAAGCGAGAAATCACCCCCCAGGGGGGATGGTCATGCCGCAATCCCTTCTCCTCCATTCTCCTCTCGGGATCTTGGGCACGCACGCACACGCGCCCGGCGTGAGTTGTAAGCCACCGGGTCCCAGACGCGAACCGCGGTTGACTACGTGGGAGTCCAGCGACGTAGCCATCACGCTAACTGCTGGTTCCCAAGAGCATTCGATTTTTGATTTTTCCTTTTTTCCCCCCTTTGGAGACATTTCAGATTTTACATAAAAACACTACAGTGTGAATGAGCAGGGAAAAAATGCGATCTTTTTTAAAAGGTCTAAGAATTTTAGGGATTATAATGTCTCTGTGTTTATTTGGCAGACATTGACTGGTAATAATAAAAGCATGGGGGGAGAGAACTGTCTTTTTGTTTTTTGAAGAAGTTTTTATTATAGGGCATGTGGACTCACTAGAAAGACAGAGAGACACAGAAAGCAAGAAATCACCCCCTGGGGGGATGGCCACGCCTCAATCCCTTCTCCTCCATTCTCCTCTAGGGATCTTGGGCATGCGCACATGCACATGCCTGGAATGAGTTTAAGCCACCAGTTCCAGGACTCAAACTGCGGTCAAATACATTGGAGTGTCTTTTTAAAGGCTTGTTTTTCTCAGTGGATTCCTCCCACCTCGATATTTTCCTGAAGAACTAGAAAGGGATTTAAGTATCTACAGGAAAATTGGTTGTGTTGAAGATAAAGGTGAAATTTTATAACTTAACATTCAGTCACTAAAAAAAGAAACTAAAATTTACAAAATTCAAGAAAATATGCTCAAATATAGTCATTTTCTCATCAACTACAGAGACAAGGAACACTATAGGGAACCCAGGCTCAAGAATGTTACTCCTTTTTGCTCTCACAGTGAAGTCACATTAAATGCCTAAAAGATAAACTCCTTTTTTCCATTCATCTTTTACAGGGAAGATTATTTCTTTGATCTAGGACATCAAAATCAGTTCCAGGGGTTGTTATTGTTTCTTAAATATACCTCATTTTGAAAACACCTCATTTATTCATTTTTAACACACTGGAGAATGTAAGAGCCTCCCTCCAAAAAAATAGTGTTAATAGACACATTTCACATAGTATATTTGGAAAATGTTTTTCTGTAAGTATACTACTTTCAGAATAACAGATCATGAAATATTATAATCATTAATATCTAAGATGACAATTTGACATTTAAATTTTTTTCAAGGATATTTTAAATAAAACCTTAAAGATATGTCAAGGAAAGATACAATAATATCTTTCAAAAGACATTTGCATCAATGTTAATTAGCAAAGTCAGTTATTTATGGTAACACAACAGTAAGCTAATGAAAGCAGTGTGGACATAAAAAAACTCTTAAAAATTATCAAAGGCAGGGCTAGCAGATGGCGTGATAGTTAAGGCACTGGACTCTCATATGGACTCTCACCGTGGTTTGAGCCTCAGACCTGGCAGCTTGCTTTCTCACTTCTCCTTTCACTCTCTCTGTCTTTGTATGGTCAAATTAAATGATAATAATAGCAATAATAATAATAAAAATATTAAATTAAATTAAATCAATAATTCTAAAAAAATATTACCAAAGTCATGATTTTATAAAATTGACTTTAAACAAAACAAATTGTTTTCTGCTAAAGAAATCAGACTTCAGCTTTCTATAGATTTGAGTTCTATGGAAACAAGCTTGTAAATACACCACATGACTCTCCCTGGACACGGCTAATCAAGTTGATGGCTATCTTTTATTGGGCCCCTACTCTATTGCCTGGCATGATACATTGCAAACACGATGTCATGCAATACTCAGGGAAGTAAGAGGAATCTTATTGGGTCATCAGAAAAGTTATGATGCATCTTTACATTGAAAAATACATCATGACTTTTCCGATGACCCAATATATTACTTTTCTCATTTTATAACTGAGGAAATAGAATAAGTCAGAGTCTCGTCCACAGTCACACAGCTAATAAATGACCAAGCTGGATTCAGACCCAAACCCAAGTTCATTTGGCAGGAAAACTACATGTTCTACATCTTTGTAGTTATATGGTTATTATTATTTAAACATTGATATACTTGTGATCACAATGAATACAAGCCTTTAAGAAGCTGGAAGTTTTTTTCAGGGATGCAATAAAAAACATATATTATTGGGTGACAAAACCCAACAAAGTGAAAATTAAAACAATATTATGACTTTTTCTATGAAGTTGAATATTCACTTATAGTTTAAATGATTTTTTTCTATATAAAGAGTATTTCTGAATGTATATTACTGGAGTGATTCATACACATAGGCTTAATGCTTATAATATGATAATAATTATTTTATTTTATGAAAGGATAGATAGGGATAAACATTGGCATTCAGTTTGCTAAAATATTTATTTGTTTTTCTATTTCTTTGCTTGGCAAAATAAAAGTTCATAAATGTCAAAGGTGCGTCTCTCTCTGAGGTGCTTCTCTCTCTCTCTTTCTCTCTCTTTAATGTGTACACATGGATGTGCTCTCTTTCAAAGAATAAAAATAAATATTAATTTTAGAGGTGTAAAAATAGGTTGAAAATATTCTTTTCCCATGCTTTGGTACAGTTTAAATAACTAGTTAATCTGATCTTGAAAATTTTGTTGAAATTCTCCCATGTATCATTCTGGGCTTAGAGTATTTTGAAGATCAGTTGTTTGAAATCTTTTTTTTTTTTTTTTTTTTTTTTTTGTAGTAAATTGTCTTCTCTCTCTCCTATCAATTTTGGTAAGTTATATTTTCTTGAAAATGTGTCTATTTCACCCAGGTTTGCTATTTCATTTGCATAAAGTTTGGCAATATAAAAAATCTTCTATTTCCCTCTGAAATTATATAATCATATCTTATATAAAACTGCTAATTTCATGTTGATGTTGACTTCATTCCTATGGTCTCTTTTCCACTCTTTTTGTATTATATTATCTATTAGTTCATCTATTTTATGATATGGTTTCAAATAAGACAATTTGGGCTTATTTATTCCACTTTTTCCTATTTGTAACTTATTGTACTTCTTTTTTCTTCCTGCTTTGTTTTTTTAACTTTATAAGTTGAAATATTTAGGTAACTCACTATAATTTTTCTTTTCTTTTACTATAAATATTTAAGGATATACATTTCCTCTGAGTTTGCTTGCAATACATTTTGACAAGTAGTATTTTTTCTGTCATTGTTTCCTAGATATTCTGTAATTTGGACTGATTTCCTCTCTGACTCAAAGTTGCTCACTAAGATCTGTATGTTTTGTTTTTAAATTCTAAGGTAATAGATACTTAATTCTTTTCAGTTTTTTGTTCATCTCCTGTTTTATTGTATTGTGATCAAATAATCTATTCTATTATTCTTAAGATTTGAATTTATTAAGGTTTTCTTTGTGGTCTAATATATGGGCAATAATTTGTGACCACTCCCAAAGCATTTGAAAATAAAATGCATTTAATATCTTTTCGGAGTAGAGTCTGATATAAATATGCTAGCTATGCATATATAGCACTTATATGTCAATTACATATGTATAATTATATATCAGATATTAATTATAATTAACTTTTCTGTAGCCTTATTTTTTAATTGACTTGGTTGTTTATGGACTAAGATGGACAAATTGAAGTATCATGCTACTAGTGTTTTAGACTTCTCATTTGATTTCCCTTAGGAAGTGGTACAGAAAAACCAGAATATACTCATCATAAATTGTACACTTTTGTTATAACGCCATGTCATTTCTACCTAGCTGAAAGATTTGGGTCATAAAGTCACCTTTAACTGACATTAAGATCATATTTGTTTTATTTTTTGATAAATCTCTGCACATCTTAAATTACTGTTTCAGGTCCTGTAAGGCATAGAAATGGACTTTATTTTGTGATCTAATCTGTAAAATAGTGCATTTATATTTTTGATATGACTGGTATAACAGGTGTTAATTTTGTTACAGTGGTCCAAATTTCCTTATCCACAATTTGAAATCCAAAAGCTCTAAAATTGACAGTATTTTTAACTCATTATGGCTAAACTGAACCTAAAATGTTATCAGACTAATTATAATATCTTTTGGCCACTTTTCTTGAAAACAAAACATTTGGCTACAAAAGTATTAATGTATGTAATTATAAGCTGCTGCTCCAGGCCTCACCAGGGATGTTTAAAAATAAATATTACATGCACCATATTGCCCTTCTGAAATCTGAGCATTTCTAAAGTCCAAAATATAATGGAGGCAAGGGACTTCAAATGAAAGATTGTGGACTTATATAACCTTGTATTTTCATCTTTTATAACTATATATTTTAAATTTTTTCCAGCTTTATAAAGGAATAATTGGCACCTTTTATACATTTTAAAAAGTTTTATTCTCTTTTCTTCTTGCTTGTTTTTTCCTTTATTTCTTCTAATACTTAAAGTTTGTGTTTTTACTCTAGTGACTACCTTTATTACTTGATATGATACTCTTAATCCTCTATTTCTCTATATTGTATCCATTAATTTATGAGAACAATATTAGTGTGTTTCTTTTACCTCTTCCCTTTACTCTCTTCCCCCAACCAATTTAATCAATATATGTTGTCTAGAATTTAAATGGTGATGGCAAATATATTTTATAACAATTTTCTGCAATGCAGATAATTCTCTGCTCTGCTACCTCAGAATCAAAATATGGTAAAGAACCCTGAAGTATCAGAGAACATACCCTATTTCTAAGCTAAGACATTATCCAGTCACATTTCACGGATGCTGGTAGAAAACATGAGACTGCAAGGTCAGAAACAAAGGACAGTTTAATACACACAGCAGTAATTATGGCCAGTTACAGCATTTTGCATTGGAACTCTGCACCTCATTCTCACAGGGCAATTTAAAGAGGACCAGATGAAACCAGCACAAATAGTAGGTTTCATTAGAAGAGAGGAGACCTGCCCATAGGAAAATCTAATCTTTTATAATAGGCAATAAGCACAGGTATACTTTGCTCTAAAAGGAGACATTACCTTATTATGTTGAGCAAGCATGCCCCCCCAGTCTCTGTCTTTTAAAGTCTCTGTACAAAAGTCCTTCACAAAGGTAGTTTAGAGAGGGAAAAAAAGAGCAGTCTGTACCTCTTCTCAAAGGCAAACAAAAACATAATTGCTCCTTGGAGAACTGTCTTTATCTAATAACTCCCACTTGTCTCTACATCATCTTGGCTTCTGGTGAATTTTTCCACGGCCATTCTATATTAGCCATTTTAATTAATCTGACCAGAATTGACTGAGACCAAATCATTTTGATGTGTCTCTTACAGCAATTAATTGAGGCTAATATTAACAGGACTCCAAGTCACAGGGTGAGGCCAATCTGCAGTACTGACATCAACCTTGTCCCCTAAGGTCCTGGACACAAACAGTTCAATAAATCCCATAAACCAGCAGGGTCTGCCTTAAAATGCCAGATGGCTTTCTCTTCAAGTTTCTGTATTGACCTTTCCACTTGTCAGGAGGCATTAATCCATGTACAGCAGGATGTATTAGCAACAGCACAGACTCTTCTTTGGCCCAAAAGGAGGAATCCTCAGCAATTCTTTTCATCTCTAATGACTCCGCTCACAACATTAGGACTGACATAAATGCCTTCCAGGATTGACATGGTATCATTGATCACTTCAACTAAAGTCAGATGCAAGTTTTGAACATTTTTTTTTTCTAATTTGATGAATACCACCATAGAGATAACAACCCTTCAGATGTGAATAAATAGCCAGTTATCCTACCAGGGATCTCTCTCTAGTAACCAAAGATAGCTTCATTCAGGAGAGCTCTTCTTGATCATCTGAGGGCTACACCTATACTTCTTGGAACCAAGCTGTATAAAAGAAAGCTTCTGGAATTAGCTGTGTGTCGTATATTCTCTCTGTAGTAAACATAGGACTTAAGCACATCCAGGTGTTCCACTCAATGAACAACTGTGTTTCTACTGGCTCTTTCTGAAAGCTCTCACACCAGCTCTCTGCCACCTCCTTCTCTCCTATGTCCTGTATGTCAACAGATCTTTTTAAATCTCCCCTGCTTTTTGATTCAATTTCACACTCTTTGGTGCCCACGATTTCAACTGCATTTTTTTTCTTTTTTTCTAAAAATAGTTCTGATTTCCTCATTCTTGCTCTTTTGGGAATGTTTATGGAGTCAAATAGGGAAGTGTTGATTTCAATCTTTCATGTTTATACTAGATGCTTCAGAAAATTCTGTTAAATACTGCTCACAAGTAAGTCTAACTACATGATTGGCAAGAATATAGCAAAAGCTTTATCTGCTTTATTTCCTTCTGTATCCCCAATTTCTAGAACAATGTTTTATAAACAACAAGTATTTTCAATAAACACTTGTTAACATACTAGTCAATGTACATTTAGAATACCATTTAAAATATCATTTTTCTACTATCTTCATATAGCAATGAAAAATATATGGAAAAGTATATGGATGTGGTTGGAACACAAATGTTTAAAACTGAGAAGAAAAAAAAAAGCCAAATAGTACACAAAATATTTTTTATTTTAATAAATAAAAAGAAAACACAAGAACATAATAGCTAATGTCTAAAACTACACATGGGTACATGTACATGTTTACAAAAATGTTTGAGAAAAAGTGTTTAAGTGTGTGCATCAAAAATGTCTTTTATCTTCTCTATAATTTCTTTAACTCATATTTTATTTATACTACACTTGTGTAATTTAAAATCAGTTTTAAAATCATACTTTTACTAGGATATAACATAGCATATTGTAGTATGTAATATACTAAGTTTCTAGGAAAGTCATGATGTGTTTTTTGTATGCAAAAATGCTTTATGACTTTCTTGATGACCCAATGATATCTTTTTCTACCAGTAGACTATTGCCAGAGATCAGATTATTCTAAAACAAAGTCACTTTCCTAAAAAGATTTGCATTAAAGAGATTTCTGGTTAATCTACATACTCAATATAATCTCAATTAAATTACCAAAGACATTCTTCACAGATATAGAAATGACAAGCATATAATTTCTCTGGAATCATAAAAGCTAATGTGTTGCCAAAGCAATTATGTGCAAGAGGAGTAGAGTAGAGTAGGAGGCATCTCACTCTCTAACCCCAAAATATATTACAAAGCTGTGATAATAAAAAAAAATAAATATATAAAAACACGGTACTCGCACAAAAACAGACATGTGGGCCAATGGCATAGAACTTTAGAAATAAACTCTAAAACATAAAGCCAACTGATTTTTGACAAAGGGCATCAGTCAATCCAGAAGGAAAAAGAAAACTTCCTTGCAAATGGTGCTGGAAAAACTTGGTATCCACCTGCAGAAAGATGAAACTGGAATGAGGGAATACATTTACAAACTATGCCTCAGACAAGGGACTGATAATCAGAATATTGAATTCCACAGGGAATTCAAGCAGTTTGCCTGGAAGACATATGAACAGCAAAAGTCACATGAAAAGATGCTCTACATCCCTTTTCATAAGGGAGATGGAAATCAAAACCACAATGATATGCCACCTAATTCCACTCAGAATGGCTAAGAGAAAAAAAAAAAACAATAAATAAATAAGTAAGTAAGTAAGTAAGTAAGTAAGTAAGTAAGTGCTGGCGAGACCGTGGTGAAAAGAGAACTCTCCTACACTTTGGTAGGATGGTAATTAGAACAGCCATTTTGAAGAACAGTATGGAGGTTCCTCAAAGACTTACAAATAGAACTACCATATGATCCAGCAATCTCACTCCTGCATATCTACCCAAAGGATAGAAGAATGCTCAGTCAGAAAAGTTCTTACACATTCATGTGTTTTGTGGCATTATTCACAATTGCTAAGACATGGAACCAACCCAAATGTCCAGGAACAAATGAATGTAATGAATGTACTGAAAAAGTGTGGCACATATACACTATAGAATGCTATTCAGCCATTTAAAAAAAAAAAAGACCCTGGCATTTGATAGAAACTGGATTAATGTGGAAGATTTACTGCTGAGTGAAACAAGCCAGACTATGAAAGAGAGACACTGTATGTTTCCACTTACTACATATCGAATGTACACACTCTATGGCATAAACTGAAAGACTAGAAGATATAAAAGCATGGAGTACAATTGCAGATTTAGAAGCAGTGCAGGAGAATGGGAAATGAGGGAAGGTAAGAGGAAGGAAATCAAGGAGAAAAATAAAGAAGCCAAAAATTTAAGGGACAACAATGGAAAAATATTTTTTAATGATGATGTGTATGATAATATCTTTGGACTGATATGCAGTGTATTGATGCTGGAAAAACTCATTTTATAAGCTGTAATGATGTACAGAGATTGAATGTATAAAATAAGTCTAAGTAAATAGATCAATGAAATTTATGAGAGTGCTCATTGGAAACAACACCTATGAGGAAAGCAAGATTATGAAAGGCAGATTGTGATGCACTTAAAGCACAGACCTCACACCCTCAGGGATTCTGGAGCTAGGATGGTCATTCAGAGTCACCCAGCACTGAGAAAAGGTATGCAAGCTTTTATGTGCCAACACAACCAGTTAAGGGTAATTCCCAGAGAGAAACTCTTCTAAGAGCTGTCAACCTCCAAGACATCCCACAGCTAGAGAATGAGTGCTAGACTGCTTTAACCCATATGTGCCAGTCACGGAGAATCTGGATAGCATCCATTGCTAGTACATAAGCTCCTTGCAGAGAAGAGCCAACACTTTATCTTCATTTTATCTCAATGCTTTTGTAAAGTTTTTGGCACATAATAGAGATTCAGTGAAATTTCACTAGATGAATTAATGAGTAAAATGACAGATCTTCAAGGAACCACAAAACTCACTATTTCTAGAGTATAAAGAGTGAGATGAAAGTGATGAGACTAAATCTAAAAGAAATAGGTTCCCTATCATGGCAATTATTTATGAGCTCTGTTAAGTCATGGTAAAAAGTGTGTGCTTTATTTTATATCCTTTGAAGGAGTCCTTTGAAAGGTTTTAGCCAGTCTAATGATCAAATTTAGATCATGTTGATCATTCTGCCAATAATGTGAATGAGAACAGAACAGGAGGAAATAAGATGAATCATGGGCTTTTTTTCAACAGTTTGGTTTAAAAAAATGATAAATTTCTGAAATAGAGTAGAGTTGCAGTAAAAATGAGAAAGATTATTTAAGAAATTCCATTTGGGTTTGTGTAGCGGTAAAGAAGTGAAATGAATGTAAATGATGCCCAACTTCAGCTCACATTACTAGGTGGTAGAAATTAGTGAAATCTAAAACACAAGAGGAGCAACATCTTGGGTAGAGTAGGCTCTTGAAACCACAGAGTGTCTCGTTCTCACCATTTTATCCCCCACCTAATGCTAGGATAGTGCTCAAGCATCCTGAAATACCATTAAAAGGGAGAGAATTAGAAAAATCAGAAGAGTGGATAAAGTGATATTCAAGGTCCTTTTCTAGTATATTATCACAAGTAAAGAGTCCTGAATGCTATAATACTCATCTTCTGAATTCATTCTATGCAGAAGCACTTGATAACATGCTACTCTTGAAAGAGAATGTTCAGAGGACATGGTACAGAAATCTCTCAAAAGTTCAACAGAGGTACCTTGGGCTTCTACTAAGACTTCATTCTAATAGTATTTATAAAATATATTTTAACTATTAGGACCAGCAAATTACATAATGGTTACATCACTGGACTCCCACCTGGTTGACCACAGTTCAAGTCTCAGACTCAGAGGCTTAAAACACATGCCAGGCATGTGTGCATGCATGCCCAAAATCCTGAGAGGAAAATGGAAGAGAAGGGATTGCAGCATGGCCATCCCCCCCAGGGAATGATTTCTCACTTTCTGTCTCTCTGTCTCTCCAGCAAGTGCACACACCCTACAGCAAAAATCTCTAAAAAAAAAAAAAAAAAATATATATATATATACATATATATATATACACACATATATATAAATCTATTCACTGAGCATCATCGCAGCATACAAAATGTGATTTACTATTCAGAATACACTGCATACTGGCTTAATCATACATGTTATCATTGACAAATAATTTTTCATTTCTTGTTTCATATATATGTATATATTTCCCCCTGTTTCTCACTGTCTGCCATTTCCCACCCTCCTCCCTCCTCCCACACTGCCTCTGGTGTCTACAGTTGTTTTCCATTCCTTTTTTCCCCCCTCACATTCTATTTACTCATAAATTATCTTAATTAATCTAACTACTTTCAATAGCAAGTTCAGCTAATATATATATATCTGTGAAGAGATGTCTGACTTTAGCCATGAAGCTCTGAGTAGAATGAATACACTATAAAGTAGTGCCTAGCTGATGCTATATAGTTTACTGCAGTCATTAAATAGGTATTTTTAACTTATTTTTTAATTTCAAGAAAAACATTTAGCTTTAATAAATCAAAATGAAAAAAAAAATGCTAAGAGAGCTTTGCTTAAAACTTAAAGCCAGGAAACAGGTTAGGATTCTGTTCAAATAGTAGGTGCACAAACCTATCAGCAGCCCAGGACAAGACAAAAATCTTTAAATCTGGAAAACAAAGCATAGAAGAAAATCAGTAATGTTTTAGTGAAAAGTCATAGGATTCTATTTCACCAGTTCAGTGTCATGTACTTAATCTATCTTTTGTTGTAGTCTGATCTTGTTTAAATTCTGGAACATAACATGGAACTCCAAAATTGTCCCTACCATTAACTTGGCTATTTTCTTGGTTGTTTTTGAACTCTTATTTCTGTGTGTCTGTATTTAGTTTTTCCTGGTATAGCACTCCCTTCAAAACTTCTTGGAGAGCTGGTCTGCTTTCAGTAAATTCTTTCAGGTTTTATTTATCTGAGAATGTTTTTGTCTTTTCTTCCCATATGAAGGATAATCTTGCCAGGTACAGTATTCTGGTTGAAATTGCTTTTCCCTTAACACTTTGAATATATTTTCCCATTCTTTCTTTGCTCTTTGTCCAATGAGAGGTCTACTGTTAGCCTGTTGGGATGTCCTTTGTAGGTAACTTTATGTTTCTCTTTTACCTATCTCAGTGTCTTGTCTTTGTCTGCGGTTTTGGCCAATCTGGCTATAATATGTCTTGGAGAAGATCTTATTTGCTTGATTCTATTTGGGTTGATTCTATTTGTATTTCTTGGGACTGGATCTTTGAATGCCTCTCTTGGTTTAGAAAGTTTTCTTCCAAGATTTCATGAAATAGATGTTCAATGCTCTTATTAGTCTCTTCACCTTCTGGGAAACAATTATCCAGATGTTTGGACATTTAATGGCATCTAGTATTTCTCATTTATTATTCACATTTTGGAGGGTTATTTTCTCAATCTTCATAGTGGATTTTTCTAGGCCAGTGATTTTGTTTTCTATATCTGAGATTCAAACCTCTGTATAATCTAGTCTACTTTTTTTCTTTTACTTTTAATACTTTCAAGGGAGGTTTTAGTTTCCTATATTATAGCATTCATCTCTAACAGCTCCATTTGATTCTTTTTTATAGTGTGTATTTCCTCTTTCTGATCGTGCAAGAACTTCCTCACCTCCTGGAACTCCTCGGCTCTATTCTGCTTCTTCTAGAGTTTGTTGTCTCTTTTTTCTCCCATCTCTGTTAACTTTGTCACTATGAATATTCTAAATTCTTTATCTGACATTTCCATTAGTTCCATTGTACTGTCTGTGGATGAAGAGGAATTATTCTTTTCCCATGGAGGAGAGGTATTTTCTTGCTTCTCATATTTCTTGTGCCCCTGTGGTGATTTCTGGTCATCTAATGGGTTGAGCATTTCTTCCTAATTCTTGAAGTTCAGTCTGAGCATTCATAGGCATGCTGGACGAGGTGATCTGCAATCTCTTTTCCATTTCGTTTTTCACTCTTTGTGCATCAGATTCAGTGGGAATTTGTCGGGATCATGCAGTCAACACAGGCTGAGTATAATGGAGCTGCCTCTCATGCCTAAAGCAAGGACTGGGCTGAGAAGAAACTGTGAGCAAGGTCAACAGTTTACGAGTTCCAATTCTCCACTATGTTGCTGTACTGACTTGCACTCAATTCCTCTGCCATGAGCTTTACTGTTATTATGGTACCCCGCAAGGGTAAAATAACACCCCCAGCCTTACTGCAACTTTACAATAAAGCCAATTAGTGATCCTGAAGGAATGTGGTTTCCTAAGATGCAGCGAGGATCAGGAAGTTTGAGACTCACTCCACCTGCTTGGAAAATGTCAATAAAGAATGCTGCATTCACCTCTCCTACTGGGGGTTACAAAGATAACATTAGAAAAGTTTGAGTTAATGGAAAGCTACTAAATTGGTGAAACGACCTCAGTAGCTGGGGGAGGCTTAGGGACTCATCCATGAGGCAATGATACACCAAACAAAGACCATGAGCCACCTTTGATCTCAGGACAAGGGAAGATTGCCATTCCCCAAGCCACAGCCATTGTATAGAATAGCACGTAGAGGGTCCCAAGTACACGGTAACCTTTAGGTAAGTCATTAAGCTGCTCAAAAGACCACATTCCTTTCCCATGTAGGCAATAGGCTCACCCCCTAAGCTGTAAATTACCCCAAAAGCTATATAGATATTTCACTTTAGTATATATTAACCGTGTCTTTACTTTTTTTTTTTTTTTCTTTTTTTTTTTTTTTTTTTTGGAGAGGTTTTTGCTATAGGGCGCGTGCGCTCGCCAGACAGACAGAGAGAGACATAGAGATAGAAAGCAGGAAATCACCCCCCAGGGGGGATGGCCACGCCGCAATCCCTTCTCCTCCATTCTCCTCTCGGGATCTTGGGCACGCACGCACACGCGCCCGGCGTGAGTTTAAGCCGCCGGGTCCGGGACTCAAACCGCGGTCGACTACGTGGGAGTCCAGCGACATAGCCATTACGCTAACTGCTGGTCCCAACCGTGTCTTTACTTAACAAGACAAGATTTCTATCTAGGCCTTTGTAACTGGCCATGCTACCATCCTGGCCTGGGACTGAAGTTATCAAGCTGACCTGGGACTGACGTTATCAAGCTTCCTGCAAGCCCTCTCTTCAAAAGACCCTGTCCGGTAATCAAGATCTAAGAAGAAAATGCACCAGACAAATGGACTCCTTCGTTCTAAGGACTGTGTTTGGCTTCATCTGATCAAACAGAACAGTGCATCATGTTTTATGATTATTGTTTCCATATTTTGTATACCCTGTTTCTTAGAGTAAATCTTTTACTTCCTCCTCACCCCTCCTACTTCTGTAAAACATCCCTCAATAAATACGTATGCTTGATAGCCACTGGAGCTGCAGTCTTGAGCTGGCTCTGACTGTAGTCGGCTGAGAACATGCTAAAGAGCATTGAGGTTTCAGTCTGATTTTTGCCCACCCGTGTCGCCTTCCTGTGTACGAGCTTCAACCCACCCCAGCTGGAGCAGGTCTCTGGCAGGAATTGAGGAATATTCTTACTCTAATAGTAATCAGATGTTTGGATACTGTTCACTTAGACCTGTCTAGACACTCAATGCATGGAGGCTGAGCCATCAAGAGATGAAGTTTTAAAAAAAAATGAAAAGAAAAGGAGGAGAAAGAAAAAAATATATTTTAAAAAAAAGAAAAAAGAAAGAAAGGAACACAGTAAAATAATTTTATATTTTCATTTTAAAAGGCAAAAAATGAAAGCAATATTTCACAGCTGAAGTTCCATAGCTATCTCAAAATGGGCCTTGGTTTGTGCCTCTCCCAGATGGGAGGGGGAAAAGGCACAAATTAGCAAGTTAAAGGAGGGGTTTAAGAGCCCAGAGAATACTTCACCTTAAAAAAAAAAAAATTAAGAGACACAGAGAGACAGAGAGAGATGGAGAAAAGGATACAGAGGTTGCCCATCCAATCTAGAAATCAATCTGGAGGGAGAAGTCTCAGCAGAAAGTCTTCATTTTTAGTCTCTGAAAGCAATATTTCACAGCTGAAGTTCAGTAGCCATGTCAGAATGCTATACTCTGTTTTTAAAGCTGTACTTGAAAACACACACTCTATTGCACACTATAGAATCATATCCAAGCACATTAGAGACCACTAATGAATTCATTTGAGATTGAGATTTTATTTTGATGGTGCGAGGAAATGTTATAAAAAACATAGTAACATACAAACTCCTTCTTTGGTATTCTAGGGTTTATAAAAGAATCTATTAAAAAGGTGGTTCTATTGCTTAAAAGTTCCTAAAAACACTGTTAGCCTTGTCTCATTATTTTACAGACAGAGGAATTTAGACCTGAAGAAGTAAAATAATATGCCCAGGACACAAAGCTCATCAATGGAAGAGATGGAGCTTGGACCCCACCGTGCCAAATAAAAGAATGATACTCTTCACTATAGCACACTGCTAAGAAGAGAAGAGCCACTGTTTAGGAGTTACCTTACCCCTTGTAGATACTGTGATTGAGGAATTCAAAAAGCATTTATGGAACATATAAAAGTTAAGTAGAACTATACCATTTATCTAGGAAATAAAAGTAAATCTATAAATTATAAACAAAGGTAATGACTGACATAAAGAGGAGTCACAGGGAATGAATTAAATCCATATGAGTCTCTAGAAAAAGATTGATTACAAACATATGATCAAGGTGAAAGCCAGGCTGGTGAATAGATGGAGGAGCAAAGAGAAGTTAGCTGGTTCTTTACTTATAAAAGGAAGCTACCTTTTATATTCAGTTTCTCTTACAAGCTTACCTTGGAGGTACATTCATTTCATCATCCAACCAGGTGTCATTCATCAAATGTCCATTGTACAGTCACAGAGGGAGCACTTTGTTAGCCCACTAATACTGAAATTGCAGAGAATAAAGAGGCAGTTCCCACCAACTCTCACATCTGCAAGGAGGGAGGAGTCTTTCCTCTTTAATAGTTGAGCAACGTTTATAGTCCTCTATTTCTATCACATTTTTGAGAAAAATAATCTTTTTTTTTTTGGAGAGGCTTTTTTTGCTATAAGTCCTATGTGTTCACCCAAAAGACAGAGAGAGGCAGAGAGAATGAAAGCAAGAAATCACCACTCTAGGGGGTGGGGGGGTGGGGGGTGGATACCCATGCCACAGTCCCTTCTCCTCCATTCTCCTCTTGGGATCCTGGGCACACACGCACACGTGCCTGGTGTGAGTTTAAGTCACAGGGTCTGGGACTCGAATCACAGTCAACTACATGGGAGTCCAATGACATAACCATTATGCCAACTTCTGGTCGCAGAGAAAAATAATCTTAATAGTCAGTGGCTTGACTGCTTTATTAGGTGTGGCCAATAATAATTTTAACTCTTTGTTTTGGAGACATTTTTGCTATAGGATGCATGCGCTCGCCAGAAAGACAGAGAGAGACAGGGAGATAGAAAGTGATAAATCATCCCCCGGGGCATGGCCATGCTGAAATCCCTTTCAGGATCTTGGGTACACACGCACACGTGCCTAATGTGAGTTTAAGCCACAAAGTCCAGGACTCGAACCGTGGTTGACAACATAGGAGTCCAGCCACATAGCCATTATGCCATCTGCTGGTCTCAATTCTTATTTATTTTTATCTATCCATGGGTTTTACAAATTTTGCTAACCCAGACAAGTCCTTCTTACATACAACATAATAATCACTGTAGACTCCATATGTGCTCATTTGATTCTCTTTCATCTTAAAAAGACATAGCATTTTTCTCTTGTCATAATGATGAATGATTAAATTGGAATAAGGTGAGAGTGCTTTCTGTATACAAAGAGAGAATCACATTGTAAATATTTGAAGCTTTATAAGCCATTTGTTCCTTGTCCATTCTACTCAACTCTACCATTGTAGTGTGAGTAGCCATAGACAACATGGTAGTGAATATGTCTCTGTTTATTTATGAATACTAAAGTTTGAATTTTAAATAATGTTTACAAATGTCAAAATTATTTTTCTTCTTTAAACATTTTTCATTCATTGAAATGTGTGAACCTATTTCTAGTTTGGAGGGTATACAATACAAGATCTGCACAAAGGCCACAGTCAGAAACCTCCTGGATTAGAACCTTACCTTCATTATAAATTTTACCTAGAGTTAAATTTTGATTCAGTAATTTTAAGAAAGAAAAAAAAACTATCTCAGGATATACATTTGACAGTAAAGAAGGTTAAAATCATTTCCTATTTAAATGTGATATAATCAAAAAATAACATCATAGGAAGAAGAGTATTCCAGTTTGAAAGGAGCACATTGCAATAAGCAACTGGTATTCATTGCATTAAAAGTAACTTTTTATGTCTCTGCCCTTGTTCAGTTTTATTGTTAGTGGAGAAGCAGCAAAATCCTGCTCATGAGCTTGCCAGTATTGCTAGGAGATCATGAATATACTGAGTTTGTTGCAAAACATTTACCTAGTCGATTCTTGATCATCAATTCATGGTTAAACTGATAAAAAAAAAATACTCCTGTAAAGCGAACAAGCCTACTATCACTGATCTAGAATTATGACAATAACAACAAGAAATTAAATTTCCCAGAAAAAAAGAAATTAAATTTCCATTTTGGTTCATATTGCCAGGATACACTTAGAGAACAGCTCAAAATCTGATAGATATTTGTCCAAGTCTTAATTTCACAAGTCATGAAAACATCTTTAAGTCTTATCTAAGAGTCCACATTTAGGGAAGTTATTGGGGAAATTTAAGTATTCCCAAGTTATGATTACAGTCCAAAATTCAAACAAATACCAAAATATTTTTGTTACTGCACACATCAGTGAGAATTCTCAAATCTTGGAAAAACTAACAGAACTCTGTTATGTAATTCTTAATTATTAATACCTCAATTTATTAAAAAGGTGTTATTATCACTTTGTAGGAATAACACATTTCTCTAAACCCTGCTACTAAACCAAACTCTATTGGCTCTTTGAAAGAGTCAATGTCAACCAATTGTTCAATATTAATGTCTTTTTGCTTTTCTTATCTTTGGCCTAAAATTAGATTTTTTTATTGTAACATCAGTTATGAAAATCAATTTTAAAAATTTAGAGTCAATTCACATTTGATTTACAGCGATTTTTCCTTTTCTAAACATCTACTTAATTAAAATAAATATTCCTCTTCTTCCAATAAATGAAGACTACTATGTAGCTTATAAATGGCAGAACTAGAACATGAAATTGAGCAGACTGACTAATCTAACAGTCTTAGCTGCACACTCCTCTATCTCTCTCCCTCTCTCTCTAGCTATGCATCTATAGGTTAGAAGCATTCTGAGGCATTTCTAACAGTCTAAGATGTGGATTGATGAGACCCTAGCTTGGACTGTGATTGCAGAAATTGTGAAGGAGGACTGAAACAGAAATATTCTTATGGGTGAATCAGTCAAACTTGCTAGATAGATTTTAAAGCAGGAATAAAAAAGATTACAGAGTTAAGAAATATACCTGTGGGGCCAGCAGGTGGCATGGTGGTTATGGCACTGGACTCCCCCAAGGTGAGCCTTGGTTTGAGTTCCAGACCCAGCAGCTTGAAACTCATGCCAGGCAGCATGTGCGAGCATGCCCTAAATCCTGACAGGAGAATGGAGGAGAAGGGATTGTGGTATGGGGGTGATTCTCTTTCTCTCTGGTGAGCACACACACCCTATGGCAAAAAAATCTCTCGTGTGTGTGTGTGTGTGTGTGTGTTGATTACTATTTCATTACATAATTATTTATGGAGTACTGTTATACTAAGTGTGGGGAAAAAAAACTGAACAAAATAGGCCAAATCTCTGCCTTCTCGGAGCAAGACCTTATTAAGAGCATGCAGTTCCATCTCGTTAGACTGTGCTCAGAGGGGTGCTGTATTAGTCTGCTAGGGCTGCCGCAACAAAATACCACAAACTGGGTGGCTTACACAACATAATTTGTTTTTCTCACAGTCTGAGGCTGAAGCCCAAGATCCAGGTGCTAACAGAATTGTCTTTTGCTAAGGTATCTCTCCTTGGCTTGCAGAAAGCTGACTTCTCACTATGTCCTCATTTGGCCTTTCCTTTGTGTATTTGCATTCCTTGTGTATTATCCTCTTTTTATAAGGACACCAGTGCTATTGAATTAGGGCTCCATTCTTAATACCTTATTCAAGCTTAACTTCCTCCTTTAACGTCCTGTCTCCAAATACATACAGTCACATGGAAGGTTAGAGCTAAGGTCACGTATGAATTGTGGGAGGACACAATTCAGTCCATAGTAATTACACAATAAGTTGGGAAAACTGGTTGCTTAGAAAGGGTACAAGATAGATAGTGGGGGGAACCAGCAGTTAGCCTAATGGCTATGTCGCTGGACTCCCACGTAGTCGACCGCAGTTCGTGTCCCAGACCCGGTGGCTTAAAACTCACGCCGGGCACGTGTGTGTGCGTGCCCAAGATCCCGAGAGGAGAGTGGAGGAGAAAGGATTGCGGTGTGACCATCCCCACTGGGGGGTGATTTCTCGCTTTCTGTCTCTCTGTCTCTCTCTCTCTGTCTGGCGAGCGCACGCGCCCTATAGCAAAAACCTCTCCAAAAAAAAAAAAAGATAGATAGTGGGGCAGGGGTAAAAAATAAGCTTCATGGAATACTTTTATTATGCTTACTGAATTTTAAATGCAGATATATTACCTATTTTTAAAAATTATTTGTTATGTCATTAAAATATTAGAGCTTCAGGCATACTGGTTTCTCAGAAAATTGCATCATTCTGTTCATTCTTCCACCTGAATAAGAATATTTTTAGTGTTATTTCTTCAAGTGCATTTGCTAAAATATTTTATTGGTAATACTTGGAACATTTACATATTTTCAGTTTCCTTTTTAATTTTGTAAAACATTTCCTGGCCATTTGACTTAGAAATGGTAATGACTATGAGGAGACAAGTCTTTGATCAGCTTAAATTTACTTGGTTGGGAACGAGAAAGGATCATACATGTGCCTCACTGTAACCCATGTGGTCAGGCTTAGGTTTTCCTAGAACCAGGAAGAGAATGTGGGGTTGGTATAATACTTTAGTAACACGGTGTCTGCCAGAACCACAGAGCTAGAAAGTCAGGTTAGTTAGGTAATGCACAGAACAGAAAAACAGGTAGAATAAGCCTAATACCAAAACCAGGACATGAGATTAGCTACAAATCTCAGAACCTGCAGAAACAATATCAAGAGCCAAAAAGCACTGGGAAAAGGGTCAAGGATTTCCCAGCAATTCCCATACACACCATTAACTACTAGAGGTTCACAGTTGTCTCTGAGGGTTAATACGCATGCATTACCATGGTAGATTAGACTAGGCCAGAGACATTATTGCTCCCAGAGATCTCAGGATTCAAAAGGCAATCTGTTCCAGGTTCCAAGGACCACTGGAAGTAATAGACTTCACTGGTATTATTTAAATGTGCTATATACTACACCATATGGCTTTGTTTACATTCTAAACTTGTCTTTCTTTATTTTTAATTTACTAGAGGGAACATGTGCTAGCCAGGGAGAGACAGAGAGAAGGTGAAAAAGCACCTCCAGGGAGAGAGTGTCACTCTGCAATCTTTTCTCCTCTATTCTCCTCTTGGGATCTTGGGCATGCAAATACACACCTATGTTTGTAAGCCACCGGTCCAAGATTTGAACCATGTAGTCAGTCATGTGGGATCCACCTGCCTTAACCTCCAGCCGGCTACTAAGCTTGTTTTTAAAAAATATATTATACATGCCAGTAATCATTTGTATAGACGTTAGACATCCAAACATCTAGGACAGCCTGTCAAACGTTGTTAAAATTATTATTTATTTAAACAAACACACATAGTTGTGCCCTGTCACACACGTAGTGCTTTGTAAAATACTTAGTTTTTTTAACTTGAATATGATTACTTTTGAAGAAACTTTTGCTTTCTACCTGATTAAAGTAAGGCATTTCATTAGTAATCAGTGAGAGGAGGGGAAAAGTGGTAAATTTTTCACTAGTAAAGTTTTAGCACAGCTCATGTTACTATTTTAATTTTTTTTTCTATTCTTCTGTTCAAATGCACAATTTACACAAATAGATTGAGGGACAAATTATCTAAGTGAGTTTTTGTCTCACTAGACCTAAACCATTTTCCTATTTTGGTATCAACTTTCTCTTAAAATCATTTGAATCTCTACACTGTAGTCCCCTACTGATAGAATTATCACAGGTTACACATTACCTGTCACAGGTTGGCTTCTCCAGGAGCAGACTAACTGGATTTAGGGTGTCAAATACTTAGGAAGAAGTGTCCTCAGCGTCAACATCTGGAGCAAAAGAGGAAGAGGGCAGGACTGGTCAGAGGAGAAAGCTGTGCCCTGATGCTAGTTCCACAGGGAGCCTGATCCATCCCACAGAGAGCTCTGGGGCGAAGCTGTCTCACATTAGGCCAAATCGCCTGTTCCTTATGTTCCCAACTCTACGAGTCACCAGATGGACTGTCTTAGAAGGGTGTGACCGTGGGCAAGGTGGCTCTCTGTAGCCAGTTGAAATTTTGCTGTCTGTCAAAGTCATGGCCATATAATCTTCTGAGAAACTCTGGGTTGGCATGAAGTTCTAATACTTCAGTGACTTACTACAAAAACATTTTTAAATAGATAATAAATCTGTATTTAAAATTCAGTAGGTATGGGGTCGCCAGGTGGTGTGGTGGTTAAGGTGCTGGACTTCCACATGACCAACCATGATTTGAGTTTTGTTTTCTCACTTTCCCTCTCTCTTTCTCTCTCTGGTCAAATTAAAAATAATAATAATAAAATTAAATACATAATTCTTTAAAATATTTAGTAGGTATATGAACCAGCAGATGGCATAATGGTTACATTGCTGGACTCCCACATAGTCAACCACAGCTCAAGTCCCAGACCTGGCGACTTAAAACGCACACGGTGCGTGTGTGCATGCATGCCCAAGAAGGTATTGAGGCATGGCCATCACCTCAGGAAGTGATTTCTAGCTTTCCATGTCTCTGTCTCTGTCTCTCCAGCAAGCACTCACGCCCTATAGCAAAAATATCTCTTTTAAAAAAATTAGTAGGTAAATAAACTTAGTAGGTATAAAAAAAATTAGTAGGTATAAAAAATGTGGTTTACCTCTTATCCCTGCCCCCCCATTCACCTAGTACTCCTCCTAACCAACTAATATTACGAGTTTATGTGTACTTGTTATGGGCTGAATTGTGTCATCCCAAAATTCATACATGGCCTTAGCCCTCATACTTGGTAGCCCCGCCAACTGTCTGCTGGCAGCTCACTCAGCTGCTAGGCAACAATTTCTTTTCACAAACAGCTTTGGATGGCACATTGCTGTGTCCACTTGAATATCCTATGTAACGTGACTTTTCATGTTTAAACTTTCATATTCTTACTAGTTTTTCTTTATTAAAAATAACTACAAATTTTAAATATGCCTTTAGGGTTACTTCCTTAGTTTGTATTCTCAGAATTACTGAGTTCAAATATTTAAACCTTTTTTTAAGGTTTCTACAACATGAAAAATTGCCCTCCAAATGATTGTTTCAATTTGCACTTGTGCCAGTAGTATACCAGAGCTTTCCGTTGTATAATGAATTTATCAGCTTTGGATCTCATTTAAAAATGATCATCTCACAGGTTGGCACATTAGTTCTTTGCAAAATTACTTTCTATGGATTACTAGTGAGGTTTAACATTAATTTCATTTTCTTCAACCAATAATATAACACCTGTGGCAAATCCCTAATTCATGCCCTATATGCATTTTTCTACTGGAATATTAGTACTTTCATCATCATTGGATGAGATTTAAAACAGTTTACCCATAAAAAATTCCAGTTTCAAAATCTGAAGTTGGTTATTGTGATACAATTGAGTCTTATTTCCTTCTACATTCACTCATTTCTATATTATTTGAGACTACATTTCCTCTTTCTTCTAGATGACAAATGAAAGGGGATGAAGACTGTGATGCTGACTAACCTTACCTGCAGTATGGTATACCATATATTCCATAAAAAGTCATAGAGAGAGGCCAAAGGAAGTTTACTGGAATATTTAGTGCATACATTCAGTATATACTGTTTACCAAGACAGTACTTGTCAGAAAATAAGATTAAAAACTGAAAATAGGATGTTTTCCTTTTAAAATATATGAGATTTTTTTTTTTGGTTTATTATTAACTTTCAGTGTGCTTCAGAAAGCAAGAATAAAAGGAATTAGTAGATATTTATTTTCTCTCTGTAAGCTTTTCATCTCTTATTTTGCCACAAGAGCCTATTTGCTTGGGGCCTTTCCATTTTAATTCAATCAGTTGCAAATTAATTTTCTGGGGAACAAAAAGTATTCCTGAGAGATGCTGTATGATTTCCATATTGCTTTTATTTTCATCATTAGGTTTAAAAAAGAAAACAGAGTTAATGAAGTTGATAGTAATAATCTTTCTTTCATGTAATTTTTTTAGATCTCATTATGAATTTTTAGTTGCTTAAGATATGTTTATAGTCAAGGTTCACTGCTATTCAAATGAACATACACCAGAACACCAATGTATTAATCATAGCATATACACAAATGATGTGATAAAGTCTAGGAATCAAAGAGAGTTGATTGTAATGAGCGGTCTCCATATACAACATGACTTACAAATATTAAATGTGACCCAATCTTGCTTTCTTTTGATATCCCAGGTTGTTTTTTCTTTATTCTATTACTCACCCCTTTCCACCCACAGTTAATTTTTCTTTATCAATTTTCCAGAAGCAAAAGAATCCACCCCAAACACATCACTTCATTATAGTTATTGCATAGAACCAGAAAGGTGTTAATTAAAAGAGCTAAAATACTTATGAACGAAGTAGATACCCAGCTTGTGTAGGCTTTGCAAATTATCAAGATCTCACTGCGTTCTCCCCTTCTTGTGATTGCTGCACAGTTTTGTCAGTGATTCAGAATCCTCCTCTCCATAGCACAGCTAAACCAAGAATTAAGAGGCCATGGCTCTCAAGTCCCCATTAATGGTGGTTTCAACTCATTTCAATGGATTTACTTTTACAGAAATGGAAATTGATTGTTCAAAATGCCTGTGTCTATTCATTCACAGCAGCAAATAAGTAAGTCATAGTGATGTAACTGTTCACTCAAACACTGGTTAAGCAAGGAGAGTAGTGCAGTTAGATATTAGGAAATTGGAGAAGTCAAGATACTCTGCAGCTATTGCAACATGATGGGTGCCACAAAAGGCAGTAAAGCAAAGTCATAAGACAAAGATTACATTATCGACAAAACCAAAAGAACTGAAGGGAACAATACATGCTGACTCCTCCTGTTTCTCTCACATATCTGTCCAATATCTCTTTAACCTGAGAAACAAATTATTTTTTTCTTGGTTACATAGACACACTGGTATTTGGGTGATAAGTAATTTAGTTGGGTTCATATTTGATACCTACATGACAAATGATTGTGTGTGTGTACATGTGCACACGTGCACACATGCACACACACATGCACATGAGTGAGTCTCATTGATTTGTTCATGCTCAGGATTCTTTGCCTGATTTCCCTAAGCCATTTGGTTATAGTGAACTTGTGGGACAACTGTGCCTGGTAAATGTGGACTCTTCACTCCTCGGATGTAATCTTTGAGATGCTTCCTCTGACAGCCTTGATGAGAGTTTACAGTTCTCATTCTTGGAAATAAACCAGGTCTTATCTCTTTGAAATCACAAATCAATAAGGCTATACTTGAATGGTAGTTTCAGAAAAATAGCAATTTTTCTTTTTCTTTTTTTAACATGGCAATTTTTTCTGAACGCTTAGCATTCTGTAATGAAAAAGCAGTGAAAAAGCACTCAAGATTATCCTTGATGTTTCGAATCTTTTTCCTAAGTGTATATCCCTTGGGTATCTGAAGGGCATAAGCCATGTCTATAGGAGTCTTACTCGCTGACCCAATCGGAGTACTGGTAATGAGGGAAAGCTCTTCTGAGGACCTTATGATCCATGTCAGCTTATCTAATAAATGAAGTATTAGTAACAAAGTAATTGATTCCTTGGAATACAAACACATAAAGCATGTCAGACCTGCACAAGTCTCCTTTTTGCCTTACAAAATACAAAAAGTATAAGGCTGATTTTTTTTAGAAAGAAAACAAATCCATGAATATGTATATATATATGTATATATAATATACACATATATATATACATATCCCCATGAATATGTGTGTGTGTGTGTATATATATATATATATATACACACACACACACACACACACACACACACATACATATACATATACATATCCCCATGAATATGTGTGTGTGTGTATATATATATATATATATACACACACACACACATACATATCCCCTATAGTGGAGATCCATGAATATGTTTATATATATATCCCTATAGTGGAGATAGATTTATAGTTTGCAATTCTATGGATAAGGATGGATAAGGTGACTTGAATGAGAAAGGAAGGATATCATCAAGGGACAGTCACTTTGTCTCCATTTGTGGGGCACTGCAAAGACCCAAAAGACATGAATCCTGAAGTGGAACAACAAGATAAATACTTCCCCAGCAATCACCAAACAGCAACTGCTCAGTAGGTAGCAGCTTCTTTCTTGAGTTTCATATATCAAACTCTAGCACACTGAATGCTCCCGGATGCCAAGCATATAGAGCAGCAGTGTGGCTGCACATGGTAGCTGCTTAATGACTGTTTGGGGGTCATTATGAACTTTATCATAATTTTTATACAATTTCTCAAATAAGGGGTAGCTTGGCTGGGTATCATTTAAAGAAAATGTGCATGAAGTAGGTGAACCCTTCTTACCCTTTTTTCTACCTTAGTTTCCACTACCACTTTAAGTGACTTCTTATCTTCCCCCATCAGGACAATCTCAGAGAAGGACCTGTAATGCAGGGAAGAGCAGTTTCTCCTCAGTGCTGATGGCATTAATCAAAATCAGGACAGTATTGGGGGAATTTCTCTAAGTTTAAACCCCATGCAATCTTCTCTGTAATTAGTCAACATGAAAACCATCATAGAGGTAATGAAATGACCATTGGGTCATAACCTGCACTCCCTTTGTCTTAGAGAACTTCAGATTTTTCCTATTTTGAAAAGCAAGTTCAATTTGCCACCATATCCTCCCACCCCCAGTATGCATACTAAAAGAAAAAGGAATTTTATATATATATATATATATATATATATATATATATATATATATATATATATATAAAATCCCCTCACATCTTTGTTTAAAGCCCTTCCATTTCTTCACATTGTTTATGGGATAAAATTCAAAATCATTAAGGAGTCTTCATGCTCTTCTTTTCCTTTCCGGCACATCTCAGCCCAGATGCCCCTGGTTCTCTGTGCTCCAGTCACATGAGCCTTCTCTGAGTTCTTCAATAGAATGTTCTCCCTCCTGTCTCATAGAATGCCTATACAATCTCCTTTCCATTTCTACCAATGCTTCCTGTTGATTCTCCATTTAAATATTACTCTCACAGCAGGTGAGAGTTTTTGTTAGTGAGAAAATAGAACTAAAAAAATATATTAAGAAGATTATAAATTGGGAACTTTATATACAAAAAGAATAAGTTCAAAAAATTAATTGATGATAAGCATTGAGAAAAACAGTCAAACTAAGGAGAGTCTACCTTTTTTTAAACTTTAAGAGAGACGTTGTCCAGGGACAAATAGTCAACAGAGCAGAGACCTGCCAAGATTAACCTCAGGTCCAGCCCTGTCCAGGACCCCTCTACTGTATTAATTATGAAAATGCCATATACAAATGAAGCAAATAGTAGCAAAGAGCAGAATAGTATGTGGACTGGTCACTACCACTAGTAGAAAGCTTAGGCAGTGAGTTTGGAGAGGGGTTATCAAGTGTACAAAGCACAAGTTGGCAAAAGAAAGAAGCTAGCAGGTGATGTGGTGGTTAAGGTATAGGATCCCACAAGACTGACTCCATGGTTAGAGTGCCAGACCTGTTGGCTTAAAAATTGTGTAGGGGGACAAGCAGATGGCGTAGCAGTTACATCACTTGACTCCCACATAGTTGATAGCAGTTCAAGTGCTGGATCTGGCAGCTTGAAACTCGCACTGGGTATGTGTGCGTGCATGCCGAAAATCCCAGTCGAGGAGAAAGGATTGCAGTGTGCCATCCCCCTGGGGGTGATTTCTCACTTTCTGTCTCTATCTCTCTCTGGTGAGTACACACACCCTATAGCAAAACTATCTCTGAAAAAAATTTAAAAAATAGTTCCATGTGCATGCATGCTCAAAATCCCAAGAAGAGAATGAAGGAAAAGGTATTATGACTTGGCTATACCCCCTGGAGGGTGCTTTCTCATTCTCTCTGTCTTTCTCTTTCTCTCTCCCGCAAGTAAATATGCCAGAAGAAGAAGGAGGAGGAGGAGGAGGAGGAGGAGGAGGAGGAGGAGGGCGGCAAGGGGGAGGTGGAGGGGGAGGAGAAGAAAGGACTAGGGCTGTTTAAGTAAAAGATTAAATAGGTCTGAGAGCTACTGAAGTTACCACATTCAGATATCCACTGTGTCCCACCTGCTCTGCTTGAGGTGTTGTTTCATGGAAGGAAAACTCAGAACTCAATGACTATGGAGCTTATTTTCAAAGAGGTTTAGTGAATCAGCTTGTGTTACCCTACCATCTAAGAGAACATTCTTCCTCTCACTCTCATCAACAAATTGGCTGGTTGTGATAAATATTAGAGAGAACAACTAAATCACTGATCTCAGTTGTGAACGAATGACTATGCTAAGATTTTTTTTTTATTATTCTGCTTCACCACCTAGACTACATGTACCCAGTGGAAATAGTCTGTCCTGCTCACATTGTAACTGTTATTTATCACATCACCTGGAACATATAGGACCCACAAAGTATTTAGATGAATGACTAAATGAGTGGCCCAGAGAGTCTATATAATTGTGTTCGTCCAACTGGCTGATGCTGGACAGGGTGAAATCCTGAGTACAAAATGGGTACCAAAATTTGGTGAGTGCTAATAAAAGCAATTAGAAGATACTCAAGAACAATATTTTTTTTTTACTTAATGGCAAAGCGACAGAGACAAGCTGATATCTCTTCTCTCTCATAAAACTGTCATCCAAGCATCTCCATCCACATTCCATCTTCTGTAATATAATGCACTGGAGTTGGGATTTGTGTAGGGACAAGGGGATAGCTTTCTTATGTAAGTCTTACTTGAAGTGACTGTTTTAGAGAGTATGAGACATGCATATCATAGCACCCATGATGCTGCAGTCATCTGACATCAATTAAAATGCTCTTGAAAATCTCAGAATAATTAGACATTTGTGCTTTCACCAAGACCCCTAGACAATAATAACGAAAAAAAAGTATACAGAGGCCCTGAAATGAATAACATTCTCTCTGTCTTTAGACAAAGGGAATTTTCTCTAATTGTTGGATAAAAGGGTTTGTCAAGCTGAACAGAGTAAAAACAGCTGAAGAATTCTGCCCTAAAATACCCAGATATCTAAATATCTGTACTTAATGATTTCATCCACACCCAAGGTCAGCCACTGCCTTGCCACTCAAAGTAGTAGACCCTCAACATCCCTGTCACCAGGGATATAGACTCTGAAGTCCCATTCTAGTTCTACCAAAATTGAATCTGTGTTTTATCAGGCAATAAAAATTTGAAAAACACTGGCCTGAGCCTATGGTATCTGATGAAGACCTTGGGTTTGGGTGTTAAACTGTATTTTAGAATATTGTTAAAGCTAAATTCTAAAATTGAGGGTGAAAAAGATGATGCTTGAGAAACACATAGATGAAAGAATTTCTTTTCATAGGAAGATACTAAAATTTATAAAAGGTCAGAAACTAGCTCTAAAAGGCAAATTCAAACTGGTTTCACCAGAAAGAACAACAAAAGAATTAATCATTTCTTTCTAGGTCCTCTAACTTCAGATCGTCTCACAAATAAGAAAGCCAGAAGGAAAATGTTCTATCCCCAGAGGAAAAGTCAAGAAGTCAGGTGAAGCTAAATGCTCAAAGATACTGTAAAAGAAGCCCAGATATTAGAAACTGTATTCCTAATAATACAAAAATAGCAATTCTATTTCTAAACCCTCATTTTTCCCTTCTAGTATACTTATAATTTCTCTTCCTTTGCACAGTTAAGCACTTGTACAGAGTTATACACATTTTATATCATTCTTCATCTTCCACATTAAATTTGTAGAGATTAGTAAGTGCATTTAGACCACGTACTTTCCAAAATATAAGAGACATTTAAATTTCCCCAAGTGGAAGCCGATGATTCAATTTCTCTTGAAAAACTCATTTCTCTTTTCTACCATCAAAACCTTTCAGAAAAAACTCATGTCCCCACCTCAGTGAGACCTTTGCTGGCTCTCCATTGTTTCCTTTCTACTTCCAAAGCACTTTGTCTTTTCCTCCACGATAGCATTTACACTGTGCTGTGAATTGCTTACCTCCTGTCTCGACTTACTTATGACCTCCTTGAAGTCAAGTCCATAACTCATCTATACCTAGAGCCTTCTAGTCATCAAAAATGTAGGTAAACCTGAATCCAAATTCATAGAGTGCAGTGGTTCCAATATCTTCCTCACATTTGCAGTGAATTTAGCACCCCTCCACATATTTTTCCATGGGAACATGCATCATGACATTCCTGATAACCTAATAGTTGATGTCTATGCATGTATCTCTATTCAGTGACCATGCAACTGTGTTACTGGTCTCAGTTATACCTATATTAACTACAGAACTAAATTACATTCATCGGAGTAATAGGAACTTGGCTAAGGTTTGGCAGTAGTAGAAGGAATGAATTAAATTCTGCACCAAATGTCTGAACTCTCTGGCAAAAATTGAAATATTCAAAGACAGAGTAGAGAAGACAACTGTAAATACAAGATACTGCATGGGTGGGGGATGGCAGTGGGAAAGGTTCAGGAAAAAGCACTTGACAAACATAAGAATGAATACAGACCAGGCAAATTTGTTGTGGAATGGCATACTATAGCAGAGTGAAAAAAAAGGGATGTCATCAATCTTATATATGTATCTCAAAATAAACAAAAAACAAACAAAAACTAGTGGATCAAGAACTGAAGTTACACATAATATGGCATTCTTGAAAATGATGAATATATTACTATCCTTGATTTATCATACACTGCATGCATGCTTTGAAAATCCATATTGTACCCATAAACAAATTACTTTTTTAAAATTTTAACAGCATATCACACACTGTTTCTCTCCACTAGGTGTGTTGTCCCTTCAAGTTTTTTGATGTACACAACCTTTTTTATTTATTTATTTATTTATTTTTGAGAGAGAGAGAAAGATTTTTGCTATAGTGGCATACGCTCACTGGAGACATAGAGAGACAAAAAATGAAAAAGCATCCCCCAGGGGCAATGACCATACCACAATCCCCACTCCTCTATTGTCCTCTCAGGATTTGGGGCATGCACACACACACACACACACACACACACACCTGTTGTGAGTTTAAGTCACTGAGTCCAGGACTCATACCACGGTCAACTACATGGGAGTTCAGTGATGTAACCATTATGCCATCTGCTGATCCCTGATGTACACAGCCTGACCACAGACACGTAGCCTTCCTGTGTACTAACACCCTCGAGGTCCAGCCCTGATATTGACCCCCAAAAACAAATCCCTTACCAATCCACCTTCCCCAGCATTCAGAACTTCTGTTGGAATTAAATTTTTCCAATCATTATACTTCTATCTGTCCAATGGTTCTGGTACTGTTTATTCAAAAAATTATTGCACAAATAGTTTTACAACTGCAAACTGGCAGACCTGTCAAATTCTGAATCATAAGGAATAAATTTCTAATCTCATAATCTCTCCTTCAGTCTCCCAGAGAGGTATAAATAAACCTGTTTGCTTTTCATATGACTTCCCCTTTAGATAAGATTGATAACCACTGCCTCTCAATACTAGACAAGTGAGGAAGATTATCAGAAGATAAAGCTGGAAATGTACCTCATTCCTCAGGATTCTTAGCTGACACAGAATTCATTCTATATAGTCTAAGATGGATTTATTATAAAACATAAATTCACTGGCCTATGGAAAGGCTTGCCTTTAGGAAAAACTTCAGAGAACATCTCCTGGAACCACACTGATAATGTTAGAGCCACTTTGCCTCTGACTCTTCCAATGGAAATGGGGGTGGGGGAAAAAAGTGTCCATAACTCACTTCTAAACCATTGCCTCACCTCCGCATATGTAATCAGAATCAGAACCCTAGGTGGATCTGTCTCCGTACTGGCTGGAAGAGGAACTGGGAAAAGGCTATTTGGGATTTTATTTAGGAAGACAGAATCCACAGTATGAATTATTAATACATGGAGTGGATGACAAGAGATCTGAGGCAGCCGTGAATAGCAGACATTCTCTATATAAACCTACATCTTACAATGTGAAATGTCTATAATATCACACTAAGTAGTGAGAACTTTCTTAGTTATGCATTGAAACTCTACAGAGCATGTAGTGCAAGGCAAAGTTATCTTTTAGAATAATACTACTAGCAAAAAACCATATCAGACTCAGGAAAGAACATAGGTAAGATGTGATTGAATAGACAGGACAATAATGAAAAATCAAAGGACAAAGAGTAGTGAAGAAACTGTTGAGCACCACTTCTCAGTTAATCCTCATAAAAACTTTGGTAAGACTTTTAATGCACATTCGTATCCAGCAGTCCTCTTGTTTAAGTTCCGTGGGTATGATCTTCCCTACATTTTTGTGTGGAACTAGTTCTGCCTAATGGATTGTAGGAGAAAGGGGAATGTGTCATTTCTGAGTCTGAGTATTGACATGCTGGTAAAAGACCCCCAACTCCCTCCTCAACCCAGCCCTGTTCACAGCCCACACTGCCCTCAGACCCCCACTCCCTCTGATTTCTTTCCCACCTACAATTGATAGTTGAAGCACCTGCTGAAATGAATCTTCAGACATGCTGAACCTTGAGTGATTGCAATATATAGATCTCCTTACTGATTAGTGAAGGGCGTGTAATGTAAATAACACAGAAACCTGTGTTTGTTAAGCCACCATGATTTTAGGAATTGTTTTCTTTTTTAAAACTACTGCATAAATTAACCTGCTTTACTCAACAATCATGCAGGAAAACAATTGCTCTCCAAACTTTCAGCTAGAGACAGTGAGACTCAGAGATAACGTCTAAAGTCATCCAGGAAACCCGGAAGTGTGTAGTGGAATGGAGATGTGTTTTGTCACTGTATGCTTGTGCTTTCGTTGGTTTTGGTGTCATTATTGTAATATATTTATGTGTTTGTGTGCATGCACATGTGCACATAGTTACATAAGTAAAAGTGAAATTATATGCTTGTTTTAATGTATCTATTTATATATATATATATTTATACATAAAAACACATATGTAACATTCATTTTTTGTAACATGTATACAGATAATTTGTTTTACTCTTCTCTTTTATAACATTTTTTTTGCTTGATGCTTCTAACATTACCAAATTGCTTTCCAAAAAGATTAATAGTTCTACCACAAAAAAAAAAAAAAGACTCTTGGCTGCATGCCTGCAGGCAAATGATATTATTCTTTTAAATTTTCTCAGTCTGATAAGGGTGAAGCTACATTCAACTTTTATTTAACTTGCATTTACCTGACCACTTTTTGAGTGTGAGCATCTTTCCATGTGTTCATTGGTTAGTTCAATTACTCTCTATCAATTGATCGTTCATTTATTTATTTTGGTCAGCTTTGCTCTTGTATCATTTGGCTTTTCAGTCAATTCATGTGCATTCTTTTCATAGAATATGCTAACTCTTATCATCTCTGTTGCAAATGTATTTAACAATTCTACTGCCATTTTGTTGACTTTGTTTATGGTATCTTTGCCACGCACAGCAATTAAAACTTTGGGGCTGACCTTCAAGGTCAGTGGTTAAGTGCCCTATGCAGGGAAGCAGATCTCACCTGGCGGACCTCAGTTCAAATCCTAATCCTGATAGTTTGGAAGAAACCTGCTGGTACAGGCTTGTGGATGCCCCAAACCCTGACAGGATGGAGAAATGAAGGAAAGGAATTGTGGTGTGACCATGCCCCACTTGAGGGTGCTTTTTCTCTCTCTCCCTCTCCCTGTCTCTCTTTCCAGCAAGTTTGCACACCCTCTGGCAATACAAGTATTTTTAATATGGTAAAATAAAAAAATTTAAATTACACTATAAAATATTTCAGACATCTGTATAAGCGTAAAAACAAGGTGAAGATTTGCAAACATAATACCTACCATTAAAAACAAATTATGGGGCAGAAGATTCCTCATGGCTCCTGGGAACTCGATATTTCAGGGGACAGGAGAAATGAAGATTTTTTACTCACAATTTAGCCTCCAGCAAGCAAAGCTAGCGTGCGATCACAACAGAACGGCAAACAGATTCTAGAACACCTCTGTCTGCTTGCTCCTGAATATTGAGGCTTAACTTCAAGAATTTGAAAGAAACACACCATCCATCAGATGACAAGAAATCTCCGCTGGATCACGAGAAATATGGGAAAACGAGAAAATACCTCTCCTCCAAGGGAAAAGAGTAACTCTCCTTCATCCACAAGCAGTTCGGTGAAAGTCATGGAAATGTCTGATAAGGAATTTAGAGCATTCATAATGTCGAAGCTAACAGAGATGGAAGAAAAGAGAGATAATGAACTGCTAAAGAGAAAGGAGAAAGAAGTTGACGAATTCCAGGAGATGAGGAAATTCTTGCAAGATCTAAAACAGGAATTACACACTTTACAAAAGACTCAAACGGAACTGCTAGAGATGAAGTCTATAATACAAGAAGTCAAAATCTGCCTTGAAAGTATTAAAAGCAGACCAGATCATTCAGAAAATAGAATCTCAGATGTAGAAGAGAAAATGGCTGGCTTAGAAAAATCCACCACGAAGACTGAGAAAATGGCCCAAAAATTTGAAAATGATATGCGAGAAGTACTGGATACCATCAAACATCCAAATATCTGGATAATTGGCATTCCAGAAGGTGAAGAGACCCATAAGGGCATTGATAATTTATTCCATGCAATCCTGCAAGAAAACTTTCCAAACTTAGAGAGGCATTCAAAGATCCAGTCCCAGGAAATACAAAGGACCCCAAATAGAATCAACCCAAGATCTTCTCCAAGACACATTATAGCCAGGTTGACCAAAACCGCAGACAAAGACAAGATACTAAGATTGTCAAGAGAAAAACATCAAGTTACCTACAAAGGACATCCCATCAGGCTAACAGCAGATCTCTCATCGGAAACAATGCGAGCGAAGAGAGAATGGGAAAATATATTCAAAGTGTTACAAGAGAAGCAATTTCAGCCAAGAATACTGTACCCGGCAAGATTATCTTTCAGGTGGGAAGAACAGACAAGAACATTCTCAGATAAACAAAACCTGAAAGAATTTACCAGCACCAGACCAGATCTCCAAGAAGTTCTCAAGGGTGTGCTGTATCAAGAAAATTAAACACAGACACATGGAAATAAGAGTCCAAAAACTATGAAAGAGGCCAACTTAATCATAGGGACAAGTCTGGAGTTGAGTATTATATCCCAGAATTTAATCAGGAAAATTGAACCAGAACAGAAGATAAAAGTACATGAGACTGATAGGTTCATGCACCTACCATTTGAACAGAATCCTAACTTGTTTCCTGGCTTTAAGCAAAATTCCTTGGCACTTCTTTGAGTTAAGTTAAAACTGGTTTTCTTAGTAGTAATGAGTGAACTCACCATTGAAAGTAGTTAGATTATGTAGGAAATTGTGTGATCAATGCAATGTGGGTGGGAAGGGAATGAAGGACAATTGTAGACACCGGAAGTGGTGTGAGAGGAGGGTGGGAAGGGACAGAGGGTCAGAAAGAGGGGTAAAAGTAATTCTAGGAACTAGTAATGGAAAATTTTTTGTAATGTGCATGATTGAGTCGCTATGCAGTGTGTACTGGATGGGAGATCGCATTTTGTATGCTGTGATGAAGCTTAGGGAAGGAATGTAAATTGAGTTACAAAAAAAAAAAGTTTCAGGAAAAAAAAATTTATATCTATTCAATGACTGCAGTAGGATATGTAGCCACAGCTAGGTGCTACTTTATAGGATGCGTAAAGTAAGACTTGTGTTCATGGAAATGTGTGTATCACCTGTGTTTGCTATGAGGGTATTTGGATTGATTAGGGTCTTTGGTGATACAATAAAATGTGAGGAGAAAACAGTATAGAAAGCAAACATAGATACCAGAGACAGTGTGGGAGGAGAGTGGGAGATGGCAGAGGGTAAGAGATAGGGAATCAAGGATGGGGGAAAAAAAAAAAAACATACAGAAGACAAGAAATGGAAGATCATTTGCTGACAATAACATGTTTGTTGATGTGCTTGACTGAGACAATATATAGTGTACTCTGGATGGAAAATCTCATTTTGTATGCTGTAATGATGTTCAGTGAATGAATGCAAATAAATAAATTGAAATAAAAAAAAAAACAGAACTAAAAAGCAAGACTGGAATCTGTATAATCTCCAGAGCTATCTGTGGGTGCCCTGAAGGTTTAAAATGGATTTTTTTAATATGTCAGAGCCACAAAGCAATTGTAAATAAATATTACGGAAATAAAAAAAAAAATTATGGGGAACAGCAGTTAGCTATGTCGCTGGACTCCCACCTAGTCGACCGCAGTTCACGTCCTGGACCCGGTGGCTTAAAACTCACGCCGGGCGCGTGTGAGTGCGTGCCCAAGATCCCGAGAGGAGAATGAAGAAGAAGGGATTGCGGTGTGGCCATCCCCTCTGGGGGGGGTGATTTCTCGCTTTCCGTCTGTCTCTCTCTGTCTGTCTAACGAGCACACATGCCCTATAGCAAAAACTTCTCAAAAAAAATATCATGTATTTTTATTATGGTTAGACCCTAACATGTACCTCCCAAATCAAATCTTCTCCCCATCCCCAGAATTAGTCACTATATAATATTCAGTGCTAATATTTATATACATTTCCTTATACTTTTACCATTACATCTATTTTTAAGATTAAATCATATTTTTTTTTCCTTTAAGGTTTTTGCCATAGGGCATGTTTGTCCCCTGAGAGAGATAGAGAGACAGACAGTGAGAGGAAAAGAAATCCCCCCCCCCATAGGAAGATGGCCACATCTCAGTCCCTTTTCTATTCTTCTCCTGGGTTTTGGAGATGCACCCACATGTACCTGGCAAGAATTCCAAGCCACCAGGCAGGTCTGGGACTCGAACCTTGATCAGCCATATGGGAGTCCAGCAACTTAACCATTATGACACCTGCTGCCCTCAAAATTATATTCTTTTTCATAACTTTTGTTTTATATAAACACAATTTGTTATGTATTTTTTCCTGCAATGTAAGGTTTGCATAGCACTGTTATTGAGATCTATTGCTATTTAACCACATAGTTCTAATTTATTCATTTTATTCTTATAATATGAATTTAGCATACTTTATCCCTTTTTTTACTGAAGGACATTTAGATTGTTTTCAAATTTCTGTAATTACACACAATGTAGCCATGATCATTCTCATTTTTTGTGATGTATAAACAGTTTTCTCTTCCTTTTTTTAGAAAGAGATTTTGCCATTAGGGCATGTGAGTTCACTGAAGACAGAGAAAGACAGAGATGGAAAGCAAGAAACCACCTCCCAGGGGAATGGCCACGCCACAATCCCTTCTTCCTCCATTCTCCTCTAGGGACTTTGGGCACACATGCACACATGCCCAGTGTGAGTTTTAAGCCACCAGATCCAGGATTCAACTGCAGTCAACAACATGGGAATGACGTGACCATTACAACATCAGATCCAGGATTCAACTGCAGTCAACAACATGGGAATGACGTGACCATTACAACATCTGCTGGTCCCACGTGTGAGCAATTTTCAAAATCATATACTTAGGGGAACCAGCAGTTAGTGTAATGGCTATATCGCTGGACTCCCACGTAGTCGACCGCGGTTCGCATCCCGGACCCGGTGGCTTAAAACTCACGCCGGGCGCGTGTGCGTGCGTGCCCAAGATCCAGAGAGGAGAATGGAGGAGAAGGGATTGCGGCGTGACCATCCCCCCTGGGGGGTGATTTCTCGCTTTCTGTCTCTATGTCTCTCTCTGTCTCGCGAGCACACGCGCCCTATAGTGAAAACCTCTCAAAAAAAAAAAAAAATCATATACTTAGGAATGGAAGTATTGGACTTTAGGATTTGTACTCATTGCCTAATTATTAAAACAAGGTAAATCTATTCCCAGCAATTATATCTGAGACTTCCTCTTGCTCCCTATTTCCACAAATACTTGTTATAGTTAAATTTTTATATCATCACAAATCTGATGAACATGAAACAATATTTAATTATAGATTTTATTAGTATTTTCCTAAGTGTTAATGAAGGTAAGCATCATTTCATGTTTGTGAGCCATTCAAGTTTCCTGGTTTCTAATTTGATCATATAATTTGGGTTGGTTATGTTTAAGACATCTCTTCCTGCCCCCAAAATGATCATTTCTTCTGTCATATTATTTTAAACTCAAGGTACATGTATAATTTTGATTGATTTTGTGTACAGTCTGTATTAAGGACCTATTTTTCCCCAGAAACAATAAGTAATTTTTCTAGAAATATTTTCTTTAAGTTTTCAAATGTGTTGTCAGAAAGTTGTAGTAACATTTATTTTTTAAAAAAGTCTCTCAGTAATACAATTACATCTCTATTCTTATTTCTATCCTTATATATGTATTTGCTACCTCATTATTTTAAGTCAGATCAAAAGAATTTTGTTTGGGCCTAGCCGGTATCATGGTGGTTAGGCTAGCTGGATTCCACATGGCCAACTAAGTAGTTCAAGTCCTGGACCCAGTGGCTTGAAAAACACTGAGTGTGTGTGTGTGTGTGTGTGTGTGTGTCTGCCCAAAATCCTGAAAAAGATCATGGAGAAGGGAGTGTGGTATTTCCATTCCTCCTGAAGAATAATTTCTCACTTTCTCTCTGTCTCTCTCCAGCAAGCACACATGCTCTACAGCAAAAACTGAAAATTAACTAAATAAACACATTTGAATTATTTTGTTTTCTGTTGGTTTACAAAAATAAAACAAAACAGTACTGGAATCCATTCTTTTAACTATTTGAGAAAAATGTTTTATTTTGTGTACCTTTAGATTTTATCTTCAAAATTCCTTCTTCCTGTACTGTTTGGGTTTCTTTTGTTAACTACTTTGTTATAATGTCTTTAGATTAGAACTAAGGTTTTTTATTCTTTCTTTCTTATTTAAGAATGAGACATTTAAGGTAAGTATTCTTCAGAGAAAAGTTTTTGTGTGTGTCTCATAGATTTTGTTACAAGGTATTTGAAGTCTTATTACTTTCTAAATAGTTTTTAAGTTCAGTTTTAATTTTCTCCTTGAACCAAAAGTGATATTGAAATGTTCTTCTTAATTTCCAAGTAGTTAAGGTTTTTATGTTAACCTTTACATTACTTATTTCTAGTTTTATTGGATTATGACCGGAGAATATGGTCTATAAAATTTCTACTTTTTAGAATTTGTTGAATTCTTTTCTATCCAAGAGGCAATAAAATTCTGTACTTATATCTATAAAATTTAGTTTATTGACTGTGTTTTTCAAGTCCTGTAAGCTTCAAGTTTTTATGTCTACAGACTCTTCCCAATTCTGAAAATGATATATTGAAGTATTCTACTATAGTGATATTTTTTAACAAGTATTTTTGTTTTTCTAAAGGTTTTCCTTCATATTTAGCTTATATGTTGCTTGGTGGATACAAATTTACTATGATTCTGCCTTTTTCCTAACTTAGATCTCCTAACATTATAAAATGTCCTTCTTTAACATTTTTAGAAATTGTTGCTTTATCTTACAGTTACATTGCCACTTCTCTCAGTTTGTAGTCTTTTATCTCTTTATTCATTTTTAAGTTAATTTATTTTTAATTGACAAAAAGCATATATATTTATTGAATACAACATGATATTTTAAAAATATGTATACATTGTGAAACAGTAAAGTGAACTAATTAACACATGTATTACCTTATCTATTTAACATTTTTGTAGTCAAATTGAAAACCTACACTCAAGGGCTCTTGAGCCTCTCTTTCTCTGTCCTCTCAGGACCGCTCCTACCTCTCAGGAGTATGCTTTCACATTTACTTAATAAACTACCTTGTCCTTTCACAATTCGCATGTTTTGTTCAATTCTTTGTCCAAAACACCAGGAATCTGGATATCATCACAGATGCCATCCCACAACATATATTCTGGCTAGCCAGCCGGGAGGTAACTAGGGACCCCTTCTACTCTGTTCCTTAACCTCTTCATCATTTTCCTCTTCATTTCCATTAAGTCTCTTGGCCAAAGCAGGCCAATTTAGGTGGAATTGATAGCTCTTGGTATGGGCAACTCATATAGGGCTAGAAACCACCTCTAAACCAACCCATTAATGCCTTAAGCCCGTACAGGTGAGAAATTCTCCTTTTTCCTCTCTCATTCTCTTCTTTCCAATGGGTCTCCTGCCCAAAGTGAGTCAGCCAGAGTACAATTGATGGTTCTTGATAGAGGCAACTCCCGTTTAAGACATGAAGCCCCTCTGGTCCAACTCATAGAGGCCTTAAACTCTTTTGAAGTAGCAGACCTCATTCTTTTTCTCTAAGACACCTATATTTTTCTAAACTACATGTGGTGGTTGTCCTTTTTCTCCTGATCATGGTGCCTGCAGTCAGTCTCTTTAGGTTACTCTAATCCCATAGTGAAGACTCATCTGCCCCTTGGAAAATTTGACGAAACTCTAAGTGGGCGTCAGCTCCTTCTATTTTTATTAAAAGCACTATTGTTGAAAGGGAGACTCAGAACTGGGGGGGGGGGGGTCTCTACCTGAGATGTGTGGGTCCTTGACTTTGTGTGGAAAGATTTCAAGAGCAAGCCATTGAGATTGAAGGCAGGATTATTTAGGAAAGTGTAGAGAACTGGCTGCTCCACAGGTAGAAGCAGCCACTGGGGAGAGATGGGTGAGTAGTTTTGTTCCTCTTTGAGAAAAAAGGGAGAAGTGTTGCCTGAGGGAAAAATGATGGAGGCCTTCCTAAAACCACTGTTCTTTCCCTTTTCTGGTCTTACTAGGGTGGGTCCTATCATTGTCATTATTATTCTAAACTGTCATGGTGCAGATGGGAGTATCATCTAGCATGCTAGAACCATATAGGGAGGAGATGATGACTCTGAAGCTTAGACAGAGTTTGTACCAGGTGCTTTCTTGGTTCTAACTGGTTCTGACACAGTCTGAGACACTTCTTTTCTTTCAGCATTTGGGTGTTTGAATGTCCTCTGCCTCACTTTGGAATGTATCTTCTGTCTCACTATGGTGCTATCTCCCACCAGCCTATTCTAATATGAAAAGAATATTGTCTTGGGAAAAAAGTGTCCTTACTCCTTGGGAATATTATGAAAATGGATGCTGTTTCTACAGGCTTTTGAAAGGAGAGTTGGGGTGGGGGTTGGGCGGAGTGGGAGAAATAGTCAAGAACTGAGCCTATCAGGAAAAGTCCTACATAAGATCAGGGAAATATATCCCTTATCTATGGCTGCTAATTTACATCCCCAGTGTTTCCTCAGTCATTCCTGAGAACAACATGCATGTAAATATACCCAACTTAAGGCTATAGATTTCTTCTTGCTTGCTGGGGTTCTCCATAATCCAAGGGAGTCTCCTTCTGCCCTGTCTGGACTTGGCCCTCAATGCTATCCTGATCCAAGTGTCGTCTGCCCTCTTGAGGGCCATAGCAACCCTATGCGGAAAAACTGATGGTTGTCCCACTTTCTGTCTCTTAGATTATTTCCTATAGCTCTTATCACCAAGCGACGTTTACCCTAGTTCTTTTACTACTAGTTGTAGACCATTTTACAAATCTTTCAGAGGTCATGCCTGATATGCTGCTGTGAGAACTAAGCCTTCAACACAATGACAGGCAATCTCCTGATAGACTTCTCTCTCTCTTCTCCAGGGTTTCCCTTCTTTCACCATTTTCTCTGCTCCTCTCTGAAATGGCTTTTTCCAGGGGATAATTCACCCTCAGTCCTCCCCATACCCTGAGTTGTTTATATTTCAGAGTCAAATAGGAGTCTCGAGAGAGAGGCCCATATGAAATAACTACCTCTGAGGAGAAATCAAAGCCTTTCAAAGAGGTAGCTCTTTGAAGTTTCTCTGGGGTCTAAGTATACATTACCGTATTCTCATATGCACTTTGTGTGCTCCTTCTCCATGGCAGAACTAGAGGAAGAATAGGTCATAGCTCTCAAAAGGACTCCAAAGATCCTGGAGTCTCTCAGTCTGGCTGAAAATGTTCAACCAAAGAAATGGTCCTGGGGATCATAAAGGACATGTTAAGGTGGGGACATCCAGACCACTGTTTCAGAGCTTCACCCACCTCCAAAGGATACCTCAGGTGGGATTTTAGCTCTACTATGCTCAAAAGGTAATCACCCCAAGGACCCTGGGGTTTTCCAAGAAGACCGAGGATGCTCAGCATCTAGCTCAATCCAGCTGAAGATGTTCAGCCAAGGAAATGGTCCTGGGACACTCAGACCACTGTCCGAGAACTTCCTCAAGTGGGATCTTAGCTCTACTATGCTCAAGAGGTATTCACTCTAAGGATCCCAGGGTATACCAAGAAGGCCAAGGATTCTCAACATCTAACTTGTCTGGCTGAACATGTTCAGCCAAGGAAGGGGTCCTGGGGACAAAATAGGACATGGAAAGCTGGGAACACTAAAGCTACTGTCTCAGAGCTTCATCCACCTCCAAAAGATGCATCAGTTAGGACCATAGCTCTAGTATGCAGTTCTGATAAGGATGCCTACCTTGTTCCTCAGGGTTACCCACTGCCTATAGGGACACTTCAGACAGGAACCTGGCTCTAGTTTGTCTATTCCTTCTTCTCTGTCATTTCTTTCTTTTTCTTTATAAAAGGCATAGGGAATTTAATCCCCTGAGACTCACCCCTTAGCCCTGATAGAACTCCCAAGAAAACATACTCTCCCTCCATACTGTTCCTCACCTTCTGCCTCAAGCACAGCTATGGGGTTTCCAACCCTAAAGGATAGACAGAAAGAATAGATAATCAACCCTTCAGTCTATCACATATTCAAAGCAGGACATTCTACTCCCTCAGGGAAATAGTTGGACAAGAGGGTCCAATTAGAGTCCAAGTTCCCTTTGCCATTACTGCTAGTCAACAATGCTGCAAAAAGTTGGACAATATTCTGAGGACCCTGATAAATTTACTGACAGGTTCCAGACTCTGACTCTGGTTTTTAACCTCTCTCAGAGGGATGTGCAGTTCATTCTGGCTACCTGTTTTACCCCTATTGAGAAGGAACAAATTTTTAGATGCAGCATACAAAGAAGCAGATAGAATTTTTCTAGAATCCCACAAGGAATTTTTCAGGAGACACTGTTCCAATAACTGACCCTAAATGAGATTAGAACACCTCAATGGAAATAAACCAGGAGGCTAAGATGCTAGAAGCTCTCTTGGCAAAAATGAGACATGAGAAAAAAAAAAAAAGCCTGTAAATTATAACAAACTAAGAAAAAATGTACAGGAAAAAGATGAAAATCCAGCCACTGTCTGACAGGTTAAAAGAAGGGTTTAGAAAGTATACTAATTTGGACCCTACTTCCCTAGAGGAAAGAGGTCTTTGGGGATAATACTTCATTAGCCCATCTTCCCCAGTTATCAGGTGTAAACTTCAAAGCTATAAATTGGACTCCAAACCAATCAATTTCTATTACTTGACACTGCCTTCATGACATTTAATAATCAGGATCTCAAAAAGGGAAAAAAAGAACAGAAAAAAGAAAAACGACCAGCCAGGTTTATGGCTGCTACAATTAGCAAGACTCTAGATACCTACAAACCAGACAAGAGTTTATCCAAAAACCAGAGAGAAAAACCTGTACATTCATGCTTCAAGTGCCAGAGACCGGACATTGGGGAGAGACTGCACCCAGCCACCTCCCAAGCCCTAATGTTAATGCTGTGAGATGGGAAACAGTCCCTGGCATTGAGGAGTCTATTGCCTTCTCTTCCAAAGGTAGAATTGCCAGCCAAGACCCTTGTGCACCAAGGGGAAACAATTGACAACTGAGCAGGCCTGGGAAGATCCTCTATGTTCCTGTCTGGATAAGTCATCATAACCACTGTGGAACCCTGGGTAATTCAATGTCACAGGCTAGATAGAAATACCTGATCAGGGCAAAAAATTTCAGCCTAAGGTAATATAGGCAGGTTAGTGTGTATGTGTTGGGGGGGGAGGGGCTACCTGATTCAGCCACATTTGATATAGCCAATGAGATGAATCAGTGGGCCCAGCCACATTTCATAGAAACAATGAGATGAGAACAATCAGTGGGCCCAGCCAATGATCAACCAACAAGATCTAGATTTAAAAATTATAAATCTCACAGAATGTAACTCTTGGGTCCTTTTGAACTACTCTTTGTCTGCTCAGGCCTGCTCCTACCTCTCAGGAGCATATATTCACTTTTACTTAACAAATTACCTTTTCTTTTTAAAAAAGAAATAAAGAAAAAAATCCACACTCAATTTTCAAGAATACACAGTATATTGTTAATAACTGCAGTCCACAATGTTGTACTATATCTCTTTTTTCTTTTTTTTTTTTTTTTTTTTGAGAGAGATTCTTGCTATAGGGTTCATACAGTCACCAGAGACACACAGAGAGACGGAGAGACAGAAAACTAGAAATCACCCCCCAGGGAGGTAGCTATACCACAATCCCTTCTCTTCCATTCTTCTTTTGGAATTTTGGGCACAAAGGCACACACTGCACCCAGTGGAGTTTTAAGCCTTTGGGTTCTAATCTTAAACTGTGGGCAACCACATGGGAGTCCAGTGCCTTATCCACTATGCCACCTGCTGGCTCCTAGATCTCTTGAACTTATTCCTTATTTCTACCTACCTATTCTCTTATTTTGTATCCTTTGATCAGCTTCTCTTCAATCCCTTCCCTACCCCACCAAAGCTTCGGTAAATATCATTCTATTCTCTGCTTCTATAAATTCTAATATTTTAAATTCCACATATAAGTGGAATTAGAACAAAGTTTTCTTCTTGAAAATTATTTATTTATTTTATTTTATTTGTTATTATTATTTATGTTTTCATTTGACCAGAGAGACACACACACAGAGAAAGGAAAAGTGAGAAAGCAAGCTGTCAAGTCTAAGACTCGAACTGTGGTCAGCCATGTGGGAGTCCTGCACCTCAACCACCACACAACTTGCTGGTCCAGAACTAAGTTTTCTTATTATTCCTTTCTTCTTTAAAAATGAGACATTTAAGGTAAGTAGTCTTCAGAGAAGAATACTGTTTTGTGTCTGGCTTATTTCACTAAATAATGTTATCCAGGTACACCCATTTTTGTCTTAAATGATAGAATGTCCTTCCTTTTGATGGCTGGATAATATTCTATTGTGTATACAAACTATACTTTCTTTAATCATTTATTCCTAGTATAGTTATTCCTTAATTTTATGCCATTTTTTTTTCATTTTCCCAGAGGACTCATGAGCTTGTCAGAAAAGAGACAGAGAAGGAAAAGAGACAGGAAAAGTTAGAAAGCATTTCTTCCTTGCCCTCCCTGCCATCCCCCATGGGGAATGGTCAAGCTGCAGTCTCTTCTCTATTTCTCTTTCCCTTCGAGATTCTGGGCATGTACCCACATGCAACCAGCATGTTTCTCAAGCTGCCAGGTCCAGAACTCGAAATGCACTATTGGTCTGTATGAACCAGCTGCTTTAATTACTGCTCCAGTGGCTGGACCGATTTTATACCTGTTTTATTTTGCTGTATTTTTTGTTCTGATAAATAGCATAGAGTTGTATTTCTCTTAGTGAGTCAGGGAATATTTTTTAGTTGGAAAATTCAGTTTATACTATTCAGTATAGTTACTGGTCTATTTGATCCTTTTCTATCTTAATGTTTATGTATTTCTATTTCCTTCTTTTAAATTTGGTTTAATCAAATTGCTATTCATGCCAATTAATCATTATTCTCATTTTACTTTTGAAATCAATGTGACAGAATTTATAAATGAATTTACAACACTCATAATTAGTGTAATGGGAGATGTAGTAAATTCCATTCTTTACAACATTACAGAAAGACTATTTTATTTTTAATTTGATCAACTTTTATTTTTCCTGTAGTTACAACATTCATTTTATTTTAAAATTATTTTTCCAGAATGTCTTGTAATAGCAGAATTTAGTCCATTACAATTTACTATAATTACTAATATACTCAATTCAATTCTTTTCATCTTTTTGATAATGTATTATTTTACTTTCATTTTCTTTATTTTTTCTTTTGGTTGGATGAAGTTGTTACTGACTCTAAAAGTCATTCATTCTAGCACTTTCCTCTCTTAATTTGGAGTTGTAATATAGCACCACAATCCCTTTGTGGGTTTCTTACATTGTCCCATACAATGCATATCCTGTTTTTGATTTGTTTCTTTTCAAAAACAAAACATTATTTCCTCCACCAAGAAGCCCTAAGTTCAACGTACTCTACTACTTTTCTCTTTTCTCTTTTTTTTGGAGAGTTTTTTTTTTTTTTTTTTTTTTTTGCTACAGGGCATGTGCACTTGCCAGAAAAACAGAGAGAGACAGAGAGACAGAAAGCGAGAAATCACCCACCAGGGAGTATGGCCACGCCACAATCCCTTCTCCTCCATTTTCCTCAGGATCTTGGGCACACATGCACACGCACCCTGTGTGAGTTTAAGCCACCAGGTTCGGGACTCGAACAGCAGTCAACTACATGGGAGTTCAGCGACATAGCCATTACGCTAATTGCTGGTCCCAACTTACTCTACTACTTTAAGATGAGATGTTCTGGAGGCTATCAAGTGACATGGGGGTTAAGACACTAGACTTCCACATGGCCAGTTGTGGTTTGAGTCCCAGACCTGGAGCTTAAAAATCATGCTGGGCACATATCTGTGTCCAGAGCTCCAGGAGGAAATTGCGGCATTGCCCTGTCCACCTAGGGGTGATTTCCCACTTTCCCTCTCACTATCTAACTCTGTCTCTCTGTGGCAAGTGTTTGTACTCTATATAAAAAGAGAAAGAGAGAGAAAGAGAGAGAGAGAGATGGTTAGAATATTTGTACTCTCAGTGTCTCTGAACCTCTAATACTCCATCTGTGTCTAAGAAATTTTTAGTGATTTTACATCCTTCATTTTCTCCTATGTTAACTTCCTACATTTTTCTGGAGTCATTTATATACTTAATATTGTTCTCAAAGTGTCCCTGCCCTATATCTCTTCCACTTCAAAAATTCATATTTAGCATTTGAATTATGCATTTCCAAACAGTCTAGCTTTATCAAGTTAATAATTACTAACTATATATACATTCATACTTATTGAAAGTATCATTGCATATCACTTACTTCTGATATTTTTCCTCTTCTCTTGTCTTGAGGTTGATGTTTTAATTTGTACTTTTTAATATGTAAGCCCCTGTTTGAATATATTTCTATGACAGGATAAATTGATTACATATTTTTTCAATTTTTATATATTCATAAATAATTTTCCAACACCTCAAAAAATGGATTACATCTCCCTGGATAATAGGCTGTAGAGATGCAGAAAATGTTTATTCTATGATCTTCAAGGTTCTAGTATTTTAGATAGAAAAGTCTAAAACCAGTTGAATTATATCCCTTTGTTGATTCTATTAAAATTTTAATATCTCTCTTTATTAATATTATCCTGAAGAGAGACGGGAAGTTTCTGGGGCTGAACAAATTACTGTTTCCTTATAGCAAATAATGTGCCAGTCTCCTGTGCCCCAATATTCCATTTCAGGAGCAATGCAATGAAAATTAAATGTCATAGTACACAGACGGAGTCTGTATTGTAGGTAAATAATGTTGAAAATATAGATTTTACATTTACAAAGGAGAAAAAGGCAGTTGTCTATTCTCCCCTTTTGACACTGTTTTTTGAGGAAAGTAATGGAAAGGATACTGGGTTCTTACTCTCTTTAGAATGTAAATAACTCTCTCCAAGGAACAGAAAAACTAGACTCCAACTTCATAGCTTATGGATTTCTCCAGGTCCCTTCATCTCTCTTGAAATGTAAATACATATCTTTTACATCTACAGAGGTAAATATTTCCAAAATTCTCACCATCTAATCAGGTGTAAATTAACTTCCAGGCTTGTCCTTCAGCCCAAAGTGTCAAGTTCCTGCAACTTGAGTGTTTACTTAGAGTAACATTTTTTTTCTCTCCTATTACTTGTTTGAATAATTACCTCTCCATATAATCCTTTTTCTTTCTGGAATAGTGACTATTTACATGTTTGATGTTCTGTATGCATGCTTGAGTATTTTTCCCATTATGAGTTTAAGATATTTCTGCTACCTTAACTTCCTAGGTAATCATTTCAGATACAATAAAATATTTATTCTAAAATCAAGATTTTTTTAATTCAAATTAAAAAGAACACACACACATATGTATATATGTATGTATACATACATATATAATGTACACACATGTGTGGTGTGTGTATACATACATATGTAATGTACACACACGTGTGTGTATATACATACATGTGTAATGTACACATGTGTGTGTATATACATACATATATATAATGTACACATATATACATGTATATGTGTGTGTATAGATATTTCTTCTGGGGCTATACTTTTCTTATTTTTAAATTGTTACTAGTCTCAGAATATCTATTTGATCTTGCCTATGAATGCTGGATTCCTCTAAATTTCTTACCTGCTCTGTCAGCTTACTGACATTTTAGTATGGTAACTGGAGCACCTTTAGTAAGTCTACAAGTGGCAAAAGGTAAAATCTTCCACATGTTTATGGACCAGAAGTATAGTAGCAGAATATTTTCTTGCCCTCCATGAGAGGGAAGAAAGTCCCTGTTTCCTGGTTTCCTTTCATATTATAGTTTCAAGAGTGGAAGAATTCAGCTCACATATTCATCTTCTAGATTTCTTTTTATTCCATATATTTAAGGTGCACAACATGATGCTTTGATATATGTATATATCATGAAAGGATTAATATAATCCAGCAAATCAGCATATTCATAGTCTCACATAGTTACCTTTATTTTAACATGAAGGACCCAACCTTTATTTATTGATTGATTGATTGATTGATTGAGGTTTTTGCTATAGGGTGCATGCGCTCGCCAGAAAGACAGAGAGAGACAGAGAGACAGAAAGCGAGAAACCAACCCCCCCGCAGCAGGGATGGCCACCCCACAATCCCTTCTCCTCCATTCTCCTCTCAGGATCTTGGGCACACACGCACACACGCCTGACATGAGTTTAAGCCACCAGGTCTGGGACTCGAACCACGGTCGACTACATGGGAGTCCAGCAACATAGACATTACGCCAACTGCTGGTCCTATGAACCCAACCTTTAAATCTACTATCTTTTTTTATTATTTATTTTTTTTTTGGAGAGGTTTTTGCTATAGGGTACGTGCGCTTGCCAGACAGACAGAGAGAGACAGAGAGATAGAAAGTGAGAAATCACCCCCCAGGGGGGATGGCCACGCCGCAATCCTTTCTCCTCCATACTCCTCTCAGGATCTTGGGCACACACACACGCGCCCGGTGTGAGTTTAAGTCACCGGATCTGGGACTCAAACCATGGTCAACAACATGGGAGTCCAGTGACATAGCCATTATGCTAACTGCTGGTCCCTAAATCTACTATCTTAAAACATTTCCAGAATATAATGCAGTATTTTATTTTACAGAATTATTTCAACTTTAATTAATTGATTTGTTAATTATTTTAATTTGACCAGAGAGGGACAGATTGAGAGAGAGAGAAAGCAAGCCGCCAGGTCTGGGAATCAAACTGTGGTTGACGATGTGGGAGTCCACTGCCCTTAACCACCAAGCCACCTGCCGGCCCCTGCAATATCATTATCTTTAGTCATCGTGCTGTACATTTTATCTCTATATTTATTCATTCCACATAACTGCAACTTTGTACCTTTGACCTACATCACATTTCATCCATCCCACCCCTTACCTGCGGTAACCACCATTTCTATTAATTTTCTCTATATTCAACTTTTTTTACTTCCATAAATGAAAGAGATAATTTAGTATTTTTATTTCTGTTTCTGGTTTCTTTTACTTAGCATAATGTCTTCTGGGTTCATCTGTGTTAACACAAATGATAGGATCTTTTTTATAAGGCTGAGTAATATACTAAACCACATACCAAAATTTTTTTATCTAGTCATCTGACAAGAGCTTAAGTTGTTTCATGTATTAGCAATTGTGAATAACGCTGCAATGATCATAGAAGTGGAGATATCTCTGTTAAGTGCTGATTTTGTTTTCTTTGGGTATATATCTAGCAGAGGAATTTCTGGGACATGTAATAATTCTATTTTTAATTTTGGGGGGAACCTCTTTACTATTTCCCATAATGGCGACACTGATTTACATTTCACTAACAGTGTACAAAGAGTTCCATTTCAACATTTGCTATCTCTTGTCTTTTTGTTAATAACCATTCAAATAGGAGTGAGTTAATATTTCATATGGTTTTGATATACATTTCTCAGATGATTAGTGATGCTGAGTACCTTTTTAGATGTTTGTTGGTCAACTATATGTCTTATCTGGGAAAAAAATGTCTACTCAAGTTACTCAACTTTCTTGCCTTCTTTGTTAAGGATTTTGTCATAGGAATTGTGCACCTTTCTGGGCAGAGACAGAGCGAGACAGAAAGAAGGAAAGAGAGACAAAAAGAAGGAAAATGATAAATAATTCCCTGGGGGGATGGTCATGCTGTAATCCTTTCTCCTCCAATCTCCTCCTGGGATTTGATGTGATTTTCAAGTCTCCAGATCTGAGATTTAAACCATGGTTGATCATGTGGAAGCCCAGCACCTTAAACACTACAGAATTTCCTGGCCCCTCTTTGCCCATTTTTTAATTATTTGCTTTTTTGCTATTATATATTTTGGATATTGACTTCTTATCAGATACATAATATGATACCCAAGTATTTTCTCCCAGCCCATAGGTTACCTTTTCATTTAGTTGATTCTCTCTTTTCCTGCATAGAAACTTTTTAGTTTGATAAAGTATCACTTCTTTATTTTTCCTTTTATTGCCTGTCCTTTGTTGTCCTACTAAAAAAATCATGGCCAAGACCAGGGAATTCTCTCCTATGTTTTATTTTATCCTCCTATATTTATTGAGAACTATAGAAGCCAGACAAGTTCAGGTGGGGCTGATTAACCTTCTCTCAAAGGCCTATGATTTATTTCATTCAGATCTTCTCCTTTAAGGTTTCTTACTTCAGCCTTTGGAAGAGAAAAACATTCCAGCTCACCCTGTCTGGATACCTCTAGGGGTTAAGACTCAATCACTATTAATACCAGTAGTTGCTTTGCCGGATAGGAAGCTGAATTAGAATTCTGAGTGGAAGCAAACCACAGAGCTACAATTTGAACTAATTTCCTAAGTAAAGGGAATGACAATTGGGTCACAGGAGCTGCATAGATATAAAGAGGCAAGATGGATAGTGTTAAACAACAGTTGTAGGTTGAGACTGAGGGAGAATAATTAAGGATAATCAAAGACATCTAGTTTGGAAAACTGTATACCTAAAGTAATCAAGAAATCAGTTATTTCTATTTACTAAATTCTTATTACATCTCTGAGCTCATAACCACTGAATCTTCTATGACTCACATGTTCTTTGAACTACACATATTCTTTGAAGGGGTAAAATAACACTAATGAATGTCATGAAAAGAGAAGGATATTTTAAAAATCTTTTTACCCACAGGTTTACTTATAGTCAGGATCACCCTGACCTGAATGTCTAAATGCACCCCCAACATCCAACATCACCCTATCATCTTGTTGCCTATTTGGCCACTGTCAGTAAGAGCCTGGTAATAATATTCTTGGCATAAAAATCAATCCCAATTTGAAGTTGAGAGGGTTTTTTTTTTCTTTTTTAACTTCAGGTAAAGATAGATGTACACCTTGACACACTGTGATAAATTGCTTGGCATAGTGGTACTCAGAGTGCAATTTAATAAACCTAGCTCTAGCACTTCAAAGTGTACTTTCAGATAGGGTTAATAAAGTCAGTAGGGATGGCTGATACTAAATAATCAGTAAGAGAAGCATCACCATTCACAATTTCAAAACACAGTCTGTTTCATCTTGCTATTTGTTGTTATGTGCCTAAGAAAGCCAAGGAGCTACAGTATGTTTTTTACTCTTTAAAAGTTATAAGACCATTCAATTAGTTTATTTGAGAGTTATTTTTATTCTATGTTCTTTTGAACAGGAACTGTTTTAATCATGAAAATGTGTGCTATGCTCTTGCCATGAATAATCTGAAAACAATAAGAAGAAGAAGAATATTGTAGCACCAAAAATGAAAAACAATACAGGAAAAGATTAAAGGTTGGGAACTAAGAGACCCAGCTAAAGGGGGAGAAAATAAAAAGAAACAAAAAATTAACTGAACATAAAAAGCTCATTCTTCACCAGAATAAGTGCTGAGTTAGAGGACAACTAGAACATGGAACAGACCTTATTTATTTATTTATTTACTCTTCCATATTGCCCTGGAAAGAATGCAAGACTTCTTACATGAGTTGGAAAAGACAACATAAAAAAAACTTCAGAAGAAAGCAGAACAGGGGTAAAAGTATAAAATTGAGTTAGAAATAGGTTTAATTTAAAAGTCGCATTATAATTAAATTGTAATTTAAGCTATATGTAGTTACACATACATATTATTAATATATTGGGTTGTCAGAAAAGCCATGACATATTTTTTTCTATGATTTTCTGTGGAAAATGCACCGTGACTTTTCTGGCAACCCAACACAATGTAAAGAATATATTAAATTAAATTATTATAGAACTAACATACTTCTTACAGACAGTCACAATTTTGAGTCTGATCTTTTTAGTAACCAATTCCAAAATGTAAATATCATGGTCAGTTACACAATTCCCAGTAGCTATAAGATAAAAAAATCTCTAAATGTTTAGGAACCCTGCAATGATTGTGGAAGGTGAAGTCTGACAAGATATCGCCTGGTGTTCCCTGTGGAGGTGACTGTGAAATGTAATGACTCACATCCTCAAAAGCATCCTTACAATAAAAGAAATGGGGAAATTTATAAAACTGTTTCTTACCTTGTCCCTCAGCCAGTGTGAGGTAACCAAATAAAAAGCACATTTTAGTTTTTTTTTAAAAAAAAGAGTTTACAGGGAGTGCTAAGTGATAAAGCAATCATTCTCAAGCGTTCAGAAATTCCTAGTGAAAACAGTAGGATGCCACATCACCCCTAATGCTTTCACCTATCCAGAGATTTTCTGTGATCTTTCAGAAATAGCCATAAGCCTTCACTGGGCACCAACACATTCAAGATAATAAGAGAAAATATTAAAGGAACTCAGAAAAAAATGTAATGGTACAATGATGGACTAAAGACTCAATTTAATTTCTAGTTCTCTAAGTCTAGCTTTCCTTAGATATACTTCTGGTTTTCCTAAGATATTAAAATAATAAATATAGATATTTGGGACTAGCACCAGGATTGGGGATGAGGTCTCATGAGGCATTGCAATCTACAACCTGTAACTCAGGAAGGAAGTTCATTCTTAGTAAGGTTAAATTCCGGGGCCAGCAGGTGGCTTGGTGTTTAAGGCTGTTGGACTCTCACATAGCTGACTATGGTTTGAGTCATGGACCTGGTAGTTTGCTTTCTCTCTCTCTCTCTCTCTCTCTCTCTCTCTCCCTCCCTCCCTCCCTCCCTCCCTCCCTCCTTCCCTCCCTCCCTTCCTCCCACCCTCCCTCTCTGGTCAAATTGAAATAAATAAATGAATGAATAAAAAAAGTTAAATAAAAATTTTTTTAAAAAAAGATTAAATTCCAGGGATCAACATGGCATAATGGTTATATCACTGGGTTTCCACATAGTCGACTCTGGTTCAAGTCCCAGACCCAGTGACTTAAAACTCACACTGGACATGTGTATGTGCATGCCCAAAATCCCAAGAGGAGAATAGAGGAGAAGGGATTGTGGATTGTAGCTTGGCCATCCCCCCATGTAGGCGGGGGTGGGGGATGATTTCTTGCTTTCTGTCTCTGTCTCTGCACGTGCCCTATAACAAAAATCCCTCTCAAAAAAAAAAAAAAAAAGGAAAACTCCAAATTTGGGTCTCAGAGTCACTTGACAAAATCCAAAATATTTGTTATTTTAAATCCAGAGAGTATGGTAGCAGAGATTTCAAATGAGCAGAAAACTAAGAGCAAAAACAAATACTTTTTGGATCTGAAGGTAATTTTGAATGATAGAGAGAAATAAACAAGAGAGATGGTGGCAGAAAGGCTGACAGAAATCAGTTTACTGTTTACAAAGATAACTACAACTGGATGACAGACCACCAATAGTAAGCAAGAAAATTCATATTAGCAAATATCAGAATAACAGAATTTGGACAGTATGTGGACAAAATACTATAATTTGTTTCCTCCTATTAGTTCTCCAGGGTATTATCACATCTTTATAAAGACCTGTGGATGGTAACTGCATACTTCTTTCTACTCTAATATTACATGCCAAATGTAGACACCTGAGCCAAAGATAAAATGCAGATAAGAGGTCCTAAATATTTTTACACTGCTACTTGAAGTTTTGAAATCTGAGAGAAAATGGAGCAATTCATTTTAACTTCTTACTCTCTCTACTGTCATCTGGCTTTACCAACCCCTTCAGCCATTAACAGATTTTATCCATTGGCAAAAAATACTCATGAATCATATTTTAAGGCTAAGAGGCCAAAAAATACATGGTTTTACCCATAGCTCTAAGATCTACTCCATTAAAATCTAGTATCAGTTTTTGTTTTTGTTTTTGTTTTCTTTTTTTTGGAGAAGGTTTTGCTATAGGGCGCGTGCGCTCGCCAGAAAGACAGAGAGAGAGAGATAGAAAGCGAGAAATCACCCCCCAGGGGGGATGGCCACGCCGCAATCCCTTCTCCTCCAACCTCCTCTCGGGATCTTGGGCACTCACGCACAGGTGCCCGGCATGCGTTAAAGCCACCGGGTCCGGGACGCGAACCGCAGTCAACTACATGGGAGTCCAGCGACATAGCCATTACGCTAACTGCTGGTCCCAAAACCTAGTATCAGTTTTAATGTGATCATATAGAAGGCCAGACATCCTTTGATCGACGGCATCTAGGTGGCTATCAGAGTAGCTATTCAGAGCACACAGATAACAGCAATGACAGGGACCAATGTTCAAGCCAAGTTTTAAAGTACATCAACAAAGCAGAGACAATGACAAGATAAAAGAGCAGCGACCAGGATCTGCAGAAGTCTGAACCCTGTAATTTGCCTATCTATTTCCAACAGTACATTTTCATTTAGGAAATCAACCAAAAAGAATAGGAATTGGTTAGCCTAGCAATTAAAGAAGGGTAGTTTGCTGCATTGCTACCTGGTATAAAGATTTTGAAGTTTCCAAACAAGAAGTCTAAATTCAAAGCATTCTAGAAGTCAGAATCACTTGCAAGCCATTAAGGATGAATTGATTTTCCAATACGGCTGCAGCAAGCCAGGCGCAGTTTCTGTTTCTTTTAGAACTTGTGTTGTCTTCACATTCTGGCATTAGAGATTAAGAAATTTAAGAAAGATTTAGTAATTATAAGCTTTTAATTGCATACCTGGTTCTAATAAGATTACCTGGTCATTTTGAAATTCTGAGCAAACATTTTGAAAATGGGGGGTCTATCTATAAGAGTCTTTTGTAGTTTTAGTCCTACTCTTATATATGAAAATATTTCATTGAAGCCTTTCATAAGACTATTTCAATTCCAATGTGTTTGCTGTGTCTTTTTCTAAACAAAAGCCTCATCTCATCACAGGCATTCCTGTACGGCCAATCACTATGCTTCCTTTTGAATATTCTCTCTGAGCTAATGTTTCTAAACTGTGTATTTTCAATAAGATACGAATAGAGGTTCTGTGAGGAGAAAATAAAAGTTTACCATAGTTGACTAAGCTTGGGGCTGGCTGGTAAAACAAACTTAAATAGATTTCTTAATTACAGGATTTCTCTTGAGCATTTAGCCTCTCACCAAAGAAGCAGCAGCATTTAGCATCGGTTAGGCTCTTCCTCCCTTTGTTTTTCTCCAGAAGTCTATTTTTATCTTTCAAACTTCATTCCCGTGGAGCATAGGAAGAACTTCTTGAAAAGACAGAAATAAGGAAGAGACTGTAGGATGGGATTAGTGAGCCCAGTCAGTGGAATATACCTGTGGTATAGACATTTGCTGCTTGAAGAAGCTTTATTTCACATGCCAGCTCTACCTGGTGATCATCCTCTCATCCACCATGGATGGGAATGCTTGATGATAGACCCCTGACATCCTGTGTCTCAGGAGCCAGGCCTGTTTTATACCTCTAATGAATATCTCTCACCTTTACCATGCCACCAACCTCCATGAGGAGACGGTACTGGCATTTGTCCCTTTCCAGCTATGGGTGGTTTAGGAAAACGGGGTGTGACAGTGTGACACTATATGGATCCAGAGGATAGAAATCTAACAGACAGTCAGCCACAGCCTGTTTGGATTGAATAAACAAATCCTTGGAAAAGCTAGTGGTGTTGTCTATACAGATGTCTTCAACTACCCTTCGAGCAATAGGCTGCCTTATTCTGAAAGTGTCACCTGCTGTAAATGAGAAGCCAGGCCTACCTCTTCTACCAAGGGGAACTCACCAGGATCCCAACACCTCTCCTGAGATATCAAAAAAATCCAGTTCATAAGCACTCATCTTAGACAAGCATGCTCAATACAGACAAAATTTAATTAGGATATAACCTATAACAAAAACATGCTGGCTGACAGAACCATTGGTGGTATACCAGAAGCTAACAAGCTTATGCAATATAATATTTCTGGAAGTCTTTCCAATACACAGCATCTTTTTGTCCATTTAATCTTTCTCTCCATTCAGTTATGTAACAAATCCAAATGTCTTTTCCTCCAGAGCCATACCTAAGCAAATTATCTATAGCAATTTGTCCCCACCAATTTATTCTACTTCACAACATTTGTTGCAATTTGAAATTATTTTAGCCTGTATTTATTATCTCTCTCTCTCCCCTTTAGAATAGAAGTTCATGATAAAAGTCTTACCCCTTTTGTTTCACTTTATCGCAAATACCCAAAACAAGCATTTCGTAGAATTAAATCAAGCCAAATGATCAAAGAAGGGAAATCTACTCTTCAGTTCACAAGAGTCCTAATTCCCAACATAGACTTTCCGCCATAGAAACATTTAGACTATAAAGAAAAACTGGGATATCTTTTTCTGTGGGAACTTTTAAGGAGACGATCATTTGCCTGAAGTGATTATAATGGGCTCTTTAACTCAGGGGCAGGAGGCTAATTCTCATGAACATCTGGGGGACCACCTGTTTATGTCTGCACTAACAAATCATTTCTACTCACCTTCTATGATCCCAGTCTTAGGTTTCCCCAGTTTTTAGAAGGACCCAGATATTTTTTCCATATTTCTATTCAGATGAATTGCCTAGTATATCATACAATATTAGTGCCCACAATTTTAGCTGGCAACAATTATGGTGCCATTAAATTAGTATCAGATATACACTGCTCACCTGACTAAACTTCATAGTTCTCATGGCAGAAGAGCTATAGAAAGAAAATAATTTAAGTGAAAAAAAACTCATTTTCATTTTTAAGTGCTAGATAAATGCACCAAGGTTACATCTTTAAACCAATAAAAAAAAAAAACTGTGAAATGTAGCTCACTCTAACTATTCTGCCCTCTCCCTATGAAATCTCTAGATATTTGGAAATGTCTGTATTACAGACAGAATTTTTACACTTCTAACCTGGTTGTTTTAAAAGTCGATTTGAAACATAAAACAATTATCAAAAAACATCAAGTTTGCTAAATATAGTGGCTAAAATAAACACAGAAACAATGAGGACTTAGGGACTGTCATGTTTAAGAAACAGGGGTCTTGGGCCAGCCCATACCATGGTGGTTAAGGAGACTGGATCCTACCTGCCTGACTACACAGTTTGAGCCCAAACCCAGAGGCTTCAGAAACATTCTGGGCACATATGTGTCCATGTCCAAAATCCCCCCTAAAAGGGAGAGATGGAGAAGGGATTGTAGCATGACCATTCCCCAGGAAGAGTTATTTCTCCTCTCCTTCTCTGTCTCTTTCAGGTTAGCAAATGTGCCCTCTGACAAAAATTCATAAAGAAAATAAGAAAGAGTGATCCAATGTGAAAAGATAAAAAATAAAAACAGACTAATAAACACACACCTTTAATTTTACGGATGCTTCCCAATATTGCATTTAGGCTCTCTCAGTGAATGAAGTAAAGGATAAAGCCATAAGATTTACTACACACAGCTCCCTCTGTCATTATACTTGAGTTTGTGTATGAGGAGGTCATCAAAAGTTTATGGAGAGGGAACCAGCAGTTAGCGTAATGGCTATGTCGCTGGACTCCCACGTAGTCGACTGCGGTTCGCGTCTCGGACCCGGTGGCTTACAACTCACGCCGGGTGCGTGTGCGTGCGTGCCCAAGATCCCGAGAGGAGAATGGAGGAGAAGGGATTGCGGCGTGGCCATCCCCCCTTGGGGGTGATTTCTCGCTTTCTGTCTCTATGTCTCTCTCTGTCTGGCGAGCGCACGTGCCCTATAGCAAAAAACCTCTCCAAAAAAAAAAAAAAAAAGTTTATGGAGAATGTGAATTTTGAAAAAAATAATGCATGATTTCAAATATTTTTTGCATCAAAATAAAACTCATATTTTAATCCTATTTTTTTCACAAATTTTTTGAAGTCTCCTTATTTTTGTTCTCTAACTATACAGAAAAGTAAAGTTTAGGTTAATTCATTTTATTTCAAATTATAAAAAAATTAACAGCACATAGACACTTGTAGAAGATGGATCATTCTTCTAGAGATTATCTGAGTCCAGACATATTCTAAGAACCATCCCAATGCTTCATAACAACTACAGTAAGAGCTTATTTGGGTAGTAATACAAATCCATATTTGTTACGAATAGCTTTTTGAACATACAATATCATTGTCAGTCCTGAATATTTTATGGGCAGACTCTTACTATTTCAAAAGAGTTCATCTTTAAAAATTGCAAATATTTTTAGGTTTATTTAATTTCTTTCTTTCATGACAGACAGGCTGGAGACTTCAACTGGTCTTGTCATACTGTGATACCCTTCCCTCAGCCCTCCAGCTAGCCAGGATTCAGGAATGTCCCTGCTGTGTTTCAGGTGACTCAATATCTGAACTCATGAGCGGCCATGTGGCTTTCATCACTGCAGATCAGTACAAAGCTGCCTGCTACTATGGCTCTGCTGAAAGTTGCAAACTTCTGAATTCAGAGTTCAAGTCTAACACTTTACATCCTTAGAAGAATTAGGAGTAATTCTAATATACTAGTGAGAAAACTAACTTTTTTCAATCAACTTTTAAATCTCCCTAAAATCATAATCTAAACGGGTAATCATCCTTCTCTCCTTAAAATGATGATGTCCTACCCTGAACAGAAATTTGATATGTATATATTGCCCAGAATTTTTTTTTTCCTCTGAGATGTTGCAACATTACATCATGATGTTTGGAGAGAGGACACTGTAGCAACACAGGGAACCCAGAATCTTCCTCCACCCAAGCACAGTGTTAAAAGCAGACATTCAAAGGCTGAAGACAGTGATTTTGTTTTTTCTAAGTATCTTCCTTCATTGACTTCGTGGGATTCTGCATGCATATCTGATTTGACCGACTGAAAAATCAGCTCTTTGTTTAAGAAGAGAAGTAACTATGAGCACAAAAGGTGTCAAGGGCTAATCCTACTTTTGTTCAGGTCCTTCCTCTTCAGCACAGGCCTGCCAATCAGTTGCTGCTGTAGAAAACCAAATCCTAATTCTGCTCTCTTTTGACCTTCACACACTGCACCACTCCTTGCTTGTCCAGCAATACTGAATCTCTTTTACCTGTAACACCACTCTGTAACATCGTAGAGCCCAAGGGGAAGCACTAATAGTGATGGATGGCCCCCTGATTCCCCGTGGAAGCAGATGCTATCAATACCACTGACCTCGATAGGCAATTGCTCCACTGATTAGTAGGAGAAACAGCAGCTCTTCCCTTGACGGGGTGATAATGGAGAAGGACTCCTGAGTTAAAACAGGAGACTGGGCTGCTGCTGCTACTGCTGCTGCTGCTGTCATCGGGATGGAAATTCTTAATTCTAGAAATACAACTCTCAAGAGGAGGAGAAAGAGAACTTCGTCAGGCATAGGAGATTAGATTGTAGTCTTGATGCTATTGTTAACTAAAAATGTCAAAGGGGAATTATGTAACTCTTTGGTACTGCCATTAATAAGCACAGTTATAACAAAAAGAACAACATTTATGAAATATTTTTTATGTGGCAGAAAATATGATAAGCATTTAATAATTTACTGTCTCATTGGTCCCTTATAATTACTCTTTGAGATAAGTATTCCTATTATTACCCCAATTCTACTCACATGAAAACTTGAGTTTTTGAGACTAGAAGAAATCTATTCAAGCTAACGAGTAGTAAAAACTTGGTTGCCAAAAGCAGCTAAAAAGGTGTATTTCTACCAAGACTGTAGAGTACCTGGAGAGATTATGAATGTGCAGTGCTTGGAAATCTGCCCAAGCAAAGGAAAGGCTATTGCCATGTAGCCATATGAGTCTTTCGAGTTATTTCCAACACCTTCTATGTCAAACACTGCTCCAATACCTTCTTTTACTTTCCACCTGCATCCTGGTATCTGATGCTGCCTTTCAGATATTAGAGGAAATGAGAATTTAGAATAGCTTTACTAGTCTGCTCACCTTTCTCCTCAACCACACTTGATACTTTGCTGTGGTGCTGTCACTTTCCTTAAAATGTTGGCATTCCTGTCGCTTTTTTATTTTCCCTCAGTCATGAGGTAGAACTAACCAGTGGAGCTTAATATTGGCTTACTCAACCCTGGATGTCTAGGTCATACTTCTAGATAATATATTTAGGGCAGAAAGTAAATAGGAATAGTAATGACTCTTCTTTCTTGGGTTACATATTCTTTGACTTTACCAGAAGGAATAAAAAAGGGGGGAAAAAAAGCAAACACTGCAGAGGCTATTCCTCAGGAGTAGGATTATTTATCAATAAGTGGTTATTTCTAATTAAATGGAGCATTTAGGCAACTAGGAACATTTTATCCTCCACACACTCATATATAGACTGCTAATATTATAACACAAAAATACCATTTCTTTATATTAAAATATTATCTAGCTTTAAGATTCAATAATACACAATAAAAAAGGAAATTTATTAGTCATGTTTTCAAAAAGGGGGCCATAAGCATATTTTAAATAACAAGCTTCAGAGTATATGACATGCAGTGGGAAGGATGTTAGACTTAAAGTCAGTATCTTTGAGATTAGGATATGGCAACCCTGTGGACAGGTCATTTGAGCCTAGATCTCAATACTTACTTACTGGATGATTTGAAGAAAATTCTCTATGTCTTGGATACCTCATGTTTAGATGAAGGTAAGTGTAGCCACACTACACGTACTAGTTATGAAAATCAATAGTTAGTATCAGTAAAGCCTTAAAATGATGGCTATCTCATGTTATGCCAAATATATATATTATTGGGTTTTAGTCCTAGAACTGCCATTAATTCACTGTATGATGTTGGCAGAGTTATTTCACTTCTTTGGGCTTCTATCGCCTCATATTTGAAAGAGGAATTTCAGGGCCAGCCATATAGCCTAGATGTTAAGGGATCCAGATCCCACATGGCCAACTGCAGTCTGAGCCCTGGCCATAGTGGCTTGGGAAACACATCAGGTACATGTATGTGCCCAGAGTCCTGACAGGATAGAGAAATGGAAGGGAAGGGATTTCAATATGACCACACTCCACTGCAGGGGGCTTTCTCTCCCCCACCCCTCTCTCTAGTGAGCAAATGCACCTTTGGCAATTAAAAAAAAAAAAACAACAATAATAAATATTTCAATTTCAAATATGATTTCTGAAGTTCTTCCCAAGGCCAAATTCCATGATTCTCTAAGTTATTTTCATTCATCATGCAAATCCGTTGCACTGTGCATTGCATATAAAAAGTTAAACGCTTCAAATTTCTTATTTGATAATAAAATACTGTCATCAGTTTCTTGGAATATGTTAGAAACAAACAAAAAATGACTAATAAAAGTAATAATGTCCACAGCAAGAAGAAATGAGCCACTGAAAATAGTCATAGAGATGTTCATTGTTGTGCTAATGAATGGTATAAAGCAAATATAAGTGACTCTATCACCATAAGTCAGTCTAACAGATTCCCTTAAACAAAGATTATAATTAATGCACATAATTTACAAATATAAGGAATGAAGATAACTCCTTAACCACTAGTTGTAAGTGATAGTTAAGGAATTACAGTCAATCATTTTAAATGGACTGAAATTCTTACATGTCAGCAGTGAAATTGGTCCTCTGGGTTCTCCCATGCAAGGCTCCTGTGCAGGAAAGAGAGTCAACCAGTTTTATGACACCCTCGTGTCATTCCTTGTGCAGAAAAGGTGATTGCAGAACTATCCCATTGCCCTGCATGTTTCCTGGGAGAGTCTACACCAAATCACTCCCAATTCTCTTTAACCACCTCACTTCCTGAAAGGTTTTAAACCTACTTATGATTTCTGCTTGGAAAATATGGGTGCCAATTAGATTATATCTGAGACAAGTTTCTATCTCCCATTCTGCCAGTTAAGGTTCTTGACAGAATTAGCAGAATATATAGTACAAGAATTCACAGTGCTGGGGACCAGCAGTTAGCGTAATGGCTATGTCGCTGGACTCCCACGTAGTCAACCGCGGTTCGCGTCCCGGACCCAGTGGCTTAAATTCATGCCAGCCACGTGTGCATGCATGCCTAAGATCCTGAGAGGAGAATGGAGGAGAAGGGATTGCGGCATGGCCATCCCCCCTGGGGAGTGATTTCTCGCTTTTTGTCTCTCTGTCTCTCTCTGTCTGTCTGGCGAGCGCACGCACCCTGTGGAAACAAAACCTCTCCAAAAAAAAGAAAAAAGGAATTCACAGTGCTAAATACAGAATTATATTTAACATTATTAATACTTATTCCTGAAAGCATTCTTTTTTTGACTCAGAAAGCTTAAGGTGTTTTCCAGATTTCTACTTTATTTGTCAATAGGGTCATTTGGATTTCTTCTTTTAACACCCAGGCTGAGCAAAGTGACCACCCCCTTGATTCCTAGACTGTTTACTCACTCTGAGCTCTACTCCCGGGGCACTGAGCCTCCCAGGTCCATGTTCTTAATGTTCTTCTATGTCAGGTGCTCCTGTTTCCAGGCCTGAATTGTTTCTGAAACCTCAATCCTCTCAGGTCTAGTTCCTCTGCCTTTTGCACTATTTTACTTCTGATTATTAAATCCCTAACAAATGAAAATGATTATGGAATATAGTGTCCTCACTAGTCTAGATGTTCATACTCATTGGTTCATCCCCCAATCCCTCTATAAATAAAATATGAAGACACTAAATTATCTTGTAAGTCTTTAGAAATGTATATAATCAAAATATGATATGAATACATTTAAACATGGGACCAAAAATAAGTGAACTACCATATTCATGAGTACTACCATATTCATGAGACTCTTATCAATCGGGTAGTCAGAAAATTCATGATGATTGGGACCAGCAGATGGTGTAATGGTTATGTCACTGGACTTCCATGTAGTCAACCACAGTTTGAGTCCCAGACACAGTGGCTTAAAACTCACACTGGGTGCATGTACATGCGTGCACAAAATCCTGAGAGGAGAATGGAGAAGGGATTTCAGCATGGGCACAATGGGAGGTGATTTCTCACTCTCTGTCTCTGTCTCTCTTTATCTCTCAGGCAAGTGCATGCACCCTATAGCAAAAATCTCTCTCTCAAAAAAAAATCATGTCTTTTTCTATGTTTTTCTATGCAAAAATACATCATAACTTTTCCAATGACTCAGTAGAAAGAGAAACACTTTAGAAATAGTTCACAGGTATAGATCATGGGATAAAAGCCAACTTTATTTTCCAACTTGATTTAAAATATCCTATTGCCAAAAACCTAATACATGCCTTCAGTATTTTTCTGCAGTGGTTTTAAAGCAATAATCTTTAGTGAGAATATTAATGATTTTCTAACTTCTGCCTATCAGATCCCTTATTTCCAGTCTTCTTATAGTAGAACATTAAGACTTTAGTTCACATCATGCTGCAACAATAAAGTTCTGTAAGAACTGAAGGGAAATACATCTTCAGTGAGATTCCATCATCCCTTATTAATACCATAATTGAGGGCTATAAATCTGTTTCTTATACAATTCATGCAATAAAATACTTAATGGATTGTGAATGACATGTTATAAAACTAGGCTTTAAGTATTGCAATTTATATTTAAATGTGCTTTAGACATAAATAAATGCTCTATAAATAGCAGGCTTTCTCAAGTCAGAAGATATAACTTTCCATTTACTTCTAGCAGACTTGGGAGCAGAGTCATTAGATAGTATGTTGTTGTCACCAAATTGTTATTGTATTTTGAATGAGGTGGAGCTTTAAAAAATATATTTAAAATTGTTTATTATTATCAAATTGTTCAAGAGCTCTTCAAATAGAAGCAGCTGTAAGTGGTGCTTCCATAAATTGAACCCCTTTGTAAAGTATCAGAATGTTTCCAACTGCCCTAAAACCAGCTTGTCTTGTCCAGATGAAGAGAAGATGGAAAGCTAGAGTAAGACTGGGACATTTGAAGTCACAAAAAAAAAAACACAAAAAAGACTCCTCATGTTTTGCTTTATTTTACATCCTCTCTAAATGAGCACGCCCATGGGCAACATTGCTGTGCGCACCACTAAGAAAATTAGCAAGGACACATTTTCTTTAGTCAGGGAACAGGAGAGCAACAGCCACCACCAGCATCTTTTGTGTTGTGTTGTGTTGTGTGGCTCAGAAGGAGCAAAAAGTATAAATGCAACTCTTTGAAAAGGAAGCAGGGTCTTAGTTCCTGCTCAAAGTTCAACCTGGGAGGGCACATCAAATCCTAACTGTGAAGCATCTCTCATTTCTGCTGTGTGGCTGCATCCTGCCCTTATTCAGTGGGTGTGTATATGTTTGTGTATATGTGTGTGTGTATGTGTGTTTGTGTGTGTGTGTATCTGAGATCTGGACTCTGACTTTACAAAATCTGGCAAGTATGAATATAATAACCATTCCCAGCAACCATGACTCCATACATGAATCTCACCACCTGAAGGGGAAACAGGCCTTGAGACATTCCCTCACTAATGTTTGCAACATGTGAGAATCAGTTTCCAAGGAGCCAGAAATATCTGAGTGACACTAGAGGTAATGTACCATAATGGTCAGCCTGATAGATGTTGAGTCTAGGCCCAAGGTTTGATTCCATGGATTTAATGAATAACCTCTACAGAATTACATTTTCTTTAAGAGGTGGGGAGAGTAGGAGGCTAGAGGAGTTAGAAATGAACTCTAACATCCTTTCTACTTTTTTTTTTAGAGGTTTTTAAGACACATGTGCTCGCTGGAGACTGAGAAAGACAGACACAGTGAGAAGGAAAGTGAGAAATCACCCCCCCCCCCCAGGGGGAATAGCCACACCTCAATCCCTTCTCCCTCATTCTCCTCCTGGGATTTCAAACATGCATACACCCATGGCCAGTGGGATTTTGAAGCCACCGGGTCCGGGACCCAAAACACGATTGGCCATGTGGGAGTCTGGCCATGTAACCACTGCACCATCTGCGGGTCCCAACATCCTCACTAATATTAACATTCTCAGATCTCTAAGTCTCAATGTTTCAGTCTTATGCTTGTGATCCCCCTAGTTTGTTACTTTACTGACCCCTACATCAGTCCCACCATCCCATCTTAATCACTTTGGAGGCTGCAGAGACTATAATTTCATTTTTTAAGAAATATATACCCCCAGGACTGATCTGAAAACCTCCAACTCTGACAGTATTCTGCTCTGCTTCTGCCTCAAAACTATGACTGAGCTATCTGTGATGAGAGCCACTGAAGTGCACCCCAAGCATCTCTCCCATCTAATGCCCTGCCCCACCTCTGCTTCCTTTTTTCTTCTTGTTTTTCTCTCAGGTAGCAATTACTGAGCACCACTGCATGCTAGCCAGTGATATGGTGGTGAAGTGGCTGAATCCCACATGCTTACACACTTGGAGTCCTAGAACCAAAAGCCTGAAAAACACACTGGGCACATATGTGTGCATGTGTGCCCAAAAATCCCAAAAGGAGGGAGAAATGGTAAAGGGATTATGACATGATTATATCCCATATGGGACGGTATCGCACTTTCTTGCTCTCTCTCTTTCTATCTCTCAGGCAAATGGATGCATCCTCTGGAAAATTTAAGGAGAGAGAGAGAAAAATAATTTCCAAATCCTCAATCAATTTTCTTTCAAGATTCTGTGTTGATTTAGTTTTCCTTAAGGTTATCCTGAATAGCTCAGCTCCCTACCCCTTTTTTTTTTTTTTTTTAATTTATTTATTTATTTATTGCCACCAGATTTTCTCTGTCCCTTTCTTCATTTAATTACTTCTGGAACCTTTTGAATTTATCACCCTCAAAAAATGGAGTTGATGTTGCTGCTGGTTTCCATAAAATGTCATCCTTAGTGATCTTATTTTTTCATAATAATAGCTTTCACCTTTTTGTCTAATTTTCAAAACCCATCTTTCTGCAATAGGGGTTTTATGTTCCTATGTGTAGCCATTTGATCTTTTTAATGGTTACCTTCTAATGGACCAATTATTTTGAGGTAGTTAATTTGCTATTGTTGATATTATGGGCAGATAAGCTAATCTTCCTTTTTCCTCCAAGGTTATTCTCTATTTGATTTTTAAAAGATGTTTAACATCATGTTTAAGAAGTTCTTCTCAGGACCAGCAGCTGGCGTAATGGTCATCGCTGGACTCCCATGCAGTCAACCGCGGTTCCACTTCCAGACCTGGTGGCTTAAACTCACTCCAGGCATGTGTGCGAGCGTGCTCAAGATCCCAAGAGGGGAATGGTATTGCCGTATGGCCATCCCACTTAGGGGGTGATTTCTGGCTTTCTGTCTCTTTGTCTCTCTCTGTCTTTCTGGTGAGTACACATGCCCTATAGCATAAACCTCTCCAAAAAAAAAAAAAAAGTACTTTTCTGCATTTTAAATTTCATATATAGTACTCTTTTTCTTTCACATAATCTCTATTTTATGAGTCTAGTGAAAAATGCTAGTTAAGTGAACCTAAAGGATATGCTCAATGCCACTCTCTATAAGGGAACTTTAAAAATTCCCCTTCAGAAGCCAGCAGGTGGCATGGAGTTTAAGGCATCTGGATCCCACATGGCCAACTGCATGGTTCAAGTCCTGGCCACACTGGGCGTATGTGAGTATGTGACCAAAATATCGAGAGGAGAATGGAGAAAAAAGGATTGCAGCATGGCCACGCCCCAGAAGTGGGGGTTGGTTTCTCACTTTCTCTCTCACTTTCTCTCTGTCTCTCTCTGGTGACCACATGTAACAGCAAAACTAAAAAAAATAATAATAATTTTAAAAATCCACATTCAACACATGTACATCATTCTGATTCCATGAAACCTAGAGCTTTAGTTAGGAAATTCTATGAGGAACACATATTGCCAGGCTAATTTCATCAGATATAGCAATCTCTTTACTTTGATCTTTGCTATGATTTTTATGCTCTTCTTATAAAAATAAGGGAAACAAATATTGGGTTAAAATTATCCAATTGAAAACACATTTGAACTTCTGACAAAATTGAAAAAAAAAAAAGCCGTATGTATCTTTGTGCCTTTTCTGGCTCTGCCTACTTTAACCTATGAACATATTCTTCTGACTAACTCATTTATGCTGAGAGACCTCATCCTTTATTAGATTTTCCTGAACATTTCACTGTGGTACCCCATTCATCCCCCTGCCCTTCAGATGTGAAACCACCTGATACACCTCTCCTGACGCCACATCATCTCATCTAAGTTTATCATGTCATCATCCTATTACTCTCTTCCTGTTCTTTTTGTGCCACTAAGTGACTTCAAAGCCATTTTCAATTTGATGTTCATAGCCATTAACATCTGGAAAGGGGACTCTTCTCAGGTGACTTAATTACACTTTCAGAAGGTTTCTAAAACCTAAACTTGACATATTATAAAAATGGTTAGATTTTCTAGTTCTACAGTAAATGAGCAAGGGAAAACTATACAGGTGATAAGAAGGGCAGTGTAACCTTCCAATCACCCTATGTAAAAGGCTTTCTGCTTTGAGCCTGAGCATGGACGTCACCACCTGTTGTAGACTCTACCAGATGATGACCCTGTGTGAAGGGATTGTTTCTGATAGAATCTTTATGAACTAATCAACCTTCCTACCTTCAAAGGCATAGTGATTATGAGTTATTAGCTGAATTTCTGAATGGAAAGGAAAAAAAATTAAAAACTCTCTGAAGGGGAATCCAGTCACTTAGACATTCAGCAGATTCAGCAGGGCATTTTTTAAAAAATCAATTAAATAAAAGGTTTCAATTTTCCATATAATTTGAGAGGTTTAAATATTTAATTCAAACTAATTTATTGAGCAATGGCACTTAAGAAAATGGAATGATGCAAAGGGACTTTTATCAGATGATAAGTGGGTAAGAGAAGAAAACGCTGACAGATCAGCCAGAGTTATCTAAAAGCTGGGAGGAGAGTGGCAGCTTGTAGATACCCAAGCTTGGCTAGGGAACATAGATAAATGGGAGCAAAGCTCAGAAAGCTCTTCCTTATCCTTCTGCCCATGGTGAAAGGAGACTCACAGCATGTGCGGTACCTGTCTCTAATCACGTGTAAAACTGCAAAACTTGCAGGGTTACTTTGATATGAACAAGGTTAATGTGCTACTCAAGATTAATTGTGGCTTCACTAAGAAATTTATTGAGGATGAGGGAATCTGAAAGTGAAAGGAGGAACAAAAGCCTTGTTAGAGATTTATCATGAGGGGGTGATGGATGAAAGCCTTCAGAAACCAATAATAGGATTTTAAAGATTCACATAAGCAGCATTAAGGAGATCTCCAGTGCTTACCTTAGACAAACTAGAGCTGGTGAAAGGCAGACAAGTGTGGTTTAAGCTGTGAGGGGAACCACAGCCAGTGATTACAGAGTGGGCATCGAGAACTGCGTATGCTTTGGTCAGGAGTCGGTGGGTCCTGGGTTTAATTCTCTATGTCGCATTTTTATACATTTAATTTTAGGTTGATCATTAACCAAACAACAAAGAAAACAAGGAAATGTTGATGGTGGTTATGAGCATGAACTTAATAGTCAAACAGATATCGGCTGGGGTCCTACCTATACTACTCATTAGCTCCGTAATCTTGGACAATTTACCTAACTTCTCAAAATTTCTATTAACTCTAAGAACAACAGGGGGAACAATTTTGCTGGCTTATATTCTTTTTTGTGAGTACTGAATGAAATCATGAACTTTAAATAATTAGCAGAGTGCTACTGTGGTCAGAACCATTTTCATTGTTATTGTCAGAGATAGCTGTAATAATAGTAGGCATAAAAACACAATGAGGGAGCTGCAGAGTAAACTGGTTGTCTGGTGCAACCATCTCCACCATGAGTATATTCTGTGATACAACCAGAAAATGTAGGTTGGTTTTTCTGTTCCACAGATAAAAGTCTCACTCCTTGGTATTTCCTCAAAGGATAGAAAAACATTCAGTTGTACACTTGCACATCTGTTTATTGTAGCATTTTTCAAAATTGCTAAAAAATGAAATTAACCTAAGTGACCAAAAACTGATTACTGGGTTGGAAAACTGGGCACAAACGTATTATAGACTATAACACAGCTCTAAAAAACAATGAGATCCTATCCTTTGACTCTAAATGGATGAATATAAAAGACTTAATTTTGAGTAAAGTTAGCCAGACATTGAAAAACGCACACTGTATTTCCCCACTCAATCTGTACAAAATATCTGTACTCAATGGTAGAAACTGAAATATCTGAAGATATGATAGTAGAAAGGGTAGTATAGTTACCAGAGACTGTAAGGGAGGGAGTGGATGGTAAAGAGTGGGGAGGGGGGTGCAAAGGGAAGAAACATTTAATAGATAAAAAAAATGTAAAATTCATCCTTTAAAAAAAAATATATATATATATATATCAATATCATACTTCATGATTTGGAATGTCTGTTAAATGTGAAATTAATCTAAAAAATGATTACGAAAAATAAAATGTTACTTCACTTTTTAAAAATATGGAAAAAGGACCTGAATAGACATTTCTCCAACAAAGATACATAAATGGCCAAGAAGCACATGAAAACATGCACAGTATCATTAGTCATTAGAAAAATGAAGATCAAAACCACAATGACATACCACTTCACACCCATTGAGAAGGTTGTAATCAAAAAGACAGACAATAACAAGTATGGGTGAGGATATGGGAAAAACTACAACTTTCAAAATTGTTCAGAGATATGTAAAATGTAGCTTTGTAAGATAGGTTTGAAAAAACTAAATACAGAGTTCACATATTAACCAAGCAATTCTACTCCTAGGTATATACTCAAGAAAATTGAAAACATGTATCCTCATAAAAATTTGTACACAAATGTTCATAGCTGCATTATTTGTAACAGCCAAAAAGTGTAAAAACCCAAATATCCATTAACTGATGAGGGATAAATAAAATTCATCTATCCATACAGGAACTATTCTTTGTCAATAAGAAGAAATGATACCTATGAACCAGATGAACCTTAAAAACATTATACTAAGGGGAAAAAAAAAAAAAAACCCTGTCACTAATGACCACACAGTATATAATGTCATTTATATGAAAAATCCAGAATAGGCAAATCTAGAAATAGAAACTAAATTAGCGGTTGCCAAGGGCTTGGGGTGGGGTTGTGGGGAAATGAAGAGTGACTGGTAATGGATACAGGATTTGTTTGGAGGGTGATGAAAATGTCCTAAAGTTGATTGTGACCATTATTGTACAACTCCATGAATATACATATAACTATTAAATTGTACCCTTTAATATAAATTAAAGAATGGCATGTATGTGAATTATATCTCAATAAAGCTATCATGAATTTTACAAAAACATTACTTTCTGTTACTTCTAGGGAGACTCTATACTTTAGAATAAATACATGGGTATTCAAATGCATGTGTATACCTACATACAAATAATTTTCACTATACACACATATTTTATATATATATATATATGTATATACACATATATAATGTACATTATCCTTATATTTGTGTATATAAACATTTATGTGGATACATTTCCTACAATGATCTACCAATTAACAAAATAAGAGTACCTGGTTTGAGATGGAAATGGCTGAATTAAAGCTGAAGGAGCTCAAGAGAGAAGAGTAACTTATATTTTGTAAATCATAAGTTGAGATTTAAGAAGAGTTTCCTTATTAAAACTAATAATTTTGGGACCAGTGGTTAGTGTAATGGCTATGTCACTGGATTCCCATGTAACCGACCTCAGTTTGAGTCCTGGACCTGGTGGCTTAAACTCACGCCGGGCGTGTGTGCATGCATGCCCAAGATCCCAAGAGGAGAATGGAGGAGAAGGGATTGCGGCGTGGCCATCCCCCCTGGGGGGTGATTTCTCGCTTTCTGTCTCTCTGTCTCTCTCTGTCTTTCTGGCAAGTGCACATGCCCTATACCAAAAACCTCTCCAAAAAAAAAAAAAGAACTAATAATTCTTTCTGAACATTTACTTCATATCTAAACACATCGAAGCTTATTTTGGGGAATGGTTATTTATTAAATAATAGATTATCTAAATCTTTTGAGACTAAATAATAAATATAATCTCAAATGATTTGTCAACTGAGTCTAAGACAATTTATAAGGTAACTATACATATAACTAAAATAAAAAACAATTAAACAGTGCCCAAATCAATTTCAGTGGCTAATTCATTTTCTCTTAAAGATTTTGGAAGAGGGAAGACACAAATGACAGCTAATGCCATGTCCGGGAAACAGCTCCATCCATGCTGCCTCCATTCATTAACTGGGTCTAATCTTTTGAACAAGGTAGATTAACACCATTGGACTAAATCCCAGGCAACCCTGGAAATCGGAACAAGTTTGAGCAGCAGAACTAAAGGTAAAGTTCTCATGGAAGCATAAGAGAGTTCAAATAATATTAAATCCCACGCTTGATATTTTCATTTGCAATAAAGAAAATTTACTACGCTTAGCATGGATTTACAATGACTTTGCTCCTCCTGTTTTCCAAGGTCTTAACTTTGTCTAGTAATACAGTCGCATGAAGTTACTTCCCCTGTCAAGCAGCGAAATTCTAATGTGTTGCTAGAGGTACATATTTCAGGTGTGTCCGCTGATCACTGTTTGAGAGAGGTGATATAGATCAGTAACTTTCATCCTGGACAGCCTGTTAGAATCAATTTGTAGTGTTAAAAAATACAGATGCCTGGGGCCCAGTTGAGATCTACTGGGCAGGGAGCCCAGCGTGTGTATTTCTTTAAAGTTCCAGTGCAATTCTGATAAACAACCATTGAGAACTTCTGAATTAGATGATCTCTAAGGTCCTCTCACACACTAAATTCCATGCCTTTTCGAATTATTTATTTAAAAGCTGACCTTTTTTTATGACACTATAAATCCATTTTGATGAATTATCTAAAATATGTCTCAAAAGCAATTATAAAAGTTCCAGGCTTTCTGTTTAGGAATGCCCTCATGCCAAGTAAGAAAAACACCATTAGTTTAGCTAAAAAGAAAGGCTCTTTTCCTCACATCATAACAAGTCTAAAGGTCCAGAAGTTGTTGGTGTTGATCCAGAAGCAAAGTGAAGTGATCAGGTGATTGCTCGGGTCACAAAATGACTTTTGTAGTCTCAACTCTCCTGACTTTCTTCAATGCACAGAGAAGGGAAAAAGGCAAGAAAGGATGGGTAGCTACAACCAATTCTTTTAATGAAGAAAGTAAAAGCCTGAGCAAATACCTTCTGCCTAGATTCCTGATTAGGTCTTATTTACAAAACAAGGTCTTAAGGCCATTAGGAAAACATCTTGAGACTTGGCTTGACTCAGCTATTTATTCCCAGGACCAAACATCTGTCAGCCATACTAGCTAAAGAAAAACAAACAAAAAAGATTCTGGTTAATAAGAAAGGAGGTAGATAGTCAGTAGGAAAGGTCTGCAAATAATTCTTGAAAAAAATGAGATAAAGTTCAATTATACTCCATTATATAAATATAATAAATATAAAGTTCAATTATACTCTATTGTATAAATATAGAAAATAATAATGATCTAGCATAATATATAAAAACATGTTTATGTTTTTATGCAGTTGCCAAAGAACAACTCCAAAACATTTTTAGAAACAGACTCATGAGGGACCAGCAGTTGGTGTAATGGCTATGTCACTGGACTCCCATGTAGTCTACTGCAGTTTGAGTCCCGGACCCAGTGCCTTAAACTCACACCAGGCACGTGTGCATGCATGCCCAAGATCCTGAGAGAATGGAGGAGAAGGGATTGTGACGTGGTCATCCCTCCTGGGAGCAGGGAGTGATTTCTCACTTTCTGTCTGTCTCTGTCTTTCTAGCAAGCACAAGTGCCCTATAGCAAAAACCTCTCCACAAAAAAAAAAAAAAAAAAAAAAAAAAAAAAAAAAAAAAAAAACCAGACTCATGAATACAACAAATATGTATCTTATCTTTCAAGTTAACTATTTTAGAAAACAACATTTATTTGGATGTAGAAGTTCTTCTATTATATCATTTATACTACATATTTAATCTGTGGCCATTTTTGTTTCATACTGTTAAATCAAGGTTTTTATCCAATAGAAAAAGTCACGAACAGGTATGAGTGTTTTATTTTAAAATTCCTGAAAAAGACTTGGCACCTCTGGCACAGTTGAACAAAACAGATATTATGTTCACTTATCAAATCTGCTGCTGAACTATCTAGGCTAGGTAAAGCCTACAACATCACAATGTTTATAAGCCAGAAGAATGGACAGAAGCAAATCTGAAAAGAAGCACAATTTAGTAAGAAAAGCATCTTTTTAAAATTTGTGAGCACCCCATTTTAAAGTGAACTCAGGGACCAGTCCACAGCATGGTGATTAAGTCAATTGGATCCCTTATGGCCGGCTATATTTTCCAAGTCCTGGGTGTGGCCACTTGAAAAACAAGCTGGACATGTGTGCATGTATGTCCAAAATTCCAAAAGGAAGGAGAGATGGAGAAGAAGGGATTGATGTATGACCATTCCCCATAAAGGTTGCTTTCTCATTCTCTCTCTCTCTCTCTCTCTCTCTCTCTCTCTCTCTCTCTCTCTTTTCTCTCTCTCTCTGGTGCATGCACATGTACCCTGGAAAAATTTTTAAATTTTTTTAAAAATTTTAAAAAAAAGTGAACTCAGAATGCTTCAACATAATGAAACATTCAATACTGAAGATGAATATGTATATCCTTGATTTGATTATTACACACTGTATGTACATTTGAAAAAAATACTATACCCCACAAAAATGGGGTACAATTACATGTAAACCAGAAATCACAATAAAAAGATGAAAAAAAATCTACAACTCAATGTAAATATGATTTAACACTTAAAAGGCAACAACATTAACATACATTTTAATGCAACTATATTCAGTGTTTTAAGAGCTGTCTTACATATATTACTCCATTTAAGACATACACATACACATCCATGGAAGTGTATATTATTATTACTATTATTATTATTACTACTACTATGATTCACATGTTGGATATAAGGAATTAACCTTCTAAAGATCATAGATTGTCCATATAGGGGAATTTAATCAGAGGCTCAGATCTTTTTGAGTCTTTGCTATTTATAATGTCTCACCCATGAAGGTAGAAACTCAGAGACCAAATGATTCTTTGAAAGTATGAGTCTATAGAAAGTATGATTTAGTTAAGGGGGAGAATGAAAGGATTACATCCAAACCAGTCCGCAATGAACACTTATGCTAGCACAGAAGTTAAAATCTCCTCAGAGTAAAAAACTCAGAAGAGGAAAAAAAAAAAAAAACACAGTAATATTCTAATCTACATATTAACTTATTTTTTGGGTGGGAGAGGATTTTGCTATAGGGCACGTGCACTCACCAGAAAGAGAGAGACAGAGAGACAGAAAGTGAGAAATCATCCCCCAGGGGGAATGACCATGCCATAATCCCTTCTCCTCCATTCTCCTCTCAGGATCTTGGGCACACACACACACACGCCTGGCATGACTTTAAGCCACCGAGTCTGGGACTCAAACCGCAGTCAACTACATGGGAGTCTGGCAACATAGCCATTACACCAACTGCTGGTCTCATGTTTTTGTTTTTTGTTTTTTGTTTTTTTTTGGAGAGGTTTTTGCTATAGGGCGCGTGTGCTCGCCAGACAGAGAGACAGAAAGCGAGAAATCACCCCCCAGGGGGGATGGCCACGCTGCAATCCCTTCTCCTCCATTCTCCTCTCGGGGTCTTGGGCATGCACGCACACTCGCCCGACGTGAGTTTTAAGCCACCGGGTCCGGGACGCAAACCGCGGTCGACTACATGAGAGTCCAAAGACATAGCCATTACGCTAACTGCTGGTCCCTCATGTTTGGTATTTTAACAGCATAAAATTTTTAACTTGTTTATTCGATAGCAATAAATATGTGATAAATATGTGATATGAAATATACATTCACGTGATAAAATAGCATTTTTGTCAATAAAATTAGTGATTAAAGAGATTACTTAATAACCTGGAGAAATGTTCAGAATGTATTCAATGAGAAAAGAGGATACTGAACTATAGGTAATATACTTCAAATTATTTAGACAATTTATTTGTTGAACACACATTAGTTGCTAGGCTTAATGTTTTTGTATGTATTTATGTCATTAAATTCTTACAACTGTCCATCTCCATTACCCTCCCCATTTTACAGAAGAAGAAATTAAGGTTTAGAACAGTTGTGAAATTTACTGAAAAATACATAAACAAATGACAGAGCTAGGATTCAAACTTAGGAAGCCTGGTTTTAGGAGCTGAGCTTTTATGTCTACAATAATATACACTCAGAGGAAAAACACTGGAAGGGAAAAATACACTAAAAGATAACAGAAGTTATATCTGAAAGGTGAGATTAGAATACGTTTTCTATATTTTCCAACTTTTTCAGAATAATTATTTGTTAACAATAATCAGAAAATATGATAATCGTCTGCTAGGCTTTTAAATTCAGTAATCGCTTAATAAGCTTTTAAACCTGATTTTATAGGTAATCAAGTCAGCCAGGACTCTACTCAACAGCTCCTGATAATACGAACTCTACAAAGCATCACTCTGAGAAGACGATTCTAAAATCACAACCCATGAAATCTAACAACGCATGCACAGTATCCCCTATACAGTCCTCTTTAAGATCAATAGACTTATTATACAGACATCATAAAGTGGTTTCATTAGAAGGAAATAACATACATAAAAATTCATTCCTTGTTCCATGAAGTCAAGAGAGAAAGAAAACAAATCCCTAAAAAATGTTTAGCAACTAAATAAATTGCATTTAATGAACTAGCATGCATTCGAGAAAAACAAAACAGGAAAATGTAATAATAGTGAGTAAAATCCCAAGAATAAGAACAATAGAAAGAATATACTTAGGTTAATAAACGTGTTTTATAAGATATATATGTATCTATGTTTTTTAAGTATTTTTCAAATCTCTAAATACACACACACACACACACACACACACACACACACATAAAATGAATCTTTACCACAATCTTATGGCCATAAGTCATTAGTATATCCTTTTTAGAGAAGAGAGAAAAATTCATGTGGACAAGCATGCTGTGGTGCTGTCAGCTTTTACTTTACATAGGCTCCTCCCACCCTTTTTAGGTTTTAACCATACCGAGCAAGTGCTTGCCAGAAAGAGACAGACGTGGGACCAGCAGTTAGCATAATGTCTATGTCGCTGGACTCCCATGTAGTCGACCGTGGTTCGAGTCCCGGACCCAATGGCTTAAACTCACGCCAGGCGTTTGTGCATGCATGCCCAAGATCCCAAGAGGAGAATGGAGGAGAAGGGATTGTGGCTTGGCCATCCCCCTCGGGGGTGATTTCTCGCTTTCTGTCTCTGTCTCTCTCTGTCTTTCTGGCAAGTGCACGCGCCCTATAGCAAATACCTCTCCAAAAAAAAAAAAGAGAGAGACAGACATAAAGTGAGAAATCACTACCCAGGGAGATGGCCAGTTCCAATACCTTTTTCTTCATTCTCTTCTCTTTCAGGATTTTGGCCACGCATGCACATGCTCCCTGTGTGATTTTCAAGTCAACAGGTCCTGAACCCAAACTCAGTCCACCATGTGAGAATCCAGTGTCTTAACTACCATGCCACCTGCTGCTCCCGCAAACACACATGGGACTGTTTTAATCTACATTTTTAAAATGATATATTAAAAGTATTCATGCTATGCAATTTTGAGATATAGCAAATACTTACACATATTCTTATAATTACATCACTCACAGTCACCATATTTACTATAACCCATTTTGATGTTTCATATATCTCAATAATAATTTTTATATACGTTTGTATAGTTTGTATAGCATATGTTTGTATAGTATAATTTTATTTTTAAAAGAGGGAAAATTAATTTATCTCTATAACTTTAAGGGGAGTAAAGCTGAATGTATTTTTCCTTTTGTTTTTGAAAAGAAAAGATAATTTTTGTTCAGTCTGACAGTAGTGTGCCCCTTTAATTTCTATCACAAAATGAATATGTGGATAAATAAATAAGAAGGTGGACAAAAAGGAGTAGCCATAATTTATAGTGGAAAATTTGTTTTACTCTCTATACAAGGCAACTTTGGTACTCTTATTATGAAGTTAGAAATGTACTCTAGCCTATTTTGAGTCTATGTGCTCCAGTACAAAATTATTTCATCAGACATTTTTTCCTTCCATTAAGAGCATTTCTTTCTAGATGAAAATTGGAGTTCAAAAAATAAAAAAACTATCAGAAATATAATCCTTCTGGGGCTAGATAGTGGCAGAGTGGTAACTCAATTGGACCCGCACGGGAAAGGTCCTGGTTTCGTGCCCCAAGACTTTTCTGAACACACTGGGCATGTGAGCATGTCCCTACGATCACAGCATGATGACCTTGTTGGAAGTGTCTCTCTCCTTCATAAATAAACAGAAATAAACTTTATTACACACACACACACACACACACACACACGTGTGTGTGTGTGTGTGTGTGTATATATATATAGTCCTTTTTATTTTTGAAAGGCTCAATCAACTATTCACTTATATTATGCAGATTCATAGAAATTTATAGTCAGTATCAAAGATTAAGCAGAGAATAAAGGTAATATAATGCATTTGATGTTCATTAAAAAGTTTTGTAAGTTAAATATGAAGATTTTATCCTCTGTGCTTATTTTCTATATTGTACAAATAATTATGAAAATTTCCAAAACATTTTAGTGAAAGAAGAAATTATAAAGACTATTTAACAGATACTATATCTGAGGCCCAGAAAGTAATTGATCTAAAAGTATGAAGTTAATTTACCATCAAAGCTCAGATTATAACAGAGATATTCAGTTTAAAAAACTGTGGGTTAACTGATGGAAAAGTGGAAATAAAGTTTTGGGAAAATAGTCTACCCAATGTAAAGAGATAGAAGGTTTGAATATAATTGCCTACAGACATTTTTGTGTCAAAAATAAAGTACTTGGCTAAGATCACGTATTTAGCATCAAGTTCTAAAGAACATAAGCAGTCACTATATTCAAAATATTCAATATTTCAAAATATGTTGGTCTGCACTGATATTTAACTAGAGAAATTTCTTCCCCTCCAAAAAAAATTTATAATAAATTAAACAGCAACTTTACTGAGAAGATTGTGATATTGCTGGTTAAAATGATTTGCTAGATATTCTTGATTTTCTTTTATTTGTTTTTTGGGGGTTTGGTGTATGTATGTGAGCAATCCTATTCACTTATTCAGAGTTTAAGACATGACAGTAAATGTGAGTTGATTTCAAGCTCAAGTAAATAAGTTCCATTATGTTTTCAATTCATAGTTTAATGCAAATTTTGCCTATAGTATTTTAAATGGGAATGCTTATTTATATACGGTTACGAAGGCATATAATAGAACAATTCTGGATTGAGGGTGATTTAGAAATAAATATCTAAAAGTCCAATGATAAAACAGCACCTGGTTCAGTATTTGTACCCAACAAATACTTGAATTTATTTAAAGCATTTCCAAATGTAATCATTATCTTAAACTCCAGATGGAAAGTGAATTAATTACCTTGAGAAAAAATGATGATACCACCAAACGTATTTCATAGAACTTCCTTATGATGCCGTTCTCAATAGAACTCAATATATGGCTATAATGTTTACCTTACTAAACTGTAAATGAATTGGGGACCCATTATTTAGTTCTTATCCCTTACACATACTGTTTTAAGCACTGGAGATACAGTAAAACCAAGGTAACTCAAAGCCCTTACCCTCATAGAGCTTGTGTTTCAGTGGAAGAGATAGACATACACAAGAGTAAAAGGAAGTTATATTGTAAGCTATATAGTAATAGGTACCTAAGAGAAAATATAGCGTGTTCATTTCCAGCTATCTCCCTGAATCATGGAGCATAAAGCACTGCTTGGTAATGAGTTTGTTTACTTGGTAATATAAAAGTTCTATTCCAAACTTTTCTATCTCTGGGGTAACCAGAGTTGTCATTTCTTAATCCTTTCCAGTTTAGGTATACTCCTATTATGGTGAAATCGGGGGCTTACACTATCCAGATTCACCAAAGCTTGGTAGGACAATAAGAGAATGCCTTTAAATTTCTCTTTTATATAAATTTACTACCAGCTACTCTCCTCCCCTCATATCCCATAATTGCATTGGTGTGTATTCATGCCCTCAAGAATAGCTCAGTAAATGCCCAAGAATATAAAGATACTGTCTGCCTCCAATGTGTTACTGAGTTTGCCAATAAAATTCTGGCTTAAAAAAAAGTCAAATTACATTATGGCCTAAACCCATCAATTAAACATTATGTTTCAGCCATTAACTGGACCACCCACTGAGGCACAGGGACACACGCAGACATCCATAATTATTGTGTTCCAGTAAACAGAAAGTTTCCACTACTATAGAAGATGGGTATGATTAACCAAATGTGTTCTTTGTGGGGTTCTACAATATAAAGATACTCCTCAGGGCAAAAGAAAAGCTGAAAAGTTTGTGTTTAAAAGCAAGCAGTCAACAAACCTGAAGTACCAATAGGTGTAATACACTACTGACTAACCCCTGATTTCACTGGGAAACCCACACATTCATTTATTTCATGTGTGAAAAAAAATTTTTTTTCTCTGACTCCTAAGGGCCAGGAAGAATGTTCTACACTGAGTCAATAAAACACAATGCTTTTTCTTCAAGTTCACAGGATTCTGATACTGAAACAGAGAATCACAATCTCTATCATATCTGAGTGGGATTACCCAGATGGAAAGAGGAAGAAATCCAAAAACATAGAAATGAACACCTGGGGTGTGTACCAAGAACAATAGGTGCTCCTTGAATTACAAGGTTATATTCCAGTAAAACCCATCAAGAGTTGAAAATACCAAAAGCCAAAATGTATTTAATACATCTTACCTACTAAACATTGTAGTCTTTAAACATACTCAGAATGCTTACATTAGCCTATAGTTGGGCAGTCATTGAACACAAAGCCTATTTTATGATAAAGTGTTGAATTTTCATGTAATTTATTGACTATGACACCAAAAGTGAAAAACAGAATGGTTGTATGAGTACTCAAAGTATGGTTTCTACTAAACACACACTTTCACGCCATCATAAAGTCAAAATTCTTAAGTTAAACCACCACAAATCAGGAACCACAGGTAGAAGCAGCTGACTGCTGAGCAGGAGTAAATCTAATATGAGCAGTAGGGAAAAAGCTTAGGAAGATCCAGGTCCTGGAATGCTGGACTTCATGCCATAGGCAATAAAATACCTAAGGCACTAATGTGTTTGCCAGAAGAGAGTGACTTACTCAGATTTGGGGAGGGTAGCAAGCATGAATTCAGGATCTATAAAAATATCTTTTATATTCTAGAAGAATATAAAAGCCCAAACTAGGTAGTAGAAGTTGGGCTGGCTATGCAGGAATATTGACAGGACTTGGCATTTTAACAATATGGGTTAAGAAAATGAGGAGTAAAATATAACTGCTAGCCTTCTAGCTTTCTAGAATTCCAAGTTAAGAGATGTGTTTTCAGAGACAACCATGAGTCATTCACGTGGAGAGGACCGACAGACAGCCATAAGCACAGTCTTCTGAGTTTCATGTCATTTCCTTTAAGGTCATCCAATCTTGTTTAAACAAAGTTTACGAATGCAATTAAATGTTAATGATTTAGATACAAATGTTCAGGATAAAAGGCATGATTACAATGGGATATATGCTGTTCCTCCTTAGAGAGGAATCTTTAAAGACTTTAATTACAAATAAACATTTTTTCTTGCTCACTGCGTGGAACAAGAGGTGTATGATACAACCAGGTAACTGCGTTATAATAACATAAATATTAATTATAATATATAATTAAATGAAAGAAAGGAGAAGTTATATATTGTTTATTAGTCTACTTTATTCTCCTGACATCCCATTAGGTATATATTATTTCCAATATACAGATGAGGAAAATAAATTTCACAAAGGTTAAATAAGGAGTCTTAAATGATACTGAAAGTAAGTATTGGGTCGTTGGAAAAGTCATGACATATTTTTCCATGTTTTCCTGTGCAAAAAATGCATCATGACTTTTCCAACAACCTAATAGGAGGGTCAGAAATTTTTTAAAAGAAATAACTATTATTGATGAAGGTTTTAATTTATATCTAACCTTTTTGCATTAATATATTTATTAATTTAAATTCCTGGGATAGGTATCACTGTTTTGATTATTTTGAATTTTATATTTTTGTCAAACCATCTTTTAAAGCAGTTATACCATTTTGTATTCCTTCCACCAATAAATGAGAGTTTCCATTGCTTCACATCCTTACTGTTTGGATTTTTTATTAAGTATTATAAGAGAAATTCACCTATTTTCAAAAATATATTTCAGAAGTCTGTTAATATTTCCTTCAGATTTTATGTTTATGCTTTTAAAACCAGTATAGAAGTTAAGCCAGCTGGAGGCATGATAGTGAAGGTGTTGGACTCCCACATGGCCGACTGGGGTCAAGTCCAGATTTGGCAGCATGCTTTCTCACTTTCTCTCTCTCTCTCTCTCTCTCTCTCTCTCTCTCTCTCTCTCTCTCATTTTCTCTGTCTCTGGTCAAATTAAAATAATAATAATAAATGAAATTAAATAAATAATTCTTGAACCAGTAGATGGATTAATGTCTATACCATTGGACTCACACATAATCAACGACGGTTCAAGTCCCAGACCAAGCAGCTTAAAATTCATGCCGGGGTGTGTGCATGCATACCCAAAAGCTTGAGAGGAAAATGGAGGAGGAGGGATTACAGTGTGGCCATCCCCCCCACCCCCAGGGAGTGATTTCTTGCTTTCTGTCTCTCTCTATATCTCCGGCGAGCTCATGGGCCCTATGGTGAAAAAAAAAAAAAAAAAAAAATACAACTCTTAAATAATTAAATAAACAAATAATTCTTTTAAAAAACTATTACAGATGAGAACTTGCCAATTTCTTGCTAAACTAAATGTACTATTGTCATACAATCTAGCAATCATACTCTTTTGTATTTTTCCAAGGAAATTCAAAATTTATATCCACACAAAAACCTACACATAGTTATTTACAGCTGCTTTATTCATAATTGTCAAAACTTAGAAAAAAACTACACTATCTTTCATCAATTAAATAAATAGTGGTACATCCAAACAACAGAATACCATTCAATGCTAAAAAGTTATCAAGCCATGAAAAGACATGAAGGAAATATAAATGCATAGGCTAATCTGAAAAGGCCACATACTGTATGATTCCATTATATGTATGACCTTCTGAAAAAGCAAACTATGAAACAGCTAAAACAAATCAGGGGTTGTCAAGGATTAGGGACAAGAAATGGACAAGTGGGTGGAGTTCTGAAGATAATTACGGTAGTGAAACTATTCTGTACGGTATTATAATGGTGGATACATATCATTATACATCTGTTCAAACCTATAAAATGTACAATACCTAGAGTGAATTTTAAGGCAAACTGCACTTGCCTACAGTCTGTCCTGTAGGCTTATCAATTAAAGTAAACATTACCACTCAGTCAGGGAAAGGGGGCAGAGGATATACGGGAAATCCCCATATCTTCCTCTCAATTTTGCTGTGTACTTGAAACTGCTCTGAAAAAGCAAACATATTTTCTAAAACTGCTTTAGGCCAGCCTGTGGCATGGTGGTGAAGGCAGCTGGATCCCATATGGCCAACTGTGCTGTTAGAGTCCCATACCGAGTAACTTGAAAAACATAATAAGCGTGTATGCAGGTGTATAGGTGTGTATGCACGCATGCCCAAAATCCTGAAAGGAGGGAGAGGTGAAGAAGAGACTGCGATGTGACCATTCCCTATGGAAAATGCTTTCTCCCTCTTCTCCTCTCTCTTTCTCCAGTAAGCGCACGTGCCCTCTGGCGAATTAAAAAACAAAACAAAAAGACCTATTGTAAACAACATACACACATCAGTCCCAAATTATAGTACAGTAAAGAAAACCAATATGTTAATACTTATCACTGGATTAAATTGTTTTGTGGCAAATTTCCAAATAGAATGTCTCCTTATACTTGCTTGGAAAGTAACTATGCCATTGCAAGGTATTGTGTTAAAAACGAGGTTATGTTCAGCTACTTATCTGTGTGAATGGCAATTTTCCCCATATTGCACAGCTATCATAAATTAATAAAAATCTGGGTGCTTAATTAAGTATTTGCAATTAGAATATTTAAATGCTTTCTACTAAATGAATTTTAGAAATATATTTTTTGAAAGCATGATTTTCACCTTTTATAAACTGGATTTCAGACAAAATTCCATTTGGCAAAAAGAAATACTGCTTCACACAAACAACAGCAAGTTTTAAAAGCCCTGAAACATACCATATTTTTCTTTTGAATATGTTTCTATTTGGTTAAGCAACATAGCCCAAATTCTATAACAAGACTTATAATCTGCTCCCATATAGTCAGCAAAGTTTCTAAAGGCAGCCTATCTATTCTGAAACCCAAGGAGACTTTCTAATGCCTGAAGATGACTTCATTTGCTGCTTCCTTTCTTTTAATAAATTTATGTTTTTAGAGTTACTAAACTCAACATAAATTATATAAAATCTGAAGCTTTTAATTCTAGTTGATTAGAGTTTTATGATTCATACTTCCCTATAGGCATAAGTTTAATAACTTTTCTATTTTCTCTAACACATAACACTTGGAAAGATTTAAGAGTTCCATAGTTGCTGATACAGTTTGCATGGCAGATTACCAAAAGAAAATATTGCAGTGTGAAAACAGACTATTTTCCCTGACATTTGAGGCTCTTCATGGCTGAACTTCTTTTGTTGTTGTTTTTTAATCACACAAGGCAACTGACATAGCATTTCAGTCATTTTGTCTTTACTTGTCTCAGAAACAGATCTGGATATTCGAGAATATAAACAAACCAACAAAAAGATCACAGCTGTCTACTTTTTGTGGATAAGAATACATAGTTAAGCAGGACGGTATACTAAGAAATCTGCACCTTATAAAGGTCATATAGTAGGGCAGTTAATAGCGGATGGCAGTGGTGGCCTTCCTGACATATGATTTGAGAGTCATCATGATTTTAGAATTGCTTTCACAACCTTTGAAATCATGCAGTTGATTATTTTAAATAATTATTTTATTTAGCTTTATTTATTTATTTTATTTTTATTTGACCAAAGAGGGACAGAGTAAGAATGAGAGAGAAAGTAAGAAAGCAAGCCACCAGGTCCGACTCAAACCACAGTCCTCCATGTAGAAGTCCAGCACCTTAACCACCATGCCACCTGCTGGCCCTATGTGGTTAAAATATTATACAATATTTCTTAAGACACCAGCCAAACCCTAACCTCAGAGACAGAAATCATCCTTTGCAAACTCTAGAGTGACAAAAAAAATATCTTGACCATCATGATTGATCACTGGACAAGGATTGTTCATATGACTTATTTAAATCTGTTCACCTAACACAGAATTCTTTCTAAGCCAGAAGCCTTGAGTATAATCTAAAATTAGCCAACCCTTACAGTCTGGCATTGAATCAAGCTGGTAACAGCTCTAAAAAGATGTAAGCTTGCCTCTTCTGTCTTTTTCAAAAGTCTATTGTGGCCTTGAGAAGTAATATCCAAGCCACTTCAAAATCACAGTCCAACAGACAGGCAGTCTTTTCTGGGATTCACATTATATTTCCTCATTCGATTCTCTTTATGCTGCTCTGGTAAAGTGTCTGTCACTTCCTCTTAAAAAGCAGTGAGAAAGGAGGAACTTCATGTCAGGGGCAGCTGTCTTCTCTTCAACTTCTAACCCTGATCACCAGGGTAGGGAAAGCAAAGAATTTAATTAGTCTGAGAAGAACCAGACTGCACCGCAAAAAAAAAAAAAAAAAAAAAAAAAAAAAAAAAAAAAAAAAAAAAAAAAAAAAAAAAATCAGACAAGTTTTGGGAAAGACTGGAAATTTCAAATAGGAAAAAAAAAAAAAAGAACCATTCTGTTAATGTAAACAGAACCTTTGGTCTGTAGTTAACACCATCAGCATCCAGAGTCTCTGGGAAGCTCTACTTTTGGAACCCTGAACCCTTTCCTTTCAGAAGGAATGTGGAGAAATGGAGATGCTCCCCACCGGGAAAGAGACTGTAAGATGCTGAGATGTGCATGCAGAAGGATTAATGGGATATGTTCTCAGGAACAACTGTAAAGGAGCAAAGGAAGCAGGACTAAAGAAAGGGAGAAGGAAAACTGAGATGCACTTGCAACAGTGGCTTCTGCCTACCACTCAAAGAGCTTTGGAGCTGGGAAGCCTTCCAGAGGTGCTCACTGAGGCAAAAGGCTGGCCTTTGTACACCCAGCAGTGACCAGTCATCAAACATGGGCTGCCCTTGAGGAGGAAGCACAATCCTGGACAAGGCAATTTCCTTTAGCAGAGGGAAATTCCCAGAACAGGATACAGTCTCGAGTCATCGGCAGCCAACACAGCCAAACACTTGGGAATACATGTGTAATTCCTTATGGAGGAGCAATGTGACATGACAGGTGTCACTGTACCCACTCAATCAGACTACTTAATGTCATCAGTGGGAATGATCAGGATTGATTCTGACCACAGGAATAGCTAGTCCGTTCTAGCCTCTATGAAATAAAGTGTGGATCATGCATCAAGCACTCCTCTACATAAATTATCTTGTTTGATCTTTTCTTTTTTTTCCTTTGGAGAGGTTTTTGCTATAGGGCGCGTGTGTTCACCAGAAAGACAGAGAGAGAGAGAGAGATAGAAAGTGAGAAATCACCCCCCAAGGGGGATGACCACGCCACAATCCCTTTTCCTCCATTATCCTCTTGGGATCTTGGGCATGCACGCACATGCACCCAGAGTGAGTTTAAGCCACCGGGTCCGGGACTCAAACCGCGGTCAACTACATGGGAGTCCAGCGACATAGCCATTACACTAACTGCTGGTTCCCTTGTTTGATCTTCTTAACACTATAAAGCCTTATTTGTCTCTTGATGTGTATGTAAGGAAACTGAGGCTCAGAGACATTAAAGATTTTTCTCACATTTACTAGTTAGGATATTAATAGAGAGTGAAAATCAGGTTTTCTGAATCTAAAATGTCCCAAATCAATGCATAGCATTCAATATCATATTTTGTTGTTATTCTTATTACTTTTATTATTTTGTTTTATATTTTTATTCTTGACCATCCACCTCACAGAGTTTGAGGGGGGAAGGGAGAGAGATGCATTTACATACAGAAAGGAAAAATGCAAAGTCCAGGTAGTTCAGATTTATGCAAAAATAATAAACCATACAAAAGCAAGTACCCAAACAAACACTTTTTAGGCCAATGAAGAAGGAAAAGTATTCATGCCATCCAGGTGAACTGAATTAACATTGTTGGTCTGGATCTCTCATTATGGACTTCTCATATCTGAACCAGTGGACCTACATATGGACTGAGGTAATGGTGCTAGCCATGGGATCACCTCAAAAAAATAGCATTTACAGGAATCTCTTCTCAGTTTTCCTCCCTAAATCTCCTCTTCCCCAAATCAAAATCCAAAAACTTACAAGAAAACCAGAGATTTATTGCAGGTCAGGAACTTGACTTGAACAGCGTTCTAACTATGTCATGTGCCAGCTTCAGCTCACTTTTTCATTTATCCTACTGTCTTTGCAGTTATTTACTTTAGTGTCTCCTGACTTCTCAGAATAGCTAGTATGTCTAGTTCAAAAGCCTAGCATAGCATATATTTCCTATCTCAACTACACAAAGGTACTATGTAATTATGGAAGGTACTGGGAGAACTCTGGAGCAAAAGCAAGATAGCCATTAATAAGGAAAAAAAATTGAACGTATATCATCAAAAGAAAATGTTTTCAAAGCTCATATGCAGGATCATTTTTCTGTAACAATCACAATTTCACATTCCATTTCTAAAATATTACATGTACATTATACCTGTACCAGATGATTGAAAACAGTTTATTCCTAGACAGCTTGCAGAACAGCAGAAGTGACTAGTCTCCTTCTTTCTCATTCTTTCCCTTCCTCCATCCAGACAGAGCAGCATTGTAAATGAGTAAAATTATCAAACCAGACACAAATTTTGCCAGTCTTGAGAAATAAAAATTATTTTTTCTCTTCTGTATTGATTAATAAATGCTATGAAATAGATGAGGCTTCCACCTAGGGTCCAAAGCATAGTAAGCATTCAATATGCATTTAATGAATTAATAAATGCCTGTCGCCTACTAAATGTAGCCTTCCCCTCTCCACTGGCAGAATGGATCCCTCCCATCTCTGTGCTCTTACAGCACTTAGTTGACTTCTGTAACTTTTCATACACTGATTTTTACTATATTTAGTGACAGTTTCTTTCTCTTGCCTCAGTGGCAGGAACAGAGCCTCATTCAATCTATATTACACACTTCATCATACGCAGAGCAGGACTGCATGTGTAAGAACTGATCAGAATGGCCTGTGGAATCGATCGGTCACAGAAAACAGAAATTGGCAGGTGTGCCAACAAATTGATGCAAGAGGACGATGGTAACACTTTATATCTTGACAGGAAAGGTGGACTCAGTACTGCTAAGTGCCCAGGTGATTCTGTAGCATGCTGTGATGCACTCTGTGTCATTTGGGCTTCGCCATCCCCTCTGAGCATCTGCAAGCAGTACAACACTACTGTCAGGCTGGACTCCATGGCTACCATGCTGACAGTGCGATAGACTTGAAAGGAAGTGGCCATTCAAACTAAACCCAAGCCCACAGCTGGAAGAAAGACTGTGCTGAGTTGCCAAAACTTCTTAGTCCCTTAGTCTCAGTGAGACAGGGACTTTGCTTATCTGGATGAATTGAGGAATAGTTGAATGACCATTCATCTCATGCCTCACTAGCTAATCATTTTCATTTATTTTTCTATAACTTTGCTTATAAAAAGGAATATAATGTTGTATTATAGGGTGAACTTCAGAGCCTACAGGTCTAGAATTGAATCCTGGCCCCATCGTTTCCTAGTTAATCCTCCCTTTGGCAAATTACTTAGCATCTCCCATGGTTAATTCCTCTAAAATAAAATGGAAATAATAGTAGGGTTTAGATCACAGAGATGGTGTGAAGATTAAATAATTGAGTATGTAGAAAACATTTGGAATAGAGTATAATGGAGAATAATCATCTAGGCAATATTGGCTGCACAAGGCACCGTGTGTGGCATGATGAGGAGTTCTAAAGTAACTCTGAGTACATCAGTAAGCCATTAGAGAAATGTAAGCAAGAGAATGACGCCATTTTTTAAAGGGGTTTTTGTCTTAGGGCACATGCACTCACCAGAGAGAGTGATACAGAGACAGTGAGAGGGAAAGAAAGAAATCACTCCAGGGGCATGGTCATGCTGCAATCCCTTCTCCTCTATTTTCCTCTCAAGATGTTGACCATGCACACACTCACACCTGGCATGATTTTTCAAGCCACCAGGTTTATGACTTGAACTGTGGTCAGCCATGTGGGAGTCCAGGGACATAACCACTACATTACCTGATGGCCCAAGAACAATGCAATCTTATTTCTTGTTAAATATCTCTCTATTCTGAAGGGTCTGGATTGATGAAGAGCTAGAAGAAATGTGTAAAAGAGTTGAGTTTATAGAATAGACCTGGAACAAACTGATGATAGCTTAGAGCAGATAATAGCTTACTTGACTTAGAGTAGAGATGTGGAGATAGAATAAGCAGGAGGATATATATATATATATATATTTCATATATATATATTTCATATATATATATTTCATATATATATATATATTTCATATATATATATTTCATATATATATATATATAATTATAATTATTTTATTTAACTTTATTTATTTTTTAATTTGACCAGAGAGGGACAGAGTGAAAAAGAGAGAAAGTGAGAGCAAGCCTCCAGGTCCAGGACTCGAACCATGGTCAGCCATGTGGAAGTCCAACGCCCTTAACCACCACGCCACCTGCCAATCCCAAGGAGCTATATTTTGAAGGTAGAAAAATGAGATGTGATGATGGAGTCCATATGGAAAGTGAAAGAATAGAAGAAATACATAATGATTCTAAGTTTCCAACTTTAGTCATGGGTGCTTGGTGATGTCATTTACTGAAATAGAGAAGATAGAGGGAGGAACACATTTTAGAAGGGAAATCAATCTTCTCTTAGGGAATTTTAAGTTTCAGATGTCTGTGAGAAATCCAAATATCACTTACAAATGCCTAAACTTTAAACCTGAAAGTCATATGAACTATTTATATGTAGTCAATAAACTTGTACCAGCATGTAGATACTGAAAGCCACAGACTACTGATTCCTGCTATAACATTGAGGTCAACATGAAAGAGACAAAAGGGCCAGAATTCTAAATGACTACAAAATTTCAAGTCAGAGAATAGAGCAGTATCCAGTGAAAGTTACTAGAGAGCAATGAGAGAAACAGAGGAAACTTGGGGTATGTGGGGTCATAGACACAGAGGGAGAAGAACATATCAAGGAGAATAAAGGAATCCGATGCAATAATGATTGCTGGGTTATTTAGCAGGATGAAGACAGAAAGCTGGTTATTAGATTTGGTGACATGGAGGCCTAGTGACTGTGACAGGACGGCTTTGGGTTGAGTTTTGCCAACTAAAGTCTAATTTGGAAGGACTTAAAAAGTAAGAAATGGTGGTGAAAAAATAGAGACTTTTCAGAAAAGTATTATATTGAAGGGAAAAAGTGAAAGATGGTAAAATAAAAAGATTCACTTTTGATGTTTTGATCTCTCACCACTTCCAAGCCTACCCTTCTCCCTGGCCCCCTTGCACCGTAGCTAGACAAGCAGAGGAGATTGCCCACCACTTGCTCCCTTCCATGGTGCTGGTGGTGGGGAAGTTCAATATGCAAGACCTTTCCACCCAGACCCCACCAAACCAAGAAAAGTCAAAGCACCACCTTGCTTTGCCCTCGCTTCTCCATAGTCTGAACCTGAGCCCTTCTCTTGAGGGAATGTTTATGCTGCTTATTCTATGAACAATAAATTTTATTTTATGTCTTTTTGGTGCCCATGTGTCACTCGTGCCAAAATCTCTATAATTTCTTGACAGAGGCTGCCCATTATCCACCAGGGGATACTAAACACCCAAACAAAACACAGAATCAGATTGTGGGGCCAAGGGAAAACTAGGCATCTGCTTTTATGGAGGTGAGAGGTCAGGAAAAAAATGTATGCTAAAGGAAAACATCCAGTGTTAGGAGGAGTGAGAGATTTACAAAACAGGAAAAAAAAAGCATATCACTACAGGAGCAAAGTGACAGAGAGCAGGTAGAGTCCAGAAGATACGGGCAAAGGCTGGCCCATCAGCAGGAAGAGATACTTCCTCTACTTTAACAGAAGAAGAGAAGATGGCTTTCAACTCAATTATCCCATATTTGGGCCATACAATGTAAACGAGTACAACAGCTACAGCGGTTATGGTATACAGGTCAACAGGAAATAATTGGGTCTAAGAGAATCTGTAAAAAAAAAAAAAAAAAAAAAAAAAAGTATTTAAGTCTAATGTAAGTCTAAAAAGTGCAACCTGTTATGCACCAGCAGATTATAAGCTCTGGGGCTGTATATAATATTCCAAAAATGGTAAAATTTCCATTTTTATCCCTCTGAATTACTCCTGTCATTCATTTCCCATAAAAACATGAGACCGATTAAAAGGTGAGAATATACATCTGAATGTTTGATAGCAGCTTCCCAATGGTTGGCTAGATTCCCACAGCAACCTCCCAACTAGCACTTTCATCATCTACCAAGGAAGGATATGATACTAAGAGATTTCAGGAAGTTTAGTGGTATCCACAAATAACAACTATTTCAATTTTCATTCCTTCCTATTTGATTTCTTCAAACTGTTTTAGCAGTTGTCTAGGTATCAGAAGGTAAACTGTTAGTTATTGACTCATATACACGTTTTTCCTTGAGATTCATGAACTGCACTTTCAGACTAGAAAAGCAATTCATAATTCCCTTGGGAACTAGCATGCTGAATAGAAATGAATATATTTCCACAGAAATGGACTCATTATTCTGCCAGTATTGCATAGAGCCTTATGAATAATTGTTATAAAACAAAGGGGTCTTACAGGAAGAAAGTTTTTGCATTTATCTTAGATTATATTTTTGCACTGAAAACAATTTATCCACTTTCATTTAATTTGCTTTGGGTGTTGTTTGATATTTTCCTTCTGCACAAAAGATAGACACAGTCTAAAATTTGAAAATGTAAAAAGAAATATAGAGATATATTGTAAACTATATTAAAAACATAAAATGGATAACCATTGTAATTTTTCTGTTTATGAATGTTTTAAACTTTAAAATGTAATCTAAAGATAACAAAATTAAGTATTGAGCTGAGAAAAAGAAAAATAAAACACATTTTCATGTCTGTTACATAGTGGGCACTAGGTTTGATGTATTAAATGCATTATTGCTTTTAAAATGGGTATTATTTGCATGGATAAGAAAAATTAAGAGCAGAGTTTAAATAATTTGTCCAAAGTCAAAACTAGCAAAGTCATAATATAAATATAGACCTCATTTTGAAATTTCTTCTATTGATGCCTCCCAAAATAGAGGTTAAAGAGTCGGTCAAGGATTCCCATTAAATTTAAAAACTCATAACATCATGTAATTTTAGACATTTGACATTTGATGATTGACAAAGATAGAGCTTTCTCCCCTTAAATCACTGGAATTTGATGTGTTTAATATCCATGTAGAAGTCATGAATCTTTAACTGAGGTGATTAATCAACATTTCCTTCCTTTAATCACTGCCTTTATATTTGTGTGGTCAAGGAGTAGAACAAAAAAATAAAATAAAAAGAGGAGGAAAGGGGGAATTGGAGGGTGATGACAGGAATCCCCAAGTACAGCTCCTTGTAAATTGCCAGTGTTGTCTACACTCCAAATCTGCACACCAGTGTATAAAAGTACTGAGATTAGAGCCCACTAGGAAGTCAATTTTAAAAGGCCCTAGAAAGGGCAGTTTGTTCAGTGAATTGACTCAATATCTATAAATAAAAAGCAAAATAAAGCAATCATATGCCATTATTTGTAAGAGGAACATTCACATCAGTGCCCTCGCTGACTGATGTACCCCAAAATGGCAATGTGATTCTTTCATGTATCTGTTTAAACTGGCCACGCAGAATCCAATTGTTTGAACACCAGGAAGTTAACAATGAAGGTCTGTATCATTCTAAAAACCAAGGTATTATGTTTGTTGTTGCTGTTATTTGTTTTGTGCAGGGGATTTTTGTTTTGTTTTATTTTTCTAGTCAAATGATATGGTTATATCTTTCATTGGTTTTAGAATCTAGATATGACAGATAAGTTTATTTCCACTGAAATCTCAAAGGCTTAATGCAACAAAAGTTCGTTTCTCCTTTGTGTCCCATGAAGAGGCTGATGGAGCAGCCACCAGGCTAGAACTGTTAGTCACCTAGACAGAGGAAACACGATGGCAAATCACAGACAAGCATTCTAAGCTTCTACCCAGTACTCACTACTTCTAGTTCATTGACCAAAGCTAGGCATGTGACCACACCTAACTTCAAAGGAGCAGAGACGTACAGTCCTGAAATGTACGCAAGAGGAAACCACATTTATCTACCTTACAGAAACCACTAGTAAACTCTTCTCCCCTAAAACTTCTCATTTCCAGGAAAGAAGGTGATATGACAGAATATGAGAAGAATTCAATCAGCAAACTAAAGACTTTTTTTTAAAGGTCCACTTAGCATGAAGTGTAGATCAAGCCATGAATTAAGACTAGGATGTATTTGCAAAGGGAAGAGAAAGAACAGTACACTTGAGAAAAGATCCTTGGGAAGTTAACATAAATTGATTCATAGAAACAAGATTATACATGATATTTGCATCCCTATATTGATCCACAGGAATTAAATTATCTCATACATAAATGAAAATTAGAACTCCAGAATGGGACTTGAAATTGGGGATGTAGGAATCAAAATTATTGTAGTTAAATTTTAAGATAAAATGACATAGAAAAAGAAAAGCATCCATTCCTACCTTTGACTCACTGGTCTAATCTTAAGCAACATTTTTAATAGGTCAGCTGACACTGGAAATTTAACCTTTGAGCCACAAGTTTCCACTGTCCTCATATGGTCACAAACAACACAGAACCCTTTTCTCAGAGCTACCGTAATCTCTAGTATTGTGCAGAGTTCCAAATGATTAAAATGATTTCCTCTCTCTCATTTTTTTTTGGAGAGGTTTTTGCTATAGGGTGCATGAGCTCACCAGAAAGACAGAGAGAGACAGAGAGACAGAAAGCGAGAAATCACTCCCCAGGGGGGATGGCCATGCTGCAATCCCTTCTCCTACATTCTCCTCTTGGGATTTTGGGCACGCACGCACATGTGCCCCGCGTGAGTTTAAGCCACTGGGTCTGGGACTTGAACTGCGGTCAACTACATGGGAGTCCAGTGAAATAGCTATTACAACAACTGCTGGTCCCAAAAATGATTTTCTCTTTCATCCAGTACCAATTTCCTCTATTTTAGGGCATGGTTTCGTAGAAAGAGAACTCAGATAAGCATCAAGACATTGGACTTTGTGTTCCACTCCAGAACATGTTTTCCAGGTTTTGTTGGCCCTTTCTGCGGCTAATAAAAGAACTACTTGGTCTGGGTAATTTTCTTCAAAGAAGTATTTATTTAACTTTATTTATTATTATTATTTAATTTGCTATAGGGCACGTGGGCTCACCAGAGACAGTGAAAAAGAGAGAGAAAGTGAGAAAGCAAGCCACCAGGTCCCAAACTCAAACTACAGTCTGCCATGTGGGAGCCTAGTGATTTAACCAGTATGCCACCTACTGAGTAATTTTATTAAAATAGAGGTTTATTCAGTTCATTGTTTGAGGGTTAAGGGTCACAAGTAGTATCTGATAAGAATCTTATAGCTAGTGGGTAATATGGTGGAGGGCATGAGCTTGAGCGAGAGGAGTGTATCTGGTCTGTGTCTCCTTAAAACCTATGAGTATCTAATCATAGAAGCCCCATTCTTATGCCTAATCACTTCCCAAAGGCCCCATACCTGTCACCACCATAATCAGATTCAGTTTCCAAGCTCCCAATGCCATTGCAATGACTCACTAAATTTTAACAAATGATTTGGGAGGACACATTCAAACCATAGTATGAAGTTACAATTTTATGATATATTTTATGAATTTCAGTTTATTAATTCATAATGTAGAAAGAAACATATGGAAATAAGAGCTACCACATAATCAAATAAGATAGCAGAAGTAAGTATAAAATTCTACAAGTGATATAAAACTGTAAAGTGTAAATTTTATAACAATCATAATGAGGATGACATGGGAAGCAGAGTGATTAAGACAATATATTTGATGGGACCAGCAGTTGACATAATGGTTATGTTGCTTGACTACCATGTAGTCAACCGCGGTTCGAGTCCCAGACCAGTGGCTTAAACTCACGCCAGGCACATGTGTGTGCATGCCCAAGATCCTGAGAAGAGAATGGAGGAGAAGGGATTGTGGTGTTGTGTGGCCATCCCCCCTGGGGGTTGATTTCTCACTTTCTGTCTCTCTGTCTCTCTCTATCTATCTTTCTGGTGAGCGCACGCACCCTATAACAAAAGAAAATTCTAAAAAAAAAGACAATATATTTGAGACACTCACTGACTCTTCTAGAACCCAAACTGAGATACTTACATTTCCAAATATCAATGCTTGATATTTAAACATGTTAGCTTCTTGATAGCAGATATTGTTTCTGTTATTTCTGTACATTATGGTGCATAATATGTCCTCAGTAAATATTGCTTGCTTCAAAGAATAAGGTGCATAATATGTCCTCAGTAAATATTGCTTGCTTCAAAGAATAAGGAGAAACAGAGTATGCTATAGCATGGAACATAGCCTATGAAACAGAAAGAAGAAACTCCCAAAAGGGACAAAAAGAAGTGTGTGGACATTAGGTTTCACCACTGGGAGGGTCCATGCATTAGGGGCCTTGAAAGAGAGGAAATAAATTTTGTACAGCAGGCAGCAACAAAGACATCTTCCAATAGTTAGCCATAGCAATTTTAAAAATGCTACCCAAGGTGATGCCCTAAAGCAATGAACTCATTTTAAGGCATTCTTTGTAAACAATCAGTGGCTAAATGACTGAATTTTCTATAGTCCTATATAACGGGATCTCCCCTTTTATCTTCCCATTTACTTTTCTGTCCTAGTTTAATGTATGTATTTTTACCTTGCTACACAATTCTCTGTACAGTTTAAAACCCAAGTGGTTACTATGTTGGCAGTGTATCTTGTTTTGAGATGCTTTATATAAACACAAATCACATATGCACAGAATAAATTAGAGTGCTTTGAATGAAGTGTTTGATGGGTAGCAAAGGACATATAAGAAAGTGTTAGTACTGCTTTTGCCAATCAAAGGCAGGATTAATCATCAGCAATATGGATATTCTAATTAGTTTGATTAATGTGGCAGAGATAGGGAGTATTCCTAGTCCTTCACTTGCCTCGTCCTCTATGTACAAAATCAAATTCTTCCTCCAAAATACTACTTTATTAGACCAACAAACAGAAAGCATGAAACCTCAGTGACCCCCAGGAAGAGCCTTTCTTCTTAGAAAAGAATTGACTGAAAGAGATTTCACACCTAGTTCAAATTTAAGGGGAAAGGAATAAAATTAGAGATGGATTATTTCTCTCAATCAATTCTGATAGGTATAAATCATATTCTAGTTCAAAGTATATTCCTTGTGTATGTAGATACAAATAGCTTATCTTAACATAAAAAGTTCTCTAAGATGTGTGTCTTTTATTAACCCCTCTGGCATTTCTTGATGTATTTTTTTTTTCCTATAATGGCTTCAATTCCACTTACATTCAGAAATCAGAATTTGAAAAAAGAATAAGAAGTGATCTCTTATCATTCATTTCCAATCAGCACAAAGTCAAGCAAAAACCACTTTGGAAGGTAAATTTTGAGAGTTTCAGCTGAGTAATAAAGAATGGTGATCTCAATATTTAACTTCTAATTATTTCCCTAGGAAATTAGGTCACAGAAGTTATGAGTAAGAAAACCAAGTAGAAAGATACATTTCTTGACTTTACATTACCATATCATCAGCCAGTCTAATCAAATGGGGCTAAATTAAAGAAAGATGGTGGTTAAAATGAAACTAGGAAGAAAGTCCTTTGGCTATTTACCTTGGTGCTACAGAGGCTGATCAAAATCTACGTATTAGTCTTTATCTCCAGTCTTGGCTTAAATGGATGTTTATAGATCTTGTCTGATCTAAGTACTTTATTATTTAGAAAATCCACAGTGTAGCAGATATTTTCTAAAAGTTTTACCAAAGCAATATTTCCATATTTCCACATTTTCTTCCAGAATCTTGCCACTCTCCAATAAAACTCAGTCAATTTTCATCCCCTTGACTGACTTAATCAAAATAATATGCTAGGTATGATACTCTGAGGCTTTCAGGGATACCTCATGAATGATAATATGCTGTTTCTCAAAATATTTGACCTATCAAACCAGCAGCTCTACAAATGAGTTCACATGAAGAGACCCATGTAGAGAGGAATGGAAACCTCTGACCAGTAGCCACATGAGTGAGCTTGAAAGCAGATATGCTCCAGCCTCCGTCAAGCCTTTGGATAACCACAGACCTACTTGACATCCTGATTACAACTTTATGAAATAGACTGAGTTAGCATTATCCAACAATGTTTGTTGTCTTCAGCCACTAAATTTTGGAGTAATTTGTTATGCAGCAATGGGTAACTGATGCATCTTCCTGCTAAGTTTACATGCATGTATACATGCATACAATGACTTTTAACCATATGCATAAAATATATTAAAAGATATCAAGTTACAAACTTTGGTCCAAGATGTGTAAGTTTTGTAGAACTAATATACAGCATGGTGACAACAGTTAATAATAATATATTGTTTACGTAAAATTTTATATGAGAGTAGTTCTCAACCATTTTAACTCCCACAACTCAAAAAAAAATCATTATATGAAGTGATGGGTGTGTTAATTAGCTTGACTCTGGTAATCAGTCTGCAACATGTATGTGTATCAAAACAACTACTGTACACCTCACATATATGCAAGTTTTTATTTTACAATCACCCCTCAGTAAAGCTGGAAATAAAACATGACAAGGTAACAGTTAGGTGGCATCATTACAATAAAGGTGAACTGAATCTGACACAGAAGAAGCAGGGAGAAGGAAGTCTCCATACTGAGTAGAAATAAAGTATTTCCAAAGGAGACCAGAATCAAAACATACGAAAAGAAAGTCTCAGAGAAAGTGGAGGTATGGCGGAGGAGGGCAGCAACCAGGGAAATTAAAGAACTATGGTCTTCATGGCATGCTTTAATTCAAGAAGCTGAGAACAAGTGAAGTTATACCCAGTTACCAATAACTGGTGAAAGCCCTTGAAGTGTTACCCCCGTCCAGGGATCCTGTTTCATAAGACTCTCCAACAGAAACCAATACAGAAGAAAAGCGATATCAAGAGATCTATTGTATGTCCAGGAACTAAAACTAATAATAATGTATTGCACACTTGAAAATTGAAACACTAGATTTTAAGTATTATTACCAAAAAAGTAGTAACTATACAAGGTAATGCAAGTTAAGTAGCTACATTTATTCATTCCATAATATATATGCTACATCAACAGATCATGTGGTACATCATAAACATGTGCATTTTCTATTAGTTTAATAAAAAAAGAAGACAATGAGTCTGGTAGTGATAGAACTCCACAATGAGATTTCTTTCTCAAACACTAAGGATTATCTCAGGCAAAAAGTTTTGTTTTCCAGATGACACAAGAACAGAACTAACTACAAAAGTGACACCAAATGACTAATTAGAAAAGAGTGGACAAAGTGTCTCAAACCAGAGGATTTCAGGGAACACTGCACAAATCAGAGCACAGAGCTGAAGTGAACTATTGGGAGATTAATTGTGAGACTCCAGGAAAGTGGATCATTATGAGAAGTTATATCCAACCATAGACACGTCATAAAATATGTGTTGATGATTGCAATCCAAGAAGGCTTTTTCTAAAACATTTTCTTAGAACCATAGGCAAGGGACTGTCCTGCACAACTCATTGTCATAAGAGCTGGCTAAGTTCCCAAAGAGAATGAAATGCATACTTCTGACCCTAGCTCTGCAGCAAACCATCTAAGAGCAACATGGCAACATCTTTAATATTAAGGCCACTCATTGATGGGACTCAAAGCCGTTCTAAACATCTGCATTATATAACAATTATATTAGAAAAATAAATGTATACCTTAAGCCAAAGTATCCTAATGAAAAACCATCATATGAGTAGTATAAAAACCCATTATGTATTTTGATGTAATATATGGGTGCTAAAAGTAATAAATACATTAGTTCAGACACAGGAATTGAGATACCATTAACCAAAAAGATAAATTAACATCTTAAACATTCTTAAATACAAAATCCATGATCAAACTGTCATAGTTTCCTTTGATCAGCTACTTCCACATATGGGATAAGAATCAAGAGCAGCAATCAGTTGTAAATAATGTATCAGAAAACAGTGCCTTACAGATTCATGAGTCAGGCATAGAGCTACGGATAACTGTAGATAATACACTTCTTTTAAATAAGATTGTTGGCTCAGTAAGAGTGGAGTAAGGGTGGAGTCTGAGCTTTTCTATAAGATAAAAATGCCTGAAATTCGTACCTGCTTAGAGGAAATTAAATCTAGTCTAATTTGCTTATGGGCACTAAAGCCTTTAAACAAGGCAGTGTATCAGACTTGAAATAAATTATTATTGAACGATAAAAAAAAAATGCCCAGTTCATGAGTTTGCTGATTATTTTTTACCTTCTGTAGACATTAGCTGCATTAAGTCTATAGTCCTGACACTGTAATTTCCTGGAGATAATAAATGTGAAGTTCCTGACATAATATTATCAAATATCTCATTCCCAGCAATGCTTGGAATAGAGTTTCATACTTTAAAGAGTGTGATTTTAGGGCTAATAAGTATATACTAGATCTCTCATTTGTCCTCTCACAAGGACAATCTTATAAAAAATATAACATATAGGTTTTCATTCAAAATTGGAATTTGGTGTATGAAATATTAGTATTTCTATTTTGGACTTTCATTATTCAAATCTTTCCTACTTACCCCTTTATTTACTCGGCAATCTTCTTCTCCTCTAACATTAAATCTTAATGACTTCTCCTTCTTGAGTTCTTCCAGACTCTGCTATGAAAACGTGGCTCTCTTATTGTCACTATAGAATCAAAAAAAAAAAAAAAAAAGAAGAAAGAAAAGCAAATATTATGCTTATTATCATTTATGTTTATGTGCTTTTCTTTTATTATTAAAGTATAGGCTTGTTAAAAAAAGATTATGTGCTTTTCTTACTATTTCTATAGTTTAAGTGATGCCTAGCATATCTACATTCCCAATATAAGACCGCAATATAATAAATACATGAGAGTGGACATAATCGGTCACCTTCTCTTTATCTAGCACTGTGTTCAGAACTTTTGTTACATTATCTCACATATCTTCCCCTCAACACTGAGAGCTATTATTATTCTCATTTGGCCAAAGAGAAAATTAGATCCCAGGGGGTTATTAGTGGTTTGTCTGAGTCGTCTTAAATAGTAAATTACGGAAAGAGAATCAAATTGAGATTATCTGCTACCAAGCTTTTCCAACACAGCAGTGGACAATGGGCATGTTTGCAAAAAGCCACCAATTAAATCAAGCTATGGTCAGACTATTTTACTTCAATGGAACTGAATGGAGCAGGGTAGGAAACAAATATGTGAAATGAATCGAGAGAATCTGTAGGAATCTGGTACACAAGCAAACCTCCTGTGCCAGATGGTACAACTTCATGCATACATGTGACTATAAATTAAATTAAAACTGATTCTATCTGGATCAAAAAGAATGGATATTTCTGGAAATATTCTTCATCTCTCCTTTTTTTTGCAATGATATGTAATACAATATGGGTGGCTAATTTTCTTCTTTAACCTCTCCACTCCAAAACAAGTACTACATTACAGCAGGAAATGTTGTCATACATGAAATAGTGTCTTCCGAGCATGCCATGTGGACCAACAGGGTATTACTGCTTAGGATGGATTTATGATGAAAAATGCACTGACCAGCAAATGCAGGTACGACAACAACGTAGTTATCTGTAGGTCATGTTTGGTCCATAGCACAACAGTCTATCATGAACCCTAACTAGATCATCTCAGCATCATTTTCAGCCATGGTTTCACTCCTACACTTTCATGAGCTTTTACATCTAGAAATGGCACTATTTATAATATCATCTCTGATTATTTTTTGGAGAGTTTTTGCTTTTTGTTTGTTTGTTTGTTTTGCTATAGGGCGCGTGCACTCGCCATACAGACAGAGAGAGACAAAGAGACAGAAAGTGAGAAATCATCCCACAGGGAGGATGGCCATGCCGCAATCCCTTCTCCTCCATTCTCCTCTCGGGATCTTGGGCATGCATGCACATGCGCCTGACATGAGTTTTAAGCCACTGGGTCCGGGACACAAATCACGGTCAACCACATGGGAGTTCAGCGACATAGCCTTTACGCTAACTGCTGGTCCCTCTAATTCTTACAATAGCCCTGCAAGATTTATTTTTATAGCCTTCCTTTGCATAAATGAGAAAGTATGCTACGGCTCATAGGTATAAACTAATTTAGATAAGAGTACCCAATGAGACACTTCGGTGTAATAATACAGCAAAGTCCATGTGACTACAGAGATCACATACCTTCCACCAAACCCCACTGTTCCTTGGGAACCTACATGGAAATAGTTACATACTTATAACAAAATGAAAAACTGCTATCTTAGCGTTAGCCATTTATCAAAAAATAATTGTTCGTGCATTGGGTATTTTAGGTTGGTATTTATTACTGATGGAGATTGTGATTGAGAATGGAAAGACTCAGACAATAAGGAGAAGGTGGAGTGAGAGCACATATGAGAGCCATGGCCTGCCACTCTGAATTGACAACAAAGTTCATTGCTGCTTTAACAACTCTTGCATTATTTGCCTTGTTTTTTAAGTAAAGAAAGTTCATTAATTCTAGTGATCCTAGGTCAATCTGATCCATGGAGAGAGTTCAAAGGAAATCAAACTTTGGTCATGATCTATGAAACCTGCATCTCAGATGAAAATATGCATTTAAAATTACCAAGGGGGAAAAAAATTGCACTTTACAATGAAGGGATCTGCTGAAAACAAGTCAAAAATTTTAAAGTAACAAAATTTTAAGCAAAATGATTAGTCTGCTTATATAAAGTTTGTTGCTAAGCAACCACATCAATAGAATATTTCAATTATGATTTGAAGTTCTCGAGCTCCCCTTAGCAGTAACAAAAATAGACATTCCATAGCTAATGAAATCATCTTCTCATAAAATATGGAAACCTGAGACTAATTTTCTGAAACAATGTGTCCTACAAACGTGGCAACATATTAATATTAAAACAGAGTGAAGGCCTAGCAACTACGATCTGTTATTTTCCTTTACACAGTGACATTTTTCCACCAAAAACTAACTCTTATGTAGTCTGTTATGTTCTTTAACATTCAGTAAAATAATTGGATATATATTTCCTTTTGGAAAGCATAACTATAGTCATTAAACAGGTGAATGATGAGGTAGTTATACAATCTCCAGAGCCTCATATTTCTCTTTAAAGCACAAATTCCTTATCTTCAGATTTTAAGGTCTGCATTTTTTTGTATAAAATAAGTATGCCTTACTATTAATTAATGTTACAAACTGTGAAATCATTTTTATATTTGTATGTATGTGTTTCTTTCTTCCACTCCCCCTAGTTGGAATTCAGTCATCATTAAAATGAAATAGTGGAGGTTAGGCTCAATAATATCATGTGAAGTTATCAGTACATTCAACTTCCCCCAGTCAGACTATAACTGGAACAACTCCCAGCAAATGATTCTAGGTTCTGTCTTTAACGATTGACCTTACAAGTGAATGGAATATCATTTTTCTATAACCAGTTTCAGAAACTAACATATTGTCTAGATTTTAAAATGAAAGGGAATGTTTTATCAATCTTAGCTTCAGCTCCCCCAGGAGCAGGTTCTGGAGCAAGGATTCTAGTCCAAGTAGTTAATGTTGGATGTGACCCTACCAAGCACAGGTAGAAGAGCTGGGGAGTAAAACAGAGGACAAAAGGAGCACATAAAGATGTGTCATCAAGCAACTTTTCACTTTGAGCAGCTTGAACTTAACTATCCTGGAGAGCTCTGGAAAATGGAATAGAATATATGCCTTAGAACCATCTCACAAAAGAGCCAGGGATCTGGGCTGTGTCTGGGAAGAACAAAGTCTACAATTCTCTGAGACTCTTGGCAAGCCACATGGGCAGAGGAGATCTCAGCTGCAGAGACACAAGTGGTAACAGTTGAATTTCATGTCAAAGTTCATGGAAATATTAAGAACTTACGGACACGGGGGAAATTAATCCTGCTGGGAACTCTACCAGTCAATAATCCTTAGGAATTAGAGGTTAAATGCCCACTCTTTACCATTCAGGCAGGATAACTCCAAGGAATGTACTGGTACACACACACACACACACACACACACACACACACACACATGTATCTTTTTTGAGAGTTTTTTGCTATAGGGTGAGTACCAGAAAGACAGAGACAGAAAGCAAGGAATCACCTCCCATTGGGGATGGCCATGCCACAATCTCTTCTCCTCCCTTTTTCTCTCAGGATTTTGGGCACACATACACAAGCACCCAGCATGAGTTTTAAGCCACCAGGACTGGGACTCGAACCACAGTTGACTATAGGGGAGTTCAGCAATGTAATCATTATGCTATCTGCTGATTCCACGTACTAACTATATTGATGTTCAGGGATCCCAGAGGGATGGAGTTCAATGTGCCAACAACAGAACCTGTTTGATGTTACCCTTCTAGGCTTCCTTCTCATCTTTGTCTCACTTCCCCCATAGAAGTCACCTCCTAAACAAAGAACTTTCATTCACAACCTTATCTAAGGATATATAATACTTTTTTTGGAAAGTCAATATATTAGAAAATTGTTTTAACTTGCGACCAAGATTTTTCCAAAGTAACAACCATTTATTAGCAGTGACAGTTAATAAGGGGCAGGATTGATTTAATTACCAGCATAAAAGTCAATTTTGTTTCCTCCTCTATTTTCTTCCTCAAAATGTGCCATCCAAATTAGACATTTCACTTTACTGTTGTAGCTCTTATTATACTGAATACTCAAATTTGACGATTGGATGATAGCATTTTATTTATTTTTTCTAATTTTTTATTCATGTAATTATTTTATTTTATTATTATTATTTTTAAAGTTGACCAGAGAGAGGAGAAAGTGAGAAAGTAAGCTGCCAAGTTCGGGACCCAAACTGCTATCAGCCATATGGGAAACCACTGCCTTAACCACTATGTCATCTGCTAACCCCAGATGATAGTATTTTAAACTCATTTTCGTAGCTTCTCCAAAATTATCTAACTGTCTCAGAGCCTTCAGTAGTGTAGTAAAGATCTTATCTGGATTTCTTCAGGAGATTTATACATACAGCTAAGAGTTTCTCTCTTTTACTACAGTTCCACCATCTATGCTGTTACTAAATCAAAGCTTTAGTGTATGGCTATAAGCTATTGATCCCCAGTTTAAAACATTTTGTGAGAAGAAAGGAATCAAGGAGAAAAATAGAGAGAAAACCATTTAGAAGACACAGAAATGGAGGACCAGAAGATTGTTGATGATAACATGTATGGTATCTTCAACTGGACTGGTGTGAACTATATTCATGTCAAGTAATTCATTTTATAAGTTATAGTGATGTACAATGATTGACTATATAAATTAAAATAATAAAAATTAAAAAATAAATAAAATGTAAAAATAACTAAATAATAAAACATTCAGTTTATTTACCATGGATTTTAGGGAATTAAGTAAAATCTCCTTTATCTGAAATTAAAAGCCTTTCAAAATCAGACTCCATAGCAAATAATCAGAACCAACTTTCTAATATCAAGCATACTACTGAACTGATGTGCGTTGTGGATGAGTTTCCACCCAGCCCACCTTGCCTGCAACTGACTGACTCAGTTTTAATGCTGAAAGTCCCATGTCCAATCAGAGCCAAACAAAGTAGGACAGTTGGTAGCTCTGGTGTATTTATTTTTCACAGTATCAAGAAAGTGTCTGTCATCAAATAAATTAATGGCTCTAATTTGAATGTCTCACATGATTGAAAAAGGAATTTTACATGCCAGCATGCATAATGAGAGTAGAGAGAATTTATATAAAATATGAGTTATAAAAGCAGTGTGTTATTATCAGATTTATCAAAATGGAAATTCGAAAGTTTAAGCAAATTTTCTATTCCTCCCAAATTTCTAACTACTTTTATCTAATATTCTATTTGTTCTAAACTACCCTCATTTCCAATTACCCTGAGTTTATATATTTTTGGGGCACATGCCATTCCCACCACCACCTGAAATGCCCTCACATCATCTTATCAACTGCTATTACATGGCCTCCATCCTCCAAGGCCCACTCAAATGCTGCCACCTCCATGAAGAAGTTTCTCATTTTCAGATTTGGTTTCCTCTTTGCTAAAGCCCTCACCTCATTTTGTTCCTCTTCTATGGCACTTAGAAAAAAATTCATGGGAACCAGCAGTTAGCGTAATGGCTATGTCGCTGGACTCCCACGTAGTCGACCGCGGTTCGCGTCCCAGACCCGGTGGCTTAAAACTCACGCCGGGCGCATGTGTGTGCGTGCCCAAGATCCCGAGAGGAGAATGGAGGAGAAGGGATTGTGGCCATGCCCCCTGGGGGGTGATTTCTCGCTTTCTGTCTCTATGTCTCTCTCTGTCTGTCTGGCAAGCGCACGCGCCCTATAGCAAAAAACCTCTCCAAAAAAAAAAAAAGAAAAGAAAAAAATTCATGATTTTAAATTCACGTTAAGACTTTGCAATCATATTTTGGTATAGCATGATCTGTTTTTCATAACTCCACCGTGAGGTTCCTACACAAGACAGGAATTACGCTGACACCTGAGGAAGCTGAGGGTGGTGATCATGTGACCTTAGAGCTCATGAGTGGTTGAAGTAGAATTCAAACCCAAAATTTCTAATGCAAGGTCTACCATATTGCTTCTTATTAATAATCATATGTACTTAGCTAATCCACTAAACTGCAAATCATTTGAGGCATCAGAAACCATATATCAGTCATCATTGTGCCTTTGTATCAACATTTAAGTAGAAATTTTAATCCTGATATTCAAATTCCTCCCTCAGGTAAACCTTATTTGCTCCCACTTAGTGCTGTAAATATGTCTTTCCAGCAAAGTTCTCATTTGGACTTCTTGTAATTAGATGTCATATATATTCTTTACTGTATTCCCCAGACAAACAAAGGATACGGTTTTATGAGGATCTGTGTGGCAGAGTTGATTATAAAGCAAAGTTCTCCCCTCTTGATTTCTACAATCATTCACTATTGGAAAGTTCCTCAAATAGTGGTCTATAAACCATCTGCAACTATTTGCAACTATGCAAAAGGGCCTTCCAGGGCCCCTGTTAGAAATGCAGATTGGTATGCCTTACTTCCTATTTACTGACTTAGAAAGCCAGAATATGGGATTCAGAAGTGATGATTTTTCTTTTTTTGAGAGGTTTTTGCTATAGGGTGCTTGCCAGAAAGACAGAGAGAAACAGATAGAAAGTGAGAAGTCACCCCCATCCCCCAAGAGGATGTCCATGCTGCAATTCCTTCTCCATTCTCCTCTCTGGATCTTGGGCACGCACGCACACGTGCCCGGCATGAGTTTAAGCCACCAGGTCCGGGACTCAAACCACGGTCGACTACATGGGAGTTCAGAGACATAGCCATTATGCCAACTGCTGGTCCCCCAGAAGTAATGATCTTTATGGTTAAGGTTTAAACTGAACTAAAAATTGAAGTTTATACCCTTCCTGAGCTGGCATGTAAAGTCTTCATACATAAAAAGACATGATCTTCTATCACAAACTTTATTACTGCCTTTCTTTCATCTGATAAATTCTGACTCTATTCTCCAATATGTCTACACCACACTTTCTCTTCTTTCACAGCATTCCAATACTACCCATCCACCTATTAGTGACAGTTTAATTCAAATTTCAGTTCTTTGATATCCCTTTTCCTTCTCTAAGCTATTATTATTGTTGTTGCTATTATTGTTGTTGCTGTTGTTGCTTTGGCTGATGAACCATGCATTGAGCACCTAGTATATACCAGTTAGTATACTAAGCACTTTATATATACTATCTCTTTAAAGCCTCACAAAAAGCTTTGAAGTATCTTCTACTATAGCTACTCCTGAAATGTTGACACTGAAGTCAAAGAGATTTCATTACTTACCTAAGACCATACACCTATGAAGAACAGCTTCAGGACACAGATGTATATCTCTCTGACATAGAAGCCCACAGCTTTAGTAACTGCACTGTATGCTTCCCTCACCTTCACCCTTAGCCTAGTCATCTCCACCATGATAGACAGCTGTCATCGTGAATACAGATAATGCAAGTTTTTGGGTGACCAGATGAGCAATGAAGCACACTGAATCATTCTTACTAGGAATGAAATACTCTAAATGAAGTCAATTCCTCAACCTGTCATGCTGATTTGTTTTACCTTACTTTAGAGAAAGAAAGTTTCATGATCAGTCAAATGATGTATTTTGCTTCCCATTGACAAAAAAGACCCACTCTACACACAGAAATACCCTAATACCAAAGATACTAAATATGTACTTGATTAATAAAGGAACAACAAAAAATTATGATAATAATAGTAATCGATAACTAACATATATATGATGATCGCAATAAACTAGGCACTGTGGTTAGTGTATTTGTACATTATCTAATTTAATTCTTACAACAACCCTAACTAGTAGAGCAGCGTTAATGTAATCCCTATTCGAGGAAGCCTAGGCAGAGAAAAATAATTTGTGCAAGGCCACATAGGTAGCTGGGTATAGAAATTAAGTAGACTCGAATTTTGATGTGCCTAACTCCCATGCTCAAGCTCATTACTGTTCTGCTTCATTAAGAAAGATTCTGATTATATATTAATTTTGAAATAAGATTATTTTTAAAAAATTTAAGCCACAGGGAACCAGCAGTTAGCGTAATGGCTACGTCGCTGGACTCCCACGTAGTCGACCGCGGTTCGCGTCTCGGACCCGGTGGCTTAAAACTCACGCCGGGCGCGTGTGCGTGCGTGCCCAAGATCCCGAGAGGAGAATGGAGGAGAAGGGATTGCGGCGTGACCATCCCCCCTGGGGGGTGATTTCTCACTTTCTGTCTCTATGTCTCTCTCTGTCTGTCTGGCGAGCGCACGCGCCCTATAGCGAAAAACCTCTCCAAAAAAAAAAAAAAAATTTAAACCACAAAGAAAGAAGCTTACTCATCTACATAAATGAAAACCTGGCCTTAAGACTGGTCTATGGATATTAAAGGAGGACTGAAATACAGGCTTGCCTGCCACATCAATGAATGCAAATAGCCACCAGTGTGGTTTGGCACCTGTCTTAGTTCTTTTGGGCCGATAGAACAGAACAGTGCAGACTGTGTGGCAGAAATTTGTTTATCACAGTTCTGGAGACTAGGAAATCCAAGATGAAGGTGCCAATAGATTCAATAACTAGTGAGATTGAACTTTTCTGATTCATAGGTGAAATTTTCTACCCGTCATCACATGGTAGAAAGGGTGAAGGCTCTTTCTAGATTCTTTTTCGTAATACTAATCCCATTCATGACAGCTCTATCCTGGTGACAAGCAACTCCCAAAGGTCCCACCTCCAAAACCATTATATTGGAGATCAAGTTTCAACATAAGTACTTTGAAGGGACAGAAACATTTAGCCAGTTGTGACACCTAAACACAATCTATTTTGTTTAAAGTCAGCTTCAGCTGGCTATAGTCAAATGAGGTTGACACTGGTCCTGAAAAAAATGATCTAAAATTTAAGTTTTTCTCAAAATAGTTGATATTTGTCTGTGAAGGATTATTTCTTCTACACAGCACTAGGCAGCTAGGCATACAAGATTTCTTTTTTTTTTTTTTTTTTTTTGGAGAGGTTTTCGCTATAGGGCGCATGCGCTTGCCAGACAGACAGAGACAGAGAGACAGAAAGTGAGAAATCACCCCCAAGGGGGGATGGCCACGCCGCAATCCCTTCTCCTCCGTTCTCCTCTCGGGATCTTGGGCACGCACACACACGCGCCCGGCGTGAGTTTTAAGCCACCGCGTCCGGGGCGCGAACCGCAGTCGACTACGTGGGAGTCCAGCGACATAGCCATTACACTAACTGCTGGTCCCGGCATACAAGAGTTCTAAGCGGCTGTAATGTTTCTAAAAAACTGGCCAATGGAATGGAGAACTTTTTCAGATAAAGCAAACATTCCATTAGAATGGTTTTCCCTTCATTATTTGTATCACTGTAGAAAGAGAATAGGTAGGAGACTGTGACATGTTAGAAGACAGGACTGACATTAACTTGATATTCCCTTGCAGAGTTTCCTCCTCTGCTGTACCTTTCCATATTGGGAAGCAAGATGTGGAAGAAGTGAACCCACCCTCAACATCAAGTATGAGTGATAGAGACTTCAAGACGGTACCTTTGGAATTTACTTAGCATGAAAAAGTTCCTAGACATACCTCCACAAATTTAAGACACAATGCTATGGCTAGGCTATATCCATCACATCCCCAAATTTTTCTCTTGGGAGAAAATAGAATCCTTCTCATCTAGAAATTTAGCATAAACATTTCCACTTCTATGGGGAGACTATAAGAAAATAAGTCAAGTTAGTAAATGGCATGTAAAAGTTTTCCAATATTCTAAAGTGTTACACATGTACTCTTCTCATCCATCACATTGATAAAGCTTTTTATTACTAGGTACATGAGGAAAGTTGTTTTGTGTGACTGATTAAAACTATATTTTCTCTGGCTAAGGAACTTCATAGGCTGTCTCCAAGCAGGATAACAGATAGTTTTTGTTAATCCACTCATTTCGGGCAGAAGCTTCAAATGCTGCTTGCTAATTTTAACATAGGTCATAAATTTACTCTAGTCCCTAAACCTTCAGCCTCAAATGTGCCTGTTTCTCACTCCAACTACTTTACTTCTTCAATATGGATCACTTGTCTTTCTTCCTTCTGAATAATCTTTCTACTGCTTGTTAGAGAAACAACCCAACGAAGTTCTCTCAAAAAATCCTTTACTTGACTCATGCCCTCTTTTCCTACTCCCATTTTCAACGAAAAGTATCCCATTTCCTCTCACCTCTCTACATTTTCCCTCTATTTGACATTCATTAACTCTGTGAATGTATTTACTATTACAAATATTCAGTAAAGATATATCATTATATCTTCAGGAACATATTGCATAAAAGATGTTACACTACCAAAATTCACATTTTTATTTTTCAGAAGAAAACAAGGACATAAGCAAATATTATTCTGAGTATTGCATTAAAGATGTTAAGCTATTGGGACCAGCAGTTGATGTAATGACTATGTCACTGGACTCCCATGTAGTCGACCGCAGTTCGAGTCCCACACCAGTGACTTAAATTCACGCCGGGCATGTGTGTGTGTGTGTGTGTGTGTGTGTGTGTGTGTGTGCCCAAGATCCCGAGAGGAGAATGGAGGAGAAGGGATTGAGGCATGGCCATCCCCGCTAGGGGGTGATTTCTCACTTTCTGTCTCTCTGTCTCTCTCTGTCTTTCTGGCGAGCACATACACCCTATAGCAAAAACCTCTCGGAAAAAAATGTTGAGCTATTAAATTTGATTTTCTTATTCAGAAAAAGACAAGGACTAAAATATTATTCTGTATAGAAAATTTATTGGGCAGTTTCTCAAGACCCCTACGATATATGAGTATACATAAGAATAAGAACGGGAGCTGAAAGCATTCTTCTTGTACTCTTGAAGGAAGATAATTATCTTTAGGGTTCAGTATATGTGGAATGTTCAGACAAAATGGACTTTTAGCCCTCCTATGACTGGAAGTCCTTTCAAAATTTCAATGTGCTCTTTATTTGGGGGCAAAGAGGGGATAAATATTAGGTAAAATTTCACTTCTCAAAGTTTTAAAAACTGTGAGTCTGAAAACCTTAGCCTGAGTTTATAAGTATTTAGACAAAACCAAAATATTGATACTTTAGAAATAAAAATAACAAGCCCATTTTAAGCACAGTTCTTATCATTTCCCATGTTAACAACAGTTTGAAATTAGAAGGAACTATCACAACGCATGGCTTCCCTCATATCCTTCCCATTAGCTGGCCTAGTGATTAGCTCTCAAAGTGATGTTATAGTCCATATTGTGTTTTTCTGCTTCAGCTGTCCTTTAGAGTCATCTAAAGAAGTCTAAAAAGTGTCACACCCAGGCCTCATCCCAGAAAATTAAATTAAAATTTCTGGGAGTGCTAAGTAGACATGGGTTTGTTTTTTTTTTTTTAACCTCCCCAGTGGACTTCATAGGGAATTGAGAATTGAGAACCATAGCACTTGACAAAGGACACATTCATGTCCTCCCTCTTCCTTAGTGCGTTCATTATAAGTTTGGTCAAGTTCTGCACATTGATTTGTTGGGCCTAAAAATTTAAGGAAAGGAATTCTCAATAAGGAAAACCCTTTGTAATCAATAAGAAGAGTAGAAATGTTACTGAACTGCAGAAAACAAGCTATTGGGAAAAGTAGAAAAGACTTTAAGTCAGAAGAACCCCCTTAACATGAAAACTAATTGTAAAATTCTAGGAAAGAAGATGTAACACGCATTATGGACAAAATATAAGCTTTTATATTTCAAAGGAATATTACCTTGTTTAAATTATTTAGAATTAATCAGATGCTCTTGAATATTGTCAAATGGAAAAGATTAATAACCATTTGTAAAACAATAAATTACTGAGTATCTGATATGATAGTCTACATGTTATTTTAGTAAATATTCAAAAAATATGTATATACAGGACCAGCAGTAAGCATAATGGCTATGTTGCTGGACTCCCACGTAGTCGACCGCAGTTCGAGTCCCAGACCTGGTGGCTTAAACTCACGCCAGGCGTGTGTGCGTGCGTGCCCAGGATCCCGAGAGGAGAATGGAGGAGAAGGGATTGTGGCATGGCCATCCCCCCGGAGGGTGATTTCTCGCTTTCTATCTCTCTGTCTCTCTCTGTCTGTCTGGCGAGTACACATGCCCTATAGCAAAAACCTCTCCAAAAATAAAATATATATATATATATATATATATATATGTATATGTATATATAAAGATATAAAATATTGTCTCGTTTTATAGTTTAAAAAATTCCACAAATTTAGGAAAGTAGAACAAACTACCCCCAATGACATGTATGGGTATTTATGTCTGTGTATCCTGAAAAAGAATGTCCATTTTCTCACACTCCATCTACCTTGCAAACACTTTTGAACCCACAGGCAGTGGAAGCACCAACAGAGAAGCTATCAGATTTTATTCTGGCAACAAATCACAGGACAAAGAGAACTGAATGACTCATGAAGAAAGATTAGAAATGAAATCTGAGTATAAGAATTAAAGAACCTCAATGCCACATAAAAGGTACTCTAAGAACTGAAACGTTGAGAGCTCTGAGCACAAATTAAACTAACAAAAAGGGGCGGAAGGAGTGTGTGTAAATGAGGAAAGAAACATGAAATCAAGGTAAATATAAGACAGTCATATGACTCTATACTGACAGGACTGGGGTGTCCATAACATTCAATAACCTGCAGCCTTTCATTCAGTAGCTATTTGTTATATACCATGACCTGATGACTGGTATTGAGAGAACAATGTTTAACAAAATTGGCACAGCCCTGCTCTCGGGAAACACTTATCTTCCTGAAGCCAATCAGTAGAAGTCAGCCTACATAAAACTACATAATTAAAAATTATGATAAATATTATTAAATAAAAACACAGGAAATTTAGAAAAAAATGAGGTAGGACCCAGAATGAGGTCTCATGATTTTTCCAAAGTAGAGGTAACCCATGTGTGGGGGAGGGGGCAGGGGGTTGTTTTTAGAAAAGCATCCTCAACTGAGAAAAACACATGGAAAGTCTCTGAAGGGGAAAATACTATACTCCATTAAAGAAACACGAGGGCTATCTGTGACAGAAACTGGGTAGCCAGTGGGAATCCAACAGCAGCCAGATCACTAAGGCCTAGTAGGTCATGTGATAGGGGTCTTTTTGTACTGAGGTAACATAAGCAGAAAAAAACACATGATCAGATTTGCATTTTTTTCTTTAATTTTTTCATTTTTATTTCTTATTTACATTAATAGTTGCACATAATTATGGGATATAGTATGATTTCCAGAACATGTGTAGGTTGAGTAACAATCAAATTTGGTCTGTAAACATATCCACCATCCGAAGTATTTATTGTTACTTTGTGCTCTGCACACTCAAAACCTACTCACAACCATTTTGAAGTATACGTTGAGTTGTCAACAACTATTATTGCCCTGTTGTATAACAGCATGCTAGAATTCATTCCACTGACCTACCTGCATTCTTGTATCTGTTAGCCAAGTTCCCTTCAACCCTGCACCCCAACCCCTTTCCAATTTCTAGTATTTTTCCTTTCACTCTCTACTTCGATATACATGGAATATTATCAAGCAATAAAAAAGATGGAAATCCAGTCATTTGAGGCAATACGGATCAACCTGGAGAAAAGACTAAGTGAGATAAACCAGTTATTGAAAGATAAGTACCATGTTTTCACTCATTAATGGAAGCTAAAAGATTCAATTGTGTGAATTTGCACTTTTTTAAAGTTCCCTTGGGCTACAATATGTGAAATAGAGGAACATGAGGCAGATGGAAGAAAATTTATTGTAATGTGGTAATAATCCAGGCAAGAGAAGATGGTAGCTTGGGTTATGATGGCTACAACGGCATTGGAGCAAAATGGACAGACTGAAAGACATTCAGTGTTAAATTTAATCATCCAACTACATAGATTATATGGGGTTGTTGGGAAAGTCATGATGCATTTTTGCATAGAAAAACATAGACTTCCCTGACAACCTAATATATATATGTATGCATTTTATACACAAACATATATATATGCATACATATGTGTGTATACATATACACGTATATATGTGTGTATTCTTCAAAACATCATGTTGTACATGGTAAATGCATACAATTTTATTTTTCAGTTTAAAAAAGTCGATGCTGTGGGCCAGCAGGTAGCACAATGGTTAAGGTGGCTGGACTCCCACATGGCTGACCATGGTTCAAGTCCTGGACCTGGCAGCTTGCTTTCAAAATCACTTTCCTTCTGTCTCTCTGGTCAACTTCAAAAATAAATAAAATAAAATAACGACAATGAATAAAATTTTTAAAACTAAATAAATAAAACAATGCTGGGCCAGCAGATGGCTCGAAGGTTAAGGCAGCTAGACACTACATGGCCAACTGAGCGATTTGAGTCTCCAACCCAGTGACTGGAAAAATGTGCCAGATGCATATACATGCATGCCCCAAATCCCTAGAGGAGAATGGAGGAGAAGGGATTATGGTGTGGCCATCCCCCCTTAAAAGGTACTTCCTCACCCCTCCCGCCACCTCTTCTGTCTGTCTTCAGCAAGCACAATTGCCCTGCAGCAAAAAATAGAATAATCCTCATCAATGCTAATGAGTACCCTCTCAAAAAGAAACAAAATTGCCACAAGTATAGTTGCTTAGGGATAAATTTACTCTCTTAGTCAATTTATACTCACTCATCTTTTCCTTTTTTGTGGAAGGTTAGGGTAGGTAATAGGTAGAATGAGCTTAAGACTTTTAGTCTCTTATATTCCATGATATTTTTGCCTCCTTTTTTCTGCCATTCATATGTTGGTAAAACTAGGTCATTTGGTCTGTAGAATATCTCACATTCTACATTTAACTGATTACTTTGTGTAATTTAACTTACTCCTTTACCTGTCAGATTTTCCATGCAATTGTATTTCCTGAAGGTTCAATTGATTCTGATTCAAATTATTTTTATCTTTTGACTGGAATTTTTACTAGGGTACACCATACACTTCCTGTTCCACACATGCCAGGAAATAACATGTCAGTGCAGTACTTTTCATCCTGCTGGGATTGACCAGGAGGTGTAAGTAGGAACAACATGGTCCCATCCTTGTGAGGTGTTGCTTTCATCTTTCGCTTAATGGTTTTAGCACTCACCAAGAGTGATTGCCTTAATCCGCCAGAAAACTACTTACATAAAACAGTACAAAAGCACAGAGAGATTTTAGCACAATGAGAGAGGCTCACATGATTCCATGGAATTCAGATCCAAAGGCCTGCCCATGCTGTTCTAGTTGCCCCCAGCAGCTCTGAGTACACCTTTTCAATGGCTCCCTTAATTCCTCTGACTCAAAATATGACCACTAAAATCCTAACTTGTGTCTTTTTCTTTTTATCTCTCTACAATTTCTTTTTGGCACATTGAACCCATTCCTTGTAAACTCCTATGAGCTCTATGCAAACATTTCATACCCCAACTTGAGCTTCAATCTGAGTGGCAGTTTTCAGTTGCCATCTAGTCCCTTACTCTGCCATAAATCATACATGTCACCTTTTATCTCCAGACCACATTCAGACCCCTCTCTTTCTTCCAAAGATATTATTATTCTCTCAATTACCATGACTTCTCCTCCACACCCCCAACCATCTACTTCAGTAAGTCGACAACTTTGTGCAATTTTTCTCTAACATATTGTTCTCATTTTTCTCTTTCCATACTGCTGTCACTCCTGTTGTACAGGTCATTATCTCTTGCCTAAATGGTTGCAAATAGCTTAATAGTTCTCCGAATGTCTCAGCCCTGCCTTGTACAACCCACTCTGAACCTAGGGCCAGAGAAAGTGCCTAAATGAACAGTGACAGTCCTGAAATTTGCAAACAACTTCACTTCCCACGCAATAGCCACCAAAGGACATAGACATTGCTCATGCTGTATCTTATCTGTCTCTTCTGCTTTCACAGATTTTGTTCCACTCATGCATTCCTCAGGCTTCCACCACTGACCACTGCTGCTCTCTGAGCCTCTCCCCAGGAGTCACATCTATAGTCAATCCCTCATTCCTGATGCCTGAATCTTCCTTGAACCTTGATTCCTGGCAACCCACTCATTCTTCTCCCCTCAATATAATAATTTTAATATATTACATATATAATATGTGATATATAATTCATTACATATATGTTCCATTATTTGGACCAATAAGATATTACATTCTTTTTGTAATAAATTCCCCTTCCATTTTCTAATTCCACCATCCTAAGGGAATAAGTTAATATACTTCCGTTGAGATTGTTTTTATCTTCAGTAAAAATAGTTGCACAAGAATATTTATTTGGCAAATAATTTGGCTTATAAAAAGATATATATATATGTATGTGTGTGTTTATATATATACACATATATATATACATATATACATATATATATACACACACACACACACACACACACAAGATATATAATATATACACATTTCTGTAACTAACTTTTCTTAGAAAAGTTACATGAACATATTTTCACCTCAATTTAGACATATACTTCATTTATAGTAATAATTACTTCACATACTATAATATAGATCGTTTTCATTTAAATGTCTACCATTCTCACAGATGAAAATTCCGTTTTTTTCACATTTTTTTTAACAATTACAAACAAGGATGAAAGAAATATTTTTTGTATGTAAGCCTTTTTAACTTATTACTTTTTTCCAAATTATTTCTCAGAAGTGAATTACCAGGTTCAAATGGCATGTACATTTTAAATCTAATAAATTATGGTCAGGTTACTTTTCAAAAGTAATAATGTATTCTTAATGACAACAGTATATGATGGGAAGTAGTTATTTTTCCACACCTTTTCTAATAATAAGGTGTTAATTTTTTCATTTCTGTCAAGCTATTATTTGAAAAACGCTATATCAGAAGTCTAACATTGCATATCTATTATGCATTCATTTTTCATCTTCATCCTAGCTTTGCTTTCCTATGAAACCTTTGTAGCACATTTTTTGTCCTTTTTTGGAATTTTTTCACATCACACTTTATGCTGAATTGAGTTTTCTTATTTTATATCTTTACCACATTATGCCTTAAAAAAGCTCAAGTCACCTATCTTAACTATTCTTTAAAATTCCATAAAATTAGGATAGTGACAGTACATGGGGATACTCCAATTCTTGTTTAATGGAACCTAGTTTATCAGTTAGAGAGACAGGGGCTCAGGGCTAAAAATTAAATGTATATGATTCTGTGTCCTCCTGGAGGAAATTGCAAGTGGATTGCTGCAAAATTCTACTACCGATCTAAGAGTTGAACAAAACAGATATTATGTTCACTTATCAAATCTGCTGCTGAACTATCTAGGCTAGGTAAAGCCTACAACATCACAATGTTTATAAGCCAGAAGAATGGACAGAAGCAAATCTGAAAAGAAGCACAATATGGTAAGAAAAGCATCTTTTTAAAATTTGTGAGCACCCCATTTTAAAGTGAACTCAGGGACCAGTCCACAGCATGGTGATTAAGTCAATTGGATCCCTTATGGCCAGCTATATTTTCCAAGTCCTGGGTGTGGCCACTTGAAAAACAAGCTGGACATGTGTGCATGTATGTCCAAAATTCCAAAAGGAAGGAGAGATGGAGAAGAAGGGATTGATGTATGACCATTCCCCATAAAGGTTGCTTTCTCATTCTCTCTCTCTCTTTCTCTTTCTCTCTCTCTCTGGTGCATGCACATGTACCCTGGAAAAATTTTTAAATTTTTTTAAAAATTTAAAATTAAAGTGAACTCAGAATGCTTCAACATAATGAAACATTCAGTACTGAAGATGAATATGTATATCCTTGATTTGATTATTACACACTGTATGTACATTTGAAAAAAATACTATACCCCACAAAAATGGGGTACAATTACATATAAACCAGAAATCACAATAAAAAGATGAAAAAAAATCTACAACTCAATGTAAATATGATTTAACACTTAAAAGGCAACAACATTAACATACATTTTAATGCAACTATATTCAGTGTTTTAAGAGTTGTCTTACATATATTACTCCATTTAAGACATACACATACACATCTATGGAAGTATATATTATTATTACTATTATTATTATTACTACTACTATGATTCACATGTTGTATGTAAGGAATTAACCTTCTAAAGATCATAGATTGTCCATATAGGAGAATTTAATCAGAGGCTCAGATCTTTTTGAGTCTTTGCTATTTATAATGTCTCAACCATGAAGTTGTAGAAACTCAGAGACCAAATGATTCTTTGAAAGTATGAGTCTATAGAAAGTATGATTTAGTTAAGGGGGGGAATGAAAGGATGACATCCAAGCCAGTCCACAATGAACACTTATGCTAGCACAGAAGTTAAAATCTCCTCAGAGTAAAAAACTCAGAAGAAGAGGAAAAAAAAAAAAAAACCACACAGTAATATTCTAATCTACATATTAACTTATTTTTTTGGGGGGGAGAGGATTTTGCTATAGGGCACGTGCACTCACCAGAAAGAGAGAGACAGAGAGACAGAAAGCGAGAAATCATCCATCAGAGAGGATGGCCATGCTGCAATCCCTTCTCCTCCAGTCTCCTCTCAGGATCTTACATGCACACACAGGCGCCCGGCATGCGTTTAAGCCACCGGGTCCAGGACTCGAACTGCAGTCAACTACGTGGGAGTCCAGTGACATAGCCATTACACTAACTGCTGGTCCCCCTAATCTACATATTAATTCATAAGGATAAAGACAGGCCCAGGGATAGCAGGTAGCATTGTGGTTAAGGTGTTGAACTCCCACATGGCCAGACACAGTTTGAATTTCAGACCTGTCAGCTTGAAACTCACACCAGGTGTATGTGTGTGCATGCCCAAAACGCCAGGAGAAAAGTAGGACTGTAGCATAGCCATCCTCACTGGGGGTTGATTTCTCACTTTCCGTCTCACTGTCTCTCTCTCTCCAGCAAGCGCACACCCTATGAGAAAAACCTAAAAGAAAAAAGAAAGAAAGAAAGGTCCCAACATGGCATACATTCACTTTCAAAAAATATAAACCATGCAGATCTAATGGAATAAGTAGTAAATGTATCTACCAAGTACAAATATTTACAAATATCTACCGAGTACAACATTTGGTAGTAAATGTATCTACCAAGAACAAATAGTGCAATCCCGTAAAACTGTGAAAAAATCCAGCTTCTAAACATTTCCTAAGCTTGACTACATGGTGTTTCTGAACTTGAGCCTCCTGTCATGTAATACAAGTGTTAAATGCCACATTAGCACTTCCTTGCTGGTTGCTCAGAGCGTCAAGTAGCTGCCTTTCATTCATCCTGTCTAGTACTCCCATTTTCCAGAGTTACCAATATATGCTGTTCTTTTAAATATTGACCTTTTTGTTTTTTTCTCGCTTTCATCTTGAGCCACAAGACACTTATACGAAAAGTATTTTTCTTAAATTCCTTCAAATAAATTTAATTAGTGAAGACTATTCTCTGGGCAGATAATGACCATGAACACCAGAGTCCAATCATGATAGAGAAATATAAAAGATAAGGAGCTATGACTCAGAGATCTGAATTCAAATTCTCAAATTCATGGTAGGAGCCTGAACAACGTTTCTAACCTACTTAAACCTCTGTTTTCAAAACCAGCAAAGGGCGTAACGGTTACATAGCTGGACTCCCAAATGGTTGACTGCAGTTCAAGTCCCAAACCGGTCCACTTGAAACTCATGCCAGGCAAGTGTGTGTGTGCCCAAAATCCCAAGAGGAGAATAGAAGAAAAAGGATTGCGATGTGGTTCCCTGCCCCCAGAAGGGGGGGAGATTTCTTGATCTCTGTCTCTCTCTCTCTCTCTTTCTCTCTCTCTGGCAAGGGCATGTGCCCAATAGCAAAAATCTCTCTTAAAAAAAAAAATAAGTCTTGGGAACCAGCAGTTAGCGTAATGGCTATGTCGCTGGACTCCCATGTAGTCGACCGCGGTTCACGTCCTGGACCCGGTGGCTTAAAACTCACGCCAGGCGCGTGTGCGTGTGTGCCCAAGATCCCGAGAGGAGAATGAATGAGGAGAAGGGATTGTGGCGTGACCATCCCCCCTGGGGGGTGATTTTTCGCTTTCTGTCTCTATGTCTCTCTCTGTCTGTCTGGCGAGCACACGCGCCCTATAGCGAAAAACCTCTCCAAAAAAAAAAATAAATAAATAAGTCCTTCATTTTCCCATTATCATTGAGATATTAATTATATCGACTTCATAGGATTTTTATATCATAAGTAGTAGAATTTTGGTGAATGTATATCGATGGCAATGAAAAAAAATCCCAAAAAGGCAAAGTAATAATTCATCCCCTTCTCTTTTTCCCCTCCATAGACCTAACTGCAGTATGTCCCCATCTTATCTAGATAATGGTACCACATCAACATACTTATATTATTTGTGGTTCTTGCTGAAAGAGGTCATTATTTATAAGTTGTATCAAATCAGAGCATGTGTGTCAGTCACCAGTATAGAGCAGAATAAATTAAGAGAAGTGACTGAAGAACAGTGATAGATCGATCTACAAAAGGCAGTTGGGCCAGAAAGCCATCTCTTACTGGATCTGATGCTCACTAGTATAAAACTTAAATGGGAAAAATTTAAGAATCTCACCACTAGTTCTCAGGAGGGGAAAGAGACAGTTTACATTAGGAGATTAGACAACCCAGTGGAGGGTTTGAGCAGAATTAACAAAATTAGATGGAGACAGAAAATAAAAAGTGAAAGTGACAGTGAGATGAATTATTAATTTTCTCAAGCTCAAATCTACTTTAAATGGAAGTGGAACTAAGACTTAGGGAGAAGTGACTGACAGGACCAGAATGAATGTGTTGGTTCCAATTTCTATAATTCATTTAAAATAGACCTTGTACTACTGTATTAATGGACCACAACATATCAGAACAAGTTAAATCTTTTTATATTTCATTCTGCCATTACAATAAAATATTATATTTTTCCTATTTTACTTAAAATCCAGTTTCTTGTAGTCTGGTTCTTTTTTGCATCTGAGTCCCTGATTCAGGCTAACCTACTAAGCCATATTAAAGCAATCATTTTAGAAAGGTCTCCAGATAAACAATAAGCTACTCTTGTTTAGTATTTATACTCATAAAATTTTACTATTGCTATTTTCGTTCCTTTGGTTTTCCTTAAGGTAACTAAACTAGTTCACTTCTTTTATGCCACATATAGTTTTCTCTATTTGAACAAAATTCTACTCTATCATCAATGAAAAATACAAGTCAATAATCAAAAGCAAGTATTAAGTCCAAACATGTTTTTATTTTTTATTTTGATTAATCAGCGTTATAGAGTAGAAGAAGGGAAGGAGGAAAAAAGAAATACCATGGGTAGCCACTGTTCCATAACCTTTGAGTAAAAAGCTTTTTAATTCTCATAAGAATTCTAAGAGGTAGTTATTATAAGAAAACGCTGACTCAAAAACAGTTCATTATTCTATGTCACACAGTCACATATCAATTCTGAATTCTAAATTGATGTTTAAATCTGGAAACAGCACTAAGGGCCTGGGTACTCAAGAAATACATGTACACAGTGGAGGTTCTTCACGCTGTAACAGAAAAGCTGTGATGCAGGGGAAACACTAAAGCAAGTCAAAGCTAAGGAGAAAACAAAATCTGAAAAACGACACAAGGGAAGATTTCAAATGAATAGATAAGAACCACCAAACAACAACAAAAAAAGTGTAAGAGAATAAAAGGCAATCATAATCTCATATGGCCAAAACATACTACAGGGAGAGGAGGAAAAAACAAGAGGAGAGTGGTCCAAATGGGAGGCCTACGTGTTATCCCTGTTCCTGGCTGACTGGAGAAGGACCATGGCATGGTAAGACCAGTTGAGTATGCTTCTGTCTCTCTCTCTCTCAATAAATAAATTAAATAAATTTAAAGAAAAAAAGACAGGAGAGTGGAGTGAGAAAGAGAGTGAAACAGAGAGAGATAGAAATATTAAACTAAAGTTGAAATTCAAGGGGCTAAAAAGAGAAAGGGCCATAAGCAAAGTTGGGTCACATCTTATGAGTGGAAGAAGACAACCATAATGCTAAAAGTCAATGATCTAAAATTGTCAAAGCCAAGAGAAACTTAATAAGAACAACAACTAAGTGGAATGGAGTCAGAATAGAAAAAAAAATCAGAGAAAACTAAGGAATTCTGAGTAAAGTACAGATTTTTATTTAATAACAATATACCTATATTATTCATTCATATTGATAAATGCATCATGCTACTATAATACTATAAAACTACATACAAGGCATACAAGAACTCTGTATTTACCTCACAATTTTTCTTTAAGCACCAAATTATTCTAAAATAAAATGTTCTAAAAAGAAGACAATGTTCTAGAAAGATATTTTTTATGGCAATTTTGTCCCAAGGAAAACCCTAGGAGCTTAGACCCACATCTCCCAATTTTACCCTTAAGAGAGGTAAGAAATAAATATCCTTCTAGATAACATAGCTATACAGGTCTTGATATCACCAAGGTATACTCTTTTATTCCACATTTAAATAATCTACTAATTAATACATTAAGAAAACTATGCCTTAAAACACATTTTCTTGAGGTTACCGAAAATTTAGCCTTGTTTAATTTTATGGAAGAAGGAAATCAAACAACCTCCTGTTTATTTAAACAAATTACGTGGAAAATGTGGTCTTAATCAAGTAATACCAATTAAGCATCTCCTTAAGCATACAAAATGTCTGTATCCAGAGAAAGCCAGAAACACCGGACCAAATGTAATTAACTAGCACTTCACACTCCATAGATGGATAATTTTGCAACCCAAGGAAAAAAATTAAAAGGACTTCAGTGCCACTCCTATATGTACTATTGCAGGAAAGAGTCTAGTGGTAACAGAATCAATGTACAAATAGTTCAGTAATCAGTCACTAAATAATACACTAGCTACTTAACAAAGAATTCTAAAATACAGGTATAGGGAAAGAATGCCCAAATTGCTTTCAATTACCTCCCTCACCCTGCTTTTTGCACACCTTGGAAGGTACTTTTGTCTCTTTGCAATAATCTTGCATCCTCTGTCAGCACCCTGAGCTTGAAAAATTTGAAACGGACCCAAGGCTTACTGTGGCCATTTGAGTTCACGTAAAATCAGGACACTTTCAAAAGAAGTCTATTGAATGTCAGGTTTGAGTCAAGGTTTTAATTTCACAGTAGATTTAACTGAAGAGATTTAATTTTACCAAATTAAAAACGCATGTCTTACAACAACCCCCAAACCCTCTAAGAGTGAAATCAGACAGAGAAAGTTTGATCAGAGCCTCAACTAGAAAGAAAAGGGCAATGATGTTAGATGTCCTAGTTTAAAACATCAGAAGCTCAGGGTGGAAGAAGAAGAATTAACACTCTGTAGAAAAGATGCTATTCTTGATGACTGGAGATAATTTCTCCAGTCAAAGGGCACCCATCTGCCCTCAGTACACTCCTCTGAAGTTCACTTTTATATGTGTGTAGAACAAATTGTGTCCAAGTAACTTCCAGAAACTGAGGGACAGAACCCGACAGTTAATGTGAATTTAATTAAGAATATTCTACTGTCTTCCAGGAGCACATTATTTCAGTTTATTAACATGCCCTTCCATGTGAGTATGGATGTGATAGCAAGGAAAAATAAAAGCCATCTGTAAAAACATAATCATGTAAAGAAAAAAAGAAGATGGCAATAGCGTGAGGGGAGGAACAAGGCATCAGATATTAACTTATGAGAAAAATGCTGAGTAGAGAATAAAAAGAGTAGCAGCTAATATTAATACGTCATTAGCATGTGGCATCACAATAGATGCATATATAATACTATCTCATCCTCAGAATGATCCTATAATGCACATAACACTTGAATTAAAAATGGAAATATTACAGGTTTCTGGAAACAATTGACTTGTCTTAGAAAGAGTTTAAAATTCTAGGGTTAAGAGAAAAATTTCAGATCAACACCCTGAGCCTTTGATTTTTTGCATCATACTCTCCTGTCTATCCAAGGATTAAAGTTAGCACCTAGATAATGTAATCAGTAATGTAAATTGTGCTCCCAAATAGTTACACATGTATATAAACCTTAATCCCCCATCCAGGTTGTAAAATCCTTAAACAAGAACCAACGAGCTCATGTGCTTCTAGAGAAAAGAGTATTTCACATTTATATAATAATGATGAATAAAAAATGCTTCTATTAAAAAAACAAGTTTGCAGGAGTTGAACTGAGACAATCTATCAATAAACTAAAATAAAGGTGTTCTGTTACACAGTAAAAAGTTGATCTGTCAGTCTGTACATTTAAGGCTGTGCATTTTATTGCATGTAAATTATACATCAGTTATACTAACCAGATAGACAAAGGAGAGAAAGAATAGAAGGAAGGAAAAAGTTGGGCAATGGTTTGCTTTTCTAATTCTGCTGTATATAGTCAAACCTATATAGTCAAACCAATGTTCCTTTTAAGAACAATGTGGGGACCAGCAGTTAGTGTAATGGCTATGTCGCTGGACTCCCACGTAGTCGACCACAGTTCATGTCCCAGACCCAGTGACTTGAACTCACGCCGGGCGCATGTGCGTGCGTGCCCAAGATCCCGAGAAGAGAATGATGGAGAAGGGATTGCGGCGTAGCCATCCCCCCTGGGGGGGTGATTTCTCGCTTTCTGTCTCTCTGTCTCTCTGTGTCTGTCTGGCGAACGCATGCACCCTATAGCAAAAACCTCTCAAAAAAAAGAACAGTGTGAAAATTGAACGAAATTATAAATGTGCTAATTGTTTGACATTGGATTGCTGCTAGAAAAGAAAATCTTCATAGGTCAAAATCCAGGAGAGTAGGAAATTCAATAGATGAGTTCAGTATTCTATGTCTAGCTTGTGTCTCTGTGGTGTATATGTTTTCCCTGTTATAAGAAGAGGGTTAGAAGTCAAAAAGAGGGCATTTGCTTTGAAATTATCAGAGAATTTAGAAGACTTTCAGAGCTGAAGCAGCAAAAGTTGCAGTTTGGTCTTCTCTTTCTGACAGGATTTGAGAGGGCAAGATCCCCTAAAGAATAAAGGTGCAAGTAATACCAACAAGCGATGGCTATTTTCTCAGTGCATTTACTGAATACTTCAGCTATGTGGGGCAAGAAGCTAAACAGTCAATAAGATATAGGTAAAAACAGAGTAGAATTTTAGCAGTTTCATGATACATAAAATAAAGTCTAATGGCACAAAAAAATACAAAAATAGAATTCAGTACCCACCACCAAAGGAAGGCCCTAGAAAATTCCTCAGACTCAGTCTGGGTACTCAGAGGAATACATATCAGGAGTGAAAATAACTTAAAGGGAGTGACAAGCTGAATCTAAACTGTAGCTTCAGCTGCTGTTCATATCGAGGTCTCAGGCAGTGACTGGAATGAGGTTATCTGACCTACCTTCATCAAAAAGTTAAGATGAATCCTTTCTTGATATATGTAACATCATCCTGCACTTCCTTAGTTGATCATACATTGTGTGAAATATTCAACCAAAAATTAGCCAACATAGCAATAGCTAAAAACAAGAGAAAATGGACCTTTTGATCAATAGAGCCACAGGTAGCATAAATATTTGTTATTAGACATAGACTGTAAAATAACTTTGATTAATAGGCAAGAAAATTGTAATAAGATGAATTTGAGAGAAAATTAGAGAGAAAATTAGAGCTTAAAATAAAATGTAAATGTTAGAGATGAAACAGTCAATAAGTGAAAGTAAAACCTCAAGAGAACCATAAGAGCATATTGGGCACAAAATAATAGAAAACTAATAAACAAAAAGATAGATCAGTAAGAATAATACAGACTGAAGTGCAGGAAAAAAAAGAGAGAGAAAATGGAAAATAAATAAGAGAGTAGAAAGGATACGTAAAATTCATTGATGGAATGAGGAGGTGTGGTGTTATCGGTGGAAGATACTTTGATTAACTGGACTGAGGAGAAAGGTTCACATATTGAAATGTTCACTTTGTAAGCTAGATAATATGATTGAATGTATATAAAAAAGTAAAAATAAAATAATAATAAATTTTTTTAAAAATTCATTGGAACTATCTAACAGACATACATGCAGAGTCCCAGAGGGAGAGTACCATTTGAAGAAACCATAGCTAAGAAATTTTCAGAACTGAAAAGAACATATCAAGCAACTTATTCGAGAAATCATAAGCAGGAAATCACAAATCATAAGCAGAAAATCATAAGCACGAAAATACAAAACACATATTGCAATAAAAGTACATCATAGTAAAACTGCTATACACCAAAAACAAAGAGAAAATTTAAAAAACAACCCGGACGAAAAGACCAATTAATTTCAATATCCAATATAATATATTCTTGTTGTTAGAATAGGTGTAGAAATAAAATTCATAACAGTGGTTATACAAAAGGAAGGTGGAGATAATGTAAGTTACAATATACTGAAGAATTTGTATTATCTAGGAAGTAATAAAGGTGTTGATTTTTATTAACCTCTGATAAGTTAAATAAGCATATTATAATATCCAACTAAAATAATAACAAAAATAGATAACATACCAGCTAATAGAAAGAAAGATTGAAATATTTTTAAATATATGATTATCCAGAAGTAAGTAAGGAAATTGAGAAAAGAGTATATAAAATAGATAATTGAAATAAAAGACAAAACCAAGATGATAGAAAGTCAAATATACAAATAATTTTACTAAAGCTAAATGAAATACTTAGTCCAATTATAAGAAAAAAATTGTCAAAATAGATAAATAAACCTTATCAATATATTTGATTATTTACAAGAGACATAACTTAAATATAAAAAAAGTTTAAAAGTAAAAAATAAACTTAAAGGATAAGATGTGTAAACACTGAGAGAAAGATCGTGTGGCAATATTAAAATAAGATAAAGTATACTTTAAAATAAAAAGCATCTCTACAGATGAAGAAGGACATTTTTGGGACCAGCAGTTAGCATAATGGCTATGTCGCTGAACTCCCATGTAGCCGACCATGGTTCAAGTCCTGGACCCGGTGGCTTAAACTCACGCCGGGCACATGTGCATGAGTGCCCAAGATCCCGAGAGGAGAATGGAGGAGAAGGGATTGTGACATGGCCATCCCCCCTGGGTCGTGATTTCTTGCTTTCTATCTCTCTGTCTCTCTCTGTCTTTCTGGAAAGCACATGTGCCCTATAGCAAAAACCTCTCCAATACAAAAAAAGGACATTTTCATTATGATAAAAGGATGATAAAAGGATTAATCCATTAGTAAAATACATCATTCTAGGGACCAGCAGTTAGCGTAATGGCTATGTCACTGGACTCCCACGTAGTTGACCGCGGTTCGAGCCTTGGACCCGGTGGTTTAAACTCACAACGGGCGCGTGTGCGTGCGTGCCCAAGATACCAAGAGGAGAATGGAGGAGAAGGGATTGCGGCGTGGCCATCCCCCCAGGGGGTGATTTATCGCTTTCTGTCTCTCTGTCTCTCTCTCTCTCTGTCTGACGAGCGCATGCGCCTTATAGCAAAACCTCTCCAAAAAAAAAAAAAATACATCATTCTAAATTCTATAATTATTCTAAATACACAAAATAATACAGTTGCAAGACATATAATGCAAAACAAGATTCAACTAAAAGGTGAGTTGGACAATTATATGACTGTAATAAATTTTAATATTCCGCTCCCAGTAATTAGAAAATAAAGATAGTAACAACATAGAATTTCTGGGTATAAAGATGAACAAACTTGACATAATCAGCATTTATTGAATGCTACACCAATAACAACAAAACAAACGCTCTTAAATGGCTCACAGAAATTTTACCACAACTTACCATATGACAGGTGATGCAGAAATCCCTAACAAAGCACAAAGGATTTTAAAGGATTTAAATAACAGAGAGTATATTCTCTGAGAGAGGAATTTAAGTTTGAAATCAATTTTTTAAAAAATGATACAGATAGAAAAAGATATGTAAATATTATAAACAACTTTATCACAAATTTTCAAGTATAGGTGAAATGAGAAAATTTCTTTAAAAACACAGTTTCCTAAATCTGAAACTTGGTAGAGAATAAAGAGTAGTCATAACCTATCATAGAGACTGAATCTGGAAATTTTTTAATGAATTGCAAATTTATTTTAAAAGAGAAAAGGGGAATACTAACATATAAAAAAATTTTAAGTAACCTTCAGGGAAACTTACTATCATAAGCTCTTAGCAAATATCGACTTATTTAATTCTCATGATAGTGCCGTGACTAAGCTAAAAAAAATCCACTTGCATAGTAGTAGATGATATTTTTAATATAATTGTCCCCATTATCCACAGTTTTGCTTTCTGTGTATTTAGTCACTCAAGGTCAACTGTGGCCTGGAAATGTTAAATGAAAAATTCCAGAAATAGTCCATTTATAAGGTTCAAATTTTTTCTCATGCTACTCATATTCACATTCCCGGTGGGCTGAAGCAGAATGGGGTAAGATTCTGCTTCAACCCACCGGAAATGTGAATCATCCCCTTGTTCAAGATATTCAGGTAGTATGTGCAACCTCTATCACAAAATTGCAGTGCTTGTGTTCAATTAACCTTTATTTTACTCAAGAATGAACCCAAAGTAAGACTAGTGGTGACAGTATATTGTTATAATTGTTCTATTTTATTATTGTTGTTGTGAATTTCTTACTGTTCCTAAGTTATAAGTTAAACTTTATTATATGTATGTGTAGGAACAAATATGGTATATACTATTTGTGCTTTCAGGCATCCAGTGGGGGTTTTTTAAAAGCATCCCTCATGATTAATGTCTCTGTGTTGACTGACATGCATGGCATTCCCTTTTGAAAAAGCAATGTAGGGAACCAGCAGTTAGCGCAATGGCTATGTCGCTGGACTCCCACGTAGTCGATCGTGATTCGCATCCTGGACCTGGTGGCTAAAAACTCACGCCGGGCGCATGTGCACATGTGCCCAAGATCCCTAGAGGAGAATGGAGGAGAAGGGATTGCGGCATGACCATCCCCCCTGGGGGGTGATTTCTCACTTTCTGTCTCTATGTCTCTCTCTGTCTGTCTGGCGAGCGCACGCGCCCTATAGCAAAAACCTCTCCAAAAAGAAAAAAGCAATGTAATACACTATAAAGTAATATGTAATCCAATGTAATGTAAAGAAGATTATGATGATAATAAAAATTTTAAAAAGCATCCCTCATGGATAAGAGGAGGCTACTGTTCACATATCCTAAATGTGTCATATTTAAAATACATAAATAAATAATAAAAATTTTAAATAACCCAATATGAAAATAGTTAAAAGATTTGAATAAGCACTCTATAAAAAACATGACACAAATGACCAATAAATATATTTTGTTTAAAAAATATATTAATAGTCAAGGAAACAAAGGCAAAAACACCATGAAGTAAAATTACATACACATCATTATGAATATTATAAAGACTGACAATATCAAACGTTGAGAAGGCTGTGAAGCAGCTAGAATTCTCACATATTACTTGTTTTATTTGGAAGACAGTCTATGGCCCAGCAATTCCATTCTTGATATGTGCATATGTACAAAACGCATGTACGAGAATGTTCTTTGTAACACTATAAGAAAATTAACCAGGATCCATGCAATTGTATGTCAGGAGAAGAATGGAAATGTATGTGGGAGAATCACAATATTATATAGCAATGAGAATTTGATACATGCAACCTTATAGATGAATGTTGCAAACAATGTTGAGACACAAAGCTAAATACTATAGCAACAAAAAATATAAATGTGGTTTGCTTCTAATAATATAAATGTCAAAAATAGGCAAAATTAATCTATAGTAATAAAATCAAGATCACTGTTTGCTTTAGTGAAATAGTGACTGGAAGATGATAAAGGGGGAACTTTCAAGGTAACAATAAGCTTTAGTTCTTTTTTTATTCCTAGTTTCATATTTATTTAAAAAGCTATTTTTGGGACCAGCAGTTAGCGTAATGGCTATGTCGCTGGACTCCCACGTAGTCGACCGCGGTTCGAGTCCTGGACCTGGTGGCTTAAACTCATGCCGGGCGCGTGTGCGTGCGTGCCCAAGATCCCGGGAGGAGAATGGAGGGGAAGGGATTGCGGCGTGGCCATCCCCCCAGGGGGTGATTTCTCGCTTTCTATCTCTCTGTCTCTCTCTGTCTGGCTGGCGAGCGCACGCACCCTATAGCAAAAACCTCTCCAAAAAAAGAAAAAAAAAAAGCTATTTTTAATTGAATAATAAAACTATGTATTTATCATGTGCAACATGATGTTTGGAAATATATATACATTGTAGATTGGCTATATTTCACAAATTACTATATGCATTGCTTCACATAATTATTGTCCCTATAGTAAGAACACTTAAAATTTACCCAAAGCATTTTTCTAGTGTAAAACATATTACTGATTACAGTCACCATATTGTACAATAGGTCTCTTGAACTTATTCCACCTATCTAACTGAAATTTAGTATTCTTTTGATCATCTCCCCAGCGTAACTCTCTGTACCCCCACTACTCCAGGCCCTGGTAACCAATATTTACTCTTGACTTTTATGAATTAATCTGTTTAAGATTCTACATATGACTGAGATCATCTGGCATTTGTCTTTCTGTGTCTGGTTTATTTTGATTAGCATATTTTTCTCCAGGTTTGACCATGTTACAAATGACAAGAACTACTTCTTTTTTAAGGCTGAATTCCATTGTATACATGAGGGGATACACCGTTCAATGTAGAGAGCTCATAGGCAGATTAACCCACACATGAGCTTCCCGTGCCACATTAAGATGATCCTCATTGAAAAGGAGCAAAATTGTTCCTAAAACAGAAGAGGAAGTTGCACAGAATAAAAAGATATCTCAGAAAGGGGCCAGCAGGTGTCATGTAGTTAAGGGCACTGGACTCCCACTTGGCTGATGACTGTTCAAGTCCTGAACTTGGCAGCTTGCTTTTTCACCTTCCCTCTCTTTCTCTCTCTCTCCCTCTCTCACTCACTCTGTCCCTCTACAGTCAAATTAAAATAAATAAATAACATTAAGTAAAATAATTCTTTAAAAAAAAATCCCAGAAGAAACTGAAGAAACAAAAACTTATGACAGGAATAATGTCAGTATATAAAATAAATGTAGATAAAAGTAAAATAATAAGAATAATAAAGTTCATAGAAAAATATAATCAAAGAACAAATCTATCATAGTACAAAAAAAATTGAAACCCATGCATTTTTTTTCATAATATATATTTTCCATAAATTTTCTGATGACATCTATTTTATACCCCATTTAATTTTATCTGTTCATCCATTTATGAATACAGTTGAGTTCTGTAGTTTGGTTATTATTATTAATGCTACAATGGTTATTCATGATTGCTAAGATATAGAATCAACCCAAATGTCCATGAACAGATGAATGATTTAAAAAAGTGTGACACATGTACTCTATGGAATACTAGTCAGCCATAAAAAACAAGACCCTGGCATTCAATAGAAGTGGTTGAATATGGAAGATTTATTGCTGAGTGAAGCAAGCCAAGCTATGAAAGAGAGGCATTGTATGTCTCCACTTAATATATACCAACTGTCCACACTCTATGGTAGAGACTGAAAGACTAAAGGACATAAAAAGCATTGAAAGTAGTTATGGACACTGGAGATAGTGTGGGAGGAGGGTGGGAAAGGGGAAGAGTATGGGGAGGAAATTGAAAAATAAAAAGAGAAGAGAGGCAAGACATTGTGGAACACAGAAATGCTTTATTACCTGTTAATGAAGATATGTATAGTATTCTCAACAGGACTGGTCTAAGGTATATTTTGTGTTGGCTAAATTCTCTTTACAAGCCAAATGATGCACAGCAATTGAATGCATAACAATAATAATAATAATAATGAAACATCAAATAAATAAAAATAATGCTGCAATGAACACAGAGTACAGATATATCTTCCACTTACTAATTTCATTTCCTTTGGATATATAAAGAATATGGAGGTCACTCAATCAAATGGTAGTTCTATTTTTTTTTTTTTTCAGGAAACTCTATGCCATTTTCCATAATAGCTTTACTAAAATTTTAGTTCTCAAGATGAATGTGTTCACCTGAGAAAATTCAGTGTACTGTATATCTATGATTTATGTACTTTTTATTAATGTTTTAGTAAATTAAAATTCACTTACACACCAAAGCCTTTATCTACTACTGTATGCCTATAAAAAAAAATAAAAAAAAAAAAAAAACTAAGACATGACAAAATAAATGAAGGTGTAATATTAAAAAATAAACTTAAAAATGCATTTTTTCCTGCCAGAGAGCACACTTGCCAGAGACAGATAGAGAGGAGAGATGGAGAAAGCACCCACCAAGGTAGTATAGCCATGCCACAATCCCTTCTCCTCCCTTTACCCATCCTTTTGAGATTTGGAGCATACATGTACACACACACACACACACACACACACTCACACCCCTACTATGTTTTTCAAGCTGCTAGGGCCAAGATTTGAACTGTGCAGTGGGCCAGGTGGGATTCAGATCACTTAACCAATAAATGACTGGTCCAGCTCAAATTAATGCAATGCTTTTAAAACATTTTAAGCATTTTAAAGTACCTACAAACACATGGTACAGTCATATTTTGTGCCAGAAGATGCAGTACTGGTGAAAATGCTACATGTTATTAATTAAAAATGTGTAATATCATTCAAAGAATGACACACTCTTTTTTTTTTTTTTTTTTTTTTTGGAGAGGTTTTTCGCTATAGGGCGCGTGCGCTCGCCAGACAGACAGAGAGAGACATAGAGACAGAAAGCGAGAAATCACCCCCCAGGGGGGATGGTCACGCCGCAATCCCTTCTCCTCCATTCTCCTCTCGGGATCTTGGGCACGCACGCACACGCGCCCGGCGTGAGTTGTAAGCCACCGGGTCCGAGACGCGAACCGCGGTCGACTACGTGGGAGTCCAGCGACATAGCCATTACGCTAACTGCTGGTTCCCATAGAATGACACACTCTTGAACCAGTCATTGAACTGGTCATGTACTTGGGATCCCTGGCCCCTAATTTTGCCCTTAAAAATGCATGTGGGGAGACAGAGTCTTTTTAGCATGAGCTGCCCACTCTCCTTGCTTTGTGTTTTGCAAAAAAGCTATACTTTCCTTCATCACACACACACACGAAAGAACATGAAATTCAAATATTCCTCTATATGAACTCTATACAATTTCCAGTGTACTTTCACATTTCGTTATAATTTAAAGATATTATTTCATTGATTGAGATAGCCCATTTATAGATATCTCATTAATAATATCTTCATGAAGAAGCCAGATTTTTTTTTCTCTTATAGGACAAATAAGAAAAAAAAAAAATTACCTAGCCTCAGAGTAGATGATTTGTTCATGTTTACATAGTTAGGAAGTGACTGAAGTGAGTATCTGTTGTTTTAGTTAGCTCAAGATCCCTTCCCACATATTTAATATTGGCACCTCCTTTTCTCCTTTGTATAATGACTTGGTCATTTTGCTACTATAAATCAAGATTTTCACCACTGCCTCCTGCCACATTTGACCATATTAAACCAAGCCAACTCAACCAGAGCCTATCTCTCAGGAATCTGAATCCTAAGGCAGGTAATAACCAAATTAAAAATAGTTGGGCCTGGGTCATTCTACTGGCAATGCCCTAAAAAAGACTGTTGATTCATTTATGCTATCCAAATCCCCTAAATTTCTCAGCTCCTAAACAAATTCCCTGTGACATAATTGTTCTTTTTGACTCTGTAGAGTTCTCAATAGTCTTTTAGATTAATTAGCCAGAGTTGATTGCTCTTTTTACAACCAAGAATACTAATGGGCTCTGTAGTCTACATGTAAATTATAGGGCCAAGTCTATAACCCAGATCTCCTAATTCCAAGGTTAGAGTCTTTTCCAGTTCACCAAAGAACATTCGATGTATGTTCCAAAGAAACTCACTCAATACATATGTACTTCCACTCAATACATGAGTTGAAGTAAATTACCCAATGTTGAATGTACTTGCAACTGAAGATGGAAATGAATAAAGCCGGATAGGGAAATGACATCCTTGAAGGAACTTCAAAAAAAAAATATATGTTTTTATTCAGCTACATCAGACTTTTGGGATACTGCAACACTAAATCTTTGATTTTCCACATATATCAGTTTCATTATTAAGTACTCTAAGACCAATCCAAGGTTGTGCAATAAAAATAACCTCACCTTTAAAACCACGAATTCTAATTTTTTAAATGTTAAGGTTAGCTTTTTAAATTAGCTGAATTTGCCTTTCAAAAAAGTCGACTATTTTGTATTTTATTCAAAATAATGACTTTACTTAACCTAAGTCGTTATTTTTCTGAAGAAAACTGAGAGGAAATGCAAGTCCTAGAGATAATGGAATTCAATTATACAGGATGCAGAAAGAAACAGCAGAAACACAATATTGAGCACAGGCGGTAACAAGAAGCAACTAAGAAACAGAAAAGTAATTTTTGAAAAAAATAAGAAAAAATTTGCTAGTAAAACTAGTTTATGTCAGGAAAAAAAGGTCAAATATTGTTCAAAGATGGCCAGGTCTAAAAATAATAAACAAAACTCACAGTGGGAAGTAAAGAAAACTGATAGTACTGTCAGTTGTGATTCATTTAAGAAGCTCAAATAAGAATAGTTGAATTTATTTTTTTGCTAAGAAAAATATGATCAATTATATAATATATCACAACACATCGGCCCAAGAGGCCAACAAACATTGAAGGAATCTTTCATGGCAGTCTTTAAAGGTCCCTGAAGTTCCAAAACTCTAAGAAAAGTGTATTGTTAGTTTGAAATCCAGTTTCTCCATAGCAATGACTCATCATTTACTGAACTAATTGTTGGATCGCAAATCAAATCATAAAACAATAAGCCAAGCTAAAGATGACTAGAATAAATAATCAAAGAGCAGTCTCCATCCAAGTCTGCAACCCTTTGACAGAGACTCCACAACTCAACAGAGATTTACAAATGCTCACCACATGATATGCTGGTCATATGCTACACATGATATGCTGGTCATATGCTATACACCTGACACTAAGAGGTCTGACTTGAAACATGAAAACAGCTCATAGAAGATGCAAAGGGAGCTCTAAAGTAAAATCGAATATTCTGCCCACTTGTCTATTTCTACCTCTTAAAACCCTTTTGATTTTCTCCTCCTTGTCTATCCACACGAACAGTTCAACTTTTTTCCAAGCATAAATATGATCAAGAAATCCACAAGTTCCCACTTTTTTTCTTCCCTTGCCTACACAGGATCATCCTCAAGTTATCACCTTCTACTTCCAGAGCTCCCATCCTAACCTGTAGTGTTGAGGGTGTTTAAAATTCTCTATACCAAATAGAATGATTACTCTGAGAAGGGGTGGTCTGATACTCTCTATGAGATATCATAAAAAAATAAAAATAAAAAGTATATCTTACCTGGGTCAGACTCTTGCCTAATGAGTTTTGCTGAGTATCCTTACCGATTTCAGTGATGGTTGAATGCGCCCAAATGGGAGAGACTCAAGGGCGAGTACTAAGCCCTCAGGAGAACTTAGAATACCAAGTTTCACCACACCAAAGTCAGGGTGTAAGGAGAGACATAAACAAGACTGAATTGTTTAGAAGTAGAGTCTAACAGTGTAGCAGAAGCTGGAAAGGGAGGAGGTAAGAGGGAGTTGGGAGAACTCCCTAAACAGATCCAAAGGTTTATGCAAATGAGTAGAATAGGTTATAGAGTGCTATTAACACAGAAGAGTAAAGGAGTTGATGACAATACAATATATATTTCAAAATAACTAGGAGAGTGGACTGCAAATGTATACAGCACAAGGTAATGATAAATGTTAGAGATGGTAATATAATTTCAGCCTTGTTTTGATCATTGCACACTGTGCACGTGCTTTGAAACACTACACCGTACCCCACAAATATGTTCAACAATTTAGTAAACAAGTTAGAAAATTATAATTTTGATTTTTTTTTTTTTAAAGTGGAAACACTGAGAAGATCTTTGATTTTTGAAACAGAAGTTTCTGGGACTGTGTAGAAGGAAGTTCTTACTGCCCAGTCTCTATAAAAAGCTACTGTCTAAGTTTCAAGACTTCTGAGAGCACAGATTTCTGATCCCAAGATACAAACAGCTCCACACCAATGATGTTAAAAGGAAGTCTATCTGACCTAGACATTATAACCACCTCTCACAATGCATGAAAACTTCATAGGGAATCGAAACTTCCACCACAGCTAGTCCCTGAGCTGACTTTTCAGTCCTGACCTCAGATTCTCCCATATCTTTACTGAAAATCTATTTTCTTATCAGTCAGTGTTCAAAATTTGTCATCTCACCATTTGTCTGTCTGCAGTACATGGTGATAATGACTTTAACCCAGGATGTGAGGTTACTGGCTTCAGAGAAGAGAAACTGCTATGAGTGAATTTTGGGATAGAATTAGCCTGTGCAATCTAAACTTAGAAGTCAGACTCTAGCTAAACTATAATAGATCCACGTTAGCCAGGCAGGATGGAGGACCTGGGGAAAGGGATAGGAGTTTGTTTATGAGCACATATATATTTCAGGCAAAGCAAGAAAGTCTACAGCTTTAAAAGGATAGTGATCCTGTGGGTGGGCATTGCCTCTGAATCTTGAGGACCTTCTTCGAGAAAGATTGATTCCTTTTCTCTTTCATCCCTGGCCCCAGTGGAAGGTATAGAGACACTTACGAAGTCAAAACATTTTCTCTGCTCTCTGTATGCCACTGTTGGTGTGATAATAAAAACTGCCGCATGCCAGTAACCCTACCCCCAATAGAAAACTCATTCCTGCTAAGCAAGTGCTCAGAAACTTTCTCTCTCTCTCTTTCTCTCTCTCAAAAATCTCTGGCATTTCCTTCCACTTCTTTTCACTTCCCAATCTCTCTTGATGCCTCATCATCCTTACATGTAGAGAGTGTCGTGCCAGTGCCAGATAAGAAGTCAGAATAAATAGATGTTGGTTTTTACAGCCCCAATGCTGTTCTTTCTGTGATTAAACCAATTCTTACATGTTAGCTGAGAAATGACAATGTGTTTAGCCCATTTCTAGGAATATCAGAATTATTATTATCCATCTGTCCTGAGTTAAACTGTAAACAATATAAAGAAAGAAACCATGACCTAGACACACATAGGAATAATAGACGACTTTATATAAAGTCTTACTGGCATGGGATGCAAGTTCTGTAGGAGTTTAGAAGAAGTATATTAGTGAAGATTGTGCTGTCAAAGAAGGATTTGTGAAGGAAGTACAATTTGTAAATTCTTTTTTTAACAAGCTTTTATTCTGATCATAAAAATAATACACACAGGCTGGTCCAGTATCAGTGGTTAAGCTCTGTGCATTAAGAGCTGGATACCACATGGCCAACTGTGGTTCAAATCTTGGTCCCAGCAGCTTGGAAAACACACCAGGATGTTTGTGTATATGTCCAAATCCTAACAGGAGGGCAAAATGTAAGAGAAGTAATTATGGTATTATTACACCTCACTATGGGGATGCTTTTCCCCTCTTCCTGTCCCTCTCCCTCTACTTCTCTCTCTGATGTGCGCATGTGCAGGATGGCAAAATAATAATAATAATAACATATGGATACAATTTTTAAAATTCAAACAATACATAAATTATTTAAAAAGTAGATTTGCGGGACCAGCAGTTAGCGTAATGGCTATGTCGCTGGACTCCCACGTAGTCGACCGTGGTTCGCGTCCCGGACCCGGTGGCTTAAAACTCACCCCGGGCATGTGTGCGTGCATGCCCAAGATCCCAAGAGGGATACAGAGGAGAAGAGATTGCGGCGTGGCCATCCCCGCTGGGGGGTGATTTCTCGCTTTCTGTCTCTCTCTGTCTGTCTGGCGAGTGCACATGCCCTATAGCAAAAACCTCTCAAAAAAAAAAAAAAAAAAAGTCAATTTGCTCCTCCAGATCACTCTCCTTGAGAGATAACTAATATTAATAATAATATGATTTATTATTTATATGCCTTTTTTCCCCTCACTATACTTACATGTCAGATTTTACTTGTACTACAATTTCATTTTATTCATGGTATGCATTGGTCACGTTTCCTCATCAGGACAGAGATAACTGTACCTCATTTTATAAACTTTCCACATGACATGCTGTAATACAGATATAGGAGTAAAATGTTAGGTTAAAAAATATTTTTAAAAAGGTGATATAATTTAAAATGGGAGAGACAGAAAGAATAGGACTGAGCATAGCATATTCCTAGGAAAGATACTAGGAAAAGAGAAGGATGAAGAAAGAGTCAAGATTATGAGGGTCTTAAAACAAGCAAAGAATTTTAGACTTGGCTGGAAATAGAGATTCAGTAATCCCTTCTACCTCGAGGGAACTACTGTACTGAGATACATCATGTTTGTGTGAAAAAGTCATAAGGTGAACTGTTAAAAGGACCAGCAACTGGGCTTTGCTTCACAATATTTAAAGAGTAAATGACTTTAAAATCCATTGCATTAACATCAGAGCAGAACAATAATGGAACTGAACCTTGCAAGTGTAACTTGCTAAACCCATAATTGTGCATCAGATGTTACATCCTTCGTAGACCCAACAGGAAAGTTGATTTGAAATGTGCCACTGGAATTGGTTTCATAATTACTGATCAAAGTCCTAGTCTTGAGCTCCTTCCTTACATTTTCCACTTGGGGCAGATTTCACCATTTGTGTTTTTTCTTTAATGAATAACTGAAATGATACCCTTGGCATATTTCATTTAAACTCAAGTGACTGGTTGACTGAGTTGCCAAGTACTCTGCTTTGGAAGACTTAAAAATGGAAGCAGAGGGTGCTGAGGCCTCCACCCTTTGGAGACACCTGCCTTGACCCCAGTGCCGGCTTTTACCATAGCTCTGCCCCACCCTTGTTGGTGCAGAAAAAGTTCTGAGAGGTCAAATGTCATGGCTGTGCCCCTCGCGGCAAGGATTAGGAGGAGGAGGAGACCACAAGGATAGGCCCAGGAGTAATAGAGTCCAAAGAGGAACAAGTGCTAAAAAATCTGGATGTGGAAAATGATGACAAGGAAGATGAAGGAAAAGATGAAAAGGAGCAAGATGCTATTAAAGGGGAGCCCATGGGCCCCCCTTTGGAAGATGGTGAACACTGTGTACCTAGAGGAAATTATAGGCAATTCCGTGTTAGGGAGCCCATTCTGCAGTATAAACAGGATACCTTGTATAGGCTGGGAGTGCCACAGGCAAGGATGAGGAAAGAGAATATGGAGACATTTGGGGAGGAAGTGAGACATCTGATGGAAAAGCTGAGGGAAAAGCAGTTGAATCATAGTCTGCGGGCAGTTAGCTGTGACCCTCCTCACCACCATGGCCATTGTGATGAGTTTCGCTTTATGCCCTGAATCCTTCTGTCTTCCCTTAGTAAGGAGACCCCTGCTTCCTAAACTTAAATATTCCAGATGTACCTTTGTTGTAAATCTTTTGATGTTACTTGTTTCTTGTGGGTCTCCCATTACCAGTTTCTAATTGAATATGTTTTTGACCCAGTTTGTAAATCTCAGCAGGGGAATTTTATCTCTTGCATGAAAAGATGTTGATTATATATTGTGACATTAATAAAGCAGTTTAAAAAGGCAAAAAAAAATGAAAGCAGAAATCTCCCAGTTCTTTCTGTGGCTCAGTCCATACACTGAAAATAGGTCTTCTCAGCATCACCCTCAGTCCCAAACTATACAGCATAACTTTGTACAACTAGTATGTGCAAATTAGAAATTACAATAATGAAATAAAATTTAAAAAATTAGAATGGCTAAGAGTATTTTTTTTAATTTTCACATTTTATTCTGCATAGATCTGTGTAATTTGAATTTTTTAATTATTCTCACAACATAGAGTTTAAAGCATTCTTAAAATTGAAAGTGAAATTTTGAAAAGCAGAGTATTCATCCTCTCATCCTTCAGTAGACTTTTTCTCTGATTATAATCCTGTTGCTTTCATCCATCATTGCAGCCTCTGTTTTAAAAACTCATGTTTAATGATTTAGATTGATTCACTGGGGGTGGGGGGAAATGGTGACCTTTTTTTGTAATAGTCATAGGTGCTATAGTAACAGGCCATGTGTCTACTCCAATGAAGTTATTAAACTAATTAGACCAGAAAGTGAAAACAATAGTCGTTACTGAATGCCATTTTTGTCCATTATTAGACCTTTTTATAGGCCTCTTGTACTTACTTCCAACCCATGGCCCTGCCTCGCTCTACTGAGGTGCCCAATCTTAAGTGACATCTACTCAAGATCACTGTAACTTCTTTGAAATCCAGTCTGAGGAACTACATGACTCCAATGTGAGTTTGGCCTAGTATCTGGCTCGTACATTTGTAAATGTGTGGCAATTGTAAATGATGTGGCATGTTTGTTCAAATTTATCAATAAATATTTGCTCTGAACAATGGAAATACAGCACCTAAAAATAGAAAATTCCCTTTCCTTCATGAACTTTATATTCTAGTTGAAGATAAAAATCTTAATGTGAAGGAGATCTCCTCTTTGAAATTAAGATTTCTTATTCTTGGGACTTACTCATGAAACTTTACTTAACATCTGAAGCTGGAACAGTAATAAGATTCTGACTTGTGTGTGTGTGTGTGTGTGTGTGTGTGTGTGTGTGTGTACAACTTCTTCACAGCATATATGCCAAAGGCTCTCAGTGGATGAAAAAACACCTTTCTCTGCCTAGGTAAGGGATTAGGTAAGGTAAGAAGATTTCTACTTTATTGCCAAAAGAATCCAACCTTGATGTGCCCTTGATAAAAAGCTTGACCCATTGTCAAGTCATTGCCAAAGCAACAGAACTTGTGAGACTGATCTTGGGACTATAACCAATGTAGGTCGATTTTCTCTGCTTGTCTTAAATCTCCTATACATGGTGAAATTACTGATGACTACTGTCCTTAAGCATAGTACAAACTTTCTTCTATGTTTTGAATGTATCCTCCAAAATTCTTTCATTAAAATTTGATGGCAAGCATTTAGAGGGTATATATAATTCAACTATAAAATCATAAGGTGGAGGCTTGGGAGGTGATTAGAACTAGATAAGGTTTTCAAGGTGGGGTCTCAGGGACTGATTCCTGGTGGCTTTTCAAGAAGGATAGAAACAGACACATATAGACACAGACAGGCTCTCTTGCCTTTTCACTCTCTTGCCTTTGCTGTATCAGGACTCCGCACAGTCCCCATCAACAAGAAGACCCTCACTGACTGCAGCCCCTGGACCTTGGACCTCCAAAACCATAAGCTAAACAAAACTCTATTCTTTAAAAATCCATCAGACTTAGGTATTCAGTTAATACAAAATGGCCTAAAACACCCCCCAGCACTGCTCTTTCCTACACTGGCCAGAAAATCTTGGTCTTTAATAATCCAAACTTGCCTGATACTAAATACATGATCATCTCAGCTAGCTGAGAGGACTTGAAAAGAATATCAGCTCTGATGCCTTTCACAGTCCTGGCTCCTCCATAGCAGATATCTATGTATCTCTCAATATTTCTCCTGAAGATCATTATACTTAAAAATCTGTGTTAATAAGCTTTCGTCCTAATGTGGAACTCCGTTCTTTATCACAGGTCTAAGGAAAATAAACAAATAGTGTAATGTCCCAGAGAAACGTCCAAATGGAATATAAATTATTATTTGTGAATAAGACTCCTCAGTATTCAGGACTGACTATTAATCATTGAAACACACACACACAGACCTATCTCACTGGCCTTTTTATGCCAAAGTGTTAAAAAATAAAAAGAAACATATTTTATTAACTTTACCCTAGGATCTAGGTAGAAGGCTAAACGTCTGCATATCACTGGCTAAAATGCATTATCTTGGTAAAGAAAACAAATTGAATACATTAGAATGTCCCTTTGGCAAAATCATATAAGTCAATACAAAATTTTTTTTATCAGTTTTGTTCTTTAAGTAAAAACATCCTTAACGTCTAAAGCTTGAACAGCAATAAGCTTCTGGCTTCTTTTTTTTTTTTTTTCCTAAATTAAAAAACTACAGCTAAATTTAGAGATACATTACTTGAGATTACTAGGAGAATTTAGAAAACCAATTAGATTCAAAATCAGTATTTAAAAACCAATGCAAGTCCCATGTCCAATAAGGAGAAGAATGCCTAACGAACAGATCTTCTTGCAAATAACAGCAATAAACTCAGTTCAAAATATAAAAACTAACTACCTGAAGCCTCTTGAGACTGAATAAGCCAGGCAGATTTGGAGAGGAAAAAATTGGAGCAAATGATTAACATAAAGCGAATTCCCATTTGTGTGTGTGTGTGTATGTTTAGTTTTTGGGTTTTTTTAGGGCAGCTAAAACTCCATTGGAAAGTTTTGTCATATTTCTAACTAGTAGAACTAGGAAGGAAACCTAAGGAATCTAAGATTACCAGAGAGTGAAGGGGAGACTCTATAAAAGGATAAATACACATAAAAATTACCCCAAATTTTATTTTTAATTCTGCCTAAACCTCTGGCTGACCTCTCAACCACTCATTCATGGAGAAAGCTGAAATCATCTTATGGCTTAACATATTGAATTAAGATCTAGACTACTACCCATTGCGAGCATGATAATTTGCATTTTGAATCGAGTCAAATTAGTTTTTTGCTGTATTAGTTTTCTAGGACTACTGTAGCAAAGTGCCTCAAATTGGGTAGTTGAAGTGTCAGAAATATATTTTCTCACAGTCTGGACGCTAGAAGTCTGAGGCCAAGGTGTTGGCACGGCTAGTTCTTCTGAGGCCTCTCTCCCTTGTTTGTAGATAGCTGCCTTTTCTCCGTGTCTTCAGATAGTTTTCCTCTGTAAGTCTATGTCTAAGTTTCCTGCTCATAAAGAGACACCAATTATATTGGATAAGGAATCACCCTACTGACCTCATCTTCATTTAATTCTCTCTTTAAAGACCCTATCTCCCTGTCATTTGATACATAGTGGATGAATATAGAAGATTTCATTCTAAGCAAAGTAAGCCAGACTATAAAATACAAATACCGTACATCCCCATTTGATATATACCAAATGTTTGCACTCTACAGCAAAAATTGAAGATCTGAAAATATACTAGTAGGAAGGGTAAGTGTAAATATCAGAGACTCTATGGGTGAGGGATGGATATTAAAGGATGAATGGGAGGCGCTGAGGGAAAAAATACTTAACAGACATAAGAACATAAAGTTCTCCATTGAAAAATGTATAGATGCTCATATCCTTGATTTGATTGCCATATACTGCATGCATACTTTGAAAGACTACATTGTGTGCTTTCGAGACATACAACCAACAATTAAATGTGAATAATAAATTAAAAACACAAAAAAAAGGCCCTATCTTCAAATACAATGATATTTTGAGAGACAGGACTTCCAACATATAATTTTGAGTGGGGGTCATGATTCAACCTATACCACCTGAATATGGTTTTAAAAATAATTTTATGGGGCCAGCAGGTGGAGTGATGGTTAAGGGCTCTGGACTCTCACATGGCTGATCGTGGTTTGAGTCCAGGACCTGGTGGCTTGCTTTATCACTATCTCTCTCTCTCTCTCTGTCCTTCTCTGGTCAAATAAAAATAAATTAATAAATAAAGTTAAATAAAATAATTCAAAAAAAATAATTTTAGAGCTTTTTTACACTATTCATTTATACTACTACATTTTCACACTAATTTTAGACCTTTTTTCACACACACACACAAATCCATGTTCGTTTGCCATATAAATGAAAAAGCTAAAATTATAGTCATATATTTAAGAAAATATTAGAGAAAGATATTTTCATGGCTCCAGAGTGTGAAAGCTTTTCTAAAGAAGACATGAATGAAAACACTAATCATAAAGAAACAAGTAAATATGTTTCATAAACAGTTTAAGTTAAGAATGTATTTTTTAAATTTGACATGAAAAGAATGAAAGATAAAGCAGACACAAAATGTGAGGGAAAAACAAGGCTCAAAATACGGAAGAGAGATGAGATATTTATAACACATAACAATTAAAAAGAACTAGTATTTGGAATATATAAAGATCTCTAACACATCAATAAGAAAAACCCACACCCAACCGAAATATAAACAAAAGACTTGAAAAGAAATTATACAAAATATAAATTATCATTAAATATGTAAAATGGTAATCAAATTTATTAGTAATTAAAGAAACACAATGAAAAAAGGTACGCACCCAACATACCAGAAATATTTTTTTAAAAAATCTAACAGTACCAATGGTTGAAAAGAATTTAGAACAATAAAAGCTCTCATATATGCTGATAGGAGTGTAAATTACAATACTATCACCATGCTGCAAAGCAGTATGGCACTCTTACAAAGATACACATAAGCATATTTAAGCCCTTCCACTCCCAGACACAGTCCTTAGAGACACATTGATACATGTGTACCAAGAGATATGAATAAAATTTCATAAACTGCAGTATATTTTTTTTTCAACAGACTACTACATAGCAATAAAGTAAATGAACTACAGCTACACTCAAGTGATAAACTTGAACAAATCACACAAATAAATGAGTGATGGAAACAAGACAAAACATTGATTCATTTTATGTGAAATTTAAAAACCGACAAAGCTAATGCAAATATTGGGTCTTTGGGAAAGTCATGATGCATTTTTTTAAATATATTTTTTATTTCAATTATTTTTATACATTCAATCACATATGTCACTTAGCTTGCAAAGTGAATATTCTAACATGTATACCTTTCTCACCAATCCAGTTAGGAATACTATACACATCATCCTCATTTTTTCATAGAAAAACAGAAAAATGTCAAGACTTTCCTGACAACCTAATAGTTTTAGGATTATATAATCAATTATATTTAACTATATGTTTACACATACACACACACACACACACACACACACATATATTTAATTAGATAATTTAGGATTACATAACTAAAACTATATTGAAAAGCAAGGAATTAATCACAAAGGTCACAACATCAAGTCCCCCGAGAGAGCGCAATATGAGCAATTGTCACAATAAAAGATGCAAGGGTCATCTAGGGTGCTGAAAATTTATTCATGGATATTTACTTTACAATTCTTTATATTATACAGTTGTGCATGTTTGTTTCTTATGCTCTCCTATAGGTATGTTTCAGAATTTTAAGAATTATTATAACAAAACCTGTTTATCAATCAAGTCTCCATATGTAGAATGAAACCTGCTTGAAGTTTTACTTCTTTACCACCAAAATTAGCTAATCATGAATCAAACTTGAAAAAGTTTGGCTGTTACTCTCATTCAGTTTTGCTATGAAAATTAAATGAGATTATCTAAGTCTTTATAATGGCTAGCACAGAGAACATTAAAAGTCTTAACAGTTGTTGATGAGGTTGTCAACATTTTCTTTGTTATATTAAGACCCAGAGATAAGCCAGGTGGAAGGAATAAGTGAATTTTAGAGGCCACTGCAATTAATCCAGCATCTATTTTTCCAGTCTTAACACTAGACCCCTTTATCCCTACCATTTGATTTACAAATATTTTATTAAAATAAGAAAACTTGGCATCAGACCTCAACTAACTTCTATATGAGAACACATATATAGAATATTTATACCAAATGCTTGTATAAAGAATGTTTATACCAAACATATAATGCTGTTACTACATCTATGTTCTTTTGCTTGTACTCATTTTTCTATCAGGAATGCCCTTTCCATTCTGAACTATTTGCTGAATATTTATTCATATATTAATCCAAGTTTAGATATTTCATTTTCTGATAAGCCTTCTGTACACGAAATGTAGAATTAACTTGCTTCAGTTTCCCTTATACTTTGTGCATAGGTCTACTGTTATATTTAACTATTCTATTTTGCAATTTGCTCGTGGTTTCCTCCACTAGACTGTGAACTCCTTAAAGTCATATATCAACTCTTACACATTATCAGGACCCTCATGATAAGAAACACTTGGCCCAGAAATAAGTTAGCCAACGCATTAGATGAAGTGATGAATCTGATTTCTACCCTTCACTTTTCTGACGGATGAAGCCAAATCTTATAAATAATTACAGTCTCACAGGAACCTGGGAAAGGCACAAGATATAGGGTGCTTAATACAACTGTTTTACTCCAAGGAAAACACTTGAACATCATATATTGCAAAAAGCGTCATGATAGAAGAAAGGAATAGAGTCCTGATTGGGTCAGTAGTAAAATTGGCCATGAGGATAATTAGGAGCATGGCAGAGAGGTAAGGAATGTAATTCTAGAAAATTAATCCTGCATGAGACATCAGGTTAAAACTGAAGCTGACCCGTTCAGTCTGTGTAACATGGGGAAAATTAGCCTCTCTACATTCAGTCTCCTCATCTATTAAAATGGAAATTATAATAAACAGTACTGTGGTTGCTTTAAAACATGCCTGCTAATTAGTTGACATGTCACCCCCAAAAATAATTAAATCTAACCCTTCTCAACCTTAAGCGTGGACCAGCCTTACTTCTATGTGACAGAGTGATTTTGCACAAATTTTGTGGCTAGGTTATAATAGGTGATGCAGTGATACCACTTTGTCTCTCTCGCGCGCGTGCGTGCGTTTTCACTCTTGTTCTCACTCTTGCTTTTGCTCTCTCTCAACCTGTACCTATAGAATCCTGAACTATCATGCAAAACATCCACAAAAGCTGAATCAGCCATGCTAAATAACCACAAGAAGAGACCACATAGGAATAAATAGAGATGTTCAAAGACCTCCATGAGCCCCAACCTCAACTGTCAGAGTGTTCTCAGCTTAGTGTCAGATATGTGAGTGAGTGAGCTTTCAGAAGATTCCAGCACCAGTGTCCAAACATCCCAGGCTAACATCAAGTAGAAAGTAAAATGAGTCACTCCACTGAGCTTTGCCCAAGTTGCAGACTCATAGACAAAAATACATGCTTTCTATCATTACCATTATTATGAGTCACTAAGTTTTGTTTACAAAGGTGAAGTGTTGTTTTAATAAAATCTAATCTATGTGGCTTTGGGACTGGGTAAAGGAGAAAGTGGAATAACTTAGTGAGGCTATTAGCTTTGCTTGGTGAACCAAGAAGAGGCTGTCAGTGAGGGCTTAAGGAAAATATTGTTGAAAATTGAAAGAAAATGTATGTTTGTTTTGTAGTGAGAGAAAGTTTAACAGCATTGTTGCCTACAGTAATGTAGAAAATAGAAAATAAACCTAATGAACTGGATTACCAACCAAGAGGATTCCCAGACAGTGTTTGAAAGTGCCAGCTGTCTTTAGTTTCTTCCTAGCCTATAGTAAAATGTGAGTGGAATAGAGATAATGAAATAAGTGTTAATATAAGGGAGCCAGGAATTTCTGGGTTTGAAGATTATAGATTTCTCAGTCTTCCAGATGGCAAATGGTTTCTGTTGTTTCAAGGCATTACGTTTTGGAGTTGTCAGGCTACAATAGAGAACTCAAGTAACTACCTTTCTGTGTTGCTCTGAGGAAAGAATTCGATTATGCAAATCAGGGACTTAGAATGGTGCCTGAAACATAGTAAACACTAAATAAATGTTAGCTGAAGATCCAGTAAATCTGAAGGCAAAGAAGAGTATACAGATTGGTGGTGATCTGTCTGAATTCCAGTGATTGCCTGCCAATAGTAAAGAAGTGTCACTTTTTCCCATCCAGCGCGTACAAGTGAATGGAAGAGTTGGGTCCATTTAAAGGAGCCTGGGTGGATATTTCAGGATCTCGGTAAGCCAGTTATTACAAAGGGTCAGTCCTTGCTCAGTGTATAAGCAAATGAAACTAATCTTGAAGGAAGACTTTTTTTTTATCATTTTCACTTTTTTAGCACTTCCTGCATATTATAGACATGACTTACACTGGTTTAAAAGATATCCATGTTTGTGGAATAGCAGGTTAGGTTGTAACTAACCTATGTGTTCAGAGTACTATCACTCCTACCCCTGGACCTAATATTGTCTATTGAATAGGTTTTTAATAAAGTGCTTGGGAGTGGCTAAGTTTCATGTGAAAATTGATGGTGCCAGAAAAGAAATACTGTATTGATTTTAAAAGGGAAGCAAAATAGAACCCTAAAATCTTAATAAGGTCAGTAGATGAATATGACTTTAATTTAAAATTCTTCCAGTAAAAAAGAAGTGAGAGAGGGAAAAAAAATGTACTAGCAATTACAGGAAGTCAAAAAGGAACAAATACACACTCATGCAAAGACCTCAAAGAAGACAACTAATCTTTGTTCTAAATAAAACATGGAATCCTCACAGGCAGGCATATTAGAAAAGACCACTGATCAATTATCTAGGACCAAACAGCAGAGCAGTACATAAGTTCCCTAGGTATATCCGAATTTCGAAAATAAAAAGATGTTCTCAAGTTGAACTATAATTCAAAGTTATTTTTGAAGTTTTGAAGATAATAGCCCACTGTGATTGATGAGATGAAACAATGCTTTGAAACTCACACTCTTCTCTTCTTTGAAACGTACTTTGATAGTGTATTGCTGGAAAAGATGCAACTAAAAAAATCACGGAATTGGTGAAGAGATGAGTCACCATTTGATGTCATTTTGTTATCCTGTAAGGCAGGTCACATTAAGCTCTACAAGGATCAACTTTTTTCATCCCATATCTGCTTTGCTTTTGTGAGCCTGTTTCTTCTAAGTGCACTAGATAGTAGCTTTGAAACTTCTTTTTCACATCATTCACAGTAAGAATATTTTACCTTATGACCCAGAATGTACATGCATTCATATATACACATACATATAATTTAAAGTCTCATGAAACAATACTTAACCCTCACCAAGTGCAATACCCTCTGATTTTATCCTGTTCTGTTCATGTCTAGCCTATCCTGTCCTATTCTATTTCTTTTACTGATGTGACTCAGTAAATTCTACAATCCACTAATGGGCATTTGACAAACACTTAAAAAGTACTGTTAGAGTTATTGCTTGGTCCTTTCAACAGTAAATTTTGTTGTCTCCTCCATGAATTGCTTACATTTTCAGCCAATAATCCACCTGATTTGTGGTGAATTGTTTATAGATCATTATGTCTGGAGATTTGTTTAAATTTTCATTCATCCATTTAATAATCTTTTTTATGTCAAATATGATTTCTATCTGTCAAATATGCCAAGCACATTGCATGAAGGATATAAAGGAAAACAAAATAAGCACAGTATTATTTAAAGGAGCTTAAGGCAAACAATGAAGACAATAATTTTTAATACTTGTATTAAATCTGTAACCTCACAAATATAACATTTGAAAGAAAGTGATCATTGCTATAAATAAACCAAGACTCAGTGATAAAGATAAATATAAATAATATAGGAGACTTTGATGGAGAGGTCGAAGAAGTCTTTTCTGCAAAGATAGCATCCAAGCCAAGCTCTCATTAGTTACTATCTGATAATTGGTCTCCTCCTTTACAATTTTAATGTGGTCTTAACTAGGGCTATGGATCCTAAGTTAAATATTTCATTTCTCAGATTCCCTGGATACTAGCTGCAGCTCAGTGACTAAGTTCTGGTCAATGGGATGTGAACAGAAGTGATTGTGCCATTTCTGGGTATTGTTCTTAATACAATTGGGCAAGTACTCCCTTGATCTTTTTATCTAGCCAACTGGTTGAGAGACACACATTGGGACTTGGACCCAGATAGAGAAGTGGGAGCGTCACTGAGCTATCAAACCTGGATTACCAGCCTATCCTTGAGCTGTCATATGAAAACAAACTTCCATGTTATTAAGCAACTGTATTATAAACTCTCTTTGTTCTGTTCCCAAAATAAAACAGTGCAAGAAAAAGATAAAAAGAACTAGCCGTTTAAGGAATGAGGTTATTGGTAGTGGTTGAGGGGTGAGGGGATTAAAGGCAGAGAAAGCAATTTATGAAAAGCCCTCAAAAAAGAGAAGATTTTCTACAGTTCCAGGGAACAAAAGGAGGCTGGTGTGCATGGAGGATAGTAGGTGATGAAGAATGGAACAAGATGAGATGGAATGAGATAGATATAAACAAGGCTTAAAGGGACCAGCAGTTAGCATAATGGCTATTTCGCTGGACTCCCATGTAGTCAACAGCAGTTTGAGTCCCGGACCCACAGGCTTAAACTCATGCCAGGCGCATATGCATGCATGCCCAAGATCCCAAGAGGAGAATGGAGGAGAAGGGATTACAGTGTGGCCATCCTACCTGGGGGGTGTTTCTCGCTTTCTGTCTCTCTGTCTCTCTCTGTCTTTCTGGAGAGCACATGCGCCCTATAGCCAAAACCTCTCCAAAAAAAAGAGAGAAAATAAAAATTTTTAAAAAAGGCTTACAATAACAGTGTTTTGAATAGTAACAGTAATTTTGTCACGGTAGATGAGCAGAGCTCCATGATACCAGCTATTGAACATCTTGAACAGTACCTGGTATATATGAGGCACTTGATTCTCAATAATTCTTTCTTTTCCCTGTCTTCTTTGGTGTACTCGGAATCACCAATCTGCCTCTTTTTTCCCCTTAAAAGACATAACAGGGAATATCTACAGCAGTGTAAACTTTGCCTAAGGACCTATTTATCTCTTAAAGTGACTAAATGATTGACTTCCAAAACCACATAGGAAAGCCACTTCTAAGTCTTTGTCCGAGATGAAGGTTACTATTTTCTCCTATTATACATGAAGGACAGATCCAGAGAGATGTTGTGAACTGTATTTGCACTAATTTTTGTAAGTGGTCACATCATTGCTTTTCTGACAATTTAGGACAATTAATGTCAACGTTTATTTTTGTTTTATTGTTATGAAGTAAAATATTTTTACCTCAGTCAGCTCAAACCACAAACAATATAATCCAATTTACTTTCATTCTTATAGCTGATTTCAGCTGCCTTTTATGCTAAACCTGTCAGTAAATCAACTTTAATATTTAATACTTTACTTTAATATCTGCAAGCAAAAGGTTCTGCTTTTATTTTAATGTCAATATGTCCAGCTTGTATGGGTCTTTAAAATGATTTGCAGCACATCCTACTGGCATGCAGAGATGAAAAAGAAATTTAATAATAATAAAACAAAATCTGTTTTCATTGATAGAAATTTCCAGCTGTTTTCTCAAAAACCATCAAATGTAATGAAAGGGGTAGGAAAGATTTAAACACAAAGGTTACCTAATTAGCTGGATACATTTGAAATTATACCACCAGGTTTGTAGACATGAGGCAAAACAGGTTGCTGTTTTCAACTCAGATGAAATTCTAGGAGCACTGTAATTTACCTTCTATTATTTTTAGCAGGCGTTGAATGATAACTAACTGTGGGGCTCTAATTTATAGCATTCTAGAAAGATGTTTTCACATTTTCTTTTAATGTACTAATGCAAATCTATAACGAACACATTTAGGTGCACTAATAAATCCTTTGGTGGTGACAAACTAAAAATTATTTAGGCCATTTGGATGGAACTTGGTCCTTTGCTTTAAATAATGGCCATTACTTCACTAAACTTAAAGAAAACACAACAACCACTTCTCTGACAAACTGTTCAACTGAGCCATCCACTATAAAGGTCTAACACGGCTCATAAACTATGAATAGGTACAGGAGGAAAAAGCAGGATGTAGCATTTTGGATGAGTGGACCATTGATTAAGCCTCAAATTTAACCTTGTCACTGGAAAAAAAAAAAAAAGTACAGTACATTAAATTCTTCTCCAGTGTAACAACAGGGATATTTTTATAGAAATAACTTCTAATAGTAGTATTCTTCCAGAAATGAATCACTCTATATAATTAAGCTTTCCTGATAAGCTGTATATTTAAAACATTCGATTTTGAACCTTATGATCTTTCTTAAATAGAATATACAGAATTTTCTCTTCACTGAGGATTCAAGGCCATCATTTTGAAAAACAATCATTCTGCCCTGCTGTGATACAGAGATATTCTCAAAGACTATTGAGCTTGACCACACACTAAATAACACTGGATGACTCTGATGTTTATGTTTTTGAGTTGTACACTGTGATGATTTCTTTGTGTCCTTTATGTGCTAACAGGCTCTGCTTTGTTGCATATCGAACCAAACCAACCACACAGTTGAATGTGGCTTTGAATTCCATAAAACACATTTTTGAATCTTTGCTCTGTGCCTTAGTAGCAAAAGAACTTCAAATAAATTCCTTATCTTTCTGAGTTTCAATTTTCTTGTTTATAAAATAGCACATTATAACCATTAATATGAAGAAATTGAGGGGGATACTTAGAATAGTTATTAGCCTGTATTTATTTTCACATTTCTATGGATGACTTCCAATCAGAACTTTTTAGAAGCATGAGATAACCAAGGTTATCTTCTTGAATATTGCAATTATTCCAATCAAAGGCAAATAAATGTGTTTTAATCCATCAAAGTAGTTTTATTGCATATGAAATTTAATTTTAGTTTAATCTCTGAAGTACAAGAATATGAAAGCCAGAGAAATTTAAAAGATTTCTTAGATTTCTTAGGCACATTGTTAATGACAGAGCCTATAAATACAATGATTTAGTTTATGTAGTTTTCATCTACATCATACTAATTATAGCCTCAACTTACTCCATCAGGAATGGAAAGCCTGTATATAGACCTTGTGTTTTGGATTAATCCTTGGTGAGCCAAGATAAAATAATTTATTAGAGCTGAGATTAAATCCTAAAGGAAAGCTGGTGCCTTCAGGTACAAAGTCATCTATCCATACAATTTAGGAAGATTGTTTTGTTTGTTTGCTTTCAATTGCTAGAGGGCCCATGTACCTGACAGAGAGACAGAAAAGGAGCAAGCATGCTCCAATGGGGTGTAGTCACACTGCAATCTCCTACCCTCCATTTCTCCAGGCTGTCAGAATTTTGGACAGTACATACAGGTGCCCAGTGTGTTTTTCAAGCCACTTGGGTCAAGAGTCACAGTTGACCATGTGGCATCCAGGTCCCTTCAGGCCATTGGTCTGGTCAAGACTGGATTTTTTTTTTTTTTTTTTTGGAGAGGTTTTTGCTATAGGGCGCGTGCGCTCACCAGACAGTCAGAGACAGAGAGACAGAAAGCGAGAAATCACCCCCCAGAGGGGATGGCCACGCCGCAATCCCTTCTCCTCCATTCTCTTCTCAGGATCTTGGGCACACATGCACACGCGCCCGGCGTGAGTTTTAAGCCACCGGGTCTGGGACGCGAACCACGGTCGACTACGTGGGAGTCCAGTGACATAGCCATTAGGCTAACTGCTGGTTCCCAAGACTGGATGTTTTAAACTGGGTCCATATACCTGAATTTTGGGGTTTGAGAGAGAGAGAGAGATTTTTTCTATAGGGTATGTGCACTCACCAGAGAGACAGAGAGAGAGAAAGTGAGAAATCGCCCTCCAGGTGGGGATGGCCACACTGCAATCCCTTCTCCAGTCTCCTCTCGGGATCTTGTGCATGCACACACACATGCACCCGCCATGAGTTTTAAACCACTAGGTCCGAGACTTGAACCACGGGCAACTACATGGGAGTCCAGCAATGCAACCATTGTGCCATCTGCTGATCCCATATATCTGAGTTTTAATACTAGCTTTCACATTTATTTACTGGGTGGTCTAGGGTAGGTTGATTCCTCTAGACTTCAATCCCACTATAGGTCATAAGCAGCAGCTGAATTAGGGAGAAAAGGGTCTTTCCCAGCACTAGCATCATTTTATTTTGCTGTAATGATCCATGTGCTAAGGTTGTCTAAATTTCCAGATCAGTCTCCTGGTGCCCAGCTTAGTCTCTAAAAGCATCACCCAGTGAATTTTAACAATTGAATATGAATATAGCATTCAGCATGTCTTCATCTACTGTTTCAGGCAATAGTTGCAAAGAAAATACAGAAGATAGCACTATATTATTGGTCTGGTTATTTATGTTTAAAAAGTTGTGGGTATGTTCATATGTCACACAACACCTACTTTTTATATTTACATATTTTTATTGTTATTCATACATTAAATCGCTATACATCATTTAGATTGTGAAGAGACTTTACCCAGCATGATACACACCTACTTTTGAACATTCCAAGAAGCTTCATTCCAAAACAATCACACTCTAGTATAATTCCATTTCTCAAGCAATAATTATCTCCTCTTACCTCTTAAGTGTAAGTCTGGACTGTTCATATACTGTAATTAATTAGAAATACTTGTGATGTTTGTTTGAAGATCATCAACTATACTCACTAGAATAAATGCTTATACATTTTTTTTAAATCTAGGAGAATTTGAGCATGTGTCTTTGTAAATGAATTCACATACACAGTTATAATTTGCTGGGCTTATGTATATCAAGGAGGCAAACAACTGTTACACATAGGTTCTCCTCAATAGAAATCTAAATAATGAACTAATATATTTCACATGTGGCTCTCACTGTCTGAGTAAGTAACAAAGACCATGTAGGACAATTAATTTTTTTTCAAGTTAAGGAAATTTCAATAAGAATGAATTTGCACATTTAATTGCATTGTTACTTGTCTGAAAACATGCTTATGAATTGTAGAACACTGGTTGCTAAGTACTATATTTAATCCTTCCTTTCAAAGTTTTAATGATCATTGAAGACAGGGTAGATCAGGAAGAAAGTTATTTCACAACTAATTTGATTCTATTTATGTAGTTTCTGTGTTTAGTCATCTTAGCTGATATTCATGGATCTCTTATCATAGATTCATAATTTATAGAAGAATGTTTTTTGAGGTTGTTTTGAATTGGATATGATAAATATAAGGAATTATTTTTCTTTTTTTCTTTTTTTTTTTTTTTTGGAGAGGTTTTCGCTATAGGGCGCATGCGTTCGCCAGACAGACAGAGAGAGACAGAGAGACAGAAAGCGAGAAATCACCCCCCAGGAGGGATGGTCATGCCACAATCCCTTCTCCTCCATTCTCCTCTCGGGACCTTGGGCACGCACGCACACGCGCCCGGCGTGAGTTTTAAGCCATTGGGTCCGGGACACGAACCACGGTCGACTATGTGGGAATCCAGCGACATAGCCATTATGCTAACTGCTGGTTCCCCTAAGGAATTATTTTTCATTGAACTTAAGAATCTAGTAACTGAGATCCATTTTTCAAAATATTGCTTCAGTATCAACAAACATAAACTAAGACACTTGCCTATGAATGCCTAGCCTTACCTGGGTTTGAACCCTAGTTATATCACTTACCTGCACTTAAAATTGATATACTTCATACATCTCGGTTTTGCCATTTATGAAATGAACATAATAATACCACTCACTTCATAGGATTGTTGGAAATAGATACAAAAATGTATGTAATATAATCAGAGCAGTACCTTGCTTATATCTCTTTGAAAATTTCCTATAAGTTCATAAATTATTGCCAATAAAATTATTCCTAAATAAAATATTTAAAATAGCTTTTTTAAAATGACATTGCACACTATAGTACTGAATTAATGCTAACTGTAGTTGTGGTTATTAAGACTTTTCATTTTCATATCCCAGTTCTCTAGTTAAAATAAGCAATATAACATATTGGTTAAAAGTGTATTCCCCCCATCTAAACTCTGTGGATTTAATCCTAACTTGACCACTCACTAGTCATGTAAATTTGGTGAAGATTCTTAACCACTTTGTATTTTCCATATGCCATATGTGAGTGATAATAGTAGCATCTATTTTTTAGAGTTATTGTAAAGATCAAAATGAATTTGCATGTAAGTATACAGTACAATTTTAGTAGTTAGCTATTATAATTAAGATTACTATTATTATTGATACTGTAAACAAAGTGGATTAAAATTTGTCCCTGAACTTTATGAAATATGATAACTATACACTGAATTTTTACAAGACAGTCTTGGTATTCAAAAGAAAGAAAGAAAGAAAAAAGTTTGGTTCCATTATCCTCCTTAAACGCCCTGCCAGCCATCATTATTACTACTCAAAAAATTGCAGATACTGCATTTCTAGTTACTGTCCACTGGGAAACAGAAATTTCTTATTATTCATACTGTAATTGGGCTGGGAAGCAAAGCTCATATTAGGACCTACTAAGAATCTACTGACAAGCCTGCTGGATGTTCATGCTAGATGAAAAGCAAATTTGTCACTGAAATACCAAAAGGCAGTTCTTTTTTCCTTCACCTGAGTTCGTGATGTATCTGGCTTTACTTCTCCAGGCTGCCAACCCCAACTTTTATAAATCCCCTTGGAATAGGAAATTTACCGAAGCATTGGTGGAATAATGACCTAAAGATCAACTTTGTGTCTCTAAGAGAAAGAGGCTGTCTTTTCATTGGGATAATGAGAATGTACTCAAGTTCACTGACAAGTTATGTCATCTGACACAGGGAGCATCTTGCTCATAATAGGCCACAAGGTGAAGTGTTCTCAGAACCAGAAAGAGATTAACAGACAGAATCTGAGCCCAGATTGAAGAACATCATAACCATTGATGAACCTCAAGTTCTCATGTGAGTTTTGGGAGTGAGTTTGTCATGAAGATAAAAGTATATTCATGCCCAGACATGAGAATGCACTCTGGTAGATGCTGCTACTCAGTAGGCTGAAGCCACATGGGAGACCCTGGTTTGATGCCTGGTCTATCCTAAAGCTGGACATAGTTGTCCCAACTACTCAGGAGACAAAGACAGGTGGACAGTGACATAGCAAAAAATAGATAGTCAATCTTCAGGACAGCTAAAACTGAGGTACAATGAGAATCTAAAGAAAATAGCAATAAATTAATTGCTTAACTAACTTCTAATTAATTGATTAACTGAAAAAAGTTTAACTAGCAAGATTATATTGTTTCAAGTTCTAAACTTTCTTAGAGGATTGCTTGGCCTGAGATATAATACTTCTTACTTCTGAAAACAATGTTCATTGTGTCACTTGACCATACTTGCAGTTGCAGAAGATTAGTAAGAACTGAAAATAATTTACCTTTCTTTTGACCATACGGAGTTCCTAATCTACTCAGCTGATCCACATGCAGAGATTCCCAGACTTCCTATTTTCTGAGATTAGCATTTGTCAGTAGGTTTCCTATATTCTGATCCCAGGGCACATAAAGTAAGCAGATTTAAATATATCTAGTCCATGCACATCCATTATGTTTGTCAGCTGCACTTTTCTGAGCACATACAATTGAGATGTTACATCTTAAAACAAAATTAAAAAGTGAAATTCATTCTGCCAACATTAACATTCTTCCTGTGTGCAAAGCATTTTGTATAATGGAAAGCAAAGAGTGCTTGCCACAGAGTAATTCAAGACTATGACAAATATCTTATGCAGAAAGGCTGTAATTATTTGCAACCTTGACATAAGTTGTTAAGAAATGAGAAGAGAGGGTCAGAGAACCTTTGCAAACTGTTCAACTTCAAATCCTGGTTCTACCATTTATTGGTTGTGTGACCATGAAGAAGTTATTTAACCTCTCTGATATCTAAGCTTCATTACCTTAAATCTGAGGATGACATTATGAATCTGACTCATAGGGTTGCTGGGAGGATTGACTGCAATTATTTATAAAAAGCAGCTAGCACATATTATTATTATCAGTGTTGTTTTTATTCGGCCAAAAGCAAGGCAAATCTAATTGTTTTACTTAAGTTTTAGAACACTTAAAAAAATCAGTAAAAATAGTAAACATGGGTCAACTGTGTTTTAGCTTTGTCATCAGTCTGGTGAGCTAAAGATATTCACCAATTCTTTATCTCTCAATTTGTATTACTTACTAACCTTGTAATACCATTAGTATTTTTTAAAACTCAACCCATATTTGAAATGAAAAGCAGTGTTTCCACAGTTTCCCCAGGAAGAAAATCCAGCAAACTAACTAAATTCATACCACTTAATATCCTAAGCTATGTGCTTGTCAAACTGTCCCTGGTGACTTGAGAGACAGAGGCACAATCATTACTTGGGTGAACTTAGAATGTGTTTTTCATTAACCTGCTCATTACATTTGATTAGCAAACAGGCGTTGTGTTTCCCATTATTAATGGTTGACTAAGGAAATCTGGCACCTCTAGAAGATGCCTTTTAATATATATTCTTTACATCATGCAGAGACTTATAAGAAAGAAAGCAAGCAAAAACATTCACTAATAGTCTACCCAGGCTATGAACTTAAATACATACAATTTCTCATTTAATGCCCACTACATTTGAATTGTCAAGTCTTTGTGTGTACAGAAACTGCATGTACAGCTTATCCATAACATTCTTGATTTCAAGTATTCTATTCTGTTGTTCCCAAGACATCATTCCTATTTGCCAGGCAATAGAACAGATTTTTGATTCAGAAAATATGGGAACTCTATTTCCATATAACCTAATACATGCAGAGAAAAAAATCTGTTCTGTTTCATCTGCAGCCTTGAACACCAATAATTTTCATTCACTGCTGTTACAATTTATGTCAAAACACACACACACACACACACACACACACACACACAAAGATTGAAGTTTTAAAGCCTGACCAAGCATGGATGTAGCAATGGAGCAGAACCCTTTGTTGCTGTGACCTTTGGAACAGATTAAATGTATTTTCCAAAAGCTTTCTAAAGTACCTAGTGCAAGAGAAAATCAAAAAGATGCAAGCACTATGCAAGGACTTCTCTGAAGTGCCCATTTTTTGGGTTCTTTTCTTATGAACTGACTGAAGGTGAGAAGGTGACCCTTTGATTGTCTGGCAGGGTTTCAAAGCCTCTGTCTGTTCTTGGACTTACGGTCAGTGATGACACCAAAGAGCTCGATCGGATGTGGCACTTATTAAAGTTATTAACCTCGGGGTGAGTCATCAGAGCAGTTTCTTTAAACCACCTCTAGGGACAGCTGGTGGTTTTCTGAGGCAATGGGGAACCTGGCCAAAACCCCAGCCATAACCACATTCTGTGCACACTGACTCCAAAGGCCGTGGTTCATCAAACACCAAGCCAATGAAAGCCATCACTTAGAGCTGAGGAGACGTCTTTGCTCTTAAAGGACAGATAACTGCTTGCCATTTGAACAGATGTGGTATGCCAAGTTACGTACTATGAATACGGAAAGACAAAACAAAAATGTCATTATAGTCTACAGGAAGTGATTTTACAACTCCAATTAGGCCTCTGACCCATCAGTCCTTGACTTCAGATGATCACAAATGCCCTTGTCTATAACAAAGTGTACTATTCATTCACAGAAAAACTATTCAAATTCATCAACTTTTTTTAATCTTCCCATTTTGGGGAGACAGGGGAAAAAAAGATTTGGAATGACAAGACATATGTTTCTAAACGTGTTAGAGCATATTTTAATATCTTCAAAAGTGGGACATCATTGCTTAAGAAATATTCTAAAAATGGAATAAAAAGTTGAGTGTTCAGGAAAGTTCTGTCTGCCAAGAAAATGAGGAATTAATGATATGTGTGATATACATTTTTATTGTTACTGAAGTGCTTGCTTTTGTTAAAACAAACAAAGATTCAAATACTAAGGAAACTTTAAAGGAAATGGGTAAAAATTACTAAGTTTAATCAAGCTATTTCCAATTGACTTGGACTATTCCGAGATGAGACTAATTGAAGAGTCATATACACACTTACCTCTATTTGAGAATGTCAGAATTCATGCTAATTTTAGAAAAATTATGTGAAATACCCAAAGGATGAAACTAGGACAGTTGATTACAATTTCTGACACCAGCAGATGGTATAATTAATGGTTACATCGCTGGACTCCCACATAGTCAACCATAGCTTGAGTCCTGGACCTGACTACTTGAAACTTGCCTGTGCATATAAATGTATACCCAAAATCCTGAGAGGAGAGCAAAGGAGAAGGCATTGCGGCATGGCCATGCTCCCTGGGAGTTGATTTTGCACTGTCTCTCTCTGTCTCTCTCTGTTTCTCCAGTGAGTGCACGTGCCCTATAGCAAAAATCTCTCAAAAAAAAAAAAATTCCACACAAACTACTCATTAACTAAACCATAAACAATATTCTGTCTGTTCTTATGGCTCACATACTACCCCTGCTGTTATGATGGTGGATTTACCCATGTCCCAGGCTATATGACAAAGTCTGTTGCTAATCTTCTGGAATGTGAAAAAGCCTTGCTCTAGTAACTAAGCTTCCATTACATTTATTATTGGTCTTATTCTGATCTTGCTTTTGAGTTCCTGCAATTAAACTCTGATTTTCTTTTTCTGTGCCTGAGCTATGACTTTATATCTTATATGGATCCCTTGTTTTTCTAACCTAGGACTAATTCTTACTTTTACCAACATAGTGGGTTGAATGAAGAGCAAAACAACAACAACAATAATAAATCATTTCAACTCCTAATTCCCTCCTCTCTATGAATGTGACGTTATTGGGAATTAGTGTCTGCAGATGTAACTAAGAATCTTGGGATGAGACTATTCTGGAATTAGGATGGCCTTAATCCAGTGACTGGTATCCTTCAAATAAAAGGGAAAGGGGGATTTAAAACATGCAGAGATATAAGAGAAACAGAAAAAAAAGGGGGGGCCACATAGCATGGGAGGCAGAGATTGGATGCATCTCTATGCCAAGACACATTGGTGACCTCCAATAACCACCAAAAGCTAGGAGACGCAGGGAGCAGAGCGGCAGAGCCTCCATAAAGGACCAGCCCTACACATTGACTTTGGCTTTCAGGCCTCCATAATGCTAAGAAAATAAGTTTTTGTTATTTTAAGCAACCAAGTTTGTGATGATTTATTATGGCAGCCCTAGGAAATTAACATGGTCAATCATCCTGAGAACTGAAGTCCTCCCATAAACTCTTCACATGATACTTGATGCCAAGAGCTACCTAACAAGAACCAAATACAAATGTGTCTTTTTTTTACATTTTCTGCATATGCACTTGGTCTGCCTACCTCCATTACTCATAGCTGCAAAGCCATTCTGGACCTCATTAGCATCAGCATCTCATCTATCTGGGCATATCCTCTGGGCCTGATGTTTTGCCAGAGAGCCCAGATTTCTGCTGGGCCTGTTGCCCACAAGTTCAGTCCTGCTGAAGGGATTATTTCACTTCAAGGGAGAAAACCCCAATCTAAATAGTATCTCTGAAATTCAAACTATAACTGTCTTACCTTATGTGATTTATCCATTCCTAATCTAGCCCATCAGACCAAAAGGATGGATCAAATGAATCACCTATTCACTGCTAATTCAAAAGACTGCTTCTATGTGCCCATGGAGCATACTTTTCAGAAGGAAGTATGGGGAGGAAAAGGAATTACTAGAAGAAGAAATGAATGACATTTCTACTACTTTCATCTAGGAAGGTATATTGTCACTTGATGGACTTATTTTTTTCACCTACCAAGACTTGCCTAGGAAAATTATCTCAGCACTAGTCCTAAAATATATCTCCTTTGTTTGATGTGAAATGAGAGGTGCCCATTATTAATTTCCCTTACTGTCATGGAGTTTACAGTCTGGCAAGAATAACAGTCTTACAAACACTTAATTATACACTTAATTTCAAAACAGAAAAATAAGAGTAAAATAGAGGTATATAACAGAAGAAAGCTAACTTTGACTCAGAGATCAGAATATGACAAAACCAGAGGCAAGATATTATATAACATACTTGAAGAACTAAAAGAATATCAGTATTTCTGGTCTACCTTAATAGTGGGGCTAAACTATTAATCTAGACCTGTCCTAATGAAGTTTCAAATAAGCCTGAAAAAGAATCAAACTGGACTACAAGTAATATAACTATCCACGAGAACAAAGTAAATTAATAATTCCTTAAAAGAAGGCATCAAAATTCAGACACAACATAAAATTCACAATGCAAAACATTCCATTGAAATATGAAAATATGTTGAGAAATGACATAAGCGTGGAAAGAAATCAATCGGTAGAAACAAACTCAAATAATAAAGATAATGTAATTGGCAGACAATGATATTAAAACTATTAGAAATATGTTCAAGGATTTAAAGAACAAAATACAAACAGAGAGAAAAGAAATGTATTTGTAGAAGTGCCCAATGGAACATCTAGAGAAATGAAACTTCTTGTGGATGACAGATTTGTTTGATGCCACCACTGAGCACGTGAGGAAAAGTGGGGCAGAATGTGACAGGCATTTCACAGGCAACTTCTGGAAGAACTTTGAAGCCATGATATGATTTGGAACTTTATACTGGGGTCTGTGGAAGTCATGCATATTAAGTTAAAAAGGGACCACTATTGTGATGAATTGAAAATCCAATATTTTCCAAACTGGCTTTTCATCAGCCTAGATAGAAAAGAACATAGAGCTCTTTCTACTTCATATTTTTAAATCAATGCACTAGTGCTGTGTGGAAGGCTTATGTTCTTAATGAGTTCATTGACAACTGAGACTTCCACAGTACCCTGGAGTGGGGAACTAGGGCGCATGCGCAGAGCTCACATGCATCTAACTTTACTGCACGTCTAATATATGCCAGGAATTGTTCTTCAACTAGAATACAGCATTGAGCAAAAGGTCTAAGGCTTCCATCCTCATGGACTTTATATTCATTATTGAGGACTTCCACAGCCATTTTCTCAGTAAGAACTGGCTTCATGGAGGATATAACACTTTTAGTCCAGGATACATCACTTAAGAGTCAGTAAAGTGATAGAGCTCCTTACACTTTCTTGAATACTTAGAAAACTAGTTAGTTACATTTAGATGGAATTTTAAACTTTTGAAATTACGTTATCATCTAAACTGGATAAGCCATAAAGCCATATCTAGGTCAACAATTAGGTTGTTCAATATTGTAAATAAACAAATGGCCAGACGCATTTCAGTTTTATTCAAACCAAATAAATTTTACCCAAACAAATGAAGGGTCATTCTCAGTGGATCTTTCCATTGCTTTAGGCTTTTACCTAACTAACAGTTCCTTTTGTTTGAAGGTACTGATTTTGATCATATTAAGTGACTGCAAGTATACTGCCAATAGCTCATGATGAGAGGGGAATAGAAGATTTAAAAAATCTATTTCATTTGTAGATTTCTTGGATAACAAAAATTAATACTAAGTACAAGTTTAGTTATGAAATTTTTGTATAAAAAATCATTTCAAAAACTTGTTTCCCTGTGAGTGTTTTAGAAGTATTTTGTTTAGAGTCTAATATGAGTAATACCAATAAAGAGTTCACAGTTAACCAAATTACTTAAATTCTCTCCAAATCCTTCAGGTTCATGACAGCATCTCAAAAGGGGAAGATTTAGCCAACTCCTAATTATTCAGGCTAATGGTAGCCAGCAATGTGTTAACTGTGATGAGACTTGTGGGCCAAGTTCAATGACATCAGACTGGGCGCTGAACTGCAGATGTCGTGACTGAGAATGTGCTGAGATAAGACAGGAGTTCTCACTCATGATAGTCACTGGGCCTTACTCCCATTTCCTGCTCCCAGACAGCAAACATTGCTATGTTGGGGGAAAAAAATCCTTGAAATAAAAGCTTGCAGTCTATGTTAAGCCCCTTTTTAAAGAAAATTCCAAAGCTCTTACGATACTTTTTCTATAGGCATTGTTTACAAGGGAACCTCAAATTATTTGAGAACCAAATAAACCAAGAAGTTTAAGTTGATAGCCTGTGAAACATCAAAGGATAAAACAGTATAAATTATTGAAATTGTGACCAGCATTTGGCATAATGGCTATGTTGCTGGACTCCCATGTAGTTGACTGTGGTTCCAGTCCCAGGCCCAGTGGCTTAAACTCACGCCGGGCACGTGTGCATGCATATCCAAGATCCTGAGAGGAGAATGGAGGAGAAGGGATTGCAGTGTGGCCATCCCCCCTGGGGGGGGAGGGGTGATTTCTTGCTTTCTGTCTCTCTGTCTCTCTCTGTTTTTCTGGCGAGCATATACGCCTTACAGCAAAAAAACTCCAAAAAACAACAAATTATTGAAATTATATTGTTCTACTGATGTTTAATCCTAACTTACTCTAATTTTGCTGCCTAATATGATTAGAGCATAGCAGGAAAAAATATCTAGAATAGGCATCAAACTTCAGATGTTGATAAATACGTAAGTTAATTTATCATTCTTAAGTTCAACCAAGTTACAAATCATTCACAGAAAGGGACTAAATCTCTCAATGTTCCAGACACTACATTAGGTACTGAAGCTACTCTCCTCCGGGAATTCATAGTTAATGCACAGAGAGGCAAGTAAACTGAAGACTACAAAGCAGTACATAGGTGCTTTGATAGAGATAATAAAAGGTATTATGGAAGAACTTGAATAATGTCTAACTCAAGATGACCTCTGAGCTGCAATTTGAAAGATAAATAGGGTACAGAAGAAAGTGTTTTCAAGCAGAGGTAAAGCATATATAAGAGCAGAAAACTCTGACTTGATGGTACATATAATGATGTATAAATATCTGGTCGTTGGGAAAGTCATGACATATTTTTCTAAGCAAAAATTCATCATGGCTTTTCTGACAACCCAATAGTTCAGTTTATGGGGGAGTAGAACTCAAAGGGATGAGTCAGGGAACCAGCAGATGGTGTAATGGTTACTGGACTCACACATAGTTGATCACGGTTCGAGTCCCAGACCTAGCAGCTTGAAACACACTGAGCACATGAGTATGTGTGCCCAAAATTCTGAGAAGAGAATGGAGGTGAAGGGATTGTGGCGTGGCTATCACCCTGGGGGGTGACTTCTTGCTCTCTCTCTCTCTGTCTCTCCAACAAGCGCACACACCCTACAGCAAAAATCTCTCTAAAATAAAAGAAAAAAGAATGAGTTGGGGCCAGAGATGGAAAGAAAGTCATACATATAGCCAACATCCCTGGTAAGTTTCTAATTCAGAATTTAAGATCAGTATGTTCTTTACAGAAAAGACAAAAGTATAGATAATACCTAATATACACAAAAGGTGTGTTGCTGGGACCAGCAGTTAGCATAATGGCTATGTCGCTGGACTCCCACGTAGTCGACCGCGGTTTGAGTCCCGGACCCAGTGGCTTAAACTCACGCCGGGCGCGTGTGCGTGCATGCCCAAGATCCCGAGAGGAGAATGGAGGAGAAGGGATTGCGGCGTGGCCATCCCCCCTGGGGGGGTGATTTCTCGCTTTCTGTCTCTCTGTCTCTCTCTCTCTCTCTCTGTGTGTCTGGCGAGCGCACGTGCCCTATAGCGAAAACCTCTCAAAAAAAAAAAAAAAAAAAAAGGTGTGTTGCTAAAAGCACAGGTAAAAGGAAACATATCCTATATTTGAAGCGCTCTAGATGTTCTACCAAACAAACCCAGGGAAAGGGCAAGTGGTCTGGTGATATTATCATGGAGTCATATAAAGTCTTAATATTCAAAGTCTATCAATAGCCCAACAGCCTCTGCCATAACCTGCGAGCTTGTTAGATATGCACGATCTCAGGCCAAAACTCAGATCTACCTAGTCAGAATTTTTGGTTTAACAATATCCACAAGTGGTTCTTATACATACCAAAATTGGTGAAGTACTTATCTACAATAGAGCTCTCAACCCTGGATGTATATAAGAAACACCAGGAGAGACTTAAAAACTACTATGGCCACAGTTGTCCCTCCAGAGATTCCAGTTTCCTATAAATCAAATGTATCACCAGGTTTTTCACTTGTATGACTGAGTAGGTGACATTTCCAGTCATCAGATAGAAAATGAAGGATGAATAAATGCTTCGTCAGGGACAAAACAAGAAGTTTGTTTTTGACGTGTTTTTTATGACACTTGTGGGACATACCAAAAGCTACAATAAAAGGGTAAATGGATTGGCATACAGATAAATGAATGAGTTTTTATATGAAAGTTTTAGGTAACTAACTAATACAGAGGTCAGTAATATATAAGTGGTCCAGGATAAAGACATAAAAATATGTAGAAATTTTGGATTCATCAAATGTAGAAGTGATCAGTAAAAGCATGAGAATAGACAAGAATGTGAAGAGTGAGGAAAGTAAAGATCAAGAATAGAATCTCTTGCATCATCGACTTTTAAAGGGCAAGTCAAGTAAGCTGAGCTCAGTAATGAGTTTAAGAGAGAAGGACAACATCTATACCAAAAGAAGAGACAGTTCCAAAAGAATATACAAACATAAAAAAACAACAATAGTCATAACACCAGAAATAGAATTCAACAATGTCCTTTGCTTTCATCAACTAGGAGTTCACGTATGACCTTGGCAAGACAATGAATGCGATGAAAGCCAGATTGTAATTGACTGAGGAATGATGGAAAAATGAGGCAATAGAAATACCTAGTTTCTATTTCTCTCTCGAAAAGCTTGGCAGTAAAGAGAAAATTAAAAATATGATGATTGCTACAAGAAGGACTAGAATTTAAAACTCTAAACTACATTTAGGGACTCCACACCTTTCAGAGGTTTGAACACTGGATCCACTAATTGCAATGTTTCTGGTGTAAACACACATGTCTCATAAGCATACGTATCTTTGCATGTAAATATTTATACTTCTAGTATACTGTTGGGGACCACAATTGTCTATTTAAATATGTTAGTCGTAGGTTCTATGCAGGCACACCCTCCATAATGTCCCACACAAGAGATCAGTGCAATAATGTGATCTCACAGTTTGCAGTTTCTCTTAAATTGCTTGGCCAATTAAATATTTAGAAGAAGCGAAACATGACACTCAGATGGTGCTTTATCACTCCATATAAACACTGTGGTTTGGTCATAACATTTTATGACTTACAGATGTGGGACTTGAAAAACTATTATTTTGGTACAACCTCCTCTATCACACTGGAAAAAAAAAAAAGACAGAGAAAATGAAACACAATAGGAAACTGAACTGAAATCAGTGATTGTAAATATTTAGTTCTAATTTGTGTAAGATTTGCATGTTTTTATTTTATTAATTAATGTTAGATCAGTCACCCGATTTAAAATGTTTTGCGAATCCTATACTGTAAGTAAAACAGGTATTATAATGTTTGTAAACGTAGAAGTTGAAGAAAAGGATGACAAGACACATAAAACAGGTTACATAAAAAAAAACACTGAAAAGTCACTTCTTCCTTTTAAAATTGGACCAGACACACCGAGTGTGTGTGTATGTGTGTGTGCGTGTGAGAGAGAGAAAGAGCTTGGTCTTTAAAGTCAAATAGAACTAGATTTAAAACCAGGTACATTTACTTAGTCTGTGACCTTTAACTGGTTATTTAATTTCTCTAGATCTCAGTTTCTCCATCTGAAGTAATGGTATTAACTGTTGACTCTTATTTTCTTGTGATGGTTAAATAATGTAATGCATCTAAGTCCCTTTGTGCTGTGCCAAGCACAGATGTATACTATCCTAGGATTAGAAAATCCCTACTCAGTTCTTAATGATCCCCTTGAAGTGATAGCATACACCGTCTCCCTTGCCCCTCACCATAAACGAGAATGTGCTATGGTAGATGAGGTGACCTTTCTCTCTCCTCTCATAGAGCCCCGCACGTTCCTCTTAGTACTTGCTACTTCTAGTAAAATTATCTGTTTGTGCATCTGTCTCCCTCGTAGACAGTAAATTCCATAAACAAGCCGGATCAACCCAAACTCCCAGAACTGTGTCAAGGACATAATAGGCATTCAGTAAGGATTGAATTAGATTGAACTCAATGTACTTCAAATATGGGTGAGTTTTGTTGTGCTCAGGAAATAGTAAATTCCCAGGCTGGCTAAAGTAAAGGAATACATGAAGGAAGATGTGGAGAAAAGACTGGAAAGTCACTGGGGTCAAATCTGTGGCCTCCTAGGAAACACTCAACATCATGCTGCTCAAACAATAAAATCTTAGAATACTATTCCCTTTGCGATAACAAAAGAACATTCTGACAGATGGGAAGATTTACCCTATATGGCATGTAACCCTTCTCGATACTCCCTTTTTCATTCTTTAAATTCACTCCAGTTTCCTATATTGTTAGTGCTTAGGGCAGCCACCTTCTGCTTGCTTCCTTTCCCCAAGAGGACTGCAGGATTCAGCAGAGCAGGCACTGGAGGGGTCTGTGCTGGCCTCAGCTCCCCACACCATTCCTCCAGTCAGATTCTTACCACAACTCGGTTTTCTGCTTACCCAGTCCAAGTCTCCTTGGGTGCTAGTTGGCCTACTCATCACTAGCCACTCTTAAGTAAATCCTTGCTGCTACACAGGCCTCAAAAAAACTAAGAGCTACTTTGCGGTAAGTAATAGCTAGATCTACAATAAGCACCTGCAATCCAGAAAACACTCGTTTCTACTAGGTTTTAACTGTCATCGAAAAAAAAAAAAAAAACAAAAAACTAGCTTTTCTGTTTTGCTTCCTTTTTTTCTTCCACTATTCTACTTCTTCTCTTACTTGTGGAACCCCATGCAAAATAAATTTCATGTCTGTGGGCATGTGCATGGACGTGTGTGTGTGTGTGTATGTGTGTGTGTATATATGGTGTTTAAGAGCTTGGGCATTCAAGTCAAATAAAACTGGGCTTGAATCTGGACGGTACTGAAGTAGGCCAGCTTAAGGTTTAAGCAGGACGGCAGCCATTTTGAAATTGAGAGAGGCCTCTAATGAGAACAGTCTGGTCAAGTGCTGAGTCATGGGGATATCTATTATGAATAGTCAGATGAGAAATCAGGTATGGGTATTTGAAGAAAAACAGCAATCAGGATAAAGCAATTAACTCTGACTGGCTGGCATGATGAATGATTTACACCTGCTTATCTCTTGTATCTATAAATACTGAGCACATGCTGGCCTTTTTGAGATACTTCGGTGGTCCTTGCTGCCTGTCTCCCTATAACTGGTTGCAGAATAAACTTTACTGGTAATGATTAAACAATATAATGCATAGAGATCACTTAGCACTGTGCTCCGCACATATGACCTGAATCTTTTTATATATGCCATGCAGGCTTGTACCAGCAGTCTCACAAACCCTTATCACAGCTCACCTATATCTGTACTGGAGACTTACTACCTAATTTTTTAAAGATTGTTGTTTTATTTATTTATTCCATGAGAGAGAGAAAGAGAGACAGAGACCAGCACCCTCAATAGGTACTTCATGTCATGATCCCCACCTCCAGTCTTAGCTTTTTGCAATCATGAGAAGGCACAGACATGTCCAGTGTGCTCAAGGAAAGCCCAGTGTGCTCCAGGAAGTCCCAGGATATGAACCCAGGGCCTTTCCCATGTGGGTCCACTTGCATCACCACTATGCCAACTGCTGACCCCAGACTATTTTTGAAGTACCATCATTGAACTACTAAAATGAAATAATTTGTGTTTGACTTAGAGTTTATATTTTAAATTGGTTCTATGCAACAGCCACATGGTTTTCACAAGAGAAATTAATAGACAGCCAGAAACTTAATTCATATGCATTATTAATGGACTACTGTGACCACTACAAATGTCTCCTGCAGTCCAAATCAACATCTCCATAGCATCAAGTTCTATAGCTCTATGCCATGAAGCACTATATCATGACACAATAGTTAAAAGCACTAACTGGAGTCAGCAGGGGGCGTAGTGGTTACATTGGTGGACTCCTACATGACCAACCATGGTTTGAGTCCCAGACTCGGCAGCTTGAAACTCACAGCAGCCACGTGTGCGTGAGTGCCCAAATTCCTGAGAGGGATATGGAAGAGAAGGAATTCCAGCCTGGCCATTCCCCCAGGGAAGATTTTTCATTTTCTCTCTCTGTCTCTCTCTGTGTCTCTGGTGAGTGCACACATCCTATAGCAAAAATCTCTCTCTAAAAAAAAAAATAAAAAGTAAATAAAATTTGAAAATAAATAAAAGCACTGACACGAAAGCAAGACTGCCTCAGCGGGAATCTCCCTTCGCTTCTATCTGTGTAACCTTGAGCAAATGACTTACTTCTCTGTGCCCCAGTTTCTTTGGTACTATGAGGTGATACTAATATTGCCTACTTTGCAGTATTTTGGAGAGACTACACCGGGTTAGTATTTGTAAGATTCTCAGAATAGTGCCTGGCACATAGGGAGCACTCCATGCCCATGCGTTCACTTTTACTAACTACTTGTAAGTAAGACATAATTAATCTTACAAACATTTGCTCATCGGTGATTATGTGCCAACACTACACTCAACACTAAGTATGCAAAGATGACCCAGGTGCAGACCGCAAGAAGCTTGCAGAAAACACACATATGCACACATAGACACATACACACACAACTATATCCATTTATACATACACACACTCATCACAAAGTTTTTAAGTTATAAAACTGCCTAACGTTATCTAACCTGAGATGACCAATCTCTTACCATTCAATTCTGATTTTTTTTTTGCCTCTTTAATCAATAACAAATGCATATTTATGCCTGGACTCACCACTTGGACCAGGCTGATGCACGGAGGATGCCAAGTAGAGTATCGACTGTAAGCACTTCCCATTACCGGTTACTAGGGGCCCCACATCAAATCACACTCTTTACTAATCGGATCATTGTCTGAAGGGCAACAGTTATTGAAGTTGAAAAACTTAAATCAATGCTTAATTCTGTGAATGGAGACGTGTAGAAATACCTTCGATCTGCGTAAACAAAGAATGAAATCATGGCTGATTTTACCTAAATTGTACAAACGATTTGTAGTTTATAGAATATGACGGAAATAATATTCCAAGCTGGATCTAATTTCTACAAATGGAATAACAAGTTCATGGACAAAACTACAAAACTACCATTACTCCATTTGTGAGAGAGAACACTTTCTAGCTTATGGCTGGATCCCTGCACTGACCAGGCAGCAGTGTCTTGTGCGTTTTCTCTGTAATAAATCCTGACCTCAGCAGTCCTAAGGCAGGTTGTTCTTTTTCAGTGCAAGAGCAAGACCATTTGAAGATCAAAAGACACTGCTGTCTATAAAATCATTGTCCATGAAGTCGCTTGTCCTCAACCCCTGATCAACTCCATGTCATGAGAACTAGTGGCCCCATTTACCTGGTTCCCTTTGCATCTGTGCCTTCTGCTCCTGGTAATCTGGGGTCCCCTGGTTATTCTCTGGATTTGTCTTGGTCTCAGTTTATTGACAGGAGTGGATTCTGACCTCCCAGTGACAGTCCTGATGCTTCTGGACTCAAAGCCTGCTTCTGTCAACCCCTGGAGCTGTCTCTCTTGTGACTCTTCATTCTTTGTCATCAAGAAGTATGATCACAGAGGCCAGACACTGAACTCTGCCTCTGAATAGTAACTTCATGCTTGGGTTCTACTCTTCATTGCTGAGTTGAAAGGCTCATATAAGTAAATTCACATAAAATAGCAAAAGACTGCTCAGACATAATGTGAAATACTTACTAAGAGGCAGTTCAGTCAGAGATGGTCCTTTCTAAGATGGACACAGTTCAGCTGAGATGATAATCATTTGAATATAATCATTAATAAAACTTTATTGAGCACCTACTATACCAAAGGGAGGGACTCATTTATTTCATTTTAACCACAAATTACCCTAAAATGAGGGGTTTTACCCCCATTTTAAGATAAGGAAACTGAAGCTCAGTGTTTTTTTTGCAAACAGAATATGTTCTTGCTGCCTTGTCGATGAGAAAGTTTTCTTTTGCTCCTCTATCACACCACCAATGGCTTCCAACTTGCCTCATGGGTAAGGCTGACCTTGTAAGCAAATATAATGAGCAGAACACAGATATACTTTCACTCCTAAGTGAGAATTTCTGATCTATGAAACCAGCCCACACAGGAGTCAGCAGCCTGAGTCATCCCAAATTTCATACAATTTGTACAGGGAGAAAGAAAAGCCAATTACAGTGCTAAATATAAAATGACCCATGAAACTGCACTGCCAAAGTCGCTCTTGCTCCGCTGTATGTGGTGACCTTCAAATTGGCAAATAGATCATTCCCTGACAATGGAATCTTTTCAAGTTAATTGATTTGACAAAATAGCAAATTAACCATTCAGTTGTGTGATTTTTCTTTTTGTTTTTTTTAATTCCAACAAATGACCAAGAGTATGTGCCCTTCTGCCATCCTAGTTTAACTTATTAAGTGGGAAGCAAGAACCAAAATTGGCAACAACAATGCATAATACAAGTGGCATGTAAGTTAGGCAACTAATTTCAGTACTAGTGAAAACTGCTTTCCATTACTTGACTGCTTTATTCTTGCTATATTCTGTCGAATGGTGCCCTTTTTTGTTCTGGAAACATAATCATAGAGTTCCCTACTAAGAAAAGATTTTGCCATCTCTGTGGAAATGTTCTAGGTAGCTTAACTGAAATAAGCAGATCCCAAACAATTGTTTAAGGTTCTGCATCATTAATTTAATCCTGGGGTTAAATTTAAAACAAGAGGTGACTTTGGAAGCAAAATGGAAAGTCCTTCTAATTCTAGAAAATGAGTTAATATTCTTAGTTTTCTCTCAAAACAGATTTTAGTAATGTGTGCTTTATTATGTATGATAAGGGCATAGTTATAAACATATAGCCATAAAATATCAATGCAGTTTGGAATTAGTGCTGTTCAGTACTATTAGTCGAAATTTTAAAATTCAGGTCTAGAGTAGAATTTCCAGATCCTTAACTCCATTTAGTAATTTGATATGTAATATCACATTTTAAATATAATATCACATACAAAGACATACACTTGAGAATGCCTTTCCAGATTAATGCTTTCCTGCTCTGATGATAATGTAATTCATTATTCTAAGTTATTCTTTATCTTTTCATTAAGTGTACTGTCCTTTTTCTCACTCATATAGATGGTATGTAGCAGTTGGTATCATGGCTAGGAATTGCTATTAGTTCTGTGAGTGTCATATGGCTTTATTTTGGCTGTTGGTTTCAGCATACAGTCACATGTGCCATGAAATTTCTTTAATGCAAAATAACAGTGGACACAATCTGTCCTAGAGTAGTATCAGTCAGACCAAAAAGTGAAACAAGATAACTCCAATAAAGCACCTCACAGGGATTTATTATAGGGCAAACAGACATGCAGGAAAAAAATGTGGTGGATGGTGCCCCCAAGGCACTCAAAGACTGAAACCCAGTTCCTCACTCAGCTACACTTTATAGTAGGCCCTCCGCTGCCCACACTCAAGCAAGCTGGGGTTTTAAAAAGGAATTCAAAGGAGGCTACACCTGAGTTAGCAACACATTTGTCCCTAATCTCCTAGGATCATCCATCTATCTTAACTGAGGCCAGCTAGATCAGAGAGAGAGAATGAAGAGATTAAATGTTTATATGAGAATAAAAACTGTTATCCTAGTATCCACAGCATGGACAGGAAAAATAGAGGGCTTCAAGGTGTTGTCTTCATAAAATAGAGTCAGTTCACACTCATGCGCACTATTCAGTAATACTGGGGGAGGTCTAAAGAATCCAACATCTTTACTATAGAGAAGAGTCAAAAGTGTATCTGGAGAGAATGGTGGTTCTTTTTTAGGTCCTCCTCTGGCTCCCCTAGAACCCAGATGGGGTTTAGGGCAGAAGTGGACATAGGGCTTCTTTCCACCCCTTCTTTCCCCACCTTTAAAATCTCTTAAGAAATAAGGGTCAAGGAGCCCCAGGTAGTGTGTGGTTAGGATGCTGAACTCCCACAGGCTGACTGTGGTTCAAGTCCTGGACCAGGCAGTTCAAAACTCATGCCAGTTGCATGTGCTTATATGCTCAAGATTCTGAGAGGAGAACGGAGGAGACAGGATTGCTGCATGGCCATCCCCCTGAAGGGTGATTTCTCTTTTCCTCTCACTGTCTCTTTCTGTCTCTCCTGTGAGCACACATGCCCTATGACAAAAACCTTAAAAATAAAAAAAAAAGAAAGAAAAGAAATAAGAAAGAGAAAGAGAGGGGAAGAAAGAGAGAGAGAGAGAGAGAGAGAGAGAGAGAGAAGGAAAGAAAAAGAGAAAGAAAGAAAGAGTCTATGAGTCAATAGAGAAGAAGGGATTGTGGTATGGCCAACCTCGCCACCCCCTCCCCCCAGTGGAAGATTTCTCACTTTTCCTCTCTCTGACTCTCTGGTGAGCATATACACCCTACAGTAAAAAATCTAAGAGAAAAAGAAAAAGAAAGAAATATGGGTGTATTGATGCCTACAGTCCTGATACTTGCCAGGAAGTATGATCTTTTTTTTTTTTTTTTTTTTTGAGAGGTTTTCACTATAGGGCGCGTGCGCTCGCAAGACAGACAGAGACATAGAGACAGAAAGCGAGAAATCACCCCCCAGGCGGGGATGGCCACGCCGCAATCCCTTCTCCTCCATTCTCCTCTCGGGATCTTGGGCACGCACGCACACGCGCCCGGCGTGAGTTTTAAGCCACCGGGTCCGGGACGCGAACCGCGGTCGACTACGTGGGAGTCCAGCGACATAGCCATTACGCTAACTGCTGGTTCCCAGGAAGTATGATCTTAAGCTTATTCTCTCTTAGTATTTATCAAAATTTTACCAAGATTAAAAAACATTTCACTTAATTTAGCAGAATTGCTTGAAGAGCAAATGCTTTCCCTTTCTCTAGAAAGTCTAAATTGTGCCCCTGAATTAGGGCCAGGTTAATACCTTATAGGTTATAAGAACTGAGAAAATTATAGCACTTTGGTTATACAAAGTAAAAAAGGCCATTTTTCAAAATTACATAAAACATAAATGAAGGAAAATATGTTGAAATATTCACTCTGTAAGCTAAATAACATGCTTGAATGTATAAAAGAAAATGAAATTATAAAATATTTCTTAAAATATATTTTCCTTTATTTTGATTAGATAATTTGATTACAAATTGACTTTTTTAAAATAGATTTTTGGTATCTTAAATATTAATATGGTCTACCCAAGGAGTAACCTGTCATTCTCTAGGCATTAAGCCAGACTAGCAGAGGGAGAGAGAGGTACCTAGACTGAAGTATATTGGTCCCCACTACCTACCACTACTGCCTGTAGAATAAATTTTCATGATTTCTTGGTATGGGAACATTGATCTCAATCAAGGAACCATTTTAAAGAAAAATCTTGTCATTCATATATCTGTGTCTAGGAAACTATCTTAGAGCCCATATATATTTTATGGATTTTGTATATTGTGGACTTTCTGAGAAACCCAAGTTTCTCTTTTCAACTTAGGGGCTAGACCACTTAGACCCAAAGATGTCGAAACTGATTGCTGTCATACAGATCATTATGACAACTGATGATATCACCCCTATTTTTCTTCTATTTACTTGTTTTACCTGCTACTTCACTGTATTCTTTTAATCCTCTAACATTCTAAATCCTCTATAATACAATGCAAATTATTTGTAAATAAATTTGCCTCTAACACACTTACTCAACATAGTAATTTGCAATATTTATCCCGTATTTCCCCACCCAGACAAGCAGGAATCTTGTGAAATTAAGTAAAATGTGCTGAATCGGTTTCAAAGTATCTTTTATAATAATGGTTTACTTTAAGTGGTAATATGATAGATGATCTTTTTTCTTATCTATATTTCTGAAGTTTCTGTAGCAAGCATGTATCAATTTTATAATATTCAAAAAATAACTTTGGGCCAGCCAGTGGCATGATGGTTAAGGTGGCTGGATCGGACATGGCCGACTGCAAAGTTTGAGTCCTAGGCCTGAGTAATCCAAAAAAGCATGCTAGATATGTGTGCAAGCATGCCCAAAATCCCAAGAGGAGAAGGGAGAAAAAGGGATGGCAGCATCACCATCTCCCTGGAGGGTGGTTTCTCATTTTTTCTCTCTCATCTCTGTCTGGCGAGCACATGCACCCTTATCACAAAAATAAAACAAAACAATAATAAAGAAAAGGGAAAAAAAGAATTCAGAAAAATGATTCCCATTAGTTACACACTATTTGTGTAATAAAAACATAAAAATCCTTAGTTCAGAATTTGGAAGGTGTCCCCTTTCACCAACATTAATCTCTTTTTTTTTTTTTTTTTTTTTTTGAGAGAGAGTTTTTTGCTATAGGGTACGTACGCTCACCAGAAAGAGAGAGACAGAGAGACAGAAAGTGAGAAATCACCTGCCAGTGGGATGGCCACACCACAATCCCTTCTCTTCCATTCTCCTCTCAGGATCTTGGGCGCGCACACACACGCGCCCGGCGTGAGTTTAAGCCACTGGGTCCAGGACTCGAACCACGGTTGACTACATGGGAGTCCAGTGACATAGCCATTAGGCTAACTGCTGGTCCTACCACCATTAATCTTCTGAGCCTGTGGCACGAAGCAGAGAGCAGCAGTGGTGATTGAGACAAACTGAGGCAGGAAGACCAACTCAGAACTCTCACTGCCTTTGTCTCACCCAGGAGTATTTTGAGATTTCACAGTTTACTGAACCATATAGCCTACATGACTCCTACTCCCTCCTTTAGTTGAATCTCTCCAGTTCAGCCCCAGGTACACCTGGTCCTGAGAGACAGGCAAAGGAACCAACACCTAAAGCTGGCTATATATAGCCTTCTCTGACTAGAAGACAAGGCCTTCTACCAAGAACATGTCTGAGAAGTAGAGTTATTCTTCCCCTTCACACTATAGAATTGACATCATAAAAGTAGGAATAAGTGTAAAATTTATCACATGAATAAAAACCAGCACAAAGGCACAAGAGATATGGGAAAACAAGGAAACATCCCTCCCTCAAGGGAACAGAACAACTCTTATTCAACCATAGACAGACAGCACAAAATAATCTGCAGGAATGTCAAAAAAAAAAAGAATTCAGAATATTCATGGTGACAAAAATAAGGAAGTCTTTTCAGGATTTGAAGGAGGATATAGACACTAAAATATAATGAATCAGAATTTCTAGAGATGAAGACACTAATACAGGAAATCAAAACCTCTCACAATAGTATTAATAGTAGATTGGATCATGCAGAAGACAGAATCTCTGATCTGGAAGACAAAACCTCTGACTTAGACAAAGCCACCAAAAAGAATTTTAAAAAAATTTAATGAGAACAACATATAGGAAATACTAGATACTATTAAATGCCAAAATATCCAAATAATAGGTATTCTAGGAAGTGAAGAATCAAAAGAGGGCATAGAAGATCTATTCCATGAAATACTTGCAGAAAAATTTCCAAACCTAGAGAAGTATTCAGACATCCAGACCCAAGAAATACAAAGGACCCCAAATAGAATCAACATAAGAAGATCCTCTTCACAACAGGTCATAGCCAGGTTGGTAAAAATCACAGAGACAAGATTCTAAAAATGGCAAGAGAGAAACTTCAAGTCACTTACAAATATAATCCTATTAAGCCAACATCAGACCTCTCAAACAAAACGATGCAGGCAAGAAATAAATTGGGGAGGGGGGAGTGCAGGCAGCAGACGGCACAATGGTTGCATCACTGGGCTCCCACATAGTTGATCACGATTCAAGTCCTGGACCCAGTGGCTTAAAACTCACACCAGATGTGTGTGTGTGTGTGTATGTGTGTATGTATACATGCCCAAAATCCCAAGAGGAGAATGGAGGAGAGTGAACTGTGGCATGGCCATCCCCCCTGGGGGTGATTTCTCGCTTTCTATCTCTCTGTCTCTGTATGTCTCTCTGGCAAGTGCACACACCCTATAGCAGAAATCTCTCTCAAAATAATAATAATAATAATAATGGCAAGACATATTCAAAACACTAAAAGAAAAACTATTTCAACTAATAACACTATACCTGGCAAGATAATCCTTCAAATGGAAGGAATGAATAAAAGCATTCTCAGACAAACAAAAACTGAAAAAGTTCACTAATGCTAGACCAGCTCTTCAAGAAGTCCTGATGGGAGTACTATATCAGGAAAATTAAAGAGAGTCAAACAGAAATAACAGAACCAAACAAACAAGCAAAAAAAAAGAGAGAGAGAGAGAGAGAGAGAGAGAGAGAGAGAGAGAGAGAGAAAAAATTGCTAACAAAATGGAAGGGACAAGCCTGTAAATATCAATAAAAACACTGAATGTTAATGGATTAAATTCCCCAATTAAAAGACACAGATTGGATGAATGGATTAAAAAACAGAAACGCTCTTTTTACTGCCTACAATAAATGCACCCCATGGATAAAGACACAAATAGAATAAAAGTGAAGGGCTGGGAAAAGATATTCCATACACATGGAAACCAAAAAAAGACTGGAGTCTTGATATTGATATCAGACAAAATAAGTTTAAGACAAAACTGTATAAGAAGAGACAAAGAGGGATATTATATAGTACTAAAAGGACTAATTAACCCAGAAAATACAACACTTCTAAATAGCTTTGCACCCAACTCAGGAGCACCCAAATAAATGAAAGACTGTTAGATTTAAAGGGAGAGATAGACTACAACACACTAATTGTTGGGGATCTCAATACCCCACTATCTCTTTTAGATAGATCATCTAGACAAAACATAAGCAGAGATACAGGATCTAAATGATGCCATAAATGAAATGGACTTGATAGACATTTATAGAACTTTCAACACAACAAACATAAAATATAGGTTTTCCTCATCTCCACTTAGAACCTTTTCAAAGACTGATAACATAATAGGGAACAAAACAAGCCTTTACAAATTCAAAGCCATTGAAATTATATCCAGCATTTTCTCCAACCATCATGGAAATAAACTAGAAATTAATTTCAGAAAAATCTCTTGAAAAATACACAAACATAAGAAAACTGAACAACCTACTCCTGAATGACTTCATAACTACTGAAGAAATTAACACTGAAATCAAAAAAATTAATTGAAACCAATGATAGCAAGTATACACATTTCCATAATCTATGGGACACTGCAAAAGCAGTCAGAAGAGGGAAGTTCATAGCAATTAGTGCATATAAGAAAAAGATGGAAAAGCGTCATGTAGACAACCTAACAAAACCCCTCAGGGAACTGGAAAAGCAACAACAAAAAAACAAAACAAAAAAGCCAGGATAAAAAAAAAATAAAGATTCAAGCAGAAATAAATGAAATAGAGAATAAAAGAACTATACAGAGAATAAACAAAACCTAAAGTTTGTTCTTTGAAAAGACAAACAAAGTTGACACACCGTTAGTGAGACTAATTAAGAGAGAAAGAAATCAGATAAATCAAATTTTCAATGAAACAGGTAAAATTACAACAGATATAACAGAAATACAAAAGATCATTAGAGAATACTATGAGCAACTATACAACAACAGACAAGAAAATTTGGATGAGATGGACAAATTTCTGAACACATACAATCCACAAAGATTGAATCAGGAAGACCTAGAAAACCTGAACAGACCAATAACAAGCAAGGAAATTGAGTTAGTCATAAATAAATTCCCAAAAATAAAAGTCTAGGTCCTGATGGCTTCACTTCTCAGTTCTACGGGACTTTTAAAGAAGAGCTAACCTTAATTTTACTGAAACTATTTCTAAAGATCCAAAAGGAAGAAACCCTCCTAAATTGATTTTAAGAAGCCTCCATCACCCTCATCCCAAAAACAGACAAGGACATACATACATACATACATAAGAAGAGAGAGAGAGAGAAATAAAATACAAACCAATATCTCAGATGAATATAGATGCAAAAATTCTCAGCAAGATACTGGCAAATCATTTCCAATGAGACATAAAAAAGATTACACACCACGACCAGAGAGACTTTATTCTAGTGTTGCAAGGATGGTTCAACATACACAAAACCATAAATGTAGTATACCGTATTAACAGAAAGAAAGATTTTTAAACGTATGATTATATCAATCAATGCAGAAAAAGCATTTGATAAAATTCAACATCCCTTCATGATTAAGACTCTCAGAAAAATTGGCATAGAAAGGACATTCCTCTGGGACCAGCAGTTAGCATAATGCCTATGTTGCTGGACTCCCATGTAGTTCTAATCTTGGACCCAGTGGCTTAAACTCATGCTGGGCACTTGTGTGTGCATGCCCAAGATCCCACGAGGAGAACGGAGGAGAAGGGTTTGTGGCGTGGCCATCCCCCGAGGGGGTGATTTCTCACTTTCTGTCTCTCTGTCTCTCTTTGTCTTTCTAGTGAGCACACACACCCTATAGTAAAACCCTCTCCAAAAAAAAAAAAAAAGGAAAGGAGAAGTGAAATTATCTCTGCTAGCAGATGACATGATTATATACATAGAAAATCTGAAAGAATTCACAAAAAACTCCCGGAAGTGATAAGTGAATACAGTAAATTGTCAGGATACAAAATCAACATACAAAAATCTATAGCATTTCTAATATACAAACAAGGAGCAGACTGGGTAAAACTGAAGAAAGCAATTTCATTTACAATGGCCACAAAAAATATAAGATACCTAGGAATAAACCTAACTGAAGAAGTCGAAGACCTCAACAAGGAAAACTATGAAAAAGCTAATAAAAGAAATTGAAAATTACACAGAAAAGTGGAAAGACATCCCATGTTCCTGGATTGGAAGAATTAATATAATCAAAATGTCAAACTGACCTCAAATAATCTACAAATTTAATGCAATCCCAATCAAATTACCAGAGATATTTTTCACAGGTTTATTTTAAAAAATTATTGAATTTGTCTGGAATCAAAAAAGACACTATATTGCCAAGCAATATTGTGCAAGAAGAGTGGAGTAGGCAGCATCCCACTCCTTGACCCCAAAAGATATTACTATATTACTAGCTATGATAATCAAAACAACATGATATTGGATAAAAACAGGCATGTGGACCAATGGAATAGAATAAAGACTCCCAAAATAAATGCCAAAACATATAGACAACTAATTTTTGACAAAGGGCACCAGTCAATCCGGTGGGGAAAAGAAAATCTCTTTAGCAAATGGTACTGAAAAAACTGTACATCCATCTGCATAAAGATGAAACTGGACACTTATCTCTCACCATTAACAAAAATCAACTCAAAATGGACTAAAAAATCTAAACCTAGGCAGCATGACCTAACCTAAAACAAAGACTTTTTCCAGGTACTCTGCCATATTCCAGTAAGAGGATAAGATAATGGTTTATATAGACCGATGCTTCTAGACAAACAATCTCCTGACCTTGGTACCCACTCCAAAACTAGACTCATCCAGTATGTGCCCCTCCCCACCATGAGGGAAATGCATGCATGAGTACCACCTAGAACAAGCCTCAACAAAGCCCCTCAGACCCAGGGGGAAAAAAAAGAAAAAGAAAAAAAAATTGTCCCAGTTCCTCTTTGGCTACCCATTTTCTGGGACCCCCCTCCCTTCTTGGGAGCTATGTTCTTCCCTCTCCTTCAATAAACTCCCTGCTTTGCTATACCTAAAAAAAAAAAAAAAAAAAAAAAAAACTAAACCTAAGACCTCAAACTATAAAAGTTCTGGTGGATAACATAGGGGAAACTCTTGGAGATATCAGAGTAGGCAGAGACTTTTAAAAAATAATTATGTATTTTATTTTGTTATTATTTTTCAATTTTGCTACAGGGCACATGTGCTCACTTAGATAGAGACACAAAGAGAGAAAGGGAATGTTAGAAAGCAAGTTATTGGGTCCAGGATTCAAACCACTGTCAGCAATGTGGGAATTTAGCACATTAACCACCATGCCACCCTGCAAAGACTTCTTAAATAAAACTCCCCAAAGCACAGGCAATAGTCCTGAAAATAGACAAGTGGAATTACATCAAGTTTAAAAGCCTCAGCACAGCAAAAGAAACAATAATTAGAGTGAATAGCAACCCTCAGAATGGGAGAATATATTTTCAAACTATGCCTCAGATAAGGGACTGAAAACCAGAATATACTGGGAACTCAAGCAGCTCACTCGAAATAATAATAATAATAATCTTCCCAATTAAAAGATGGGCATATGAGCTGATCAAACAACTCTAAGCAAACAGCCAAAATGCATATGAAAAAAAATGCTCAATATCTCTTATCCTAAGGTAGAAGCAAATCCAAAACACAATGAGATACCACTTAACCCCAATCAGAATGGCTAAGATTTAAAAAAATAAAAAATGGTAAGTGCTGGCAAGGCTTTAGTGAAAAGGGGACTCTTTTACACTGTTGGTGAGAATGTAACTTAGTACAGCCACTGTGGAGAACAATATGGAAGTTCCTCAAAGACCTACAAATAGAATTACTGTATGATCCAGCAAGTCCACTCCTGGGTATCTACCCAAAGAAAAAGAATGCACTCAATCTGAAAAACACTTGCACACCCATGTTTATTGTAGCATTATTCACAATTTATAAGATATGGAACCAACCCAAATGTCCAGAAACTGATGAATGGATTGAAAAATTGTGGCACATATACACTATGGAATACTACTCAGCCATAGATAATCAGTCCCTAGCATTTGATAGAAAGTGGTAGAATACAGAAGATTTACTGCTAAGCAAAGCATGTCAAACTATGAAATAGAGAGTTCGTATGTTCCTAATTAATACATACCAAATACCTGCACTCTATAGCAGAAACTGAAAGATTAAAAGACTTAAAAGCATGAAGAACAATTGTGGATACTAAAACAGTGTGGGAAAGGGTGGGAAATGGGAGAGGGTAAGAGGATGGGAATCAAAAGGAAAAAGAACTAAGCAAAACATTTAAGGGACACAAAAATGGGAAATTATCTGTTGATGATAGCATGTATGATAGCTTTGACAGGACTAATATGCAGAGTCCTCATGCTGGAAAATTTTATTTTGCATCCTTTAATGATATACAGTGATTGAATGTGTGTGTGTGTGTGTGTATGTGTGTGTGTGTGTGTGTATGTGTATAGTGATGAAACAATGGCATTTTGGGATGATTTTACACCAGGGAGTTCAAGATGGGCTTCTAGGCCTTCATAAATGCTCTGAAAATTTATGTAGGAATGTATTCTAGTATGAATTTTTCTGGGAGTAAGGTCTATAGTTATTATATTTCCCTAAAGGACACTGACTCCAAAATGTTAGAAATGATTATCCTGAAATCAGAGCTGGGCTATTCAATACTAACTATCCTGTGCATGTGTCTACTGAAGCCCTGACATCTGGCTTGTTTGAAATGAGAAGTAAGTAAGTGTACACAATATAGATCACATTTTGAAGACCTAGCATGAAAAAGAAAATATCTCATTAATAATTTTTATAATAGTTATTTGTTGGAATAATATTTTGGATAAGAAATTATATAAATTTCAGTATAAATTTGCACAATATAGTCAACATGTAAAGGCTATATGATCTGCATGTTTTCTAGACAGAAAAATCACAACTTAAGCTAAATTTCTGCTTCCTGTCTCTACCGTAGTGGAGTTTTCAAATCCAAGCTACGTGCTGAGTGCTTTATTGAGGTGTGCAGCCCATGAATTAGCAGTCAGATGACTGACTTTAGAAGGATTTGGGTTAACTGTTGGTCTTAGCATTGTGAGTACCAGACTGATGGTAGTAACCCATTAGGTTCTGGATGCCGACTGTGAATCTGTCTTAAGACACAGTGGGTCATCCTGAGATGCAACCTGAAGAAACATAAAATCCTTGAGAGGAAGTCCAAAGACCAGCTTCTATTTCCCATCCAACTAATTTAACCAGCCAGAACCCTAGTTTTCTTTTCTATACTGTTAAAAGATTGAATTATATGATATCTAAAGGATTCCTCCATAGTTGCAGCTCAACCAATTTCTGAATTGAAACAGTGTTCTCTCCTTTCCCAGGTCTTATCCAGTAGGCATCAAATGGTCATTAACTCTGGTTACCAGACATTGTGCTTGCACGTGGAAAACTGACCTCACTGGTATCCTTTTGGATTTAAAATTGCTGGTGATAAACTACCCAGAAATAATTATTTCTGCTACCCTGATGTGCAGCTCCAATTCATGACAATTACATACGATTAGTCATAGCTTCCTTATTCCTTTACTCTCTAGGTTTCCAAGCATTTAGAAAGGACAGTCATTTCCGAATGTCAGTGTGCATCAGAATAAATATAAATGGGCTTCCATTAAAGAGTACCTCTCAATTTTCTCTGATAATTGTGGAGAAAGGAAGGACCCTGGTTTTCTGCATCACTTGTAAAACTGCCCACAACTCAGGCAGACAGTATTTTGGCCAAAAAGAGATGTAAATTGAAAGAAAATCCTAGAAGACCTTGAGATTAATTTTATGTATTTTATTTTTAAATTACCACTGATAAATATTTCTGTTCTTTGAGGTTTCAGTTGTTATCCTATGGCTTGTCTTTCTGTTTTCATTTCAGCAGATAATTGCCTGCCTCGGGATATTGTTCTTTTTTATAGAGAGAAATTTCTCATATCAGATTTTAAGTGCTTTCTGAAATTAACTCTTGGGTTCCCATACTGGCATGGTCAGAAATCATTCTCTAGTGAAGGCCAGTGTGAGGGATGCTCTCCTCTTTCCCTTTCACCTAATATGAATAGAGGGCCTTGATACTGCAAAGCTTATTGGGAAGATGAAACTGCAGATACAAAATTGAAACAAGCTGGATAGGTGTACGATCTACAAATTATTTTCCTTCCATTTGACTTCCAATGCAATAAAAAAATTAAACCATTTCAGTTAAAGCAGCAAAGAATAAGTGCTAAATAAAAATCTATTGATGGAATAAATCAATGAATAAACACATGAGAGTATTTTCATAGACATTTTTAAGTGATGGTACAAAGTGTTCTCATCATACTATAACAAGAGTTACTTGGTTCATTAGACTCATTCACGTGGTCATATTTAACATTGTTCTTAATTGCCAGAGGAGAGGTACATGCACTTCCAGAGAGAAAAGAAGATGGAGAGAATAAGAAGGAGAATATATCCCCAAATGGGTGGACACTACAATCCCTTCTCCATTCTTTATTTCTGTTGGGATTTTGGGCACACACACAAACACACACACACACACACACACACACACACAATGCACCTGGTACATTTTTCAAGATGCTGAACCAGGATTTAAACCATGGTCCACCAAGCAGGATCTGGCTCCCTTAACCACTAGGCCATGGGACCAGCCCCAAACACATCTCACTGTAACTGTCAATATACTTAGTAGGATTATTAGAGTGTTGAATAAATAAATGTGTAGACTGTCTGGACCTTTCCAGATTGGATAGTTACAAGTTTAGAAAATCTTCATAGGAAAAAGTACTAAAGAGAATTTCAGCCAACAGGAAGAAGCGATTGTGTAGCTTAAATAGATCTTAGAGATCATTTTAGTCCAGGGGCTCCTCATTTACTGTCTACAGGCTAAGTATGGTCCAGGTCCAGATACACCTGGGTATTTTTAAATGTGACTTGAAATCCTCTAGTCAGGGTCTATGATTGGCTTTTAGTGTACATAAGTACTTCTTACTGTTACACAGCTGATGCCATATTTATTACTTGCCTGGCCCTGTCAGCACTGAATTTGTGACTTTCGATTTAGGACAGCACCCTGAATACTGTGACAACTGAAGCTCAAAGAAGGGCACTGAGGTAAAGAGATTAGAGCAAAGCCTTATATTAGACTCTAGTTCCAAGACTTTTCCCATCAACAGAATTTGCTTTCAAAGACCTGAAAAGGAAGAGCTAAAGCTTTTGTTGCCCACTCAGTCTGCATTAGGAAAGTATAATAAATAAAAAAAATAAAAAATAAAACACAGACTCCATTTAACCGCAAGGAAATTGGGTCTAGAATAGCTGTGTTTTGCTTAGGATCTCACCAAGGGCAGAGCCACTTAGCAGCCAATAGTGCTGGGCAACCGAACAAGCACGGTGAATGATGCCCTCAAGGGACATTTGGTAATGACTGGGGACATTTTTGGTTGTCACAGCTTGTAGGGTGGATGCTACCGGCATGTAATGGATAAGACCAGAGATGCAGCTGGTCATGCACAATACATCTCCACAACCAAGAGTCATCCAGCCCGAGTGTCAACAATGCAGAGTGAGAAGCTCTGCTCTAGATAGTAAGTTAAGCAGGTAAAGCAAACTAGGTTTCGAAGGGGTAGAAAGATAGGATGTGATAAACAGCCTCCTAAAAGTCTCAACCTGGCCTAGACCACATAGCCTAATGGTTAAAAGAACTGAAGGACACATAGCAGACTGCAGTCTGAATTCCAGCACCAGTAGCTTGAAAAACATGCTGGGCACATGTGCATGCATTGTCCCAAATCCTAACAGGAGCAAGAAATGGTATTGCAATAGGACCACACCCCTTGAGGGTTTCTTTGTCTCTCTCTGGCAAGTACATACCATCTGACAATCAAAAGCAAATTAATAATCTTTAAAAAAAAAAAAAAAAAACACTAAAAATCTCAATCTGACCTTGTCCCTTGATCTCTAATACATGACTTTTTATTATTCTATACTTAGCAAGTGTACAAAATGAAAGAAAATTCATATTCTGGCAATCAGGCAAGAGCATATTAGAAAGGGCACGTACTTTGTAGTCAGACTCCTTGGGTTTAAATTCTACCATTTACTAACTTGAGAGAGTTAGTTAACTTTTCTCATCCCAGAATTTCTCCTCACTTTATTTTTTTTTTTTTTTTTGAGAGGTTTTTGCTACAAGGCGCATGTGCTCGCCAGACAGAGAGAGACAGAAAGTGAGAAATCGCCCCCCAGGGGGGATGGCCATGCCGCAATCCCTTCTCCTCCATTCTCCTCTCAGGACCTTAGGCACGCAGGCACACGCACCTGGCATGAATTTAAGCCACCAGGTCCGGGACTCGAACCGCAGTCGACTATGTGGGAGTCCAGCAACATAGCCATTACACTAACTGCTGATCCCTCTCCTCACTTTTTTGATCTGTAAAATTAAGATAATAATAGTACCTTCTTTATAGGAGGATTAAATGACCTTACCTTGTGCCAAGTGACTGGTACATATGCAGCATTTAGTAAACATTAACTCTAAATACTGTCTAATTTTACCTTCCCACCCTCTTCAGGAGGGTAGAATTTGTGTCTGAGTTTTACAGATGAAGTAACTGAGGTTCATTTCAGAGATTTTCTTGCAGCAATGGCCCAGTAGCAACCCGAGCAGCCCCGGGCATATGGTAGGGAGTAGTCACATCTCGACCATGTCCCTGACTGCCACCATGCCACAATGGGTCTCTTCTCTTTCACACATATCTGTATTCCACAAGTAAAGGCCTCTGATTGCAACATAAAAATTCTCCTGGACACACTACTCCTAGCTTGTATTTTAATTTTGTAACTGTCTGTTTTAACAACAATGAAAACCTGTCACATTTAAACCGTTTCATAGCAAATGAACTTTTACTTCCTTCCCTAATTTCTATCACGTATTTCATGCACTACGTTTTCAGATCTATCTAATTTCAGATCATAGTACCACCCCATAGATTAGTGATTCATTACAACAGGAACACAGTAAAGAAACCTAATGGGTGTTCCCTTAGCCAAGCGATCAAAGTTAACAACAAGGTTGGGACAAACGCTGTTTGTCTCCTAATATCATGCACTGAGGACACGTTGTCCCTTAAATTATATTCTTGACAAACAAAGCACAATAGGAAAATATCAGGCAAACTGAAATCAAAGGTCAATCTACACAGCAATTGGCCTATGTTCCCCTAAAATACCAAGGTTATAAAGACAAAGAACAGAAGAGGCATCATTTAACTTTGTAAAAACTGAATGGACATGACTACTAAATGTAATGTTTGAACCTAGATTAAATCTTGGATCAGGAGAAAGAGTAGCTATAAAGAATTTTATTGAGACGACCAATGAAGTTTAACTATAGACTTAAATTACATAATGATATTAAGTCAGTGTTGAATTTTTTTATGTTGGTCTTCTTACTATAGTTGTGCAAGCAAATATCTTCATTCTTTGAAGCCTAGAGTATGTAGGGTTAAAGACAGTGGTGTACTAGTAAGCTAGTTCTCTAAAAAAAAAAAATTATAACTAAAAGTCTCAGTTTTTAGCAATTGTTTATTTCTATGGTAGAAATACTCTCACACTAGCTAGTAGAAAGGTATCAATGTGAAATCACTGAATGCAGAAATAGGAAGAGATACACACTACACACACATGCACACACACGTGTGTATATATAAATCCACATACATATAAAATGAGAAATAAAGCAAATATTACAAAACATTAATAATTAAGGGATTTAAAGGGATAAAATAACTCTTTGTGTTATACTCAAAATCTTTCTGTAAATTTTAAATTACATCAAAACATTAATGTTTAACAATATTTAAATAGTTGCCAAGAAGATTTTTTTTTATATTTTCTACGTTTTCATTGGAATGTTTTACAGTGTTTTAGGGGAGCATTATGACCTAATTATGACCTGTGTGAAGGACAGTTCTATGCCAAGTTTCAGAGACATTGAAGAAATTACTCAGTCAGTGACTTCATCTTCTGCAGGGGGCTAAATGTTAAAGTCAGTGAATATCTTGTAGAGTTTAAAACATTGTTGAGGGCCCTAAACTCTTTCATTCAGGAAGGGGGGAAAGGAGGGAGGGGAAGTCTCCAACCCAGTCATTTTGTCCATCAGCATCAGGATATTCATTGTTTCTCTAATAGATTCCAAGATGAAGACATTTAGGGGCCACATACTAATTTAAAACACCCACATACTAATTTAAAACACACACACACACACACACACACACACACACACTTCCTGACCATTTAAACACTGGGAACACACTCACCACTGAGAGACGTTTGTAGAAGAGATGGTTGGGCACACATTCAACAAAAGGGATAACAGATTCATTGAGCCACATCCCTGGAGATGTGCTTATGGAGATTAATGGGGAAAAGAATATAAATACTATTTAAATTCCTCTCTCTCCCTCCCTCTCTCTCACTTTTGTTTTCTTGGTCTCTGCAATTAGTTTCAGAGAAGAATTTGAACCCCTCTAACTGCAGGCCTATTCTCTTCCACTACTTCACTTTCATCTCTAGAAGATCCGGAGTTGAGGGTCTCTTTGGTGGACTCCATATTTGGAGCTGAAGAAACAGAGAGACCAACAAGAGAGAAACCTGGAAGACAGTAATACTAATTCCATTTATGAAAGCTAAAATGCAGAAAAATTTGAGACACTGATAATGAATAATATCAAATGCTATCATAAAAGTCAAGAAAATGAAGACCGTAAAAAAATAGGATTGAGCAATTAGGCAATCATTTGATCTATCAAAAAAATTTAATTATAGCAATGGGAACAAAAGCCAGATATAAATGATGAGTAGAGTCTGTGTTTTCCAGACAGGTTTTCTTTGGCCCTCCAAGCTCACTACCCACATCACAAAAAAAGTTTGGTGGTAATTATCTATTTCTATGCTCCTAAAATATTCTTTAAATTGTTTTGTTTCATTTGTGGTAGGAAACTATGCTCATATGACATGTGACTTTAAGGAGAACTAGGACTTGGAAAAAATCAAGTAGTGTGTGCGAACAATTCTACATTCCCAGAATTAGAGGCAACAAATGTATTCCTTCTGATGGATCTTTTATACTGTCAAGTTAGATAAGGACAGAGTTGTCACTACTTAGTGGGCCTATCAGACAATATTCAAATAGCACTTTCCCCTCTACTCCATAGAATGTGTTCTCACTCTGCTGCTTATTTTCATGGAGCTGGCTTTTCTACACTCACTCAGCATTAAGAGTGGTTCATAAAGTATGAGGTTGTTTGCACTGGAGCACTGGGTCCTTCCATATGGTGCTCCTGTGAACCACTTTAAGAGATAAATAACCAGATTACAGCTAGATAAAAACCACTCTTACCCCAGTCCCATATTTGTATAATTATGATCATTTTCTTATTAAATGATCTGTTAGTGCATACATTTCAGCAGTACTGTCAAGAGAAAACATTTACTACCCTAGTTTGGAAGGACTTAAACTAACAAAAACTAGCAATACCTGTTGCAGATAAACAATACATTGTAAATGTATATTATGGAATATATACATATATGTGTGTGTGTGTGTGTGTGTATATATATATACATATATACATTGTAAATGTATATTATGGAATATATACATATATATGTGTGTGTGTATATATATACATATATGTGTATATATATACATATGTGTGTGTATATATATGTATGTATATGTGTATATATATATATACACACACACAGCGGCACATATATTTCTGCTTTGGTAACCAAAACACAAATCTAATATTTTTGAAAGGCAACAATGTTCACTTTTAAGAAAATTTTATATTCCTCTGAAACTACTGCTGACACAAACCCTACCATCTAACAACCGCCACATTCATGATTTTTGTCCTCACCACACTGTATCTTGCCATTTTTACTGACTACCTAAATAGAAGCCTTCTTTCCCACTGTTGGACAATTGACCAGATTCTTGGTTCAGGAAAAAAAAAAAAAAAAAATCAGTGTATTTAGATGTAAGCAAGTCAATTATCAAAAATCGGAGAACTGCAAAAAGTTATCAATCATTTGGCTCTTGCTAAAGTTTTTGGAAACCTACATCTTACCTAAGTTTAGAATATTTGTGTCAGGGACCAGTAGATGGCATAAGGTTGTGTCACTGGACTCCCATTAGTCTACTGCAGTTCGGGTTCCAGACCCGGCAGCTTAAAACTCAGCAGGACACCCGTATGTGCGTGTCCAAAATCCCAAGAGGAGACTGGAAGAGAAGGGATTGTGGTGTGGCCATCCCTCTGAGGAATGATTTCTTGCTTTCTGTCTCTCTGTCTCTCTCTGTCTCTCCAGTGAGCACACATGCCCTATAGCACAAATCTCTATCTTAAAGAATATCTGTGTCAAGACAATACACATAATTAAATGTCAATACCATTTTTAAGTAGTTTTGACTAATTTCTGCCTCTCTCTCTCTCTCTCTCTCTCTCTCTCTCTCTCTCTCTCATTATTCTCAAAACATTAGTAAATATAGTATTTTAATAACTAGTTATGTAGTTGTGGTTATACAGAGAGTCTTGTTGGTCACACTTAAATTATCCTCCCCTTTTCTCTGCTCTTTGGAAATGTTTTTGGTTTTTCCTTAGTTTTCTAGGGCCACGGTAGGTGGCTTAAAATAATAGAAATACATTGTAATACAATTCTGTTATCTCTTGTAGGCCCTTGGGAAGGATCTGTCTTATGCCATTTTCAGCTTCTGAAATGCAATCCTAGGTATTCCTTGACTTGTAGCTGAACAGCTACAACCTCTGCCTCCATCATCATATGAAGTTCTCCCTGTATGGCTCTGTGTCCAAATTTCTCTCCACCAGCCACTTCAGCTAAGAGCCCTACCTAATGACATTATCTTTGCTCGATTACATCTGCAAAGACCCTATTTCTAATCAAGGTTGCATTCACAAGTACTCCAAGCTAGGCCTTTAACCTGGATTTGGTATGCATATGTATGTGTGTGTGTGTGTGTGTGTGTGTGTGTGTGTTGTGACAGAAGAAGGAGGTACACAGTTCAACCCATAGTGGCATCCAGATCTCTGGAAACATCTAGAATCATATACAGTAATTTCATTTTGAGTCACTGTGCCATCTTAACCTATTTCACTATTTCACTTTTTTTTTTTTTTTTTTTTACGGCAAAGTGAGACTTTCATGGCAGTCTTGCAAGATCTGGTCTGATGGCCAGGCACACCCAACACAGTTACAACGAGCAACTTATTTTCCAGTGTGCAGGTCCCCCCCACCAGTTCCTCATTGGCTGAGTACTATGGGGTGAACAATCTTTTTGGATGCTGCCTAAGTTTTATTATTTTCTTAGAAGGCATTATTGTCCCCTTTCCTCTCCTGTCTGATGGAAAGGCCAAGGCTCGGGCTGTGACAAAGGTCCACTAAATGTCCTGAGGAAGGAGAAGAACCAGGAAGTAAAACTTTCTGTTTCACTTTATAATACTTATAAGGACTCAAAGTTGCATGAATTATTGGAAGATAATAAGTAGATGAAACAAAATTAGAACTGGGACCTTTTGTGAAACCTCTGCTGTCCACCCATTGGCTTATTTTCACTCTCTGTTTTGAAAGTAATTGATATTCATTGCAAATAGTCAAATAATACAGAGGCGTATTTTAAAAAGTTTTACTAATCTCCCATCTTCAATCTCACGTTCATGAGGTAACCAACATTTTCTCTCCACATCTTTCTCAACGTTCACAAGTAAGCATAAACAACACATGCGATTATTAGAACTTTTTTATTTTTATCAACAAAAAGACAGTGCCATACTCATTAATTTGCTCTTAGATTTTTTTAATGTAATTCAGCATAAATAACTTTCAAGGTTAATATATGTAGATTTAATTCACTCTTTTAAATGTCAATGTAATAATTTCTAGTATTGCTAACCCATAATTTATTCAACCATTCTTCTTAAGCTAGACATTCGGGTTTTTCTCAGATATTTGCTGCGGCAAACATTCTTGCCCATATCTACTATTGTAATTATAAAATCAATTCTAAAAGTTAGATTCCTGAGTCAAAGGATATATTCACATTTTTAAATTGTTCAAACATTGCAATAACTTTCATTCTTACCAATAATATGCCTTCTTCCTTATACCCTCACCAACGTTAAAGTTATTGATTTTTTGAGTTAATGTTCATATATTAGAGTATTTGATGTTTATAGAAGTCATATGTCCTACCACACAGAAAAAATTTAAAAAAAAACAAAAACAATAAACAAAAAAACAAGACTTTCCCCACAGAGATCTCCATTCTCTTTAGAGAAAAATTAAGGTGCTTTCTCTCACCTTTTCCTTACTCATCTAAACACAGGATTTCTATTGCTCCAGCCAGTCAATTCCAGCTCCAAGCTATTGTTAGCCATTGAACTAAGGAAAGTATCTGTTCAATAACCACCTATTGGAATGGAGGTGTGGTGTTATCTGTCGAAGATATTTTGATAACTGGACTGGGGAGAAATGTTCACATATTGAAATGTTCACTTCGTAAGCTAAACAATGTAATTGAATGTATATAAAAATAAATATTTTAAAAACTACAAAAAAAAGAGAGAAAATATTGGAATCCTTTGAAAGTAACATGCTCTGGAATGGCCTCAACCACACCCTAATAGTTCACCAGCATGCCCTCACAATGAATAAAAATGATCATTTATTCACATTATACTAGGTTAATTAATATCCTGCCTTGTTTCCAAAGGGTACATGGAAATTTTTAAAATATTGTTGATATGAATGTATTTTGATAATGTTTAGGGACATTTCTATTGCTCTTCAAAAAATAGATACTGTCTAAAATTTTAAAAAACTTTCATGACTTTCTACATTGTCTTATTCAGCAATGTCTTAGGCTCTGATATCTTTTCTGAAAATAAAAATTATTTTTAAACTTACTATTTATTTCTTCCATTGGAGCAAGAAACATACACAGAGCGAGGAAGCAAGAGAGAGAGACAGCCCACAGGGACCTCATGACATGATCTACCCCCAGGCTCAGCCATCCCAAATAATGGGCACATGTACATGCTTCTAGCTTGAAGGGGCCTTGCAACACAAACCTGGAACCTTCTCAAGTGGGTCCAACATAACAGTTTTGTGTTACTGCTGTACCACTATCTGGCCCAAAAATTACTTTAGTAATGTGGCACAGTTAATTTTTTAACTAAAATTTCCAGGTTTTCTAAACTTTTCTTTTTTTTTTTACAGAAAGAGAGATCTGTGCTACAGAGCACACATACTCACCAAAGAGACAGACAGAGAGACAGAGAGAGAGAAATCACCCCCCAGAGGGGTTGGCCATGCTTGCTATCCCTTTTCTCCAGGATTTGGGGCATGCAAGCACAAGCACCTGGTGTGAGTTTTATGCCACTAGGTCTGGAACTTGAACTGCAGTCGACTACATGGGAGTCCAGCAACATAAACATTATGCCATCTGCTGGTCCTGAGATTTTCTAAATCTTTTCTAATCTTAAAAAAGGTTAATTAAATATTTGTTTGTGGTGTTTAAATCAACTACAAAATAGATATATAAGTAGACATATTTTACAAAGTCAATGGAAATCTTTTAGAATTTTAGAAACCTCATGTTCAAAACTGTGAGGTGCCTCCAAATTAAATGAGATAGTCAAGACTATAAGTGAATTCATTGGATTTTTTTATGACTGATTTTAAAGTAGTTTAGCAAAGTTATAAAGAGTCCTATAATTACTTCCCAAATAACAAGAACTAGAAAATCTAATGAAAATATAATTGAAATGTAAAATTGATGTGTAAATTTGGACTTGATATTTCAAAGCTTGTAAATATCATGTTGTGAACAGGAGAAGAGCTATTTATTTCAATTTATAGATGCCTTACAAGGTCACAAAAGTAATAAAAGAATTGAACAGAGATATTTCAACATTGATTTGACTAACTGTTAGCAAACTTGTAATTTTGGCAGCTTCTGGTCATTCATCAGCAACAGGATATACTAAAATTATTAAGGCAGTTAGAGTTGACAAAGGCATAAGTGGAATTAGAGTGGAGGTCTTCAGTATTTAGTTTTTCATAAGGATGCAGAGCCCCCCCAAACAGAAAATAATCATAAGAAAGGACACCACGCTCTTTATTGTGAAGGCTACCAACCAGATACAGCTTGCTTTTTACAATAACTTGATCTTTCCAAATGATATGGTTGGTCCTGAAAGGTATAGATAGTTTTTAAGGGAAAAACTATTTTCAGCCATCAACCAATGATTTCCCCTGTATTTTAGAACAAAGTGCTGAGTGCCCAGTTCTTTAAATGTCATGTGGGGTGGCCAAATTTAATGCTTTAATGAATAACTTGTGAGGATTGTTTACAGAATCCAGCGATTCTTTTTAGAAGAAAGTGATAAAACAGAGCAAAATTTATTCATCTTTTAAAAACGGCACTGCTTCCTTAAAAATAAACAGTGAATTGATTCAAAAAGGCAGGTAGGTAGGATAACAGTATTAATGTCCAAAATAACAATGAGCGGGTTTAGTCCCATGGCAGATTCCCATGACCAGGATATGCAGTTAAGCTACAGAACAAAAGAAAGGGAAAAGGAGGAAAGGAAAGGGAGGGGAGGAGGTACTGCCCTCCTCTGAGCTCAGGATCCTTGTTGAATTCGCTTTATTCTGTGGCAGGCTCTCATTAGGGCACCGTTAGAGAACTGTCACAGTTTAGATCACAGCCTGCAGAGGAAGAGTGAGCAACAGATACAGATGAGGAGAGAAAACTCCTTACCCAGAATTCCTAGCAGATATTTTTTTACACCTGTTTAGCCTGAATTGAGTCTCTTCATCTGTCACCGTGGTTGGGAGATGGGAAACACATACACAGTGACTTAAATCAGCCAGTCCTCTCTCCTGGAATTGGCTGTAAAAGCAATTCCGTCCAAATTGAAAGGGTGAGGATGGGGGAGCCTTGACCATTCTCTGACCAAACTATGATTTCTGAGCTCAAGATAATTCCTATTTTTGGAACTTTATTTTACTTTGGATGATGTTTCACAAAAAGGCAGAATTTCCTATAAGATGAACAAAGGTCATCAGTGCATTTTCCAAATTAAAAAATTTACCAAGGACCCTCAGATTGAATTTTAGCACCCTCCCCCAAAAAAAACTATTGAAAACAATTTTTTTCTTTTCTTTTTTTTTTTTTTGCAGGAGTTAACATCAGTTCGCCGTAGAGAAATTGGGCCCTAGTCATTGAAAAGAAACGCACTTACCTAGTTTCTGTCTAGTTTCTTTCCATTTGGTTTCTGTGACAGTTTGTGTTTCTAAATTTAAAGAGTTGATGAAACCTTTTTGATTCTTCTAAACCTGGCTCTGCTTCCTGGAAAGTGTTTGGCCATCCATCCGCCATCTGCTACCAGGGCCCCAACAGCTGCATCTTGCAATGTTATACAGTAGTAAAGAGCAAAGGTTTATGCAGCACTCATTGGCTGCCATAATGGGAGTATGTGGCCTAGTTATACAGTCCATAAAGAAACCTCAAACATTTACACCCATATTACACTTAATGTCTATCCTCTTCACCCACCTCCTCCCTCACATATCCCTACTACGATTTATAGCCTGCTCCAGGAAGGCAGGCCTTTATTTACTGCCTTGCTTCTGCAATTACATTTCTCCAGCAGCCTTGCTCATTAGAATGTAATTCTTGTGATTCAGGGACATACTGAAGCTGTAGGGGTACCTTTGTGACTTCTCACTCACTTACAGCTAGCTGAGGTAAGCTACAGTAGAAGTGTCTCCTGAATCCCCAGGACCTCCACAAGGGTGATAAACTCCACTCTTATTTCCTTAGTATCTGTTCTTATCAACAAAAGGGTGCTGGCCATACGCTGTATCGAATAAGCAGCAATGTGAGAACCAGGGTGAAACCATCTAGTATTTTGTTTGTTTCTATTTTAATCATCTTGCCCACTTAACATACCCATGAAAACTTGATCATTTCTAGCCTATGGCTTTTAGACAGCCGCAAAGGCAGACAGCAGGAGAAGCTTGAAAGCTATGAAGCTGATAAAAATTTAATGGGTCAAAACCAATTTCTTAGCACCTGTTGGTCTTTACAGACTCTTAGCGGGCCATCCTCTTCTTCCCAGGGGACTTTAGGGCAGCCGTTTCTATATTATTTAGATTTTTCATGGTCTTTTACGCACTGTTCAACAAGTATAATAAAGCAGCACATCCATTTATTCTAATAGTAATAAAACGCATGGATCAGTGCTCCGTAGGACTTGAATTCCAAACAGAAATGTTTTGTAGAAATTCAATACTCATAAAGCTGATTTCTGCATATTGATTTTATATGAACTTCGAAGGGCATAAAATATGTAGAGTGAAATTTTAAAGAAGAAACACACAAGTGGCATGAACCAATTCCAAAAGATATAGAAGAGGGAGTTATGTTTCATTGTGTTTTGTTTTGTTTTTCAGTATTCTGGGAAGCAGAAAAGTTTCTCCAAAGCAGGAATTGTTTTTACTCCATTCCAGGACACTGCACCCATATGATATTTGAGTGACCTAGACTTGGAAGGCTCTTAGAAAAGAAGAGTGTGTTTCAAGTCATGGTACTAAGTTTCTTTTCCTTTGGGCCAGGTTTTTCTCTTACCCTAATAACAACAGCACAGCAATAATAATGTTGATTATAGTTAAAGCATGTTAAACATAGAACCTCATGCTATGCACCATGCCAATGTGTGCTTCACCTTTATTCACATCACCTAAATAAAACTTTGTGATGCATTTATTTCCATTATTCTCATTTCATACAGGTGTTCATTTAGGTAAGGAGAGGTTAAATAACTTCCCCCAATTTCACACAGCTAATAAGTGGCAGAGCTGGAATTTGAATCAAAGCCCCGCCATTCAAGTAGACTCTAGAGTTCTCTCCCACTGGCAATTACATTAATATCTTACACCAATATGAAGGGTTAGCAAAAAAAACATGGAAAATGCATATTATTAAAAAACGTGCATGGATTTCAAAAATTTTGTGCCAAAATAAACTCATACTTTAATACCATGATTCAAAAACCTTTTGAAGTCCCCTTGCATTTTTCATCTTTTTCTGCTGATTAAGTTAACATCAGAGTTATCTCTTGATATGTGAAGACTTCCTTTGGCAAGCAACCATTTTTATTGCCAGATACCATTATTTTTTCTTTCCCTATGTGTCTTGCTTAGAAAAGTCTCCAAAATATCATGGATAAGTATGTTTTTAAGCCCTGTCGCATTGGGTATATTTAAGTGGCAAAAGTATTTGCAAATATTCCTTATGCATTCTTTTGCTTTAAATCTAAGTACTATCTAACAATATTTCTAAATAAAAGCAAAAATATGAGGAAATAATTGAACTAGGCTTACGTTTCTGCTCATAATTAGGTAACAGGATTAATTACCTCTTAATACTGTTCTTGCTTAAGAGTAAAATATTGTTCTAGAGGAATGAAGGCTGATCAAACTGCTCAGTACCCATTCCTAGTAGTTTTTCTTGTTCTTGAAGATGGAGTCTTAATCCTTATTTCAGAGTTAGAGATTATAAAGTAGCATGAAGAATATAGTTGGCACAGGCAGAATACACTTCGAAGGAAGCACAACTTTATTCTTAAGTCCAACCCTTTATTTATTTATTTATTTATTTATTTATTTATGCATTTATTTTAGAAAGATTTTTGCTATAGGGCATATATGCTCACCAGAGACAGAGAGACAAAAAGTGAGAAATAACCCCCAAAGGGAAATGGCCACACTCCAATCCCATCTCCTCCATTCCCCTCCTGAGATTTTGGACATGCATGCACACACACCCAGGATGAGTCTCAAGCCACCAGGTCTGGGACTCAAACCACAGTCACCTACATGGGAGTCCAGGAATGTAATCTTTATGCCATCTGTTGGTTCCATCCTCCTTTCCTTAAGGAGGGCTATCTGAGTGAGGAATCTTAGGCATGTAGATGTGTATTTTGCCTAGAGATAGAAAGTAGGGATAACTTTGGAAGAATTGTGTTTCTGCTGAACCTTTCTATCAATATATTAATTTAGACTAATGTCTTACTATGGTAATCTTTAAGACTGAGTGATTTGGGTTTTGGAGGATGCGTTACCAAATACCATAGAGACTTCGCCCATAAGTAAGGATGAGCATGCTCTCTGGAATAATATGCGATTTGGTGTTCTAATAAATTTTAGAGAAACAGGAGTCCAACCTCCAAGGGCAGTGGAGACATGATTACAGGGCCTCCTATCTGGGGGAGAGAAGTGAGGCCTGTTCCTTAGACAAGTGAAGAGGATTATTCCATATCGTAGGCCTTTTTGCACAATTGAGGTGTGGTGACCTTGGAATGTACCCTCACGTATAATGTCTCATCATCATTGAAGTGTGTGCTATCCTTATGGTTTACCCTGCTGTGGAGACGGAATCCACCATCATCAGTTGTGGACCATCTTGCTTATGACAACAGAGTCTCAAGCTGACTGAAGAAGAGGCCATTCAATGGGAAGCAAAAGTACCTTATCCCCTTCTCAAGACCTGGGTGGCTCTCCTTCCCTGGTCTTATACAGGAAAAAATAATTCATCAATGAGTAATAACACTCTGTATTTATCTAAATTGTTACACTACAATTTTTATAACTATCATTTGTTAGAACTTACTATTTATAGTTACTATTCTATAATAATTTACAAAAAGTATTTAAATTCCACTGCAACTTCACGAGATAGATACTATCCTTTTACCCATTTTACAAATGGGGGTAACCAAGGCTCATACAGGTAAACTAATACACCCAGGCTCACATGCTCAAGTAGTAAGAGTCAGTTTGACTCAAAGCACAAGCTTGGTTCATAAAGTAATTTCCAACCTAGAAAATGTGTGTAATCCATGGGCTGGCCCCATGGTTTAAATGTTAAGGGAGCCAGCTCTCCCATGGCCAACCACTGTATTAATCCCAGTCCTGGTGGCTTAAACAACATACCAGGTATGAGGCATGCATGTCTAAAAATCCCTACAGAATCAAGAAATGGAGGAGAAGGAATTGCAACATTACCATGCTCCACTGTAGCATGCTTTCTCCCTTCCTTTTTTCTCTGTCTCTGTCTCTCTCTAGTAAGCTCATGCCACCTCTGGGCAAAAAAAAAAAAAAAAAAGTGTGATCCTTCTAAGAGACCTGTAACATTAGTAGTGTGATTAGTCTCCATTTTCCATAAAAGAACAATGATGTTTAACAAAGTTGTATTACTTATCTTGATCTGTCTAATGAACTATTGGAGAAGAAAAAACTAGAACCTTATTTTTTTTTTACTCCTAGTGCAATGCTTTACCCAACCCTTCATAACTAAAAGCAACATTAGTATCTACTTAATAAATGTGTATTTAATATACTAATATATGCCAAGCACTGTTCAGGTATGGGAAATGAGAAATAATAAAAAAGCAGTCGCTGCCCTCAGAGCTCATACTGCAGGAGGAGAGCAGGGGATAAGAAGATTATTGTGCCACAGGGATTACAGGGAGGCAGTTTTATTCTGCCTCAGTAGAATAGGGCAATAAATGTATCTGGGGAATCTTCACCAAGGAGGTGACATTCAAGGAACATTTAGGTGGGTAAACAGGAGGTGTTTTTTGTTTTGTTTTTTAAGAGATTTTTGCTGTAAGGCACGTGCACTCACCAGAGACACAGAGAGAGTCAGAGAGACAGAAAGCAAGAAATTGCCCCCGAGGGGGATGGCCACACCACAATCTCTTCTCTGCCATTTCCTCTTGGGATCTTGGACATGCACCCAGCTTGAGTTTCAAGCCGCCCTGGGTCTGGAACTCAAACTGCAGTTGACTACGTGGGAGTCCAGCCACGTAACCATTACACCATCTCCTGGTCCCAGTAAACAGGAGTTTTTAGTCCAGCTACATGAAGGTCTGAGTTTAGTTCTTAGATTAACCTAAACAGGTCTGGTGTAGTGGAGTGCACTTATAATCCTAACTAAATGGATGCTGGGGCAGGAAGATCATGGTAAGACCCTGTCAAACATCGCTGGCTCACTCACTCTCTCATTAAAAATAAATAATTAATAGAAATTTTCCACTTGAGGAAGGCAGGAAAGGCATCCTAGAATGCAAAGTGCATTCTGTAAAGGCCCAGAAGAAGGCAAAAACAAATGCAGATCATTTAGACAGTGGATCGATACTATTGGAGCACAACCTGCAAGGACCAAAGAGGGGTGGAGGGCTGGGAGGGCATAGGAAGAAGGCAGAAGCCAGGACATGAAGAGGACTCATTAATCTGTGACAGAGATCAATAGGAAACTTGGTTACCAAGAAAAAAATGCAAGTGCCAGAGAGAATAAGGCATTTTAGGTTTATAGGTAAGTCTCCCTTCTAATCCTAAGAGCCACCTTTTATTCACAAAATAGAGTTACTATTCTATTTTTAAAGAAAGAGAAAGAAAACAGAAGGGGAAAAAAAGCTGTTCTAAGGCAAATCATTTCATTCTACCCAGAACCAACTGACCAATGGTGGACCATTAAGACTGTCAAAATCCAGACATGTGTTCACAGACATGTATATATCAGCTGAACTTGCTATTGAAAATAGTTAGATTAAAATATCTTGTGAATCAATAAAAACATGGAGGGGGGAAGGAATGGAAAACATTCTGGTGTAGATACCAGAGACAGTGTGGGAGAAGGGTGGAAAATGTCAGGGGGTGAGAAATAGGGGGGGAAATATACATATATATATATATATATATGAAACAAGAAATGGAAAATTATTTGTCAATGATAACATGTATGATTACGCCATTATACAGTATATTCTGGATGGGAACTCACATGCTGTATGCTGTGATGATGCTCAGTGAATAAATTTAAAATAAATTTAAAAAAAAAGATTGTCAAAATCCAGATACATTATTTTCAAGGAATACATTGTGATGTCTACATTTGAACTAATTAGCTGCCCCATCATCTATTTTAAAATGATCCTATGGTGACGAGCTGCCTGTCAAATGCCTCACATAAATTTTCAAGCACACTGCAAGATAAAACACACACACATATACAAAAACACACCAAAAAAATAATTCTTAAGAGTGCCTGTTTATGAGTGTGTTTGTATATGGAGGTGAAATTACTTACTCTCAAAAAACAAGGTGGATTGCTTTTACTAGGTATGCACGGAATGATGTGGAGGTGTGATGTGGTGAAGTAGAAGGGCAGATGAGGGACGTGTGAGGGACCACTGCAATTAGGAAAGGAGAGGTAAGTTAGCATTCTCTATTCTGACTGCTGCAAATGCCTGACCTGCCCTTATTTTCTCCCATGGAACAGAACTGGAAGCCTAGGTAGACCCTGCATTTTATTTTTCTCTTGTATGATATGAAGGGATAGAGAAAGGTTATGTGTCATGAGCAGGCATACAAATGTACAGGCATGCATGCATATATTTGTGTGAATGCAGGTACACATAAGCATGTATGGACGTATGTGCATGTGTGTAAAAGCAGGTAAAAATGCTAGCTTGTAGATTCCACTTGCCAACAGATTTCTGTTAAAAAAAATATATTTCTATCTGCCAGTTAATTATACAGACACTAATTGGGATGTTGAATATTTTTTAAAAAATGCTTTATTTCCAACGAGAAAGGAAGGATATAACAACCTAACACTTATTATATGCAGTGATTGGTAAAATGAGGGGAAAAAAACCTGTCAGTGATGAAATCTTATATTGCAGAGTAAAGTAAAGAAATTAGACTTAACTGTTTCTGGTCTATGAGCTAACCTGGGAGTGGAGACCTTATTTCCTGACATATGGTTTTCCATGGTCAGTGTCTCTCTCTCCGTGGACTCACGGACAATAAACAACTTTTGTTTTCTTCAAAGAAGAACAGGGAACCAGCAGTTAGCGTAATGGCTATGTCGCTGGACTCCCACGTAGTCAACCGCGGTTCGCGTCCCAGACCTGGTGGCTTAAAACTCACGCCGGGCGCGTGTGCGTGCGTGCCCAAGATCCTGAGAGGAGAATGGAGGAGAAGGGATTGCGACGTGACCATCCCCTCTGGGGGGTGATTTCTTGCTTTCTGTCTCTATGTCTCTCTCTCTCTCTGTCTGGCGAGCGCACGTGCCCTATAGCGAAAACCTCTCCAAAAAAAAAAAAAAAAAAAAGAAAAGAGAAAAAAAAGAAGAACAAGTAGGTGGTTGATTTAAAGACCATTGGGCTGGTTCAATTTTTTTTTTTTTTTTATTTTATATTCTTTTTTTTTTTTTTTTTAATTTTTTTTTTATTATCATCATATTCTTCTTTATATTACATTGAATTACATATAACTTTACATTGTATTACATTACTTTTTCAAAAGGGAATGCCATGCATGTCAGTCAGTACAGAGACATTAATCTCCCCGCTTCAACATTCAATATCTTTTCTATGTTTTCCCCAATCATTATTATTATTCTAATTATTTTTTAAGACAGTCCATCGCTATTTCTCATGTTGCTTGTACAAATACTTTGCCCATCATGAAATACTTCTCAGACAAATCCAGTTGAGAATACTATACATGTCAACATCAACAGTTAATAAGCCATATCTGTTTCTCACTAATGTCCTACCTCTCTATTGTTCATTTGTTATCTTTCTCTATCCTCTTCTCTTCACTTCCCCCATTCCACACTGTCCTATTCTCATTAAGTATCTTCACTGCTTTTATGTCCTCCAATTTTTTTTCACTATCATAGAATGCTGATAGTCGGTATATATTGAGTGGATACATACAATATCTTTCTTTCATATCCTGGCTTACTTCACTCAGCAATATATCCTCCGTATCTGACCACTTTCTATCAAATTCCAGGGCCTTGTTATTTTTTATGGCTGAGTAGTATTCCATAGAGTATATATACCACACTTTTCCAATCCATTCATCAGTTTGTGGACATTTAGGTTGGTTCCATGTCTTGGCAATTGTGAATAATGCTGCAATAAACATTGATGTGCAAGCACTTTTCTGACTGAGCATTCTCCTGTCTTTTGGGTAAATACCCAGAAGTGGGATTACTGGATCGAATGGTAGTTCTATTTGTAGATCTTTGAGGAACCTCCATATTGTTCTCCACAGTGGTTGAACTAGTTTACATTCCCACCAACAGTGTAGGAGGGTTCCCTTTTCACCACATCCCCGCCAACACTTATCACTTTTTATATTCTTAATCTTTGCCATTCTGACAGGGGTTAGGTGGTATCTCATTGTAGTTTTTATCTGCATCTCCCTTATGATGAGGGATGTTGAGCATTTCCTCATATGCTTTTTGACTATTCGTATGTCTTCCTTAGAGAGACTTTTGTTCAGCTCATTTTCCCACCTTTTAATTGGGTTAATCATTTTTTTTCGCATAAGGCACTTGAGTTCCCTATGTATTCTGGTTATCAGTCCCTTGTCTGAGGCATATTTAACAAAAATATTTTCCCATTCTGAGGGTTGTCGGTTCACACTTGTTACTGTGTCCTTTGCTGTGCAGAAACTTCTTAGTCTAATATAGTCCCACTTGTCTATTATAGGGATTATTGCCTGTGCCTTGGGAGTCTTATTTAAGAAGTCTTTGCCTACTCCAATGTCCCCCAGAGTTTCCCCAGCATTTTCCACCAGTAGTTTTATTGTTTGAGGTTTTAGGTTAAGATCTTTGATCCATTTTGAGTTGACTGTTGTTAGTGGTGAAAGATGGGGGTTCAGTTTCATCTTTCTGCAGGTGGATACCCAGTTTTTCCAGCACCATTTACTAAAGATGTTTTCCTTTTCCCAATGGATTGACTGATATCCTTTGTCAAAGATCAGTTGGCTGTAAGCTTTGGGGGTTATTTCTGGGGTCTCTATTCTCTTCCATTGGTCCACATGTCTGTTTTTATGCCAATACCATGCTGTTTTGATGACCACAGCTTTATAGTATATCTTGGGATCAGGGAGTGATATGCCTCCTACTCCACTCTTCTTGCGCAGGATTGCTTTTGCAATACGAGGTCTTTTATGGTTCCAGACAAATTCTATGATTGCCCTTTCTAGATCTCTGAAGAATATCTCTGGTATTTCGATTGGAATTGCATTAAACATGTAGATTAATTTGGTTAGAATTGCCATTTTGATTATGTTAATTCTTCCAATCCAGGAGCATGGGATATCCTTCCACTTTTTTATGTCACTTTCAATGTCTCTTTTAAGATTTTCGTAGTTTTCTTTATAAAGATCTTTGACTTTCTTAGTTAGGTTTATCCCTAGGTATCTTATACACCTTGTGGCTATGGTGAAAGGGATTCCTTTCTTCAGCTCTGCTTCGTTCAACTTGTTGTTCATAAATAGAAATGCTATAGATTTTTGGATATTGATTTTGTATCCTGCCACTTTACTGTATTCACTTATTACTTCAAGCAGTTTTTTCATGGATACCTTTGGGTCTTCTAAGTATACCATCATGTCATCTGCAAATAAAGATATTTTCAATTCTTCTTTGCCTATTCGAATGCCTTTAATATTGTTCTCTTCTCTGATTGCAATAGCTAAGACTTCCAGTACTATATTAAAGAGCAGTGGAGAAAGTGGGCAGCCCTGCCTAGTACCTGTTTTCAGAGGAAAAGCTTTCAGCTTTTCCCCATTCAGTATAATGTTAGCTGTAGGTTTTTCATAGATGGCTTTTATTGTGTTGAGAAATGACCCTTCTATACCAATCTTACTGAGAGTCTTAATCATAAAAGGATGCTGTATTTTATCAAATGCTTTCTCCGCATCAATTGAGATGATCATATGGTTTTTATCTTTCTTTCTGTTAATGTGGTGTATTACATTTATGGTCTTGCGTATATTGAACCATCCTTGCATCCCTGGTATAAAGCCTACCTGATCGTGATGAATGATCTTTGTTATATGTTGTTGGATACGATTTGCGAGTATTTTGTTGAGAATTTTCGCATCTATATTCATCAATGATATTGGTCTGTAGTTTTCCTTTTTTGTCATATCCTTATCTGTTTTGGGGATGAGGATGATGGAGGCTTCATAAAATGAATTTGGAAGGTTTCCTTCCTTTTGAATCTTTAGAAATAATTTTAGTAGGATAGGGGTTAACTCTTCCTTAAAAGTTTTGTAGAATTCACAAGTGAAGCCATCTGGGCCTGGGCTTTTCTTTGTTGGGAGGTTATTTATTACTGATTCAATCTCCTGGCTTGTTATAGGTCTATTCAGGTTCTCTATGTCTTCCTGATCCAATCTTGGTAGATTATATGCATCCAGGAATTTGTCCATCTCCTCCAGGTTATCTTGTTTGTTGGCGTAAAGTTGCTCATAGTATCCTCTAATGATATTTTGTATTTCTGCTGTGTCTGTGGTAATATTGCCTGTTTCATCACATATTTGATTAATCTGGTTTCTTTCTTTCTTCTTCTTAATCAGTCTAGCCAATGGTGTGTCGATCTTGTTAATCTTTTCAAAGAACCAGCTTTTGCTTTCATTTATTTTCTGTATGGTTCGTTTATTTTCTATTTCATTTATTTCTGCTCGAACCTTTATTATTTCTTTTCGCCTGGCATTTTGGGGATTTGTTTGTTGTTGTTTTTCCAATTCTCTGAGGCATGATGATAAGTTATCTAGTTGCCATCTTTCTGTCCTTTTCTTATGTGCACTAATTGCTATGAATTTTCCTCTTATGACTGCTTTTGCTGTGTCCCATAGATTCTGGACACTTGTGTACTCATTATCATTAGTTTCCATAAATTTTTTTATTTCAGCCTTAATTTCTTCAGTAGTGAAGAAGTCATTCAGAAGTAGGTTGTTCAGTTTCCATGTGTTCGTGTATTTTCGGGGTTGTGTCTTGAAATTAATCTTGAGTTTAATTCCATCATGGTCAGAGAAGATGCTGGGTACAGTTTCTATGCCTTTGAATCTATAAAGGCTTGATTTGTGTCCTAATATATGATCTATCTTTGAAAAGGTTCCATGTCGGGGTGAGAAAAATGTATATGTTGTGGATGTAGGGTGGAAAGTTCTATAGATATCTGTCAAGCCCATTCCATTTATAGTATCATTTAAGTCCTGTATCTCTCTATTTATTTTCTGTCTAGAAGACCTGTCTATAGGAGATAATGGGGTGTTGAGATCTCCAACAATTATAGTATTTCTCCCTATCTCTCCTTTTAGCTCCAACAGTCTTTCCTTCACATATTTAGGCGCACCTGAGTTGGGTGCATAGATATTTATAAGGGTTATGTCTTCTTGCTGGATTACCCCATTTACTATTATATAATGCCCTTCTTTGTCTCTTCTTACAGTCTTTGTCTTGAAATCTATTTTGTCTGAGATCAATATCGCTACTCCAGCCTTTTTTTGATTTCCATTTGCATGGAGTATCTTTTTCCAGCCCTTGACTTTTAGTCTATGTATGTCTTTATCCATAAGGTGAGTTTCTTGTAGGCAACAGATAGAGGGTTTCTGTTTTCTTATCCAGTCAGCCAGTCTATGTCTCTTTACTGGAGAATTTAATCCATTGACATTCAATGTAATTATCGATATTTCCGTACCTGATCCTATCATTAAGTGAGCCATTTTCTTGGTTGCTCTTTGTTCTCGTATAACTGTCTCTGATTTTTTAGTTTTCCTGGTATAATACTCCCTTCAGAACCTCTTGAAGAGCTGGTCTGGAGTTGGTAAATTCCTTCAAATTTTGTTTATTCGAGAATGTTTTTATCTTTTTTTCCCATATGAAAGATAATTTTGCCGGGTATAATATTCTTGGTTGAAATTGTTTTTCACTCAACACTTTTACTATGCTTCCCCATTCTTTCCTTTCTTGCATTGTTTCCGCCGAAAGATCCGATGTTAGCCTGATGGGGTGACCTTTGTAAGTAACCTGGCGTTTCCCTCTTGCCAACTTTAGTATCTTGTCTTTGTCTGTTGTTTTTGCCAGTCTGGCTATAATGTGCCTTGGAGAGGATCTTCTTGGGTTGATTCTACCCGGGGTCCTATGTATTTCCTGGGTCTGGATATTTGAGTGCCTTTCTAGATTTGGAAAGTTTTCTTCCAGGATCTCATGGAATAAATTATCTAGGCCCTTATTATTTTCTTCCTCTTCTGGAATACCTATTATCCGGATGTTGGGGCGCTTGATAGTATCCAGTATTCCTCGTATATTATCCTCATTTTTCATGGTTGTTTTCTCAATCTTCTTGATGCTTTTTTCTAGGTCAGATGTTTTGTCTTCTACGTTAGATATTCGATCTTCTGCCTGGTCTAACCTACTTTTAATACTTTCAAGGGAGGTTTTGATTTCCTGTATCACATTCTTCATTCCTAGAAGTTCCATCTGGTTCTTGTTTAAGGTATCCATTTCTTCTTTCAAGTCATTGAAGGACTTCCTCATCTCCTGGAGCTCCTTGTCTCTTTTCTCTCCCATCTCAGTTAGTTTGGTCACTACAAATAATCTGAATTCCTTATCAGACATGTCCACGACGTCCATTGTATTGACTGTGGGTGATGTAGGCTTGATGATTTCCCTTGAGGGAGAGGCCTTTTGTTGGTTGCTCATATTTCTGGAGCCTCTGCGATTGTTCTTAGTCATTAGGTATTCTATATGTTTCTTCCTAACTGATTGTTAATAGTTGTACAGGCTTAGAAAATTGATGATTTCCCTTATGGTTGGCCTACCTGTTGCTCACAATTACCATTAACTGTTGCCACTACCCTGGATGGCCCAAAGTCCTCACTGTCTCTAAGGACAGGTGAGCCTACAATTGACTGAATAAGCAACACCCCAAGAGCAAAGAAAAACAAACTGAAAAAAGGAAATCGCGCGGCGTGCTTGCGCGCCGCGCGCTATTCAAATCACCAGAATTCAGAGTCCAAAGGCTAGTGGGAAAGTGTCAGAAGATGAGTGACAGGACCAGGTTGGTCAGGTCTAGAGCCTGAGTCCGCCTGGTGCCCGGAACTGCTGGCCGGCTCGATCCGGATTGTGGGTGGGGTGGGGTGGGAGTTCGCCTTAAAGTCCCAGACAACCAACCTGGGGTCCAAGGAGGAGAAACGGTGGGGATGCGTGGAGATTCGGAAAGGTCGGGCCTGCAGCCTCAGTCCGCCTGGTGCCCGGAACTGCTGGCCGGCTCGATCCGGATTGTGGGTGGGGTGGGGTGGGAGTTCGCCTTAAAGTCCCAGACAACCAACCTGGGGTCCAAGGAGGAGAAACGGTGGGGATGCGTGGAGATTCGGAAAGGTCGGGCCTGCAGCCTCAGTCCGCCTGGTGCCCGGAACTGCTGGCCGGCTCGATCCGGATTGTGGGTGGGGTGGGGTGGGAGTTCGCCTTAAAGTCCCAGACAACCAACCTGGGGTCCAAGGAGGAGAAACGGTGGGGATGCGTGGAGATTCGGAAAGGTCGGGCCTGCAGCCTCAGTCCGCCTGGTGCCCGGAACTGCTCGGGCTGGTTCAATTTTCAGAGCAAGTGATTTATTAGCGATCTTTCAGAATTGCTCTTTTAATACATTTTGTTTTATTTTTAAGAAAAAGCAATGATAACTGGAATTTCTTGTTCACTAAGTAGATGAAAATTATCAAGGACAAGCAACACCAGCTTTCCTTGTCCCATTTGTGCCTAGAAAAAAGAAAAAAAATAATAGTTTTGGAGCCTGCTGAAACCTAACAAGGACACAGAGAGCTGCTGTGCTGTTTGTTCCTCTTGAAGGTCAGTCTGCAACAAGCTTGGTACCCAGGAAGCAATTCAATTCTGTTTAGGGATTGTATCTGGTAATTACACTCTCCTTAAATCTATGCCTGAGTTGTAAATCGAGAAGAAACCTTCCAGCAGCCACCCCACGATCCTTTTTTAAAAGGCCAATTTCAAAAAAGTTCAAGAACCTTCAAGGTGCAGGCAATTCTTTGATATTTAGGAGGATTGCGATTAAAAGTCATTAGATTTAATTATGTGGAAATAAGGATTCATCCTGAAAAAAAGGGGGGGATCTATAAGTGAAATCATTCATACCGTGTGCTTCGTCCTGAATCCACTTGTAAATATGTATAAAGCAGGGTGGCTGTGCCAAATGTAGGTTCTTTCCCCTCCCAAAAGTGCATTTTACTTTTTAGCAATAAGTAAATGCATTTTTAACCTCGGAGATTGAAAATCAAATAAGTAAGTTTTATTCCAACTTCCCCAACTTCTTAGCAGGTTTTGAAACACACTGAAGACAGTAAGATTAAACTTCTACAGAAAAGAAAAAAATTCTCAGATGTATTCCCCCAATGACTTTGCTCTTTGGGGGGATTTTGTTCCTTAGTACTGAATTATTTGGTTTCAGAAATTCCTAACGTGGTACCCTAAACCAAAGATCACATATACTTTCATGCATATCACCTGTTCACCCTCCCTCACCTGTGCAGGTTGTGAGTCACAGTGCTCATTTGTGTCAGGACATGACTTCCGAATTCTCCACACAGCATTTCAGGTTATTTCTATGTAGCCAAAGGGAGTAGCACCCATGTGAAAACAAATTTGCTTCTTTGTACAACACCCTTCATGAACCTGGTTGGTTTCCTATCCTCCCTGATATGCTACTGCAAGTTAATGTATCAATATATACCCCCAATGTGGAAACTAAAGGAAGGGCTTGAAGGATTCATCATGGTGGTAAAAACTAACCTTCAAATTAGCTGTGACTATTTTCTGTAGGTAGTGAGCATGCTCTGTTTAGTTCTGTGCTATCCAGTTGAAGCTTCTTATTTCTTTTTTTCCTAATTATTTTATTTAACTTTATTTATTTATTTTATTTTGACCAGTAGAAAGAGAGAAAGTGAGAAAGCAGGCCACCAGGTCCAGGATTCAAATTGCAGTCAGCCATGTGGGAGTCCAGCGCCCTTAACCACCACACTACCTGCCAGCCCTCAAAGCCCCTTATTTCAATATTTCTATGTTCTTCCCTTTGGCTCTTCATCATCCCATTTCTTTCCCTTTAACATTTTACAGAAGGACCAAAAATTCCAAGATATGCCATTTCTTAGAAGTATATGAGTTCTCCTAGAGAAAAACTACGCAGATTAAAGAAACAACAACAACAAAAAAAAACACAATTCTGTAGTTTGTATTTTGTAGTGATCTACTAGATGAGATTTAAATGAAAAGCACTTTACATGTACTTAGCAGTAAAGTGTAGCTGAAGCCATTGTGTGTGTGTGTGTGTGTGTGTGTGTGTGTGTGTCCCCCTATTGCAGTTTTTTTCTCTTTAAATTTATTTATTTTTTACATTAATTCACTATACATCATTACAGCATACAGATGAATTTTCCATCCAAAATACACTGTGTATTGGCTCAATCAAGCACATCCACATACATGTTATCAGCAAATAATTTTCCAATTCTTAAGTCTTGTATACTTTGTTTTTCATTTTGTCATCCTTGATTCCCTATCCCTCACCCTCTGCCATATCCCACCCTCCTCCCACATTGTCTCTGGTATCCATGGTTGCTTTCTATGCCTTCCCCCCCATTTAATTGATTTGCTAATGAACTTAATTAGCCTAAATATATCCAATAGCTAGCACAGCTGATATATACCTATACATGAATCCAAGTCTGACTTTAGGCATAAACCTCAGTGAGTAGAATGAACATATTATAAAGTAGTACCCACTTGGGGCTATATGGCTTACTGTAGTCATCAAATATGCATTTTTTAAAAAATTTCGATACAAACAGTTTTACTGCTTTTTTTTCCTCCTGCAACTTATTTTTTTAATTACTTAACATTCATTCCCTGAGCATCATCACAACATACTAAATGTGGTTTCCCATCTAGAATAATCATGCATGTTATCATCAATAATATTCCATTTCTACTTTCATACATATGTATATGTATATATATGTTTTTTACCCCATGTTTGACCCTCTGCCCTTTCCCACTCTCTTATTATACTATCTCTGCTATATACAGTTGTTTTCTATTTCTTTTCCCCCAACATTTTGTTGATCACACAATATCATAAGTAATCTAACTACTTTCAATAGCAAGTTCAGCAGGTAATTTCAAGAAGAGCAGTTTTGAACTGATAATGATATTTCCTTGAAACTTAAAGCCTAGAAACAGGTTAGTATTCTGTTCAAATAGTAGGTACATGCACCTATCAACAGCTCAAGACAGGACAAAAATCCTTTAAAACCGGGAAACAAAGCTTAGAAGAAAAGCAGCAATATTCTAGTCAAGTCACAGAATGTTGTTTCATCAGTTCAGTCTCATGTACTTAATTTTTCTTCTGTTAAGGTTCAATCTTCCAGATTGAATTCTGGGATATAATATTCATCTCCAAACATTGTCCCTACAATTAAGTTGCCCATTTTCTTAGTTTTTGAACTCTTATTTCTGTGTGTCTGCATTTAATTTTACTGACATAGCACTCCCTTAAGAATTTCTTAGAGATCTGGTCTGGTGCTGGTAAATTCTTTCAGGTTTTGTTTATCTGGGAATGTTCGTGTCTTTTCTTCCCAAATGAACAATAATCTTACTGGGTACAGTATTCTTGGTTGAAATTGCTTTTCCCTTAACACGTTGAATATATTTTCCCATTCTTTCCTCGCTCGCATAGTTTCTGATGAGAGATCTGCTGTTAGTCTGATGGGATACCCCTTGTAGGTAACTTGCCATTTTTCTCTTGTCAATCTTAGTATCTTGTCTTTGTCTGTTGTTTTGGTCAATCTGGCTATAATGTGTCTTGGAGAAGATCTTCTTGGGTTGATTCTATTTGGGGTCCTCTGTATTTCTTGGGACTGAATAATTGAGTGCCTCTCTAGGTTTGGAAAGTTTTCCTGCAGGATCTCATGGAATAGATTATCAATGCCCTTATGAATCTCTTCGCCCTCTGGGATGCCTATTATCCGGATGTTTGGATGTTTGATGGTATCTAGTATTTCTCGCATATTAGTCTCAAATTCTTGGGCCATTTTCTCAGTCTTCGTAGTGGAATTTTTTAGGCTAGCAATTTTCTCTTTTATGTCTGAGATTCTATTTTCTGTATGATCTAGTCTGCTTTTAATACTTTCAAGGGAGTTTTTGACTTCCTGTATTATAGCTTTCATCTCTAACAGTTCCATCTGATTCTTTTGTAAAGTGTGAAATCCCTCTTTTAGATCTTGCATGAATTTCCTCACCTCCTGGAACTCAACAACTTCTTTCTCCTTCCTCTTCAGCAGTTCATTGTCTCTCTTCTCTTCCATCTCTGTTAGCTTTGCCATTATGAATGTTCTGAATTCTTTATCAGACATCTCCATGAATTCCCGTGAACTGCGTGTGGATGAAGATGAGTTATCCTTTTCCCTTGGAGGAGAGGTATTTTCCTGCTCTCCCATATTTCTTGTGGTCCTGCAGTGATTTCTAGTCATCTGGTTGATGGTCAGTTTCTTCCCAAACTTGTAAGTTCAATCACGCGAGTTTTGTGTGCTGGAAGCCAAATTATCAGTGGGAAAATCTTGATTTCTGTTCCCCCAAAATGGCTAGGTTGCAGAATCCATGTGACTGCGGCTTCAAGAAGCCCTATTGCAGTTTGATAACATTATATGATTTAGAGGACAGTCACACAGAAGATGACAAAATCTGTTCTAATCTAATAATAGATGTCTGAAAAGTTGAGTTTCATATATAGGACCTCTCCAGGTAATGGAAAACAGAGTAGCACTTCACTGGTTCTGATATAGTGTCAACTTCCAGAATGGCTATATCCTAGAAGTATTTTAGAAATTATGTTTTTGCCAGATTTAAATTATATGCTTCTTTTCTCATTGTATCATGTAGTACAATCATAAAGAACATGTAGAGTTTTTTAATCCCTTGTAGAAAGATCAACCCTCTTCTCTCATACAAAATTGAGGTAGCAAAATGGCCCTTGTAAGTTTTTCAAGGTGATGTTATTTTCATAGTTTTACCAACTGTCCACCAATGGATGAATGGATAAATGAAATGTGGCATATACATCCAGTGGAATATTATTTGTCCTTAAAAAAAAAAGGAGGAAATTCTGACACACAGATGATCCTTGAGGATATTATGCTAAGCCAAATAATCTACCCACAAAAAGATAAATACTGTATGATTCCATATATAAAAATATATATAAATTATACATCTATTTAATATATCATAAAATATAATTATAGTTGATATCAAAATAAAAATAAATTTAAAAAATTAAGCTCTCTCCCTTTTGGCATAAAATCATACACTAATATATAATATTCTAGAAAGTAATGATCACATGGAAAAGGACAACCTAAATTAGAATGGCACACAATAATTCGTTTCATACAAGGGAAAAAAATATTAGTAAAGATACAGCTTGCTGTTTCTAGGATTTTCTTAAAATTGCATACTTTATGATGATATTTTGCCTGTAATACCTAACATTTGACTTAAATACCTCAACCTCCTGCCGACCATCTACTGAATCATTTAATAAAGTTGAACTAAGAAGTGATAGTTTGGGCCAGCTCCATAGTTTGATAGAGGTCAGGTGCTACACGAGGGGAGCTGGATCCCACATGGCCTAGAGTAGTTAGAATCTCTTTGAAAAACATGCTGGGCAGTGTGCAGATATGCCAGGAAATCTGACAGGAGGAAGACTGGGGGAAAGAGAATTGCACTATAACTATGTTCCATGGGGGAGGTGACTTCTCTCTCTATTTTAAGTACATGCACCCTCTAGCAATCAATCAGTTAAAAAGAAATGATGGGTGGATAGTAAGATGAGGCAGAGTTCCCAGCACAGAACTGGAGAAATACCAGTCTCTGCTCACACAGCCAACACAATATTACAGATGTTAGACATTAGCAGTTAGCCATGCTTCATTCTGTCACCCATAGAGTTGCTCCTCATGTAGCTCCTAAAGGTGATAGAAAAGTGGTCAATTTCTAACATTGTACCAAGAAATAGAAAATAAAGTCAAAAAGGGAAATGTACTTCCAATTCCAATCCTTCCTCTCAGTTTGACAAATAGAAGAAGGAAATGGTCCATCCAAATCAAAGACCACTGCTCACCTCATACACTAGCGCAGCGGGGTGCGGATCATTTACCTCTAACAATGACTTATAAATATTTCTTTTTGGCATTTTCTGGGGTCAGACCTCAACAGACTTATCACACAACAAGCAATTTCATTCAGCTTAGAAATTGTACTTTGTAATTACACGATCCTTCAATAGTCACCCTGACTAGAGTGTAAATAATCCAGGGAATTATGTGGCTTAACATGGTTATACATTTAAAATAAAGCTTGATGTAAAATTTAAAGCAGGGGATATGAGCTGATACCCATGCTACTTTTTCCATAATCCCCAAACTCATATCCAGGAGTTTCAATTACTTTGGTGTATATATAATCTTTTAAACTCACTGCGTTTACTAGCTTGTTTCTTTTATTTTTTCAAAATAGCATTAGTTTAGAAAAAATTCTATTTGGGAGTGATTCTTTAAGCCATCACAGGAGATAAGAGAAAGATATTACTTTATGCACAGTGAATAAGTATTATTTTAGCTTGACTTTAGATTGCTTTCTAGCATCTAATATTGTTTATTTACTACCCTTAGTTTGTTCATTTGTAAAATGAGGGCTTATATTTAATACCTATCCTGAAGAGTTGTCATAAAGGTTAGTGATAATGTATATAAAGAATGGAATAAAAAATCTACACTTATTTCCTGTGGAGCCTTGAATTAGTAGCCTTGCTCTATTACTCAGCTTCCTCATCTGTTAAAAAAAAAAAAAAAAAAAAAAAAAAAAAAAAAAAAAAAAAAGATTATATGCTTACAATACAGAGTTTCTGAGAACCAGGCAAAGTTATATATATAAATGCCTTAATGAGACCAGCAGTTGGCATAATGGCTATGAAACTGGACTCCCATGTAGTCAATCACAGTTTGAGTCTCGAACCTGGTGGCTTAAACTCACACTGGGCGCATGTGTGAGCGTACCCAAGATCCCGAGAGGAGAATGGAGGAGAAGGGATTGTGTCGTGGCCATCCCCCCTGGTGGGTGATTTCTTGCTTTCTGTCTCTCTGTCTTTCTCTGTCTTTCTGGGGAGCGCACGTGCCCTATAGCACATGTGCCCTATAGCAAAAATCTCTCTAAAAAAATAATTAATTAATTTTTAAAAATAAAAATAAATGCCTTAGCAAGTGATTAGTAAATGTTGGCACTGGTAATGATGATAATGACAGTGATGATGATGACACCCTCACATAGTAGGTACTTAATAAATTATAGCTGCTTTTAATATTATTTCATTTAAAGAAAATTAAGTCCTCTACCATATGTATTCAGAACAGGTGAACCATCAGTTCTGATTCAAAAATAACCCAGGTCTATCATTTTTTGAGGACCTGAATCCATTACAAAGATAACCAGACTAGAATGACCAATTTTCACTGCCTTTGTTTAATAATTCTTAGTTCTGACTACCAATTAGAATCAACTTGGAACTTTCTAAAATGACAGCTGGGCATGCTGCATCCCTTCCTCCTCAATAAACCCGGACTGTAGTAGCTCTGCAGGTGACTATGATGTGCAGACAATCCTGACAGCCACTCTTTAGTCATTTGACATCATTTGGAGATCTTGTATGCTGCAGCGAGAGATCTAGTACTGAAAAGAGGCTCCGGCAGAGGACCAGCGGAACTTCAAAACTCATGCATCCTTCCATCCATCCCTTGTAAAATTTCTATAACTTATAACCTTATAACTTTATTTAGGAAGCAGAATTGGTTAATCTCAGCCCCTGAATAAAATACTAACTAAGGCAATTCAAATACAGAAATTCAAACACATTCATTTTTCATCGATACTGAGTTTTTTAAAGGTTAAACATTTTAAACAAATCATCTGTTTTGAGACAAAAAAAAATGTATACTAATTCAGTAGTCATCAATCAGAGGTGTGAGAAATTTTTCAGAACCTCAGGAGAATATACTCAGAGTAAGAGGAATGAGAAGATGGAACACCTAAGTTTCTACAGTAGCCCTAATCTAATTGATTTTACATGTTGGTTTGCCCTTAAGGAATAGTTCAACAGTACAGAAGAATTTTAAAGTTCTACATAATTAATTCATTTATTCTTTCTTTAGTATGAACCACCAAATTTTTCTAAGTTTGTATCACAAGGTAATTTGGCATTTACCCAATTATTTTAGAATCATGTGTAAAGAGCCAAACAAAAATAATATATTTTAGACTGTTAAATTAATCTGGTATTATTTGCATAGATCAAGTGAACTAGGTAATTGCCAAAACCTCCTTTAGTTTGTTTTGTTTTTGCTTTTGTTTCTAAGGTTTTTGTCATAGGGCACATGTGTTGGCCAGAGGGAGACGGTGAAAGGGAAAATGAGAAATCAAACCCCCACCCCTGGGTTAGGGAGTCAGGGGGATGGCTATGCCACAATCCTTTTTCTCAATTCTCCTCCAGGGATTTTGGTCAGGCATGCACACACACCCAGTATGAGTTTCAAGCCCCCACGTCTGAGACTGGAATCATGGTCACCATGTGGGAGTCCAGTGCCTTAACCATTATGCCACCTGAGGCCTCAACTCCCCTTAGTTTTAAAGTGTATAAACACAGCCAGAGGATGAGGTTCACTATATTTAATTTTACCTTCACTCTAAAAACCAAATCCTACACTAAGATTTCCAATAGAACAATAATGACAATAGGGAATTGAAAGTCCCAACCTCCTTTGTGGGGGAGAAAGGGGGCCCAGGTAGACCTGAATAACAAACATTTACAACTTTTGAAAAAGGGGCTGTTGGAAATTGCTCCTGAGAGAAGATCAAAGGTTGGAGCTTTGCGGAGAGAGGAGCAGGATGGTGTTTAAATCAGCTTTTAAATCATAAGTTTTGCCAGTCAGTTCAGCACAAAGCATAAAGGCTTTTGCAGGGAAGAGAACAATCTTGACACACAGAATAAAATGAAAAAGCAGTATGGAAGAGAAGTTTAATAAACAATTTTGTGTAGATTTTGAAATTGGATTTGGTTCTCATTTCATGAAAACTTGAAAAATAAGGAAAGCCAATGATGTCAAAAGAAAAAGCAATAGCAGCAAAGTCACCCAGATGTAACTGGCACATGACATTGGAAAAACAGGGGCTGTCAAGTGAAACAGAAAGGTTCAACCCTGACTCTACCACCTACTAGACATGACAAGTCACTTTTGTAAGGCTTTGCCTTCTCATCTGTAAAAGGAGGCCCTTGGTATGGTTCATATAGAATTATGATCAGAATAAAGACACTTCATGTCAAGCCCTAGGAATAGTACTTCTGATGAACAATAGGTAGCAATTTCCTTCCCTTTTTGCACCTCCAGACATCTACGTAAAATGGTCTCTGGTTAGCTTAAAAGCCATATCTAACTAATGGCTCTCAAGGTACAATACCATAATGGCTATAAATGACCAACCACAATAAATGACCAAGTACTCTGGTTGTTAGGTGGTTCTTGACTTCTCAGATAAGGCATCTGCTGAAACTGGTAATCGGTCAGCCTTTGCTACTAAAAGCATGGCTCATGGTGACAGGATCACCTGAGAGCTTTTTATAAATATAGACTCTTCTGTATTACCGCTAACCTACTGAATCAGAATCTGCTTCTTTTTTTTTTTTTTAATTTACTTGATAGAGAGAGACAGAGAGGGAGAAAGAGGGGAAAGTGAAAAGCACCTCTAATGGTGCATGGTCACATAGCACCTACTTCATTAAATGCTTACCTATTTCAGGCCATTTTCAAAGTGTGTTATGTCCATATTTTTATCTTTTAACCTTCACAATTATATGTGTACTTATCGTCATTATACCCATTTAACAGAATTGGACTATGAAGCACAAGAAAAAAGTACAAGGTCACCCAGTAAACTGACTGTAGTGGGCAGCTGTAATTCTTTTTCCTTCCTATTCGGCACCTTAAATTTTAGGAAATGTTTATGTGGGATCATATTATGGACATTCAATGGTATGACTGTTAATTTTATATGTCTACTTGGCTAGGCCATGGTGCTCAGTTGTTCAAAGATTCACCTAGATGTCACTGAGAAGATATCATATAAATACAATTGACAATTTCATCAGCAGACTTTGAATGAAGGAGATTGCTTTTCTGTATCACTGGTAAGTCTCATCTAATCAGTTAGAGCCCTTGAGAGCAAAAAGATTTCCCAAAGAAGGAATTCAGCCTCAGGGCTGCAACCTAAAAATCCTGCCTGAGTTTCCATCTTGCCTGGCCTATTATCCATGAAACTGTGACATTAACTTTAACCTGAATTATCAACCCACTATCAGGTTTGCCCTAAAGATTTCAAACTTGCCAGCCTCAATCATCTCATAAACCAACTCCATAAAATAAATTAAATTTTAAAATAATTAAACAAAATAATAAAATATCATTGATTCTATTTCTGTGGAGAACTAAATTAATTGAGAAATAAATTGACTAAATTAATGGAGAAATAAATTTTATCTTCCCATCCCTTAAAACATAAATAGGCACTGGTACAGCCAATCAAGATGGAGGGAGAGCTGAGAAATTAATCACAGTGGCAGTGGTAGCAACATCAAGAGTGTGCCAGTGACAGATGTCCAGTGTCAATGGTACCAGTGACAGCTTTCTCATCAGGTTTTTCCTGAGGTATGACCTTGACTGATCTTGCCATTACCCACCCTCTGCTGGTTTCCTGCCCATTTCCTTAGATTACTTTTCCAGCTTTATCATCAATTCCGTTGTTTATTATCCTTCGGGTAGTTTGCTTTGTTTCTTGAGAAAGCCCAGTCAGTCTCTGTTGCTTGCAAACAGATGTCCCTGACATACAATAGTGGGCTGGAAGCAGCTTTAAAAACCAGGTATGAGTGCATGCATGCCCCAAATCCTAACAGAATGGAGAAATAGTGAAGAAATTGTGGCATGTCCAGGGCCTACTGTAGGGGTACTTTCTTCCTCTGCTTCTATGTATCTTTTTCTCTCTGCCAAGTGCACACACCTTTGGGTATAATAATAACAACAATCTTTTTTAAAAGATGAAAAATTATTCCAGGTTACAAAGGATTATATAAATAAATATGTGCATGTGTGTGTATATGTGTGTGTGTGTCCCAAATCCCATAATTAAACTAGGAGTTGAAACAGCAAAGAGACAAAAAATGAATTTTAAAAATTGCCAAAAGATCCAACAACATATATACATTATGATCAGGTACACTTTATCCAAGGGATGCAAGCATGGCTCAACACACACAAAACCATAAATGTAATACATCATATTAACATAAAGGAAGATATCAACTGATGTAGAAAAAGCATTTGATAAAATACAACATCCTTTCATGATTAAAACTTCCAGCAAAATCAGCATAAAAGGGTCATTTCTCAACACATTAAAAGCCATATATGAAAAACCCATAGCTAACATCATACAGAGTAGGGGAAAGTCAAAAGCTTTACTAAAAACTGGTTAAAGACAAGGCTGCCCACTTTCCCCACTTTTTTTCAATATAGTGATGGAAGTCCTTGCCAATGCAGTCAAAAAAGAGTGAAATAAAGGATATTCAAATAAGGGAAAGAAGAGGTGAAATTATCTATTTGCAGATGACATGACTGTATACATAAAAGACTCAAATATATGCATGAAAAAACTACTGAAAGTGATAGATACAGTAAAATGTCTGGATACAAAATCAACATACAAAAATATATAGCATTTCTATATACAAACAGGCATGCTGACCTAGAACTGAAGAAAGTAATACCATTTATCATAACCACATAAAGTATAAAATACCGGAGTAAGTCTAACCAAGGGAATCAAAGACCTCTACAAGGAAAACTATGAAAATCTTAAAAAAGAAATAGAAAATGACACAAAAAGGTGGAAGGACATGGAACCAACCCAAATGTCCATGAACAGATGAATGGATTGAAAAAGAATGGCACATACACACTATGGAATACTACTCAACCATAAAAAATAAGACGCCAGCATTTGATACAAAGTAGACAAATATGGAAGATTTACTGCTGAGTAAAGCAAGTCAGGCTATGAAAAGGAGACATAGTAAGTCTCCACCTAATATATACCAACTGTCTACACACTATAGTAGAAATGGAATGATTAAAGGATATAGAAGCATGGAAAATGGTTACAGACACTGCAGACACTATGGGAAGAGGGTGGGAGATGGGGGAGAGTGAGAGAAAAGGAAACAAGGAGAAAAATAGAGAGGCAAGAAATCTGAGGGACACAGAAATGGAGGATTGTCTGTCGATGATAACATGCATGACATCTTCAACCGGACTGGTGGGAAGTGTGTTCATGTTGGGTAAATTCATTTCACAGGCTGTAGTGATGTACATTGAATGTATAACATAATTTTTTTTCAATTGCCAAAAGAAAAGTTTTCTTATGTTTCAGGGAAAGAAGCACTCCACAAGCTCCAGAAAAAGATGGAATAAGTTGAATAAACTGAATCAGAGAGAATCTGGAGGTCTAAACTAAGAGATGCTGGCCACATATAAAGGTGATAGCAAAGAAATACATTGGAAACTATGCCTCAGATAAGGGATCAATAACCAGAATAAAGAGGATTCCCTGACTAACTACAAACACCCTAATCTCACCTCACCAAACTCCAGGTACTTTTTCGCAGCTCAGGTTCTAGAACACTGGAAACCAAATGTATACTCCTCTGTCAGGAAATTGGAGGATATCTTGTCAGACATATTTCTGCTCCAAGGAAAAGACTATTGACAATAGCTTCTGGGAGTATCCCAATGAAACTTCTGCCCATCCTTAATAATAGTATTAGGTTTCTCAGTTGACAAGCCACTGTCAGCCCTTACAATCAGTATCTTAATTCCTCATGCTTAAATATTAATAGAAACCTAAAAACCTCCAGATCTTTTTCTTTTCTCCTAAAAAGTCTACTATGAATGTGAAAGCCTTATCTTCAATAACCTATAAAGAGAAGGCCCTTATAAAATATATACAGTACTTTAACACTAATGACTTCTAATGGCAAATCCTAGGCAGTCTTGAAATAAATTGTATCCCCAAGATAACGGTGTCAATTTTCAAAATTCAAGGAGAAGACTTTTTAATATGATTTTACTTATTTAGAAGCATTTAAACCATGGCCATTTAGTAACATAATCTGGGTGAATTTCTTCCCTAGCTTGCCTTGACAGTAACTTCAGAAAATTGAATGCTTGCCCAGAGATCAACATTCAAATGAATAGGCTTTGAGATTGGAATTTATTTCTGAGGACCCATAATCTAATCCAAAATGAACCTGTATCCTACTTAAAAGATATTTGCAAACTGATACCTGAAGGAAACACACAGAAAAAGTAATACATCCAGTTTTGCAGAGTCAAAAGAGTGGCCTGCAAGTTAATTCCTAAAGGTTTAGCCCCTTCTGAGATCTGAAATATGAATGCCCCAATTTGATAAATAGCACATACTGGCAAAGCACCTACATGGTAGACCCATCTAGCCAGGCAATCAGGATGGAAAATTGTTTCTGATTTGGAATGGGGGGGATGGACAAACATCTGTTACATCCCCATGAGACTTGGCCCACTGATGCAATTTTACCACAGAATATTCATAGATAATGAGAAATCAAGTACATTATAGCATCTCTAGTGAAATATTTTATATCTTATATTATCCAAAAGGCCAAAAAGTCATCTAGTGAAATATTTTAATAATTCTCTTTTCATTTGACCCATTTGCTAACTAGAAAGAGAAATCTAAAATGTGTCAGTTATCCTTCTTTCACTTCTCCAATTTTGTCATTGTTAGAGAAGCATATTATTTCTATTATTATAATTATTATTATTTACATTCAATAGCATATACATCATTTAGCTTGTAAAGAGAATTTACCCAACATGAAACACACCTCAGACCAGTCCAGTTGAGAATACTATACACATTGTCACCAATAGATAATAAACCATTGTTGTGTCCCATAAATATCTTACCTCTGCATTAGGGAGGCATACTATTTCTGATGGTGGGTTGGCATAGCTCCAAAAAAACAAACCTATTATACTAGTAAAGTAAAAGTAAATTTAATACAATTTTCTCTAGTAATTACTTATCAATTTTAAGAACAGCAATAAATATTAGTAATTTAAACATGTAGTTAAATGTTGATTTATATGATAGGAAAATAGGAAATGGGCCAGTCTTCCCACTTTTCATCTCATCTCACCTTTCAAGCCCGACCAATAGACCATTTCCAAGAACTAAACATACCTGCTATAGGCAGTGTGTTACCAAGAAAGTGGAAAAGATGACTCTTTATGGCTCCTCAAACCTGTGGAAACAGGAGGATCCAAATTTTGTTCCCCTAATTTGCAAACTGTGGGAGTAAGAAACGGATCTTCTATTACTATTAGATAGCTCATCTTGGCTTGAAATGTGCAAACTAAAAGAAAATGTAATAAAGAAGTTTTTTACCTGTGGATTTATATCTACAATCACTTTCAACGTTGGGAAGCATTAAACTAAAGGCTTATTTCTTCTGTAGCTCATTTGGCTGAGTTTCAGTGAAATTTTCCAGGAGTATAGGTCAGGAACAGAAGTTAAGGGGAACTGAATACCTCCACCTAAAAGAGAAAACGTAAGTTGCAGTTTCTAGAGAGTGATCCAAGAATGGGAGGTCTCAGGGCTGTGAGCCGATGAAAAGAAAGTGGACAAATAGACTTTAACTAAATGAAGAGAAATGTATTTTTTGAATATGATTTTAATTCTCTTTTTGCCAGAGGGTCTGTACACTCACCAGAAACAAGAGAGTTAGAGAACAAGAGAGGGAGAGAGTATGCCTCTCCCCTTCATTTCTTCATCCTGTTAAGATTTTGGACACCCACTCATGTATGCCTGATGTGTTTTCCTAGCAGCCAAAGAAGAACTCAAACCTTGGTCAGCCATGTTGGATCCAACTCACCTTAACAACTAGGCTATGGGACTGATCCATGTTTAAAAGTATTTTAAAACTTAAGCACCTTGGGTTTACATTGAAGTTACCCCTACCTATCTCACAAACACCAACTTTGTAAGCACCACTACACTTTTGCTAAAGTATGCTGCATTCATGAGTAGTATGGTGTATGTGTGTGTGTGTGTGTGTGTGTGTGTACAAGATGAAGAAAGGGATACGTTTGACATCTGAGAATATACAAGGTAGTTGTCTAATGGGGAAGTTAAAACTCTGAGACAGAGAAGACCACAGGAATGGAAGCAGCTAGGCAGTTCTAGCGGGGTATTTTTAACTTCGAAACAAAGGTCAGAGAGATTTTTGGACAACTTTTACAAATATCAAATTGTATTTAGTGAAACAGATTAAATGAAAATTCTAGCTTGGCATATTAGTAGTTATGATCCCAAAGCATCAGACCCCATCCTTCATTTTGGAGGAGATTAGATGGACCAGAGGATGACTGTAGAACCAGATGGTTTGTATTCTCCTTGTGGCCCAATTGAAGAACAATTACTTCTTTTCCTTTAAAACTTAGCATTTTAAAAAATTTATTATTATTATTCCAGTTGAATGCCTTGAAGGAGGTATTTAATATAACTTCAGGAAATTTGAGGGAATCCTGTCTTATATAACTCTTTGTTCATGCCCTCCTATATATCTTTTTTAAAAAATGAAGCAATGCAAATATTTATTTCTGTTTTGTTATGCCCATGCTGATAATTCTTTTTCCTTGAAAATGCTTTACTTAGTTCCTCTATCTCAATGAAGTTGAAGTTCCATCTCCCATCCCTTTGGATTTTTGAAAGTTTATCTTTAAAAAATAGATTACTGTTTCCTCTGGACTGAAGAAAATATATAATTCTTTTCATTAGGTTATTATTCACCCTTTATGTTTGCCTTTTCTTTTCTCCTGTCAGTACATTCCATTAAAAAAAAATCTTGTTCAATAACTAGCTGGCTGAGTTCATTTTCACATAAATTTATTCATATCACAGTAGCTATTTGGCAAAGAATTCAACAAAATTCACTGACCTTGAAAGCCAGACAGGTACAGGGAATGCTCTAACTCTTCATACCAAATGGAGGACATGATGACTTTTGGATATTGGAAGTTGCAATGTACAAAACAATGCCATAGCTGTTTATTAAGAGCACCAACTTTATTCTCTTTGGACCATGGACTTAGTAGTTTGATGACAAACTGCCAGTAGTCATTTGCTGCAAGATTAGTGTGTGTTGCCCAATAACCCGGGCAGAGGTTCCTGAACAGACTGTCTCAGTCATTTTGATCCATATGGTCAAATATAAATAAATGAGTTGGGGAAAGAGGGCTGTTATTCTACGATACAGAGTCACTCAGCCTGTCCAAAGAAGGGAAATATAAGAGAGCCTATCCATGTGACTTTAAGAGCTTTTCCAGGGGACCAGCAGTTAGCGTAACGGCTATGTCACTGGACTCCCATGTAGTCGACTGCGGTTCAAGTCCCGGACCCAGCGGCTTAAACTCACGCCAGGCGTGTGTGCGTGTGTGCCCAAGATCCCGATAGGAGAATAGAGGAGAAGGGATTGCGGTGTGGCCATCCCACCGGGGGGTAATTTCTCACTTTCTGTCTCTCTGTCTCTGTCTTTCTGACGAGAGCACGCGCCCTATAGCAAAAACCTCTCAAAAAAAAAAAAAAAAAAAAAGAGTTTTCCATTTCCATCATTTGCTGGTCCATTTAATATCACCTCCTCAAGTGTCCTCTAAGTACATATCCTATGTATCACATTTCTGATCTTCAGGATCTTCTTAAAGAAAAAGAACTTTATTGCTTACAATAAAGTGAAGGAGTGCTCCTCCCTGAACCATCTGAACACCAGTTCCAGTGAAGGGTCTTGCCAGAGGGCAGGCTGCCTGCAGCTGAAGAGCTCAATAGCTGGGACCCATGGCTCATCCCCTCCCCCACTAGCCTTTGAACTCTTAGGGACTTTGGTGTTTCCTATAGCACCCAGCACACTCTCCGCAATCTCATCTTTGTTACAGAGTTGAAGCTCAGTATCAGGCACACCTGTTCTCTAGAAACAAGGAAGACTTTGGGTCACCCAGAACCAGTGACAACTGTGCAGTGTGCTCATGAGCAACAGGGAGGCAGATCAGAAGAGAAATTGCCAATTTCCTACTTCTACACACCTTTGAACACTCGGAGATACCTTGAATAATTTAGGAAGGAATGTATAGATCATCAGATGACTAGGAACCATCACAGAGGCACAAGAGATATGAATAACCAACAAAATGTCTCTCTCCCAAGGAGAAAAATCAATTCCTCATTACCCACAGACAACACAATGGAACTTGTGGAAACATCAGATAAACAACGGTCATTTCTCAACACAATAGAGGTCATATATGAAAAACCTATAGGTACCATTATACTGAATGGGAAAAAGCTGAAAGCTTTCCCACTAAAAACTGGTACTAGACAAGGCTGCCCACTTTCTCCACTACTTTTTAATATAATGCTAAAAGTCTAAGCCAATGCAATCAGAAAAGAGATAATATAAAAGGCATTCAAATATGCAAACAAGAGTTGAAGATATCTTTATTAGAGATGACATGATGGTATATTTAGAAGACCCAAAAGTTGCCACGAAAAAATTTCTCGAAGTCAGAGACCAAGGCGACTAAAGTTATGCTCTAAACTCCAACTTCTAGACTCCCAAAACACTCAGACAAGAAGCCATTTAAAAGCTGAGGTGTGTCTTGACGTGTTCAGGAAACAAGGCAACTAAAGATATGCTCTAAACTCCATCTTGTAGACTCCTGAAACACTCAGACGAGGCAGGGAGACCTCTGTCCTCTCTCTGTCTCTGTCTGTCTCTAATTTTTTTTTTTTTAATTTTTAAACCACTTCTCACCTCGGGCCTTTTATTTCTCTTACTAATTTCAGAAGCTATTTTAAATCTAGTGTGTCCTGATGTGTTCAGAGACCAAGGCAACTAAAGATATGCTCTAAACTCCATCTTCTAGGCTCCCGAAACACTCAGATAAGATAGGGCAACCTCTGTGCTCTCTCTGTCTCTGTTTGTCTGTCTCTCTTTAATTTTTGTTTGTTTGTTTTTAAGTTTGTAAACCACTTCTTCTCACTTCAGGCCTTTTCTTTCTCTTATAATTTCAGAAGCCATTTTAAATCTGAGGCGTGTCCTGGCGTGCAACATGGTTTTCATTTTTTATCTTTTAAAAATATTTTATTTCCTTTTTTTGTTTGATTTTTCTAGTTTTATTTTTCCTTTCCTTTTGCCTTTTTTTTTCTTTTTAAACTTTCCTTTCTTACTCTGCTCTTCTGTCTACACACAGGGAGTGTCTAGACATGCCTAGGTACATAGTAGCCAAGCATCTGGATACTTTTAAGTTTATGAATGTCCTAAATGCTTATTGAACTTCTCTTTTAAGGAAGAAACATTTTTTTTATATATCTGAACTCATAATCTGTTTCTGTGGATACCACATGGCTAAACACAGTAGAAGAGAGGAAAGGTATGCTCTAAACTTCATCTTATAGACTCCCAAAATATTCAAAGAAGAAGCCATTTTAAAGCTGAGGTGTGTCCTGGCCTGTTCAGGGAAGCTATGTTCTAAACTATCTTCTAGATTCCCGAAATATTCAGAAAAGTGGAGGAGATACTTTGTCACAGAATGACCAGGAACCAACCGCAGAGGCACAGAAACATGAGAAATCAAGAAAATACCTCTCTCCTAAAGGAAAAGAATAATCCTTTATCATCCATTGACAGTACAGTAGAACTTGGGGAAATGTCTGATAGAGAATTCAGAATATTCATAGTGACAAAACTAAATGAGATGCAAGAGCTGAGAGATAATGAACTCCAGAAGATGCAGGAGAAAAAAAAAAAAAAAAACGAGTTCCAGGAGGTGAGGAAGTTCTTGCACGATCTGAAAGAGGATCTACACATCACAAAAAAGAATCAATCAGAGCTATTAGAGATGAAGGCTGCAATATGGGAAATTAAATCCTTGTTCAAAAATATTAAAAGCAGATTAGCCCATGCAGAAAATCAAATCTCAGATGTGGAAGTCAAAATCTCTGATCTAGAAAAGACAACAACAAAATAAACTGAGAGTACTATATGAAATATAGTATATAAAATGAGTACTATATGAGAAATACTAGACAGCATTAAGCACACAAACATCCAGATAATCAGTATCCCAGAAGGTGAAGAAACTAATAAGGGCATTGATAATCTATTCCATGAAATTCTGGAAGGAAACTTTCCAAATCTAGAGAGGCATTCAAATATGCAGACCCAAGAAATACAAACAACCCCTAATAGAATCAACCCAAGAAGATTTTCTCCAAGGCACATCCTAGCAAGACTGGCCAAATCTATAGACACACACAAAATACTAAAATTGGCAAGAGAAAATGTCAGGTTACTTATAAAGGTCATCCCATCAGGCTAACCTCTGACCTCTCATCAGAAACAATGCAAGCAAGGAAAGAATGGGAAAATATACTCAGTTTTAAGTGAAAAACAGTTTCAACCAAGAATACTATACTTGGCAAGATTATCTTTCATATGGAAAGAAAGGATAAAAAACATTCTCAGATAAACAAGACCTGAAAGAATCTGCCAATAGCAGACCCACTCTTCAAGAAGTTCCGTAAGGAGTGCTTGACCAGGAAAACTAATGACACATAAAGAAATAAGAGAAAAGAAAGACAACTAAGAAAAATGACCAATTTAATGCTAGGAACAAGAAATATGAATAACAACATTGAATGTTACCTTCCAGAATTTAAACGGAAAGATTGGACCACAGTAACACTGCATATTCAACAAAAGACAGTTTGAACATAAGACTGAACTGTCAAAATAGAATGTTATGGGGAACCAGCAGTTAGCGTAATGGCTATGTCGCTGGACTCCCACATAGTCGACCGCGGTTCGTGTCCTGGACCCGGTGGCTTAAAACTCACGCCGGGCAAATGTACGTGCGTGCCCAAGATCCCGAGAGGAGAATGGAGGAGAAGGGATTGCGGCGTGACCATCCCCCTGGGGGGTGATTTCTCGCTTTCTGTCTCTATGTCTCTCTGTCTGTCTGGCGAGCGCACACGCCCTATAGCGAAAACCTCTCCAAAAAATAAAAAATAGAATGTTATGACTTTTGAGTAAAAAACATTACTGTTTTTTTCTATGCCTTGTTTTCCCAATTTAAGCATTTTACTTTCTTCTGAGTTATTGATAGGTTCAGCAATTTGTTAAAATATTTTTCTTGTTTGCTTCTTTAAATGAAAATATAAACATTTCTTCCTTCTTGACCCCTTTGAAATTAGAAAATATTTGGGAGTATTCTTATTTTGTGGCATAAGGGTTATTTGTATAAGTTAAATAATGCTTGTTGCATTGAGTCAGAAATTGGAAATACTCATTATTGGACAGGGCTTTGACTGGAAAGTCGTATCTGAAGATTAATCAGGAAACTATGGAACTAAAGTGGATCTCAAGTAAGCCAACAGAAGCTCTTAGAAAGATGGCCTGGCACCATAAATAGCTCTGCCTGGCAGAGAGGATTAGAGAAGATATATGAAAGAATTTATAACATAAAATAACCTGGACTTTTCCGACCCAGTATTGTAATCAGTAGAGATTGCAAAAGAGCAACCACACCAAAGGATTATCTTGAGAAAAACGTTGAAGGAAGAAAAAGAGACTAATCTTTACTAGCAGATGGTATATCACAGAGTACTTTGTAGGCAGGCTGAACTGAGAAACTTTATGTGTGACTTGTATACTGGGCATTTGATTTTTAAAAATCTGAGTAGTTGACATGTAAATATTTTCTCAAAAATATTTAAAGCGATACTGTCTCTGTGGTTCCAGAGTCACAAACAAAATTATAAGAAACATTTTGAACATTATCTTTAAAATTCAATATTTTGAAATTTTGTAAGTTATTAACTGTCAAGAACTATGGAGTATGGGGACCAGCAGTTAGTGTAATGGCTATGTCGCTGAACTCCCACGTAGTTGACCATGGTTCAAATCCCAGACCCAGTGGCTTAAACTCACACTGGGCACGTGTGCGTGCGTGCCCAAGATCCTGAGAGGAAAATGGAGGAGAAGGGATTGCAGCATGGCCATCCCCCCAGGGTAGTGATTTCTTGCTTTCTGTCTCTCTGTCTCTGTCTATCTGGCGACCGCACACGCCCTATGGCAAAAACCTCTAATAAAAAGAACTATGGAGCATGAGCAAAAATTTTTTTATATGTAAAGTAAATGTTTGTGCAAAAATGTAAAAATAAATAAAATAAATAAAAGACAAAAACACAGTAGAGGAGAGATTTTGTCACAGACTGACCAGGAACCACCTCAAAGGCACAAGAAGTATGAGAAACCAAGGAAATATCTCTTATATAAGTGAAAAGGACAATCCTTCACCATTCACAGACAGTACAGTGGAACTTGTGGAAATTTCTGACAGAGAATTCAGAATATTCATAGTACCAAAACTAAATGAGATGCAAGAGGTGAGAGACAATGAACTCCAGAAGACACAGGAGAAAAAAGGCAACAAGTTCCAGGAGGTGAGGAAGTTCTTGCACGATCTGAAAGAGGATCTACACACCATAAAAAAGAATTAAATGGAGCTCTTAGAGATGAAGGATGCAATATAGAAAATTAAATCCTCCCTTGAAAGTATTAAAAGCAGATTAGTCCAGGCAGAAGATCGAATCACCGATGTTAAAGGCAAAACCTCTGACCTAGAAAAAACAACCAAAAAAACTAAGAAAATAACCAAGAAAAAAATGAGAATATTATACGAGAAATACTATATATCATTAAGCACCCAAATATCCAAATAATTGGCATCCCAGAAGGTGAAGAAACTAATAAGGACATTGATAATCTATTCCACGAAATCATGGAAGAAAACTTTCCAAACCTGGAGAGACATTCAAATAACCAGACCCAAGAAATACAAATGACCCCTAATAGAATCAACCCAAGAAGACCTTCTCTAAGGCACATAATAGCCAGATTGGCTAAATCCACAAAGACAAAATACTAAAATTGGCAAGAGAGAAATGTCAGATTATTTATAAAGGTTATCCCAACAGGCTAACATCAGACCTCTCATCAGAAACAATGCGAGCAAGGAAAGAAAGGGAAAATATATTCAAAGTGCTAAGTGAAAAACAGTTTCAACCAAGAAACTATACCCGGCCAGATTATCCTTCATATGGGAAGAAAAGATAAAAACATTCTTGAATAAACAAAATCTGAAAGAGTTTATCAACACCAGACCAGCTCTTGAAGAAGTTCTTAAAGGAGTACTTTACCAAAAAAACTAAAGACACACATACAGAAATAAGAGAACCAAAAGCAACTAAGAAAATGACCAACTTAATGCTAGGGGCAAGAAATATAAAAGATAGCATTGAATGTAAACTTCCAAGATTTAAACGGAAAGATCAGACCACAGTAACCCTGCAAATTCAACAGAAGAAAAATTAATTATATAAGACTGAACTGAGGAAACAGAAATTTATGACTTTTGAGTAAAACATTACTGTCTTTTTCTTTACTATGCTTTGTTTTCCCAATTTAAGTATTTTGCTGTCTTTGGAGCTATGGGTAAGTTTAGTAATTTGTTCATTTTTTTTTTCTTCTTGGTTGTTTGCTTCTTTAAATGGAAACATAAACTCTTCTCCTTTCCTGACCCTTCTGGAATTGGAAAATATTTGAGAGTTTTCTTATTTTGTGACAGAATAGTTATTTGCGTAAGTTTAATAATACCTGTTGCTTTGAAGCAGAAATCGGAAATTTTCATATTAGATAAAGCTTTGACTGGAATGTCATATCTGAAGATTAAACCAGAAGACTATGTAGTTAAGGTAAATCTCAAGTAAGCCAACGGAAGCTCTTGGAAAGATGGCCTGGCACCATGAACAGTTCTGCCTGGCAGAGAAGATTAGAGAATCTATATGAAACAATTCATACCATAAAATAACCTGGACTTTTCCAGTCCTGCATTGTAATCAGTAGAGATTGCAAAAGAGCAGTCACAACCAGAGGTTTATCTTTTTTTTTTTTTTTGAGAGGTTTTTGCTATAGGGCGTGTGCGCTCGCCAGACAGAGAGAGACATAGAGACAGAAAGCGAGAAATCACCCCCCAGGGGGGATGGTCATGCCGCAATCCCTTTTCCTCCATTCTCCTCTCGGGATCTTGGGCACGCACGCACACGCGCCCGGCATGAGTTTTAAGCCGCCGGGTCCGGAACGCGAACCGCAGTCGACTACGTGGGAGTCCAGCGACATAGCCATTACACTAACTGCTGGTTCCCCCAACCAGAGGTTTATCTTGAGGAACACTTTGAAGGAAGAAAAAGAAACTGATCTTTGCTAGCAGATGGATATCACAGAACACGTGGTAGGCAGGGCTGAACTTAGAAGGTTCATGTGTGAATTGTGTGCTGGGTGAATTGTGTGCTTTTCAACAGTCTGAGTAGTTGACATGTTAATATTTTCTCGAAAATATTTAAAACCATACTATCTTCATTATGGAGTCATAAACGAACTTATAACAAATTTTGATAATTATCTTTAAATTCAGTTCCTTGAAATTTTGAAATTTGTTTATTAACTGTCATGAACTATGGATTATGAGCAAAAAATTTTTGATATGTAAAATAAATGCTTGTAGAAAAATTTAAAAATTAGTAAATAAATGTTAAAAAAACAAACTTCTCGAAAGTAATAAATGAATACAGTAAAGTGTAAAGATACAAAATCAACATCCAAAAAATCTATAGCCTTTCTATCTACAAACAAGTTGAATGAAGTAGATCTGAAGAAAGGAATCCCTTTTACCATAGTCACAAAATGTATGACACCTAGGGATAAACCTAACTGATGAAGTCAAAGACCTATACAAAGAAAACTATGAAAATCTTTTTTAAAATATTGAAAATGACAGAAAAACATAAAAGAATATCCCATGTTCTTAGATTGGGATGATCAATATAATCAAAATGGCAATTCTACCCAAAGTAATCTATATATTTAACACAATGCCAATCAAAGATGGGAAATTGAGCTGAAAAAAATCTCTTAGGGTGCCTTTAATTTTTTCCTCTTTTCTGATTGCATTGGCGAGGACTTCCAGTACTATATTGAAAAGGAGTGGAGAACGTGGGTATCCTTGTCTTGTACCCATTTTTAGTGGGAAAGCTTTCAGCTTTTCTCCATTCGGGATGATGTTCGCGATGGGTTTTTCATAGATAGCTTTTATCGTGTTGAGAAATGACCCTTGTATGCCGATTTTGCTGAGAGTCTTGATCATAAAGGGATGTTGTATCTTATCAAATGCTTTTTCTGAATCAATCAATATGACCATACGGTTTTTGTCTTTTTTCCTGTTAATATGGTGGAAGAATTAATATAACCAAAATGGCAATTCTACCCAAATTAATCTACCTATTTAATGCAATGCCAATCAAAGTACCAGAAACATTCTTCACAGATCTAGAAAAGACAATCATAAAATTCGTCTGGACTAATAAAAGACCCCGTATTGCCAAAGCAATTCTACATAAGAAGAGCAGAGTGGGCGGCATCTCACTCCCTGACCCAAAAATGTACTACAAGGCTGTGGTAATCAAAACAGCATGGTACTGGCACAGGAACAGACATGTGGACCAATGGAACAGAATTGAGTGAATAAATTCCCAATCATTCAACTAATTTTTGACAAGGGGGTACCAGTCAATCCAGTGGGAAAAGGAAAACCTCTTCTGGAAAAACTGGATTTCCACCTGTAGAAAGATGAATCTGAACCCCTACCTCTCACCTTTGACAAAAATCAAGTCAAGGTGGATCAAGGATCTAAATCTAAGACCCCAAACTATTAAACTGCTTCTAGAAAACACTGGGGAAAATCTGGGAGACATTAGGGTAGGGAAAGACTTCTTACATAAGACCCCCAAAGCACAGTCAATAATCCCCAAAATAGACAAGTGGGATTACATCAGACTAAGAAATTTCTGCATGGCAAAAGACACAGTAAGTAGTGTGACTTGACAGCCCTCAGAATGGGAAAATATTTTTGTAAATTATGCATCACATAAGGGACTGATAACCAGAATACACAAGGAACTAAAGAAGCTGATTGGAAAAAAGATGATGAGCCCTATTAAAAGATGGGAGAAGGAGTTGAAAAAAGTACTCTCTAAAGATGACATACGAATAGCCAAAAGGCATATGAAAAAATGCTCAACATCCCTCATCGTAAGGGAAATGCAGATCAAAAACAGCAATGAGATACCACCTAACCCCAGTCAGAATGTCTAAGATTAAAAAAAAACAAAAATGATAAGTGTTGGTGGGGGTGTGGTGAAAGGGGAACTCTCTTACCCTGCTGGTGCGAATGTAAATTAGTCCAACCACTGTGGAGAACAATTTGGGGATTCCTCAAAAGTCTACAAATAGAACTACCATATGATCCAGCAATCCCATTCCTTGGCATCTACCCAAAGGACAGAATAATTCTTCATTGGAAAAGTGCTTGCACATAGATGTTTATTGCGGCACTTTTCACGATTGCTAAGATATGGAACCAACCCAAATGTCCCTGTACAGATGAATGGATTGAAAAACTGTGGTACATATATTCTATGGAATACTATTCAGCCATAAAAAAAAAAAAATCCTGGCTTTTGACAGAAAGTGGAAGAATATGGAAGATTTACTGCTGAGTGAAGCAAGCCAGGCTATGAAGGAGAGACACTGTATGTCCCCACTTACTACATACCGAGTGTCCGCACTCTATAACAGAAACTGACAGGCTAAAGGATGTACAAACACAAGAGATGTGTGTGAATGCCCGATGTGGTGTGTGTGGAGGAATGGGGCCTGGGGAAAAACATTTGGAGGAGGGATACGGAGACAGCATTGTTGAGACAGGGAGACTATTGCTATATTTTGATCAACTGGACTGGGGAGAAATGTTCACATATTGAAATGATCACCTTGTAAGCTAAATAATGTGATTGAATGTATTAAAAAATATAAAAATAAATAAATAAAAATAATTGATGAAAAAAAAAGGAAAAAAAATCTCTTAGGGAAGACATACAAACAGCCAAAAAGCATATGAGGAAATGTTCAACATTCCTCATCATAAGGGAGATGAAGATTAAAACTATAATGAGATACCACCTAACCCCTGTCAAAATGGCAAAGATTAAAAATACAAAAAGTGATGTGTTGGCAGAGTTGTGGTGAAAGGGGAACTCTCCTACACTTGGTGGGAAAGCAAATTGATCCAGCCACTGTGTAAAACAATATGGAGGTTCCTCAAAGATCTACAAAATAGAACTACTATTTTATCCAGCAATCCCACTTCTGGGTATCTATCCAAAGGACAGGAAAATGCTCAGTCAGAAAAGCACTTGCACATCAATGTTTATTGTGGCATTACCACAAACACTAAGATATGGGACCAACCCAAATGTCCACAAACAGATGAATGGATTGAAAAAGTGTGGCACACATACTCTATAGAATGCTATTGAGCCATAAAAAGCAACAAGACCCTGGAATTTGATAGAAAGTGGTTGAATATTGAATATTTATTGCTGAATGAAGCAAGCCAGTCTATGAAAGAAAGATATTATATGTATCCACCTAATATATACAAATTATCCATACTCTACAGTAGAGATTGAAATATTGGAGGGCATAAAAGCAGTGAAAATAGTTATGGACACTGAAGACAGTGTGGAATGGTGGTGGAAGAAGGTAAGAGTATAGAGAGGGACAGCACAAGAACAATAGTCATGATGTTTATGGGACACAGAAATGGCTTATTACCTGTTGATGATAACATGTATAGTATTCTCAACTGAACTGGTCTGGAAAGTATTTCATGTTACATAAATTCTCTTTACAAGCCAAATGATATATAATAATTGAATGTTTTTAAATAATGAGAATTAAAAATAACAATAATCTGGAAAAAAATGAAAAGCTATTTGATGATGATGTGGATAGTAATGTCTTTGTCTTGACTGATATGCCTAGTAATTATGCTCAAAAAAGAAATGTAATACAATATAAAGATATATGTGATTAAATATAATATAAAAAATAAAATAATAAAATTTTTAAAAAGAATAAAGTGGAGAAGATTCAGCATAAGGTTGTGGCCCATCTAATTTATGAATCCAATAAAAAGGAAACAATACTATCTTTATTGTTTCTCTGCTCTTGATGGTAGCCACCAATGTTAATATGAGAAAAATAACATCCTGACATACGTAGAAATTTTCCTGAAATCTTATAACACTTCAATAATCATAATTAGTATATTAGTGACTATATTTTCATACACTTCTAACTTATATCCATGATAGAGACCCCTTGTTGGAATGGTGAAATCTCAACAAAGGGTCTCAATCATGAATATCTTGCTCTTGCCTCTATCTCTCATGAACACCCTAGTAAGCATCTATTTTTTATTTTCTTTTATACTTTTTATTTAAATTTTATTGTTATATGTATTTATGAAATATAATCTGGTTTTTAAAAGCAGGCATGCAGTGTGTGATAATCAAACCAAGGATATTACTATAAACAGCTTTTTCTTCCCCCTCCCCCCAGTTTAGTTATAGGCAAAAGAGAGAGAGAGATGCAGAGAGAGAGAGAAAGTGAGAAATCACCCCCCAGGAGAATACCATGGCTCAATCCTTTCTCCTCCATTTTCCTCTTGGGATTCGGAGCATGCATGCACACATGCCTGGTGTGTTTTTCGACACCAGGTCTGGGTGTCTTAAACAACTCAGTTCGCCATGTGAGATCCAGCCACTTTAACCGCATGCCATCATTTGGCCCCATATACATATTTTTTAACAAAGAACCTTACTTACTTGTGACTATTAAGACCTTTTCCTGAGTTCCTCATACCCACCCCATACCATCCACATCCCTCCCCTATAGTCTCGGGTTATCTATATATTTTTTTCTCTCTACTAGTATGTCTAAATTTTTCAATTTCTGCCACAGAGTGCAGACAGTCAGTATATATTATTATAATAGATAAAACTGTTCAGAAACCAGAATATTGGTCACATGGGGCTGGTTTGTCTTTTTCCTATGCAGTCAGTAAACATGCCACAGACTTAGATGGATATCCTCCCTGCTCCCAATAGCTCTACACCACCCCCACTCCAAATCACTGACACATTCTTCACGTGACTAGCAAGGGGATATTCTGAAATGTTAATAAGTGAATTCTTTCCCAACATTTATTTCCTGGGAAATCTCATAAGGCTTACCCCTTTCAAGAAGCTAGGCACTCTATAGTCATTGCGTCTAGGGATGGGACTGCAGAGCAGACCACCGACCAGAGGGTTCTTCTTGGCTTTGAGTTTCAATAGCTAAAGTTTCATGGAGAGAGAAAATCCTACCGAGATAATGGATTGGGGAGAACATAATACTATAAGGCAAGCTTCCTGTTCCAGATACTAGACAAGTTTTTCCTGGGGATAAGAGAGGAGTCTGCATGTTAATCTACAAGATATAAGATGCTGGTCTGTCCTCAAACAAGGGAGTTCTTGGCCCTATCCTTGTTTTCCTTGGGAGAGAGAGGGAGGTAGATCCCTGAACTGACTGAAATTAAATTTCTACCTTTTGTGAGTACTGCAGCTCAAAAACCAGAAGACAAAATAGACTTGCAGGAACACAGTGCTTTTTTGTATCAGTTGGAAACATGAGTTTATAAGCATTTTCTCACTATACATTGGTACTATCAATTAAATAATAATTGAGTGTCCCTCTGGCCAGAAGCCATTGAATCTCTTCTGTAAGGCGACTTTGTCTCTCTTGTCTGAGACATTAAGTTTTCATTTAAAAATGAAAGCTCATAAAACAAATTTATTTCCTCTATTTTCATTTTGTCCTAACTTTCAGTTAACCACAATATACTACCTATGTCAATCCCATAAATACCAGCTTACCTATTGGGACAACTACACCGAATAGCTGAAATTGGAACAATGTCTGAAAACACAGAATATATGATTTGTACTCTTGATTTCCCATACAAGTCAAATGCAAAACATAATAAAACAATTATTGGGTCGTTTGGAATGTCATGACACATTTTTGCACAGAAAAACATAGGAAAATATGCCACAACTCTCCTGACGACATAATACTTTTTTAAGCACAGACACTTTCAAATTCCAAAGTTCATTCATGGTATTTTGTACACTAATTAACATACACACATCTGTATACATCTTCCAACTTTAGTTTGTGATTCTAAAACAACCACCAAAATATTGGATTCCTATAAGTCTTACATTTTGATATTTTTAATTGGCTTCAATAAAACTTTTCATTCCTTAAAAACCAGACTCCTGTGTGAGCTTTAGTCTGGCAGAAGATTCTCAGAATGTAGGAAGAATATTTCACATTGATACCCAGTGCCCAATTTTGAAATTTTAATCATTTAGTTTAAGCACAAGGTCACTTATTTTTAAAAGGTCTCCCCTCTTGAAAATTTTAAATGGTTCACTCAGTCATTTTTAATAGCTTGAAAATAATTGAGAGAGAAAACCATATATCTTCCCAGCTGCTACCTCCACCCTCAACCCCACACACACATACACAAACGCAATCCAATTAAGTATGCGCAATGCAGGAATAAGTCAAGACTGAAAGGTTAAGAAATGCACTATTGATCAAAAGTCAGAATTTTTTAGCTGAGAGAAATTTTCAGAATGTGACAGAAGACTAAAAATAGGAAATTTATTTCACAAGCCAGACTGTAGCATCAGCACACATTACACAGAGTTCTCAGAGTACACTCCTAAAGTTAGCCAAAAACTTTCAAATTGCCACCCAAGAAGTGAGACCATAGGCCTCAGGGCTGAGCAGTGGGATCTAATGATTTGAAATCATGGTGAAAGTTCTATTGGTATGCACAGTTCATTTTCCTTTAAGCATTCTGGAAAAGACTACAATACTGGCTCCCCTATTGCCTCAACATGTGAACGATAGTTTTTTAAATCATGAAGCTAGAGGCTAGCCTTATGTATACAGAAGTGTTTGTTGTTTAAGGAAAAAGCCCTGTTGAGTTCAGAAAGAAGCTGAGACAAAAAAACAGGAGGGGGTCAGAAAAGGAGAGGGAAAATAATGTCTTTCTATTCTTTCTAATGCATTATTCTCCCTCCAGGGAGATCGATATAGATTTTTTTTTTCTTCTAAAAATCAAATTTTTCTCCACATTGGCAGGAGATAGAATTGGTTTGTGAACACTTTGTGCTGTAAAACTTTGCCTAGAGCTGCGTTTCTGTAGTACAGAAGGGTCGTGACAAATCTAGATACAAAGAGAATTTTAAAAAAAGAAAGGAAAAAGAAACCATGTGTTCAGCATTAACGATATGGCAAAAATATCTCCCCATTTAAATGCGGGAATAGTTAAATGGTTGAAATCTAAAAACGAGTATATTTCTTCCAAACTTCAGGTCTTATAGGAGCTGAATAAATACACAGGCACTGCAGAACAATACATTGATCTGTGCAGAACATGCTAACATTCTATCCTTCAGTTAAGCCATTCTGACAGGCATCCCAAATTCACCTTTAAAAACACTGACAGTTTTTTTTCGGGAACCAGCAGTTAGTGTAATGGCTATGTCCCTGGACTCCCACATAGTCTACCGCGGTTCGCGTCCCGGACCCGGTAGCTTAAAACTCACACCAGGTGCGTGTGCGTGCGTGCCCAAGATCCCGAGAGGAGAATGGAGGAAAAGAGATTGCAGCATGACCATCCTCCCTGGGGGGTGATTTCTCACTTTCTGTCTCTATGTCTCTGTCTGTCTGGCGAGCGCACGCACCCTATAGTGAAAACCTCTCCAAAAAAAAAAAAAAAAAAAACACTGACAGTTTTAACTATCTAGTTCTCTCTTGCATTGACTGTTTTCCTTTTTTCTTAATTTTGAGTAATTAAAATGGTTCTCAAATCAAGATCAAGAAGTGATAATATATGTTTGAGACAGTTTCTAAAAGAAAAAAGAAAAAAACCTTAGTCCTTATGTTAGTAAGATAGAAGCAGTAACAGCTCACATTTTGATCATCATCTCATTTGCTCCTCACAATGAGCTGTGCATTAGGGAGAATAAATATTGGCAGCAGGAAAAAACTCTGAGCTATTAACAGACTAGTTCTCCTAGGACAGCACCCTTATGATTACTTTGTATAGTACCAGGTAACTTCACTTCTACAGGATATAAGAGTCCCTTGAGTTTTAAAATAAACAGTTTTTAATTTATAAGAAGCTACACTTTTTAGCAGTTGGCATAATGGCTATGTCACTGGACTCCCAAGTAGTCTATCATGGTTTGAGTCCCGGACCTGGTGGCTTAAACTCATGCCAGGCACGTGTGCGTGCGTGCCCAAGATCCCGAGAGGAGAATGGAGGAGAAGGGATTGCAGTGCGGCCATCTCCCCTTCATGCAGGGAGTGGAGGGTGTGATTTCTTGCTTTCTGTCTCTCTGCCTCTCTGGCGAGCGCACGTGCACTATAGAAAAAACCTCTCAAAAAAAAAAAAAAAAAAAAGAAAAAGAAAGAAAGAAAAGAAAAAGAAAAAAGAAGCTACACTTTTCAATAGCCAAAGCCTGGCAAATATCATTTGTGATGAAGAAAGTGTGAATTGAAATCACTATAAGATAACACTACATCCCCTAGGTAATAGCTAAAATTAAAAGGATTACCAACATTAAATGTTGATGAAGATGTAGTGCAACTGAGTACAAAATTATACAACCACATTGGAAAAACGAACTACTGATATATGCAGGGACATGGATGTTCCTGAAAAACACTAAGCTGAGAGAGAGACGCCTTACACAAAGGAGTACATACTACACAGTCCCATTCACATAAAGTTACAGAAGAGGAAAACAAAACAATACAAAAAGTTACCTAAGGGGAAGTATATGATGCTAGGAAGGAACAAGGAAACTTCAAGGTGGGGAGGAACTATATTTTTCTGTCTCCATTGGGGTTTTGGAGGGTGTTTTTGTTTTTTGAAAGACATTTTTGCTATAGAATTCATGTACTCACCAGAGAGACAGGAAGCAAGAAATCATCCTCTGGGGGGATAGCCACGCACAATCCCTTCTCCTCCATTCTTCTTTCAGAATTTTGAGCACGCACACACACATGCTCAGAGTTAGTTTCAAGTACCAGGTCTGGGACTTGAACTGCAGTTGACCATGTGGGAGTCTAGCACCTTAACCACCATACCACCTGCTTGCCCTTCCATTGGAGTTTTTGGTCATAGGGGTTTAAGTATTTTCTTGGAATTCATGAAGTACACTACATATTTGTTCATTTAATGTATGCTAAGTTCCCCCCCCCCAAAAAAAAAGAATTATCAACAAATACTAAACTCATTGAGGACATACGTGGTTAAGTACCAAAAAGGAAAATATGTTGATAGAATTAACTTTCAAATGTAGTTTCAAAAAATTTTAAGATAAATTGATGGATAAAGGGTGTACCAGTTTTCTTTACAAGAAATGACCTCCAATTCAGTGGTTTAAAGCAATACAAAGTTATTATTTAACTGTTATAAAGATCAAAAGTTTGAAATTAGTTCCACTGAAGTATAATGAAGGTGGCAGCAGGACTGTATTCCTTTTGGAGGCTTTCAGGGGAATCCGTTGCTTTGCCTTTTCCAGTTCCTAGAGGCTACCTATGGCCTTTGCTTCATGGATGCTTCCTCCATCTTCAAAGCCAGTACCTAGCATCTGCAAATCTCTGACTCTCCTTCCACTGTCAAATCTCCTTCTTTGACTCCATTAAGAATCCTTATAATTAGGAACCAGCAGTTAGCATAATGGCTATGTCACTGGACTCCCACGTAGTTGACTGTGGTTCGAGTCCTGGACCCGATGGCTTAAACTCACGCCAGGCACATGTGCGTGCGTGCCCAAGATCCCGAGAGGAGAATGGAGGAGAAGGGATTGCGGCGTGGCCATCCCCCCTTTGGGGTGATTTCTCACTTTCTGTCTTTCTGTCTCTGTCTGTCTGTCTGGCAAGCGCACGCGCCCTATAGCAAAAACCTCTCCAAAAAAAGAAAAAAAAATCACTATAATTACAGCAAACTCAAAGGAGTAACACAGGATAATCTCACTATCTCAAATTCCTTACCATAACCACATCTTTTGCCACTTACTATAACATATTCATAGCTTCTGGGGATTAGGACGTAGACATCTTTAATGGACCAATGTACTGCCTGCCACAGAGTGTTAAAAACAATGAATAGAGATTTGACAAAGCAAGTATGGTAAAATGTTAGTAATAGAATACACGTGGTAGGTACATGGGTGTTCAGTATAAAATTCTTTAACATTTTAATTTGTTAGAGATGCTTTATAATAAAATATTGGAGGGAAAAGTTTTAGCTTAAATTCTAACCAAGACAAAACTTTTCTGTGTCCATAGAAGGGGCATGAGTTTGGGCAAAACAAAAGAGACCTCATGGTCAAGATGAGAAGCAGGGGACAAGTGGTTGTCCAGTGGTATTACAACTGGATTTAAATGGGAAATGTCCTAGGTTCATGTCTTGGGACCTTGCTCTGCACACCAGGCACACAAACATGAACCTGTAATATGGGGCAGCTGGGACTGGGGTGGATTATAGCATGAGGAACCTGTTGAGGTTCCAGTCTCTCCTTCTTTCTCTCTTTCTCTGCATCCCTCTCATGGAAGAAATAAATAAACTTTAAAAATCAAAAAAACTAAGAGCAAATGGGCACAGAGAGCAGTGTAGGCTGAGAGTCAAAGTAGAGGCAGGCCAAGGTCATAGAATTCTGACTGAGCGCTGCCTAGACTGGCAAACAGGGGCAGGCAAAATAAACCAACCCCAAAACCAGCAGTTATATTCTCCTGCCATTCTTTCTAATGCCTAATATGCATACCTTTCCGCCACAATGCTATGGAGAAAAGGAGGAGAACTAAAACCCTGAATTCATATTCATAAGCATAAAATGATAGCAAAAAGACTAAAGCACTCATGTGTGAGGTTTAAATTTTCTCAACCAAGTAATATTGGTCTGGAGATGGAAAGTAGTCTTTTTAAAAATGAAAATGAAAGTATAGTCTTTGCAAACATAATTTTTCAGTTTGTAAAATTCCTATCAGTAACCTGCATACCCATTCTATAGATGAAGAAACTGAGGGTCCAGGGACACAAATATTTTTTGGTTTTCAGTAGAGGGTCCATACCACTAGAAAATAGTGAAAAAAAAAACTGATGAAAATGATTAATAGGGAGACAGAGAATAAAGTAGTTTTTACTGACAATACAGAATAAACCAGTCTGTCTAAGAAGTACAGAGAAAATTCTTCCAATTTATTCCTTTTCAATGTGAGATTTTATATTCTCCTAATATTAAAAAATTATGGTTTCCCTAAATTCTTCCAAAAGAAAATTTCCTGTAATGAAACATAGTGCCTTATACTAACACTGGTCCAAAAGTCTTTCAAATAATTCTTTTTCTAAATTTAGGAAAAATTATACACACTCAAGGATAATATTTACCAGGGCCAGCAGGTGACATGGTGGTTAAGGGCACTGGATTCCCACATAGCCAACCATGGTTCGAGTTCTGGATCTGGTAGCTTTCTCTCTCTCTCTCTCTCTTTGTCTATCTCTATTTCCCTTTTTTTTCTCTCTCTCCTTCTCTCTCTCTGTCCCTCTCTGGTCAAATTAATATGAAATAAATGAGGTCAAAGAAAATAATTCTTTAAAAAAAAGGATAATATTTACCAGTCAACACAAACACACCTGTGAACTGTGACCATGTGACTGTAAAGGTACAAACCTGCCAAGTACAAGCCATATAGATAGCTCATCCATGCCCAGTGTCTATGAGTCAGGTATATAAACTGGTTCTTACTTAAACATTAGGAAAACATTTTAAACAGTAAAGTAATATCTGGCAATAATTTCAGATTAAACATAGTAATTAAGACATTTAACCTAGTGTTCCATTTAAACACTCTTACACTAATCAAAATACAAATGTGCTGTGGTCTTTATGTCCCCCCAGATTTATGTGTTGAAACTTAATTCCTAGTATGGTGATATTAAGAGGTAGTATCCTGGTCTTGAACCTCCAGCCTCTATAACTGTGAGAGAACAAATTTCTGGTTTTCATAAGCTACCCAGTCTCATGTATTTTGTTATAGCAGCACAAATGGACTAAGTCAGTTGGAAAAGAAAAATTTTGATGAATGATATGTTGGTATAAAATGTCCTTGTTCAGTGTTGTATTATAGCACATAATTATGTGTCTAATAGGTGTTCAATGGATAACTGTAAAATGAATGGAAGGAAAAGAATGAACCTAAATAAAAATGTGTCATTACCTCAAGTAAATTCATTGAATTCACTATATACACTCACCTTGAGAAATTTTTTTTATGTTAGCAAGGTTGTAACTTTAATACAGATCCAAATGTGAGACAGATAAAAAACACAGATTTTTCTAGAATGAAACAAGCTTAAAATGTAAGAAGATTAAGTTTATTCATGCAGAGAAAGCTGATTAGTCTTCTGAGGCTACTGAAAAATCTCTTCAGCTCAAAAAATAAAGGAAGGAACAAATGAACAAATGAGGAAAGAAAGGAAAAAGAAAATTACCATCCTGGAATATTTTTAGAGATGGACTGTTTAAAAGATAATCCTAGGTGTGAAGCCTAAAATAAAATAAAATGGCTATACCTTTACTTATAAAGCTAAATAATATATTGATGCTTCTGATATTTGGTACCTAGCAGTTGCCAAACATATCAATCCACTTAATCAGACTTTAAAATAATGAAGTGGTAAAACCAAGAGACCTCTCTTACCATGATGTCAAGGTTCTGGTTCATCAAGATAATAAAAACCCAGGGGTATTTTAGGTTGAAGCAAAAAGGGCTACTCACATAACATCCTCTTCTAAACAGTCCTGCTTAAGTTTTGACAGGAGAGAAAATACAAGAAAGAAATAAAGCTTAGGGCCCTGCATTATTTCTCCATACTTTTAATATAGGATTCCGTAGGCCTAACGAATATGGGATAAGATCTATAATGAAAATACACAATGAAGAGTTTCATTCATATTTTTAAGTGAGAAAGGATTCAAGTTATTATTAAAATAAGAATACAGTTTACATCTTGGACACTTGAAAATCAGCTAGTATTCTGAATTTTTTAATATTTGAATTAAAGTGGCCCTGATTGATAAATAGGGGTGGAGGACTGAAGGGTTTTCTTTGTGAGATTTTTGTCTTCCTTTCCATAACCTTATTTCAGAATTTTGACATAAAACATATACATGCATTTCAAGACTCAATCAATACCTTGACATTTGCTGCCTGGAGTTTCCTTTGGTTTTCAATATGTCAGGTTCTAACTGTTACTCAGCCTTTGACTCTTTCTGGTAAAGATGTCTCAGGAGAACTTGACCAGCCCTTGAAGAACAAGACATAAAACTAGAATCCATCTTATATTCCAACATCACTAAGTCATATTGTCCTAGGGGTCCCATTTTTTTAGCATTCTAGCCAGAAGCAGGAAGTCAAAAATACAAGTAACCTATCCAAACTTTAGGAAAGAAAGTTCCTATTAGCCAATAAATAATTGAATTGCTTATATTTTTCTCCTTTGTTAAGTTTTTTTTTTTTACTTTTACTTATTATTATTCTGCAATTTTGACCAGAGAGAGACAGAGAAAAAGGGAGAATGAGAAAGCAAGTCACCAGTTTTGGGACTTGAACCGTGGTCAGTCATGTGGGAGTCCAGCTCCTCAACCACCACACCACCTGCCAGGCCCTGTTTATATTTAAAAAAAAAAAAAAAAAAAAAATGTGATTTTCAAACCTACTTCTCAATGCATTAAGGTTCATGGAGTCCTTTAGAAGCCACTGCAGGAAAAGAACAGTAAGAGGACTGCACAAGTTGGGTTCCTGGACCTTTGACCTCACTCCAGTCAGAGCATCCTTCACTGACTAAATGTGAAGCTTTATGAACTTTTATTTTAATATGATGGAGAAGTGAGAGGATATGCAGTGGTAGTTCAATAAAAATTAGTTTGAAAACCACAATTTCAGAATAAGGAGATACAAAAAAAATAATAATAATGATTTTGTGAAGCAGAATGAAGACTTCCTTCACTAGTTGGACTAAAGAATGAAGACTTCAGAATGTTCCTTGATAATACATTTTTCTTTTTTCTTATAGTTTCTAATTTTCTAATTTTGTATAATTTTCTTATTTTTTCTAATTTCTTATTTACATTTTATTTTTGTACATCTTTGTGTTGTACAATGTGGATTTTCAAATTAGGCATGCAGTGTATGGTACTATTAATATTAACACATGGTTTAGGTAACATACTGCTAAAACAAGTTCTCATATTTTAAGAGCTCTTAGGACTAAACCCAGATAGGATAACAGTAGTTTCTTGGCACTTCTTTATATTCTGTTTTTTAAATAATACATTTTTTCTAAAAGTATAACATTTGGGCTCTGGTTCATTTTCTTTCTGAACTAGTATCCAGTTTTCTCTACTCCCTGGTCAAAGACAGACTATAATCAATTTGGTTGTCATAGCTTCTCTTCAAGTAAGCCCATTATGTGTCAATCAATTGACCAAGTCAACTCATGAAATGTTATATAGAAGATGTCAGTAACATATTATTGACCATCTTCTTACTTAGATCTTTGAGATGAATTAGAGGGAATCCAGGGATTTGTTTAAGTGTGTCTGACCTACCTCACAGTTTGGGTTTTCAATTTATATTCTCTTGTTTATGTATTAGGGAAAAGTTCTAAAATTATTGCATTCAGCCTAACCAAAGGCATCTGAATTTATATTTACTGTTGTAAATAGAAATTTAGCGGGGTGATGGTATTTGTTACACACAAGTAATTTGAATTCAGTCAATTTTCTTTGCAAAATTCAGATTGCAGCTGGTATTAAATTCTCCACAAGAAATAAAACAAACAGAAGCAATATATGCTATGAAATCAAAGAAACCCAAACAAGCTCAGAAGCAGTTTAGTTCTGCCAGGTGATGTTATTGAATTTGGCATTGTGAGAAAAGGGTTCAAAGAACACAGCCATATGGGACCACTGAATTCTAAGAGGGTAAGGTTGGAAGCATTAAGGGAGCTGGCCAAAAAGACATCCAGGAACAGCCATAGCCATTCACCATCTAAAGTAGTGTGTACTATTCCCAGTAGGTTCCTGAGAAAAAAACTCAGTGGATTGGAATTTCTCTTTAAGGAGCATAACTTTTTACAGGGACTCAGAGGGTGTCATGCAAATACCTAGGCAAAATATTATGGTAGTTAGGGAAATAAGGAGAGGGAAAGAGAAGGAGATGGTATATAGTGAAGAAAGAGGCAAGCAGCCTAGGGCTGACTATGTTCTAGAAAGAAGAACAAGGAAAAGTGTGTACACATAGGTTATTATTGATTTACCAGGGAAAGAGGAAAGGTGTGGGAGTAGGAAGCCCAATAAATGAGTGAGAAGGTAAGGAAAATATTAAAATGAATCAAGCACTATATCTGGTCTTCTTTTTCCCGCATTTTCTGTTCTATCCCTGCTAAATCTTCTCTTGGTTAGGGAATATGCTGGAAATTTTCTTTGCTTGTGGCTGAGCCCTGTTTTTTCTACCTAGAGAAGAAACAGTAATTCTCCCATTCTTATCTACGAGCCTGGGTAATGCATCCTTATTCACTGGACTTTGATTTAAATATCTTTTTTTTTTTTTTTCTAGAAAGCATCCTCTGATCCCATAGCCTACATTAATCCATCTGTTATAGGTTCCAACAACAGTTTCCTTTTGGGGGACACTTTAACACACTTGTAATTAATTATTTGATGGTAATCAATAGCTGGGATCCCTGCTAGAAAATCTATGAGAACAAAGACTATTTTTTACTGACCATGCATCTTCACTACCTAGAAAGTGCATGTAATGGTACTTAACTATTTTTGAATGAATATAAAAGAAAATGCATTTGTCAGTTATAGTAGACTGAAGGATATGGTGGTACCTGGATTCACCAGTCTTTGTAGTTCTATGTTTATTGATTCCCCCACCTCCAATTCATCCTGACACATGATTTAATTAAGAACTTCATAACCACCTTTGGCAAGACACTGCAAGTTAGCTCACATGATAGCTATTTCCACTCCCCTTTTCTTTTTCCTTACTTCCACTATTAGTTAGGATTGGCTAAGTTATGCTGTGATAACCCCCAAAGTTCAACGATTTTAAGAAAAAAAGCTTTATTTCCCCCATTGCAAGCCCAGTACAAGTCGAGGCAATTATCAAGCACTGCCATTCCCCATGCTAGGGCTCAGTGATGCAGCCCATGTTGGTATCGTGGCATCCTCACACTGATGTGTGTCTGTGTTTGCTGTGGGGTAGAAGAAAGCATAGAGACCCACTATAGCTCTTGAATGCTTTGACCTGAAATGACATGTACCATGTTGGGGAAAACTACACATATGACCACACTTAACTTCTTGGGGGTAGGGAAATGCCACTGGAAGTAGAAGAGAACTGGAAAATAGTAGACATCAGTAATGTCTACAACATCTTGTGTCCAACAGGTTGGAAAGCTAAAGGCTCATTTTTCAACCTCCCTTGTAGCTACGGTTAGCCATGTGAAATAGAGGGAAATTTTTCTTTATCAGTTCATGTTCTCAGATAAAGGCTCTGTCTTATTGGACTTGGGTCAATTGCCCACACCTGGAACAATTGCTATGGTCCTTATGTTGTTCAACTTGAGTCAGGTGCAATATCATTGCACCTCTGAGTAACAGAAAAACTATCATTAGCTTAAACAAATGTGAACTGCCCACTGAAATGCTTTTCTTGGCATTGTAGAACTACCAAGTGAGCTCTAGCAATTTTCTTTATCTGTAGTTCTTGTTGTGTGAGACAATTGTAAGCCTCTAAATTCATTTAAGCCAAAATTTCTGTCAAGAAAGTTGAGAAGCTATGAGTCCAGTATTTACAGCTATAGTGCCAAATTTGTTGGGATAACCTGTCTGCAAGAAACTAAAAAATTCACAGAATGAAGTAGAGACTAATGATGAAGAGAAAATAGAGAAAGAAACCTGAGAGCTTTCAAGCTCAGGGTTTCAAATGAAGCTGTAGAGCACATTACACCCTTGAAATCACTTGCCTAGTCATTGTCCGATTTCAAACAATAATTTCAATGAGGCAGGCAGCACAGCTATCATTAGCAGAGTTTATGGAAGCTCTGAGAGCTAGTACCAGATTTGTCACCCATGCATTGTTCAGGCTTAAGCATGTCTGTAAAATAAGAGGTCCAAACTAGTCTAGTATGGTAAATATGAATGCAGTCTTTGTTCTCAAAAGACAATATTTAAAGCCAGCTCATCCATTCATTGGCTATATTACTTAGGGTAAATTTAACCAGCCTACTGAAGTTTCTACTACTATATCTGAAAACTTGGGATGGCATTTTATTATTGTAACAAATGAATAATTAATAATAATTATTATTTCATTTACTTTAAATCTCTCTCTTAAAAGGAAAAAAAAAAAACGAATTTATTGAGTCACCAATGGGTTAGGAATTTGTCCAGATCGATCTATATAGCTAGGCAGGGTCTAAAATAGGACCCAGTTCTGAAATGGAATAAGAATTCATGTTTAGAGGCTGGTTGTGGCCTCCTGGTTAAGGGAGCTGGATCCAACATGGCCAATTGCATGGTTCAAATTCCAGCCCCAGTAGCTTGAAAAAGACATTGGATGCATGTGTGTGTACCCAAAATGGTGACAGAATGGGGAAGGAGGGGAAAGGATTGCAATATGACCACATCGCATTGGGGAGTATTTATTCTCTTTCTCTCTCATCTACTATGATGCCAAAATTTCTATACTCTGTTCAATTCACCTGGCATTTATCAAGCTGTTCTATGGAAGGGCTCATTGCTCACGATTCCTTAAGTTACCACGCTTCTCCCATTGAATAATGTCCCTAGCAGGACCAGCAGTTAGCGTAATGGCTATGTCACTGGACTCCCATGTAGTCGACCGCAGTTCGAGTCCCGGATCCGGTGGCTTAAACTCACACCAGGAGTGTGTGTGTGCATGCCCAAGATCCTGAGATGAGAATGGAAAAGAAGGGACTGTGGCATGGCCATCCCCCCCTGGGGATGATTTCTTGTTTTCTGTCTCTTTGTCTCTGTCTTTCTGGCGAGTGCACGCACTCTATAGCAAAAATCTCTCCAAAAAAAAAGAATAATGTCCCTAGATTCCTAAGATATTTATAGTATCATGAAATTTGAAAACTGAAAGAAACCTTAGTGGTCATTTATTTAACTTCCTACTCACAGAGTTGGAATTCCCTTTACAACACTGCCGATTTGTAGCCATCTAGCTTCTGTTAGAATATTCTAATACAGATGCTGGGCTGACGCATCTCCCAATCACAGGGATTTGTTTTCCATCAGGATTTGATCTCTCTGTGTTTCTTGCTCCCATCCCTGAGCCAACCACAAAATCACAGGAGTGCAAAGATCTGTTTGCCAATCTCAAGACTGATTGTTCAGGCTTAAGCATGTCTGTAAAATAAGAGGTCCACTCCTGTTGTCAGTGTCACTAAACCCTAAGGATTGAGGGTGGAAAAGAGGAAGCTCCCAGGAGAAATTAGGATAATGCCAAGAAAAAGATGAAATGGAAATTGGGCACACATTACCATAATGCTATCTTGTTCCATATCTTGTGTCAAAAAGGGAAATTAAGGACTTCATTTCAATATATTGAAGGTTAAAACAAAGCCAGTGCTTGAAACATGCCCTGAACTATACTGTATCTGTTATAAATTATTTTGATCGAAAGTAAGGATATCTATCAAGTACTGGCTTAAACAATATAAGATTTTTTTTTTTTCAGAGAAGGTAGGTGATCTGCGGCCCTGACTCAAGAGCCCATAGTATCTGGGCTCTGGTTTGCTAATCCCGGAGTCCTCAAAGTATTTTCCAATGGCAGCAAAGTGGTTAGGCAAGTTCTAAGTAACAAAGCAAGAAGCAGGAGGCAGTGTGGGACAACTCACATATGATCTAGAAGAAAAATCTATTTCCCAGATACCTTCAAAAAATGTCTCTTAATCTGTCATTGACCAGCCCTGAGTCACATAGACTCATGAAGCAGTAAGGAGTACTGGTATCTGTTTCTCCAGGCACCATATGGGAAGCAGACAAAGAGGAAAGAGTTAATGATCATGGCTTTGAGTACCAACACTGTCTATCATGAGTATGTTAGCAAATGTATTTGTGATTCCTTTTCTTTACACATAACTAACTAAGGCAGCATGTCTCCTATTCAAAAAGTTCGTGGAAAAAAAAGGAATTAAAGGACAAGTTTATTTTGGTACCAAAAAAAATAGAAATCCATGCATAATTTTTCTCATAATATGCATTTTTGTGAACTTTCTAAAGTTCAGTCCCAGAATTTCTGATTCTCTGGGACCCAACTAAGGACTTGCTGACTTAGTTAGTTTTATTTTATTTTATTTATTAATTTATTTACTTTTGTCACAGGGCACATTCACTTGTCAAGAGAGAAAGTGAGAGAGAAAGCACCTCCTATGGGGAATGATCATGCCATAATACCTTACCCTCCACTTCTCCCTCCTTTTAAAACTTTGAGCACATACACACACACAGACACACACACACAGACACACACACACCCCTAGAATGTTCTTCAGGCCACCAGGTCTGAGATTCAAACCAGGTAGTCAGCCATGTGGGATTTGGGGCATACATGCACATGAGTTCAGTGCAAGTTTTAAGCCACTGGGTACAAGACTTAAACCACGATTGGCCATGTGGGAGTCAAGCACCTAAACCACTACGCCATCTGCTGGCCCCTTAATGGGCTTTCTTTTCTTTCTTTTTGTTTGGAGAGGTTTTTACTATAGGGTACGTGCACTCACCAGAAAGACAGCGTGACACAGAAAGACAGAAAGCGAGAAATCACTCCCCAGGGGGGAATGGTCACACCGCAATCTCATCTCCTCCATTCTCTGCTCGGGATCTTGGGCATGCATGCACACACGCCTGGTGTGAGTTTAATCCACCAGGTCCAAGACTCAAACCGTGGTTGACTACATGGGAATCCAGTGACATAGCCATTATGCCCACTGCTGGTCCCTTAATGGGCTTTCTTAAGAAGCAGTTTTAGTCCCTGCTATGTAGACAATACCTTTCAGCAATTTTGTGGCTTCCTAAAAATTCAGCCTAAAAATAATTCATAAACTAAAGTCACCAATTGTTTCCACTTCTCCAGTATAAATGCTTTACTCCCATTCTTTATAGACATGTGATCCATATCAATGAAGGACACTAAAACATAACCTTGCCTATATTTATGCTCAGTCAGACACATGAAATCTCTTTGTTCTTCTCCATTTAGATTTCATGTTCACCCGGTTTTCCTAGCTCAGTGGTCTGCAAAATCTTTGCGATTAATTGTCACTCTCAACCTTCAACTCGCAGCTGAAACTAGAGACCTACTGACCCAGGATGGCAAAGAGAACCCAGAATCACTGTCTCATTCATTTATTCAGCCAATAGAAGGAATAATTTGCATTATTTTTTCCATCTACCCCAGTGAATGCAGTGATGTACAACAGAAAAAAACAAACGTTCTTATTACAACATACTTCTAACGCCTGAGCAGTAAGACAGAACATTTCTTGTGTTCTTCATTGGAATTATGTTTTCTCTTGAAGTAGAAACAAGTAGCAAATTGATTTCCCCACTGAATAAATGGTAGGCCTCCACCCAGAGGATTCCTACCCTGGAGAGAAAGAGACTATCAACAAGAGTTCCTTTCTGACTCTAGACTGTTCTGCTTACTTCTTCTGCCTCCCACTTTGAATTAACTAGCACATCAAAAGAATAATAATTTGACAACATAATATGGTTAATGAAATTTGATATAAATATGTTTTAGTCTCAGAGAAAGGAAACAATCTCCCTATTGTATTTAATATTCTTCGTGCCTTCCTGAATATGTTAGACTTGACTTTGAGCTACTTGTTGAAGAATAAAGGATGTGGGGGTAAATGAGTATTATAATCAGAGTTCGTAATCTATGAAGGGAAACAGACAGATGTTTCATGGTTTGAATAAACTGGACATTTATGGGCAGTAGGTGGTGACTTAAAGATGTTTCCTACACATGTGAAAAGCTAACAAAGTCATAGATGTAATGTACTAAGCACAAGAAAATAAACTTAATTATAACAAGAGATGTGGCAATAAGACATTGTGGAAAATATTATAATATTAATTGTGACTAGTTATTAAACATGGCTATGGTTATCTAAGGAAATAGGCTCAAAAACTTGCCCAAACTCTCACAGTTGTGCAGTAAATTTAGGATTTGAAACCAGGTCTAGCAGACTCCAATGGAAAAATATTGTATTGTTTCTCCCTAAAGGGCTTGAGTACAGTTGCAGAGATAAAAGAGAAGAAATAATAAAAGATGATCTCAGCTTATTTTTCATCCTCAGCTTATTTTTCAACCTCATCAGTGAAACTAACATTATGGCTTTATTTTGGGCCCTAAGTTCCTTAGTCAGGATAGCCACGGTTTTGCCATTGTCTATACTAAAACCTTAAGCTGGAATATATAAGGGTCCTGTGGCCAGGCAATGAAAAAGTAGTACTGTGAAAATGTTTACAGGCACTCCCTCAGATCTACCGCTCCATGAGATTATACATCCTTTCTACTGACACTAGATTTGATATTGGGTGACTCAAGTTGCCCTTCTTGCAGGAAGTTTATACATCCCCAGTGTTGAACTTGGGAGTGTCAATGTGACTTTCTCTGGCCAGTAAAATGATACTTAAGTGATACATATCCATTCCGAGTAAAAACTCTTAGAGCCAGTTCACATTTATTTACCATGTCCTATTTGCCTCTGCTACAGGCTGTCAAAGAGAGGTTCCTCTGTCAGCAAGAGTAGAGAAGTGATGACAAACTTGAGTAGAATCATAGCACCAACCACCTGTGACCTTGAAGCAAACCTTTGTTGTAACCACTAATATTTCAGTTATTTGTTACTGAAGCATAACAGCAGAATCTTATACTGATAAGGAAGAGTGGATCTGATATCTGCAACCCAGGGTTCTTAAGGACTGTCCAAAGACCAAGATGAATGGGATTAATACAGGATGAGGGGCCATCTTGTCTTCATCTAGATTCCTTCCTGGGTTCTACAAATCAAGGGTCATGAATTAAAACATGTTTTAATCTATTACATACAGAACATTTCTTTAGTTTTTGTTAAAAAAGAAAACTGGTAATGGGGCAGTCCCATTGTTCCACAGTTAAGTAGGCTGTACATAGAAAACCAGGTCCCACATGACTGAACGTCAATAGAATCCTAGCCAGGTAGCTTGAAAAATGCTTTGAGCACAAGTGTGTGTATGCCCCAATCCTGATGGGATGAAGAAATGGATGAAGAAATGGAAGAAAAAGGATTGCAGAGTGACCACACCCCATTGCAGGGTGCTTTCTATCATGTACATGCATTGTTTCAGTGCACACATCCTCTGGCAAAGCAGTTAAGAACAATACTTTGGTAATCGATTAGGCTGGATTCTAATCTACCAGTTACCAGATGAGATGTTTTGGATATATTAGTTTCTGTCTCTTCAAACTATAGTTTCTAAAATAATAAAGATCTTTATAGCCTCAGACTGGGGATGTGGGGATAAAATGAAGCAAAGAACATGAAAGATTGATCAGTGCCTACCATGTGGTAAAAATATGCCACAAATGTTAGTTACTTTTATGAAAAAAATTACTGCAGAGGATAAAGGATAAATCACAGTCTAATAGGGATAATAAAATATAGTGAAAAATATACATAATCATAAATCATAAGCAATAATAAAGGCAAAATATGCTTTAAGAGTAAGACTATAGGAGAACAGAGAAGAAAAGAAAAAACAAGTGTAATTGAAAAGGGAGGAGAGAGAAATAAGAGAAGCCTTCATGAAAAATACAATATTTGAATTGGGCCATTTATATTCATCAAAATTATTTAAATATATACCTATGCTCTAGAAATTTTTGCTAGACTTAATAACAAGAAAACCTTTATCTCTCCCGAAAATTTGTGGTCTTTCCCTTTAAAACACAGTGAACCTGTCATGTTTCTTGTGTGTGTGTGTGTGTGTGTGCACGCACGCTGTTGAATGTTAGAAAGATCAGAGGGGACAGTAAGTAATGAAGAGATTAAGGGCTGGATCACACATCACTGCCCATGTGGTTAAAGTCTCAGACCCAGCAGCTTGGAAATTACAGTGAGTACATGTGTGTGGATGTTCAAAATTTTGAGGGAAGACTGAAAGACAAGGGATACAGTGTGGTCCATTCACCATGGGAAGTGATTTCTTACTTTTCCCTGCTCGCTCGTTCTCTCTCGCTCTCTCTCTCTCTCTGTCTTTCTGGCAAGTACACATACACTATAGAAACAAATAAATAAATCATACAAATGTACTCTATGATTTGGTGAATTATGTCAGATTTTTTTCTCCCTTATAGCCTCTGATTCTCTCTTATCATTTGTACTGTCCCATATAAACATTACACTTGAATTTTTATCATAAGCCACCTTGAGTGCATTCTTGTGCATTGGTAAAGGGTATGTTGTAAAGGAATAAAATATCTTGTTATTGTCCTGACTTTTTTTTAGTCTTTTATATTGGTATCTTGTTCTAAGACAAAGACATACATTACTCATTCCGTTGTGGCCTCTTTAGAACTTGATAGAATGGACAGTAAGAATGGTGAGGTCAGGTCAGTACCGTACACTGTGGGGTTAGTAATTAAAGTACCAAGTGCTGATTTTTAGGTTAGATTTAATTAGCAGGGTTTCTCACTTTAACAACAACAACAACAAAAAAGGAAACATAAACTGAAGGTAGGTCACCATTACTCAGCTGAATAGAACTTTAAGCTAAATTACATGTTTTTTAGGTTGAGGAAGGTACCAGTAAGACTACCTTAGTTCTCTAGAAGAAAAGCAAATTTTGTTCAAGTCAAACTAATGAAACAATCACAATGTAGTCCAACTATAAAACAACTTAAACCCTTTAAATAGAAAAATACTCCAGCTCTCTTTTCTGTGGAAAAGTAAGAAAATAATCAAGGACTTCTAGAAGACTGTGCATAAGAACAAGTTAGAATTCAAATGCTTTGCATTAACATATCCAGAACAAATACCAATTTCAGAATTCTTCTAAGGGGCATAATTAAATTGATTTTACTTCGTCTGAGTAAAATAAGTAGAGCTGTACCACATAGATACTAAAACCATTAGCATTTTTGTCGGTTGATAGAAAAGCAATTCATATGAAAACTTAAATTATCAGCAAAACAAGAACTCAGTGGACTTATTTGTATAAATTGGCCATTTGAAGCTCTGAATTATTAATTTCATTGTAGTCATTGATGTAATGCCCTTTCATAAAACCAAAAGAAAATGTCTAAGAGGCTTTTTAGAACTAGAATGGCCAACCTGCTAATCATATCCATCAATAATTGTTACCAGAGTGGCAAAATAATACATCCTTGTCAACATTAAACTATCATTCAGAACAAGTGGTATAGAATTGCAGAGAAAGCATTTTGTTCATTAGAACACAACATGTTTACTGCATAACAAGAAATCATTCTCTAGTAAAAAGGAAAAATAAAAGAGATTGGAAAACATTTTCCTCATGTCTTGTAGTTTGGTTTCGCAGAAATTTTTGAAGAAAATGCTAATTTTTTACATAAGATTTGCTGTAATATATCTTATCCATTTCATAATTCACCTTTGCCAAGGTATATTCATTAAACAAATTAGAAAATAAAGGGAAAAGTAATAAATACGCCTATCTTCCAAAGATGATAACATTATTAATCTTTGGCTTATTATCCTTGACTATCTATCTAAATGTAAATATACTCATTGTAAAAACATGATACATACTATTTTATAAGTTATTTAAACTATTTCCACTTGAAAGTATTTTATGTGTCTGTTTCCATGTTAATATATCATTATTTTCCATTACTACAAAGAATTCTATTATTTAACATTATACACTTAATAAATCCCCCTTTACTGAGAATTTTGGATAGTTCACTGGCTGCTATAGACATTCTAGTTAAATTACTAGAGTAAGTGATAATTGCTTATTCCTAGTCATTTCTTCTATGTGAATTTTTTATATTAAAAAAGCACATGTTTAAGACTTTTGATAACTTATGTCCCAAATGTCCTAAAAAGTCTAGTCCCAAAACATGCTTATAAGCAATGTAAGAGGGTTGATATCCCCTCAGGCTCTCCAGCACTGGATATTATTGCCCCTTTTAAAATCCTGACTTTTATAATATTTAAGTTTTAAGTATGTCTTCTTTACTTACAGATTAAGGTGGATTCATCCAAGGATTCTCTCAGACTTAGTGGCTTGCTGTGTAATGTAAATCTTGCATGTTTTTCAAAGGTGAGAGCAAACAGTATCAATTTAAATCTTTCATAAGTGTTGGCAGGGATGTGATGAAAGGGGAACACTCCTACATTGTTGGTGGGAATATAAATTGGTCCAACCACTGTGGAGAACAATATGGAGGTTTCTCAAAGATCTTCAAATAGAACTACCATATGATCCAGCAATCCCACTCCTGGTTATCTATCCAAAGGACAGGAGACTGCTCAGTCAGGAAAGTGCTTGTACAACTATATTTATTGCAGCACTATTCACAATTGCTAAGACATAGAACCAACTCAAGTGTCCACAAACAGGTGAATGGATTGAAAAAGTGTGGCACATATACTCCATAGAATATTATTCAGCCATAAAAACAACAAGGCCCTGGAATTTGATAGAAAGTGGATGAATATGGAAGATTTGTTGCTGAGTGAAGCAAGTCAGGTTATGAAAGAAAGATATTGCAGGTCTCCATTTAACATATACAGACTGTCCACACTCTATGGCAGATGCTGAAAGACTGGAGGACATAAAAGCATTAAGAATTGTCATGGACACTAGAGACAAAGTGGAAGGATAGTGTGAGAGGGAAAGAGTACAGAAAAGGAAATTAGGGGGGGAAATGGAGAGATAAGATACTGTGGAACACAGATATAGTTTGTTATCCATTGATGAGGATGTGTATAGTCTTCTCAACTGGGCTGAGATGTGTATCATGCTGGGTAAAGTCTCTTTACAATCTAAATGATGTATAGTGATTGAATGTATAAGTAATAATAATTAAAAATTTAAAAATAAATCCTTCATCAAGGGCTTAACCTGATATTACTGCACAGCTGTCTGCTGGAATGGCCTAGTATATACACATCGCAATGATGTGAAGAGACTCGTAGTCAGATTTAGATAATTCCAAGCCCCCAGGGTAAATTGCTATTTCACTAAACTAAGTGATATTCAGGTATTTGTAATCTACTAATTAATATCTTGGTGTGTCAGAGGCTTGAAGCACCTTCAGTTTAAAGTGGTATCAAAGAAGAGTCTCCTTCACTTCTGAAATTTTGAAGAGAAGAACTTAACCTTTTTGCCTAAGTATTTCTGATATATAAATTAAAAGGAAACTGGCTGCAATTATAAATGAGTATTGTGAAACATAAGCTGTGAATGTCAGGGCTGAATACCATTTAAATCAACCATGAATGCTTCTAAAGGGTCTGTATTAACTAAAACTTTCTTTCATATGATTAGAGGTTATCTGGCAAAGGTATTTACCTTGATTTTGTAATTCTACAACAAAAAGCCCCTCTAGGGTTTTGTGATAAAGAAAATGGAAAATAGGAGGCATGCCCTTTAAATACCAACTCCTAATTGCAAAAATTGAATATGTAAATCCAATTACATACATTAAAGGATTAGATATTAATTGGATCTGCCTTGATATAAATTGCACAGTCAATTTTTTTTTATTATAAGTGATCATCACTTTCCATTTTGGCATTTGGTAATAACTGACAAAATATCACTGATTCTCCCTTGTTCTGAGATTTTCCAAGAAGACATTACAGTTCGAACAGATTAAATATCTCTGTCCTGAACTCTAGAGCCATCAGAATACATACTAATGCTTTACTTCAAAGGAATAAAAAGTAATCATATTAATATGACCTCTTAATCACTAGGTATTTGGATAAACTCAGGACAAGACCACACATCTAGCTGGCAGGCAGGCAGTGAGGAATGGTCAGATGGCAAGACACAGAATTCTTTCCTACACTATATACAGAAAGGTATTGGAGGACTTGCACACCTTTGCTTCTACCTCACTAATACCATGCAAGAGTTTGAGACTCCTCAGAACCTGTCTTTATTCTATTTCTATGTTTATAGCAATTGGTTAATACCAATGTACTCTCAATTGGGTATAATTTACTCCATCCAAAGCCACAGTGAAAGATGCAAAAATAAGGAAGAACTTCTGGAATTTGACATATCCTGATTTTAACTCTGGCTTTGAAAATTAAGTATTTGTGTTATTTAACCTTTCTAGTCTCACATTCTGGTCCATGAAGTCAGAAAAAAGCTACATCATGCAACTGGATGATCGAATGAGATCACTTATGTAAAATGCTTCAAGCACAGAAAGTTGTGCTAGCTATGTCCCCCTCCTTGCTAACCTAGGAAGCTTCTAATCTGAGGGAGTTGGGAGGCTGGAGGAACAAACTGAGAGGTAAGAACATTTATAAGTAGAGAATGATCGTGTATTTAACTCAAATCACACTCAAATTTACGAAGAACACAGATATTTTTTATTTTCTCTAACTGAATTAATGAACCCCACAAATCTCCCACTTACCTTAATAACATGAAAGAGAGAGGAGAAATATAAAAACATTGAGCTCGATAATTTAGAAAGTAATGGTCTCTTTAGGTATAACTTGTGTCTTTGGATAAGTTTTTCTCTCTCAAGTAAATGCTCCAAGTTCACATGCTCTTCTCCTTTTCACCATGGTATAGGAGCTCACATGATTTCATGGCGGTGGACAGGAGATGAGACAGTGCCTCAGATCCTTCCTATGTCATTTAGAGCATTGCTCTCTCTGATTCAGAGTACTGCTCTGACCTGCTGCCTGGAACTCAGACATTATTAGACCCTCTTGTCATTTGGCATTGTCCCCTTTAGAGTCATTATTCCTATCATTTTTGCCCAGCCATAAAATGTCGACACTTAGGGACCAGCAGTTGACATAATGGCTATGTCACTGGACTCCCATGTAGTCAACCGCAGTTCGAGTCCCAGACCCAGTGGTTTAAACTCACGCCAGGCATGTGCGTGTGCGTGCCCAAGATTCCGAGAGGAGAATGGAGGAGAAGGGATTGCGGCGTGGCCATCCCCCCCTCACTTTCTGTCTCTCTGTCTCTCTATGTCTTTCTGGCGAGCACGCACACCCTATAGCAAAAACCTCTCAAAAAAAAAAAAAAAAAAATGTCCACATTTACAGCCCTGCACCTCTTACTCTTCTAACTCCAGGCCACTGCTGGTTGAGCAAGCATTTCTTGGGCTACAGATCTCTTAGTGGGGTGTGGGTGCTTTTTGTCCCTTGTACCTTCTTCATTTGCTGCCTCAGCTCAGGCTCATCTATGTTGCCCATTCCCTCTGTACGTGGTGTACTGCCACCTCCAGGGCATGTTGGACATGGCCAAAACTAGGCTTCCTCTTGAAGCTGGGAAGAGTGCCAAAGTAGTTCATTCCCACAATATAATCCCTTTTAGCTATTTCTTCTCTCCCTCATTGTGCGCCTTCCAACTGGAGAAAAAGAGATCATGTGACATATGTCTGACCTTCCTCCCCCACATCTTTTTTCCTAAGATAGCATTTTCCTTCCCTTTCCTTAGGAACTTAATGGTGACTAGGATAAAGGAAAAGAAACTGATTTGCCAATAAGGGAATTTTGTGTCAGAAGTATTTAGAACATTGTTTGACTGTTATATTAATAATAATATAATGTAAAGTGTAAGAAGTACTGTATAGGAAGTTGAGATTCATTGTTCAGAAATAAGCAGTTCACTATATATATCTGCAAATTCCCTAAACACAGTATCACAGGCAACCAGAAACAGGGACTGTCTCTGTTGAGTTTTTTGTTTTTGTTTTGTTTTGGTTTTTGAGAGGTTTTTTTTTGCTATAGGGCGCATGCGCTCACCAGACAGACAGAGAGAGACATAGAGACAGAAAGCGAGAAATCACCCCCCAGAGGGGATGGTCACGCTGCAATCCCTTCTCCACCATTCTCCTCTCGGGATCTTGGGCACGCACTCACACGCACCTGGCGTGAGTTTTAAGCCACCGGGTCCGGGACGCAAACTGCGGTCAACTACGTGGGAGTCCAGCGACATAGACAATACACTAACTGCTGGTTCCCTGTCTCTGTTGAGTTTTAAAGATAAGTTTTCTCTAAAATCCTGAGCTGTAAATATTCATTTCCTATACTCCCAAATCCAAATGCATCCTGGCCCAAATCCACTTCTGATGTGTACTTGTGAGCAATTTTACTTTTCTCCAAATTTTTTCCACCTCTGGTCAAGGTCTCTATTAGTTAGAGGTGCCCTGCAATTCCAGCCCAGGAAGAGCAACTCTTATCCTCTTACTCTGTTCCTATATAAAAGAACCACATTGACAGGATGGGGAGGTATGGTGTTATCTGTTGAAGATATTTTGATCAACTGGACTGGAGAGAAATGTTCACATATTGAAATGTTACCTCTGTAAGCTAAATAATGTGATTGAATGTATAAAAAATTTTAATTAAAAGTTAAAAAATTTTAAAAAAACACAGAAGCCAACAGCTTCTTCTTCTGACCAAGCGTTCTTGACCTTGTTTCCTTCTCCATCCAGTTACCTTCTACCACCAATAGATGTCTGTGTCACCATTTACATTTATTTAGCTTAAATTTGCAAACACTTGCTCTACAATTAGATAAGAGGTTTATATTATACCTGAAAAGAAAAAGTAAATAACAGCTACAACAAAATTTACTGTTCATTCAACAAATATTTATTGAGAGTTTACTCTATGCCAGGCAATGTTTTAAGCAGTGAGGATATAATACTGAAGTATGTCTTAACTCTCATAGAGTTTAATGTCTAGTAAAGGGAAATAGACAATAAACAAATAGGTAGAAATAAAGAGAGGGATATTAATCAGTGAAAAGTGCCATGAAGAAAAGAATTCAAGGTTAGGAAGAAAGAAAGTGATGGAGTCGGGGTAGAGGTGTTGCTCTGTTACAGGCAGAGGGGTCACAGAGGAACTTTCTGGTTAAAGACATTGAGCAATGACCTGAAAAAGGTCAGAGAACAAGTCCTTTGCTATCCTGGTGAACTATGTGCCAGGGAGGGAGGGGCAGCTGCCAAAACCGTGAGGAAAAGCATGCTTGGTATGCTCTAAAAATCAAATGGAGATCAATGTGTCTGGAGCATATGGAAGAGGCAGGGAGATTAAAAAGAAATGTAGTCAGAGAAGCAACTGGGGAGAAAACCAGGTACATTCTCATAAGCCATGATACAGATTTTGCTCCAAGTGATATGTCTTTTGAACAGATTTATCTTATTTTCTTTATAAATCATTCTAGCTTCTGAGTTAAGAACAGACAACCAAGAGGCTAACATTGTAAACAAAAGGACAGTTAAGAGATGGCCGGATTTGTCCAGGCAAGCAATGCTGTCCAGGACCTGGATGGACAAAGCAGAGGATAGGAGAAAAAGTATATGTTGATCCAGGACATATATAAGAAAGAGACAACTCCAGATGCTTTCTAGGTTTTTGGCCTGAACAGTTGGGAAAATGAGTTACCATTTACTGAGAAAGAGAAGACTAAGAAAGGAGGAGGTTGGGAACCAGCAGTTAGCGTAATGACTATGTCGCTGGACTCCCACGTAGTTGACCGTGGTTCACGTCCCAGACCCGGTGGCTTAAAACTCACACCGGGCGCGTGTGCGTGCGTGCCCAAGATCCCGAGAGGAGAATGGAGGAGAAGGGATTGCGGCGTGGCCCTCCCCCCTGGGGGGTGATTTCTCGCTTTCTGTCTCTATGTCTCTCTCTCTGTCTGTCTGGCGAGCGCACGCGCCCTATAGCGAAAACCTCTCCAAAAAAAGGAGGAGTTTGGGAATTTCTTTTTTAATCAAATAGCTATTAGATTTTTGGAGAAGTCATGATGGATTTTTTCTGTGCAAAAATGTATCATGACTTCTGTTAGACCAATAGTAGAGATGTTGAATGGGCAAGTGGTTGTACAAAGTTCAGAGGCAAAGATATATCTATTTTGGAGTCATGAATGGTTTTCAAAGTATAAGAGTAGATGATATCACTGAGGGAACTAGTTAGATAAAGGGAAACCTATGACTAAGGACATTCCAATTTACAGAGATCCAAAAGACAAGGAGAAATTAGCAGAGGACATTGAAAAATAGTGTTTAGTGAGATAAGAATGAGTGAGTTGCTTGGCTTAAAAGGCAGTATTATAGCATAAATGGTCATTTTTTTCTAATATGGGCAGTTCAATCTGTGTGCAATCTGTGACAACATGAAGATAAATTAGACAATGTTGCTGCTCTCTAAGAGGATTATGAATATGTATAGTAGTCAGTCTTCAAAAACAGCTCCTGTTGACTCAAACCTCCTCCTTCACACCTTGTATAATCCCATCTTCTTGAGTGTAGACTGGACCTAATGACTTGTTTCTATGAATGAAGAGAATACGAATGAAGTGACATGTATCACTTACAAGATTAAACTGTAAAAGAGAGAGACTCGTCTTGTTGACATTGTCTCTCCAGCTCTTCTTACAAACTCCTCCTGATGAAGAAAACCACTTAACAAGGACTGAGGTTGACTTCCAGTCAATCAGCCAGTAAGGACCTGAGGCCCTTGGCCCAATAGCCCTGGAGTAAACTAAATTCTGCCAACTACATAAATGACCTTGAAAGCAGATCTTTCCCCAACTGAGCCTTTGCATAAGATCACAAGACCCTTATGAGAGACCCCAAGGCTGAGGACCTGACTCAAAGAAGCTATGAGATAATTAATGATGTTGATTTAACCAAATAAGTTTTGAGTAATTTGTTACTCAGTAATAGATAATAAACATATAAAGGGACTTGAAAAAGTTCATGAAAAAATAGAATTAAAGCATAAATTTCAAAATCCAGGCATTTTTTTCATAATACACATGTTCTATGAACACTTTGAAGATCTTTAATTTAAGAAAAATAAAGACATAGGCATCATGACAGTGCAAAGCAGCATTTATTGGGATTCCTTTTCTTCTCCTATTTTAGGCTCAAACCTGATGCTCAATAATGTCATGTTCATCTAAGTGTGAATTATATTGCCACTGAATCAACTTCCTCTAGTATAATTGCAGTTTGGGTTTTATCTCAAACTGAGGCATGAAAACAATCAGTAAATTAAAAAAAAAAAAATGGGGGGAATAAAAAGAGACTTATCTGGCACCTCTGCAATTAACACTGCAGAAGATAGAAAAAGACTCTGGCCCTGGCTTAAACACTTTAAATCATCTCATTTGTTTTGAAACTCCTCTCTTCTCTCCTGCTGACTTTTCAGCTAGTTCATCCCCACCTTGGTGACATAACTCTAATTTAAGCTTCTATCAAAACCCATTATGATTTCCACTTCACTGCCCTTGAATGCTGCTGAATTAAGATACCAGCATAATTAATGGACCACCTTGCTAAAAACTATTTCTTCTTCACATCACCGAGGAAATGTCAAGACACATTTCCTTTGGAAATCTAAACTACTAACAGATTTCACTGTCGTTTATAAATTAGTTAAAAAATTGGGGCTAGCAGATAGTGTGGTGCCTAAGGTGCTGGACTTCCACATGGTTCACCACGGTTCAAGTCCTGGACCTGGTGGTGTGAAAATCACAGCAGGTGCATGTGCATGCATGCCCAAAACCCCAAGAGGAGAATAGAAGAGAAGGAATTGAGATGTGGCCATCCTCCCTGGGGATAATTTCTCACTTTCTCTCTCTGTCTCTCACACACGCACATGCACCCTATGAAGAAAAAAAATCTTTAAAAAAATTAAAAATATAATAAAAAAATTAACAAATAAGCATACAATAATAATTAACACGAATTAGCATATAGGTTTCTAAATAGTTTTCTTTCAAAAAAAAATTTGAGGGCTCTTCTTGTTCACAAAATATGGCAGACTTTTTTCATGCCAATCAGTTACTCACTGCAGATAACCATAGATATTCTGTATAACTTATAATTTTAAAAATCTTAAGAACATAGTTGAAAGCAAAAAGAAAAAGCAAAAATTTTTCTGTTGTTAAAGCAAAGGGGAACATAAACTCAGAGTGGAACAGGCTGTCCAAATCCAGCAAGATTTTATTCTTGATAAATGATACTCCTGGAGTTAAACAGAGGTGGGGGAAGTAACAGTGTACCTAAGTAAGAGCTCTAGGGGCTGAGGATTCAGATTTTAAAAATCTGGAGAGAGGAGAAACCATGCATATTAGGTTCCTACAGCTGCTGTGACAAATTACCATTAGCTTGGTAACTTAAGATAATAGAAATTTATTCTTTCCCAATTCTGGAATTCAGAAGTCCAAAATTAAGGTCTCTGCAGACCATAAAGGGAGAATTTATTCTGAGCCTCTTCCACATTCTGGAGCCTGCATATGTATCACATCAATCTTTGCCTCCATGTTCACACTGCCTTCTCCACATGTGTCTAAGACTTCCACTTCTCTTTTCAAAGCTTTCTCTGCTTTTGTCTTATTAAGGACTCTTGTCAATTGATTTAGGGCCTACCCAGTAATTCAAGATGATTACCTCATGTCAAAATCCTTAATCACATCTGTAAAGACACTTTTCCAAATAAGGTCACAGGTTAAAGTTTCAGAGATTAAAAAACGCATGTATCTTTGAGACCAGCATTCAGTTCACTACCCTAGTCTTAACCTGCTTGAAGCAGGGAGGGGGGAAGATACCTCTACAGAAATTGAGAACCCTCAGATTGCCCAATATGTAAAATATGGATTAGAAAATTTTCAACCAAAATGCTAAAAAATGATGAGAAAGTGTATGGTCTGCCCTAGGTTCTTGGTAGGGAAGAATTAAAAGGCTTCTAAGAGAAATATTAAAGCTAGAATTATCAAAGCCACATTCCATGAGTGTGGGATCCAAATATATACTTAACAGAGTGGAATGAAGTGCAAACCTGGAAGTTGACATAATTTTTCCAGGACCCATGAAAACCTTGACATCATACAGAAACATGTGTAAAATCACTCCATAAGGACACACCACAATTCAGGGAACACAAGATTTCTACAGAAGTCATTTCACTTCAAGGACACTGTTAGACCTAGGCTCTAGTTACAACTGTGTACCTGTGTGATCCCTTCTTGTTCGTTTGTTTGTTTTTAACAGAGATTTTTGCTATAGGGTGCATGCTCTTGCCAGAGAGAGAGAGAAAGTGGGAAACCACCTGCCTCACGGGGGATGGCTATGCCATAATCACTTCTTTTCCATTCTCCTCTAGAGATTTGGGGCAGGCACGCACATGCACCCCACATGATTTTCAAGCCACCAGGTCCAGGACTCAAACCACGGTCAGCCATGTGGGAGTCCAGCACCTTAAACACTATGCCACCTGCTGGCCCCAGTCCCTAGGTTTCTTACTTTAAAAATAGAGGCTCTACTAGGCCAGGAGGTAGCATGGTAGTTAAGGGCACTAGACTCCTACATGGCCAACTGTGGTTTAAGTCCCAGACCTGGTGACTTGCTTTCTCACTTTCCCATTCTCTCTCTCTCTGTCTCTTTCTGGTCAAATTTAAAAATAATAATAACAATAAAATTAAATAAATAAGCATTTCTTAGAAAAAAAAAATTAAAAGGAGGCTCTACCATTCCTTTTCCCAGCAATAGCATTCCAGAAATACCATGAAAAGCAATGAGGGCTATGAGTAGAAAGATATCATTTATAGATACAGTTACAAAATACATATCACATATCATGAACAAATATATATGCACATGTTCCCTCTAGCTCAACTAGTATACAACTGTAAAAGTTGAAAGATCCTTCTCAATAACTTACCTGGTTTGGGTACATTCAGAAGAGACTGTTCTGTGACATAGAAAGCAAGAATAGCAATATAAATGAAAGCATTTGTCACCTTTAAACAACAGATGAAAAGACTTTTAATATTTAGAAACTCACTGACATTCCCCCTAGAAAGTCATTTCCAGATACCCTTTAAAAAGTGAATGTGTAATGGAAAATTTAAGTTTCCTATTCACAGCTTCCTGCCACTATATTTCCTTACTTTTGAAAATCAATAGAGCCTATTAATCATTTCACCCAGTACCCAGGGACTCAAGATTTTTTAAAGGTGAACTGCAAAACTTTGAGAAAGATACTCAAAGAAAGTGTCCACCATTGTTGAAAAGCTACACCATGAGTCACAGATAACTATAGGTATTTTTATTGGGTTGTCAACAACAAAATAGTTATTAAATTATTATACCCAGCTCTTAAAGGTCAAAGTAGATATCTCAAACTTCAGAGGTGTCACAGTAAGCCATATAGCCCTCAAATCATGGGTAATGAAATAATTGCCAGCTGGGCTCTTTTTTTTTTTTTTTGGAGAGGTTTTTCGCTATAGGGCGCGTGCGCTTGCCAGACAGACAGAGACATAGAGACAGAAAGCGAGAAATCACCCCCCAGGGGGGATGGTCACACCGCAATCCCTTCTCCTCCATTCTCCCCTCGGGATCTTGGGCACGCACGCACACGCGCCCGGCGTGAGTTGTAAGCCACCGGGTCCGAGATGCGAACCGCGGTTGACTACGTGGGAGTCCAGCGACATAGCCATTATGCTAACTGCTGGTTCCCGCCAGCTGGGCTCTTAAACAAGGACTTTGCTTTCAGAATAATAGCCCACAAGCAGGACTGTCTTGGTGTTTATTGCTCCCATTGTTAATATCTTTCTCCTTTCTGTTTTACTGGAATCTGTAGTTTGTGTAACAATGTCATAGAAGGCCAAAAAAGAAAAACATGATGAGTGGCATTCTAACTAAGAAGTCTTCTTTGAGAGCATCAGAAAAGTTACGAGAGGACTTAGGCAAGATGATACCCACTTTCTTTTAGAGAAATCCCTGCCTTAAACATATTTAAGTGGTATATGTAAAATCATTGAACAAAAAACAGTAAGTTGCAGCTGGTGAATCTAGCTTAGAGCTGGTTCTCAAACTTAGCATTCACAAGAGGCATTACAGATATCTAATGTGGAGGGCACTGCATATGGAAGCCATCTTGAGCTATCTGCCATCTTGAGCTATCCAACATCTTGGAAACCATTAGGTTTCACTTCCTCACTGAGCAAACCATTTCTCAGAAATCATGTGACCAACCGTTCCCCCTGGAAGTGGTTGGGTTTCTAGGCAACAGGAGAGATCCACCCACACCAATGATTGGTTCATGCTGCTCTATCTCATAGGAATTTCGGGCAACCAATTGGTGCCCACCAGCTGTATATAACTCGCCATTTTTCCTCAATAAAGGGAAGAAGAAAAAGAAGAAGACTTGATTAGCACCTCATATTGTGTGTGCGTGTGTTTGTCCCATCTCTCACTCCTTCCCCCTGGGAACCTGTTCGACTGTCCTGCGGGTAGAGACAATCTAACAAGTTTCCAGAGCTTTGATTCAGTAGTTCTGGGGTGGGGTGATAATTTGTATTCATGGTAAGTTCCCAGATGATGCTGCTGCCTGATCTTAGGACCACACTTTGAGAACCACTGTTTTAAATCAAGCAAATTTAGAATAGTTTACAATATTTTTTAGGAATTTTGTTTAATCTCAAATAAAACTACCATTGAAATGAAAACCTCAGTGGGGCTCAATTACCAGGATACTGAAGAATAAATCTAGAAAACGGTGTTAGAGACAATAACAATGGCAAAGATGACAACTGACATTGTTTCTATAAGCTAGGCATTCTTCTTGAATCCTTACAACCAACCTTCAAGGTATATATTATTTATTCCATTTTTCAGAAAAAGAAATTGATGCTCAGACCTTTCTGAGCACAAAATCTCTCTATTTTTTTCTATTCCATATGACTGGTAGGAAATAAGATTAAAACCAGGGCCCTGGCACCTCCAAGCTAAAGATTTTAAAAGTCACTTTCCAAGTAACAAGGCATTATTGATTTATCCAAGAATAACACAAAAGAAATACCTATTTATTGGGTCTTCGGGAAAGTCATGATGCATTTTTGCATAGAAAAATACGTCATGATTTTCCCAACAACATAATGTTATACTTAATATTGATGGCCAATAAGCGAAAACAAACAACTCGGCACAACCAGGCAAAGTCCCTCCCAGTGTTGATTTTTTTTCCTTCTAATTCTTTTAGATATTGTGCCTTAAAAACAGTAAGTCAAAAAATTTATCAAGGGACTACTAAGGCCCTAAACAATATCTCAGTCAGTCAGTCCTGGGGCCCTATTTGAAACTAGCCTTGCTGGAGCAGACCAGATAACCAGGTCTTCATAGAGTCTGTGCCCTCTAGTGCCCAGTCCTACCCATGTCAGTTCAAAATATGTCTGTCAAAAGAAAAAAAAAAATGCCCAAAAAAACAAAGAACATGTTTGTCTCTGTCAGCGGCAGCATATTAGGCTTGCAAAATAAAGTGAAGTCAGCTCTAACCAAAGCTTAAAGCTTTTTTGTTCCTCTAATTTACACCCATAGACAAGAGAAATCAGAATTATTGAATTCAAGACAGCTTATAGTTGATTAAAGACAGCTATCTTTCTCCAATACTAATCAGCAGAGCTAGACATAGTCTTAGCACAGGATCAGATGGGACAGTTAAACACATTCCGTAGAAAATGACTTAGCACCAGTCACTTATGACCCACGTGTGGAGAAGGTAGAAATAAACACAAAGGCAGTGCAAAAAGGCCTGTGTAATAGAGTTCCTGTTTGACTAGAATTCTCTCTTTAGTCTTGGTTAATTCTTTTAGGTCACCATTAACAAGTAGCCAGCACTGTAATGAATCATCTTTAGGTAGATAAAAGAAAACAATAATCTTGGGACTAGCAGTTGGTGTAATGGCTATGTCGCTGGACTCCCATGTAGTCAACTGCAGTTCAAGTCCGAGACCTGATGGCTTAAACTCACACTGGGCGCATGTGCGTGCGTGCCCAAAATCCCAAGAGGAGAATGGAAGAGAAGGGATTGCGGTGTGGCCATCGCCCTGGGGGGGTGATTTCTCGCTTTCTGTCTCTCTGTCTCTCTCTGTCTTTCTGGCAAATGCACACACCCTATAGAAAAAACCTCTATTAAAAATTTAATTTAAGGGACCAGCAGTTAGCGTAATGGTTATGTCACTGGACTCCCATGTAGTCGACCACAGTTCGAGTCCCGGACCCAGTGGCTTGAACTCACGCCGGGCATGTGTGTGTGTGCGTGCCCAAGATCCTGAGAGGAGAATGGAGGAAAAGGAATTGCGGTGTGGCCATCGCCCTTGGCGGGTGATTTCTCACTTTCTGTCTCTCTGTCTCTGTCTGTCTGGCAAGCACATGCGCCCTATAGCAAAAACCTCTCCAAAAAAGAAAAAAAAAATTTTAAATAGAAAACAATAATCTAAACAAATGAACAAAACAGACTCTTCAATGTGGATTAATTTACTCAACTGGTGGTGTGGGTGAGGGAATCACCACCAACAGGGTAACTTCAAATTGTAATTAAGAGTAACTCTCTATGCTGTGGGCTGAGTGACATCTGGTGCCTGTTCTGGAATCCAAACAAATCATCAGTAAGACACTTAATTTGTGCTCAAACTCCACACTCCGTGGTAGTATTACCAGATCCCCAGAATAAGGCAAGAGGCCAGATTTTGATGTTTGCTGCTTTTGTTTTGTTTTGTTTTTGCCATAGGGCACATGAATTCACTGGAGAGAGACAGAGAGAAACAATGAGAGGGAAAGAGAAAACACACCTTCCTTCTGGGGCAGGAGGGGGAGGGGGTAGCCACACCATAATCCTCTCCCCTTCATTAAACTCCTTGGATTTTGAGCATGCATGCACATGTTCCCAGCATTTTCAAGCCATTAGGTCTGGGACTCAAACCACGGTTGACCATGTGGGAGTCCAGTGTCAACCACGATGTCATCTGCTGGCCCCCTACCCCTTTTATAAACTTAAAAACCATACAACAGTTCCTCAAAAAAAAAACAAAAAAAAAGTTTTAATATTCCCTTTTTCTTTGGGTAGCATGCCAAAAAAAGCTTTTGCATTTCAAATAGTTATTGATCCAACTGATTTATAGATAAAAGGAGATAAAGGCAAATTATTAAATGGGTTTTTCTCCTGCTGATTATGCTTAGATTTAAAAATGCTTTTATATCTGAGCCAAAACAACTCAAGTATGCCCTCCAAAGCCAGCCTTTTCCCCACAGAAAACCCCACTAGTTTCATACAGGAGATCCAGTCAGAAAATGGAGGTCTGCTCCCTCTGTCACCCCAGGTGAACAGATCGATGTCAACGTGATGCTTCTTAGATGGAGCTGAGTTCCCATTCCCAGGAAAATTTGGAGACAACACTGAAAGAATATCCTTAATCTATTAAGAAAAATTGCATATGACTACAAATCAGGGCACTTGAGCTCTAGGGCAGAACTGCCACTATTTACTGTAAGCTAATTTATACCAAGTCTACTTTAAAAAGGGGAATTAAGGCAGCAGTCACTAATTCATTAAATGTGTCTTTGGGGCAATGCTTTTCAGTTCTCCAGGTCTCAGGCTCCCAGCCTATGTGACCAAATGGGGATTGCTCTAAGGATACTTCTAACATGAAATTTCTGTGATCAATCATCAGCATCTCTGATGGTGATTCACATTTGCTCAGCAGAATGGAATTTGACTTACATACATACCATTCCTCTCATTTGGCCCTTACAACTATTGTAGAAAGTAGACAGGACAAGTGAGAAAAGGGATCATCAAAAAAAAAAATCTTTGAAGGGACCAGCAGTTAGCGTAATGGCTATGTCACTGGACTCCCATATAGTCGACCACAGTTCGCGTCCTGGACCCGGTGGCTTAAAACTCACGCCAGGCGCATGTGCATGCGTGCCCAAGATCCCGAAAGGAGAATGGAGGAGAAGGGATTGTGGCATGGCCATCCCGCTTGGGGGGTGATTTCTCGCTTTCTATCTCTCTGTCTCTCTCTGTCTGTCTGGCGAGCGCATGCGCCCTATAGCAAAAAACTCTCCAAAAAAAAAAAAAAAAAAAAAAAAAAATCTTTGAAGACCTACAAAGAGAACTACCACATGAGCTACAATTCTATTCCTGAGTATCTACCCAAAAATAGGAATACACTCAGTCAAAAAAAAGAAAAAAAAAAATACAACAACTTGCACAGCCATGTTTATTATGGCATTATGTACTCTATGGCAGAAACTGAAAGACTGGAAAGTATAAAAGCATAAAGAGCAACTATAGATCCTAGAGACAGTGAGGGAGGAGGGTGGGAAATGAGACAAGGGGAGAGGGCAGGAATCAAGGGAAAAAGAAAGAAGCAGAAACATTTAAGAGACAGATAAATGGAAAATTACCTGCTGATGATAATAAATAAGGTAATATCTTTGACTAAACCAATATCCAGTGTATTCATGATGGGAAAATTCATTTGGTATGCTGTAATGATACACGGTCATTGAATTTTTTAAAATTTTAATAAATTTTAGGGACCAGCAGTTAGCATAATGGCTATGTCGCTGGACTCCCACGTAGTCGACCGCGGTTCACGTCCCAGACCCAGTGGCTTAAAACTCACGCTGGGCGCGTGTGCATGCGTGCCCAAGATCCCAAGAGGAGAACGAAGGAGAAGGGATTGAAGCGTGGCCATCCCCCCCGGGGGGTGATTTCTTGCTTTCTGTCTCTCTGTCGCTCTCTGTTTGGCGAGCGCACGCGCCCTATAGCAAAAAAACCCTCTCAAAATAAATAAATAAATAAATAAATAAATTTTAAAAAGCAAAGAAGGTTAATAATGAGTTGTTATGATTTATCAGTTATGATCCAAGTTTTCTTGTATTTTCCACTACAGTTCTGAAAAATGGGAAAAGTAAAACAGTCTACAGATGATTTTTTGAGAAGATAAGAGTTCAAATAATCACCTCACCACTTACTGATTGAGTCTTGATGTCCTCATATGCTTAATAAGGATGCTGGACTAAAAGATTTTAAGCATCCCTTACAGTTTTATCAATGTATAAAATTATGAAACTCAAAGGAAGTTATTCAGCATCAAGCCAACCTCTGATCTGGTGTTTTCCTTGATAATCTCTGTCTCTGGTGATCACACATGCCCTACAGCAAACTTTAAAATAATAATAATAAATAAATAATGTTTTTAAAAAAGAATGCTTCTGTCTAATGACTAAAACATCAAAGACAACAAAGTGCTCCAGAGAGTTTAGTCCTCTTCTACAACTTCATCTTTCCAACAAAAGGTTTTCATGAGGCACCTGGAAGAAAGCCAAATTATTCTATCATACAGAAAAGAGGAAAGAGAACGAATAAGGTAACAAGCCTTAGTCTCTCCCTCTGTCACAGTGGTATCTCAGATTCTTGGAACTTCAATCCTACTGATTTCTACCCCAGGAACCTTCTACTGTTTACAGAAAGAAGAAAAATGCTGGGATTCTAGATTATTGAAATACTCTTCAGTAGTGTTTCATACCTTACATAAAGTTCCCAATTTACCAACAAATAGACCTATTCTTATTTTTTTCACCACCTACCTACACATATACATTAGCCATCATAATAGCTTTTAATCAATCCTGTAATGTAAATCACCATCCTGTGATTTGTGAAGACATAGCCATATCCACGCAGATCTTCCTAGAGGCCTAGCCAGCTGACTGAGACTTGCTGAAATGTCAGGTCTAACTTGTTCTGGCCAAGGGTAGCTGTCTCGCCTCCAGAAGCCCAGTATCCTTGAAATATCTCCCATCCTAGGACTTAAATTTATTCCAAGGCCTCAGGGCTTGTTTACAACCTGAGAATCACAAACCTTGTACACACTTTCCCCATCCCTACTCTGTTCACATTCTGAATGTCTAGACACATGGCTCCAGCTACTCTTTCTTTTTTTTTAATTTTTATACATTCAATCACATTATTTCACTTACAAAGTGAACATTTCAATATGTGAACATTTCTCCCCTGTCCAGTTGATCCAAAATATCTTCAACAGATAACACCACACCTCCCTGTCCCATCAATGCCCTGCCTCGGTATCCCTCCTCAAAATGTCCTTCCCAAGGCCCCACTCCTCCACACACACCACATCTGGCATTCACACCCATCTCTTGTGTTTGTACATCCTTTAGTCAATCAGTCTCAGTCACAGAGTGCAGACACTCGGTATATATTAAGTGGGGATATACAGTGTCTCTCTTTCATAGCCTGGTTTGCTTCACTCAGCAGTAAATCTTCCAGATTTTTCCACTTTCTGTCAAAAGCCAGGGTTTTGTTGTTTTTTTATGGCTGAATAGTATTCCAGCTACTCTTTCTATGCCTATATCTTCTCAGAAAACCTAGTCCAAGCCAAATTACAATTTTCATAGACTGCTGGAGTAGCTTGGAGCCAGAAACTGATTCTTCTTTTTCATCCAAATCACCACTACATATACTTTCCACACCATCAGCTTATCTCTAAACCTAGTACTAATTCACTACGTTTCCTGCCTCAGTAACTGTCAGAGTCCTGTGAAATAAACTCTACCTGATAGTCAGTCTCTCTGTGATCTTTCCCTAACCAATCTCATTTCCCACACAAAGACCTGTTTCTTCCCTCACTCTAATCCCCGGTTGTCACAATTCCCTGGGCATAAACTGTCCTTCCCCCACTATACCGGTAAAAGCCTGTATGTGGGACCATCCATAAGGCATGGTGTTTAAAGTGACTGGATCCCACATGGCTGACTGCATAATTGGACTCTGGACCCAACAGCTTGAAAAACATATTTGTGCATGTGTACCCAAAATTCTGAGAGGAAATGGAGAAGGGATTATGATGTGGCCATACCATCTGGGGAAGTAGTTTTTCTCCCTCTCTGTCTGTCTGTCTCTCTCTCTTTCTCTCTCTCTATCTCCAGTGAGCCTATGTTCCCTATATCAAATTTAAAAAAAAAAAAAAAAAAGAAAAGAAAGAGAGAAAGAAAAAAAGGGAAAAAAAAGCCTGTAAGTGAAGTCTTGGTTCAAATGCCTTCTTTAGAAAATCTTACTTAATTGCTCTCCTTGTCATCTATAGCTCTTAGTTTATGCAGAATACTTCCCTCTTTTGTCCCACCCAAAGTGCTTCATTTGTATCATTTCTAAACCTCTTATCACCTGCCACTCACATAATAATTTGCAAATATGCCTTGTCATCTTTCACTAGGTTGGTGATAGAAGTGTCAATGTACACATTTTTTCTTATGTGGTCAAAGTCCATGTCTTACACATCGTCCATGTTAATAAACATTTCCGAGTTGAACTATTCTCTCCTGGATGCCCATTATTTTTACATAATAAGCCTTATTTGTGCTCACATTAATAATAGGTTCTTGCAGAAATAGGCTTCAGAAAATAGAGAAAGCAATTGGGTGCTGTTCATTTTTCTACATCTTTCCAGGAGCACTGGCCTGAATGACTTTAAGAAAAGCACCTTTAAAGACAGGTTAGCACCCGATTCTTACTAGTTTTCTACTCTAATGTCCAACTTAATGTGGATATTTCATCTCATCACCTCTTAAGATTCTCAGTGATAGGAAACTATCTCATATATCTACTTTAGAAAGTGAAATTGTAAGTGAACTAAATAATATTCCTTCATAGGAGGCACAGGGTAAAAGTGGTTCCTTTCTGAACAGTTAGCTCAGGAATAATTTATGGCAGTTAATTAAACCCTAGCCTGATATTTTCTATTTTAAAAGGGGCAACCAATTATTTACTCATTCATTTCCCTTGATGTGCTTAGGAGTACATTGTCAAATGTCAAACAGAGGTGAGTGGCAGCCTGGAATTAAAGCAGTGTCTCTAGCCTAGGGCTCAGCTTCTTTTGGTCCGCTGGGCACTATGACTTAGAAATGAAACTGTTATGCTCTAATGCTCTATGCTTTTTTCAAATTTCATTTTAATAACTTTATTGACATGTCAAGGTAGACAAAGTTGTCAAAGGTGGTATCAAATGGCCAAATAAATCAAAAGCTTGATCTATCATCATTTCCCATTACTTTACTGTCTATTTCTAACATAACCAGGGTCCATTCACAAATCTTCAGTGCTTTGCAAATGTCAGGCAGACTTTCAGTTTCTCCTTGAAAAGTCTTCCTACCAACTTATGGAACACATGCCTCTGTTATTACATATTTAAGAGATGTTTGACCAGTCTTTAAATACTAGCCTGCCACAAAATACCTTGTTCCCCTATGCTTTGGCTGAGTTTCTTGTGTGGTTGTACGTGGGAATCCGTAGGGCTTGAAAATGTGAGCAGCCATTTTCATTCCCTACTAGCATGGCAGACATTGCTTACTAATTATATCTCTCTAGAAGAAGAACCCAAACAGACTTCAGCATTCATCAAATGCCATCAGTCACCACCAACTAACCAGAGTTGGAACAAGAGCTAAAACCTATTTGCTATCTCAGAGTCTAATAAAAAGTCATACTAGGTCACTGAAAAGAATCATACAATGCTGGAGCTGGTCAGATCTATGGTTCATTAAGTTCAATATCCTATTATGGAGGCAAATACAAAGGAAGGGCTAAGGGAGGGATCAGTGTCCTCTTTGACATCAACCTTAAAAGCTATTTCCCCTTGGCACTTCTAATGGATCTGCAGCTCATAAAATCTACCCAAGGCCACGTTGAATTCTAGTTTGCAAATGAACAATAACTAAGACAGCACGAGTCTTCAGGAATGTGAAGGAGCTGGGTTGGCTCTTGATAACTATCTATTGATATAAATTTCACTGAGAATTCTTAAATTCCTAATGCTGCAGTTTTGAGGTCAATGGTGCTTTCATTTTTATTCACAATGCCCTTTTCTCTGGCTTCAGAATTCTCTTTGTAGAACTTATGGACACACCATATGTTTGCTGCTTTATAGTTTATACACAAGTGTTGAGTACCAACTACGAGTGGTAGATGTTATTTCATTCGTGATCCTCCATATACACTGTACTCACACACACACAACACATGAAGACTGTTTCTATCCCAGAATAACCACATGACTCTTTGTCTTATTACTTTAGTCTCATTAAATTGTCACTTTCCAGTGAAACCTTCTCAGTCTGTTCCTGATGCTATAACAAAATACCTTATACTGGGTTACTTACAAAAAACAGAAATGTATTTCTCACAACTCCGGATGCTGAGCAGCCCAAGGTCAAGGTACTGGCAAATTCGGTGCAAAGTGAAGACTTACTCTCTGCTTCCAAACTGGTATCTTGTTCCTGTATTCTCAAATGTAGAAAGCAGAGGGCAAAAGGGACAAACACTGTGCCCTCATATGACAAAGAGATGAAAGAGATAAAAGGAGAAAGGGACCTGGGTAGTTTCCTCCAGCCCTTTTATAAGGACATTTATCCTATTTGCAAAGGCAGAATCCTCAAAACCTAATTATCTCCCAGAGGCCTCACCTTCTAATACAATCACTGTCCCAGCCTATTTGGTTGGTAATAACAGAATTACCTGAGGCTAGATATTTATAAAAATAGAGATTTATTTAGCTCATGATTTGGAAGCCCATGGCCAAAGGGTCACCTATGGTGAGGGTCTTCTTGCTGGTGGATAGCAGCAGAGGACCTCACTTGTGAACTGGCAAAAGGCTGAGTAGAGCAGAGTGCATATATCTGAGTGCCTCTGTCTTATTCCAACCCCTAAAACTCCACCACGCTTCAATCCCATGACCTTAATTCTAATTTTCTTCCAAAGGCCTCACTTTTAACACCATACTCAATTGGATTAAGTTTTTATCCTCTTAATTTCATCACAACCAACCTCAACTTGAAATTTGGGGAGACACATTCAAACTAACAATCACATTGGTGATTAGGTTTTAACATATGAATTTTAGGACCAGCTCTGTGATGCAATAGTCACGTACTGCTCAAGAGACGCCAGATCCCACATGGCATCTGTGGTTCAAATCCCCAGTCCACTCAGCCTAAAACACACGAGGCATGCACATGTGTGCCCAGGATCAAATAGGCTAGAGGAACAAAAGAAGATTGTGATATGTCCAGAACCTGCAGAGGGTATTCCATTTTTTTTCTCTCTTTTTCTCCCTCTCTCGCATGCATATATATGCTGTATCATAAATGAAGAAAAAAATTATTTATAAATGTCATATGAATTTTAGAGGGACACATACATTCAACTCAAATCAAAGAACTTTTTGTCTCACTTCTTATAGCTGTGTGACGGGGGAGGTTTATTATTTTCTCTGAGTCTGTTTCTTTACCAACAAAATGAAGACTCTACCCCATCACAAGCAAGGGAAGTAAATGACATGATGTATTTAACACAAACATACAGTGACAGGACATAGGAACACCCCCATGTTACCTCTCTCTCATTCCTGTCCCTATCCTGGCCCCTGCTTTCTTCCTGTCTCCTAGCGTAATACTCTTCCAGCCAGAATAACAATATAATTCAGGAAGGAAAGACATTTTTAATAGACTTATTTTAAAGGCTGGTACACATTTCAGTGAATTTATCAGTAACTCAGTCAGAGAATTCAAGACCCAGTAGGGTATTTCACAGTCTAAATGCCAGATGTACTTATAGGAGGCCAAAGCATGTGTGATTAGAGTTGGGAGCTGCTACTGACTTTCCCAAATAAAATCTAAGAAATTGTAGTTTAGTTGAAGGCCTCCTGTGAGAAGTATTTTTCACTATAAAAATGCAGTTCTTTGTAGAAGGTTACAGTAGTCTTAATGTGCTCCAAAAGAACCATCCGTTTTATAGTTCATTGAGCATATTCATTTCTATATTAATTGGTGTTTTCTCATCTTTCACCTACAGTGTTTATATGCACAGTATATCTCTCAATAAAACAAGCTTAACAGCATGGATCTGGTACTACAACGTTGGTAACAAGATTTAGTTAAAAACATGGAGTTTACTGCAAGCACACAACATTACTGGTTGGCAAAAACTGAAGAGCTAAAGGATTCTCCTTGTGTTTTCCAAAATCAGATTCCACTGCCAAATTCCAAAGAATGCTTTTTATTTCTTTAGAGCAGTGGAAATGCACATTCCTGTCACTAAACATACAGCCTGGCTTCCAGTCTACAGTGACCCACTGGCACTGTTTAAAGGGACTTTGCTATAGTTGGTAACCGAGTGGTCAACAGTCATATTAGACACACTAGTATTTTTACCAATTACCTTAACATATTACTCTTAATGTGACAGCAAATATAACCCCAAAGGGGGCAATTAGATTAAAGGAAACCTAAGTCATCACTTGCCTTATGTCTGCACCTTAATTTTGCTTGTAAACATGACAAGGCTGATCAGACTTAGTGTTTGACATATTTTAGCCTGATTTGTCTAGCTCAGTGAAGCCCAGAACTTTCCTCTCTGCAATTTGTTAGCTCCATATCAGGCCCACAGCTTCTCTCATGTGCCTTTCCAGGAAAATTTCCTGCCCCAACTTTCCCATTATGATATTTGAGCAGTTTGCTAAATTTTAGATTCTTTCTAGTAGCTTTTAGCACTCTTCCTCTTCTGTCCAGAGTCATTTTCCCAGAGTCTCTGTGTTTAACAGCTTTGCTCACCAACCACTTTTCTGGAATGTTTCTGGCTTAAGCATTGAACCTCTTTCAATACCCCCCTTAATAAAATCTTCTCTTATTTCTATGGTTTGAAAGTTCATGGCCCTCTAAAATTCATGTTGAAACTTAATTCCCAATAAAGCAGTATTAAGAGGTGGGGCCTGTAGTAGGTAGTTAGGTCATTAGGTCTTTGCCCTCATGAATGGCATTAATGCCCTTTACATAAAATGGCTTGAAGAAGTTTGTTAGTCCCTTTTGCTCTTCTCCCATGTGAGCATACAGCAACAAGAGCTTATCTTTGAAGCAGAGAGGCCTCATCAGACACCAATCTACCAGTGCCTTGATCTTGCACTTCCCAGACTCTAAAACTGTAAAAGATAAACTTCTATTGTTTATAAAGTACCCAGTCTAAAATGTTTTGTTATAGTTGCTATGGACTAAGACATTTTCTAATGTCCAGACTTGGATTATTTTTTTCTCCAATAACAGTAATATTTGACTGGTGTGTGCTTCTCTTTTTCAGAGAATCTCAGAGTGACAGGTCGTACAATCATGAGCACAAAATCCAACTAGGGACACAATACTTCTATTACTGGGTTAGTGTCTCTAGTTCATCCCCCAGCTCTAAGCTGATAACAGAAATCATATATGACTTTGATCATCATTTTACCTCAGCACTTAGCACAATACCAAGCACAGAATACTCAATTTAAGCCTATTGAATGAATGAACAGATTCCTTACAACTATCAATATTTATTTAGTATTTGTCATGCACCAGGTACTATTCTTTATGTTTGAATTACACCATGAAACAAACAAGCAAAAACACCTTTCCTTGGGGCTAGCAGGTGATGTAGTGGTTAAGGCACTGGTCTCCCTTGTGGCCAACTGAGGTTCAAGTTCCCAGACCTAGCAGCTTAAAACTTACTCTGTTATATGTACATGTGTGCCTAAAATTCTAAGAGGAGAATGGAAGAGAAGGGGTTGCAGCAAGGCCATCCCCCCAGTGGGTGATTTCTCACTTCTGTCTGTCTGGTGAGCTCACATACCCTATAGCAAAAATCTCCCCCACCCAAAAAAAAAAATTCTTCCCTGGCATAACTTATGACAATAAATATAATAAATAAAGAAAATTGGATAGTATGTTAAATGATACTTGCATGTGTTATGGGAGGAAGGAAACAGAATGAAAAGAATCAGAATTGGTGCGTGGGGATATAATGGATTACTGTTTTAAATGGGATGATAAGGATAGGAGTGGAGGAAACAGCAACAATTAAAGACCAAAAAGAGATGAGAAAGTTACCCATCCAAAAAATATACTAAAAGAGTGTTTAAAAAGAAGGAACAGCTAGTGCAAAGACCTTAAACTGAGAGTGTTCTTACTTGAAAAACAGGAAAGAGACTATGGTTGTAGCAGAGTGGATGGAAGCATACTGGGGAATAAGACACAACAAGAGATATGGTGGAGGCTTTGGTCATAGTGGCTGCTGTAGAGGTGGACACCATTTGACGATACAGCCAACATGTTTTTAGATATATACATATATTAAATATGTGAACATATATGTGAACATACATGAGAACATATATGTAAACAGATTCATGGTTATCTCTATAATGACATGCTTTTCTCCTGCATTTTAACCTGGGAAGAGAAAGGGATACAGTGCATTAGAAATTGGAGTAAATTCCTGATTATGTCTGTGGGAATGTATTGAACATCAAAATATCACCCAAAGTGGGAGGGGGAAATGAGGATTTCACTGTCAAACATGTACTAGAACCATTTGGGCTAAGCCAGCTTCTGCTCTAGCAGCCAAATGAGCTAAATTTACTTAAGCATTTTTGCCCTTTAGATCAGGCTTTCAACAGTACCCATAATTTAACCAATCAGAGGCTTGATTTCTCCTCTTCTCCTTGCTCCTACTTGGCAGCTCTTCCTTAGAGTCCCTCACCATACTCTGAGTATCTATAATCCCTTATTTGGGATTCATCTGTGGTTTCATTGTGGGTGTTTTGTATAAAGGAAGCTTTCCGTTGGAAAACCTAACCTCACATATTTTAATTTACTAGCCTCACTGGTGACTGGAAACACACTTGTGGGGAGGGAGGTCGAGTTCGATGGAATTGCCAAATGGGAAGACAGTGTAGGAGGTTCAGTACAGTAGGGAAGATTATCCTACGTGCTGTCTGCTTAGAAAGCTCCCACAACAGGGCCATGCTGCAATAGGCTCTCATGTTAACTGTGCTCTGGCCTTTTATGGCTAGGATGGCCAATGGAGAACAGCCTACCCCATCTATTCATTCAGGGACTCTTATTTTAAAAGAGTCCCTGAATGAACGAGTTCCTTATTTAAGAAATGAACCGACAGAAAGTCTATGGTTCTAAGATTTGCACTAGTAAGAAACAGTAATCCATTTCAATGAGGAATGATAAATACCAAAACATCTCTTTTTCATTATGCTGAGGTACAAAGTTACTATATGTATTAAATTTTTTAAAGTCATAAACTGTTTAGAGCCATTATCTTAAAGGCAGATTTGGCAATGTCATATAAGGCTTCCATAGGTATAAATTAATACATGATCTTCACTTCAAATGAACGTTCTAGGCTCCCCAATGAGAACCAAAGTCATATTTTAACAGAGCACCACATAGATTTCAAACTTAGGTTTTGCTCATGAGAATTGTAGTTTTTCATCCAGAATAGGGCATAATTCTTTGACAATAGAGGGACAGCAAACATGGTCTTCTTTTATAATATATGTATAAAATAGAGCCATTTGGATATACTTCCACTTATATCCATTCACTTAATCCTATAACAACTGTCAGGAGGATATTATCACTCCCATTTTACAGGTGAAAGAACTGAGGCGGAGAGAATTTAAGTGATGTGCTAAGAGCATTTAAGAGATAAGCGGTAGATGGGAACCAGCAGTTAGTGTAATGGCTATGTCGCTGGACTCCCACGTAGTCGACCACGGTTCACGTCCCGGACCCGGTGTCTTAAAACTCACGCCGGGCATGTGTGCGTGCGTGCCCAAGATCCCGAGAGGAGAAGGGATTGCGGCGTGGCCATCCCCCCCCGGGGGGGGGGGTGATTTCTCGCTTCCTGTCTCTCTGTCTCTCTCTGTCTGGCAAGCGCACACGCCCTATAGCAAAAAAACCTCTCCAAAAAAAAAAGAGAGAGAGAGAGATAAGCGGTAGAGCCAGGGTAGAACCCAGGACTGTCTGACTGTAAATCAGTATCACCTAGTTCTACTTGGTAGTTCAGGACTCAACAAATTTATGTTTGTAATAAATAGGTGGCAATGCAACACTTAGTAGATCCCAATGCACTTACCATAACTATACTTGGCAGCTGAGGGCCTCTAAGATAGGGTGAGTAGAAAAGTAGGTATCTTGGGAACCACCATCTTCCAGTAATTAACCAAAATGACAAACACAAGGGGAAAGAGGAGAGGCACCCGATATATGTTCTCTAGGCCTTTTAGAAAACATGGAGTTGTTCCTTTGGCGACATATATGCGAATCTACAAGAATGGTGATATTGTAGACATTAAGGAAATGGGTACTGTTCAAAAAGGAATGCCCCACAAATGTTACCATGGCAAAACTGGAAGAGTCTACAATGTTACCCAGCATGCTGTTGGCATTGTTGTGAACAAACAAGTTAAGGGCAAGATTCTTGCCAAGAGAATCAATGGGCGTATTGAGCATATTAATCATTCTAAGAGCAGAGATAGCTTCCTAAAACGTGTGAAGGAAAATGACCAGAAAAAGAAAGAAGCCAAAGAGAAAGGTACCTGGGTTCAACTAAAGCACCAGCCCGCTCCACCTAGAGAAGCACACTTTGTGAGAACCAATGGAAAGGAGCCTGAGCTACTGGAACCTATTCCCTATGAATTCATGGCATGATGGGTGTTAAAAATAAACTAATCTATAAAATAAAAAAAGAGTAGGTATCTTCTCCCTGTCTCCCCAGATCTACTCACCACTCTTCCTCACTCTTCTCCCTGCCCTGGAATGCCGATCTGCATAGACTGAATGAGTCATCAGTCTCCTTTGCTCTCTGGCTTTCCACTGCATTTGGATAAAAGGAAATAAAAGCAGGAGACCAAAAAAAGGAAGAAAGGTAAGTCTGGGTTATTTGTCATTCAGTTCCTTCCCTGAGAGGTTGTTCTGGACCCAATAGTCTCTATCCTTCACACAGAGACCACAGCTCCTATAAAGGAAGTTCTACTGACTCTAGAGACTGAGAACCTCTACACCTGTCTCTTTTCAGGACTGGAAGGGGAAGGGCATGTGGCAGTGACCAACCCCAGGCTTCTGCACTATCCTGAGTAGTTTCTTACATCCTGGCCCCACTTTACTAAATAATTTGTTTCTTAAACTCCACAATTTATTCAATTTGAGTATGCCATCTGTTTCCTGCTGAGACCCTGACTGATAACAAGAAGCAGGGGGCTCCTTGTTGATTTTGTTATCATAACAGGGATTAGTGGCTAAATTCCTCTGTAAAATAATTCCTAAACAAATGCTCCATTAATGAGAAAACCAAGCTGGTGTTGATATGGTGAAAATGAAGACAAATGGGGAAGCAGTTGTGTGAGTATCACTGATGTGGAGGATCCCGCCAGGGCTTTAAAGGTAAGGTAGGGTGATCACCTGTGAGAGAATCAGTTTCATCAAGGGCACAGTAAGTAGCCAGTCTATCTCTGCTTCTCAGCTGGACTTACACCATGCCTGGGACAACTGGTCAATTTCTCCTGTTAGGAGAGACAGAAGACCACATGGTGACAATGCTAACATGAATAGTGATTATGGCAGCAGCTTTCTCATCCACTTCATAACTAACATAATTTATAAAGAATTTAAAAGTCAGAAAGTTAAAAACTTGACCATACTCATAAAACTGGTAAATAGAAGAGCCAGAATGTGAGCCTAGATCTGATTTCCTATGAAACTTATCAGAATGAGCTTGTGGGCCCTAAAGCATCACAGAATTTTGATTTCACGACCTGTCTCCTCATTTGGTCCCATTTCTGATAGTGGTTCTCACTCTGGTTGAGTTCCTGGCCAATATTTGCTACTCAAATTCCCTTTTTCTCATAATGTGGCTTCCATTCTCCCAAATCACCACTTCTGTTATGGATACACTTCTGACATTCAGCTCACTTTTACGATAACCCTGAAATACAGTACCTGTTTCCTAGAGGTTTTGTTTTAGTTTTTCCTAAGCCAACATTGTTGAAATAAAACAAATCACTGTTAGGCTCAAATCATATTTTTTAAAAAATCCATTTTCTTTCCAGAAACTGTTCAGGAAAGAATTATACCAAGGAGGAATAAGAGATAACAATTTTTAATTGCCAGAGGCCAAAGCCCAACTCAGTGGCCAGAATTTAGGTGAATTCTTCAAAAACTAACCCTGAAAGTGACCTGCAATATCTAAATCTCAGTTTCCAGGATCCTAAATATTTAGGGGAAAGTTCATATAAAAGATAAGAAAATTATTGTACATCTTTATGGGGTATAATACGGATTTTTCAAAAGTGAGTAAGAACTTACAGAAAATGTTTAAAAACTAGGGGGAAAATAGTCAATTTGTCTATAACCAGTTTTACTAATAGCTAGCTAAAATAAAGCAAATTCATCCTTAAAAATTACAAAATTTTTAAAGATAAGAAAATTCCAGTAGCCTGATTATCTCTGAAAAAGTACTGCTATATTTTGTTTTGCATTCATTTATAAAGAACTTTCACATTACCAGTCAAAGCTCCAAAGTTGGCAAATAACATCATTCTGATTTTGTCAGATAGGTTGTGAGCTCCTCACTAGCACCTACAATCACTAAGATCTAGAAATTCCTAAGTAAATAGTAAATCCTAGGCCCTGAAGTAAATCATTTGAAAAGATACCGTCTGTCTTAAAAATCCATTCCTGCACAAAAATTAGAGTGAGACATTAACAAGAAAAGGGATAGCCCAGCTGTGATAGTATGGACAGTAGCTTGGTGCTCTGCAGTGCTGGAAGCCACATGGTCTTCCATTAGTTCTGATCCCAAGTTGACCTGAAATACACTGGGTGGATGAGTTCAAGATTTTGACTAGCTGGACGGCTGGGGAAAGAATATTGCCACATGACAAGACACAGTCAGGTGTACTCCCCTGTAGTTCTCATAAAAGAAGTAAAATAATCCTTTAAAATGATTAAAAAGGAAAACTTCATGCAAGAATATTTTCTTCTTTTGTCTCTCACTTAAACACACACACAAACACTCACTTTCAGACTTTATTTCCTCTCATTGTGATTTGTTTAATATTAGATTTACTGATGGAGCTAATTAACACAATAAATTCCCAGACTCCATCCTTGGCCATTAATCAGAATTTTTCATAGACTTCTCTAATCCCAGTCCTCTCATAATAATGACTTGGGCATCTAAAAGCAAAATGCCCATTCCCCAAAAGTCTCCATAATCATCTTCATTAGAGTTCTGATAGCGCTAATTCCTAGAAAATAGAAGTAAAACATTCCACTTTAATCCATACATCCAAAGCCCCAAAATCTGACAGAGAAGTTACAACCAAGTAGCCAAAAAAAATAAAGAAGTTGGAGAGGGGATTTTGGCATGGCCTTTCCCCCTGGGTATGATTTCTCACTTTCCCTCTCCCTCTCACTGTCTCCCTCCATCAAGCATATGTGCCCTATGGCAAAAAACTTAAAAACAAAGCAGCATCTGTCTCCAACTTTACCCTTTTCATAGCTTTTTCACACTGTTATCTCACCTGATCCTCACAACCATGCTGGCTGGCTGGGAGACTTTCACAGTAGTGTTTTCTCATTGGGAATTACATGCTTCGCTCATAAAAAAGACAAAAGTCAACCAATAGTCAAAATACCTTGGAAGACACCCTCCAAAAAGACAAAGGCCATCTTTTAATACATGTGATGCCACATTAGAAGAAGGATCTGTTCTTTAATGAAATACCCACTAGGAAATTGATTTCTAGGAGCCATATTTTTGGGGGGAAAAGAACACACATTTGATCCTAACATACACATACACACACACACAATTCTGTACCAGAATCATGCTGCCCATGATCTATTCACACTACTGGTGGTATGCAGCAATTAGACCCAATAGAGCAATATCAGATTAATATCTCTCATGTCATGTCTCCTTTCTGGTTTATAGTCACTGAGTAGGACTGAGAGTAGAGTCATTCCTGCTACTTAAATACTCTCTCCCCTCTTCCTTCTCTCCCTCCTTCTTTCTCTGCAAAGCTCATATAGTTATAATACATATATAACACAAATTCCACTGTACATCCAATTCATGTATGAAGAAATGAAAGACAAAAAAGCCAAGGAAACTTAATAAGGTGTTGACTAGCAGCTGACCTCTTACCACTGCAGAAGAGAAATGATCATTGATAATAGAACCACCCCCGTACTGATGTGAAAGGGAGAGGATCTAGCATGGGAGAGCAATCCTGTGTGCCAGGTACATTGATGTAGATTAGTATTTCATTTCCTACTCATGGCAATCCTATGAGAAAGGTATTATTACTATCACTTCAGACAAGAGGAAAATGGGCATGCAGAGACGTGAATGGTAGAACCAGGAGTGGAGTCCATGTCTCTCTGAGTCCGCACCCTCAGCCTGAGCTGTGGGTTTCTGAGCTAGGAGGGACTCCGAGAAACATATCACAGTTTATCTATTTACCAACATCCAGGCCATCCAGGCCATCCATGAGACAGTTCTGGAACACCACCAACTGGCCAAATGGAAGGAGTTTTACCACTATTCACTGGTATAGTCACTCAATCTAAATGCTAGGAAATGCCCAATCCAAAAATAGCCATCCTATCTACAGTTACCCCTACTGTTTGCAGAATTTAAAAATCACTCTCCAGTATCCTCACCTATAAAAGAAGAAATGCTAACCACATATCTTATTTGGGGGAGTTTCCATAGGTTTGTACCCACTGGAGTTCATAAACAAACTCATAAGTAAACCAGACAATTTTACACAAAGTGCAGTTTGTACTGTACAACTCATAAATGGCATTTTGACGAAGTGCCAACTTTCCAGGGTTTCTCATTTTATTCCTGTGACAAAACTAAGCCATGCTCAGTTCCCTCTGATGTATTACTCCCATGAATAAAAGATGTTCCTTGACACTAATTCACCCTGCCTCTTTGACTGCCCACCGTGCCCTCTGCATTTGTCTTGAGAGTGGGTGAGTTTCTGAGGAGATATGGTTCCCTCCCAAACGAACTCTCTATTGATCACACTGTACAGGGGCACCTCATTAAGCAGTTGGTGTAGACTGCTAATGCAGCACCCCAGGTTCCAGTTAATGGCTGTAGTCTTTTTTTTTTTGGAGAGTTTGGCAGCAGGGGATTCTGGCTCTGTCTCAAACTCAAAGCACCAAAACATAGTCTCTGAGAACATTTATGCTATTAAATAAAGAACATCTAGGTGAATGAAAAAAAAAATCCATGATTCTCTTCAAGAAGATTTCCTAAAATTTTCCTTAATTAACTAATTAACCAAGGGCAAGAGAGTGGGACATCAATAGGATATCAACTTAATTCCTCTGCTTCTTCTACTAAGCCTCAAAAGTTCAAAAGAAGTGGAAAGAGAAGCGAACTGAGAATCTGGATACTCGAATTTCTTTTCTTAACTCTGCTTCTAACTAGCTGTGTGTCTGAGTCAAAACACCTGATGTCTCTGGTCCTCTGTTTTCAGCATAAAAATAGGTGAATATATTATGTGGGTAGGGGTGTGTGTGTGTGTGTGTATATATATATATATATATATATATACACAAAACACAAATTCCACTGTACATCCAATTCATATACGAAGTGTGTGTGTATATATATATATATATATACACACGCACACACACACACACACACACATACATATTAGTAATCACACAGTTCTATGATTTATGTCCTCCCCTGGGCTGCATTTTTATGATGCTTTTAAAAGTATCCTTCTTAAGATGATACTAGAGGATCAAATGGTAGTATGTCAAGATACTCTTGGTTCAAGCTGCATCTTTTCAACAGAATTGCCTACAAGTTGTTCAATTTCCAGCTGTATTTAAGATGCACAAAAATCCAATCAATGCTGTAGTGAGCTATTGTCACCATATAGAGTATAGTATAGGTTAGAGTATTGATAGTCAGCCAGAGAGAATCAATTGGATGATGAATATAACTTATTTTACTACTGAAACATTGCTGTTTTTCACTCATTGCCCTCATAATGGTCTTGGAAATAGAGTAAGAAATTGCGCTATCATCTCATTGGGTGAATACCTACCTTCAAAAAATGACTTATTTCCTCCCATGCACATTCCTCATCTCATAATTCTTTTGTGCTTATTCCCTCCCAATTTACAGTCTAGTTCCAAGAAAATTAAACTGCAAAACATTTTTTTCAAGATGGCAGAAGACCCAAATCATACAAGCAAGACAATAAAATGGTCTGGCATGGCAACTAGCCTCATAGTGTGCATGCAGTAAATACTGATTGGCTGATTGATCTAGTGTCAGGGATATGTCTTTCATTTCTTGTCCTACTGTGCTGCAAGGCCCTGCTCTTGACATTTGTGTCTCTAACCCTTGAGCTGTAAAATCCATGTAACAGCATCTGTTTCTAACACACACCTCAGATTTTTACAGAAATTGATGGCTTTATGCTCATGAACTATTCTGAGTTTTCTTCAGAGAAAGCCCTACCACCTACAGCAAGACCAAGTGATCAGGAAGTGTTTATGCATGCCATGGATGGCATCATTTCTCAGGGACAACTTCAGGAAATTGGAGAGCCAAATACGCACACTACTACACTGGAGGAGGGTCATGCATTATGGATTTCTGACCAGCTATGAATAATACATTGCTCATAATTTAAAATGCAATATGTAAACTACTAGATGCCATTAGTGTTATGTACATAAATATTTTAAAAGCTCCATGTAAATATCCCATAGTCACTTCAGTTAATTGTGATTAAAGGAACATATGTCCTCAAATCTACACTAAGCCAATGGAGTTAGTTTGGGAAACCAAAGGGTTGAATAAATTAAAGAGTAATTACAAGCTCTACTTGGAGAATTGTACTTTTGTACTTTTCTAATCCAGTCCTGATTAGTATTACCACAAATGATATCACCTACAGTTAAATATTTCCAAAAGGAAAAGGAAAGGATTGAAAAAAAAAAAAGGCAAGGCTATATACATAAATTCAAACTTTTCAATATGATCTAAACTGCTAAAAGTAAGAGTTGAAAAGTGAAAATGCAGTCATAGATTTTTGCAGGAGAAAGACCAGCAGTTACCAGAGATGCAGAAAACAAACATCCAGAGAATACCAGGTAGCCCCTTCCCATGGGACACCAAAGAGACACATGGAATTGATGAATTTATCTCAGGCCTTAGTCTTACCCTCAACTTCAGCATCAGAAACTTAGTGTTCTAGCTATTATCAGGCAAGGTTACCTACTCAGGTTAACAAAGCTCCCTAAAAACTGTTGTATACAATGTGCAAGTTTTACAGGATCAATATGGAGTCATTGGTGTCACCTTATGCTGAAATCCTGACTAAACCAAGTCAGAAAGGCTGTGGAGGAGGTGTATACTCATGTTAGTATGTCTAATAATGAGAGCTGTCATTTTAAAAACTCTGGGAAAAAAAATCACACAACCTTTTATAAAGACCACTGGAACTTAACACAAGGACTAATTCTGCAAGAACATCTGCCCAGATACACTGTCCAACTTGAACTGACATCACTCTTGTTATTGGTCCTGAAAGCCAAGGGTAATTGTCATAAAACAATGAGTATAGGGACCAGCAGATGGCATAATGATTGTATCACAGGACTCCCACATGACTGACCGGGGTTTGAAACCCAGACCCAGAGAATTAAATTCCAGATCCAGAAGCTTGAAACTCACACAAGGAGCATGTGCACAGGTGCCCAAAATCCCAAGAGGAAAGTGGAGGAGAAGGGATTGCGGTGTTGCCATCCCCCTTGGGGGTAATTTCTCGCTATCTCTCTGTCTCTCCAGCGAGCTCACACACCCTATAGCAAAAACCTCTCAAAAAAAAAAAAAAAAAAAAAAAAGGTAAACTTCCTTTTCCCTACTTCCCTCCCCCTTGTGACTTTTGCCTTTGAAACCTATCCAAGGAGGGTAAGACCTCAATGAGCATATTTGCGGCTACCTGAATTATGTTTATTCAGGCTACACATCAGCAGCAGTTTTCATGTTTTGGCTTAGAATAAACCTCTTTCAATTTTTTTACAGTTTTTGATTACATCCACCAGAATGGCTACTTATAATTTTATGACGAGAATATGACTATCATGCAGATTAGACATTTGCATTGGCCTAATAAGTGCATAAAAATTCAGACCATTAGAAAGTTGCTTGACTATCTTCAACAAGAGTTGAGAAAATTGTTTCCATAAAAGGTCAAATAGTAAATATTTTAGCCTTCATGGGCTATATGGTTTGCATTGCAAGTCACTCAAATACAAGCCATATTTGCCCTACAGGTCATACTTTGAAGATTTTTATACAGAAAATAAAAAGTTGATCATATGCCTTAACATTAGGTGCCACTAGAGACGAATAACTTTCAATAAGCATATTACTACAGGATACTCATTCTTTTGGGGAAAAAAAAAGTTCAGTTGGACGTTGGGATAATTTACTGTGTTCTCTCCTCTTTGAGATAAAGGTAGACTGGCAACTTCCCTTTATAATGTGCTATTCTTTCTTTAGGAACATTAATGCTGCTTGCTTTATTAATTAAATTAAATTCAATACACACACACACACACACAATTTAAACTTATAAACAAAATAATAATAAAGTGAGAGATAAGACATGACTGTAACTCTCTTAGTGATTATGATGGAATGACACCAGGACCCAAGGTGAAACCACTCACAGGAAAAAACCAAGAGTTCAGATTGCACCCTGAGAGGTATTAGGCTCAGGCTTCACCCAATATTACCGGTGTTCGGTCATCAACTCATTCATCCCATTTTGCTCTGGCTCCAGTGCTAGGACATTCCTCCATGATCTTTCTTCCCCTAAATATCAGAAGCAATACACCTGTGGTTGTAACAAAGGACTCTGTAGTAGCCTTTGGTTTTGTTTTGGTTTTGGTTGCAGAAGTGGGGTCATTGCTATAACAAGTGAGCAAGCTCAGATTTTCAGTGGTTCAGATTCTCCAGCCTCTTGTGGTCCTTGGCACTACGCCTCCTCTCGGGTCTGTGGAGCTGGCAGTGTACTGTGGCCCTTGTTTCCTCACGATTTCCATCTCTCATTGCTAATGAGGTTCATCTGCTCTCTCAGCTCTCTCTGAGCCAAATAGGAGGAAATTTTCTCTTTTGACAAGACACCACTATCTGCCTGGGCATCTACAATAATCTATAGATGACCTGGAATTATGTATCACATTTATTTTATGTAGATGCATAAGTGCATTATTCTCAGGGAAGGGGGGGGGGGGGTCTGTGACTTCCCCAAAACTGAAACAATCATACTGTGATTGATTACAGTGGAAATGCATCAGATACAGATTTAATCATACAAATTCAACTGTATGCGCTAAACAGAGAGACACTGGGGGAGAGAAATAACAACTTAAATAATGCAGGTGATCCATCCACCTTTGTACTCCATGTATGTACCCAAGGGTGAGCCTGAGAAACAGACATGAATCTGTAGCCCCAAACTGGGAACAAATGCTCAATGAGATTATAATATTTCTTCTAAGAAATACAAGAAGCGCATCAAAGAGCATTAGTCAAGAAGGATATTCTCTCTGAGACCATGATCTTGACAGATTTGGAAAGAGGAAAATAATATACACTTTCTCCCAGAAGAGTTTATATTCTTCCTTCCTTCTCCTTGTTTTCTTGTCTGTTCCCACTACATGCCAACACTCTCCTACCTCATTAGAAATACTGTCTTTGAAATTTCATAGAAAATATTATTTACAAAGCTCCTGGCTGGAAAATATTCAGTGCTTCTATTCCTCATAGATTCGGGATTATTTTACAGACCATGGCTAACATGCTGAAAGGGAAAAAAGGAAGAATGGAAAGACAGCCTGAATTGTCAGCTCAGGCTCTGTGTCTAGCTACCTAGGACCCTGACAGAATCATTGACCCTGTCCCCACACGATGGAACCTTTCGCAAGACACAGTGCATCCATTCAGGCAGAACCCAGAGCACCTGCTGCCCACTCAAAAACAGCACAAGGAGTCCTGGTGTGAGTTGCCACAGGAAATACAGTCAGGTGTCACTTAACGATTGGTTTGTGTACTGAGAAATGCATCCTTAGGTGATTTCATCATTGTGCAAACATCATGGAGTATACTGACACAGGCCTACATGGTATAGCCTACTGTACCTTGAGGCCTACTATGATCTTTCAGGACCACCATCATATATGCAGTTCATTATCAACTGAAACATTGTTATGCAGGACATGAACTACTCTGGAATTTTTCTTCCCAGAGTCATGTCAGATAAAAGTCACAGATATTATTAGACATATTTATAACTTAAAATAGCTTAAAACTATGAACCATAATATAATATGGTATAATATACCATGAATCAAAATTCACCCTTCCATCCTGGAGCCAGATTCAAATCACATCTTTTCTCTGTAGCTTTTCCTCAACTTTCTAGGTGAGACAGTTTTTCCCTATTTTCTTATTTTCACCAATTTCCATATCATTAACTTTTCTTATTAATCACAGATAACTCTCTGTGATTACTTGTCCTTTTTTAAATTAATTTATTTCTTCTATGAGACAGAAAGAGAAATGGATAGGTATCCCCATCAGAGTCTTCATGCCACAATCTGCCCCCAGTCTTGGCCAGCCCAGATCAGGGACACACATGCACCAACATGTTCAGGGAGGTCCAGGAACAGAAACCCAGGACTTCCGCATGTGGATCCAGGTACACACCGCTGGACTGACTACTTGTCACTTTCATCTGCATAAATTTTGAGCTCCAAAGGGCTAGGGCCAAGTACTTATCTTGCCTTTCTTTTTCCTTCATCCCCTTCCCACCAACATGCTTTGCATGGGACGTTCAAATATCATAGTTGAATGAATAAATAAATAAGTGGTAGGCATAAGTAACCAGAGAAAATTTGAACCATACAGAAGTATTGTTCTCTGGCAAGATGGAAAATTTGAAAGCCAGTGCCAACTTAGGAGAGACAAGCAGGATGTGAAAGCAAGAGGATGTCCTCTGATAGCAAATTGCACTAAACGTTAAGTCTTACCTTCTAACCTAGGAAGTTGAGAACTGAAGGAAAGGTCAGTTGGTAAAAAAAAAAGAGGCATCTACCAGTTGGTCTGCTGATTAAGCATACTAAGAATTCTCCAAAGCAAAATAGTAATGGACATAATTTTTACCTTAAATTAGAGAGAAAGCGAGAGCAAGAGAGAGAGAGAAACTAAGAGCAAAAATCTAATGGATTCGCAGGCAGAGCATAGAGGTGGTAAGAACAGAGCAGCTCTGGGCATCTAGAAAGATACTCCCCAGCAATGCAAATGGGAGACAGTCCATGGCCCTAGAAGATGGGGCACAAACTAGGAAGGACTAAGAGGCCCCAGCTCTATAACATGAGGTCGCCCCAACCACTCACTCTACTGATAGAGTGACAGAGTGGTGCAATGACAGATAGAGGACTCTGAAGCAATGAAAAACAGTAATCAGAGCCACTGTCAGGAGTGAGTGGGAGTGAGTGGTCCTCACCAATAGGACCCCAGCTGCAGAAGTGGAAGAAGTAGCATGAATTGGCAAAGAAAGAGGTTAGACCCAGTGCCTTAGATAGAGAAACATTAATGAGGCCACAAAGTAGAAAGCTGAGTACTCTACTGTCACCGCTAGACATGGCCTGGGGAACTCCAGGCTAAATCTTGTAACTTGAGGATCTAGCACAGCATCTGGCTCCTACTAGGTGCTTAAATATTAGTGAGAGGGAATATGGGAGAGAGGGGGACAGATAGGGAAGAGAAAAGAAGTTTGATTGATGGGAGTTCAAAATTGAATGATTTAAGTGGTCATTATGGTTTCCCACAAACCTTAATTTGTGGTCATTAAGGACAGATAACCACGTGCTACCCAACCTGGTGTGCAAAATACAGGCATAATAAATACTAAGAAAATTGAGGTTCTTTGAATCAGCCCATGAGGACTTGCTTAATTTTTAGAAAAAATCTCTCCCCAACTGGAAGGTCCTGACAGCCTGTTTTCAAGCAGCCTTTTTTTTTTTTTTTTTAGTTCTTTTTTTTTATACATTCAATCACATTATTTAGCTTACAAAGTGAACATGTCAATATGTGAACATTTCTCCCCAGTCCAGTTGATCAAAATATCTTCAACCAATAACACCACACCTCCCCATCCCATCAATGCTCTGCCTCTGTATCCCTCCTCCAAATGTCTTTCCTTAGGCCCCACTCCTCCGCACATACCACATCTGTCATTCACACCCATCTTTTGTGATTGTACAACCTTTAGTCAATCAGTTTCAGTCATAGAGTGCAGACACTCGGTATATATTAAGTGGGGACATACAATGTCTTTTCTTCATAGCCCGGCTTGCTTCACTCAGCAGTAAATCTTCCATATTCTTCCACTTTCTGTCAAAAGGCAGGGTTTTGTTGGTTTTTATGGCTGGATAGTATTCCATAGAGTATATGTGCCACAGTTTTTCAATCCACTCATCCATACGGGAGCATTTGGGTTGGTTCCATGTCTTAGCAATCGTTAATAGTGCCGCAATAAACATCAGTGTGCAAGCACTTTTCCAATGAAGGATTCTTTTGTCCTTTGGGTAGATACTGAGGAGTGGGATTGATAGATCATATGGTAGTTCTATTTGTAGATTTTTGAGAAATCTCCAAATTATTCTCTACAGTGGCTGGACCAATTTACACTCCCACCAGCAGTGTAAAGCTCCCCTTTGGCACCAGCAGTTAGCGTAATGGCTATGTCGCTGGACTCTCATGTAGTCGACTACGGTTCAAGTCCTGGACCTGGCGGCTTAAACTCAACACTGGGCGCATCTGCGTGCATGCTCAAGATCCTGAGAGGAGAATGGAGGAGAAGGGATTGCGGCGTGGCCATCTCCCCTGGGGGGTGATTTCTCGCTTTCTGTCTCTCTGTCTTTCTTGCAAGCACACGTGCCCTATAGCAAAAACCTCTCCAAAAAAAGAAAGAGTTCCCCTTTCACCACACCCCCGCCAATACTTATCATTTTTTGTTTTTTTAATCTTAGACATTCTGACTGGGGGTAGGTGGTATCTCATTGTTGTTTTGATCTGCATTTCCCTTATGATGAGGGATGTTGAGCATTTTTTCATATGCCTTTTGGCTATTCATATGTCATCTTTAGAGAGTGTTTTTTTCAACTCCTTCTCCCATCTTTTAATAGGGTTGATCATCTTTTTTCTAAACAGCTGCTTGAGTTCCTTGTATATTCTGGTTATCAGTCCCTTCTGTGATGCATAATTTACAAAAATATTTTCCCATTCTGATGGCTGTCAATTCACACTAATTACTGTGTCTTTTGCCATGCAGAAACTTCTTAGTTTGACTTAAACTGGAAAGAGAAGCATACTTCAAATTATGTCACAAGAATCACTTGGAATTTTTTTTCAATGTGTTTTTCAAATCACAACAATCCATATATGTGTTTACAGGGTAAAACCACACGATGTTTTGTAAAGAGCTAATCATCTCCTTAGCACAACCATAATCACCTCCACTCCATCTAACTCCTGTGCCTTGCCAAAAACATCATAATACCAATAAGCTGGTATGTTCACTCAATACCTTTATACTCAGTCATCCAAATGCATTCAAGCATTTGTACATATAGGAAGATTTAGTCATTTGATTTTCCTTAGACTCATATTCTTAATATGCAACTTCCTTTTTTTCTAAATTATAGATCATAAGCAACCTTACAGTATAGAATACAATTTTTTAACCTTTATTCTAATTTCTTTATGAATGCATACAAAGAGACAAAAGTTCCCATAAATAGGATCATAGCATATTTGAAGTAGTATACCACCTTTCTTTTCTTCTTTCTTTTTAAAATTTTTGCCTCTCTCTTTTTCCATCTTCCCTCTCACACTAGCACCATCCAGGTAACCTATATTAACAACCATATACATACTCTTCTGCACTTTTCCTCATGTTCCTATAATATAAATATATACATATTGTCAATAACAAGATTCAGCATTTTGTTGTATACTATTGAGAATGAAAAATCCATGTAAAGGAGTCTAATGGGAACCCTCAACTGAAAGGCAGGAAAACTAAGGGCTATATCTCAATGTAAGCTTAAACAAGAAGTAAATATTCCATGAAGAACAGCAAAGAAACTTCCATATCTCTGCCTTGACAATGAGGAAAAAATAAAGTCTCTCCTGAGAATTTGATCAGAAACTAATCATTACACAGACCTGGAGCCTCAATTCACACAACCAGTTAATTTAAAAAAAAAAAAAAAAAAAAAAAAAAAAAAAAAACCTTACCAATAGAAAATAAAGTAGTCTCAGTTTAGAGACAACTCGTGCAGGTGACCCACAGGTGCAAATACAGCCTCTATCTGAAAAAACCTGGCTTTGATTCTGACCGTGACTGTAAGAGACCACTGTTTGACAGACAGATCCAATTTGCACAGACTGAAGGTGTAGGGGGGAAAGTATTACATTTTAAAAATACAATACATGAGTATTTTGGTTACTTATTTTATAAAGTGACTAGTACATATTTCTCTTTATCTTCCTATTGTAGTTTAATAATATCTTTCTGAACAAATTTTTAGTGTCTACATGATACTCCATGGAGCAGATGAATCATGGTCTGCAAGGCCACTTTCTTACTCACTGGTATTTGTTTTGTTTCTTTCCTTATCTTCGTCTTTTCTTTTCCCTTGTTTTTGCCATAGGGTGTGTGCCCTCATCAGAGAGAAACAGAGAGAGAGTGAGAGGCAAAGTGAGAAATCACTTCCCAGGGGATGGCCACACTGAAATCCCCTTCTTCTCCATTCTCCTCCTGGGATTTTGGACACCCACGCACATGTGCTCAGCATGATTTTCAAGCCACCAAGTCCTGGACTCGAACTGTGATTGGTCATGTGGGAGTCCAGGCTGCTTCTATCGCTTTACTCCTGGAACTAGATGTCAAGTCAAAAGGCCAGTGTCCCTGTCAAAATGTGGCATTTTGTTGTGTACCACTGAGGTGTCCCCATTCAGGTGGGGACAAAGTCATGTGAATTTACTGATCCTGTGAGTTTAAAGACCTTGGTCACTGCACAGATCGGGGAAAGACTTATGCACAAAAGACTCAGGGTTAAGCTAAGTTTCATAGGTTAGTCCACAATCAGCTTTAGAAAGCCCTTTAGGATTCTAAGGAAGCTGAAATTCTCATTGGTCAGATGTAATGAAGACAGCATCATCAAAAGAAAAGGATTCTGTAGAGGAACTCTCCAATAAAAAGAAAGGTCATTGGCCCAAAATAATGAAAATCCTGCTTAAAAGATAACATGTCAATGAGTTCCTAGATAGCCTTCTTTCACCACTTTCAACCACAAGAAATGATGAAGAAATGCCAATTGTGACAGCCATGGTGGTGTAGTGGTGGTGCAAGCCTTCTCAATGCTGAGACTGTAAGGAGGATCAGAAGTTCAGTCTCAGGTGAATCCGTACATGCCAGGTACACGTGTGCATGTTCACGGTCCAGGCAAGCTGACACTGCAGGAGGTAGGCTGCATATGAGACCTCATTGAGAAGGAATTCTCTCTCACTTTCTCTCTGTCTCTTGGAATAAGTAAACTTTTTTAAAATGACAATTGTAACTCAAAGATGAAGATCCAATTTACTTATTATTTAATGCAATCATTCCTGTCCGTTAATAGACTGCGAAGTCATTTGACTGGCACTGGAGATATTTCCTAAGTCTCTACTGCCACCCACAGTTTCAGTTGAAAACAGTACGATAAAATCCTAAACAGCACACATAAAAATTACTGACTTATTTAAGTACTGTTATACTATATTTCTACAGCTTTTAATGTATGCAAACTCATACACACATACACACAGCCATTGATAGAGGATGAATAAATAAGGTACCACCTAAATTCAAGTTAAACTCACTCCAGGTTTGGCATTTTTCCCACAGTAAATAAATCAGTATTGTCGAAATTGGATTTGTCATTTAATTAAGCCTGGGCATTAATAGTCCCATGGCCTTCAGAGACATCTTAGTGTCTAACTGAAGCAGTTTGTATGGTAAAAATGGGTTGAGACAGTACTTAAGAGAATGGAGATGTTGCAAATAAGAGCATATTACAAAGACTTCTGTCTAGAATGAAAATGTTGCAATATTTTTCTACTTGGGGATGAAAATTCTTTTCAATTGAAGATCAGACTGAGATGGAAACTCCCAATAATTCATGAGATGGATATTATTACTAACATTTCATAGGTAGGAAATAGAAACGCCAAGAAATTATTTATTCATTTTTCCAAAGATTTCTCCTAACTAGCAACAATGAGCATTCCTTCAGAGCTTTACAACCAAGGCTCATTGTTTTAAAAAAAGTGATAATAATGTTTTAGATTTTATTGAAATGTAAAATAGTACCCCAAAAATGCCTCTTGAAGAAAGTATTTTCATATAGAAATTTTTTTTTTTTTTGAAGAGGTTTTTCACTATAGGGCGCATGCGCTTGCCAGACAGACAGAGAGAGACAGAGAGACAGAAAGCTAGAAATCACCCCCCATGGGGGATGGTCACGCCGCAATCCCTTCTCCTCCATTCTCCTCTCGGGATCTTGGGCACGCACGCACACGCGCCCGGCATGAGTTGTAAGCCACCGGGTCCGAGACGCGAACCGCGGTCGACTACGTGGGAGTCCAGCGACATAGCCATTACGCTAACTGCTGGTTCCCAGAAATTTTTCTGTTGCAGAACATCTTCATTTTAAAATCCTTAACTCTCTGACAGCTGGTTTCATACAAACCAAGTCACTTGGGTACTAATTCTGGCCCTGCCACCTTCCTCTGTGATTTTGGGCAAATTACTTCACCTCTCTGTGCCTCAGTTAACTCAGCTGCTGAATAGTTTGAAAAAAAAAATAGTGTCTGTTTCATAGAATAGTTCTAAAGATTCAAATTGGTTATATCTTTTTTAAAGAACTGTGTCCAACACATTGTAAACAATCTATGAATACTAGTTATTGAAATAGTTTCACAAGGGCCAGCCCCATAGCACAGCAGTTAAGATTCTGTGCATAGGAAACCAGTTCTCATGTGGCTGACTATGTTTGGAACTCTGAACCCAGAGTCTTGAAAAAATAGGCCAGGCATACGTGCATACTTTCCAAAAAGTCTGATGGGATGGAGAAGGAGGGAAAAAGATTGCAGCATAACTACACCTTACTGAGGAGTTCTCTCTCTTTCTCTCCTTTCTCTCTCTGACCCTCTCCCTGTACCTGGTGAGCACACATGCCCTCTGGCAATTAAAAATAATTACCCCAAAATGGTAAATAATAAAAATAAATTTAAAAACAACTTCAAAATTAAGCATAGGAAGTTCAGAGGGGGACTTTTAAAAAGCCGGAGGAATGAAATTGAAATAATTTTCTGCTTGCGGGAATGTACCCTTTAGCATCCACCAAGGTTACAAGCAGGACATGCTGAAGACAGTTCTGAGGGAGGCCAGCACCTGCAGAAGCTGTGAAAATTGGCTCTGGCCCTGAGGAGCTTAGCCTGCTGCATTTAAACTTCTGAAATTCATTGCCATGTTTTCTTTAAGTTAAAATTTTAAATTGGCCCAAGTCATGTTAACCTAAGTCAGAACCTCTACTTTAAAGTTCAGAATTCAATTAACAGGGACAAGTAATGACTTTTACCTCACTGGCAGGCAATATTCTTCAGAGAGAGGAAGTTCGTACTTTGTGTCTGGCAACAATTCCAAAATCTGTTATTATAGACCTGATTCCTACACCTGGACAGACGGCAGACTGAGCCCTGGATGAACCCCAGTGTTTACCACCTGGATACTGACTGTCTCACTGGAGAACAAAAACCCAGATTTGTTATCCTCAGCTCTGGGAAGGACCTCTTGGCATGGTGGTATGCAAAACATGTTGCTAACAATTTCTCTTCAACCCTCAGGAATGGCCACCATTAAAGATGTACATCAATAACTTTGAGAGAGAGAGAGAGAGTGTGTGTGTGTGTGCATGTGTGCAGAAGATCACATTTGAGAGCGGAGCCCTGGGGCTGTTGCCATGTATTGCAACTGGACTTAGGGGTCCTGCGTGTGAGTCCTCTCTCTGCCACTAACTACGTAACCTGGAGTGCCTAATTTCATTTCTGCGAGCCTTGATTTCCACCGTGAATAAATGAAGCTCTCAGTATCTCCCTCTTAGATATGTTCAGTGATTAAATTAGGCCATTTATTTGAAAATGTATAGCAGTAACTACTATGCTGTAGGATAAGTTAAAAACAAGTAACTAAAAGAATTATTTCTGTTACGCTCCCTCACCCCCCTCCCAGTACACTACATACAACCTTGCAAGCTATTTGATAGCAAATAATGCTTTCCATCTTTATGAGCAAAATGTCTAGCACAGCCCTTGAAACATAGTAAGAGTTGCACACAAGTTCACTGAGTAAACCGAAAAGACAAACAACTGATCAGAGACCAGTCAAGTCATAAAGGCAGATATCAACCAATCACGTGCTTGTCTTAAGATTTTGATTTACATCTTGGCTTAACCTAGGCCTGAAAACTTAGATAAAATGTGGTTAAACAGATATAAAGAGAAATCACAGAAATATACAGTACTGTGCAAAGGTTTATATTTAAATCACATTTTAATACAGCACAGCACCCAAAGGCAATGAAGACAACGAAAAAAAAATATATTTTGAGACCAGCAGATGGCATAATGGTTATGTCGCTAAACTCCCTGGTAGTTGACCAAGGTTCAAGTCCTAGACCCGGCAATTTAAAACTCATGCCAGGCACGTGTACGTGTGTGCCCACAAGTCCAGAGAGGAAAATGGAGGAGAAGGGATTGCAGCATGGCCATCCCCGCAGGAGGTGATTTCTCGCTTTCTGCCTCCCTGTCTCTCTCTGCCTCTCTGGTGAGTGCACATGCCCTATAGCAAAAATCTCTCTAAGAAAAGAAAAAAGAAAACAAATATTTTGTCTTAATTTAATATCCCAGTCCTAACTGAGGTAGTGTGAAATTCATTGACATCCCCAAACCCAGACAACCCTAGCTGTGAGACAGTCACATGGTCACAGAGCTGTATCTCCCTTACCCTCCCACCAGCCCTGACACTCATTGTCTTGGCTTCTGCTCCAACTCCCAGACACTTGGTTCTGACTAATCCAATATGCTCAAAAGATTGAACCAACTATCTTCAGACCACAGATAGCACCAGTGATACCATGGTCCTTCCAAACCCCAAATTAGGCCTCCGATACTCACAGGAGCCCAGATCAGTCTTGGTATGCTACTGATTTGGATCTAAGACCTAGACAAAGAGCCCTCTTCTTTGGGATCATTAGATTGAGTGGGTCCATCAGACTCTGTTAACCAGATCCTGGCTTCCTCCCCATCTCTGCCTCCCACGGGCTCCCAGCACTCTCTGTGACCATGACAGGTCCCTAGAAAGACAGGATGTTTTACAGCCATTCCCTGAAGCAATTTACTATAACTTTATGGCAAAAAAAAAAAAAAAAAAAAAAGCTACTATTCTTTAAATTCTTATTCACTAAAGTCTCAAGTGACAGTTTATTCAACAGCTCAATACATTAATACCCCTTATGAAAGCAATCAAGTTTATAAATTAAATATCAGGTGTTCTTATATGACTCACATTCAAAGCCCTTCAGCATTAAGTTGGAGAGACCTTTTGGACAGCTCTTGATCGTTTTTTTTTCTTTTTTTTTTTTGGAGAGGTTTTCGCTATAGGGCGCATGTGCTCGCCAGACAGACAGAGAGAGACATAGAGACAGAAAGCGAGAAATCACCCCCCAGGGGGGATGGTCACGCTGCAATCCCTTCTCCTCCATTCTCCTCTCGGGATCTTGGGTACGCACGCACACGCACCCGGCGTGAGTTTTAAGCCACAGGGTCCAGGACGCGAACCACGGTCGACTACGGTGGGAGTCCAGCGACATAGCCATTATGCTAAGTGCTGGTTCCCAGGCTCTTGATCTTTTATCATCCCACTGTATTCTGGAAACAAAGTGAAATTATAACTTTTCCCTTATCTCTGTGGGCATAAATTTGCCCCATGACACCTAAATCTGCAAAGCAAACACATGACCTTGCATCCTAGAGTGGGATGATGTTTGCTCTGATTATAAACATAGACCCCCTTGGTTCCAGACCTATATGGATACAGGGTGGGTTCAAGAGAATCAAGTAGCAGGTCTTAATTAACAAGATGAGCTAGGGACCAGCAAGTAACATAATGGTTATATCACTGGACTCCCCATAGTCGATTGAGGTTCAAGTCCCGGACCTGGCAGCTTAAAACTCACAACAGGCGTGTGTACATGTGTACCCAAGATCCAGAGAAGAAAATGGGAGTAGAAAGAATTGTGGAATGACCATCCCTCCTGGGGGGGAGGTGATTTCTTGCTTTCTATCTCTCTGTCTCTTTAGCAAGCACATACGCCCTACAGCAAAAAGCCTCTCTAAAAAAAAAAAAAACCCTCAGTCATTCTGAAGGTCAGTCTTCATTGACTAAATGAAAAACAGGAGAAGGTAACACTAGCAGCTAAAGAAGAAGATAGAATTGATCTATTTATGAAAAAGCCATATTAATTTCCTTGTCCAAATCAAATTCCAGGCAGAATTTTTGTGTGCTTTCATTGCTTACTCTCCATTTGTAGAGTATATATTCCTTTTTTAATCTTTTTTATTTCTTCTACAACATCAGTTGAGTACCTACTTATTCCAGGTATTATTCTAGGCAGAAGTTATACCCAGCCTCTGCCCTCATGAAGCTTTTGCAGTATAAGGGAGAGACAGACAATACACAAATAAAAAAGCAAATTAGATCAATCCAGATTGTGATAAAGCCTACAACAGAGAATGTGATAGGGCAATTGGGGAAGAAAGGGAATGGTTTCCTGATTCCTGTAATCTCTGAGTTCCCCTCAACCCCAAGACCTGGCCAGGCTCAAGGTAAACTAAGTTACTTTCAATCTGCCTTGACTAGAAACAGAGATCTCAGTATGAAAGACCTGAAAGAGCAGTTCCTCTGAGTCCTCAGGGAGCTAAGGCTTCCCCTGGGCCCCATATCAGAGTTGCATCACTGAAGGCTCTGAGATGACAGCCTGGTGTAAGGACATACATCCTGGCAGTGAGGACTGGACCCCATGAGTCTTGCTCCCTTCCAGTGACTTTCCCACAGTTCCACAAAGGGGCTCTCAACTGTGGCTGCACCCTGGAGTCACTTGGAGAGCTTTAAAACTGTGTGACCGTGAGTCCCCAAGGCTCTGATATCATCCAACTGGGGTGCAGCTAGAGTATCAGAAGTTGAAAAATCTCCTTGGGTTATTCTGATGAGCACCCAGGGATGTAAATGACTGGTTTACTGTTACTAACAAAATCACCTCTAGCACTTGTTTAAAATGTAGGTTCCTCAGGCCCCAGGGAGTAGGGTTTTATAAACTTAGGCTGAGGTTCAGGAAATATGTATTTTTGTCAAGCATGAGCTTCTAGTGCAAGGACCAGCTACTTACAAACTACTTGAAAGGCTCAATTAAATTAAGCAGCAGAGATGGAATTATTTTTAATATCATCTTTATAGAGGAAAGGAAAATCTAGGTCAGTCCATGAGTGAGAGAGTACCAAACTGTCTGCAGAGAATTTCATGTGTGCAAGACCCCATGGGTTCTTTAACTGCTTCCTAAATTAAATAGTTAACCTGTCGTTGTTTAAAATCTTAAATTTTTTTTATATAGCTCTATATATGACTATAGCAAGTCAGTACTTAAACATTTTCAAACCCTCATCTAGCCTTATATTAAATGCCCCATTTTGGCACCACTGTTCCTCAATTTCCAAAGAGAAGGGAGTCCCTCCGCAGCATTGTCATTCTAGGTTTGCTCAGTGCACCTGCTGCATAAGGCAGATAGGCCTCAGCTCCTCCTTCCAGCAGGCAATGCTGTGGTTAAGGGGAAAATCTCAATTTCAAAGTAATTGGGGGAACAATCCTCTTGGTGCAGAATATGTTCAAGAGAGACTTTCAAACAGAAAAACTGCTCAATGTCCGCAGCTCACGAGGGGCACCATTGGGTGTAAAGCAATTGGCTAAATCTGTCTCTCTATTCCTCAGTAATATGATAAATGTAAGGAGAAGTGAATTTGTCTTGGTATTCCACAATGTGATAAATGACAGGAAACGTAATTGTGCAATGCCAATAGCACCAGAAAATTGCAAATCTCCAAATGAAATGTTCCTTTCAATCACATAATCAAGTGACTGGCAGGGCATTCGAGATATTACCTAAATTATAGCTAATTTTCTGTAGTAGCTTTCTGCACCTTGCTCTGCTGCATTGGTAAAAAGGTAGGCAGAAGCGAAAGTCATTAATTGCATGAAAAGGAGCCTCAATGGCCTTCCCTGCTTTCCTGACACTTCCCCCACAGCATTAATTCAGCACACTACACACGTCTGCAGCCATGGATGTTGCATGGCCCTCACAAGGCAGATACTATGGGGGAATCCTGATCACCATGGAGACAGCAGCTGGGTTTTGGGATGCTTGTTACCTTGAGAGAGAATAGGAAGAGACAGTGGCATAGCTGGAAATTCTAGGCTTTGAATCAAAATTATCACAAAAGGGCCCCTACTCCCTTATTAATTTTAAAATAGAGACCCTCTCCTGGGAGAAAGTCACACTTAATCCTATGGGGAAAAATGATTAGATTAGAAAATGCTCCATGAAAATCTTTGAATGTTTTGACTGAAAGAAGCAAAAACGGGGCTAGCCAATGGCACAGTAGTTATGGCAGCTGGGTCCTACATGGCCAGCCAGCTGATTCCCAGACCCAGAAGCTTGAGGTACATGCTGGAGTGTGGGCATGCCCAAAATCCCGACAGGAGGGAGAGACAGAAGAGGAAGGATTGTAGTGTGATCATTACCTATGGGGGGTGCTTCCTCACTTTCTCTCTTCTCTGTCTCTTTCTGGAAAGTACATGTGCCTTATGGCAAAATTAAAAACATAAAAAATAAAAAACTTGGGGTTTTTAAGCTGAACTGGCTTAGGCATAAAATGAGAATTTACTATTACAATCTAAGAATGTCTCAGAGCCTCCAAGAACATAAATACAGCAGGATCTCCAGAACCCAGAGAGCGGTTGCTCCTCATTTTTACTCTCTGAATATTTCCATAGAAGTGTTCCTTATTTCTTAGAAGACCAATATATTCTACCACTCAGTTGTTAATGTGGTTGGGAGAGGATGGCTGTCCTCAAGTCTTGATTCCCAAGTTATAATTTCAAACAATGGAGACTGTCTCAGTCAAGCCCATTTCCAAATTCCTGGGGCAGGGATTCTGAGAGGTCAAGCTTGGGTCAAGTGCTTGCCACTAACCCAATTCCTTATGTTTGAGTAAGTGTTGAGTCACATTATATAAATGTAACTGAACGGCTCATTCTTGAGGATAGAGAATTGGGGGCCAACAGTCAAGCGGGTCATTTTGAGCTGGAAAATAACCTTTCAAGGCAATTACTATACCGTTAATTATGCCATTTAAGTCCTACAGTTGCCTTGATGTGGTTATGGAAGGCTCAGTTATTGTCATTCAAAAAAATAAGGAAATTCAGAGAGGGCACACGGCTAATAAATATTAGAGCCACAGTTTGAATCTGGGTTGTCTGCCTTTAAATGCTGTGTTGAAAGAAAACAAGTATTGTCACTTTCTCCCCTCTTTTCCCTTTACATTGTATTTTGTTTGCTGTACTTCTCACCAGAGCAAATTTACATTCTTTCAGCCAATAGTTAATAACACATGCTTTATGTAAAGCATTATGCTAAGCCTTATGGGGAATATGGGACCTATCCTCAAAATGCTTAGGAGCTATTAGATAAAATATTTAACAGATTCATCTACCAAGACCTCTAGGGCTGTCACATAATGCCACTCCAGGAGACACCATCAACCATTAAGTCTTCAACATAGCATTCCTAGAGTAGTGCAGTGTGGGGTATGAGGTCCACCCTTGGCTACAGCTAAACTCATTTTTTCTTTCCCCATGCTGCTTTGCAGATGGTAATTTCCATAATTTAAAGTCTAACTGAAACAGGAATTATCACTTTCACATTTTCCAGAAACTGGGAATTTTCTAACTTAAAAAAACCTTTATTGAAGTAGGGTACAAGGGTCAACTGCGATCTCTAGACTGAGTTCTGGGAATGTCCCAGGCCTTGGGGACACCTCCATTCTTCCACAGAGTGCCTGGACAGTAACTACTCTGCTGGGGAAGAAAACTCCAGGTTTGACTGACTGGGAGAACTGTCTAGGGTATGAAAAGGGTGAAAATTAGAATTGGCAGAGAATCATGTTTAGGCCTTGGAGTTCAAGCAACCAAATGCAGAGCCAGAAGGAGAAAGAAAAGCAATAAAAGAGATCAACACAGCTGTCTGCTCCATGGGTCAGGCCTGGACAAAGGTGAGGCCTGCACTGTGTGCTGGGAGGGTGGGGGGGGGGGAGGGGGAGGGAGGTAACAATAGAAAAAGAGGCTCCACCCTTTTCTACTTCTCTCCATGTGTTGTAGTTTGACCACTGATGTTTTGTCTGGTAGGAAACAAATCTTTGTGGACACTGCTTTCTCCAATGCCTTTTCCTCACTTTCAACATAACCATTATAGCACTTCCAGGGCACCAGAGCAGACGGAAGTCACAGTGCCTGCTGGGGATTGGGAAGTTGGAAGCATCAGCCGAGAGAATGGTGGTCACCAGGTCCGCCCGTTCTCAGGCTGCGAGGCACGCCACATCACCTCCATGCTGCCAGGAGAAGAGTACTGCTAAAGGGATTCCAGCACATCCAGAAAGCAAGAAGGAGTCTGGGTCTAACGACCCAACCGCTACTGAACCACAAACAACTGGGAAACAAAGTTCAATCTCTACAGCTCTTAAGAGCAGAAACAAGAACAGAACTATAGGCTCATTGTCAGAGATGACTGAACCATGTACTAATGGAGAGACCTCTGAAGTGGAGTCCAAATGTTCTTCTGCGTCTAAGTCCCAGGATCCCATTTTCAGAGTAACAAGGAGAAGGCATATGTTAATTGCATGTACCCCAATGTCCAAAATTAGGAAAAGACTGAAAATAAACGAGTCTCATACTGAAAAAGTTGTCTCTGAAGCAGAATTTCATGTTTCAGGTATTTCTAGAATTGTGCCTTCCCCAGAAATAACTACAATAGCCAGAAGAAGTAAGGCTAAATCTCTAACAGAACCAAGCCAAGAATCATATACAGAAGCTGCTTCCGATGCTGAGTTCTCATGCTCGGACAGTTCATTTTCTGCCATTGCAGCTAGGAGAAGAACCAGGAGTGTGCAAAGGAAATCACAAGCACACACCAAAAAGAAAGATAATATCTTACCAAGAAATCAAAGGCATATCATGGATACAACTGTGAGTTCACAGGATTCAAACACCAGAGAGACTTCTGATTTAAAAGCAAAATCTCTTTCTAAGATAAATAAGTCAGATTTTTATAATAATGAAATGTGTGATACCAATAGTGACTTCTCCCACAGAAATTTGGAAAAAAATATCAGCAATGCAAAAACAATGTTATAATGTAAGAGAGGAAAAACAGACTAACGTGGCATCTTTTAAAGAAATAAAAAAGCAGAATTTGGATGACGAGGCCAATGGAGACACAGATGAGGAGAAAGAAATTAAAGAAGAAAGTTCTCGGTTGAAGTGTCTTTCTGAGCTTCAGGACACTAGCATTCAGCAGTTAGCTTCTGAAAGGTATTCAACGCCCCAAAACAATGAAACTAGATCAGAGTCCTCAAATCTGAACTGTGAGGCTGTCATGAAATCATTAGCTCAAACATTTGCAGTTGTGGAAGTGGGCAGATGGAATGAGGAGAGAAAGAGCACTATAAAAAATGATTTGACAAAGTTTGGTGACTGTGGTGATGATGATAATGAAGACTCCACAATTATCAGTTTCAGCGAAGACCACGGCGAAGGGAATGTAGACGCTGAGTGTGCTACCACACTATACAAGTCTGAGATCAACACATGTCAGGATGAGGATGATTCTGTTTTATTAGTTCTCAGCAGTGATGAAAGCCAGCAATCTGAACACAGTGAGGATGAAGAGGATACTTTGTGTTTTGTTGAAGATAGTGGCCAAAGGGAGTCTTTAAGTGGACACTCGGGAGATATGTCACATGACAATGCATTGTTTGTAATTGACACAACTCCTGGATTGAGTTCTGATAAAAATTTTTACTTGGAAGAGGAAGAAAAGGCAAGTGAGAGTGCCACTAATGAAGAGGAGAAAGAGGATGAAAAAAGTGAAGAACCATCAGACCTTGACAGAAGTAAAGATGAGATTAGTGATGATGAAGATGACTTACTAAATAACACAAAGTCTAAACTTCTGATGTTGACAAGCAGCAGCATAGACCCTGGTCTGAGTATCAAGCAGTTGGGTGGTTTATATATTAATTTCAGTGCAGACAAACTACAGTCTAAGAAGAGAACCCTAACACAGATCAAGGAGAAAAGGAAAAATGTGCTTCTGCAGAAAGCCATCATTACCCCTGATTTTGAAAAAAAAAAAATTACTGTGTCCCATCATATAGTGAATCAAAGCATCACCTTAAAAAAAAAAAAAAAAAAAAAAAAAAAAAAAAAAAAAAAAAAAAAAAAAAAACAGCAATAAAAAACAGCTGGTGATGGCTGGTTTGGTATGAAAGCTCCAGAATTGACAGATGAACTGAGAAACGATCTCAAGGCACTGAAGATGAGAGCAAGCATGGACCCAAAGAGGTTTTATAAGAAAAATGATAGAGGGACCAGCAGTTAGCGTAATGGCTATGTTGCTGGACTCCCATGTAGTCGACCGTGGTTCAGTTCCCAACCCAGTGCCTTAAACTCACGCCGGGCGCATGTGCGTGTGTGCCCGAGATCCCAACAGGAGAATGGAGGAGAAGGGATTGCGGCATGGTCATCCCCCTGGGGGGTGATTTCTCGCTTTCTGTCTCTCTGTCTCTCTCTGTCTCTCTGGAGAGCGCACGCACCCTATAGCAAAAACCTCTCAAAAAAAGAAAAAGAAAAGAAAAGAAGAGAAAAGCAAAGCAAAGCAAAGCAAAGAAAAAAGAAAAAAGAAAGAAAAAAAGAAAAAGAAAAGGGAAAAGAAAAGAAAAGGAAAAAAGGAAAAAAGAAAAAAGAAAAAAGAAAGATAGAGATAGAGATAGAGATATAGAGATGGCTTCCCCAAGTACTTCCAGATTGGAACCATTGTTGATAACCCAGCTGACTTCTACTATTCACGAGTTTCCAAGCAAAGGAAAAGAACTATTATGGAAGAACTGCTGGCTGATTCCAAGTTCAGAAGATACAACCGAAAGAAGTATGCAGAGATCATGGTTGAAAAAGCAGCAAACACAGCAGGAAAAATTTCCGAAAAAATAAGAAGTTTCGCAATTAAGATTAACCAAGCAAACCATAATATTTTATATGTCCTGGTTACTAGAATTGTTTTGAAAACTAACACCATCACAAAAATTAATACAGACTGCCCCTGTTTTTATAGGATTTCTGTTTGGAAGAAATTGATTTGAGAGTCAGTTACATGCCCTTTAGAATAAAAATAGATGTGTGGGACCACCAAAAAAAAAAAAAAACATAACCATCATATCAAGTTATGGGGCAGGGGGTGATAAAACCTTGACAAAGCACTGCTTTCAGATAAGGAACTCTGGAGAACATGTGTCATCCTTCTCTCACTATTATCCGATTATCCAAACAGACTCTAATAGATTATTTCTAAGGTTTGGAGGAATTAGCTGGTACTTCTACCACATGTTGAAAATCAGACCACAATTTGCACTTGCTCCAGCTCATACTATGAAGACCCAGACAAAAGTATCAACACAAGGAAGGCCCTCCTTGAGATTACATCTGAATATGAAATCAATCGTGCAGGCAGATGCTCAAGGAGAAGCTGCCTTTGACAAGCATGGAGCTACAGCAAATCTCTCATTTTACAGTTTTCCCATGAAAAAGGAAAACGGCAGGCACTTAACTCAGGCCCCAAAGTCACAGCTAAAAAAACACCTGGTACCATGAATAAATTGCAAATGTATCCATTTAAAAAAAAAAAGAAGAAGAAGAAGAAGAAGAAAGAAAAAAACTTTTTTGCATTAGATGGTGCACTTCTGAATGTGCTGCTCCTGGTGACTGCCTTGCTAAAGACCAACAGCGCTCATTACCAAGCAGTGCAAGAGCCCAAGGGAGGAGACTGAATTGGTTTCTCAAACCATTGACAGTCTCTAGAAAGTCTGCAGTGTTTACTGTTTTAAAATTAAACATCTGGCTGAAAGATCTGTTATTTTATGATTTTTAAGACAATTCCAAAATCACGTTTAATTTCATTTTCTCCATCAGAGTTTTAAATAACTTTACTTTTGATCACAATAGCTCCATAAGCCTTGGGCTCAAAAAGATAATAAAGAAAAAAATTTCCCCTTAGATTATTCATGGTCAGTTCCTCCCTTACCTTATAAAACTCCTCCTAGGAAGCAAAACAAACTGGCTCTATGGTTTTCCTTCCAACAGTCTGCAGCAGTTGAGCGTGACTGTGGGTTTATAGTGCCTCCAAAGATTAAAAACAATCCCACTTAAAATGTTCAAATCAAATTCACAAGCAACCTAATGAGCTGTGAATGTAAATGTAAATGCTTTACTAAGTGAGCACCCATAAAAGAATTATGTGCCCTAAGTAATTACGTGCAGATGCCGATTCTCAGGAGTTCAGTTTGGGACATTTCTCAGCAATGGGGTGTCTAATGTTTATCTTTTAGTGTCAGTTCCAATATTTTTTAAAAGGCACCTATTTTCTAGCATACAGCATGAACCACAATTTGTTCAATGTGTGAACCCCTTCACATCCCTGATTCCAGTGGGGCATCTGCCTTCTCCACCCACACAGAACACTTCTGCACAGAAAGCAGTTCCTTCCGGCAGGCAAAGTTTAACCTCAGAGCACAGTTTCCATTTAGTTGGGCAGAACTGGAAACAGAAAACATCTCCTGCCTGATAACCAAATGATGCTGGGAAATAGGGGGCCACAGAGGAAAATTGAGATGTTATCCAAGTTGGCAGCTCCAGACTGCTCAGTTAAGTCCCACTGCACTTCAGTGGCATCACCTCTACTCAACTGCCAGATACCCAGCTCTCTGTCCTCTTACCAAACAAGCGAAGATCTGCTATCTCTATTTAAACTTCCAGAGAAACTCATACTCCTTAGTCATATCTCCTAGACACATCTGTCATTGCCAAGTCTTTCCCCCTTAATAATATAATTCCTGTTGTTCTCAGTCCAAATAACTTGAATCCTATTAACCAATTTATAGGGAGACTTTTGAGTGTGAAGTAAAAAAAAAAGGAGGGGGGCTTCTCCTTGTTCCTCAGGTCAGTTGACCCTTCATGCTGGTCCCACAGGTTTGACCAGCCTTGAATCCTTTCAAGACTGGGTCAGAAAGGCCATTAGATTGCCTTTTCTGAGGGTATCTTCCTATTCTTCCAAATTCAGTGAACTTTCATCTATGAGTACAGAAGACCTGCTTCTTAGCTACTGAATTTATCTGACTTGCCCAAAAGTCACTGGTTTTTATGGCTTTTTTTTTTATTCATGATACAGTGCTTGCACCCTCATGAGAGACAGAGATACAGAGAGGTGAGGAGCACGCCCCACAGGGTCTAGTAACATCTCATTCCTCTTCCTCCAGTACCTTCTTCCAGTACTTCAGCCTGTCAGACCTCCGGCACGCATGCACATGCACATGTCCAGCACACGTCCAGCATGTTTCAGACCATGGACTTAAACTGCAGTCACCATGTGGGATCTAGCTTTTCCTGAGTAGTGAATTACCACTGCGCCACAGAGCCAGTAGTAATTTTTCGGGGGGGGAGGGAGAGGAAAACAAAATTCATCTACCCATTGACCTTTCATTTCTCCCCATCAACCTCCTTACTCCAAGAGTATAAAATTGGATCACAACAATCATCAAGTTACTCCTTTGGCAATTAACTCAAATAATTCCTTAGTGAAAGGATTTATACCTATTTCTTGGATGCTGCTCTGAAAGCTTCAGGTTGGTTACTTTCCTCAGTATATGTGCACACACACGCACACGCACACACGCACACATTCCACATGGGCAGAAGTCCTCACTTTCAGCCTCCCACATCAGAGTTGAGACTGTAATCATAGTGGAGAAACTCCCATCATGTCCTCTGTTAGCTCATCTTCTAAAGAAAATTTGGATATTGCTATTATTCCTCCCTAGAAGTGAAAAGTATTCACTGATGATCCTAGCTGTGTAAATTGTAAATTAACTGCCAAGAATTTCAAAAGTTGCTACTCAAATTCTTCAAACATCTAAATATTTGTTTCAAAATTATTTTGACCATTAGCATAGAGCTAACTTGTCCACTTAAAAACTTTTAGTATCTCCTTCCAATGGCATTCCAAATAAAGCCCAAATCCTTAAACTTATACCCAAGATGCTGTAAAATCTCACTTCTAATATACCTTTTCAATATTCTTTTCTTCCATTCCTTTTCGGCATGGTTTTATGACTGATGTATGTCTCACCACAACATCTTTTTCATTCTTCCCTTCATTGAATAAAATTTATTTGCCTCGACACCTTTGTTTATGCCTGCTCTTCCCTGAACTAGTCTACCTTCATCCATAACTTAGCTCGAGGCTCACTTCCCTTCTGGGACTTTCTTAAACACACCATCCATGGTACTCAGTCCACTGATAAAATTGGTGTATTTCATTATACTAAGAGAAAAAAAAAAAAGTGGACTGAAAGCCAAGCAAGCTCTGACATTTTCCAGCTGTGTGAACTATGCAACTTATCTATCTTCTTCCAATCCAAGTTCTCTTGTTTGAGATAAATTTGGAATGATCTCAAAGATCCATTCCAGTTCTCATCACAATAAAGTCATTGGACCTTATCATAAGTTCCCAGTTACCCATCTAGGAGTAGAGTTGCCATACTTAGCAAATAAAAATACAGAACCCTCAACATGGTCCATGCAATATTTGGGACATACTTACACTAAAAAAAATAATAATTAAAAAAATTACTTATTGTTAATCTGAAATTCAAATTAACCTGGTTGTCTTGTTTTATCTGGTAACCCTATGCATAGGTCCGTGTTTTATAATAGTCCATCAATTTAAGCCACATAGGAACAGAGAGTTTGTTTTACCCATCACCCCAAAGTTTCTAGCAAAGTGCCATAGGCAGACTATGCTCCCTAGAGCTTTGTGATGAATGAGTACCAACTCCCTCCAATCAAAGCTGACTCAGGTAACAAAAGCTCATAAAAGAGTAGGCACCTTCCCTTCTTTTCAGGTTAAATTTTTTCAAGGAGTCAAAACTAAGTTTTATCTTTTCAACTTCCTTAGCCCCACCTAACAGCGCTCTATCTTACACAGATGCCCCATAAAGGAGCCTGTAAAGAAGCTCAGTATCCAGTCCACATAAATCCCTTACTGGTTACCCTTCCCTCTGGCCATATATACATGGGGAGTGAAAGCGGTTTCTTTATTACTTGTGCTCAGTTTGTTTATGAGACTCTATATATCTGGCTACTGTAAAATACTCCCCAGTCCTACTCCCACATTCTTCTCTCCACTTAGTCAAATGGCAGGTCCTATTCCTGCTTCCAAAAAAAATGATCACATTTCTCCTTCTATATGGAAGAAAGGATATTATTGTTTTATTCTGGTAGGAGACAAAACCTCTCATTTCTTAAGAGTAAGTCTAACGAGATCATTGTCTACATTAAAACAAAAGAAAAAACTCAACAACAGAGAATTGTAGGTATTGGATGGGAAACAGGAAATGGCAAAAAATTAAAAAATTTAAAAAGCCCAAAGTATGAGTCAGGAGTTGGGAATTAGACTGGGCTCTACACTACTTCAGGAGTTCCATTTTCCTCTTCTGTGTATGAGAAAACTTGACCTGAGAATCTGTAAGGTCCTTCAACTTGAATGTTCCATAGTTTTAAGCAAGATTTACATGGAAGCCAACTGAGGATTTAAACTTGACTAGAGGAAATGAGATAAATGCACCATTTACAGCAAATCACTCTGATGTATAATGAATGCTGCTTCCTCTACAAGTGCAATGGAAAAGTACCACAGAAGCACCGAAATCATGTATTTACCTTAGCAACAGCACTGCACAAAGGAGCAGTGTTTATTTATTTCTCTCTAGTTTTGATCCAAAGCTAAGGTGAGACAATTAAGGAGAGACAGACCTAAAAGAAAGAGACTGAGACAGAAAAAAAAAAAAAAAAGAAAAAATGAGTACCCAGTTACTTGACTCTAACCATGGATATATCCCTTGACTCTTCTTTTTTTTCTTAAAAAAAAAAAAAAGAGAGATTTTTGTTATAGGGCACGTGTGCTCACCAGAAAGACAGAAAGAGACAAATTGACAGAAAGCAAGAAATCACTCCCCAGGGGAGATGGCCATGCTACAATCCATTATCCAGTCTCCTCTTGGGATTTTGAGCACTCACACACACATGCCTGTCATGAATTTTAAGCCACAAGGTCCAGGACTCAAACCAAAGTCAACTACATGGGAGTCCAACAATGTAACCATCATGCCATCTGCTGGTTCCTCCCTTGACTTTTCTATTTTATGATATGTCTTCTGGCTTCCTAGATAGGCATCCTCCTCCCAAGACCTATCCCAGAATACACCTGCCAATCTCAGACCAAGAGGTAAACATAGCTTGAAAAGTACCAGTCAAGGGAACAGCAGTTAGCGTAATGGCTATGTCGCTGGACTCCCATGTAGTCGACCGCGGTTCGCGTCCCAGACCCGGTGGCTTAAAACTCACGCCGGGCGCGTGTGCGTGCGTGCCCAAGATCCCAAGAGGAGAAGGGATTGTGGCGTGGCCATCCCCCCTGGAGGGTGATTTCTCACTTTCTGTCTCTCTGTCTCTGTCTGTCTGGCGAGCGCACACGCCCTATAGCAAAAACCTCTCAAAAAAAAAAAAAGAAAAGTACCAGTCGAAAAGTGCTTCTCAGGTGCTCAGTGGTGGCACAGGAGTAACATACCAGACCCACATGGAAAAACCTTGGGTTTATGCACCAGGTGCATGCTCATGTGCCCACGATCCAGGCCAACTAAGGCTAAGGCTGGGTCACAGTGGGAAAACCCTGTTGGAGGGTGACTTCATGAGTGTGTGTGTGTTTTATGGAAGAAAGAAATAAATTTTTAAAAATAGTGTTGGGCCAACTCTGTGGCATGGCAATAATGTGCTGCTTAACAAGATTATAATAATAAAAAAAATTTTTTTAAATAGAAAAGCCAGATCCCGCATGGCAACCACAGTTTGAATTCCCATCCTGTTCAGCCTAAAATATGCTGGGAACTCACATGAACACCCAGGATCTAATGGGCTGGAGTACTGGAGGAAGAGGAATGCAGTATAACCAGACCCTGTATAGGGTGCTCCTGTTTGTTCAAACGTCTCTCTCTCATTCTCACTCTCATATGTGTGCATACTCATTGTATCATAAACAGAGAATAAAAAACAATTTTTTAAAATTCTTATCAAAATTTTGGTGATTCTAATAAGGGAGATACTTTAAAGGAATCAGATGGAGGACATAGTCCTCCATTCAAATAACAGCTGATAATAATTCACATATACATTTAGAATAAGAATGCATGTAGCAGAAATAACTGGAGGGATTGCAGAAAATTCAACCTACTATCCAATCATGTGGTCTAAATAACTCGAAATGTCTAGGTATTTGGGGATATCCAGATACAGGATAAAATGTTTTCCACTTCTTACTTGGATGCTCTGGGAGAAACCATATGAATGTAACAGCACTTGGCAAACGCTCACAGATATTAGAGTTTTCAAATAAGCATTTTATGAAGTGAGAATCAATAGGTTCTCACAGCTCTCCAGAGGAGCTGTATGTCATCATCAGCTAAATATCTACCATTATTGCTTTCCCCACTGAGCATTTGGTAAAATACATTCAATTCTCTTGCAACTATAATGTCATCATTAAATGGCAGACAGGGACCTCTGGGAGCCATTCAGTCCATCCCCTTGCCCCCAGGCAAGTCCATGGTTCAGCTGTTGCAAAAACAGTGGAGTGAAATCCTAGCCTAAAAGATCCCTCAATAAAGAGACACAAATTCTCAGAAATACCCACATGGCAGTAGTACGTGGACTCTAGGGGTCATTTGCATGGCTAAATTTCTTGGTATAAAATGCTAAGTATATTCTGGGGTTTCTTTATAACCACGGATTCCCCAGATTTTCATTTCCAAAAATAAGTTCCCTACATGTTAATATGTATTCAGCCTAAGACTGGTTTTATGGACAAACAGGTTTGGAAAATATTGGTTTAAGCAAAATCAAGTAGGTTTCTTTTACTATGGGAACTTCTTAAAATCTTTGAAGTGTTGATGTTTCCCTTATATTACCAAAGATTCTCTCCTATTACAACACTATTAATTTACTGGAGCTGTTCTTACCCACTGGCCTCCACCATCATTATCACTCCCCACCACTGTCCTCACTCTCCCCAATTATCTTACCCAAATTCAGATCTCATATAAATATCTCCCTTTCAAGAAAGTCTTTCCATGATCCCCTAGAGCAAGGGCTGACAAACTATGGCCCACCGGCCAAGGCCCTTCCACTGCCTGTTCTGTATAACTCGCAAACTGAAAGTATTTTCTGCATATTTAAGTGGTTGAACAAAATCAAATTAAAGATAATTCTGTGTCATGCAAAAGTTATATGAAATTTAAATTTTGGCATCCATAAATAAGGTTTTTTTAGAGCACATCCATGGCCATTTGTTTCCACGTGGTCACTGAATTGCTTTCATACTACAAGCAGAATTGCAGAGCAGGACCAAAGACCATATAGACCACAATGCCAAAATTATGTCTGGCCCTTATGGAATATATAATATCCATAAATATGTTCATTGGCCCCTTACAGAAAAAGTTTGCCAACTCCTATTTTTGACTACCTAATTTCATAGAACAGTTAAATTTTTCTTTAATGAAACTTATCTCACATGTAAATTTCACACTTATTGTCCAATTATTTCATTAATAGCTGTCTCCTCACTGGACAGTGAGTTCCATAGGGGCAGGACTCATGTCTAAATTTTCTTGCCTTTTTATTCTCACAGAGCATAATACCTGGTATGCAGTAAATATTAACACGTACTGATGAATCATAAGTAAATACCTCCTGAAATTGATGTTCCAAAGACATGACTTGGAAAATGCTACTCTACATACATATCTCCCAGCTGGTAGGCATAGTAAAGAGACAGACTTTGCTTATAGAACATTTTACCAAAATAATGTTATAAAAAGAGTCAAAATTAACAAAAGAGGTTTTTGTCTTGAGGCCACTCAACTCTAAGGACTCTGAAGGAACAGAAGCCATACTCATTAGAGATCATGAGAGACAACATAACACAATCTTCTTTTTTTAAAGAGAGATGTTTGCTATAGAGTATGTACATTCACCAGAGAGGCAGAGAGACAGAAAGTGAGAAATTATCACCCAGACAAAATGGCCACAGTTCAATCTCCTCTTCTCCATTCTCCTCAGGATCTTGGGCACTCATGCACACAGGCCCAGAGTGACTTTTAAGCCACTGAGTCCAGGACTCAAACCATAGTTGACCAGGTGGGAATCCAGCGATGTAACCATTACACACCATCAGCTAGTCCCAACATGCCACAATCTTAAGGGATTTGAAGTGAACCATGAAAAACCTGGGCCCTTAGGGAAGCTGAAAAATGGAAAATATGTAAGAAAAGGAGAAAGAACTAAGATGAAACTCCCAGAATTTCTAAGGACTTAAAGAGACTCAATGAGAAAAAGAGAAGTATGTTTCCCCCGGACACCACAGGTATTTGTGGATGCCCAATAGTGTAACAGTTCCACATGGTGATGATGCAGGCCATCTGACATCGCAGTCCTAAAGTAAGAACCACATAATTTCCCTAGCATGCTGGAACTGCCCTCTGACTCTTTCCCTATTTTGATCTAAATCACTACTTTTCTCATCAGCTTCTATTTATAAGATTTAATACACTGGCTTAAGCATTACCAGGAGCCTACAGACATGTGTCAACAAGATGTTGTTTCCCTAAGTTTCAGACCAATTGTGTTCAATAGTTATTTGCCACCCTGTCTTTCTGATTATAAATGAATGAACAGACCTTCCAAGGAAGCACAGAGTAAAGGCTTTACCTTGTTTTAAAGAACCAGGTCATTCTCTATTTCCTTATCAACAAAAAGCATTTCTTTGTTGATTTGCTATTGAACAACACTTTCGTGAGTTACTACTGTGTACCAGATACTGTTGAACAAAATCATCCCCAATCTGTGGAGCTCACAGTGTAGTGGAAAAAACAGACATTACCCAGATAATTACACAAATCAATAACTATTTCTAAGCTCTGATCGGGACTTTAGGAAAACTACAGAACACAGTGTGTATGTAATAAGGGAGGTAATTTGACTAGGAGGACAGGAAAGGCTGTCAAGATGTAACATATGAGATGAAATCTAAATAGGGTTTTCTAAAGCACCTGCCCTTCCCCCTCCCAACAGTCTTAAACCTGAAATCCTGTGAGATTCTGCCTAAAAAATATCTCCAATAACTGCTATATTTCAAATCAACTAAACCAGAGGGGAAGGTAACTGCTAAAGTAGACTGGCCACAAGACTCCAAGTTGCTAGCATTGAGGATTAGACTCTCTCTCACATGATGCCAAAGTCAGAAGTGACAGTCTTTCTACAAATTCACTTGGGATCTTTATGGTCCCACTTTTATAGATGGAAAAATCAAGGAAGAAAGAGATCCATTTCAGTTTAGGTTGTAATGACATTTCTCCTCCAGAAAGGTTGCAGAAATGATCTACTTACTCCAGAGCTGTTTAGCTGGGTCCTGAATCAAAAGGAAATCAATTGATGGATTAGATACTTCTTCGTGCAAGGTATCAGCAATCAAAGAGGCATTCATTTAGCTTATGTGGAGCTACTCCATCTGTTCACAAAACTTGTCTCTGAGGATTAAGGGAAGAGCAGAGGTGTATCTTAAGAGATACCCCATTTTTCTTTTTTTTTTCTTTTTTTGGAGAGGTTTTTGCTTTAGGGTGCATGCACTCGCCAGATAGACAGAGAGAGAGAGACAGAAAGCAGAAAATCACCCCCCAGGGGGGATGGCCACGCAGCAATCCCTTCTCCTCCATTCTCCTCTTGGGATCTTGGGCACGCACGCACATGAGCCCGGCGTGAGTTTAAGCCACCAGGTCCAGGACTTGAACTGCAGTCGACTACGTGGGAGTCCAGCGACATAGCCATTATGCTAACTGCTAGTCCCAGAGATACCCCATTTTTAAAAATTAACAGAACAGAAAATAATAAGGGACCAAAGAGGACAGGGCTCCTCACATCAATAAGTCACCAAGAACTTAGGGAACTATGTGCTCAGTGTTGGGCTGTGCTCTCTGAAATGTCAAAAGTGAATATAAGCTTTTAGGGACTTTATATAATTGATAAAATATTACACACACACATACACATACTGATCAATACAGCTAAAGTGAGGGTCAGCTATAAACCATAAGGTCAGCCCTGTGGACTGGTTGTAAGGCCACTGGTTTCTACATAGCCAACTATGTGGTTTGAGTCCTGGATCCAGTGGCTCACGAAACACACCAGGCACATTTGCATTTGTGCCCAAAATCCCAAAAGGAAGGAGAGATGAAGGAGAAGAAACTGTGCTGTGACCATCCTTCGTGGTGGTGGTGAGGATGCTTTTTCCTCTCCCTCTCTCTGTCTCTCTCTGGCCAGTATACATGTCTGCTAACAAAGATAAAACCAGATATAAATCCTAAATACCCTAGAAGAACACAGAAGAGTACTAGAATGGTTAGAAAAGATTACATGAAACATTTAACTTTTATGGAGCACTTTGTGTGTGAGTGTGTGAGTGTGTGTGTGTGTGTGTGTGTGTGTGTACCAATAACTGCTAATGTTCACTAAGCACTAAAAAAATCCATCTTTAGATGTTATACTAAGTGCTTTAGTGCATTATCTCACAGATAATGATAGAGGTGCTCTTTGAAGGATGAAGAAACTATGGCATGAAAAGACAAGTAATTTGGACAAGGTTCCCCAGCTACCATAGGGCAGAGCAGAGAACAGAACCCAAGGTCTATACTTAAGCCATAATGGATCCTCCATATGTATAGAATTGGGTGAGAGAGTTTAGGATACTTTCATTCTCTCTCAAGATAGGTAAACCTTCTTCATTTCATTTATCATTGTAACTGTTATCAATAAAGATTTTCAGAGCAAAGTTGGGATTCAATACAAGCTATCCGGCATCAGACTCTGTGCTAACTTGTACATGCTGTCTTTATAAAAAGGTGAAACAACAATTAATACTGAAATAGGTAGAACACAGGGAAGATGTTCTTTTATTTATTCACTCACTCAACAGACACTTTGTGGCTGTAACTGTTCTCCGTACTGGAGTTACAACAAATAAATAAGCCTACCATATAGTTATTGGATCATCAGAAAACTCATGACACATTTCTCTATGATTTTCTGTGCAAAAATACATCATGACTTTTCCAATGACCCAATATTTTCTCATGTGCCATACATTCTACTAAGGTGGGTAGAAAGTAAATATTAATAAATATGTGACCAAATTACATAAGTGAGTATGTAATCTCTCATAGAATGATATGTGCTGGAAGATGACTATATCTGTATAAAAGAATAACAAGTATCAAGGGTGGGGTTTTGGCTATGCCATTTGAAATTGTATAGTGATGTCAAACCCTGATAGTAAGGCAGGACAACATCATAGGTCCCTAAAGGAAATGAAATAGTCATGTGAATATCTACTGAAAGGACAGGAGAATGCTCAGTCTGAAAAGCGCTTGCACATCAATATTTATTGCAGCATTATTCATGATTGCTAAGACATAGAACCAACCCAAATGTCCACAAACAGATGAATGGATGGAAAAAGTATGGCACATACAATGTATGAAATACTATTCAGCATCAAAAAAAACAAGATCCTGGCATTTGATAGAAAGTGGTCAAATATGGAGGATCTATTGCTGCGTGAAGCAAGCCAGGACATGAAAGAAAGATATTGTATATATCCACTTAATATATACCGACTATCTGCACTCTATGGTAGAGATCGAAATAGTGGAGGGCATAAAAGCAGTGAAAATAGTTATGGATGCTGAAGACAGTGTGGAACAGTGGGGAGAAGGGAAGAGTATAGAGAAGGATAGCAAGAGAACAAATAGAGAGGCATGACATTAGTGGAACACAGAAATGGTTTATTACATGTTATTGATGATAACATGTATAGTATTCAAACTGGACTGGTCTGTGAAGTATTTCATGTCAGACAAATTCTCTCTACAACCCAAATGATATATAGTGAGAAAATGCTTTAAAAAATGAGAATAAATAATAATAATCTGAAAAAAATGATGAAAAGCTATTTGATGATGATGTGAATATTAATGTCTTTGTCTTAACTGATATGCATGGTAATCATGCTGGAAAAGGAAATGTAATACACTGTAAAGATATATGTGATTAAATGTAATATAAAAAATATGATAATAATAAAATTAAATAATAAAAAGACATGTGAATAGAGGGAGGTCATTCCAGACAGAAAGACTCAACTATTGGTATTTTTAACTCAATTATTAACATACCTGGAGACTCAAGGAAAATCTTCCTCCACCTCTTAAAACAGGGAGAGATTCCTTTTTTATTATTGTCAATAATTATTTAATTTTATTCTTTATTATTTATTTTAATTTCCTTTAGGACATGTACACTCACTAGAAAGAGACAGAGAAGGAGAGAGAGGAGAGAAAGAGAGAAAGTGAGAAAGCAAGCCACCAGGTCAAACTTAAATCGCAGTCAGCCATGTGGTAGTCCAGCACCTCAACCACTATACCACCTGCTGGCTCTGAAACTGGGAGAGGTTCTTGCTTAAATATCCTGGGAGGTTCCTTTTGAACAGACACCCTGTCTTTGTGAATCTTGGCTACCTAAGTTGTCACTATTCTCCAGACTCGCCAGGAGAAATTCTCCATATGCTCCAGATATCTCAGGCAGATTCGATGAATCCTTTGCACTCATCCCCACAGTCACTTCAGATTTTGAAAATTCTTCTACATAACCTCCCTTTTGAGTTTTGTTTTATTTTGGTTTTAGTTGGGGGGGGGGGGGGGTGTTCGTTTTGTTCATTTTTTTTTTTAACTCTGGGACCTCTTTAGAGATCTAACAAAAGCTGTCAACTCTCTCCCAAACACACACCAAAAATAAAATCATGTGTCCTAAAAAGTATGTATAGTATTACCTATCCTTAAACCTCTCCAAGGGCATACGTCAGAGTCTGTCTGAATTAAGAATTCCTACAATAGGACCAGCCTACTGGCACAGTCAGTAGCAAATTGAACTGCAGGGCTTGAAGCCACATGGTCGACTGTGGGTTTGGATCCCTAGGTTGACTTGGAAAGATGCTAGGTACATGTACAAGTGCCCAATACACTGACAAGCTAAAGGGTTGGGGATTATAGTGTGATGGAACTCTGTCAAGGGTGCTTCATTTTTTCTTTCTCCCTTTTTTCTCTTGCCTTGTACACTCATACTCTTGATTATGAATAAAACAATTAACTTTTTAAAATGTGAAAATGCACATATCCTTTGCTTAAAATCCTATTACAGAACTTCTTTTAAGGAAGACAGCCATTTTCACTCCCTGGAAGAAGGCCCTGCATTATCTGAAAAGTTTTCACCATTTATTAAAAGGTCATAAGCCATAGGGAATTCTAGGTGGCATGAGGACAAAGCAAAATAAATTCCAGTCAATAGTCCATATAGTCATACCAGATATGTTATGGCTCTGGAACTACCACAATCCAGAAACTAGGAACCCAGAAGAGGAAGATAGAGAAATGAAGAGTATGACTTTCATGGAGCAGGCCACAGGCCAACCCTTTTGCTACCAAAACTGGGACTACTTGTGATACATATTTATGTTTCTGTCTTCCCCATGAAATTGAATTCCTTGAGGGAAGGAGCTGTGATTCATTTATCCTTATATTCCAAATAGCCCATAAGAGATTAAAAGCCACCTTGCAATGAGCACAAAGGGGAATAGTTATAAGGTCATCTGTCCAATATAAAGAAATTTACAGGTAATGTTAGGTTAAGAACTATCAGAACCATAAATTTTAATATTTTTCTCTTTGTTCATATCTTTCTCTCCCTCCCTATATACACAAATACACACACACACACACACACACACACACACCTACTCTGGTGTTTTGCTGTCCTTTAGCTTTTCTCTCTTAGGTCACCTACCCCCATCAGAAAAAATGTGGCCACAGCTAGCTCTGGGCTTATATCTTAACAAATTTATATCCAGAGAAACAAAATGGAAATTTACTTCCAGTTCCTGTTTGAAAAATACCAGTTTAAGTCACAAGTCCATTTCTGGATTAAGTTTTGCTGCCAGGGTGGTAGAATGCTGTGATCAGCCAGTTCCCCCATAACATGTGATTGGAAAAGGGAGGAGATTTTTCCTTAAGATGGGAATACTATGAACAGAAGAAGGATAGTACTTGGATACCGAGCAGAAAAAAAGCAAGAGCTTTTGTAAATTAAAAAAAAAAAAAAATACTGGTAAAACTTAAGTCTTTTCTACCATATTCTAGATATTGTGCTTAAGGGTATCCCATGGAATATCTCATTCATCAGTCATTCTACAAGTAGTTGATGAGATCAGATTATGGACAGTCTTGAAATTCAGGCAAAGCAATAAATAATATATGGTAACGAATAATAGAAAATGCCAGTAATGTATGGGTATTGGAGAGCCAATAAAGATTGTGAGGGAGTGGGGTTTCTAATAAAAGCATGCTTAAGGCTAGACAGTGCAGCAGTTGTCTGTCTCTGTCATCAGTTCCCATTGGATTGAACAGTGATTAGGAAGCAATGTGCAAAGCCCTGAGTCTTCCTACTCTGGATGGGATCTGAGAATTTTCTTACCATGCACTTCTCTATGTCCTATGGCCTTATGAAGAGTCTTCCTGTTCCTGATCATTAGTCCCTAGCAATGAAAAGGAATAATGATAGTGTTGAACTGAGCAGTATTTGGAAAACATCACCTGTTAATTCCAGGGCTCACCAACCAGCTCAGGGGAGAGACAAACATTTCCTTCTGGCAGATAAATGCAAGCTTCAAAGTACATTTGAAAGCAGTGAGCACATTCTGTTATTTTCCCTCTTAACAAGGCTTGATGAAAGCAATCTCCGCAGAGGCTGCCTAATTGGGCAGGGAGCTCATCTCTGAGCAGTGCTAGCAGAAGGAACCAAGAGCTGGTTAGAACATTTTGTCTGAAGGCTACATTTTCTCCAAGGGAGTGTGGAGGGAATTTTACCTGTACCACCTAGTTCAGTACACCTCCAGGGCCCTCCGGGGCCCCCTCTTTTGCCCCATCAAGTGGCTGTTTTGAGTGGATTCTGAACAACTGCCTTGCCACTTTATTTAGCAGCACAAACTCTTCAGTTTTCTAATTATCCTGCAGGGGATTGTACATTGTTTACTTACTGCTCCTGAGAATATGCAAGGTTTGCTTCCTGCTGCTAAGATGTCCTAAGAAACCAATATCAGTAATTGCAACTGCTCCAGGCTGTGGGGGAGGTCAGAGACCGGCTTCATCCTCCACACCCCAGAACCATCTATGCAGATAGGAGCACTGAGAACTATGGAGCCAAATGAACTATTCTCAGTGGCTGAGTTCTGAATTCAGTCCCAGCTCAGACCCTTCCCTACACACATATGCACACATACACACACACACACACACACACACATAGGCACACATGCGCGCATGTACACACAGCCATAAACCCCACAGCTACCTTCCTCACTACCCTGAGATATCCCATATCCTCCCAAACCTGACTGGCCACCACATCCTTAGATGATCTAGCACTAGACTAAAAAAAAGAGTTACAAAAACAAAGAACAAGAAGTAGTTAGAATGCTCACGTTAAGACAGCAGGCAGGTTCCTCACATCTACCTCCTCTTAAGAGAATTTTTTTTAGAATGATATTAAGGGAATATTTTTATAAAAGTAATGGAAAACAAGGAAGAGTGCTGTCAGTGGAGGAGAAATTTTTGAGATATTTCTGAGAAATATAAATTAGTGCTTTTTTGGTTTGTTCTGGTTTGGGGTTTTGTTTTGGGTTTTTGCTTTTGTTTATAAGGTTTTTGCCATAAAGCATGTGCACTCACCAGAGAAAGAGTGGGGGCGAGAGGAAAGTGAGCAATAATACCAAAGGGAGAATGGCCATGCCGCAAACACTTCTCCATTCTCCTCTTTAGATTTTTGGGCATGCACACGCATGTGCTTAGCATGATTTCCCAGCCACCAGGTCCAGGACTTGAACTGTGATTTGCCATGTGGGAGTCCAGTATCTTAACCACCAGGCTACCTGCTGACCCCTTCAATCAGTGCTTTTTAACCAGAGGTGATTTTGCCCTGCAGAGTCATCTGACAGTTTCTGTATACATTTTTAGTTGTCCCAGGTGAACAATCACTCTTGTCCAGGGATGCTGCTAAACATCCAATAACGCACAGAAATATGTGCTCAACCACCACCACCACCACCATCACCATGGCATCTGCATTCAATTCTCCAACGCATTTGGGTCTATTCCAGAAAAGTTGAGCACTGCTGGCCCAGAGCTTTATTTATCCAATGAAAGGCATAGAAAGGAAGTGTTTGGGCAGCCCTACAATCACTTTCTAGAATCTCATGGCTCACACATACTGCCAGGAGTGCCCATGTAAGGCTTTAGTATTCTGCAACATTTGTTAAGTGACTTTCTACAAAATCTAAGCATTTGATTTTATCGCTAGAACTCCATGTGTTATAATGCTCCTGAGTACCTTGTTTGCATTTCCATCGGGACATTCAATACTTTGCCCAGAAGCCATCAAAAAATGGTGGACATATCTACCATGCCATAGTGAACACATTCAGAAGCACAGGGTGAGGAGACAGGAGTCCATGATGTACTACATCTGTGCCCTGTGTCCAAATGCCAACTGGAATCTAGGCAATAGGAATGAGTTGCTGTGAGAAGTTTATAGACCTGGAAGTCAGGGCACTTAGCTTTCCTATTAATGAACTCTTGAGACTGAAATCCAGTTTTTTTTTTTCTTTTTCTCTATAAAGTGCAGAGCTTGAGGTCTACATCTTCCAGGGTTCTAGCAGATAAACAGAACATGTAGGAGATGGCTACCACAGGGCTGATTTCAAAGCATTGGCTTAGGCATTCATGAGGACTGGTTAGGCATGTCTGAAATCCTTAGGACAAGGAATCAAGAAAGGCAAGCTGGAACTTCCAGGCATAAGCTGATGTTGCAGCCACAAGTGGAATTTTCTCTTCCAGATAACTTCTCTTCTACATTAAGTTGTTTCAACTGATTGAATCAGGCCCACTTATCAATACATTACCAAAGATAATTCCCTTTACTTAAAGATAATGAACATTACTGACATCTACAAAATACTTGGGACACCGAGATGTAGACTGTTTGATTGAATAACTGAGGACTTTAGCTTTGCCCAGTTGATGCACATAATTCATCATCACAGACTCTATGGTGTTTCAGTTTGCTTTGTAGTCTTCAAGAACTATGATACAGGGCAAATGGAGTCAGGATGGTTAATCTGGCTCCTTCACTTCCTATCTTATCATGTTTGAATGCCACAGGGTAAACAACTTATATTATTAGTTGTACTGTGCTTACACATTCATTATGTAATTATCACTTTGCTGTTTTACACCACTGAATGCAACACACGTGTTCATATGGAACAGTTTACTTTTAGCAATGAACCACTATTGTCTGCAGCCCCTTTACGAGAAAGGAGTACCTGGGCAACTACTCCTGTCTAGCTAGCTAGCCCTGCTCTTCTAAACCTTGGTTCAGCTAGCTCAGCCCTGAAGGCTTTGGCTTGGCTCATCCTTGGTTTGGCTCAGCTCAGTTCTGTGCTGTGAGCTCCAAAAGAGAGGAAGTCACTCTGCAAGTGCTCTTTGCATGTGTTATAATCCCCAAGAGGAAAGAGCTCCAAGCACTTTGTGTGTGCTACTAGAGTTCTGCAAGCTTATCTTGAACCCAGCAATAAACAACTTGACATCAGTGCCTCCTGTCCTTTTCCAGTTCCTTACATCTCTGTTTGGTCACCCTTCAGAAGAAAAAAGAACTTCATAAAACATATTACTTTAATATTATTTATTCATCTTAAACAACATCTGTCATATGTTAGGGCTAATATCCAGGCACAGATACACCAAAAGAAGGATGTTTGAGCAGATGACTCAGAGGTTACTAGGTCACTAGGACACTAGCTTTGGAGATAAGATGCAAGAATAAGATGCAAAGTTTAGCATGACAGTGGCCCTTTGGAACTTAAGAAAGACCTCTATTGAGAACAATGTGACGAAGTGCTGAGTCATGGGGAAGTCTGTTAGAAAAATGGTCAGACGAGAAACCAAGAATAGGTATTTAAAGAAAAACAGGAATCAGGACAACTGCTCAAAGGAAAGTGATCAACTTTTCTTTTTTTTTTTTTTTTTTTTTTTGGAGAGGTTTTTTGCTATAGGGCACATGCGCTCGCCAGACAGACAGAGAGAGACATAGAGACAGAAAGCGAGAAATCACCCCCCAGGGGGGATGGTCATGCCGCAATCCCTTCTCCTCCATTCTCCTCTCGGGATCTTGGGCACGCACGCACACGTGCCCGGCGTGAGTTGTAAGCCACCGGGTCCGAGACGCGAACTGCAGTCGACTACATGGGAGTCCAGCGACATAGCCATTACGCTAACTGCTGGTTACCAGTGATCAACTTTGATTAATGGTAGTGAGGAATGATTTTCATGAGTTTATATCTTGTATCACTAAATACTGAGAACATGTTAAGTTTTTTGAGGCAGTTTGTTGGCACTTGCTGACTGTCTCCATGTAACCTGGTTGCAAAAATAAATTATTTTCTTCTCAAAACACACACACACACACACACACACACACACACACACAAAAAAAAAAAAAAAAAAAAAAAAAAAAAAAAAAAAAAAAACACACACACACAAAAAGATGGCTATGGCCACAGCCAGGACCTCCCTTACTGCCAATCAGGAAAGTGTTAGAGGACCATATTGCATCCCATAAACATGTAATTATATATAAACCAAAATCACAATTTTAAAAAATGGTCTCATTTCACAGGGGTAAAAAAAAGATTAAGACAAAATGTTGCTAACTAGGAGCTTTCTTTCCAAAATGCCACTGGCAAACTATCCATCCACTGTGATAAAAACCAGGCAAAGACTTTTAAGGAGCCAATTACTTGCTGGAGATGGAGAAAAAACATAATGTTAGTGCAGAGACCATTGCAATTTCTAGCATTTATCAAAAAATTAAAATCGCAGAATTTTCAAACAAGAAAGGATCTTAAAGCTAATCTTGGCCAACTCATTCATGCTACAGAGGAACTGACTTAAGAACCAGAGAGATTTGTGAACTGCAATGCCAAGAATTCCTCAGCATCATGGCGAGGACAAAAGAAGCATCATGATTCCTAAGTCAAAGCTCTTTCAATCAGATCTGCCTCCAACAAGCCACGTTCATATGCACAGGCCCTAAATGCGAGATTTCTACCTCTTCAGCAAAGCCTGCAGGCAAGCTCTTTACAGCTGGCATTTACTCTGACAGATATCAGTAACTACAAAAGGGTATGCTGCTAACGCAAGATGACAAATTCTAAAATTGGCTTGTTTTCACAACTGCCACTTTTTAAGAGGTGAAAGACCTTTCTCTGTTTTCTCAAAAACCTCTGGATTTCAGCCAGGCAACATCCCTGTACTTCGTCCCACAATCACTTGCTAAGAAAATGTCATTATTCTATTTTGAAGAGGTTGGAGCTGTGGTGTTTCTATGTTTTCTGAAAGAGGAAAAAAGAATTATGAAAGCCAGGAGTGCAAATGCTTTTATGGATCAGTCACACTCCCAATGTGCACCAGAGGAAGACAAAATAGAAAATACAATGTCAAATCCCATATCAAAGATGTAATCTCCCTACCCTCCATAGGAAGATTTTCTGTGGCTTTATTTTGATCCAGAACTGAGAGAAATGCCTTTCTACCAGTTGTCAATGAGTACATCTGCATCCATCAACCCTTCACCTTACAAATCACCTAATCTGAGGGACAGAAGCAGTCCCCCTACTCAATATCCAGGTTCAAAATCTCTCCTGAACCCTACTAGTTAGGAATCTTTGGTAGCAAGAGACAGAATTTGGCAGTGAGATTAAGCAAATTCGGAAAAAAACATGTGGGTTTAAATTTCAAAAATCTTACATAAAGTAGACCATATAGTAAAAGCTCTGTGACAGTTTTGCCCTAAAGACTAAAAATCATTAGTAAAAGAATCAATGATAAAGAGTATTTTCTTTTCCTCCATTATAAAACCCAGAGCTACAAAGATAAAAAGCAAAAGAACTGCTCTGGTTGCACCTCTTGCAACAAGAAGCCTAATTTTGTTTATCAACAGTTTTTTTTTTTTAGAGAGAGATTTTTGCTATAGGGCACATGTGCTCACCAGAGAGACAGAGAGACAGAAAGTGAGAAATCACTTCTGTGCCACCAAATTGCCTCAAAAAACTTAACATGTTCTCAGTATTTAGTGATACAAGATATAAACTCATGAAAATCATTCCTCACTACCATCAATCAAAGTTGATCATCCCTTGGGGGATGGCCATGCTGCTATCACTTCTCCTCCATTCCCCTCTCAGGATCTTGGGCACACACGCACACATGCCTGGCATGAGTTTAAGCCACCAGGTCCGGGACTCAACCACGATCAATTACGTGGGAGTCCAGTGACATACCATTACACCATCTCCTGGTACCTCAATAGCTTTGTAACAGGGATAGAAGCAAGGTAATCATCACCTTGCCAAAGATCCATTTGTTTTTCATTGCTTAATGCTGGCATAGTATCTTTCATTTAAATTTTGACATAGCCTCCCCTTTAAGTGAGTGAGTAGTCATTAAGACACGAGAATAATAACATCCCTGTGTGGGGCCCTTTTCTCTGAAGTTCTCATGCCTCCAGCAGATCTTCTTTCTGTAGAAGAGACACTCAGCTAAAATCATGGGACTTGGCATCTATAGCCACACTACCTGAGTTTGTGACCCTGTTTCAAAATCCTCTCAGGTATGTGGCCTGTGAAAACTACTTTTTTCCTATCTGTGAAATGGGAATAATATGGGACCCCCTCTCATAAGGCTCCTGTGGAATTTAAATAAGATAATGGATGCAAAGTACACAGTAAGTTCTTAATAAATATTAACCAATACAACAGGTCAGAGCTTCCTATCTTCAAATTACACATAAATTTTTAAAAAATAGTTGATATTTACATGAAGAACAAGAGCAGTTCTCCCTCCGCCCACTCCAGGAGCTGAAGAGATCTATTTTTCTTCACTCCTGCAACCCACTCATTACTCCAGCTGAAAAACTTTTCTTTCCACACTGGTTTTTCACTTCATCATACAGGTAACATTTTTCTCAGGATGGTATCTCAGCCCCCAACTTAAACCCTTTAGAATTTTAGCCAACACTGTTCACTCTCTTCCTCCTAGATAGTTATAAGCCAGGGTTATTATATTTCTAACCAATATAAATAGGATTTTTGTTTAAATTATGAGAGTTTTTTAAAAATTTCATGGAATATGCACAGTATCAAAAAAAATTATATTAGGGTTAGAGTTAGGGGGAAAAATTATGCATATATTTCAACATTTACCTACACCCAAATAAATTCATACATTAATTCCATTTTTCCACAAACTTTTTGAAATTATCTCATATTTATTCTACACAATATTTCCAGATGTGGAGTCATCATTAAATCTTATGGTTAGGAACTAGAAAGTGAGAGACAATTCTGAACTTGAAGATCACTCATTCCCAAACTCGTCATGGTGGTTTCAGTGGTAGTTTGTCCCATAAAGATTTATGTTTTGGAATTTGAGGTTTGGAAGTGCTGATGCCTAGTGGTCAGTGATTGAATCATGGTGGTTGCATTACAGAGGCAATAATCTCATAAACATATTAGTGCAACCTCCCAAGACCCAATGAGTTCTAGTTCTTTTTTCTTTTTTTTTTTTTTTTTTAATAGAGGTTTTTGCTACAGGGCATGTGCGCTCATCAGAGAGATAAAGACAGAGAAACAGAAAGCGGAAAATCACCCCCTAGGGGGGATGGCCACACCACAATCCCTTCTCCTTCATTCTCCTCTCGGGGTCTTGGGCACACATGCAAACGCGCCCGGCGTGAGTTTAAGCAACCGGGTCCAGGACATGAACCGCAGTCGACTACATGGGAGTTCAGCGACATAGCCATTACGCTAACTGCTGGTCCCTGACTTCTAGTTCTTATAGGAAGAGATTAGTGTTCATGAGATCTGGTTGTTACAAACGAGAGTACTGTCAGAAGTGCTCTTTGTGTGCACACCTGCCATCCTCTGGGCTTCTGTAGGCAATATTATAGGCCAGCCTGATACCAGGCCTATGCCTTCAGGCTTTCCAGCCCCAGAATTGTGAGTCAATAACCACTATTTCTCTATAAATTCCCATGCTTAGGTTTTCTGTTAGCAATGTAAAAACAGACAAAAACACCCTCCTTCCCATTTTCAAGTATATCACACTGGTCTGAAGGGAAAATAGAACCTAGGAAGGTCTGAAGACCAGGTCAATCTTCCCAGCCTCAGGACCAGCAATTACGTAATGGCTATGTCGCTGGACTCCCATGTAATTGACCACAGTTCAAGCCCCAGACCCGGTGGCTTAAACTCACGCCGGGCGCGTGTGCGTGCGTGCCCAAGGTCCCGAGAGAATGGAGGAGAAGGGATTGCGGCATGGCTAACCCCTCTGGGAGGTGATTTCTCGCTTTCTATCTCTCGGTCTCTCTCTGTCTTTCTGGCGAGCGCACGCGCCCAATAAGAAAAAACCTCTCCAAAAAAGAAAAATAAAAAAAATCTTCCCAGCCTCTACTGCCATATTTACTCTGCCCCTCTCTTGGCCCAGCCATTGCATCATTTCTCTTCTGACTGATTTTCTTGGCACCACAGTCATTTGGCAAACATGACTGTCCCTCTACTTTCAAGTTCACATGATAAATTTGCAACCCCCTCTCTTGATTCTAAATTCTAATTTTTGTAGAGATAATCTGATTGGACTAGCTTGACTCGGTTGCCCACTCTAGTGTAACCAGCAAAACCATGACAACAGGTACTCCTTGACAGGCATCCTGAGCCCATTCTTAGGACACAATGTAGACATTTTGGAGAAAGATCAGTTTACAAGAAAACCGAAGGTCCTAGGTAGATCGAAGGGCTAAGTTTATACATTCAACATCCCATCATCAGGCCTGAAATTTCCACCAGAAGTCACTCCTTCAATAAACACCTTAAAGACCCTGTTGAAAGCATATTGATTTTCTAGCAACATAATATTCTAGTATATTTTCAGTCATTAATATCTTAAAATAAATGTGTCTGTTTTATATGGAGCACAAATGTTTGGACAGAGGTCGGAGGCCTGGATGCTTGTGGAGGTAAAAGTAATGTTTAAGGTCTACTTCTCCATTGCAAAAGTATCCTTAGAAGATGGAAAGCTGTCTTGACACATGTAGGGAAGCTGGGAGCTGAAAAATAATAGCCCAAGGAAGGAAGGTGGCTATGAGAAAGAGACTCAGGAAACGAACATGTAAACCACTCCAACAATTTTGTCCACAGCTGGACTATTCAAGGGCCATGACTCGAAAAGCTTTTTTAAAACCAGCATTAACCAGTGACCCCAGTTCTCTCCAGAAAATAGGCTAAAATGGGAAATCAGAGGTTGGTAGAGGATAAAATTGTTCTACCCTGCATGTAGAGAATTTAGCTACAGGACTATAATTTCCAAGTGAAAAACTGGAACACACAGTTTGACAAAGAATTTTTGGACTGTTTCAGAGTGAATTAGGTATTTTGAAGAACGTACTTTTGGTATGCAAGTATTAGAAGTTACTAGATATTTCAGAGATGTATAGAGGAATAAATTAGAGCTTTATAGAAGATAGAGTGAGCTCAGGAGCCAGAAAGGGAATACTAAACACATTTTCAATTTTAATGAATCTTATAACAAATAGTAACACATTAAGGCAGAGAAATTTTTCAAGAAACTGATTGAGGTTATGGTTTGATGGAACTGGAATTCACCTCAGACTACTAGTCAATGAGCTGATATTAATTATAAGGTCTAGAAGAGTGGGGTTTTTTTTCCTTTTCATTGTCATCAGAAAATTTTAATTTGACTTATGATTGATTAAATGAATTGCTCTCAAGGTTGTCTTAGTTTCTAACATCTTCCAACACAATATCAGGCAAGAGATCCCAACAATCCCCTTCAAAAACAAAACAAAACAAACCAAAAAACTAATTTTTCATTGACATCCTTGAAAAATTCTGACTGAATCTTTGTTGAGAATTCATGATAGTCACTGTCAGCTAAGATTTGGATGTGAGCAACAAAGAAAAACTTCTACTTATTTAAAGTTGAAACATATATGTAGTAATAGGACACTGAACTATCTCAGGGAAGCCAATGGTAGTCACTCTTCTACACTACCATAACCTGGAAGTGCTAAAGTGAGTAAGTTTCATCTACCATGTCCTATGTTGTTCTTCTCTTTTCTCCCACATAGGTGGAAGTCGGCCCCACACAACTCTCATGTTTACATGCAAAAGATCTGTTCATATTGAGCTAAAATATCTTAGTCTTCTAAATCTCTAGGAAAGAGGACCCGATTAACTCTTTGACCTAATTCTGGTTTAGTCACCTATGACTTATCCTCCAATTATTTTCTCCCTCCATAGCTATCCTATCTCTTGCTCTTATTTTGGGCTGTTGGCTCCTCTGATCACCTTTTACCATCTAGCTGACCACCCTGCTTTATATTTCTTAGAAATATCTCAAAAATTTCTCTTCCACTGATAGCACTCTATCATGTTCTCCACTATCTTATAAAACTATTCCCTTGGTATTATTACAAAGAAAATTCTCTGAAGAGGAAGTAGCTGTGGGTAATCTGTCTGCCATTGTAATATAATCATCCTAATTTTTCTAGTTACTTCTTGTTCCTCTATTTTGTAACTTTTCTTTTTATTTCTTTTTACATTTTCTACTAATATTTACTTTATATATCGAAAAAATATTTGCCCATACTCCATAGTTCTTGGCAGTTAATATAAAACTTTCAAAATTTCCAAAAAACTTAATTTTAAAGATAACTTTCAAAATATTTGTTATTATTTTGTTTGTGACTCTGTAACAACAGAGACAGTGTGGTTTTAAATATTTTTGAGAAAATATTTACATGTCAACTACTCAAGCTGTTGAGAAGCAAACACCCTGCACACAGTTCACACATGAACCTTCCCTACTTAGTTCTGCCTACCAAGTATTCTGTGGTTTACCACCTGCTAGCAAAGAGCAGTCTCTTTTCTTTCTTCAAAGTCTTCTCAAGGTAATCCTCTGGTTGTGGCCGCTCTTTCACAAACTCTACTGATTACATTGTTGGGCTGGAGAAGTCTAGGTTACTTTATGGTACTAATTCTTTCATATGGTTTCTCTAATCTCCTCTGCAAGGCAGAACTGTTTATGGTGCCAGGCAATCTTTCCAAGACCTTCTATTAGCTTTCTTGAGATCTACCTTAGTTCCATAGTTTTCTGATTGTATCTTCACATATGGCACTCCAGTTAAAGCCATGGCAATAATGAGTATTTCCAATTTCTGATGCAAGGCAACAGGTATTATTGAACTTATGCAAATAACCCTTCTGCCACAAAATAAGAATACTAGCAAATATTTTCAAATTCCAGAGGGGTCAGGAAGAGAGAAAAGTTTATATTTCAATTTAAAAATACAAACAATCAAGCAAAAAATACATTTAAACAAATTGTTGAACCTATCAACAGCTCAAAAGAAGGCAAAATCCTTAAATCAGGAAAACAAAGCATAGTAAAAAAAAGTCAGTAATGTTTTAGTCAAAAGTCATAAAATTCTATTTCACCAATTCAGTCTCATGTAATTAATCTGTCTTGTGCAGTGCTACTGTTAAAATACTGAAAGTTAACATTCAACTTTATTATTGATATTTCCAGACTTGTCCCTAGTACTTTCTTGGCTGCTCTTTGTTCTCTTATTTCTGTCTGTATGTCTTTAGTTTTCCTGGTAAGAACTTCTTGAAGAGCTTGTAACTCCTCTTTTAATCTAGTGCTATATCAAACATAACTTCAATTATATTACTCCCCAGATAAAAAGTCTTTAAAGACTCCCAATGGCCTCCCAGTGGCAGAGCATACAAATTCCTTATCATGGTATTTAAGACCATTTCTCTGGCCCAAATAACTATTTCTGGAAACCCCTGACTGTTTCTCTTCTTGAACTTAATTCTCCACTCCTCAGGGTACCTTTGCTACTCTCTCCCAAACAGACACCACATAGGTTTTCTTCTGTAACTTTGCTAGTCTTTTCCTTCTGTCTTACTGCTCATGCCACATTCAACTTCAACAGTCACAGCCTTCTGACTCTACAAGATTCAAAACAAAGGTGACCTCCTCTTGTAGCTGTCTCACCCATTTAACTGTCACATCTCCTTTCTGAAAAAAATCATATAACTTTGAACAAACCTTTCTTTTGACATTTATCTCATCACTGTTTTTTTTATTGTTGCTTAATATTTTATCTGTCTTGTTAAATTGTGAGCAAATGACAGGAAATTTCTTTTTCATCTTTCGCATTCTCTGTAGCAGTTATGCATTACATTGTATACAGTATTAACTCAAAAAGAATTAAAGAAAGGTGGAAGAAGGAAATATAGTTTTATCTGGACATTAGTAATACTTTTCTAACATTTCTTTATTAGTTCTATCATATTTCATTTCCAAAAGAATTTTATTATAAACTGTACTTCACTAAATTTGTTTTACATAATTGGAATTCTTATTGTGGTCTTGAACAAATCAAGATCTAGGTGTTTCACTACTCTTAAAATAATTTCCTATCTGGGGCCAGACAGTGGTACAACATTAAAATACAATGTTCTGTAAGATAATTCCAAATCGGAAGGTTCATGGTTCAAGTCCAGAAATCTCCCAGAGTACAACAGGTGGACATTTGTCCATGATTCAGGGGAGCTGACATAAAGCTGGAGGTGGAGGAAAGCATCAGGACCCTGTACGGGGTCTCTCTTTCTCTCTCTCTCTCTCTTGCTCTCAGAAGAAATAAGTGAACATGAAAAGAAAGAAATTGTTCTATCTGGTAGCAATGCTCCATAACACTTACACCACATGGGAAGGTTCCAGGTTCACATCTTGGGGTCTCCCTGTATATGCCAGGCATGCAGGCTCATGCCTGTGATCCATAGCTGGCTGAGGCTGGGGGGAGGATTGAGGCATGGAGATATTATTGAGGGTGCCTCTTTATCTCTCTCTGTTGCCCAAGCAAAAATAAACTCAAAAAAAAAAATAGTTTCCTATTCAAAGAAGCCAATCTACAACCCCAAATAACTTCAACCTCAGATCCTTGATTGCATTTCTCATAAAGAGCAAATGTAATTCAAATGCATAGTTTGCAGCATCATTTCTAAAGGTCCATCCTCTCTCCAAACTATTTCCAACCAGTTAACAAGTATTCCAGAAACTATCATCTCCACATCCAACCCTCACCCCAAGATTTTCACTGCTCAATTCGACAGGGCTTTACTTCCCTTACCTACTGTGCTGAGCCAGAGTTGGGTCAAGACAGAGCAATCAGATTTCCTTTCCTGAAAATTTGGGAGTAAGACCAAAATACTTTAGTTCAATGTGAGCAGATCTTTTGGATCTAAGCACATTTCACCTGCCATGAGAAAAGCTTATTTGACAAAGGAGAACTCTCCTCCAGCAAGGAAAAATATCCCTCCTTTGAAGGCAGCAAAGGAGTGGGCAGGAAAATGGATTGACAATTACAGAATTCTCTTAGCCAAAGTAGCATGAAATTTTATAACAGCTTGAATCTGACATTTAAACCAACACAGCAGTTTTAAAAGTCTGCTGTATGCTTTCTCTCAATCCTTTCACTTTTTAAGAACTTAAAAATACATAAATAAAATAATCAGAGAATATCAAAAACACAAACTACCACCAAATTTCACAACTCATGAGTGTTTTGACACAAGCAGAGAGAAGTGGAAGAGAAATCTGAGAAAATATAGAACTTCTTATGGATTTTTAATATATAAAAATTTTAGATAAATTTTACATAAATATTTAAAATTTTAAATATTTAGAAATATTGAAAAATGTTAGAACTTCTGATGGGTTTTAAATATTTAAAAATTTTAGACAAAAAAGATCAAGAAGTATTTCACATGTATTCAGCACGCTCACCTAAAAAGTTCTCCAGAGGAGAAAGTCTGGCTATCTTGACTATCCAAGGACATTTGATTGACTTGGTCCAAAGGCTTTAGCACTAGATACAAAGTCGTGAGAGGCTGTGATGAATGGCAGGGACTGAGATAGCTACATAGCTATCACCACCACCAGAGTTCAGCCCCCACCAGAGTTGCCCCTTCCACTGTGGACCCATTCCTGCAGAAAGCCAGGTTCTCAGCCCTTGCTTGCCCTTAAACAAACCCCTTCTAGCACATCTAGGATCTAATCATGCCTTTTTTTTTTTCCCCTTTTGAATGGTTTTTCCTGCAATCCTTTTTATCTTTATACTTTTTTACTTTTAGCATGTTCGTTATTTCCTGTACTTAATTTTTAATCTCACCTACTTTTAAACTTTTTATCCTAATGCATATATCTTAATCTTTTATCTCTTTTACTTTCATGGTTTTAACCTTTTATCTCATTGGCCTCTAGCCTTTTCTCATTTATTTTAGATCTCATCCACTATATCTTTTTATTATTTTTTAATGTTTAACTGTTAACCTTTATTTGGAGTTGAATTCTCTTATGTTTTTTAACTTCTATTTCCTCTATATTCATTTTATTTTTTCTCTTCTCTTACTCTCAGGTTCTTACATTATACTTTTTTCTAAGTATCTATCTACCCTTGTTCATAAAATCTTTTAAAAGTTCCCTCTTCCACCACTTTCATTATAATTTTCTATGCTTAATTTTTTTTTAATTTTTATAATAACCAGTAAGGAGTAGGGTCAAAAGATTGTTGTCACCATACACAAGGCAAATCAAAGACTATCCCAATTGGATCCAGAGGTTCCCTCTGTATCCCTCTCCCAATGCTCCTGCTATGCATCTTTCACTCCTGTCTATAAATCTTAGAAAATTCTCACTTGGAGAGGTACAAAAACCTATGAGGTAAAGTTTTCCAGGCTCTAATTATCTATGCAGTGGGCTAACTTAACTTTATGGTACTCTGTAGATTCACATTGCCTTGCTCTATCTGAGCTCTGCAATTATTGTGTTATTTCAAGAGAAAGGAGAACTTTTCCAATTTATAAGTGTATTAAAAGCAGAGATATGTAGAGAAAATGATACGTAGGAAGGGTGAATGGAGCTACAAAGAGAGAGAAAAAAAATGTCTTTTTTCTTTTTTTTTTTTTTTTTTTGTTTAGGTTTTTGCTGTAGGGTGTGTGCATTCACTAGAAAGGAGAGAGACAGAAGAAGGCAGAGGGGGGAAAGTGAGAAATTGCAATCTCAAATGCAATTGAACAAGGGGGACCAATGGGGTAAGTTCCAGTCTCAGTGCAGGAGAAGACGATCATAAATTCTTCCTTTCAACCTGGATTTGGTTTCCCATGTTAAGGTTCACTATGAGGTATACTGTTTCTTTATTAAGTATCAGAACATTACTTTTCTCATTTTGGAAGATAAGAAATACTTGTTGTAAGTCAGTGCAACCCTACTAGAAGCACTGGAAAATAGATTAAGTTTCATTGGACTTTATTTTGAAGAAACGTTTATAAGCTAAATGAAAAATGTGCCAACTCAAAGACAAGCAGAGAGTGTGAATACCTCCTTATATCACCTTTTGTTCTAGTCAGCCCTCCAAGGAGTTGAATAAGCCCACCCCTATTACAGAGAACAATCGTTTTCACTTAGTCTATGGATTCAAATATTAAACTATCCAGAAATACCCTCATAGACACAATCAAAATTGCTTATTCAAGTATCTGAGCACCCATGTCCAAGTCAAATTGACACATAAAACTAACCATCACAAGTTCACTCTTTGTCAACTTGGAACCCATACACATATCCTTAAGCCATACTTAGTCTCCCAATAATGACAATAACAGTTATAATTTCACCTAACATGATACAACTGCAAATGCAGCAACCCCTTACCCAGAAGAAGAGGAAAAGTTTTTGAATTATGTTAACCTTCTCCTTGATATTCTGTAACTTAAATACTATAATTCAAGATTAACAATACATAAATAATATGGTCATAAATCAATGCACCTACAATTGGTAAATACATGGTGAGGGAGTTAGAGAGAGAAGAAAATAAAGGTATTGATAGGTATATACACATTCACATGCACATACAAACATGCTTATAATAAAATAAGGAAAAATGTTCATGACAATTATAGTCATTATTTCTGTAACTTGTCATGTGACCATAGCTTTCAGCAGTAGCATTTAGCATGCGCTAAGATCTGTTTCCTTACATCTGGAGTGTGCCCTAAAATGACTAAGGAATACTTCCTGAAATATGATTTGTTGGAACCCTGAGAGTAGAAATACCGACGTGTGGACAATGTAGATGTTTTAATATGATTTGTCCATAAAAAAATATGGATTTCAAAACATATATATTGCCACATTTGTAGCTTTGCAAGTTTTATCTTTCCAACTACAATAGGAAATGTTTGACAAAGTATTAAATTTAGGATTTGTTGAGCCCACTAAAGCAAACGATCATAAATTCTTCCTTTCAACCTGGATTTGGTTTCCCATGTTAAGGTTCACTATGAGGTATACTGTTTCTTTATTAAGTATCAGAACATTACTTTTCTCATTTTGGAAGATAAGAAATACTTGTTGTAAGTCAGTGCAACCCTACTAGAAGCACTGGAAAATAGATTAAGTTTCATTGGACTTTATTTTGAAGAAACGCTTATAAGCTAAATGAAAAATTCCTCAACAAAGTATTTATAACGGGATCTGATGGTGCTGAATTGTTGTGTACAGATGAGAATTTGCCCATCTCTACCCTGGAAGCATCACTGATTGTGTCAGTCAATCTTCTCTATTATCATCCGTAAGAATGATGCTCCAACCTGAGCACCAATTCTTCATGTAAATGTATGGAAGTCAGACTGTATTTTGGTGGCAAGCTTCAGGGTCTTATACATTTTTTTAAAGATTTACTTTATTTTAACTTTATTTATTATTATTATCATTATTATTTTCCAGTTTGATCAGAGAGACACACATAGAGAGAGAGAGGAAGTGAGAAAGCAAGCCACCAGGTCTGAGACTTGAACCATGGTCGGCCATGTGGGAGTCCAGGGCCTTTAACCACCATGCCACTTGCCGGCCCCAAGGGTCTTATATATTTTTGTGACCTAATTTCATTTCTGCCTTCATGTACTTTTTCCTATGATCGTTTTTGTCTGCACTCATTTTTTAATCCATGTATTTTGTACTTCATTTGATCTTGTAATATTATTTATAAAAAAGACAAATCTTTCCTAGAACAAATTGGATTATAGAGAGAGAGTCATTCTTCAAAGTTATGGAAGTATAATTAGCTATGGTATAGAAACACTGGGGAGTCAATATTTTTTAGCACGGCAGTTACGTGGTTGAAGTGCTTTTGCTATGTGGTTCATGCGTATGCTGAGATAGACTGATTGTAGGAATATAACAGTTTTTAAATTACTGCAATCCCATCAACAGTGATAAGAAAATGGAGAAAAAGAAGGGACTAAAAGAGACCACACCAAAGAAGACTCTACCATGCTAGCTGACAGTATACAAGGTATACAATGAATTGATTTATATTAATTATCAGGTCTCGGGCAAGTTATTTAAAACTTCTTGCTTCCTCATCTTCAAAATGGGAGTAACGATACTTCATAGGGTTTTCCTGAGAATTAAATGAGATAATTGCATGTATTTAGCACAGTGCCCTTCATACAGTAAATGTTAAATGTGTTATTTTTAGAACACAGACCAAGAAAAGCAATGAGTTGAAGACAATAATGTCTAAGACTTGTACCAGAGTAACTGAGAAGATGTTTATATCAGTGACAAAAACTGGATAGTTGTTCTAGGAAAGAGAAAATTCATATTTTATCAGGGTAGAGTTGGCATCTTTCTAGATACTGTAGGCATAAATTGGAAAATAAAATAACAAGGAGACATTTCGTGTTACCTCCTGTTTCATATCCATTTTCAATCATTCTCCCAGCATCTCCACCCACTTCATCTGAGCATCATTTGTGGACATGCTTCCCTCTTGCCTTGATTAAAAGCTGCATAACGTCTGTTTCCACCACTTCCTCTTTCATGAGCACCAGCCCACTTGGGTGCATCTGACTGGTTTATTTGTATGCTGTCTACTTCTTCTCCCTGATTATCGATGAAAATGTTAACTAAATCCATCCGCTGTGGCTTACCACTAGACACCTTTTCCCAAAAGGGAATGTGCCATAATTTATCATGAATCTTTATTTCCCTCCTCTCCAGTTTCCAGAATCACAATCGGCTTTTTAAACAAAACAATTGGAACTAATTCACAGAGTACATTATAAACACATCTGCCATATCTACAAATGGCAATTGATATGCGCTGACTGTGAATTCTCAGATCAGGAAAAAACAAGAGCAAGGAAGATGAACTAAAAGGAATTTATGTGGAAAAGTGCAAGAGAGTCTGTGCCTCTCAAGTGGTAGAATAATGTGTAAGCATGCACCTAACCTCCAAGCTAGGCCAACAATTCAAGTTTTCACCTCATGACATAACAATAAATCTTTAACATATTGACTATCATTTCCTTACTCTTGATTTCATTTTAAATTATTTGGAATTTTCTCTAATTTTCTTCCTAACTTCTGATGGTCTGTGTCATTAAAACATGTTGGCTTAAATTAGAAATAATTGGAAAATATCCAGGACTTGTGGATCATGGTGTATGCTCTCCTCTGAAGAAGTATATGCAGTCACAGAGGCCTTCCTCAGCTTTAGGAAGAAGATACGTAGAACACATATAAAATGGTATGAGTAACGTTAGCCTTAGGCATAAAGCATACAGGGATCAATTTACACATTGTATTAGCTCTCAACTGTCTCTAAAGATAGTTATGGCCCCAGGAACTGCAGAGTAAGTTGAACAGTTGCGTTAAGAATAAATGAGCATTTTACTTCTCTACTGGGACAGAGCATCCACTGAGGGGATGCCTCTTGCGGGCACATGCACCAGCAGTCCTGTCCTTTTCAAAGATTCACAGGATCCATGTCTTTAACTTATGTTCATCATTAATAGGTAGACTACTGGAACAGGCATCCAGGGGGCAGGTGGTGGCATAGTGGTAATACAATTAGTCCTACATGGGAAGATCCTGGGTTCATGCCGCAGGACCTCCCGAAGCACACCAGGAACATACTACACACACGTGCTCATGATCCAGACAGGCTGAGACTAGGGAGGGATGATGATGGTGGAAAGACCATGTTGTGGGTTTCTGTTTCTTTCTCTCTGTCTCTCTCTCTCTCTCTCTCTCTCTCTCTCTCTCTCTCTGAATAAATAAATAAACTTAAAAGTTTAGCTATTTCCCACTATACAAGATGGAAGGTAAAAAAGCTGCAAAGCAGGATATTAAGAAGAAAACTGAAGCCAAGAAGGCTGATGCCAATGGCAAGGTTAAAAAGGGTGACCCTAACGCTAAAAAGCCCAAGAAGGAAAAGCCTCTTTGTAGCTGAAACCCAGTCCTAGTCCAAGGCACCAGCAGATACTACCAATCTGCCATGTATTCCAGCAAGCCATGTACAGGAGGAAATACTTGGGCAATAAATTTAGGATTGAAAAGAAAAAGGAGAAGGTTCTTGCCTTTTTTTTTTTTTTTTTTTTTCTTTCCGCTATAGGGCATGTGCGCTCACCAGAAAGACAGAGAGAGACAGAGAGACAGAAAGCTAGAAATCACCCCCGACAGGGGATGGCCACACCGCAATCCCTTCTCCTCCATTCTCCTCTCGGGGTCTTGGGCATGCATGCACACACACCCAGCGTGAGTTTTAAGCCACCGGGTCCGGGACTCGAACTGCGGTTGACTACATGGGAGTCCAGCGACATAGCCATTACACTAACTGCTGGTCCCTGAAGGTTCTTGCCATTTTCACAAAACCAGTTAGTGGGAATAAGAATGGAGGCATCAGGTGGTTAAACTTCATTTTGTGGATGAATGCCTATAGGTATTGTCCTACTGAAAATGTACTTCCAAAGCTGTTGAGCCACAGCAAAAAAACACCTTCAGTTCACATGTGAGAAAAGTCAGGACTACCTGCGGTCTGTGTTTGCCCTCACAAATGGAGTTTATCCTCACAAATTCATGTTTTAGGGGCTGGCCAGGAGGTGGTATGGTGGTTAAGAGCACTGGACTCCCACATGGCCAACTGCTGTTCAAGCCCTGGACCTTGTACAAACTTGGCTTGTTATCTCCCTTTCTCTCTCACTCTGTCCCTCTCTGGTCAAATTAAAAAGTAAATAAATAATACTTTTTAAAAATTAAAAAAAAAAAATTGGTGTTCTAAATTTATTGACAAGAACCTAATTAAATAACTGATCATAAAAAAAAAAGTTTAGGGAACCAGCAGTTAGCGTAATGGCTATGTCGCTGGACTCCCATGTAGTCGACCACGGTTCACGTCCCGGACCCGGTGGCTTAAAACTCACACCGGGCGCATGTGCGTGCGTGCCCAAGATCCCGAGAGGAGAATGGAGGAGAAGGGATTGCAGCGTGACCATCTTCCCTGGGGGGTGATTTCTCACTTTCTGTCTCTATGTCTCTCTCTGTCTGTCTGGCAAGCGCACACACCCTATAGCGAAAACCTCTCCAAAAAAAAAAAAAAAAGAAAGAAAAGTTTGTAAGGTTCCATATCTTGGCTCCATTGCTTACTGGCTCTCTGAGCCTCAGACTCCTCAGTCCTCATCTATAACATGGGACTGATATCTACCTTGTAAAATTGTTTATTCAGGGGACCAGCAGTTGGAAAAATAGCTTTGTAGTCAACTACAGTTCGAGTCCCAGACCTAGTGGCTTAAACTCACACCAGCGTTTGTGCGTGCGTGCCCAAGATCCAGAGAGGGGAGAATGGAGGAGAACGGATTGCGGCGTAGCCATCTCCCCTGTGGAGGTGATTTCTCACTTTCTGTCTCTCTGTCTCTGTCTTTCTGGTGAGCACACACACCCTATAGCAAAAACCTCTCCCAAAAATACATAAATAAAAAAAGGATTCAGTATGGTAACTGGTATAAAGTACATCTCAAGGTGGCCTATAGGGAATGTCAAAGAGGAGAATTGATTACCTGCTTGTCCAGAAATTATCTGATTTAAGGGGGGAATTTAAAAAAAGCTTTGTGGTCCAGCAGGTGGCATAATGGTTAAGGTGCAGGACTCCCACGTGGTCAACCATGGTTCAAGTCCCGGACCCAGCAGCTTGAAACTCATGTTGGGTATGTGTGCATGCATGACCAAAATCCTGAGAGGAGAATGAGGTGTGGCCATCCACCCTGGGGAGTAATCTCTCCCTTTCTATCTCTCTGTCTCTCCAGCAAGTGCACATGCCCGATAGCATAAATTTCTCCAAAAAAAAAAGAAAGAAAAATACCTTTAGTTGTTTAAGTAATAGATTTTGATGCCTGATGTTTCAGAATGTCAGGCTACCTGCCACAAAAAAATAAATAAATGAATAAAGACTGCAACTTAAACAGAAAGCTAAAAAGAACTGACAACATTTTTAAATGAGTCATAGATTCCATAACTACTGCTATCTGCCTTTGTGTTAGTCTAATGAGCACCTAATGACTCCCTATAACCCAGTCAGGGAGAAAGTAAGGAGGACAGGCTATTCTTCACACCATCAAACTTAGGTTTTAAGGCTAAAGTGGAAACTTCAAATGAAACAAATATTTCTTTCTAGGACCATTGAACAATCACTTGGTTCAGTGTCTTTTCAGAGGAAGGCAATTGAGTTGAACTTCCTTTAGGACATTTTGCCACAGAAAAGACATCTCTGGAGCTTCATGCAATGAGTTCTATCAGTCAACCTGAGGAGGCCTGGAGTTAGCTAAATCAGCTTCAAGAAACTGAACATACTTAGAAATCAGGCTCTTCTTCTACTCATATTCCCCAAATTCTTGGCCCCTCTCTCATTGTAGCTCCCCGCTGCCTCTGTTCATCTGTAGAAGCAGCAGGAAGAATCAGTCACTAAACAGACTTTATAAATCTTTGTACTTCAGTTCAAACTCACTTAAGTTTCTAAATCCCATCTGTTACATATTCAACACTTCCCTTAACTTCCTTTTAAGCATTTTGATGCTGTTGTATTGCAAAAGTGACCTTCCAGGTACAGGAAAATAGTACCTCTGAGTTTGTAATCACCTGTTACAGTGCCTCTAAAATGGCCATGCCGGCTCTTTAGATGAGGAAGAGATGTACTTCCCCACCCCATTAAAGTTGCCAATAATCCCCTGAAAGTGGTTATACTCCCAGGGAAAGAATATTACAAAGACTTGACCCCTTCCTGCCCACCCCAGAGTGAGAAATTACAATTATTCAACTGAGAAGGTGGAAGGGGAATTTAAAGTGTTTTTTTTTCTCTCTCTCTCTCCTCATACAATATACTAAATCAAAAATAAATCTAGGGATGGGTAGATCCTGCTGACAGCAAAGATTTCTGACATTTGAAAAAATTCTCTTCACACGATGGAGATACAAAGTAGATCAAAAGCATAGTCTCAATCTTAACTCTAACAACATAAAAACCATTACAATAAATCATTTCTTCATGGAATAATCTCTTGTATATATGGAGCTGTCAGAAGTCTCCTTTATACACATAAAAAGGTACTACATTACATACCAAAAAGGAGTATGATAAAACTAACTCAAGAAAGGGAAAGATAAATGAACACCTACAACAGAGGTTGGGCAATTTCTAAATAGCAAAGGTCAGGGAAAATTCTTGGAGTAGGACTTTGATGCATTTCTATACTCTTCATGACTGAGTGTGTCCCAGCAACACTCATCAATAAATGTCTATCGGTGTTTTATAACTCCCTCACTTCTGCTGATTTCATTTTCCATCAGTTTCTCAGATAGAATGCCGACTTGTCACAGCTCCATACAATGAAACCCTTTTTGTGTTAGTGCTGGTAGCTTTTAATCTATTCATTTATTTTCAGTGTTCCACAGTTACAATGAGCATCTCCTTCCTGATTGGGTTTTTTTTTTTTTTTTTTTTTTTTTTTTTTTTCAGTTTCTGTTCTGCCTGAGATGGTCTCACTTCATAAATCTGTAATTAAAGAAACCACTGGAGAATGTAGCTACCACAAGGTTGAGGTGTTTTTTTGACATGGGTCATATCTCTGCTCCTTTTGCCAAATGATATTGAAATATTCATGGCAAATTAGCATAAGGCACATCCTGTTTTATGAGGAAATGTTGCAGAACAATATCTATAACTGATGCATAAAATATAAGTTTTCTATTTTCATACGTGAAAGCAGACCTACATCTATCAAGGCTTTATTACTTGAGGTTCAAGTCACTGAAACTTTCCCTGTGGAATCTCGAACATAACAAACTTAATTAAGTGTTCTGTGGTTTAAATACTTCAGGTCTGTAAATTTGCCTAAACTACTCCTTAAAGTTCATTTTGTCATTACATAACTTTGGGAGATAGGTCATTAAAAAGAAGTCAAAAGAATCTTCATTTGCAGGTGAGTTTTCTTTCCACAGTGTTGGCTGGGAGTGGGGGAATCACAGGTACTAGTGTTTTGTGAATGCTCAAGACTTAGATAGTGTATTTTGGCTCAGTATATACAGTGAACATGAATGGTTAAGAAATACTGAAGGAAGGGTCAGATAGTGGCACGGCATTAAGTGTCACCCTCTGCAAAAACTAACCCACCTCGGAAGTTTCCAGTTCCAGTCCAAAGACTTTCCTGAGTACAAAAGTCCCATGTGTGCCCATGATTAAGGGCTGACTGAGGCTGGGGAATCAAAGACAGCATCAAGACCCTGTTAGGGGTGCCTATGTATCTGTCTGTCTTTCCCTCTCTCTCTCGCTCTCATTTCTCTTGCTCGTGGAAGAAATAAATTAACATTTTAAAAGAAGGTAAAATATATTATTAAAAAATCTAAAATTAAAAAAAAATTTTAAGAGAAGAATATTTTGATTTTTTAATCTTTCTTCCTGATATAAAGTGGTTGAGTTTAAAACATTTAAACTTACACTGTTCCATGACCAGGTTCTTAATGAAAGTAAAGCAATATGAAAAATGGCAATAGTATTTTACACCACAGAAATCAGCAAATGGCACAAATCTGGGCTTCCATCCCCCCTTATCCTGTCTGCCACCACTACCACCCCTGCCAGTTATTAAACATTTACCAGCACATAACTGATTGGGGGTGACTATGAGTGGTCTCATCTCCAGTCATGGACTGGGGGTTCTGTATAGGATTTGCATTTATCATATTTATTTGGTGCCCTAGACACTATTCTACCACCAGAATCTAGGTCCCAATTAAGATAGAAACTTGCACAGCCATGCTAAGAACCATGCGCATCATGTTTTCTCTGTCTAGGCAGACTGTAAACCCACTTCCCTGGAACATTTCCCAGTTTATGTTTGTAATTATGGTTTATCATTTGTATCTTCTTTTTTTTTTTTTTTTTTTTTTTTTGGAGAGGTTTTCGCTATAGGGCACGTGCGCTCGCCAGACAGAGAGAGACAGAGAGACAGAAAGCGAGAAATCACCCCCAGGGGGGATGGTCACACAGCAATCCCTTCTCCTCCATTCTCCTCTCTGGATCTTGGGCACGCACGCACAAGCGCTGGTGTGAGTTCTAAGCCACCAGGTCCGGGACGTGAACCGCGGTCGATTACGTGGGAGTCCAGCGACATAGCCATTACACTAACTGCTGGTTCCCTCATTTGTATCTTCTTGTAACAACAAAATTATTATTCTTAATTGTGTTTTCTGAAAGATGAAATGGGTTTTATAGATTTCTACTTTGTACCTCTAGCTTCCACCATGGTCTGGTATACTGTGATATGCATGTGCAGTGAACAGAGTTCTCACTCCAATACATGGGAAAAATCTCAATAATTATTTGACATATTGATATAACAAAAATTCCTAACCACTTTAATATTTGGTTAAATCCATCTAAATCCATGTCCAGCCCTTTCCAGACAAAACCCTTACAGAGGATAGGCAGAGTATCTATTCATAAAGTGTGCTCCGCCACTAGCACCAGGACTGGTACCTCATCCCAGCCAGGTGAGCAGGAGAGCATTCAATGCTGCAATTGGCACCTGTCAGCCAATGGAAAAATAAGTCTCATAACCTATGCTGAAGTCTGTAAGCTACACAAGGCAGCCAGGCATCAAAAGAGAGGGCTCAAGAGTAAGTAGGAGAAATTATAGCTTGGATATATGAGAAATATGCATTAAAAATAAATCTAAGCAGTCCTGCTGTAGAGCATACGAAGTTGCTTCAAACATTAGCAGTATTCTTAAAAGCATGGTACCCAAAGACAATTCAACAAATGCAGCTGCAGAAAGAACATTTACATATCACTATGCAGAGCATGACTTTTTAAGTTAAAAAAATCATTTAAATTGAGTTTCTACATTTTCTATTTCAAATTTTCTGTAGATATAGGAAAAGAAGCAATAGCTGTCAATGTGTTGGCTCCATTAACAGAAGAAGAGCTTTGCACACACAAATGACTTTACAACAGTATCATCAGGGGCTTCAAATAGAAAATCAATCAGCTTAATTCCATTAATGATCTTTTTTTTTTTTTTTCCCTATGCAATTCACAGAACCGAAGTGAAGATTGGGGAAATTCCTTCTGTTGAAGGTGAAACATCTGACATCCTTGGAAATATTATTATAAATTCAGCTAAAAAGTTCACTCGAGGGAAAAATATTTTGCACAGGTAGTATGAACATAAATTTTGGTGCAGTGCAGTATGGTGAAAATAATGTCTTTACTAAATTAAGAAACCTATGAAGCAGAGATGTTCTTGAAATTAGTTGTGTTGCAGACATAATTCATAATTGCCTCTGAATAACCTACGAGTGTATGAAACAAAATATAATCTCTGTTGTACATACAGAGTAAGTGAACTACAAAATTTTTGTGATTAAAAAAATGTTAAATGAAAACAAAGCAAACAAACTTCAGCATGCAATATACATGTTTTTCTATTCACCATAAATTAGATTTTAGAAAGTTTGGACTTTTGTAAAACTATTCTGCAATTCAACCTATGGATATTACAATGGTACTGACTGTTTTCAAAATGAGTCCTCTATGTTTTGTATGTATTTGTTAAAAATCAATTAAAATCTTTTAAATGGGTTAACAAATAGAGCACCAAAAATCTTAAAATTTTGAAGCTTTTACAAATTGTGATCATTAAAATCAGAGCTTGCAAACAGAATGATATTAACATTTTTTCCTTCAAAGATAAGGAAGGAAATTAAGATAGCTCAAATGGAATCAACAATTTCATTTTGAAATTCTGTAGTTATCTTTTGGAATATGCCTTCCTTTTTTCAGTTTTATTAAGGTTAAATTGACCCAAATAAAGGATATATTTATGATGTACAGTGTGATATTTCAACAAATATATACATAAAACTATGATTAAATCAAATTAATTAATATATCATGACCTTATATACTTTTTTGTGGTAAAGAAATTTAAGATTTAATCTCATAAAAATTTTCAAATATACATCATTATTAATTATAGCTACCATACTGTATAATAGGTTTCCAAAATTTATTTCTACCAATTGAAACTTTATGCCCTTTCACCAACATCTTCCCATTTCCACACAGCATCCCCACAAATACACACACAAACACACAGCACCAAGGCCATGGCTCACACGATTCTACTCTACATTTATAAGTTCAACTTCTTTTTGGATTCCACATAAAAGTGTGATCATGCAGTATGTATTTCTTTATCTAGCTTATTTCACTTAATATACTGTCTTCCATGTTCATCCATGTTGGATTACTATTTCACTGTATATTATACTAAATTTTCTCTTTCCAGTCATCTATTGATGAACTCTTAGATTGATTCCATACCTTGACTATTGAGTAATGCTTCAATGAACAAAGGAGTATCAATATCTCTTTGAAAAACTGATTTCATTTCATCTAATATATATGGCCAATAATGAATTGCTGGATCATATGGTAGTTCCATTTTTAATTTTCTTAAGGCCCTTCATACTGTTTTCTAGAGTGTACTAATTTACATCCCCACCAACAGAGTAGAGTTCTTTTTTCTCCACATCCATACCAACATGCATTCACTTTTTGTCTTTTTGATAATAACCAATCTAATTACAGTAAAGTACTATCTTATTGGGGTCTTCATTGGCATTTCCCTGATTAGTGATATTGAACTGTTTTTCATTTACCTGTTCAGCATTTGTATATCTTCTTTTAAGAAATGTCTGTTCAGATCTTTTGTCCATTTTTCAGTTGAACTGTTTGTGGTTTTAGTTATTGAGTTGTTTGAATTTTTATATATTGTGATATTAACCTCTCATTAAATGTATAGGTTGAAAATATTTTCTCACATTCTGTAGGTTGTCATTTTATGCTTTAGATTGTTTATTTGTCATGCAGAAGCTTTTTTACTTAATGTAATGCAAAAGCTTTTCTAATTGTTTATTTTTGCTTTTGTTGTGTTTTGGAGGTTCTATCTAAAAATTCCTTGCCCAGATCAATGTCATGAAACATTTCCCTGATATTTTCTTCTAATAGTTTTATTATTTTGGGTCTTACCTTTAAGGCTTTATTCCATTTTGAGTTAGTTTTTGAATGTGGTGTGGGGTGGGAGGATGCACTTTCATTCCTCTGTATGTGAAAATTCAGTCACCATGACACCATTTGTTGAAAGGACTATCCTTGGCCTATTGTGTACTTATAGTACCTCTGTCAAAGACCAGTGGACCAGAAATTCATTAATCAGTTTTGGACCCTCCATTCTATCCCATTTATCTGTATATCCATTTTTATGCCAATACAGTGCTTATTTAATTACTACAGCTTCACAGTTTATTTTGAGATCAGGTAGTATGATAGTTACCACTTCATTTGTTTTGCTCAAGATTACTTTGCCTATTCAGGGTCTTTCACAATTCCATAAAAACTTTAGGATTAGGATTTTTTTTTCTATTTCTTTGAAGAATGTCATTGATAATTTTATAGGAATTGCATTGAATCTGTAGACCTCTTTGGGTGGTATGGGTATTTTAATAATGCTAATTCTTCCAATCCATGAACATAGGCTATCTTTCCATTTCTTTGTGTCTTCTTCAATTTCTTTCACCAATGTTTTATAATTTTCAGTGTGTAGGTCTTCCACCTCCTTGATTAAGTTTATCCCTAAGTATTATTTTATGATACTATAAATAGAATTTTTATAGCATTATGGTCAAAAGAAATATTTGATTGATTTCAATCTTCTCAAATTTGATAAGATTTGTTTTGTGGTGTAATAATATGATTCATATTATTAATAATAATCTACACTGTAAAATATTCCATCTATACTTGAGAAGAACATGTATTATGCTACTGTATAAAAATGTTATATGTATGTTTGTTAGGTCCATTTGGTCTACAGTGAAACTCAAATTCACTATTTCCTTATTGATTTTTCTGTCTGGATGATCTATCCAGATTTGAAAGAGAGATACTAAATTATTAGTGTATCATTGTGTTTCCTCCTTCAGTTCACTTAGTCTTTATATATTTAGATGCTCAAAGGTAGGGTGCTTATGTACTTAAAATATTTTATATGATTTTCATTAATTGCACATTTTACCAACATATAGTGACCTTCTTTGTCTCTTGTTATAATTGGATAATGATTTGTCCCAAAAAGATTCATGTGTTGGGATCTGGTCAATATCATAAGGTTTTAGGTGAATATTTAATCATTTCATGGTGTCTCAGGATGGGGCCTTTGAATGTGATAAAGTTGCTAGGGCAGGATCCTTATGACTGAGTTCTGATGGGTTTGTAAAAAGGGAAAGGAACCAGACAGATACGCTGCTCAAAATCCCCAGCCTGCACCATGAAGTTAGCCCTGGACCTTGAGCCTCCAAACCTTGAGCTGACTAGACCTCTATTTCTTTAAATCACCTCATCTCAGATATTTCTGTTAGCAACACAACAATGGACTAAATACATCTCTTGTAATAGATTTGAACTAAAAATCTATTTTGCCATCTCTGTTCTCTTTTGATTACCATTTGCAAAGAATATGTTTTTCTATCCCTTCACTTACTTTAAGTAAGCTTAATTGCTTACTTGAAGCTATGGCAGCATATTGTTGCTTTTGTTTTTTTTGGGTTTTTTTTATCCATTCAACCACTATGTCTTTTGGCTGAATCTATTTAAATCTGAAGTAATTTTTTATATGTAAGGAATTTATTATTTTGTTCATTGTTATCTGACTCATTCATAGTTCTAGTTTTCCTTTCTTGCTCTCTTAATGTCCTCCTTTCTGATTTGATGATTTCCACTAGCATTATCTATTAATTTCTTTAGAGAGGTTTTTGTCACAGAACATGTGCACTCACCAAAGAGACAGAAAGCGAGAAATCACCCCCCCCCCCCCCAGAGGGGATGGCCACATCACAATCCTTTCTCCTCCATCTCCTCTCAAGATTTGGGTATACATGCACATGCAACCAGTGTGAGTTTTAAGCTGCCAGATCTGGGACTCAAACCATGGTCAACTATGTGGGAGTCCAACAACATAACTAATATGCTATCTATTGTTCTCACCTGTTAAAATTTTATCTTTTATGCATCAGCTATATGTTTTTGCTTTTGGATTACCATCAGGTTTACACAAGACAGCCTATAGTTATAAAATGATAGCAACTTAACTTCAATCACATACAAAAAGTAAAGTTTTTTTAAGAGATAGATTTGGTACATGGCACATGCACTTCCTGTAGAGATGGAAAGTGAGAAATCATCCCCTGGGGGATTGCCATGACACAATCCGCCTCTCCTCCATTCTTCTCTCAGGATCCTGGCACACATGCACATACACCCAGCGTGAGTTTCAAGCCTCACTGGGACTTGAACTGTGGTTGACCAAATGGGAGTCCAGTGATTGTAACCATTACAACATCTGCTGGTTCCCAAAAAGTAAACTTTTAATATCTCCCCCTACATTTTATATTTTATGTCACAATTTATCCTTTTATATTGCATAGTCCCTGAAAATTTATTGTAGCTATTATTACTTTTTAAATGTTTATCTTTTAGCATCTATTCTAGAGATATGCACGATTTACATACCACCATTACGATATTAACATATTCTGAATTGGACTATATACTTTTCATTGTTCCTTCATGAGAGAGAAAAAGAGAGGGGGAAAGGAAAGAGACAGTGGTAGTTTTTTGTTTTGTTTGTTTTTGGCTACAGGGTGCCTACACTCTCCAGAGAGAGACAGCAAGATAAAGAGAGAGGGAAAGGGGAAAGCACTCCCCATAGAGCATGATCACACTACAATCCCTTCTTCTTCATTTTTCCCTATTTTCAAACTTGTGTGGACACACATTATGGGTGTAGGCAACTGTGCCTGGTGTGTTCAGGTGGTCCAAGAACTGAACCTGGGCCTCTCATACTGTTTCCAGCCTCCAAAGTAGTGGCAACATCTGTGTAGCACCAGACTAGACCCACCATGTAGGTCAGTTACTGGAAAGTATATTGTGTTCTTTATGAGTGTAATTTTTCTTTCTCTCTTTTTCTTTCTTTCTTTTTTTTCTTTTTTGTTTTTGTTTTGGTTTGGTTTGGTTTTCATGTTTCTTGTTTCTTGTTGATGTTTGCACATTTGGTGGAGCTATCACCTCTTCCAAACTTTATTAACTGGTTTTGGTGGTGAAAGATTCTTCTACAGTTGGTATGAGTGTAGTAGTTGGGAGAGGTTGGTGGTTTTGGCTCCAGTAACTGTGCAATACCTTCATCTCTGTGTAGCTCTGTCAGCTAAGTCTAGCGTGTGTGGAAACTGGCTATGGTTGTGGATATAAACAGTGATAGTGAAGGCCCTTTCTTTTAATACATTCAATCACTGAATGTCATTACAGCTTGCAAAATGAATTGGTAATGATGTGGGAGTCTCAAGTATTTGGAGCTAGCCCTGTAGCACAGCAGCTGAGCACTGTACATAGAAAAGTCAGATCTTACATGACTGATCACAGTCCATACCAGCAGCTTGAAGAAAATGTTGAGCACTTGTGCATGACTGCCCCAAACTGTGATGGAGAAATGCAGAAAAAAGGACCATGGCAAGAACATGCCCCACTAGGATATGATTTCCCTCTCTCCTTGACAAGTGAATGTACCCTCTTGCAATTAAAAACAAAACAAAACAAAACCTTAAGACTATGTGTATAAGGTATATATTAAACAAACTGTCTTTGACTTGAGTTCCATTTCACAAGATAGCTTATTATGTTTATGCAAATAGTTCAAAATCAAAAAAAAGTTCAAAATATTTCTTGTTCTAAGCGTTCTGGAGAAGGGATTCTCAACTTACACTTTGGCAGCCTTAAGAAACTAATACACCCACTGAGTCCCTCTGAACCTCAGTTCTCAGCATCCACAGTCACCTGATCTGAGAAGGACAATCAGACTTTCTCTCCTGGAAATTCAGAGTTGATACAAAAGCTTGGTCAGTCTCTGCAGGGCACCTGACCTGGGGACAGCCACCTTTTCCCATATGCACTGAGAGTAAGAAAAGGCAGTCTGAAGAAACAAAGGGATGAAGGTAAAGTCCAAAAGAGGCAGAGCCATGAGCCACACTGCCATGGAGGCAGACACTGAAAGGACACTACAGAAGTTCCTGCAGATTTCTCATTGTTGTTTCACAGCCCTTCCTGAGCTGTGAGCATTTCAGGCCTGCCTCCTTCCTGCACTCCTCTTCTTGGAAGAACTCAATATCGGGGTGAACTGTAAGTGCATACAGTGACACTAAAATGACATCATATAAGAAACAGAGAAAGAGGTCAGAGTGGGGGAAAGAGAAAAGAGAAAGAGAGGAAAGAGAGAGAGAGTGAGAAGAATGCTCAGACTTACTTCTTTTTTTCAGTTCAATATAAATGGTACAAACCCTGGGCTCCACTCCAACTAAAACATTACTAGCGCTATAATCATTGCTTATTAATGACATCACTCCTATTGATTTTAAAATAAAAAATAGCTATATAAACTTTGATAGCATTATTGAACATTTTGAGATCTCTATTTCATCATCGATAAAATGGTTGAACAAATTATTTCAGTGGTTCATAAAATTAAGGACTCTGGAGGCCTACAATTCTTTGACACTTTTTATTTTGAAGTAATTAATAAGACTTTCTAATTATTTGACACCAATCTTTACAAAGTCACGAAAACATGAAGTTTCTTTGTGTGTAGCTACTCTTCAGCCTGATAACAAGTTAGATTGGCAACTCTATGTACCTTTGGTTCATTGATCTGATGATCTTTTTATAGAGTTTAAACTTTCCAACCACAAAGCTCTGAATGCCAGTTGGTATCTCCAAATAAGGAAGAAGCTAGAAACCGAAAAAAGTGACTTCTAAGCTCCCTTTTGACTTTAATATACCAAGAGACTTAAATGCCTAGAATTTATAAAAAGAAGTCACTTTAAAAACTCAAATAAAACAGGAGCTAATCCTCCAATATAACAAAGAAATGGTCTTTCTAGTTTCTAACTTCCTCTCCAATATAAGGGTAACTGTTGGGCAGATCCTGTAGACTAGTGATTTGAATCCTGGTCCCAATATCTTGAAAAACGTACCAAGTACATGTGCATGTATGCCCAAAATCCAATAGGATGGAGAAAAATCAGGGAGAAATTACTCCAGTGTGACCAAGATCTATGGGGGGGGGGGGGGGGGGGGGTGAGGGTCTCCTCCTTCTCTCTCTCTCTCTCTCTCTCTCTCTCTCTCTCTCTCTCTTTCTCTCTCAGGAGTACATGTGCCCTCTAGCAATAAAAAGAAAGAAAGAAGAACAAGAAGAGAGAGAGAGAGAGAAGAGGGAGAAGAAGGAGAAAGAAGAAAGGAAAAGAGAAAAGAAAAAAGAAAAGCAAGGGAGGGAGAGAGGGAGGGAGGAAGGAAAGAAGGAAGGAAGGAAAGGGACTGTTTCTAAATCAAACAAAAATAGCCTTTTCTTCAACCAGGAGCACCTGGTGAATTGTGGCATTCCAAAAGTAAAATGACCAAATTCATTGGTTTTATTTGATCAGTCAAAGCCAGATAAATATGACCTCTCTCAAACAGACCCTTCCTGTCTGTTCTTTTGTTTTTACCCTTAAGTAACTCATCAGCAAAGCTCTGTCCCTATTGCCAAGGATCGCCCAGATCTCAAGAAACCAATTCTCTACTAAGTTCTCCTAAATCATTTGCTTCCAAAATAGAGATGAGGGTGTAAAATTGAAAACACTGAACAGTAAATTAGGGAAGTAAAGGTTTCTTTACACTTAGTTGAGGTCACATGCACTATAGGCAATGCTGGAAGGGCAAATAGCCAGTATTATTGAAAGGGAAGTAGAAACCATAAATCCCACAAATCAAGGAAAAATTCTAGCATGAACACATGTAGAGAAGTAATGCACAAGGAAGGTGGGCAGTACCATTCAGATGCCTGCCACCCAGAGCTGAGAAATGAAAGGTTCATACAATATTAAAGGTGATTGTTACCAGTGAGTTGTATGGACTAGCACTTAGTAATGACACCCTACCTTGATCTGTTTTGTATTCTTCAGGAAGCCTAGCACTGTGCAAGGCACAGAATATTACCTAGTGATCCCTATCAAGTCAAAGAGAAATTTTAGGTGGGATGTAGACCACCTGACTTACGTAATGTCCAAAATGCTAACAGGATGGTGAAATGGAGAAGAGATTACAGCACAACCATGCCCCATTGGAGGGTGCTTTCTCCCCCAGACCCCTTTTCTCCATCTGTCTGTCTCTGGTGAGTGCACAAGTACCCTTTGACAAATATTTTTTTTAAAGTAGTGGCTCTGTGAGGAGCTTCTCAAAGTCAGGAGAACCAAGAAATCAGATTTATCCAGGCCAGAGAGTTACCTGAGCCAAGCACCATCACACCTAATCAAAGGTGGACAAAGAAGAAACTATGGCTCATACAGACAGAACATCTTGAGATGAGGCAGAGATCAGGATGCTGCATCTACAAATGAGGGAACTCTGAAGACTGCCAGCAAACCAGCAGAACCCAGAAAAGAGGCATGAAACAGTCTCGCTTTCACATCTCTCAGAAAAAAACCACCTTACAAACACCTTGACCTCAGACTTCCAGCCTGCAGAACTAAGACAAAACATTTTTGTTGTTTAACCCATCAATTCATGGTATAATACTTTGTTAGGGCAGCCCTAACAAACCAACACAGACACCTAGAGCTACTGTTAAATCAGAAACATCTGCTCTGTTGCTCCAGACTAACTGCCTATTGAGAAGGGGTTCGTTCTTCTCTCCCGATAGTACCTCCCATCACCTTGGATAGCCTGTGTGTCTCTGTTCTTTGGACCCTGAAAGGATTTGGCTAGCTTGGTGGGAATTCCTCAATGTTTAGGAATGAGTAAATGAAACAGTTGGAAACAAAGAAGCTGCTGATTGGGGATCCTCAAATCAGAGGACCAGGAAATTTGAAACAACTTTCCTGACAGCTTCAGGGAGCGGCATTCAGCCAGCAACCCAACAGCTTGGCAGAGCTGGAGGGGAATAGCAGGTGACACTGAGAAACCCACATCCTGGCAAGCTTTCTGCTAGGGGCAGGAATACGGTCTTCCAGTCACTGATGGGTCCTACCCAAGCCACTCTCTCTGAACAGTTCCTGAAGGAACTAACAGACATCAATTACTATTCAGCATTTGCAATGCTGAAAATATTTAAGAAGTCAGTGTCATCTCTTAGCAAAGTCCTTCAATTACTGAAAACAGCTGTGTTTAATGGCAAACCAGGGACCATATCATGCAAGCACTTTCTGGGTTCCTTTTGCCTTTGTCCCTCCCCTACAGCTCATTTTCCCACAGCCTGGATTTACTGGATGCCTGGGATGAGGAAAGAATTGGCACATGTCCTAATTCAGCCATCTGTGCCTCCTCTCCCCACCAAAGTGAGAATGCATTCAAAATAAACTATTTTGAAAGTACATTCTCTCCATTCAAGTTCTACTTCAAGACCTCACAATAGAGGGCACCTCCAGGATTCTCATTCCTGGCAGCAGCTGAATGGGGCTGCTGAACAATACTCTCAGTACTTGCTCAGAAATAAAGAGGACGGGGGCAGAACCAGGTGAAAGCTCTTCCAAGCTTCCGTGAGAGAAAGGAACCAGTGCCACATTGCCTTCCAGGTGGTCAAACTGCACTGTTCATTACTTGGAGTGAAAGGGGTGATTCCAACCCAGCCCTGGTAAGTGAACATGTGGCTTTAATTGCTGCCAGTTCAATATTTAAAGTACATATTTCAAGATACTGAAGCAAGTTTTAATTGATTCTACCTTTTTATATCTTTATATTTGATAGGCTTTCCAGAAGGGCTTAAGGGGAATGAACATTTCTGAGTACTTTCCTTTTGCCACACAATATTATGAACTCCCAGTTTATTCATTTTAGTTACACAACATCCCTTCGAGATGAATGCTTTGCTTTTCATTTTAAAAAGGAATAATCTGGAACCAGTGTATTGCATAATGGTTACATCACTGGACTCCTACATGACTGACCGTGGTTCAAATTCCAGACCCAGAAGCTTAAAACTCACTCACACCCTGTGTGTGTGTGTGTGTGTGTGTGTGTGTGTGTGTGTGTGTACCCAAAATCCTAAGAGGAGATTGGAGGAGAAGGGATTGAGGTATGGTCTTCCCCCCAGGGAAGTGTCTCTCTGTCTCTCTCTGTCTCTAAGTGCGTGCACTGTGTAGCGAAAATCTCTCTCAAAAAAAAAAAAAAAAAAAAAAGGAGTAATTCAACTCAGAAAGGTTAAGTAACTCACCTAGGAATACACAGCTAATAAGCAGAAGGAGCAAAATTTAAATCAAGGCTTTTACCATTTCCCTCTTCTAGAGATTGAGCATTATTTTCAAAATAAGAGGAGATTATTTGGATGCAGTGATTAAAATAACTCTATTACTGACTCTACATTTTGGAGATAAATCAATTAACACCACTGTCAGAGTGTGAGACTCTGTCATTTATAGAAAAATTACATACTCTTAATTCCGAATTAAAATAAATCCTATTTTAGAATTGTCAATGGGAGGGACCAGCAGATGGCGTAATGGTTACGTCACTGGACTCCCATGTTGTCAGCTGCAGTTCGAGTACCGGACCCAGTGGCTAAAATTCACACTGAGCACAAGTGCATGCGTGCCCAAAATCCTGACAGGAGAATGGAGGAGAAGGGATTGTGGTGTGGCCATCCCCGTGGGGGTAGGGGGTGATTTCTTCCTTTCTGTCTCTGTTTCTCTCTGTCCCCAGTGGGAATTGAAATGGTGCTTTAGGGATCCTTTAGTCCCACAGAAACTATACTTTAGACTAAAATTTAGACTAAAAAGACTCATATATAATGTCAAAATAGTAGTTGTAATTTTCATATTGTTCAAGTGAAAATATATTAATTACAAAAATAGGACATAAATTCAGTGAAGTTTTTAAGTAAATCAATCACATTTTATTGACTACAATAGGATGTACAAGCATTTGAAAAACTAGTAGTACTTGTGCAGAGAACATATTATTTGTTCCATTATAGCAATGATTGCTTCATACATAAATTTAAGATGCCTTAGAATAACTCCTCAGACCCTGGAAGGGATTTTTAGCCACTATACTTGGAAGCCTTAATCCAAGCCAGTTCCACAGATGGAGTCAGAGAAGCCCAGAGGAGAAAATAACATACCCAAGGTCAAACAGAAACAAAGTCAAGACTGATATCTAAATCTCCAGATCTACACTTTAATGCTCTTTATACAACTTGGAAACCACCCACTCAGTCAATTATTCACCTTCAATGCCTTTTCCTAAAGCATTAACAATAGGGAGAACAAATTCAGGTATGCAAAAATACACCTTTATTTTTCTAGGACTGAATGTGTCTATCTTGAATTCTTATTCCATCTGGAATAAAAATGTTAATCATAGTCAATTCTGGGTAAACCTCGTCAATTCAGGATTTTTCTTTTCTGGTGGGGGGTGGGCACAGAAGATTACATAGTATCAAGGCATTTGAACTGTTTGGGCTTAGAGTGTCATCTGTCTACACTAGCCATCCCTGCCCTGTAATTCATTGCCCAAATCCCAAGAAGTCATCATCCTTCCATGCTGTATTCAGTGAGGCTGACAACCTGTGTTTCCAGAAGGTTCAAAAGACCCTCGTCAGACCCAAATGCCAGTGTCTTGATCTTGGACTTTCCACCTTCCAGAACTATGAAGAAATAAATGTCTGTTCTTTATAAATTATCCAGTCTATGGTATTCTATTATAGCAGCACAAAACAGATTAAAACAATGACTGATTATGGTGGTCCACCAACATTTACCAATCATCACATGTCAAGCCTTGTGTCAGTTGCTTTAAATGCAATATCTAGTTTAATTCCACAAAAATAATATTAGGTAGTTTCAAATATTATCCCCATTTTATAGTTCAGGACACTGTCTGAAATATATTTCAGGAGTTATATAACTTGCCTACATTATGCAGCTAGTAAGTAACAGAACTGAATTTTTTTAAATCCAGGCTTGTCTTTCTCCAAAGCCAGACTCTTTATATTTTTTTATTATTTATTTTTATTTTTTAGAGATTTTTGCTATAGGGAGTGTGTGCTCACCAGAGAAACAGAAAGCAAGAAATCACCCCGGGGGCGGGGGGCGGGGGGGATGGCCACACTGCAATCCCATCTCCTCCATTCTCCTCTCGGGATCTTAGGCATGCACGTACATGCACCCGGTGTGAGCCACCGGATCTGGGACTCAAACTGCAATCAACTACATGGGAGTCCAGCAACATAGCCATTACACCAACTGCTGGTCCCCTGAAAGCCAGACTCTTAACCATTTCATTCTGCTGTTTTTATATGATGCAAAGTTTTATTCAAGCTCCTTCTAAAATCAAGTTATAAAAGCTAGAAGGGTCACAGGACGTATGGGAAAAACAAATGAACTAGACAAAAGGCCCTTGCCTGCCAGTAACTTACAAGCCTGGCAGAGTAAGACTAAAATATAAAAGTATCTTAAAACAAAACAGTTTATCATAGTGCTAAAAAATATGAATCAAACCTAAGCAGTCTTTTCCAGCCCAGTTCTCCAACTTTAAGGTCACAGACTTGAAATGTATAAAACCATACAGGGAAGGACTAAGGAAAAAATGAATAGGGTTCCCCCTGTGAAGATTCAGTAGAGGAGGTTTTGTTCCCTCTAGAAACTCTGCCATGAGATTGCTGTAATCTGGGGAACAATAAGGAGAATTTTGAAGTACATGGAATCCCTCATCAAACCACTCTCATATTGCTTGAGGATAGAGCTTCTCAGAAAAAGCATGTAGAACCAGAGTCATTCAGTTTTCTCCTATTAGTATTTGAGACGCCACAGACTGCAATGCCCATGCAATAAACCATCAAAGACAAAAATATCCCCCACCAAAGTTAGCGGCCTGAATTCTTCAAGTCAGATGCAATAACCCCAGAATTAAACTTCATGGAGTTCAAAAATCTCATTACCAACCAGATTATCAATTTTAATCTCAGTGCCCAGTTAACTTATTCATAGTCTGTCATCTCAATTGCTTTCAGCAAGTAAATGAAAGGAAATGCCATCAGAAAGTTCTACCTCAGTCCCTTACTGTGTGACCTAGGGCAGTCACCAGTCTACCTCCAAACTGCTGGGTTAACCATGTGATATAATGAATGGGAAATCGTTTTGTAGCCTCAAAGGTGTATAAACAAAATTGGTACTTTCATTAAACACTTGGAAATAAGTTATTACCCATATTAGAAAAGCTCCATATAAAATGCAAAATGCTCTGTGATCAGACCTGTCCATTTCATTGGCCTCAGTGCTTCAGTTCTACGTTCTCACCCCCACCTCGCTTACACTCCTAATAATCCAGATCCACATATCAGAGTAATCCAAGCTTTTTTATGCCTCTCATCCTTTGTGTGGGCAAATACATGATGCCAAAGAGCCCAAAATTACTCTTACAGCAAGTTAATATTAAAATATACAGGAAACTTTTGATTCTTGCTCATTTCCCATTATCTGACTTTATCCCCTCTAGGAAAATATCTTAATACCCAAATATTTGCATAATGCCTTTCTTTTTATGTCCTTGATTCCAACCAATTGCTTCAGATTATTTCCCTATCCTTCTAATAGTATCAAATCCAATTAACTGATATGTTAATTTTAGGTAACTTGGGATACTCCGAGCACTTTGATGAACGATTATAAATCACAAACTAGCAAAGAAGACAAGGCCTGTGGACAAGAAAATGTCAGAAACTTCTCCTTTTCCTTTCATTAAAATTATTACAGTAATAGGAGGAGGCTGGATTGAAAAAGAATAATCATAGGGTGGCTTAAAAAACATTTATGATATGAATGTTTTCTTCTCTGAATTACCTTAACAGCTTTGTTTAACCTCCTAAGTCTGATGGATGTCACTTTTAGTAAAATTTCCCAGGTCTTCAAATCAAAGGTGCCTGATTTGTTTTAAGATAACCCAGAATACCAAAAAGACAGAGGAATTAAAAAGGGTCCTGTACCACCGTACCCCGTCTCAACTGCCTGCAAAGCTTACTATCTTCTTCTTTACTTGCAAACTCTCTTTCTGGAAGAAGCAACTGAGTCGTCACACCCTGGAGCATCTCTCTTGACCATAGCAGGGACTTCAATAGAATCACAACAATTAGCATATTTATCTATTACAGCATTTATAAAGTTATAGGTATTTGTGTAATTTTATTTTTTAATTATTATTTTATATTTTTATATTACATTTAATCACATATATCTTTACAGTGTATAACATTTATTTTTTTCCAGCAAGATTACCATGCATGTCAGTCATGACAAAGGCATTACCTATCCACATCATCAAATAGCTTTTCTTTTATTTTTCAGATTATTTTTTATTCTCTTTTTTTAAAAACATTCCATCACTATACATCATATGGCTTATAAAGAGAATTTACCTAACATAAAATACTTGTCAGACCAGTCCAGTTGAAAATACTATACATGTTATTAACAGGTAATAAATCATTTCTGTGTTCCACTAATGTCACGCCTCTTTATTTGTTCTTGTGCTATCCTTCTCTCAACGCTTATCTTCCTGCCCGCCCCACCATTCCGCACTGTCTTCAGTGTCCATAACTATTTTCACTGCTTTTATGCCATCCAATAGTTCAATCTCTACCATAGAGTGCAGATAGTCAGTATATATTAAGTGGATACATACAATATCTTTCTTTCATAGCCTGGCTTGCTTCACTCAGCAATAAATCTTCCATATCTGACCACTTTCTATCAAATGCCAGGGTCTTGTTTTCATGGCTGAATAATATTCCATAGAGTATATATGCCACACTCTTTCAATCCATTCGTCTGTTTGTGGACATTTGGGTTGGTTCCAAGTCTTAGCAATCATGACTACTGCTGCAATAAATACTTATGTGCAAGAGCTTTTCTGACTGAGCATTCATTCCCTTGTCCTTGTAAAGGAATTTTTCATACAACTTTGGATCTTGCTTTTTTTTTTTGTAAAACAAGGTTCACCATATCATGATCCTCCTGCCTCAGTTTCCTAGCTGGAACTATAGGCACTCACTAACATGCTGATTCTTTCTTTAGACAAGGTCTCTCTGTGCTGCCCAGGCCACCACTGAACCCATGGTGATCATCCTGCTTCAGCTTCCCCAAATCACTAGGATTCGAGGTTCATACTATTGCACCCAGCCTTTAGGTTGGACTGGGAATCAACCTAGGCCTTTCATGTGGCCCCAGCCTTCAGATCACAGCAATTTGGCAGTGTGCCCCACCACAGCTATGTTTTGTTTATTCATTTTTGAGCCCAAAGCTCTTAGCACAGTGCTACCTAGAAAAATATTTGTTTATATATTGTGGAGGAAAAAAAATGTTTATTAGGATCTTGAATAAGGATTATCTTCGGGGATTTATCTTTGATTCCAGAGCTCACACAAGCTCAAAATTTTTTAACTGGAAGTCTAATTAGTGTTTCAGTGTGCCATGCTCTTTTCATGGTAAAATCCTTGATGCCCAAGAGCCATGGATAGACTCTCAAGCCCTATGTTTTATCATCCACCTGCAATTTCCTCTGCATATTATGATAGCTTGGTAGAGATGAAATTGACAAGAGAAAAAGAGGTAATTGACTGAGTAAAATTACCACTAAAAAGTCAACCTTGAGGATACACTGCAGCATAGCTCTCTTATCTACCGTTAGAGTAAGTTAATCATGTGAAGCTGTACACAAGGCTCCAAATATTGCCCTGAAATGACCAAACTTCCACTTTAGCGCTCAATGATACAAGTGCCAGTTGACTTTCAGCAAAGCAGCCTGGTTTGCAAATTCATTGGCCAGCTTGCAAAAAACTGTAACAATTTTTAAATGTTTTTAAAATTAAAATGTGTGTGTGTGCGCGTGTGTGTGTATTCCAAAAGAATCCTTTTTATACCTCCACCTACTGATGAATATCTTTAGCACAGGAATATTTTCTATATTATAGTCATCAGATTTAAAAGCTGACAGAGTCACGAGGCCATTTATATACTGTAATTATTGGTTTGCCCTCCAATCATCTTCCTAGACTAGAAGTTCCTCAGAACCAAAAATAGGTTCTGTTAGTCTTTATATTCTTTCCTAACTCCTTGCACTGTGCTTAAATAAACTATAATATATCCATGGTCAATTTTAATAATAATAGCTAACTTTATTAACAGTTATTTTCTGTTCTGAGTGGCAATTTCTTTTGATTCTTGCAATGGTTCTTCAAGATGGATTACATTATTATCTCTATTTTAGAAACGAAAGTGAGACCTGAAGAAGCTGAGTTATTGATCCAAAGTCACAAAGCCCACAATAGAGATGATAGGAGACTTTAATAAATTACTTATGTTTTCAAAGTCCATGCATATGTTAAACCACTCTTCTAACACTATAAATTCCTAAAAGGGATTTATTTACAACTATATATTTTTGTCCTTGTGTTTGGAAACTGTGTAAGCCAGGCTGAGCAAACTGTATTAACAAACAATGGCAATATTTCAGTTCTTTTCACATTTGAGGTTTATCTCTTACTTAATGTCCGAGACTGTAGGGTATGACAAGACCATAAGACAGAAGCTTTGAAATTATCTGCTCAATCCCCTGAAACCAGTCCATAGACAGAGGAGGAGAATGGGGGTCATGCCTGAGAAGTTAAGATGGGCCAGGCCAAGGAGTCATGCATATCACTTCCATTTACATCCTATCTGCCAGAACTCAGTCACATGGCCATGCCTAGTTGAGAGCAGAGTAAGAAATGTGTGCTCCAGGTCTAAGGCAAGGTAGAAAAGGAGAAAGCAGATATTGAGAAGCACGAATAGCCTGTAACCCAGAACACCAGGGGACTCAAGATTCAAATTCAGCACCAGAGGACTGTAGAAGCAGTGTTAGGAGGCTTTTTTCTTCAATAGTCGTGTAAGCTTTCTATTCTTCCTTCTAAACCATTCTGACTCATTTGTAACTGCAGTTTCTCCTACTGCCCTATCTCAGTATTACCTAATGAGATATATTTAAACCTCTAAGTATATCATTTATCTTTTAAGAAAAAAAAAGAATGTTCAAAATTTATTTCTTGTGTGTGTGTGTGTGTGTGTGTGCCCAAAATCCTGAGAGGAGAATGGAGAAGGAGGGATTGTGGTGTGGTTATCCCTTCTGGGAGGTGATTTCTCACTTTCCCTCTCTCTCTCTCTGGTGACTGCATATATTCTATAGCATACACACACACACACACACACACACACACACACACACATATATATATATATATATATATATATATATATTTCTAAGACATCTGTAGGTTAAGATATATGTGTGTATATTACAAATATACATATGCATATATATGTGTGTGTATATATATTGTATATACATATATACATACACATACATATACACATGTGTGTGTGTATATATATATATATTTCTTAACCTACAGATATATTAGAAAAGTTATTTCTATTGCATGAAGCTGTTTTCCTACAATAAGAACTTATTGCCAAATAACCCTTAAAAGTAAATGTTATAAACACACTTAAACTTTTACATTATTTGCAAATGTTGGATTTATAAAAACTGTATTTGTGATAAATCAGGATCATAGATTTGATAAAGCAGAATTAAGCTATGGTACACTTAATGCAAATACAAGTTACATTTTATTCATCCATTCATTCACTCAACAAATATGTACTAAACACCTATTATGTTTTATCTGATTCCAAACCCATGGCCCAAGGTCAAGCCTCAATAGATGTTATATAGTTACGTATGATGAACAGATTAAATAAGATTTCATAAAACAACCTTGAGTCAAAAATCTGGGTCTGTATTCCTTTCCTAATAATATTTCCAGACTCAACAAGTTTAGAAGAACGTGTTTAAGTCACACTTCATTCTGTCTGTCAAGTGCAGACAGAGTCATTCCCTATAATCACAGTGCCTCAGAATAATGCAACTAAATCACAGAAACTGACCTATTCTGTGAATTCCCTGCAATTTACAATTGCCCATCAGAGATGACAACTAGTTCTTACTTCCTTAAGGTCCCTGAGACTAGCAATCAAGATTCAAGTGCATCAGGATCAACCACAACTCAGTTCTTAAAATTCACCCTGGAAATCCTGTTTTTCCCTATGTAAACCTAAGCTCCTGAGGAGTACATCTCTTTGGTGGTTTCTAAACATTGCTTATCATCAGGATCACCTGGAAATTCATATTTATTTAAATTCTACAAACTTCTTGTCCATATTCTATTGTCTATCCATATCTATTTATACTCAATAGATCTTGTGCAGATCTGCACAGAATCTTTGAAACCCTAATTCCAGGAATGTACAATCTTAAACATCTCTTCTAGTTTACTCTCATGATGCACTCAGGCTTTAAGCACTGCATCTTAAAACTTGCCCAATATTGTTTGAATTTTTATCATTTATTTATTTTTACATTTTCCACAAATATTTACTTTACATATCAAAAAATTTTTGCTCATACTCCATAGTTCTTGACAGTTAATGAGCAACTTTCAAAATTTCAAAAAACTGAATTTTAAAGAAAACGTTCAAAATATTTCTTATAATTTTGTTTCTGACTCTATATCAACAGAGACGGTATGGTTTTAAATATTTTTGAGAAAATATTTACATGTCAACTACTCAAACTGTTGAAAAGCAAATGCCCAGCACACAAGTCATACATAAACCTTCTCAATTCAGTCCTGCCTACCAAGTATTCTGTCATATACCATCTGCTAGCAAAGATCAGTCTCTTTTTTCTTCCTTCAAAGTCTTCCTCAAGATAATCCTCTGGTGGGCTTCAATTCTGAGCTCTTCAGAAACATTTTACAAAAGTTTTACCTCAGGGCAGATCCCTAGTAATTCCAAACCAGAGACAAGTAGTGCTCTCATTATCATAATCACTTCTTCAGTCTACATCTTGAAGGGTTTGATTTTCAAACCTTTTCAAAACCCAAATCAGAGAGTAGATTTTAAAACAAACAAGTTAGCGCTTCTTTAAAACCCACTTCCAGTCATTCTCACATCCTTAGTACAAATCTGTTAAAACTTCACAAGTCATTAAAGGGTGGCCCTGAAGGTTTTTTGATTGTCAGGAAGTGTTATTGAGATGGATTTGTTGAAGAGATCCTTTATACCATTTCACACTCCTGTCAAAGTTTTATTAGATTTCTAAACCAAAGATAAATACTTTATTTTTAACCATAACAATCTGAAGCTTTAAGAAGGAAAATGAGAAAGTTGAATGATCCTAAATCTTAGTATAGAAGATGAAATTGCACACTTTCTTGTGGAACTGACTGTAACTCAAATGATGAAGGACCCCTGTAATAATGAATAACAACCACAACTAAAATCATGACAATTGTAAAAAAAAAAAAAAAAAAAAAAAAAAAAAAAAAAAAAAAAAAAAAAAAAATTGCTTGATTTCCTTATTTAGTACAGTTCCAGTTCGCTCTGTCAAGAAAAAAAAAAAAAAAAAAAAAAAAAATCCTTCCCTTATTAACTCCTTTAATATGATTACAAACCCTGACAGACAGGCTGCTTGAAAAACAGTTTGTAGATTCTTAGGGTTGGAAAAAAGCCATGGGAATTATTTAGTCCAAACTTCCCTTCAATACCAGAAACCTTTTTCTGGTTTCTCTGACAAAGAGAAGCTCCCGATTCTGCTTCACAGCTTTCAAGGAAATAACAAGGACTGACATTTATAGGGCACTTTGCAGGTAACAAATCACCTTCAATCATATTGCTTAACTGAAATTATATTGTAGATGATGACATGGAAATTTTGAGAGATTGGGTGACTTGCTGTGATGACACAGCTAACAAATGACTGAGCCAATACTTGTATTAAGTCTTTGGACCTCCTGAGGAAGGTCAAAGAAGGTTTGTTTTGTTTTGTTTTGTTTGTTTTAACAAGGCATCCCATTACCTTGTTGGACAGCTGTAAAATTTTAAAAACTCTTAAAGAAGCACAATATATCTCCCTTGTCTTTTCTTAATTTTTTTTTTAATTTGCCAGAGGGCACGTGTGCTTACCAGAGAGACAGAGAGAGAGTAACCCTCACCTCAAAGGATATGATCACTCTGCAATCCCCTCTCATCAATTTCTCCCTCTTTTCAGGGATTTGACTTCCCACCATTGAGGGAGTTAACTAGTCCATCATTCTGTTGTACTCATGTATGATGCTGAAAGTCATACACTCAAGGTTTGAGATCTAATGAAATTAACATTTTTTACTGTTCTATCAAGAGTAGTCTTAAGGAAAAATGGCTTTTGTAAAAGCTGTAAGGTGGGCCAGCCCTGCAGCACAGCAGTTAAGCGCTGCACAGAGGAAGCCAGATCCCACGTGGCCCACGAGAATTTAAGTCCCAGGACCAGCAAATTAATAAACATGCTGAATGTGCACAGGTGCCCAGAATCCTGACAGGATAGAGAACTGGATAAAAAAGGATTACAGCATGACCAGGTGCCATTAGTGCATGCTTTCTTCCTCTCTCTCTCTCTCTCTCTCTCTCTCTCTCTCTCTCTCTCAACCTCTCTCTCATGTGTACACATGCCCTCTGGCATTAAAATAATTAAATAAACTAAGTAACAATAAATAAATACATATATACATACATACTAGGTTATAGGTTGTTTTCTTTTTAAAAAAAAAAAAAAAAAGCTGCAAATGTATGGCAATAAAAAAATACACTTACCCCTAACTAGTACAGTTTGGTGTCACTGCTTTGATTCATGTTAAAAGGCAGAAATTTGCCCACAACTTCTTTTGAGCTATCAGTTCAAAGAACAACACAGCAAAAAAGAAAGTAACATCTCAAGATTATGAAAATAGCTCTGAATTTACAGATCCCCTGAAATTGATTAGCGGTCTCCTGGTTCATGAACCATACTTTAAGGACCAATGTTCCCTACTGGATGAAAAATAAATAAAAAAATTCTAACATTCCAACTAAATTTAGGGAAGCCACCACTAGATCCAGGTTTACATCAACCAACCAAACCCCACCACCACACACTCTGAAACACAAAATACCACACATGCACATATAATCTTTCTGAAGGCTAAAAAACCTCATTGCCCATGTTTAAAACTATTTGGGCGGACACACCAAATTCTAATTCCAAATTAAAAAGAACTTCAAGCATGGCACTATTGTACATTATCTACCTTTCTCCAGTATCAACACAAAGATATGTTTAAGTGAAAGGATATCACATCTTGTGAAAAAGTTAATAGCCTCTCTTCTCATTAGAAGGCAAAACCATTGCCTAAGTCCCTTGAGAAGTCTTTCCCAATATCCCACGACTTGCTTGTTGGCTTTAGTCCATCATTCCAATTATCAAGACCATATTTCATTTTGATTCTGCTATTAACACTTTGTGCCAAGAGATTCTTGAAAATCCTGAACTACAGATTGGAGGCAGTTCTTGGCCATTTTTTTATCCAAAAGTCCTTTATTTATCTAAAGAAAAATGGGTTTAATTGTCTCTGTGTTTTTTTTTCTCTGTGTTTTTAAAGCATGATACCCTAAGACCCTGACCATTCATCCCCCAAACTAATTTACTTGAAGCATCAAGAATAAAATTGAAACCAAAATGCCAAGTAAAACATCTCTTCCTTTTTAGAAAAGTAATTGCTACTATTAATATTTCTATCAGTGTCTCCAGTTTAAACTGAAATTGGATGTGACCATAGTCACTTATGATTATCTTTCTTCTTAGAGGCAGTGACCATGTTGAGATTATGCATACTAAATGCTAACAAACTTCTCTTCTACCATCTTAAGGTAGAGGTGGGGAGAGCGCAGAGTTCACTACTGCCTAAACTCCAACCAAAAGGAAAACACCTCACCAGGAGAGAACTGACAAACAAGAGTGAGTGATAGCCCACTATTACTTAAGAATATGCTAAAGGGGGACAGCAGATGGTGTGGTGGTTAAGGGCTCTGGACTCCCATATGGCCAACCACAGTTTGAGTCCTGGACCTCTCGACTTGCTTTCTCACTTTCCCTCTCTCTTTCTCTCTACTCTGTCCTTCTCAAATTTAAAAGAATAATAATAAAACTAGTTAAATAAAGTTAAATAAAATAAGTCTTTAAAAAAATGCCAAATGCCAAGAAAAGAAGAAGAAGAAGAAGAAGAAGAAGAAGAAGAAGAAGAAGAAGAAGAAGAAGAAAAAGGGAGTGAATTGAAAAAGACATTTAATTGATTTTGGCATTCGAAGTTCTGGGGGGGGGGGGGGGAAATCTCTGCTCGTTGCCTTATAAAATGACCAGTTATATAGCAAGGAGTTTGCTTTTTTTTTTCCCTAATGAGAGATTTTTGCTGTAGGATGCATGCACTTGCCAGAGAGACAGAAAGTGAGGAATCAATCCCAAGGAGGGGTGGCCACACCAAAATCCCTTCTCCTCTTGAGATCTTGGGCATGGATGCACATGCACCTGGTGTGAGTTTTAAGTAGCCAGGTCTGGGACTCAAACTGCAGTCAACTATGTGGGCCAGCAATGTAACCATTACACCATCTGCTGGTCCCTGACTTCATTTTTTGATGTTTGACTTATGACAGCTTTTAAGTTGTGTTCCTCCTTTGCCTCCTATATCTAGTGCAATGGATTGAATGTTTATGTCTCCTCTAAAATCATATGTTGAGGGGCCAGCAAGTGGCATAGTGGTTAATGTGCTAGACTTCCATGTAGCCAACTACGGTTCAAATCCCAGATCCAGCAGCTTGAAACTCACTCTGGCAAGCTGGGCACATGTGCACATGTGCACAAATTCCTGAAAGGAGAATGGAAGAGAAGGGATTGTGGCACGGCCATCCCTCTGGGAGTTGTGATTTCTTACTTTCTGTCTCTCTGTCTCTGTCTCTGTCTAATAAGTGCATAAAATAACAAACTCATAAAAAAATAAAATCATATGATGAAATCTTAATCCCGATGTGATGGAATTTGGAGATAAGATATTTAGAGGGTATTTAGGTTATGAGCATAGAGCATTCATAAATCCATTTGTGCCCTTGCAAGTAGAGGCTAGAGGCTTGCTAACTCTCATTCCACATGTAAGGATACAAATAAAGATAGTAGTCGGCAACCTGGAAGAGTGCCTTGACCGGAATCGATCATACTGGCACCCTAGTCTCAGACTTCTGCCTCCACAAATACAAGAAATACATTTCTTTTGTTTATGAATGACTAAGTCTATGGTACTTTGATAGTACAAAAAGACTAAGATGTCTGAGGAAGCCAATAAGAGCGCTCAGGTGTGCCAAAAGAGAGACTCAAACCATTCAGACTCCTCCTCCTGAACAGGAAACCTTACACTGGCCCCACCCCTAACCACAATGGAAACTAAACCAGTCTCTTTTTCTTGGTGTCTCAAGCCATTTTAGCCATGCTCAGGAGATCTGTCCTGCTCTTCCAAATGACCTCAACTATGTACATAGTAAACCTGATCTCTGGAACTTGGGAATGTGATGAGAAGTCTTTTCTGTGAATCTGTCATGTTATATGACAGAACTGAATTCAAGAAGAAATTATCTGGGTGGGACTAATCTAATCATGAGCATCTTGAAAAGCAGAGAACTTTTCCTGGTTGATAATAGAAGAAAAACCACAAAAAGAAGTTGGGGATTTGAAGCACTGGAGTGATCTGCCATGCTACTAATGGCTCAAAGACATAGGAAGCCATCCAAAAAGGAATGATGTAAATGGCTTCAAGCAGCAGTGTGAATGGCCCTCACCTGACAGTCAGCAAATAAATTCAGCTTAGCCACACAACTGCAAGGAACTGATTTTGTCAACAATGTGAGTGAGCTTGGAAGTTTCCCAAGTGTCTACATAAGAGCCCAAAGACCTTGGCAGACTGAACAGAAACCCAGCTGAGCCAATCCAGACTCTAACTTGCAGAACAGTGAGTAAATAAATGGATGTTGTTTTAAGCCACTACATTTGTGGCAATTCGTTATGCGACAGTAATAAATATACATACAATATGCTGAGTTTAATGCAAAGGCCTTACCAAAAATGAAAAATATAGGTTACTCTATACTCAAAGAGGTTAAAATTGGCAGGGAAGTATACACACCAATAAAAAGGGAAATGTGACAAGTGCTATTAGGATAGTACAAAGAAACTGCTCGTCTAGTTCACACAGGCTGCCATAACAAGGTAAGATAAATCAGGTGCTTAGAAACAACAAAACTTTATTTCTCATGGTTTGAGAGCTGGATAGTCCAAATCTAGGCGCTGGGAGATAAGAGCCTGCTTCCTGGTTCATAGACAAACATCTTTATGCTCTAACCTCACATGATAGAAGGAAGGAGGGGTCCCTCTCAGAGCTCTTTCTATAAGAGGACCTATCCATTTATGAGAGTTTTACTCTCATAACCTAATCACCTCCCAAAGGCCTCATCTCCTAACACCATCACCCTGGAGATTGGGATTGTAATATAAGAATTTGCAGGGGACATAAATATTCAGACATAACACTACTATACCACAGTGCTTCTCAACCAGGGGCTGGCCCCTATGCGAAATTTTTTTTAAAAGAGTAATTTTATTTAACTTTATTTATTTATTTTTAATTTGACCAGAGGGGAACAGAGAGAGAGAAAGAGAAAGTGAAAAAGCAAACCACCAGCTCCGGGACTTGAACCGCGGTTGGCCATGTGGGAGTCCAGCACCCTTAACCACCTCTCCACCTGCCAGCCCCACCCTATGTGAATTTTAATGTAATTAGTTAATTTGGTGTTGTTTCCTCTCTGGAGGTCCCCAAAAAAAGTTTGTCTTGCAAGGTAGTCACAAAAACTCAGTCCTCCCCAAACTAAGATCAGTGATGTCGCTCCTCACTGTGCAGATTACTTTTGCATACCCTGGTAGTCATGAGCATGGCCCTATCATTAAGCTCAGAAAAGAATAAAAATAAAAGAAGCTCACTCTCATCTTTGGCACTGAATGTCAGAGCCAGTGGAGGGAGAGAAATTAATCTGTCACTAACAGCATTTTCACTCTGGATGGCCCTAAACATGAGCAGCTGGGCTGAGATTGCCTTTTCAGAGTTCACGAGGGACTTTTACAGCTGTCTCATCTAAGCAAGTCTTAAAAACTATTTCTCAAAGCCAGACTTATTTGAGACAAGCATCTGGTGACAAATGTTAAAAGAATAACAAAACCCTCTGTACTCTGGGTTTCTTGACCTTCGTGTTTATTAATGTTCAGCATTTTCCCCTCCAAATTTCAAAACCATACCACTGGGCTCTACTTAATGCATGCTTCTGGAGAAAAGTAAAATAAAACGATTTCTATGCCTCTCTGCTTAACAAAACTCAACCCATTAAAAAGTTAACACATCCATTGATAGAAGAATGCAGAGAACAGATTTTTCTCCAACTCTCAGTTGGACGGTGTGTACTTTTTAATTGAACCAAAGCTTGAGCACTCTTCACTAAATCCCTTTATGATTAATTCTGTCAGCCACGTAGATTATTTTCATAAATTTTAAAAAGTATAAAACTTCCTGCACAGATAATGAAGATTTCTTTTTTCATACCAATTTGTTCTTCAGAGTTGTCTAGAGAGAAAAACAGAATGGTTCCCAGAGCCTGGGAAAACTCTAGTGGTCTGGTTAGAATGGGCCAGTCCACAGATTCTAAATAATTTCCTTTTTAAAATTTATTTATTAAATTGTTTTTAATTTTTAATTAATTAATTTACATTCATTCACTGAGCATCGTCACAGCATACAAAATGTGATTTTCCATCCAGAATAGAATTCATCCCTATAGGACTAGCAAAAAGGAACATGGACCTCACACCAAGAGGAAGAAGCAAGGAGAACAGAAGTGTGGGACCCCTGTGAAATCTGCCTTATTGAGATAGAATTCTAAGACTGCCAATCTTTAAGTAAGATCTGTTCATTTCAGAAACAATTCTCAATGTTCCTTGGGTTAGCACAACAAATAAGGGAGGATGAGACCATTTATCCCTGTCCTTCCTAATAAGCCTAAAAGGCAGGAAACATTCAAGTCTAAAGCCAAAGCTTATTTATTAAGGATGCAGAGAATAGCAATAAAATGGTGGCACTAAATAAACTCAATCGCTAACCCTTTGTCCAAGACAATATCTCAGGAGCCATGCTAAGAGATGCAATATGAGTGCCTCACTTGACCCCTGACTTGACTGTAAATGGGCTTCCCTGTAACATCTACAGAAGGAAAGCCAAGGAGCTAAGCCTCAACAAAGCATCTGAAAAAGCAGAGTGTGTAATTCTAACATGTCCTTCATATTGTAGGCCTTTCCTCCAACTCTTTTGTCATTAAAATTAGAGTTCTATCTTTCACTTATTCATGTTCTGTATGTGATCGCTTCCTCTTCCTTCCTGTACAACACACATACATGCATACAGAGAGAGAAAGAGAGAGAGAGAAAGGGCTATATGCACATTCAGGTTGCTAGACAAGGAGCAGGGAATTACTCCATATTGTTTGAACTACTTTGTCTTACTTAGTGTATTAGTCACTTTTTCTCCAAGAAACAAAACTGATAGGATATATAGAGAAAAGGATAATAAGTAGGATTTATGATGGGAACTAGCTCATGTACTTATCAAAGCCTAGAAGTCTGCCCTCTGCATGTTGGAGATCCAGGAAAGCCAGTAGTATAAATCAGTTTCTGTCCAAAAGTCTAAGAACAAGGGGAGTCTCTAGTTTAAGTCTCAATGAATTTGAAGCCCAATAACCTGAAGTTCTAAGGACAAAAAGAAATTAATTCCCCAGCTCCAGAAGTGAGCTCCTCAGCCACGGAGCCGGCGGCGGCCGGGGGACGGCGGGCTGCGCAGCCGCGGCCATGGCGGCCCCCGGGGACCCTGCGGCGCCCGGCCCGCGGGCCCTGGTGTCTGTCATCCTGCCAGTGCACAATGCAGAGCCGTGGCTGGACCAGTGTCTGCAGTCCGTCTTGCAGCAGGACTTTGAAGGCACCATGGAGCTCTCTGTCTTTAATGATGCCAGTAAGGACAGGTCTGGGGCTATCATTGAAAAATGGAAGGCAAAGCTAGAAGGTTCTGGTATCCTTGTGGTTGTCGGAGGGCACAATTCTCCTTCTCCTCGAGGAGTTGGATATTCTAAAAATCAAGCGATTGCTCAGAGTTCGGGATCTTACCGTTGCTTTTTGGATTCGTTGACCGAGGTAGAACTGAAGAAAGAAATACCTTTTACATCAGCCTCAAAATGTATAAGATACCTAGGGATAAAGCTAACTAAAGAAGTCAAAGACCTTTACAAAGAAAACTATGAAAGTCTTTAAAAAGATACTGAAAATGACACAAAAATGTGGAAGGACAGCCCTGGTTCCTGGATTAGAAGAATTAATATAATCAGAATGGCAAGTCTACCCAAATTAATTTACATATTTAATGCAATTCCAATCAAATTACCTGAGACATTCTTCACAGATCTAGAAAAGACCATTATAGAATTTGTATCGAATTATAAAAGACCTCACATTGCCAAAGCAATCCTGTGCAAGAAGAGTGGAGTGGTCGGCATCTCATTCCCTGACCCTGAAACCTACTATAAAGCTGTGATAATCAAAACAGCATGGTATTGGCATAAAAACAGACAAGTGGACCAATGGACTAGAAAAGAGACCCCAGAAATAACCCCCAAAACATGCAGCGAACTGATTTTTGACAGAGGATACAGTCCAGTGGGAAAAGGGAAATGTCTTTAGCAAATGGTACTGGAAAAACTGGGTGTCCAACCTGCAGAAAGATTAAACTGAATCCCCATCTTTGACCATTAACAAAAATCAACTCAAAATGGATCAAAGATCTGAACCTAAGACTTCAGACTATAAAACTACTGTTGGAAAATACTGGGGAAACTGGGAGACATTGGGGTAGGCAAAGACTTCTTAAATAAGACAAGCAAAGCACAAGCAATAATCCCCAAAATAGACAAGTGGGATTATATCAGATTAGGAAGTTTGTGCACAGCAAAAAGACAGTAATTAGTGTGAATCGACAGCCCTCAGAATGGGAGAGTGTTTTTGTAAACTGTGCTTCAGATAAGGTACTGATAACCAGAATTCACAGGGAACTCAAGTGGCTTACCTGGAAAAAAAAAATCATTAACCCGATTAAAAGATGAAAAAATGAGCTGTTAAAAACTCTCTAAGGAAGACACATAAACAGCCAAAAACCTATGAGGAACTGTTCAACATCCCTCATCGCAAGGGAGATGCAGGTTAAAACCACAATGGTACCACCTAACCCTAGTCAATGGCGAACATTAAAAATACAAAACATGTTAAGTGTTAGCGGGGTTGTGGGGAAAGGGGAACTCTCCTACATTCCTGGTGGAAATGTAAATTGGTCCAGTGTGGGAGGCTGCGCAACAGCGAGTCTGCCGAGGTTTCTCAGAGAGCAAACAATTGCCGTGATTGACCACTAGAATCCCTCAGATTTGCATATCTGGCACCTCATGATTGGTCCAAAAGCGACCAATCGTAACCCACCATTTACAACCAATCATGGCCCACCGTTTACAACCAATCACGGCCCACCCTTTACAACCAATCATAACCACCCTTTACGATCCACCAAAGTGTATATAACCACCATGCCTGGCCCACAATAGCCAGACGACCAGGAAGACAACGAAGACGACACAGACGACCAGGAAGACAACAAAGACGACACAGAATACCAGGAAGACGACAACCTGAAGAGCTGAAACACCGCACAGTCTCCAGACGACCCTGAAGAGTTGTAACACTACATCGTCTCCAGGCGACCCTGAAGAGCTGTGACACCGCGTCGTCTCCGTGCTGCTCACAACAGACGACGCGACCCTAAAGAGTTGTAACACTGCGTCGTCTCCATGCTGTACCGTGCTGTCCACAATAAACAGACGACACTGTGTCGTCTCCGTGCTGTGACACTGTGCCGCTTGTTCTGGCTCTCACTCCTTCCCTCAGGAAACCTGTTTGACTGTCCCCCCGGATCGGGACATGTGGCGCCCGAACCGGGTCGGGACAAGTGGCGCCCGAACAGGGACAGGACAAGTGGTGCTCGAACAAGGGACCTGAGTACGAAGGATCCAGTGAAGAGCATCCGAGGAGGGGACGGCAGAGAATCGTCCGAGAAAGGACGGCAGAGAATCGTCCGAGGAGGGGACGGCAGAGAATCGTCCCGAGATAGGACGGCAGAGAATCATCCAAGGAGGGGACGGCAGAGAATCGTCCTGAGATAGGACGGCAGAGAATCGTCCGAGGAGGGGACGGCAGAGAATCGTCCCGAGATGGGGACGGCAGAGAATCATCCCGAGATGGGGACGGCAGAGAATCGTCCGAGAGGGAACGGCAGAGAATCGTCCCGACAGACGACCAGGAAGACAACGAAGACAACACAGACGACCAGGAAGACAACGAAGACGACACAGAAGACCAGGAAGACGACGACCTGAAGAGCTGAAACACCGCACAGTCTCCAGACAACCCTGAAGAGCTGTAACACTACATCGTCTCCAGACGACCCTGAAGAGCTGTGACACCGCGTCGTCTCCGTGCTGCTCACAACAGACGACGCGATCCTAAAGAGTTGTAACACTGCGTTGTCTCCGTGCTGTACCATGCTGCCCACAATAAACAGACGACACTGTGTCGTCTCCGTGCTGTGACACTGTGCCGCTTGTTCCGGCTCTCACTTCTTCCCTCAGGAAACCTGTTCGACTGTCCCCCCGGGTCGGGACACGTAGCACCCAAACCGGGTCGGGACAGTCCAGCCAAGGTGGAGAACAATATGGAGGTTCCTTGAAGATCTACATATAGAACTACCATATGATCCAACAGTTCAACTCCTGAGTATCTACCCAAAGGACAGGAGAATGCTTAGAAAAGTGCTTGCACATCAATGTTTATTGTGGCATTGTTGACAATTGCTAAGACATGGAACCAACCCAAATGTCCATGAACAGATGAATGGATTGAAAAAGTGTGGCACATAGACTCTATGGAATACTGTTCAGCCATAAAAAACATCATCACCTTGGCATTTGATTGAAAGTGATCAAATATGTAAGATTTATTGCTGAGTGAATCAAGCCAGGCTATGAAAGAGAGACACTGTATGTCCCCATTTAACATATACCAATTGTCCACACTCTATGGTAGAGACTGAAAGATTGGAGGACAGGGACCAGCAGTTGGTGTAATGGCTATGTCACTGGACTCCCACATAGTTGACCGCGGTTCGCGTCCCGGACTCGGTGGCTTGAAACTCATGCCGGGTGCGTGCCCAAGATCCCGAGAGGAGAATGGGGGAGAAGGGATTGCGGCGTGGCCATCCCCCCTCGGGGGTGATTTCTTGCTTTCTGTCTCTTTGTCTCTCTCGGTCTGTCTGGCGAGCATACATGCCCTATAGCAAAAACCTCTCCAAAAAAAAAGATTGGAGGACATAAAAGCATCAACAATAGTTATGGACACTGGGAACAGTGTGGAAGGAATATGTGAGAGGGAAGAGTATAGGGAAGGAAATCGGAGAAAAAAGAGAGATACAAGATATTCGTGGGACATAGCAATAAATGGTTTATTACCTGTTGATGTTAAAAAAAAAAAAAAAAAGAAGTGAGCTCCTCTACTTTTGTGTCTCTATCTAGACCCTCAATGAGTGGGATGATCCCCACCACATTGATAAGAGCAATCTCTTTTAGTACAGTGATTGATATGCTAATCTCTTCCCAGAAACACTCTCACAGACATATCCAGAAATAATGTTTTACCAGCTATCTATCTGGGCATCTCTTAGCCCAGTCAATGCATGAAATTAACCATCACACGTAGCATTTTTAAAAAATAATAAGTAGGAGAAAAAAAAAGAAAATGGAATTAAAAGAGTAGGAAGGAAATAGGAAGACATAGGAGAAGAGGAAGAGATAAAGAAATAAAGAAAGAGAAAGAGAAAGTAGAAGAGTGTGTGTTGTGTGTGTGTGTGTGTGTGTAAATGTGCAAAAAAGCCTTGCTTGGTCTAATCCCAGGATACCTTTCCAATCTCTCCAGTCTCATTTCTTGCCATTCTATCACTGCCCTCTAACCTGCTGATCCTCAGCATTGTCTCAGTAAAGTCCTTGCCTTGAGTGCTGGGCCAGGAATGCTCTTCCCCTACATAGCTTCAACATATATATTGATATACACATATACACACACATACATATACACACACACACACACATATTTGTAAATATAACAGCTATTGAAAGAAACCATCAGAATAGTTTGAGCAGAAGAGTTTCAAGATCAAACAATGTTTTAAAATGGGGCCAGCAGATGGCATGATGGTTGAGGCACTCCCACATGACCAATCATAGTTCAAGTCCCATACCTGGTGGCTTGAAAATCACAGGCTTGTGCTTGTGTGCCCAAGGTCCCAAAAGGAGAATGAAGGAGAAAGTGTTATGGCATTGCCATCTCCCAAAGGATGATTTTTCACTTTCCTCCTCTTTGTCTCTCTTCAGCAAACACATGTGCCCTATGGAGGGAGGGGGAAAAAAAACTGACTGCTGTAGGGAAAAGTTCTGAGGAGAAACATTTGGGGGAGGGACGGGGAGGCAAAGCATTAATGGCACAAAGAGGTGTGGTGGTGGGAACCAGCAGTTAGCGTAATGGCTATGTCACTGGACTCCCACATAGTCAACCGCGGTTCGAGTCCTGGACCCGGTGGCTTAAAACTCAGGCCGGGCGCGTGTGCGTACGTGCCCAAGATCCCGAGAGGAGAATGGAGGAGAAGGGATTGCGGCGTGACCATCCCCCCTGGGGGGTGATCTCTCGCTTTCTGTCTCTATGTCTCTCTCTGTCTGTCTGTCTGGCAAGCGCATGTGCCCTATAACGAAAACCTCTCCAAAAAAAAGAGGTGTGGTGGTGTCTGTTGAAGATATTTCATAGTTTTATCAATGGTACTGGGGAGAAATGTTCACCTGTTGAAATATCCAATTTGTAAAACAAATAATAATGTGATTGAATGTATGGAAGAAAATGAAATGAAAAACAAAAAAAAAAAAGCAGAGAAACTACTGAAGGAGGCTGTTGTATAGTCCAGTAGTGGACATGACTGTACAAGGACTAGAGTGGGCAGGAGTGATAGCACTGGGAATGATAAAAAGTCAAATCTAAGAATGGCCACGGGTATTTGCCCTGGTAAATGGTCCTTCCATTTACTACTGTAAAGACAGTAAAGGGAGCAGGTTTGAGGAGAACCATGAGTTATTTGAGATACATTAGGTTTGAAATAGCCATTGTACATCCAAGAGGACACATAGAGGTGGCTGTTAGGTACCAGTCTAAAGTTAAAGTGAGACATGGGGACTGGAATACAAATATGACTCATCTGTAAAAGAACAAGTTTTAGAATGTTGGGTCGAGGATGTGAGTTGAGAGAGAAGAGCAAAGGTCTGAAGATACATCCCTAAATGCACCACCATTTAGGGCAAAATAAGATGCAGCCAAGAAACTAGATGGAGAGATAGCAGTTTGTAAATGTGTTCTAATAGATGCTAAGTGGAAAAAAAAAAAAAGAGTTCCTCAAGGAAAGTGTGACTTAGTGGATCAAATGGTGCTAAGAAACTAAGGGAATTGACCATTGTATTTAGTTATATAGTAGCAATGAGTTGGTTCTTGACTTGCATGTTTTTCAGTGGAGTGATGCACAAAAACCTGATTTAAGACCCCAAGAAAGAATGAAAGGAAAGCACAGACAATTAATAAAGACAATCCTTTTGAGATTTATCACAAATAGGAGCAAAACAACTTAGACAATAGAGAGAAATAGAGGGTCAAGAAAGCTTTTTTTCCTTATGGAATAAAATACAGTGTGTCTGTATGCTGATGAGAAAGATCCAGTTGAGAGAAAATAAGGTAATGACATATTAGGAAAGGGAGAAGAGCCAGAAACAAAGTCCTTAGTACCCACAAAGAGGTTTAGAGTCTAGAACACAGGTAGGTAGGAGGGTTGACTTTAGTCAGCAGCCCATTCTGAAGTCCAGAGATAGAAGGGGAGCAGGTTACATAGGTACAAAGACAAACTGGCTCAAAGATTCTATATGGGAACATATAGAAGTTCTCCTTCTCTGGTTGCCTTTTTTTTTTTTCTTTTTTAGTGAAATAAAATTTTTGCAAGCTGAGGAAAGAAGATTGATCATTTGAAGAGAGGCAGGTGTGAAGTAGAAAATGCAAAATGCATTGACTAGAAAATGTAGTGAATTGCTGGGCAGCCTACTGGAAGTTGGTAACAAAATAGTATAAACCCAAATTCTATTACCCAATTGTTTTTTAATCCTATTCAAAAGAAAAATCAATTCTCATTCTTTAACTTTTGTGAAGATTTCTAAAGCTTCTATTGATAACGATTGAACCCAAACTCTAAAATAAGGATAGGTATTAAACTGAGAAAAAGGTGTCTGTTTTATGGAAAAAGCATTTCATTTCTTTGTTTTGTTCATTGTACTCTTATTGCCTACAACCATGCCTAGCACATAGTTTGCAAATAATAAATATTTAAAATGTACACATTGGGACCAGCAGATGGAATGGAGGTTAAGGCAACTAGATCCTACATGGCCGTCTATGTAGTTCAAGTCCTGAACTGGTGGCCTCAAAGATACACCAGGCATGGGACCAGCAGATAGCATAATGGTTACATCACTGGACTCCCACGTAGTCGACTGCAGTTTGAGTCCCAGACCTGGTGGCTTGAAACTTCCATGTGTGCCCAAGATCCCGAGAGGAGAATGGAGAAGAAGGGATTGCAATGTGGCCATCCCACCTGGGGAGTGATTTCTCACCATCTCTCTGTCTCTCTCTGTCTCTCCAGTTGAGTGCATGCACCCTATAGCAAAACACTGTCTTAAAAAAAAAATACACACACACACACACACACACACACACACACATGCCAGGCCCATATTTGTGCATGCCCAAATCTGTAGAGAAGAATGGAGGAGAAGGGCTCACAGTGTGATCATTCCCCAAGGGGTGACTTTTACTTTCTCTCTCACTGTCTCTCACTGGTGAGCACACACTCCCTACAGAAAACTAAAAATTCAAAATTAACTAATTAACTAGTTAAAAAAATACCTTGAATGAATTAATGTATGTATTATACTATGTACACTGTATGAATATTATACAAGCATTTATTCAATGATCCACACATAGTATATGAGCATTTATCTAATGATCTATAAATGACAGGTTGTCTCCAAAGTCTGACTGGCATTTTAAGCTTTAATAACTTTGAAATACCAATGCTACAAGCCTACAAAAAACATTATTTGAATGTTAAATTATTTAAAGTTTTTATTTGTTAATGTAGTTTTGTGAACTTTGAAAAATAAATTTTTAATTTTAATTTTTTGTTTCAGTCCATGTTTGTCACCTTGAACTGAACCTGAAAAAATAAATCAACAATTTATTGTTTAAAACTCAGAAATCTCTATAAGTATATAAGAAATGCAAATTATTCAACTTTCAAATTACGTTTCCATAATTTCTTTGCATTTATACCTTTGAGGTGCTTTTTAAAAATTATTTATTTCATTCCATTTGTTACTATTATTTTTTAATTTGATCTAAGAGAGACAGAGAGAGAGAAAGGGAAAGTGAGAAAGCAAGCCACTAGATCCAGGACTCAAACCGTGGTGGTCATGTGGGAATCCAGCACCTTTAACCACTACTCCACCTACTGAACCACACTTCTGAGGTTCTTAAAAGTATACTAAAATTTTTCGGATGCCCTATATATGAGTCATAGACTACGGGCTATATTACTGTCTGGTTCTCCCATAAAGCATGAGAAAAGGGTCTGGACCCTCTTCCAAGAGTCTTGTGCAGAAGGTGCCTCCTTTCTTACTTTGAATTGTATTACTGGTCAGAGGCAGAGTTTGGCCTTCACATGTGTTATTCTAAGAACAGTCTTAAACACCTTAGCCTCGAGGGCTGAGCTCTATTGGAGGTTTTCCCCAGCTTCTCTGTATAAGGGTTGCCATTTCCTTCTCTCCCCTCAAAGGTCTGGGGCCTCTGGCAGCTACATTCTCCCAGCACCCTGGGCTGTTAGATCTTGCGCTGCCTGAAATAGGAACCTAACAGGCTTCTTGAGCAGTGACACTTTCTTTGTGACAGCCTCAGGGCAACAACAGATCAAGAAAGAACTGCATTTATCCAATGCCTATAGATCCTGTTTAGATTTTGAATGGAAGTCCAATTCACTAATTAAGTTCCTCTGTTGTAACAGAGTTCTGCCCTAGGCTAGTGAGAAACAAGAGCTTATAACTTAACATTTTCACTGGAGAATTTTATTGCTCCTTCCACCTCCCACAACTGAAATCCAGAGAATAAAGAGCAAAGAGGAAAGGTTAAGACTGCAAGCTGCTAGGGCCCCATTCCCCACATCAGCAGACGGTTGGAAGGCTCTGATGGAGTCAGCAGAGGAGAGGACAGCGCATCGCTCAGTCTATCCATTCACCAACGGGTTCCAGTTAACTCCACTGAGCCATGGGACCCACCCCCCAGCCCACTTTCTCTACATTTTAGGCCTCCCACCCATACAGATGATTCTCACCAAATACTACATAGAATTAATGCCTGCAAAGTGCTTAGAACAATGTTCAGCATGTAGAAAAGACCAAATGTAGAGCTCTGTTGTTCAGCAGAGTTTTATTAGTCTAAACCATGTGTCCCTAGTTAAACTGAGGATTTCATATTAAATCAGACTCCTCGACTTTTTTTTAAATTTTTTGTTATAGGGCTTGAACACTCACAGGAAAACACAGGAGAAAGATGTGAGAGAGAGAGAAAAAAAGTAGAAAGGACCCCCCCAGGGGGGGAATGACGATTCTCCTCTAGGGATTTTGGACATGCACTCATCTGGGATGTTTTTCAGGCTACCAGGTCCAAGACTCAATCCCACAGTCAGTCATGTGGGATCCAGCCACCTTAACCAGTAAACTATCTGGGTGGGCCCCAGATGCCTCACTTCAAAAAATAATAATTTGATAACACATGTAGTAATCAACAGAATCAGCAGCCTGTATGTTTAAGTCAAGGAAGTTTGCACACAGAACATACTTTACTCATAATTTCCCTTTCTAGATAAAAGAGTCATTTCAAATTATATGCCCTTGCCTATGAAATAAACAATGAGAAGTGCTATATAAATAAAAAGGTTTTTTTAAGTATCAAAAAATAAAAGACTAAGTGGGATCCAGCCACCTTAACTACCATGCCAACAGCTAGACCCATATAATTGAAACTTTGAGATTTGCAAAACAAAAGAGAAAAACACAAATCAAAAACCAAGAATCTAGGTCAGGGCCCATGGGCTAATAATTAAGAGAGTTGAATCCCACATGGCCTACCACAGTTCAAATCCCAGTCCCAGCACCTTGAGAAAAAACACCAAGTATGTGTGTCCCAAATCCTAACAGAGTAGAGAGATGGAGAAGTGACTGCAGTGTGACCATACACCATTGGGCATTGGGAGGTACTTCCTTCCACTCTCTTTCTCTGTCTCTCCATCTCTCTCTCTTGTGAGCTCAAGTGCTCTCTGACAATTGAAGAAAAAAAAGAACCAAGAAACTATCATTCATTTTCAACATATAGTTATCAAAACATGGCATGACACTGGACTCCCATATGGACAACGATAGTTCAAGCTCCAGACCCGGTAACTTGAAAATCGTACTAGGCACATGTGTGTGTTTGTACCCAAAATCCCAAAGAGGGAATAGAAGAGACAGGATTGTGGTGTGTCCATCCCTTCCCACTGGGGACTGGGGACTGATATCTCATTTTCCCTGTCTTTCCAGCAAGTGCATATGCCCTATGACAAAAACAAACAAACAAACAAAGACATCCTCGTTTCCTTGATTTCTTCACTCTCTTTGTGTCTATTAATTTTTTTTCACGTTTTTTACAAGTTTAAAAAATACATTATTTGGGCCAGCAGGTGGTATAGAGGTTAAGGTATTAGATCCCACATGGACAACTTCACAGAGTCTTGGACCCAGCGGTTTGAGAATCATAATGGGCACATGTGCATACATGCCCAAAATCCCAAGAGGAGAGTGGAAGAGAAGGGAATGTAGCATAGTAATCCCCCCCAGGGAGTGATTTCTCACTTTCTCTTTCTCTCATACTTTATCTCAGTTTTTCTCTGACACATGCACATACCCTATAGCAAAAACTAATTTTAAAAAATACATTATTTCACCCACAAGTACTTATAATTAACTCATTTATTAAGAAAACAAAAATAGGGGCCAGTAGGTGGCATGTTGGTTCAAGACAGTGGACTCCTACAAGATCAACAGCGGTTCAAATCCCAGACCTGGCAGCTTGCTTTCTCACTCTCTCTCTGATCAAATTAAATAATAATAAACAAAGTTAAAAACAAAAGTATTTACCTTTAACACAAAAAAATAATAATTATGTAATATCACTATTAAATATCAGCACTCATATGTTTTCAGTTATCTCAAAAATTATTGGTTTTGGCCCATTCCAGTGAAGAGCCTATGTGGAAGGCAGGCCACCTGTGGCCAGAGGGCTAAATGGCCCATGGCTCATCCCCTTCCCCACTCACCTTTGGACTCTCAGGTTTGTTGCTTGGGACTTTGAGACAAACTTGCACCCCTCCCTGCCCCATCCAAACACCCCTTTCAGCAGCAAAGGGCTTGCTGGAAGGAAGGCTGCCTGCAGCTGGAGGGCTTAATAGCTAGGACCCATGGCTCATCTCCTCCCTACTCACCTTTGGACTCTGAGGTTTGCTGCTTAGAACCTTGAGATGAGCTTGCACCCCTCTCCACCCCATCCAGACACCCATTGCAGTGAAAAGCCTGGCAAGAACAACAGGGCACCTGCAGCTGGAGGGCTTAACGGGTAGAATCTGTGGCTCATCCCCTCCCCAACTCACCTTTGAACTTCCAGAACTTTGGTGTTTTGTATAGCTCATGGCGTGCATGCGGACCATGCTATCTCTTCTTTCTTACTAAGTTGAAAGTCAGCAGCTCAGTTTCGGGCGCACCTGTTCTCTAGAAACAGGGAGGACTTTGGGTCACCCAGGACCGGTAACAACAGTGCAAGGTGCTGGTGAGCAATGGAGAGGGAGAGCACAAGAGAGATCATCAATTGCCTATGCCTGCACACCTATAAATGTTCAGAGATACCTTGAATAATTTAGGACAGAACGTATAGATCACAACATGACTAGAAACCATCACAGAGGCACAAGAAATATGAGCAACCAACAAATTGTCTCTCCCCCAAGAAAAAACATCAATTCCTCATCACCCAAAGAAAACTCAATGGAACTTGTGAAAATGTCAGATAAACAATTCAGAATATTTGTAGTGACCAAACTAAATGAGATGCAAGAGAAAAGCGACAACAAGCTCCAGGAAATGAGGAAGTCCTTTCACAATTTGAAAGAAGAAATAGGCACCATAAAAAAGAATCAAATGTCATTGCTAGAGATAAAGAAATGTGATATAGGAAATTTAAAAAAACTCTCGAAAGTATTAAAAGTAGATCAAATCTCAAATGTAGAACTAAAAAACCTCTTATCTAGAAAAAAATTATCAAAAAGACTGAGAAAAAAAAACTGAGGATAATATACAAGAATATTTGATACCTTTAAATATATTTGATATATTTGATACCCAAAACATCTAGATAACTGGTATCCCAGAAGAGGAAGAAAACAATAAGGGCATTGATAATCTATTCCATTAAATTCTGGAAGAAAATTCTCCAAACTTAGAGAGGCATTCAAACATCCAGTCCCAAGAAATACATAGGACTCCAAGTAGAATTAACCCAAGAAGATCCTCTCCAAGGCACTTCATGGCCAAAACCACAGACAAAGACAAGATACTAAAATTGACAAGAGGGAAACATCAAGTTACTTACAAAGATTATCCCATCAAGCTAACATCAGACTTCTCATCAAAAACAATGCAGTCAAGGAAAGAATGGGGAAATATAGTCAAAGTGTTAAATGAAAAACAATTTCAACCAAGAATACTATACCCAGCAAGATTAACATTCATATGGGAAAAGATAAAAATAAAAACATTCTCAGATAAACGAAACCTGAAAGAATTCACCAACTCCAGACCAGTTCATCAAGAAGTACTGAGGGACCAGCAGTTAGCATAATGGCTATGTCGCTGGACGCCCATGTAGTCGACCGCGGTTTGAGTCCCGGACCCGGTGGCTTAAACTCATGCCAGGCACGTGTGCGTGCGTGCCCAAGATCCCAAGAGGAGAATGGAGGAGAAGGGATTGTGGCGTGGCCATCCCCCCAGGGGGTGATTTCTCACTTTCTATTTCTCTGTCTCTCTCTGTCTTTCTGGTGAGCACACGCGCCCTATAGCAAAAACCTCTCCAAAAAAAAAGGAAGTTCTGAAAGGAATGCTATACCTGGAAAACTAAAAAGTCAGACAGACAGATATAAGAGAACAAAAAAAGATCAAGAACATGTCCAGAAATCTCAAAAATAACATTGAATGTTAATGTATTAAATTCTCCAATGAAGAGACACAGATTGGCTGAAAGGATAAAAAAAAAAAAAAAAAAAAAAAAAAAACACAGAAACTCTATATCTTTTGCCTACAATAAATGCACCTTATGGATAAAGACATGCATAGACTAAAATTGAAGGGCTGGAAAAAGATATCCCATGCAACAGAAGTCAAAAAAAGGCTGGAGTTGCGATATTGATTTCAGACAAAATAGGCTGTAAAACAATAAACTGTAAAAGACAAAGAAGGGTGTTATGTAGTAGTAAATGGGCTAATTCATCAAGAAGACATAAAGCTTAAAAGTATCTATGCACCCAACTCAAGAGCACCTAAATATGTGAAGGAAAGACTGCTAGAACTAAAAGAAGAGATAGGTTGTAACACTATAATTGTTGGGGATCTCAACACCCCATTATCTGCTTTAGACAGATCTTCTAGACAAAAAAATAAGCAAAGAGATACAGAACCTAAACGACACTATAAATCAAATGGGCTTGACAGACATCTATAGAACTTTCTACCCTAAGACCTCAAGAAATACATTTTTCACACCCCCACATGGAACCTATTCAAAGATTGATCATATAATAAGACACAAATCAAGCCTTTACAGATTCAAAGGAATAGAAACTATATCTACCATCTTCCCTGACCATGATGGAATTAAATTCAACATTAATTTTAAGAAACATCCTCAAAAATATACAAACACATGGAAACTAAGCAACCTACTTCTGAATGACTTCTTTATTACTGAAGAAATTAAGTCTGAAATCAAAAAATTTATGGAAACAAATGATACTGAGTACAGTTGCCCATAAAATAAAGGACACCACAAAAGCAGTCACGAGAGGGAAAGTCATAGCAACTAGTGTGGATAAGAAAAAGATGGAAAGGTGGCAAATAGATAAACTAATATCATGCCTTAGGGAATTGGAAAAACAACAACCAAAAAAAGCTAGAATGCCAGGCAAAAAGAAATAATCAAGATTCGAACAGAAATAAATGAAATAAAAAACAAACGAACAATACAGAAAATAAATGAAAACAAATCTATCCTTTGAAAAGATTATCAAGATCAACACACCAGTAGCTAGAATGAGAAAGAAGAAAGAAAGAAACCAGATAAATCAAATACGTAATGAAACAAGCAACATTACAACAGACACAACAGAAATACAAAATACCATGAGCAGATACTAAGAGCCACTATATGACAACAAACAAGAGAACATGAAGGAGATGGACAAATTCCTGTATGCATATAATCTACAAAGATTGAATCATGAGGATATAGAAAACCTGAATAGACCGATTACAAGCCATGAGATTGAACCAGTAATAAATAACCTCCCAACACAGAAAAGCCCAGGTCTTGATGGCTTCATTTCTGAATTCAACAAAACTTTTAAGGAAGAGTTTATCCCCATTCTACTCAAATTATTTCTAAAGATTCAAAAGGAAGAAAAATTCCCAAATTCATTGTATGAAACCTCCATCATTCTCATTTCCAAAAGAGATAAAAACATGACAAAAAGGGAAGACTACAGACCAACATCTCTGAAGAATATAGATGCAAAACTTCTCAACAAGATACTTGTAAATTGTATCCAACAACATATAAAAAAAGATTATTCATCATAACCAGGTAGGCTTTATTCCAGGGATGTAAGGATGTTTCAACATATGCAAAACCATAAACATAATACACCATATTAACAGAAAAAAGATAAAAACCATATGATTATTTCAATTGATGCAGAGAAAAAAAGCATTTGAAAAAAATAAGACATCCTTTCATGATTAAGCCTCTCAGCAAGATTGGTTTAGAAGGGACATTTCCCAACACAATAAAAGTCATATATAAAAATACTTATAGCTAACATTAAACTGAATAGAGAAAAGGTAAAAGCTTTTTCACTAAAAACCGGTAGGCTGTCCACTTTCTCAACTGCTTTTTAATATAGTGCTAAAGTCTTAGCCAATGCAATCAGAAAAGAGAATAATATAAAAGGCATTCAAATAGGCAAAGAGTGGAAAATATCTTTATTTGTGGATGACATGATGGTATATTTAGAAGAACAAAAGTTTTCTGTGAAAAAACTTCTCAAAGTAATAAATGAATACAGTAAAGTGGCAGGATACAAAATCAACATCCAAAAAATCTATGGCATTTCTATATACGAACAAGTTGAATGAGGTAGATCTGAAGAAAACAATCTCTTTTACCATAACCACAAAATGTATAAGAGCTTAGGAATAAACCTAAGGAAGTCAAAGACGTTTACAAAGAAAACTATGAAAATTTTTTAAAAGATATTGAAAAGGAATAAAAAAGTGGAAGGACATTCCATGTTCCTGGATTCGAAGAATTAATATAATTAAAATGGCAATTCTACCCAAATTAATCTACATATTTAACGCAATTCCAATCAAAATATCAGAGACGTTCTTCACAAATCTAGAAGATACAATCATAAAAGTTGTTTGGAATCATAAAAGACCTCATATTGCCAAAGCAATCCTGTGCAAGAAGAGTGTAGTGAGTGGCATCTCACTCCCTGACCCCCAAATATACTATAAAGCTGTGATAATCAAAATAGCATGGTATTGGCATAAAAACAGAAAAGTGGACCAATTGAGTAGAATACCTCAGAAATAAACCCCAAAGCTTAGAGCCAACTGATTTTTGACAAAGGATACCAATCAATCCACTGGGAAAAGGAAAACCTCTTTAGTAAACAGTGCTGGAATAACTAGGTATCCACCTGCAGAAAGAAGAAACTGAACCCCCATCTTTCACCATTAACAAAAATCAACTCAAAATGGATCAAAGATCTGAACCTAAGATCTCAAACTATGAAACTACTGGTGGAAAACACTGGGGAAACTGGGATTCACTGGGTAGGCAAAGACTCCTTAAATAAGAGTCCCAAAGCACGAGCAATAATCTCTAAAATAGACGAGTAGCACTATATCAGATTAAAAAGTTTCTACACAGCAAAGGACACAGTAATTAGTATAAATCAACCACTCTCAGAATGGGATACTATTTTTGTAAACTATGCCTCAGATAAGGGACTGATAACCAGAATACACAGGGAACTCAAGCACCTTACCCAGAAGAAAATGAGTAATCCAATTAAAAGATGGGAAAATGAGATGAACAAAAATCTATTGAAGATATACAGACAGTCAAAAGGCATATGAGGAAATGCCCAACATCCCGTATCATAAGGGAGATGTAGATTAAAACCACTATGAGATACTACCTAGTCTTCCTCCTCCATTCTGTTCTTAGGATTTTGAATATGCACACACATGTGCCCAGCATGAATTTTAACCCACCAGGTCCAGGACTCAAACTGCAATCAACTACATGGGAGTCCAGTGATGTAACCATCTGCTTATCCCAGATATTTTGTCAACTTCTAGTCATAAAAATCATACAGTTTTTTTTAATATTTTCATATGACATCATTATGAAGGTATATTTATCAAAGTAGGAAGATAGAACATTGCATTTTACAGTTGTTTAGATTAATTTATTAATTATGAATGCTCAGATATTTGGTGTATGAACCTCCATTTATACTCCTGCAAATGCTATACTCATTAGAAATGTTAGAACAAGCCTGGTCAAGTCTCTGAAGACACAAAACCAACTTCTTGGAAAGATAGATCTTAAACTCAAGTCTCAAGTAATTCTCACAGGTAAAGTTCCAAGGACCCTATCACAACAATAAAAATCACTAAGTTCATGAGGAAATAGACTGTCTTTATTGAGACACAGAATAAAATATATTTGTAATCTGACCAAATAATATTTAAGACACTGAAATTATTGGGTATATTATAAAGTAATTATTTTAATATAAAGACACCAAATTTAGAGAAAGTCCAGCTTAGGATTATGAGCATTCCAAAACAGTTCATTGAAATAAGAGAAAGTGATAATATATGTATGTATGGAAACCTAGTGTGTGTGTGTGTGTGTGTGTGTGTGTGTGTGTGTTATATATATACACATTCATGCCATAAAAATATATGTGTGTAAATCTATATATATTTGATATAATAGCAAAAAAAAATATCTTTAAGTCTTTAAGACCCAAGATCCTTTGTCCCAGCTGCAGTGGCACTGCTGCACAATACTGGAGCCACATGGTAAGACCCTAGGTTAAGATGCTGGGTTGACCTGAACAAGCCTGGCCAGGTAGATTGCTGAGTGGTAAGATTCTGTCAAGGGTATCTCTCTACTGTGAAAAAAAAAATAAGTTTAAAAAAAATTTTTTTGAGAGGATTTTCGCTATAGGGCGCGTGCGCTCGCCAGACAGGCAGAGAGAGACATAGAGACAAAAAGCGAGAAATCACCCCCCAGGGGGGGATGGTCACGCCTCCTCCATTCTCCTCTTGGGATCTTGGGCACGCACGCACACGCGCCCGGCGTGAGTTTTAAGCCACCGGGTCCGGGACACGAACCGCAGTTGACTACGTGGGAGTCCAGTGACATAGCCATTACGCTAACTGCTGGTTCCCTAAAAAATAATTTTTTAAACCTCTTCTTGGTGCTAAGGAGGGAAAATAATGTCTCAGTAAGTTTCACTTATTTTTATCTTGACATGGGAGGGGACTTCAAAAAGTTCATAGAAGAGTTGAATTGAAGTTTATTTTGGTGCAAAAACAAATTTTCTAAATCTATGTATAGTTTTTGCATATGTACTTTCCATAAATGTTTTGAAGATTCCTCATAAATACTCTTTAATTCCTGGCAATTCTGAAGCTAAGATCAAAGTGTTACATTTCAGACAATTTGTTGTTCAGTTGAAGAAGTCTGGAAATTTAAATGAATTTTATCCTATAGTCAATTAGGAGGAAAAAAATAACAAGAAAATGTGAAACAAAGGAAGTCTGGCAAGTCTGTATAGACTTTAGGGGGAAAAAGCCATGGCCTCTCCAGAACACCTGCCAGGTTGTCTGTCTTTCTTTTCAAAGGGTAGTTTGCTCAGGGCCTCTAAGAGCCCAAGGCCAGAAGGTGACTTTCTTTAGGACTATGTGTCCCAGATCTATGGAAACTTGAAGAAGTTCAAAAGTCTATTAACATGACTTACATTTAAAGTAACTTAGCTATTAAATGCTCCTTGTATTTGTGTTCCAGCTCCATGGACTGCCTGTGTTTCTCCCTCTTTACCAATAACTGACATTTATTTATTAAATATGATATGACACCAGGAGAAAAATTACATCTAAAAGACAAAGAGAAATAGAACCAGCATGTTTGCAAACAGATTAGCATTTGATTCCAATGAGAGCCTCCTAGTTAAATTAACCTGGTCATTAATCTCAAAGATAAAATATCCCCTAGCTTACTTGAGAATGGATTAAAATTTTTTTCTCACACTGTTACGTTTTCTGGCTTTTTTGAAAACATAAAGGCAACACGAACTCATTTGGAAAATGAAAAAAATATGGAAAAAATAAAACAAAAGTTACTCAAAGCCTACTGACAAGAATAACAGTACTTTTTTTTTTTTTTTTTGGAGAGGTTTTCGCTATAGGGCGCGTGCGCTCGCCAGACAGACAGACAGAGAGACAGAAAGTGAGAAATCACCGCCCAGGGGGGATGGTCACGCCACAATCCCTTCTCCTCCATTCTCCTCTCTGGATCTTGGGCACGCACGCACACACGCCCGGCGTGAGTTTTAAGCCACCGGGTCCAGGACGCAAACCGCGGTCAACTACGTGGGAGTCCAGTGACATAGCCATTACGCTAACTGCTGGTTCCTAAGAATAACAGTACTTTTTAAAAATCTATTTCTGAGTCCACCATGAGAGCTGAGAGCTAGTGATTTCAGGGATAAGATCAATGAAGATATTCTGCTGAGAATTTACCCTGGTAGAGCCTCTGGAGAACAATGCAATGCCAAAGAGTTTGCAAACCACATCCTCCTGTGCACCTCTGATCACTCAGATTGATCTTCTAGAAATTAGGAAGAAACGATTAACCCATCAGATGACTAGAAATCACCACAGGGGCACAAGAAATAAGTGAAACCGGGACCAGCAGGTGGCATTGTGGTTAAGATGGTGGACACTCCCACATGGCCGACCACGGTTCGAGTCCCGGACCTGGCGACTTCCTTTCTCCCTTTCTCTCTCTCTCTTTCTCTGTGTCTCTCTCTGGTCAAATTAAAATAAATGAATGAATAAATAAAATTAAATAAATAATAATTTTTTTAAAAAAGAAATAAGCGAAACCAAGAAAATACCTCTCCACCAAGGGAAAAGAATAACTCCTCTTCAAACACAGACAATACAATGGAATCCATGGAAATGTCAGATAAAGAATTTGGAGTATTCATAGTGACAAAACTAACAGAGATGGAAGGGAAGAGAGACAATGAACACCAGAAGAAAAAATCCAATAAGTTCCAGGAGGTGAGGAAGTTCTTGCGATAGCTGAAAGAGGAAATACACAACATAAAAAAGAATCAAATGGAACTGTTGGAGATGAAGGTTATAATATAGGAAGTCAAAACCTCCTTTGAAAGTATTAAAAGCAGACGAGATCATACAGAAAATCAAATCTCAGATATAGAAGACAGAATCACTGGACTAGTAAAATCCACCATGAAGACTGAGGAAATAGCCCAAAAAATGAGAATGATATACAAGAAATACTAGATACCATTAAACATCCAAACATCCAGGTAATCAGTAATCATGTAGTCGACTATGGTTTGAGTCCCAGACTCAGTAGCTTAAACTCATGCCGGACACGTGTGTGTGCGTGCCCAGGATCCCAAGAAGAGAATGGAGGAGAAGGGATTGTGGCGTGGCCATCCCCCCTTGGGGGTGATTTCTCACTTTCTATCTCTCTGTCTCTCTCTGTCTTTCTGGCGTGCGCACATGCCCTATAGTAAAAACCTCTCCAAAAAAAAAAAAAAATTATCTTTCATATGAGAAGAGAAGAGAAGAACATTCTCAGATAAGCAAAACCTGAAAGAATTTACCAACACCAGACCACCTCTCCAAGAAGTTCTGAAGAGAGTGCTATCCCAGTAAACCTAAAGTCAGACACACAGAAATAAGAGTTCTAAAACAGCTCAGTAAATGACCAGCTTAACAATAGGGACAAGTCCAGAGTTGAGCGTTATCTTCCAGAATTTAAACGGCAAGATCGAACCACAACAGAAGACAAGTATATGAGTCTGAACTGGTGAAATAGAATTTTATGACTTTTGACTAAAATATACTGACCTTCCATGCTTTGTTCTCCAGTGTTAAGGAGTTTTGTCTTCTCTCGAGTTATAGACAGGTCCATGTACCTACTATTCAAACAGAATCCTAACCTGTTCCTTGGCTTTCAGTACTAAGCAAAGTTCTTTTAACATTTTTTTTTTTGATTTATTAAAGATAAAATGGCCTTTCTTGAAATTAAAAAATGAATTTAAAAATATACCTATTTAGTGACCACAGTAAGCTATATAGCCTCAGCTAGGTGCTATTTTATAGTATATTCATTCTACCCACAGAGTTTCACAACTAAAGTCAGCTTTTGTTAAGATATGTATATATTAGCTCAACTTACTATTGAAAGTATTTAGATTAATTAAGATATTTTGTGAATCAATACAATATGGAAAAGAATAAAAGAATGGAAAGCAACTGCAGATACTAGAGACAGAGTGGGAGGAGGATGGGAAATGGCAGAGAGTGAGAAATAGGGGGAAATATATATATACGTGTATATATATATATATATATACACACACACACACACACACAAACACATACATACACACACACATACATACGTATACACAATAAATAGAAAATTAGTTTTTGATGATAACAGTATGATTAAGCCACTTTACAGTGTATTCTGGCTAGAAAATCACATTTTGTATGCTGTGGTGATATTCAGTGAAAGTATGTTAAATAAATAATTTTTGGGGGGGGGGAGACTTTTTTGCTATAGGTCACGTGCACTCGCCAGACAGAGAGAGACAGAGAGACAGAAAGTGAGAAATCACCCCCCAGGGGGGATGGCCACACTGCAATCCCTTCTCCTCCATTCTCCTCTCAGGATCTTGGGCACACACGTACACGCACCCGGCGTGAGTTTTAAGCCACTGGGTCCAGGATGCGAATCGCAGTCGACTACATGGGAGTCCAGTGACATAGCCATTACGCTAACTGCTGGTCCCAAATAAATAAATTTTTTAAAATTTTTAAAATCTATTTCCTTTCCCTATACATACATGTTCCTATTTTTGGAAAGTTTAGAAAAGGTAAACACTGACGTAGCCTGTTTTTATTTTTTAATTTTATATTAGTAGGTCTAACAAATTTAAAAGCTCTTGAAAAACTTTATTTTCAATCACTAAAAATGTATTCTACCATTCCCTTTTTTTCATTTTTTAAGTTTATTTTTTTTTTCCATGATCAGGAGAGAAACAGAGGCAATAAGAGAGGGTCCCCAACAGGGTCTTTAAGCCATGATCCATCCCCCAACGTTTGCCAGTCCTAGACACTATCACGGGATAAACGTACCTAGTGAGTTCACAGAAGTCTCTGATCATGAACCCGAAACATTCCTATGTGAGTTAGCCTCACGGAGCACTATAACACTGCCCTACTCTACTTTTTTAAGTAGGATCATGGTTGTTTTTGTTTTGAAAGTGTTTTGTTAGGTTGGTTTTGTGTTTTGTTTTTTGCTTTTTTGCTATATTTGATTACTTTCTTAGAATTTACTTATGAAAGTACAATTACTTGATCATAGAGTTAAAAAAAATCTTAAATCCTTGGGTACCTATTGTTTTCTAGAAAGACTATACTAATTTCTTTTTTTTTTTTTTTTAAGAGAGATTTTTGCTCGCCAGAAAGACAGAAAGTGAGAAATCACCCCCCAGGGAGGATTACCATGCTGCAATCCCTTCTCTATTCTTCTTTTGGTATTTTGGGCACACACACACATACACACACACACCTGGCATGAGTTTTTGTTTTGTTTTTTTTTTTTTTGGAGAGATTTTTCACTATAGGGCGCGTGCACTCGCCAGCCAGACAGAGAGAGACAGAGAGATAGAAAGCGAGAAATCACCCCCCAGGGGGGATGGTCACGCCACAATCCCTTCTCCATTCTCCTCTCGGGATCTTGGGCATGCACGCACACGCGCCCGGCGTGAGTTTTAAGCCACCGGGTCCGGGACGCGAACCGCGGTCGACTACATGGGAGTCCAGCGACATAGCCATTATGCTAACTGCTGGTTCCCAACACCTGGCATGAGTTTTAAGTCACTGGGTCCAGTAACTGAACCACAATTGACTATGTGGGAATCCACTTTCTGCTAGTCCTGGATTATACTAATTTCTTCCCCTACAATAGTAATTATAGAGTTTTGTGTACCTATACTGTTCTTTGTGGAATTTTGTATACACTCTGAACATATTCTTTTTTTTTAAGAATTATTTTATTTATTCATTCATTTATTTTAATTTGACCAGAGAGAGACACATAGGGAAAGAGAGAGAGGATGTAAGAAAGGAAACCGCCAGGTCTAAGACTCAAACAGTGGTTGGCCATGTGGGAGTGTCTACCGCCTTAACCACCATGTCACCTTCTGGCTCCTCTGAATATATTCTTTAATATTTTTTCCCAACTTGACAGGTGAAAGTTGTGTCATTTGATTAATGTTTATTATAGTTATCATCAGGCTTTCTGAAAACATTGTCACATCCATCCATCATGCTTCTGACTACGTCTTCTGCTGAATCCACACAACCTCTCATTTCCTCCCAATGGAAGTTCCAGACACAGAGCCCCACCTTTCTAATGACCACATCTGAGTAGACTGCCTCTGTACACAAACACCCAAACTGAGTATAGGGCCCTTAATACTTAGATAGGAGAGTATTGATGGTGTAGAATAAGTAGTACCCTCCCCTTGTACAAAGAGGACAGAACAAAGCGAGTTAGAATGGGATTTTAAATGGTGGAGAGCGAAATATTGGAGGACATAAAAGCAGTGAAAGTACTTAACGAGAATAAGAGTGTGGAATGGGGGGGTGAAGAGAAGAGGATAGAGAAAGATAACAAGAGAACAAATAGAGAGGCAGGACAATAGTGGGAAACAGATATGGCTTATTACCTGTTGATGATGACGTGGATAGTATTCTCAACTGGATTGGTCTGAGAAGTATTTCATGATGGGTAAAGTCTTTTTATAAGCAAAATGAGAAATAGTGATTGACTGTTTAAGAAAAGTAATTAGAATAATAATAACGATTGGGAAAAACATTGAAAAGATATTGAATGATGAAGTGATGAAGTGGGGAGATTAATGTCTCTGTATTGACTGACATGCATGGCATTCCCTTTTGAAAAAGCAATGTAATACACTGTAAAGTTATATGTAATCCAATGTAATATAAAGAAGATTATGATGATAATATTAAAAAAAAGAATGGGATTTTAAACACTGGTATGCTGGAACACGTTTCTACCAACTCACAGAGCCAATTGTGCACTTCTCTTGTTAACTCCATGGTCAGTGATATCAGACTGATTGCTTGACATTGGCCATGGTGAGAGGATTGTATCAGGCAAAGCAGCAAATGATCCAGTCTCCCACACACCCCTGACTCAGCCCGTTGTTATACATCGGACACATTATACAGCACTCCACTACTTCCACTTCTGGCTATGACAGATAAGCTGGTATCAGACTAACCTCCCTGCTGGTAACAACTAGAAAAGCTATGAAATGTGTTTTAGAACGTTTGTCTGAAAAGTCAAGCACTACCAAAGTAGCCAGGGTTTAAGGGCCTAAGTTCCTAGAGAGAATGAACTAGCTTGCTGAGAAGTGAGTCTGCCATTAGCCACCACTTTTCTCTTTGCTGCATGTGCTGATTTCCTGAGCAGCTAGCTTGTTAGCAGCTAAGCTGAAAATCACTGTTAACAGGCAGAGGCGCTGAACAGAGCTTTCAGCAGCCTTGGGGGCTAAAGAGAGAAAAATCTGAATATTTTCAGGACCTACCAAAAAGGAACGTCCCTAATGAATACTCAGACTTTCATTTAGGAATTCTGAAGGACACTATGCCAGGAATAAAATTAAAAGAAGATATCCAATCCTAAAAAAATAAACGAAGCTCAGCTCTGATTTACATCCATCCCAGAATAAAGTAAAATAACTTCTTTAACTGCTTAATTCATCATAAATGTAAATGTAACCCTAACTGTCTGCTAATCACAAATGTGAACCCACCCTGGAGGGCTTACAATAGTACCAATAAACAGAAATACCTAGGAATTAATTACTATAGATAAGCAATACTATAGGAGAATCATAGGTCTAGATATGAAAGGTTAAACAATAAAGCTTCTAGTAGACATCCCTATAAATCATTAAATTGGAAGTACTCCAAAACACATGTATATAAATACTTATAGCAGTATTATTTTTAATATCCCAAAACTTAGAACAATTCAAATATTTACAAACAATGGAATGGATAAATGCACTATAGTAAATTTATTTAATGATGTACTACACTACAAGATAAAAGCACTAATTACTGCTAAATACAACAGCCTGGATGAATTTCACAATGGAAAAAAAAATACAGATGCAAAAGAGTACACACTGTATGATTCTATTTCACAAAGGTTGAAAACAGGCACAACTATGGTGCTAAAAGTTTGGCAAGAAAATGATTAGAATCATGAAGGGGCTTCCAGGATGCTAGTGATGTTCTGTTTCTTCATCTGGGCAATGTTTACATAGGTTTGTTCCTGTGAAAATATATGTATTCTCTGTATGAATGTTGTATTTGACTGTGAGAGACAGCACTGAAACTCTTCCCAGAGGTGAAACATACCTCCTGAATCAGAAAGAACTCTATGCTGTAAGTGGCAGAAAAATCTAACTCCAACTGACTCAAAAACTAACATACAGTTCAAAAAAGATGTACCAATAGTCAATAAGTTCATAAAAAAATGTTCAACATTATATTCATTATGGACATGCAAGTCAAAAACACGATGAATACACTGGGCACCTGCAAGCATTTCCAGGAACCTGATGAAATGAAGGGAGGAAGGAAAATGTATTCCAGTATGGTAAGGCTCAACCAGGGGATTGCTTTCTTGTTCTTGTTCTTGTTCTTGTTCTTGTTCTTGTTCTTGTTCTTGTTCTTGTTCTTGTTCTTGTTCTTGTTCTCGTTCTCTCTCTCTCTCTCTCTCTCTCTCTCTCTTTCTCTTTCTCTCTGGTAAGTTTATATGCACTTTGGCATTACAATTTTTTAATTAAAATAAAGTAAGACAAGATACCAACTCACATCCATAAAGATGACTAGAATGAAAATGATAATAGTAAGGCTTGACTAGGACGTGAGGAAATTAGATCACACTCGTTATACTTTACTGGTGAGACTGTAAAATGGTGCAATCACTTTAGAATAGAGTTTGGCAATCCTCAAAATGTTAAATGTAGAGTTACCTTACAAACCCAGCGATTCCTGTGCTAGACACATACCCACCAGAAATAAAAACATATGCCCATTCAAAAACATACATATTGACATTCATAATTGCCAAAAGTGGAAACGAGATAAATATCCATCAACTCTTGATGGATAAGTAAAATGTGGCAGAGGCATACAACAAAATAGTATTTGACAATAAAAAGAAATAAATCACTCATACATGCTACAACATGAATGAATCTTAAAAATATTATGCTGTATGAAAGAAGCTGTTTACAAAGAACCAAATATTAGTATTTACGTGGAATGTCTAAAACAGGCAAGACAGAAAGATCAGTAGCTGCAGAGGCCCAGGGCTGTGGTGGAGAGAGGTCAGGAAGGAGAAGCTGAGGAGGAATGGGAAGTAACTGCTAAGGGGAATAAGGTTCTTTTTGGAGTGACGAAAATATTCTGAAAATGACTTGGTGAGGCTGCACGGCTCTAAGAACTAAAAGACACAGAACTCTACATCTTTTTTTAAAGAATTATTTTCTCTAACTTTATTTATTTATTTTTTTTATTGACCAGAGGGAGACAGAGAGAGAGAGATAAAGCAATCTACCAGGTCCAGGACTTGAACTGTGTTTGGCTATGTGAGAATCCAACATACCTTAACCACCATACCACCTGCTGGCCCCTGTACATCATTTTCAAACTGAACTTTCTAAAAAAATATTTCAAGATATATTGTATGGTATATGAATTATATTTCAATAAAGCTATTTAAAACAAACCAAAAAAAAAAAAAACTATGCAATTGAACTATCTAGAGTTAAGCTGCTTCATATAAGGACTGATCCAGCAGTCGAAACAATATCAACAGTACTTAATTTTATTCTCTCTCTCATATGCCTCTGCTGTATTTGTTTTACATTCAGCCTCTACCCTGTCAATGCCCCAGTAATTCCAGGCACATCTATCTTGTTAGCAAAATAGCCAGAGTCGTTCCAGAACAAGCATCCTCTTTTCACATAATCCAGGGATGGACAAAGAAAGTTGTCCTTTCCCAGAAACCTCAGAAAATTTTTGTTTATGTTTCATCAATACTTTCCACCCCATGGTCGGGTAATGGGGCAAATCGTAGCCTTGAGTTAAATGGTCAAAAGATATCCTTGATGTCAGAGCCCCATAGTCCATCCTACTCAAACTCTGCCCACAGGTTGAGTAAGGATGACTTTGCAAAGAAAATTTGAAATGTTCTTACCAGAAAGCAGGGGAAATAAAACCAATTCCAGTTACACAGACCAAAAAAGGCAAAGTGTTGTAGACCAAAGAGTATGAGAAATATTTATTTTAAAATTAATTTCTCTCATTTGACTAAAGACTGAGATATTCATGTTTATAATTGTAGCACCTACATGTGACTGGGTCCATCATAGACTCTCAATCAATTTTGAATAAACAAACAAGTCAACAGTAACAAATGAATAAACAAATGAATGCATAGTAGGCTATCTTGTTGGTAAAGAACCCAGACTCTTGGCTTTTATTTCCCTCTCTGTCTCCTGCTGCCCTCTCCTTGGTCAATTGCCATCCATCAAGTAAAGCACACAAAAAATAGAAAGAACTGGGAAAGTAAGAGGGTTTCAAATCTCTGTATGTCGATCCTGAAAAGAGATCTGATGACAAAAAAGAAAACAATTAGCAAAGCAATTGTCCTAACTCCCTAACCAGTTCTACTCTCATTCTGAGACATCATCCTGGTTTACAAAAGCCTAACTGTTTTGCTTGTTTTTTAGTTGCTAAATAACAAGCTTAGAAGAGCATTAAATGCATATTTTTTAAATGGTTGGATGCCACGGAAGTATGCTACCTTCAGTCTAAGAGAAGTCACCAAATGTATACGAAATAACATGAGAAACAGAAGATCAAAACTATCATTAGAATCAAGATCAAGAGCATGTCTACTTAACATTGCCCCTTTGACCTTCACCTCAAACCTGGAAGGTAAATTGACAAATATTATTAATCTCATTTGACATAGCGCAAAACCTAGACTCAGAAAGTTTTTGTTTTACTTTTCAGTTGATGCCAAAGCAAGGACTAAAAAATTGTCTTGCTGGTTTTTTTTTTTTCTGTAATTTATAATTTACATATAATCATTACACATGTTAATAGGATACAGAATGGTCATTAAAAGCATGTATACAGTGTATAAAAAGCAAATCAAAGATATAAACATATTCACCACCTCCAACATTTAACATTATATTATGTTGTGAACATTTGAAACCCTGTTCACTGGTTATTCTGGAAGTATGCACTTAATTGTCTATGACATTCTTTACTGGGAAATACAGTTCTAAAGACAGAACAAATCAATTACAAATAAGACAACAAGAGTCTTGTAAATTAATGAGGATGAATTTTTAAAACAAAGATAATCTTTGTTTTAATTTCATTTTCTTTTATACATTCAATCACATTATTTGGCTTACAAAATGGTTATTTCAACAGGCGAACAGTTCTCCCTAGTACAGTTGATAAAACTATAAATTATCTTCAGCAAATAATACCACATTTCTTTGTCCCCATTAATGCTTTGCCTCCCTATTTTTCTTCTACATGTCATTCTTCAGACCGTCCTCTCACACACACTATATCTGGTCTTTACATCTATATACTATGTTTCTATATCCTTTAGTCAATCAGTTTCAGTCATAGAGTGTGGACACTTGGTATATGTTAAGTGGGGACATAACAATGCCTTTCCTTCATAGCCTGGCTTGCTTCACTCAGCAGTAAATCTTCCATATTCATCTACTTCCCGTCAAAAGCCAGGGTTTTGGTTTTTTTTTTTTATGGCTGAATAGTATTTCATAGAGTATATATGCCACAGTTTTTCTATCCATTCATCTGTTCATGGGTATTTGGGTTGTTTCCATGACTTAGCAATTGTGAATAGTGCCTCAATAAACATCAATGTGCAAGCACTTGATTAAGTAGTCTTCTGTCCTTTGGGTAGATACCAAGGAGTGGGATTGCTGGATCACATGGTAGTTCTATTTGTAGATTTCTGAGGAATCTCCAAATTGTTCTCCACAGTGGCTGGACCAATTTACATTCCCACCAGCAGTGTAAGAGAGTTCCCCTTTCACCACACCCGGCCAGCACTTAGCCTTTTTTGTTTTTTTAATCTTAGACATTCTGATCGGGGTTAGGTGGTACCCCATTCGTGTTTTGATCTGCATTTCCCTTACAATGAGGGATGTTGAGCATTTTTTCAATTGCCCTTTAGCTATACATATGTCATCTTTAGAGAGTGGTTTTTTCAACTCATTCTCCCATCTTTTAATAGGATTGATTGTCTTTTTTTCAGAACAGCTGCTTGAGTTCCTTGTGAATTCTGGTTATCAGTCCCTTATCTGATACATAGTTTACAAAAATATTTTCCCAATCTGAGGGCTATTAATTCACATCAATTACTGTGTCTTTTGCCATGCATAAACTTCTTAGTCTGATGTAACCCTACTTGTCTATTTTGGGGATTATCGACTGTGCTTTAGGGGTCTTATTTAAGAAGTCTTTCCCTACCCCAATGTCTCCCAGAGTTTCCCCAGTGTTTTCCAGGAGGAGTTTTATAGTTTGAGGTCTTAGATTTAGATCTTTGATCCACCTTGACTTGATTTTTGTCAGAGGTGAGAGGTAGGGGCTCAGATTTATCTTTCTGCAAGTGGAAATCCAGTTTTTCCAGCACCACTTTTTGAAGAAGTTTTCCTTTACCCACTGGATTGACTGGTAACCCTTCTCAAAAATCAGTTGACTGCATGTTTGGGAATTTATTTCTGGGGCCTCTATTCTGTTTCTGTGCCAGTACCATGCTGTTTTCATTACCACAGCTTTGTAGAATATTTTGGGGTCAAGGGAGTGAGATACCGCCCACTCCACTCTTCTTCTGCAGAATTGCTTTGGCAATACATGGTCTTTTATAATTCCAGACAAACTTTATGATTGTCTTTCCTAGATCTGTGAGGAATGTGTCTAGTACTTTGATTGGCATTGCATTAAATATGTAGATTAATTTGTGTAGAATTGCCACTTTGATTATATTAATACTTCCAATCCAGGAACATGGGATATCCTTCCACTTTTTTGTGTCACTTTCAAGTTCTTTTTTCATCTTCTCATAGTTTTCCTTGTGGAGGTCTTTAACTTCTTTAGTTACATTTATCCCTAAGTATCTTATACATTTTGTGGCTATGGTAAATGGAATAACTTTTTTCAGTTCTACCTCAGTCTGCCTGTTGTTCGTATATAGAAATGCTATAGATTTCTGGATATTAATTTTGTATCCTGCAACTTTACTGTATACATGTATTACTTCCAGAAATTTTTTCACGGAAACCATTGGGTCTTCTATGTATACAATCATGTCATCTGCAAACAGAGAGAGTTTCACCTCTTCCTTTCCTATTTGAATGCCTTTTATTTTTTCCTCTTTTCCGATTGCGTTGGCGAGGACTTCCAGTACTAAGGGGTACCTTCTGCCTCTGCACTCATCATCAAAGCCCTCAAGGAAACACCAAGAGACAGAAAGAAGCAGAAGAATATTAAACATTGTGGAAACATCACTTTTGACAAGATTGTCAGCATTGCCAGGCAGATGAGGCACCAGTCTTTGGCCAGGGAACTCTCTGGAACCATTAACGAGATCCTGAGGACAGCCCAGTCTGTAGGCTACAATGTCGAGGGCCGCCACCCTCATGACGTCATCTATGACATCAGCAGTGGCGCAGTGGAATGCCCAGCTAGTTAAGAAGTACACAGGAAAACAACTCAATAAAGGATTGTGTGACAACCAGAAAAAAAAAAAAAAAAAAAGATATAGGTAAAATTGAATATAACAACAGCTCATAAGGAAGAGTTACAAAAACAAAACCTTTACCCACTCTCTGTGAGTTCTTGTAAGACCATAGTACTATACAATACATAATAAAATAAGTCCTTGGGCCAGCAGGTGGCATAATGCTTACATTACTGGATTCCCACATGGCTGACAACGACTTCAATACTGGACTTCGTGGCTTCAAAATCAAGACAGGCTCATGTGCGTGCATGTCCAAGATCCCGGAAGGAGAATGGAGGAGAAGGGATTGCAATGTTACCATCTCTCTTGGGGAGGTGATTTCTCACTCTCCGTTTGTTTCTCTCTCTCACGCGCGTTCTCTCTCTCTCTCTCTCTCTCTCTCTTTCTCTCTCTCTCTCTCTAGCAAGTGCATGTACCCTAAAGCAAAAACCTCTTAAAAAAAAAAAAAAAAGAAAGAAAGAAAAGAAAAGAAAAGAAAAGAAAAGAGTCCTCAAAAAAAGCAAAAACAAAAAAAAAATTGTAAAAAGATGTTTAAAAGCAAAGAAATAGTAAAGTCAGTGATTTGGTGATTTATGAGCTTTACAAAGTTCTTGATTTTAGCCTTTTTAAAATTCATTCCAAAGGAAGACTGAGCTATTTGTAACATTTTAGACTTTTCCTATGTTATCTAGTTTTATACAATGAGTAATGGTATAAAAAAATATAACTTGGAAACTATGAAGATAATTGTCTACCAAATAATTGGTAAATTTGTACTTTAACCTGCTGTGTGTAAGATAGTTGAATCTGCATTTTTTGGCCTTTTCATTGGAAATTTAATCCTGACATTCAACGTTATTATCAGTATGTATGGACTTATCCTTTTTCCCTAGATTTTTTTTTTAATACTCTCTTACTTCTATGTATCTCCTTAGTTTTCCTGGTGTAGAAGTCTCTTAAGTATTTCCTGAAGAACTGGTTTGGTTTTGTTGAATTCTTTCAGCATTTATCTGGGAATGGCTTTATTTCTCCTTCCCATTTGAGGGCCAATCATTGCTGGGTATAGTACTTCTGGCTGAAATTGTTTTTGTTTCAGAGTTTTAAATGTCTTCCCATTCTTTCTTATCTGCATTTTTCAATTGAGAGAACCAATATTAGTCTAATGGAGTAATCTTTGTAAGTCACTTGGCCTTTCTCTCTTGCCATTTTTAGAATATTGTCTTTGTCTTTGAATTCTGTCAATTTGGCTATGATGCACTTTAGAGAAGATGTACTCTGATGTACTTCTTATGTTCTCTTCATTTGGTGTCCTTTGTATTTCATGAATTTAGATGTCTGCCTCCCTCTCTAAATTTGGAAAGTTTTCAGCTAATATATCATGAAACAGATTTTCTATGCCTTTGCCTGTCTCTCCGCCTTCTGAAATACCTGTCATGCAGCTATTCCACTGTTTAATGATGTCTAGGATTTCCCATATGTTGTCCTGATTGTTGATGGTTATTCTTCTATTCTTTCTGGTTGCTTGAACTAAATCAGAGGCTTTATCTTCAAAGTCTGAGATTCCTTCTTCTTTATGGTCTAATCTGCTATTGATACTTTTGGACCAGCAGTTAGCATAATGGCTATGTCACTGGACTCCCATGTAGCTGACTGTGGTTTGAGTCCTGGACCTGGTGCTTAAATTCATGCCGGGCGCATGTGCGTGCATGCCCAAGATCCCAAGAGGAGAATGGAGGAGAAGGGATTGCAGTGTGGCCATCCCCTCTGGGGGGTGATTTCTCGCTTTCTACCTCTCTGTCTCTGTCTTTCTGGCGAGCGCATGCACCCAGTTAGAAAAAACCTCTCAAAAAAAAAAAAATGATACTTTTAAGGGACATTTTGATTTCCTGCATCATAATCTTTATATACAGAACTTCTATTTGATTCTTTTTTAGTGTGTCTATTTCCTTTGGAGTTTCTCCTTCAAGTGATGGAAGGATTGTCTCCTATAATTGTTTTCTCTTGCATCTCAAAGAGTTTTGTTACAATTAATATTCTGATTTTTTTTCTGACATTTCTGGGATCTCTTGTGTCTTATATGCTATTAGTGAGGAGTTATTATATTTCCTTGAGGGGAAGGTATTTCCTGGTTTTCTCTTATTTCTTAAAACTCTAATTTTTAGTCATCTGGTAATATACTCAATTCTTTCTACTTCTATGGAGTATGTTCCTGTAGCTGTGTTCATGCCCTTTCATATGGTGTGTGTTAGCTCTGTGCCAGTTTCCCTCCTCTACTCTGAATGTGAGCATGGAATCCACAGTAGGAGTTTGGGGTTCCGGTTTTCAGAGGAGAATTTCTCTCGTTTTACTGCTAGACGTGGTATGAGAAAAGAATTTCTCCAGGTCTCCTGTTTTCAGGTGTTTGGCTCCTGTCTACCTAAATCTGCTTCCAGTGTGGCTGGAGGTTAATCTGGAAAAGTACAATGCAAGGTGGTAGACCACTTTGCAGGTCAGAACACCCCTCCTCCCTGACAGCAGGCTGGATGATAGTCCCTGGCGGGCTCAAGCTGAGCAACTTGAGCCTCCCTCTTGCTCCTTCTATCTCTTCTATCTCAGGGATCACAGAAACCACGTGTTCATTCTCAAAAGCCAGAGCAGCCTTTCCTCTCCCACAGCAGGCTGGACTGTGGCCACTGATGAACTCAAGTCAAGTGGCTTAGTCTTCCCTGTTGCTCCTTCTATCTCTTCTATCTCAGGTTGTCTCCTGCCCTTTTACATGAGTGTTGCTGCTAAACCACTATCCAGTGTGGTGAGTATAAAAATATTTCCCCTAAACTTATAGGTGCATTTGCAATTATCCATCTTTTTCTTGACTAATGATCCAGGAATATACAATTTCATTGCATGTGACTATGTACAGGCCAGCAGGTGGCGTAGTGATTTAGGTGCTGGACTGCCACATGGCCAACCATGGTTCGAGTCCAGGAACTGGCAGCTTGAAACTCATACTGGGTGCATATGCATGTGTGCCCAAAATGCTGAGAAGCAAATGAAGGAGAAGGGATTGTGGTGTGGCCACCCCCCAGGGGGCGATTAGTCACTTCCTCTCTCTCTGTCTCTTTAGCAAGCACCCATGCCCCAAAAATTAGTCAAAAAAAAAAAAAAAAGTGTCTATGTAACATTGCCAGTCATTTGGTAACTACTGACAGATTCATTCATGTGATGGTAAGGTCATGAAACAGAGAAAGCCAAGTAATTGTCTACCCACTATTCAGACTCACATCCTTGGACCCTTTCATCTCTTATTCTAGCCACCTGAGTTAATCCATGGTCTTTGCAATAAAAGAACACTGAAACATTTATAAATCTAAGGGCACACTTTGAGTGAATGTCAAACATTGTGTATGATAGATTTTTTTTCTCAAGCACTGAGCAAACTTTGTGCTTAAAAGAACTCACTGTGTTACTGATAATCGAAAATGAATTTACTTTGCTGGGTAGCTTTAATTAGTTTGCTGGTGCTCCAAAGACTTTTGGGCGGATGGGATTTTTTTCTAATACCTGTAATGCATACAAGTGTTAAATCAAAGCTGACTCCAGCAAATTCTAATTCTAAAAGCCCTAGAGTAAAATCAAGATAAAATAATTTACACCACAACCACTGCATCAAAATAGGAAAAAGTCTATGAATAGTCCAATAGCTATTGTCACTATGATTTTCTAAAAGAAAAAAAAAAAACGAACTTAGATTTTTCTAATAAATCCCACATTCATTACATTTCTGTTACTGGTAGCTTGTCTGATAGTGTTATCATTCTAAAGCACATCAATTTAACAAGCATATAATATAGGAGAGAGTAGAGGGAAATATACCAAAAATAAAAAGAGAAGCTACACTTTGCTGCAGGAATTACAACATTTTTTTCTTTTTAAATATGCATTTCATGCTGCTATAAGATTGTTACTTAATAACCTAAAAGCAAACAAAACTATCAAGCTCACCAGAGACAATGTCTCAACATTATGGTACCCAGTAGGGAGTTAGGACCATTGCCTTACACTCACAGCTCTGCATACACCTGTTCTTTGATCCAGAGGGGTTGTCTCTATGTCACTTGGCCTGAACATCTCTAGCAATAAAAATGACCTAACCAACTTCATCTGTTAGAAGAACATTTTAAAAATAATATAAATATGCAGTTATCTAATTCAGGCAAAGAATGTTTGACAAGTTGGAACTTGCTTTTGAAAACATGAGAGAAAAAGAATTGAACAAGTTCCATCAGGTAAGTTGAACATACAGAAGATCTAGAGGTCTAAATATTGATGCCCCCCTCCTCATCTACCTCCCTTCAAAAAACCTTCAAATATTGTACTGAAGCTTGTCACATGCTATAATGAAGTCTATAATAGAGAAATCAAAATTATATAAAAGTTAAAATGCCAATCTAAAATTTTAGAGACCTTGAAGTCAGAAGACCTTGATTCTGGCCCCACTAGCTCTTTAGTGTGCAAAGACTCGAGTCTCTCTTTAGGCATCCTGATCTGAAAATTAAAGACAGTCGTTAGTGGGGCCAGCATGTGGCATATTGGTTGAGGCACTGGATTCCCACATGGTCAATAGTAGTTCAAATCCTGGACCTGGCTTGCTTTCTCACTTTCCCTCTCTGTCTCTCTCTGGTAAAATTATAAAAAAGATAAAATAATAATGATAATAAATAAAATTACATAAATAATTCTTAAAAAGAAAAAGGAAAGCTGTTAGTATTAATAGAGTCCCTCCATCCATAGTTTGCATGCTCCTATTTGGGCATAGGTCTAAGGTGACTAGAAAAGGCTGAGATTATTATGGTTCATAGAACAACAAGATGAGTTGAAGCCATGGAAGTATGCTAAATTCTGCTCCAAGAGTGACTCAGAAAGGGAAATTGTCACACAGGTTTCACATATCCCAATTTTCTAGTATCTTCACAAGTCTTTACCTAATACTCGTTTCCTATAATCATGACCACATTCCACAATGAAGAGAACAAAAGGACAGGGGGTATTGAGCATACCAGGGTCTCATCTCCTTGATAATCCATAGTCCTGAAGAACAGTAATTAGGTCATTGTAACACTGATGGTGATTTTGATTGACACAGCTAGATTAAGGGATGCCTAGTTGATAAAGCATTACACATTCTCTATCATTGTTTTAATTATCCTCACTGTTTCAGGTGACACTGAGCCCTCTCTCTTCAAACTACCCATGTAGTTTGGCGCTTGGTTAGAATATCTGGATTATCCCAGGTGTGTCTGTGAGAGAGTTTCCAGGGGGTATTAACATTTGAACCAATGGACCAGAGGTGGGGGGCTGTGGGGGGGAGATTCACCCTCAATGTGGATGGGCACCATCAAGTTAGCTGGATGCCCAGAGGAACAAAAGGACAGAGGAAGGGGAAAATTCATACTTTCTTCTCTGGAGCTGAGATGCCCTTCTTCTGCTGGCCTTGAACATCAGAACTCCAGGTTCTCTGACTTCTGAACACTGAGACTTATACCAGCACCTCGCTTGCAATTTACCCCACCCATTCCCACCTCCAAGGCTCTTGGGCCATTGGCCTCTAACTGAGAGTTACCCCACAGACATCTTTGGTTCTGAGGCTTTCAGTCCTAGACTAGGCCATTCTACTAGCTTTCCTGGTTCTCCAGATGGCAGACAGTCTGTTATAGGACTTCTCAGTACCCATAGCCGAGTGAGCCAATTCTCCTAACAAATCCCTTTTATAAGAAGAAACTTCCAAAAGTTTGTGGAAAACTGGATTTAAAGTCTAAGTTTATTTTCATATAAGAAAATTTTGAAATCAATGCATTTATTTTCCTAACATGTATTTTCCATGAACATTTTCTAAAGAATTATGTATTATGTATTTTATTTATTATTCTTTTTTAATTTGACCAGAGGGGGTAGGGGGAAGTGAGAAAGCAAACCATCGGGTCTGAGACTCAAACTGCAGTCAGCCATGTGGGAGTTAAGCACCTTAACCACCACGCCACCTGCCAGCCCTCCATGAACATTGTGAAGACTCGTATTTGCATGCAATTGATTCTGTCTCTCTGGAGAACTCTCACTATATGCTACATTTTCTTTATCCCTTCATTCATTGATAAATACTCACATTGATTCCATATCTTAGCTATTGTGAATAACATTGAAATAAACATCAGAGTGCAGATATCCTTTAGATGTAGTTTAAAGTTTATTTATTTAGCTCTTTAATGAGTAAGACAGACAAAGAGATAGACAGCACCCACAATAGGATCCTGATGGCACGATCTACCCCAGCCCCAGCCAACCCCAGATCAGGGGCAGGCATGCACCCAACATACTCAGGAAGAGTTCCGGAAGTGAACCTAGAGCCCTCCCATGTGGGTCAGCCTCACAGAGTATTACGTTTTACTGTTGCACCACCATCTGGTCCCCTTCCTCTTGATAATTTTATTTCAATACCCAGAAATTGGATTGCTGGATTATATAGTGGTCCTATTTTCAGTTTTTTATACACTTGCATACTACTTTCCTTATGGCTGTACCTTTTACATTTCCACCAAGCTGGTGGATTCCCTTCTTCCCACATTCTTGCCAACACTCGCCTTTCATTTTTTTGATAAAAGCCATTCTACGGGGCTCAGCAGGTAGCATCATAGTTAAGGTGCTGGACTCCCACATGCCCGACTATGGTTCAAGTTCTAGACCTGATGACTTGCTTTCTTACTTTCCCTCTCTCTCTGTCTCTCTCTGGTCAAATTAAAATAATAATAATAAATAATTTTTAAAGCCATTCTGCATAGTGATAGCTCATTCATATTTCCCTAATGATTAATGATGCTGAACATTTTTTCATGTCCTATTGGCCATTTGTAGGGTTTGTTTTTTCCTACTTTGTGCTTGAAGAGGGAAGATTTCTCTTTCTATTTAGTATTTTGGGTTTGTTTTTTTTTTTAATTCCATCACTATACATCATTTGGCTTATAAAGAGAATTTACCGAACATGAAATACATCTCAGACCAGTCCAGTTGAGAATACTATACACATTATCATCAACAAGTAATAAACCATTTCTGTGTCCCACAAATGTCTTGCATCTCTATTTTTTCTCCCTGATTTCCTTCCTTATACTCTTCTCCTCTCCCATTCTCCTTGTAGGTTTTCTTTTGAGAAATTTCTGGTAAGATCTTTTGCCCATTTTTTAAATCAGGTTATTTTTCTTGCTTTTGAGTTGTTTGAGTTCTTCTTTATCTATTATGATTATTAATCCCTTATCAAAAGTGTTATTTACAATTATTTTCTCTCATTCTAAGGGTCATCTCTTCACTTTGTTAATTATTTCCTTTACTGTGCAGAAACTTTTTAATTTGATGTAATCCCACTGGAGTATTTTTTATTTTGTTGTCTGTGCTTTCAGGAGGACATCCAGAAAAACTCCTCATTAGTTAGCAATAACAATATTAGCCCTACATATTTCATAAAATTCTGAAGGTCAAATTAGATTAGAGGTAAAGAGTACCCCAAAACATTTTAAACTTTTTAAATTATTGATTTTCATTATTTAGGGAGCATAGAAAAACATAGAACATAAGTAAGTGAGTAACCTTCCCAGTTAATAAAACACAATGTTCCAATAATTTCTAGCCAGGTACAAATATACCTAAATCCTACCTTTGGGCTCTAGTAGAAATAAAGTTCTTCCAGAGAAATAACTCGCAAATATAGTGAGCTCTCAATCCACAAAAGAGAATATATTCAAACAAAAGGATGTCTGATCAAGTTGTTAGTGCAAATATTACTGCAGAGGAAATATTTAATCCATTTAAAGGGGTGGGGGAATGGTCTTCAAGCCCACTCAGAAGCTCATATAAGTACCAAAAAAAAATTTTATGAAAATGTTTAGACTTCTTAGCATAATTATTGGCATATCCAAACGGACTCCAATTTAGAAAGAATACATTATGGTCATATTGGATCCATTCTAGAAATACAATGTAACTCTCTATATTGACAGAATAAAAAAAGAAAACTTAATGATCATCTCAAAAAAATTGCAGAAACACATTTGACAAAATTCAACAATTATGGTAAAAAGAAAAAAAAACTTGAACAACCTAGAAATAAGACTTCTTTAATCTGAAATAAAGTATCTATCTAAAAACCTACTGTAGATATTTACTCATAATGATAAATATTGAAGGTTTTCCATCTAAGATGAGAATGAGAAAAGAAAGCCTTATATCACTACCTACATTTAACACTCTACGAGGGATTCTAGCCAGTGCAAGAGAGCAAACAAGAGAGAAAGGGCAGAAAAGACTGAAAAAGAAGAAATAAGACTGATGTCACTATTTTCAGTTGTGTTAATGTGTAGATAGAAAATCCAAAATAATCTACAAATGATGTATTGAATTTATAGTGAATTTAACAAGTTTTGTATGTAAAAGTCCAAAATAAAAAATTAATTATAATCGTTCTCTGAACCAGCAAACAAATATAAAATTACATTTTAAATGATACTATTATACCTGCACTTTAAATACTTAAACACCTCAGAATAAGACTATTAAAACATGTTCCAAATCTCTACATAGAAGCCTATAAAATGTAGATTGGAAGAGTTTGTCACATAAAATGTTAGTTGGTGATTTCTCACTTTCCCTCTCATTATCTCTGTCTCACTCTCTCTCTCTCCAGTGAGCACATGTGCCCTAAGGCAAAAGCCTCTTTAAAAAAAAAAAAAAAGTTTACTCAAAATTAAATCATAGCTCTTAAGAAGAAGGGGATTATAGCTATCAACATCAGTCAGACTATGATGCAGTCTGGTAAATTTTTAAAAAATTCTGCAGTCTCATGGCATCATTCAAAAATCAGGACAAAATCCCTGGGTTCACTAGTTTCTATGCAAGCTTTTTCTAACATACAGTTGAGAGTGCCCAGAGCTGTTTTGCCTTTAACAAAACAGAAATCTGGCAACTACAGAAATCTGAAGATTTGGTCCTTTTCTTCAAATGCTGCTTTAGTCCTTGAGCACTAGAGACAACTAGCAGAGGAAAGGGGGCACTGAAGGGCCATTAAATCTCTCAATGGGAAGAGATCTCTAGAAGTCATCGGTCTTACTGTATTCGACATACAGGAGATATCCTATAGCTTGTGGCAGGTAGTTACTTAGCCTCTGCTCAAATATCTTTAAGGTCAGGAAACTAAGGCAGCCTATTTCCTAGATGAAAAGCTTTCCATGTCTGCAAGTCAACCTATGGAAGGCTCCCAAATCAAATTATTTCCCTTTCTCTCTCTCTCTCTCTTTATTTTTTAATGCTAAAGAGTGATGTGTGTATGAGAGAGAGAGAGAGAGAGAGAGAGAGAGAATTCCTCGGCAAGGTCTAGTTATACCACAGTGCTTTTTCCTCTAGTTCTCCATCCTGCCAGGATCCTGTGCATGCACCCACGTACCTGGCATGTTTTTCAAGGTTCCAGTCAGGATTTGAACCCTTATTGGCCATATCTCATTTCCTCTGCACAGCATTTAACCATTATGCTATGGGGCTGGCCCTGAATCCACTTCTCTTGAACTCATACTTTCTTGATATGAAAGAATAAACCCTCTTTAAATACAGTTTTTCAAATTATAAAAAGCAGATATCATGTCCCACGAATAGTTTCTCTTCTTTACATTAAACATCTTTTAATTCTTTTTACACTGTTTTAGATGCTGTTTCATTTCTTTTTGTTCCTCAAATAGCTTTGGAATCAATTTGATTCAGTTTATCAAAGGTCAAGGTGAGGATTAAATCAAGTTCTGAGAGATGAACATGGCTAGACAACTTTTGCTTATAGACAGAGCAGGTTATTGCCTGTTCTATGTGATTCGAAGGGCAGGAAAATTTTCTGTGAGCAAAACATGTTCCTCACTTGCCTACCTCAAAACTTGAAATTCTTGTATAAATCACAACTTTGTATTAATGCATCAAGTATTACTATCAATGACATAAATAGTGTATCATGATTTAATATGAGCATCAGAGAAAAAAAAATCAGTCTTCAAATTAAATGAAAGGGTAGGGAAATAGATCACTAGGCATGTTCATTAGAGGAGAGTGAAAAGGTCAGAAAGTACTTAAAGAATGAAACAGACTAAGAGAACAAACGAGGCCAGCCCCATGGCCTAGCAGTGAAGAGAGCCTGACCCCATATGGCCAACTGTGTGGTTCAAATCCTGACCCTGGTGGCTTGAAAAACACACCAGGCACATCTGGTCATGCGCCTAAAATCCCAACAGGATTCAGAAATGGAGAAGGAATTCAGATTGTGGCATGACCATGCCACATTGGGAGGTACTTTCTCTCTCTCTCTCTCTCTCTCTCACTCTCACTCTCACTCTCACTCTCACTCTCACTCTGTGGAGGGTGCACATGCCCTCTGGCAAATGTAAAAAGCACAGACAAAAAGGTTAGGATGTCAGAGGACGGGACACCTAGGAACTTGGACTAAATGAAGGTATAAGCACCAAGAGAACAAAACTAAACTGGAAGGGGCAGTGGGGTAGAAGAAATGGAGTTTGCCAAGAGCTAGCCCTTGCCATAGACATAGACAAGTGCTCTTTCATTCTTTTTCTTTTTTTTTTTTCCAAAGAGATATATTTTTAATATCTGGCATGTGCGCTTGCCAGAGAGACAGAGACACAGAGACAGGAAGTGAGAAATCACCCCCTAAGGGGGATGGCTACGCTACGGTCCTTTCTCCTCTATTATCCTCTTGGGATTTTGGGCACACATGCATACATGCCTGGTGTGAGTTTCAAGCTATCAGGTCCAGGACTCAAACCACAGTCGGCCATGTGGGAGTTCAGTGACATAACCACTATTCCATCTGCTGGTCTCGATCTTCCTTTCATTGGAAACTCCATGAACTAGGGGGTGGCGTGGGAGAAGGGAATCTATCTCTCTCCTTTGCTTTTTTCACTATGCAGCTGCCTGCCAGAGACTGTCCTTGCCACTGTGAGAACTGTCATTCCTAGCTCCTATGCCAGTGACCAGGTAAGTGGATAAATCACACCAGCCTTAATCTGCACCCAGCTGCCCTGATTTTGGTGGGGGCGTGAGGACTAGGAAGCTCCATTTGGCCTACAAGTCTAAGTTATATCCTACAACGGAGTTAAGTCCACTACATTCAGATTAATGCAGGATGAGCAGTTGTTAGGCAACTAATAAGGCTGCATTCCAAACCCCCTTTGGCTCAGATGTTCTGTTCTTAATTGCCAATAACTCAGATACAGCAGCAGCAAAGGTGTGTGATTGGCATCCCTAACTTCCAACTGTCATATTTTAATAAGTGAGATTAGTTCTTTCACAAGTTCTTCACTTCATAAACATTTAAGCAAAGATCAGGGGATAATGTTTTAAAACCAAAGAAGTTGGATAAGGTAGAGACTTTAGCTTCTGTGAAATTGATTTCATAGCTAATATCATAAGGATAAGCAATGCACAGCTTCATGCTATGAGGAAATAGCAGGGTTGGGAGTAGAACACATAGCCCCTGCCCCTTGGTGTAGAGTTCTACAATGTGCCCCTGACCTTGCAGGCCATTCAGATTGGGCATTTTAGATACTGATGAAGGCAAAGTGCGCTTCAGGCCCCCTGAATCACCTGGTATAAGAGCCCTCTGTTCTAATCCATTCACATGTGTATATAGAGAACTGGAAAAGCTGTCATCCCGAAAATTCTTTGGTTTGTTATACCCACACCTGGGACCATACACAATGAATTAAATGAAGAGCAACTGTTGATCCAATGGCCGATTTGGAATTTCTTTTCTTAAAGCAACCAAAGTTTTCTTTAGCCAGCTCTATTCTTTAAAAGATAATTACACTTTGAGATGGGAGACATTAACCATATCCCGAGGTAATGGATTTTGAACTTCGTAAGATTTAGGGCTGCTTCTTCTTCTTTAAAGGCACTCAGCTCAAAAGATTGCAAAGTTAAGTAGAAATGACAATTGCCTATCTTCTATTTCACTGAAAGCCTTTGGAACCTGGAAAGTAATCACAGGGTTTCCTTTTCTCTTTTCTTACCTTTTTTAAAGAAATTGAATGACAAAAATCAGAAATTTAGAACTAGAAAATGCATCCAAAGATAATTTTGTCATAATCCAGAGGACAATGGTCAGAATACATCCTAGTACTTATGCATTTTATATGTATTTTTAAATTTTAATCTGTACATCAATCTTGTAAAGTAGGGGTATATTCTCATTTTCCAAATGAGAAAACTGAGATTCACAGAGATTACATAACGGTAAGTGAGAGAAGTTGAACTTCAAATTCGGGTCTATCCTATCCTGAAGACTTTCTCCGTTACTCTCTGTTATATCCTCTTTCTTCATGAGACTTCTGACCATCTATAATTATCTTGCTTATTATGTTGTTTGTGTTCTGTATTCTCCCATTAAAATAAAATCCATCCTCCATGAGGAAATGGATTTTGTCTATCAAACTCATAGGTCCCAGCACATAATACTCAATCAAGGGTTGATTTAGTAAATATTCTTGTCAAAAAAAATAAATTACTCAGAATCAGAAATAGAGCCCAAACTCAACCCATACTACCTCCTTATTCCATGGTCGTAGTTCTCCACTCACCTGAAACTGGAGAAACTTTTCTATGTACTTTTTAAAGTCAGTACTGCTGACATCCCACTCCTTTGCCTATCTTCATCATAACTCCAGCCCTGGCTAAATACCCTCTGTGTACACAAAACTGCTCAAGGAAGACTAGGTATATAAAGAAATATAAACTCTGATCCCTAGTCCCAAGGGGGTCATAGTCTATCTAAAAAGATGGGAGATTTGCCTTTAAAAAATAATTCTCATTCCAAAGCAGCCTATCCCAAATATCCAGTGAGCAGCTATTTGTGACAAAGTGTATCTTCTTGCAGAAATTTCACTTCCAAGGAAATCTAAAGCATCACTAAGGTGAGGGGAAAGGAAGACTCCAATTTGCCAGCTCTGACATCCCCAGCACCTGCTGTTAATCACGCACCTGCACTCGGGCGTGATTTAGTGGCTCCTATGATTGGCCATTTCAATTGCTGTCTCTGTAGATCACCATCCCAGCTGAATATCCAGGGACCACATTCATCAAAAGCATAATTTGGGTGGAACGTGACTGTTTTTCCAAAGCTGGAGGGATGGCATCAGCAAGAAAAACTGGCAATATTTTTGAAGGGAAGTTGTTTGTCTCTGAGGATAATGAATAATGGTTTTTGTTTTTTACTATTAAAAGGAAATCATCAATCCTGCAGGTAGGATTTTAAAAGTACTAGGGTATTTATTTTTGACTACCCGTAAAAACTAACATGATGCTAACCAGGAGTGCTGCAACTATCACTACCATACACAGATAATATCAGAATTCCCAATAGCTGAAGAAGAGGTCAATGAGTTAAGTTATATGAGAAGGCAGCAAGGTGAGGTTGTAAAGCTCTGTGCTGATAACTTAGAGAGCTGAGATACTGGCTTCCTCTCTGCTGCCCACCAACTCTTTCTATGTGGGTGACTCAAAAGAAAGCAGGTGAGGACCAGCAGTTAGCGTAATGGCTGTGTTGCTGGACTCCCACATAGTCGACCGCAGTTCGCGTCCTGGACCCGGTGGCTTAAAACTCACGCCAGGCGCGTGTGCGTGCGTGCCCAAGATCCCGAGAGGAGAATGGAGGAGAAGGGATTGCAGCGTGACCATCCCCCCGGGGGGTGATTTCTCGCTTTCCGTCTCTCTGTCTCTGTCTGGTGAGCGCATGCGCCCTATGGCAAAAACCTCTCCAAAAAAAAATAAATAAATAAAAAAGAAAGCAGGTGGCCCAGGCTGAGCCAGTTACAGGACCCCACTGCTCAGCCCCAGTGACTGGTTCAAGTCATGTTTATCAGAACTCCCCCCTCCCCCAGTATTTTCCTCAGGAGCAAGAAAAGAATCCCCCTTTCTACCTGGGTTCTGAGGTGTAAGGATGTAACCTGGAACTCCTTGTAGCCATGTGGAAGAGCCTGGGCAACTGAGTCAGAACACAGGGAGAATCTAGAACAAGACATAAATACAAAGAGTCAATTCCTCAGTTTCATTCATAGAAATTTCCAGAGTTGCCTCTCCCTATAGCCAGTTACAGTTGAGTTAGCATCACTAAGCAATACGAAGATGATTAACTAATACAGAAATTAATATCCAAAACTGGGGTGATACAAATGGCAGACCCTTAAAAATAGAATAGGTTTAGTTGATATACAGGTCATTCCATTCCCATCTGGGAAGGAATAAATTCTACTTATAAGAAAACAAAATAGATATTAACTATTACCTATTATATCTTGGAAGATAGACTATACAATTGGTATAAAAATATTTAAAAATAAGAGAATACTGGATGTCTCTTATGGTTCAATAAGTTCCTTCAAGAGAGAGATAATCCTCAGTTCAAGTTGTATTTTTTTTTAACTACATAAAAAAAAATAATAAGATAGATATATGGTGGTGTTAGAACAGAGGCCCTTTCTGTCTTTGGCTAGTGACCCAAAGCTGCTGAGGGTCAAAAAACCATGTTGCCTGCAAAACATCAAAGACAAATTCTCTGCTTCACAGTAAAGTTATTTCACTGGTAAGGAAAGGGATACCCAGGAGTAAGCTAGAAATGGGGAGAGCTTTATCACTCAGATTTCTGCCAAACACCTCTTGCTGTGCACTTCTCCCTGAGAAAGGGAAGTAATTTTTCCCATCATAAGCTGGAAATAATTGGGGTCTCGGCAGGTGCCAGAGAGCTGGTGAGCTCTGTTTTATCAACACAGCCTATAGCTTCAGTTGCCCTGAGGCGAGGGTCAAAGAAGAAGTTATTACACAGAGGCCATAGGAGGATGGGCAAAGTCCTACAGGTTTTTTCCTAAAAAACAGAAACTTTAAGGGCAGGGTCCAGAGTCAAATATTCTGACTCAATAAGATTTCTGATTGGCTTTAAGTTAACAGAGCCCATCAAAATAAACTCAAAACTGAAATCCAAGTAGCTCTTTGTAAAGAAGCATTTTGCTAGAGAGACTCCTAAACCAGAAACCCATAATTGCTCAGTCTCTAGGTCACTGCAACCATAATGATAACCAGGGGGCTTCTCAAAGGTGAAAGTCATCTGTGGGCTGTCTCTCTCTCTAATGTGGCCATGGAGGAAAACGACCAAGGCGAGATGCCAGAGCAGGAAGTCAAAAATGGGCATGGCTTACTAGTCCTGCTGAGTGGAGTGTGATATAATTGTCCAGAGTTGTTTCTTTTTCCCTCTCTCCAAATAGAAATTTTTCTTGTGGCTATTCTACTTTTCCCCTATTGTTGTCTTGGATGAGTTTGAAATCATTACATTAGTCCCAATGCCCACAAGTTTCAGCACCGCAAGATGACATTCCTGACCTGAGAGAAAGGCATTGTCTTAGTCCATCTGAGCTGCTACAACAAAATATCACAGACTGGATCATTTAGAAAGAACATAAATGTATTTCTCATCGTTCTAGAGGCCAGAGACTGTGAAGTCCAAGCAAGATATTAAGACACCAGCAGGTTCATTGCCTAGTGGGAATCTGGTCTCTTCCTTCTTCCAGGATTGCACTTTATTGCTACATCCTCCAGAAGAAACAAGCACTGTGTCCTCACAGTGAGGAAGGCAGAAAAAAGGTTGCCAAAATGCTGCATGAAGTCTCATTCTTAATTTTTTTTTCACATGAGAGAGAGCAGGAAAGAGGTACAATAAGGTGTTTTTGCAAGATCTCTCCAAGTTGCTATTCTCCTGCACTAGTCTCCCAGTTAGCTACAACCACATGTGCATACCACCAGCCTAGCCTGTTTTAGGTTGGGCCAGAAACTGAACCTGGGCCTCCCATGTGGCCTCGGCCCTACAGAGTAGCACCCTCCCACTGTGTCACCAGAGCAGGGCCTAAAGCCTCTTTTATAAGGGGGTTGGTGCCACTCATGAGAGGAACCCCCATGACCTGATCACGTGGTTAAGACCCCACCTCAGAAGAAGACCAAAGAGTTTGCAGACCACATCCTCCTGTGCACCTCTGATCACTAGATTGATCTTCTAGAAATTAGGGAGAAATGAATAACCCATCAGATGACTAAAAATCATCAGAGGGGCATGAGAAATATGTAAAACCAAGATAATACCTCACCCCCAAGGGAAAAGAATAATTCCTCTTCATCCACAGACAGGACAATGGAACTCATGGAAATGTCTGATATAGAATTTAGAGTATTCATAGTAACAAACTAACAGAGATGGAAGAGAGGAGAGACAATGAACATCAGAAGAAAAAATCCAATGAATTCTAGGAGGTGAGGAAGTTCTTGCGAGAACTGAAAAAAGAAATACACACCATAAAAAAGAATCAAATAGAACTGTTGGAGATGAAGGCTATGATACAGGAAGTCAAAACCTTCTTTGATTCCTTCAAAATCTACAAATAGAACTACCATATGATCCAGCAATCCCACTCCTTGGTATCTACCCGAAGGACAGAAGAATACTTAATCGAAAAAGTGCTTGCACATCGATGTTTATTGCGGCACTTTTCACGATTGCTAAGTCATGGAAACAACCTAAATGCCCACGAACTGATGAATGGTTAGAAAAACTGTGGCACATATACTCAATGGAATACTATTCATCCATAAAAAACAACAAATCCCTGACTTTTGAAAGGAAGTGGATGAATATGGAAGACTTACTGTTGAGTGAAGCAAGCCATGCTATGAAGGAGAGATATTGTATGTCCCCACTTAATATATACCGAGTGTCTGCACTCTAAATGTGTATATATATATATACACATATATATTTGTATATATATGTATATATATATTTTTGAAACCATTCTGCTTCTGTTGTTATAGAGTTTTAAAATTATACAAAATTATAAGACATATTTTGAACATTATCTTTAAAATTCAGTATTTTGAGATCTTGAAAGTTGTTTGTAAACTGTCAAGAATTATGGAGTATGAGCTAAAATTTTTTGCTATGTAAAGTAAATGTTTGTGGAAAAATGTAAAAATAAAAAAAATAAATAAAATAAAAAAGAAAAAAAAAAGAAAAAAAAACCTTCTTTGAACATACTAAAAGCAGACTAGATCATACAGAAAATAGAATCTCAGGTGTAGAAGACAGAATCACTGGACTAGTAAAATCTACCACAAAGACTGAGAAAATAGCCCAAAAAATGAGAATAATATACAAGAAATACTAGATACCATTAAATGTACAAACATCCAGATAATCAGTATCCCAGAAGGTGAAGAGAATAAGAGCGTTGACAATCTATTCCATGAAATCCTGCAAGAAAACTCTCCAAACCTAGAGAGACATTCAAAGATCCAGACCCAAGAAATACAAAGGACTCCAAATAGGATCAACCCAAGAAGATCTTCTCCAAGATACATGATAGCCAGAATGACCAAAACCACAAAGACAAGATAATCAGACTGGCAAGAGAGAAACATCAAGTTACCTACAAAGGGTATCCCATCAGACTAACAACAGACCTCTCATCGGAAACAATGCAAGGAAAGAATGGTAAAATATATTCAAAGGGTTGAATGAAAAACAATTTCAACAAAGAATATTGTACCCAGCAAGATTATCCTCATATGGGAAGAGAAGACAAGAACATTCTCAGATTAAAAAAAAAAAAAAAACTGAAAAAATTTACCAACACCAGACCACCTCTCCAAAAAGTTCTGAAGGAAGTGCTATCCCAGGAAAACTAAAGTCAGACATGGGACCAGCAGTTAGCGTAATGGCTATGTCGCTAGACTCCCATGTAGTCGACCGCGGTTCGCGTCCCGGACCTGGTGGCTTAAAACTCACGCCGGCCACGTGTGTGTGCATGCCCAAGATCCTGAGAGGAAAATGGAGGAGAAGGGATTGTGGCGTGGCCATCCCCCCAGGGAGGGTAATTTCTCGCTTTCTGTCTCTCTGTCTCTGGCGAGCACACGTGCCCTACAGTGAAAAACCTCTCCAAAAAAAAAAAAAAAGGAAAACTACAGTCAGACACATGGAAATAAGAGTTCTAAAACAACTAAGAAAATTATCGGCCTAATGGTAGGGACAAGTCCACAGTTGAACATTACCTTCCAGAATTTAAACGGAAAGATCAAACCACTACAGAGGATAAAGTACATGACTTCAAACTGGTGAATAGAATTTTATGACTTTCGACTAAAACATTACTGACCTTCTATGCTTTGTTTCCCAGTGTTAAAGAGTTTTGTCTTCTCTTGAGTTGTGGACAGGTCTATGTACCTACTATTCGAACAGAATCCTAACCTGTTTCCTGGCTTCCAGTATTAAGCAAAGTTCTCTTAACATTATTTGATTTTGATTTATTAAAGCTAAAATTGCCTTTCTTGAAATTAAAAAATGTACTTAAAAATACCTATTTAGTGACCACAGTAAGCTCAGTTATATAGCCTCAGTTATGTGCTATTTTATAGTATATTCATTCTATCCACAGAGTTTCATGCCTAAAGTCAACTTTTGTTCACAGATATGTATATATCAGCTGAACTTCTATTGAAAGTATTTAGATTAATTATTTTGTGAATCAATACAATGTGGGAAAAAATACAGGAATGGAAAGCAACTACAGATACCAGAGACAGGGTAGGAAGAGGATGGTAAATGGCAGAGGGTGAGAAACGGGGGGTGGGGGGGAAATATATATATGTGTGTGTGTGTGTGTGTGTGTGTATGTGTGTGTGTGTGTGTGTATGTATAAGAAACAAGAAACAAGAAATGGAAAATTATTGGTTGACAATAACATGTATGATTAAGCCACTTTACAGTGTATTCTGGCTGGAAAATCACATATTCATGCTATGATGATGTTCAGCAAAAGTATGTAAAATAAATTAATTAATAAAAAAACCCACCCCTTAATATATCACCTTGGCAACACCAGAATTTTGTAGGGGACACATTCAAACCACAGCAGGCTTATTACTTGAGACCCTACACTTGCTAATGGATGCAAAAGTTGGGTGATAATTTGGAACATCTCTCTTTAAGGAGGGGGAGTATATTTGTGATTACACATAGGTTCAGGTCATGCTGTAGGCAGCAGTTGGAATATTATATACAGAAAGAAAAGTGTGTGTGGATTGCGATGTTTGGAGGACTCAATCATGAAACTTTACCTCAGCTATAGAAACTGGTTCAAGAAGGGATCAGATGTCAGGTCCATCACAGTTATTGTCTAGATTCTTTCTCACTAGAGCTTGTGGGGAAGATTTCTTTTTCTCTTTTGGTTATAATCAGGAAGAACGTAACCTCAGAACAGTCAGAAGACAAGGTCCCCTGTATATCCCAAAGAACCTTTGTGCCAAATAGAAATATGTGCTTCTTCTTCAAATCAAATTTCTGAATTTTATTAGAAAAGTCACTTGGGTGCCATCTGCTGGGAATTTGCCATAATAAACATATAAGTCTTTGATGTCAGTGGTATGATTTGCCACCCTTAGGTGGGACGCAATTGTACACTGAATACTGTACAAAGTCCTACTGACAATCCTATACCCTACTACCTGGGAGAATTTGACTCAATGATGCCAATACCCCAAAAGAAATAGATACAAGAAAGAATAAAAAATTCAGAGGCTTTGGATTTTTAGTAAAAGTTCCAAAAATTTCCAAAGCTGACCTGGCTCTTATAACTTTTTCTTCCATGCTATAAACAACTCTATACTCTCAGCCATATCTTTTTCCCTTACACTACCAACTAGTTCAAACTGGGGTTTTGTTCCTTATCATCAGAAGGGTCCTGGAAAATATACCCAGTTTTACTCACTACCTAGCCATATGACCTTAACTAAGTCATTTTATTTCTGTGAGCCCCAAGATTTCTAAGCTATAAATTTATCAACAGTTGGAAAAGAAGCATGTGACATACATTCTGAAAGTGTAACACGCTACACATTAGGAGGTATTCTAGGATGGCAAAGAAAATGAGGGTGATGATGCCGATAATTTAGACACAGCAAGAGAACACACAAAACGTGTTCTCATCGCTTCTCTGATTTCCTGTCTTTCTTTAAATCACAAGGGTGGGAAGGGAAGAGAAATAGCACAGAAAAGAGTTCACAAAGTTAAGGCAGACTAGATTCAAAGGGGATCCATTGTGCCAGTCTGAACGAGAGGATTAGGATTCTGCCCACTTCCAATAGGAAGAATCAAAAATAGATAAGAAGACAATGGTCTGTAGGCACAAAAGCCAGTCCCCATCCAAACTCAGCAAATTAAAAGATAAGACTTTAGATATTGTCTTCTCATCATCACAGTATGTTCAGTCAGGTCGTGTTACAGGTGGTCCTTGGCAGATCGTCAAATTGGTGAAAAAAATACCAATTACTCTCAAATACAAAAGAGTAAATATAATCAGCATCTATTACTAACTCAGGTCAAAGACCTTTACCTATGCTAACCAAACATTTTAAGTGGAGCAAGTCATCAGTTAAATGATAAACCATGTTGTAAATAGTGGCCTCGATATAGGACTTAACCCACTAATTTATCAATCACTGAACATGAGCAAAGACCAGTATGTTACTATACTTTGAAACATCAGCCTACAATTTCTTTCCTGAGAATGACCCAATATATTTCATCTTGGCCTTTTCCTTCCTTTTTATACCTTAATTAATTTATCTGAGCTTGGCAGATCAATTACTTAACCAGCAAATCTTTATTGAGGCTCATCACTTGCAAAACCCTATGCTAGACAGTTTAGAGTCTTTGCAAATGAGTAAAAATATGGCTCCTGCCTTTCAAAAATTTGAAGTCTAGGAAGGGGAAGAAAATAGTCACATCTGAAAGTTAAATCTAATCAGTTCATTCACAGCTCATTTACTCATTGATTCATTCAATAAATACTTGTCCAATACTTATTAGGTGCTGCAAGAAAAAAAAAAAAAAAGCAAATATGGCCTCCCTCTAATAGAGGTTACAGCCTACCCAGGAAGAGAGACATTAAGTAAATTTAATTTTAACCTATAATAAATGCTATAAAGGAAAGCTATATGATGCTTTAACTACCAAAACATTTTTTCCTAAAAAGTCACAGATAAGTTGGAGGTTTAAAAGATGGGTGGCACTGGCCAGGTGAGGAGAAAGGACTAGAACATTTTAGATAAATAGAAAAGTATATATAAAGAAACTACAGTGGAGAGAACTTAGAACATTAGAACGAACTAAAAGGAGACCAGAGTGGCTAAAGCCCAGTGACAAGGAGAACAGGACAAGGTGCAGCAGAACTGGACAAGTCCAGTCATGTTAAGGATCTTATCCTAACAGCAACTGGAAGTCATTTGAAGATTTTAATAAGTGAAGTACACTCATCATACTTGCATTTTATGAAGATCAGTCTTCATATGTTATGAATGAATTGGAGGGGACCAGCAGATGGAGTAATGGTTATGTCACTGGACTCCCACATAGGAGAAGCAGTTGGAGTCCTGGACCCGAAAGCTTAAAACTCACGCTGGGTGTATGTGTGTAGGTGTCCAAGATCCCAAGAGGAGAGTGGAGGAGAACAGACTGTGGCATGACCATCACCTCTGGGGAGTGATTTCTCACTCCTGTCTCTGTGGCGGGCACACATACCCTATAGCAAAAATCTCTCTCTGGAAAAAAAAGAGAGAGAGAGAGAGAGAGAGAGAGAGAGAGAATATGAATTGGAGTATTTAAACAGCCAGTCAGAAAAAAATACCACCCTTGAAATACCTGGCTGCAGATGGCCATGTGATATTGATAGCCTCCACCTCATGACTGGCACCTCAGTCTTTTTTCAGCCACTGTTGACATTATCAATGCTGTAGGCTAGAGGTAAAAGCTCTTGAGACAACCAAAAATAAAATTCAAACCATGCTTTCTCATACAAACAATGTTATAAAGGGCAGTTAGATTCCATAGTTTAATTAATACTTTAATGTTTATGGTAACTTTTCTTTTTGTTCTTGAGCAGTTTTATAATTAAGAGAGATCTAACTCACTTCAAAAGATTGCCAAAAAAAGACTATGACGATATGGAAACATTTTGAATATTAGTTTTGCGGTATACGCAGGAGAATCTAAATCTGCTTTCAAGTATACTAAAGAGAAGCCTTCATATAGTTAATGAACAGATATCAGGGGATACAGTTTCTTATCATTTATCATGTCAAATTCTTGTCCATGCTTTGGAAATGAATGAGATTGCAAGGCATTAGAAGAGACAGGAAGGGGTAGGATCGAGAGCATAGGTAAAGAATGAGCCTTGGAATGAGCCTCTGCTCTCCCATATAATACCTGTGTCTGAAGTGGATAAAGATTCCTCCGCTCCAGGGACCAGCAGTTAGTGTAATGGCTAATGGCTATGTTGCTGGATTTCCATGTAGTCGACCACAGTTTGAGTCCTGGACCTGGTGGCTTAAACTCACGCTGGGCACGTGTGCATGTGTGCCCAAGATCCCGAGAGAAGAATAGAGGAGAAGGGATTGCGGTGGCCATCCGCCCTGGGGGTAATTTCTCGCTTTCTGCCTCTCTCTCTTTGTTTTTCTGGCGAGCGCACACGCCCTATAGCAAAAACCTCTCCAAAAGAAAAAAAAAAGATTCCTCTGCTCCTGATGGTCTCAGCAACCCACAACACGGAGTTTGATGAACTAGGGACAGGCTAGACTTCAGTTCCCATGACCCCCGGGCCTCCTTAGCAAATGAACACTCTGTACAATATGCAGCAGCCCTGTTCTTGGAGAGAAGCAAGAAGACAAGCTCTCGGAGATGAAGAAGGCAAAGACAAGAAGTTCATGGCACTTTGGTTCAGAGCAGGGACTCGGGAGCCACAACACGGTCCTAAATCCTAGCTTATTAGTTGTGCAACCATGAGTGAGTTACTTGAACTCTCTTCATCACTTGATTTTTCCACCTATAAAATGGAAAAAAGTAATAGTGCCTACCTCAAAAGGCTATTCAGATTGAGTATCCCTTATCTGAAACACTTGGGACCACAAATGTGTCAGACTTCAGATTTTTTTGGATTTTGAAATACTTGAATATACATAGAGATATATCTTAAAGATGGCACCCAAGTCTAAACATAAAATTTATTTCTGTTTCATACGCACCTTATACACATAGCCTGAAGGCAATTTTATACAATTTTTTTTTTTTATTACAGAGTTTTGACTACAACTCATCGTATGAGGTCAGTGTGAAATTTTCCACTTCTGTGATCATGTTGATGCTTGAAAAGTTTTGGATTTTGGGAACCAGCAGTTAGCGTAATGGCTATGTCGCTGGACTCCCACGTAGTCGACCGCGGTTCACGTCCCTGACCCAGTGGCTTAAACTCACGCTGGGCACATGTGCGTGCGTGCCCAAGATCCCGAGAGGAGAATGGAGGAGAAGGGACTGCGGCATGACCATCCCCCCTGGGGGGTGATTTCTCGCTTTCTGTCTCTATGTCTCTCTCTCTCTGTCTGTCTGGCGAGCGCACGCGCCCTATAGCAAAAACCTCTCCAAAAAAAAAAAAAGTTTTGGATTTTGGAGCATTTTAGATTTCAGGTTTTTGGATTAGGGATGCTCAATCCATATAAGAACTAATTTAAAATCTGGAGCATTGTAATCACCTGTTACTTTAGTGTTGATTAAATGAAATAAATAAAAGTATAGCGTGAGTGGGGCTGTTTTGTCTGTATGAGGCAAAGCTTTTTGCTGTAAGGCAACCAAACATTTAAGAAGCAATTCCTCCAGAAAACTAGAAACAGTTACAGGGCCATCTTCACTAAACTAATGGCTTTAGTATAGAAAATTATGCCACCTATGACTACTCTTTGTCTGAAGGACCTAAGAGGCATCCTCACTTTCCACAATGTTCTGCCTTTAAGCTTCTGTTTGATCAGGGGACTCTTCAACTCCAGCTGCTACAAGGAAAGCTGACTTCAGTAGGCAGCCAAAATTTAGAGTAACATCACTGCTTCCCCCTCCCAAAGTCACCTGAATTCATGCTGAACACGGAAGAATAATTCAGGCCTCCCCAGATGGCGAACAGATTCATGCTCCTTTTAAAAATGCTCATCTCACTCAAATATGTTTCTCAGCAGGAAGTGTCTACCTGCTGTTTGAATGCTCAGAGGATTAAGGGAGATTGTATGCATACACTAATGGCCACATTTACTCAACAGTTACGGAGAAGTGAATATTTCAACACAAAACAACATTTCCACCTTCCCGTTACCAATTCAATTATTCCCACACCAAAGTGTGTTCCCCACTAGGAAAGATGAGTACATTACTCTCACTGATCTATCTTAGTAATTAAGAAAGGCCAGGACCACAAACACACATTCCAATCACCAATATAAGCTACCCTCATCTGCTTACCAAAAAGCCTTGCTTCTAGCACAAAGATCATTTTTCAAATAATAAAAATACATTAAAAAGTCCTGGCTGCTAGCACAATCTGCAGGGGCCTAAACCCTTTACAAGACGTTGGTGACATCCATATCAGGGAGCACCTGGTCTCATAAAAGCTATTTAATTCCTTGAGCTAGACTCAAGTCAACACAAAGACCATGACACTTCATTCTTATACTTTCATGGTTTTTTCTTTGAATTGGTGTCCTTATTTCTATCTTTACTTTCATGTCAAACTTAGGATTCAGATTCCAGAAACAGGACTATCTTCAGGAGTAAATATAAACTACTGATAGAGATCAGTTAAGGTTCAACCCAGAAAACAGAAACTTCTCTAAGTATTTTGAAAAGAAAGAGATTTCATGGAGGGAATTTTAGAGTTTACCAAACTGATGAAAGGGCAAAGGAACAGTTTCTGAGATGGTCCTCTAGGAATGACGCCCAGAGCCATGAGAAACCGACCCACTTCTGAGGCTGCCACCGGAGACATAAATGCAAAATATCATATCCATGCAGCTGGAGTGCAGGAATCAGGAAGCAGGATCAAGAAAACAGCTTTCATAACTGCCTCTCAGTACTCAGCTGAAGAGTAGACACTGGAATACTGATGCTAAAACAATTTATATTACCCTATCCTTGCTTGCCAGCAGAAGTAGAACAAGGAGGCAGAAACTGGCTTCCACTGCCTCCCCCACCCCCACCTGATATATCTTGGAACAAGTACATCCACTGGAAAGACTCATATGTCACTCCCAGAGCCCTGGTTGTACAAAGGTATTAGAAATGTAGTTTTTGGCTTTTTAACCTCTTAATAAAGGAAAGTGAAATAGAAGTAGAGGAAAGCAATCAAAGGCATTCACCACATGGTTTCTAGAAAGTTCCCAGATACATTTACTTTCCCAGTGCTAAATATATGTAAATCCACTGTTAAGAGGATTCCTTTGGCTTAAGCTTCAGCCTTTCTGGGAGCCATAAGCACCACACTCCTGGAACAAGTATAACTTTAAGACATTAGCACTTTAGTGTGAATCAGTGTATTTAACCACTTCCTCAAGTCCAGAAGGTACCAAAGCAGTAGTTTGCACAGGGGAAGAGGAGAGACTCAGACCAGGGGAGAATGAATGTGAGTACAGAGAGGGGCAGGAACTGGGTTCCAAAATAGGGTTCTTCCTCTTGGCAATTAGAGATTAAGAACATGTGGCAGGAAAGCCACTGTCTCACACAGGCACTTGGTATTTACCAGGATCAGGAAGGAGAAAAGGGTATCTGTGTATCCTCCTCAGGGCACACTCCCTACCAGACATGAAGCACAGATTCCCACCCACACCCTCACCAAGGATTGAGTAGACCCAAATGATATTCCCACAAAAACATAAGGTGGGTCACAAGAACAGCAGTCAGTGCCACCAGTTCCAAACTGTAGAGTCACAGGACGAATCTCTTCTCTAGTATGTTTTCTTGATTCAGGCCATTTCCAAGCGTACTCTCACTTCTCTCTATTATTTTTTACCCATCAGCTTTCTACACTGACATAGTTATCCCGGCCACTCTTGGCCTATTGATTTTCCTCCTTAAGGAGAAACAGAAGAGTCAAGATACAATAAAAACGAATAAAAATCATCAAAACCATCAGGTAAGTATGGAATCATAAATAGGAGATATAATTGAGTGAGAAACCAAAAGGGCTGGGTCAGAGCAGAAGCCTCCACCTAATTGTCATAAACACCATGTGACACTAAAAGAGACTGACCCTCTGCTATTGTGAACCAGAAGAGCATGGTTGCCTGCGTGTATCATTTTGGCTTAGAGACACAATCACCTACAATCTGGAGCAACATTCTCCACATCAGGAAAGGAGTTCTCAGAGGTCTTGGGCCATTGCCAAGTAAGACTTCTCAGCTTTTCTCTCACTTTCAATAAAACAAAGGAGGAGCCCACTGTGGCAACTGCCTAGGAGGCTGGGCATTTGTCCTGCCTGATGGGAAGAGCATCCCAGGCCTGTTTATCTACCTGCCAGATGTTAAATTGACTGCCAGGCTAGAGCAACCCCCAAGGCAAGCCATGGTCATTATCTAGGCTGGCTGCTGGCTGGCTGGGCTTCTCTCAGAGGCTTGTCCTAGTCCCAGGGAACTATAAACTAGTTAACAACTCAACTCTAATTAATAAACTCCTTAATGAAGATATAAATGCCCCATTTTTATCCTTTACGATGTACTTTGGGCTCTTTTCCCCTTAAATAGCTTAACTGATATCTCTGCTTTCTCCTTTTTCAATTCCCACTATTGCATTTGTTTCTGATCTCTAAGTAACAGCTACTGTGTGGTTCTTTAAATCCATCTCATTCAATACCACACTCCCACCCCACTATCTGCTCCTAATCCTGTAGGGTGTTTGGGGTATTCATTAGAAACTCCACTGCCAAACTGTGAGAAACAGAGAAACCTGCTGAGGTTTCAAGTAGAAAAGGCAGAGGCTATGTGACTATCTATATATATGGAAACCAAAAGACATGCCAATGTCTTAAAAAGGCAAGTGCAGTGACCAGCAGTTGGTGTAATGACTATTTCACTGAACTCCCATGTAGTCAACCACGGTTCGAGTCCCAGACCCGGTGGCTTAAACTCACGCCAGGAACATGCGCGTGCATGCCCAAGATCCCAAGAGGAGAATGGAGAAGGGATTGTGGCATGGCCATCCCCCCCGGGGGTGATTTCTCACTTTCTCTCTGTCTCTCTCTTTCTTTCTGGTGCGTGCACACGCCCTACAGCAAAAACCTCTCAAAAAAAAAAAAAAAAAAAAAAAAAAAAAAGGCAAGTGTAGTCACTATCTTTAAGAGAAAATACAGGAAAGATGACCAGCAACACCATTACACTTCACCATTCCTTGCAGAAGGCTTGGGGTGTCAGAAAGGTTATCCATGAATAGCTGGAATTCCTCTTTGTCCTCTTTGTTTAATTTAAAACATAGACCTGTATATCCATTCATCAGTCTTCTTCAGATTATATGAAATTTATACAAGAATAAGGAGAATAATATCATGACCTCCATTTACCCATCTCCAGTTTCATTAAGAATCAACATGTGGCCAAGCCTATTTTATCCATTTACCCACCCAATTTTCCCCACCACTTTGGATTAACATCAAGAATTTCTCAGCATTTTATGATTTCATGAGTTCTTAAGAATTCTTTTAAGATTCAACGCCAGTACAGGCAGCTTCTAAGCATTGTGTTTTTGGGGTTTGTTTTGTGGGGTGTGGGTGTCTGGAGGTAGGCACACCTTAGCCTGGATGTCAGCTGTACCATTTAACAGCTGTGTGACTTTTGAGAGTTCCTTAACTTCTGTACGCCTTGGTTCTTTATCTGAAAGACAGTAATGCCCACATTTCAGGTTATTGTGAAGATAAATGAGATCATGCAGGGAAACTGTCTGGCCTTAAGAAAGCACTCAATAAACATTCGTTTTTATTGTTATTATAACTACGTGGAAATTTGAAGATAAAAAACTACTTCATTTTCAGGGAAAGCCCAAGTTTCATCAAGTGACTCTTTTAACAAAATCATATATCATCATGCTCTAGAACGCTCCAATATCTACTGGGTAAAGGAAAGTATCCCCTTTCTTTAGAACTTTCATGGGACTCATCTCTGGGGACTTTTTCCTCAGCCTCTGGGGGAGAGTACATCGCCAATTTCTGTTTGCATTGAATATCAACTGAAGGCAGAAATCAGATTTTTTTTTTTTTTCAGAGGTTTTTGCCTTAGGGCACATGCACTCACCAAGGAGAAAGAGAGAGAGACAGAGGCAGTGAGTGGGAACCTGAGAAATCACCTCCCGGGGGGGAATGGCCATGCTACAATCCCTTCTCCTCCAATCTCCTCCTGAGATTTTAGGCATGCACACACACATACCCAGTGTTGAATTTTAAACACCGGGTCCAGGACTCGAACCACAGTTGGCCATGTGGGAGTCAGCACTATAACCTATGCCATCTCTCGGCCCCCAGAAATCAGATTTGATTGAGATCTGTGTTTAAGTTCCCCCCCCCCCACTAAGAAATGGAACTAACTACAGCTCCAAGCTGTGCTTTAGTTCTTGTAGCTAAAACTCCTTAATCTTTTACTGATTAGTTTTGTGACCTTTGTTTGGATTTAGAGTTATCAGACAGAGGATTTGTTTCAGCTCTTCAAGGGTGAATTCACTGTGCTTTCCATACTGTGACACCTAGATGTTCAGCAGCCTGGTTCCTCTTTCTGGATACACTGGTGGGTGGACTGCACTTCTCAACCTCTTTACCTTTAGATGGAGCCAAATGACAAATTATCAACAATGGTATCTCTAAGGACAATGGGCTTTGTGAAGTAGGCAGAACACCAAGATGTCTGTGATGGTGATTAATTCTATTTGTCAACTTGTCTGGGCCAAGGAGTATCCAGAATAAATAATATTCTGGGTGTGCCTATAAGGGTGTTTCCAGATAAGATTAGCATTTAAATCAGTGGACACACTTAAGTAGATTGCCTTCTCCAATACAGATGGTTTAATCTGTTGAGGGCCTGGAAAAAAAAAAAAAAGGAAAAAAAGAGAGGCAGAGGAAGGAATTACCCCTTTATGAAGCTTCATGCCTGTCAGCTTGAGCTACACATTAGCCTTCTCCTGCCCTTGACTAGGATTTACACTGTCAGCTATTCTGGTTCTAAGGCCTCTGGACCCAGAATGGAACTGCACCTCTGGCTTTCCTACGTCTTCAGCTTGCAGACAGTATTTTATGGGATTTCTCAGCCTCCATAACCATATGAGCCAATTCTTCATAATAAATAACTTCCTATATAATTATATACTAGTGGTTCTGTTTTTCTGGAGAACCCTGAGCAATATAATCTTGTAATAGGTCTTCTGGAATGCATGGCTTGTAACCAGCTTTCTATCGTTGGATACTCTGGGGCCATTGTGGGCTATGCACCTGATGTTTACTCATGGATCTGCAAAATGGGCACCCACAGATACCAAGAGCTCACAAATTTATGGGGAGATGATGGTAATATTGCTTCTCAAAAAAATGCCTCTATTCTGATGGCCGAATTGCCACTAATCCATGCTGGTCACAATCTCTCTGGGTAAAACTAGATTGTGTGGCTTTAGGATTAGGAAAGATTTGCAGTGTCTATACAGCCACCCTGGTAGCACATTGGACTAGGTGAGGTCCTGGCATGTAGAGATCGTGCTATTGATCTTACTAAGAAAGAAAGCTTCGTGAAAAGATTCTGTAGTTGTAATCCCACCGGGGTGAAGCTCTAAAAAAATGTTAACCACCATCACGCCTGTTGATCTACTAACATTATCTCTTTGAATCCTAAATTCTTTTAATCTCCACAAAGATTCATTACTAAAATGTATCCACTGCCTTTATGTTAGAGAATTAGCAGCAAAAGAAAAAGGCTTGTGGGCAGAGACAGGCCTCAAGCACTGTGTAGGCGTAGCAGGTGGAGATGCTGTTGGTGGTGATGGGGGGTCAGACAGGTGCCAAATGTCAGAAAAGGCAATGGGTTGATGCTAGAAGATGAGACAAATCCCCTCTAGAATCACTCGATGCTAAGGTAAGAGCCAGAATTAGGAAGATCAGATTATTTAAAATCACAGAATTGGCAAATAGTAATCACCACTAAAGATGGTGGATCATAAAATGGCAATGGTGCTCAAAAGAAGGTCCAGAGGCATAAGAAAGTGTTTATGTCAGGTGGAAACAAAATCTGACATTAAATTACATTAACCATCTGTGGTGGGCAGAATGTATAATCTCCTCCCCTTGTATGTGGATACAATTATAATGGGATTTTACCCCTATGATTAGGCTACATTATATGGCAAATGTTTCTCACCTAATATAGATGTCTTATAGAGTGTTCTGTATTTCACTTCTTCCCTGCACTTGATCTCAAGTCAAAAGCCACTCTGGAAATTTTGTGGTTGTCCAAACAACACAGTAGCTCATATTGTCTATATATCTTCTGTGCACCCTCCTCCAGGAAGCCTTTTCTGACTTCCTTTCCATGAGGTTGGGTCAAGAACTCAATTATACAAAACACACTAAATGTATTCACTTATTACTTATGCCTACCCTATTCTAAAGGGGAGCATGACAAAACTTCCAAGCATATAACAGGTTCTTTTTTGGTTTTTTTATTTTCTTTTTGAGAGAGATTTTTGCTATAGAGAATGTGCATTCACTGGGAAGAGAAAGACAGAGGGACAGAAAGTTGAGAAATCACACCCTAGCAGGTAATGGCCACACCACAATTCCTTCTCCTCCATTCTCTTCTTGGGATTTTGGACACACACACACACACACACACTCCTGACATGAGTTTGAAGTCACTGGGCCCAGGACTCAAACTGTGGTCCACTACACAGAAGTCCAGAGACTCCATTACAGCATCTTCTGGTCCATAATAGGTGTTTTTAATGAGAGAAATTTGAAAATAGAGAAAAAGTACAATGAACTCAAGGTAGAGAGTGAGTCACAAAATGTCTGCCACAAAATCTTGCTAGAAATGAGCCACCACCACATTTGGCTGTCAGCTTCTCAGCCACCAAAGCAAAGAGAAAGACATGATCAGTTAAATAATCTGTAGAAACCCTACATTTTGCTTGCGTGTATGTTTTGAAAAATATCTAGTCCTGGTACCATCATCTGAAGAATGTTTTCCTTTGATCTTCATTTTAAAAGCCATACAGAATTTAATAAGCAGTTTAGAGGGAAGGACCGGGTTGGAACATTTTGCAAATCACGCTGTGTGCCCACTGACCGCCACAACAGATGCACTGTTTGGGGTCCTTTAACCCCCAAAGTGGTGAACGCCATCACATAATTTGGAGAGGGAAGCAGAAAGTGGGAACCAGAGGACATCAGGCAAAAAAAAAAAAAAAGTATCAGTCATTGATTTGATGCCACAGGCATGGCCAGTGAGTGCCAAGTCATGGAACCCAAGAAAGTGGGGAAAAAAGAGGAGGCAGCTGTCAGGAAAGCCCTCAGCTTTACGGAACAAAAGACTGTGGAAGAAGCAAGAAGTTTTTCAAGTCAAGACAGACGTCAAGAGGAAAGGATGCTGTGCCAGAAAACAGAACCACACAGAAATGTTCCCCTGCAAGGCACCATGGGGATGTCAAATCCCCTGTATACGTACCTTCCCTTTAAAGATAAGGGAAAGAAAGAGCACAAGTATCTGACCCCAAAGTCACACAGCCCACTGCAGAGCTGACATCTTGTGACTGATGCGTTCGATGATGGGAAATGAACAGACAGAAGCCCCTCATCAGGCTAGGTAATGGCTACCTTTAGTCTCGAAGCCAGAAATGGAAAGTGCATAAGAAATAAAAGCATCATGGAGTCAGGTGGCCACAGTGCAGTGGTAACATGACGGGACCCACATGGGAAAAGCCCTGGGTTCTCATCCTGGAACCTCCCTGAGTACACTGGGTACATGCGCATGCCTGTGAGCCAGACCAGGTGAGACTGGGGTGGATAACAGCATTGGGGTACCTGTCCATCTGTCTCTTTCTCTCTTTCTCACAGCAGAAATAAAATTACTTTTAAAAAGAGAACTTGGGGGCCAGCATGTGGTACAGTAGTTAAGGCACTACACTCCCACGTGGTCAATCATGATTTGAGTCCTGGATTTGGTGGCTTGAAAATCACACGAGGCAAGTGAGTGCACGCCCAAAATTCAAGGAGAATAGAGGAGAGGGGATTGTGATATGGCCATTCACCTCTGGGGGTGATTTCTCAACTTTCCATCTCACTGTCCTCCTCTCTCTCTGGTGAGTGCATGTACCCTCTGGCAAAAATAAATAAATATATATATAAAACAAAGAACATTTGGATAGAGAAATTATTTACTTATTTAGACCCAAACTAGTGCTGTAATGTATGTGTGTGTGTGTGTGTGTGTGCATATATATACATAAGATTTAATCATCAGCTACTCTAGTTCTGAGGCTCCTGGATACAGATTAGAACTATATCACTGGTTGGAGCTGGCAGTCAGCATGGTGATTAGAGCACTGGACTCCCACATGGCCGACCATGGTTCAAGTCCCAGACCTGGCGTCTTGAGTGTGTGCGCGTTCTCTCTCTCTCTCTCTCTCTCTCTCTCTCTCTCTCTCATTCTGTTCCTCTCTGGTCAAATTTAAATAAATAAATAAAGTTAAATAAAATAATTCTTTAAAAAAAAAAAGACTACATCACTGGCTTTCCCGTGTCTTTCATATATTTTATATAGAGAGAGAGTCATTAATAACCCAAGACAATTATTGGGATTAGTATATTATATATGGAGGGGTTAGTACACCGTCTTTGCAGGAGCCTATGGAATCCTTACAGTCCTAAGAGGTAAAAAAACAGTCTTCTGTTTCTACATTTCACAGTCAGGAATACCAGCTCAGCAAGGTTAAATGTTTACTTACACAGCTAGGGAACAGTGGAGACAAGATTTGGACATGGTCTCTTTGACTCTCTGTGTGCTCATTCTCTAGCCCAAGAAAATATTTAACCTTCTGTTCCAGTGAGTAAACACAAAGCAGATGGCTACATGTCTTATCACCAGAACAGAATCATTCAGCTTTAGGCCCTTCCCCCCCCCCCGCCCCCCCCCACTATACAGTGGAAAAGGCAGGATGAGGCTGTGATACCAATGGCCAACAGCAAATACACTCAGGATCCTGCCTGCAGTTCAAGTTCCCAGTTCCCGCCTCATATAATCTAGGGATCTTCCCACTCATGTGTGTATAATACAATAAAGACCGCACATGCATGGACTCTGATTCCTTCCTCTGTGAAAGGAGGTCATTTGTGAAGCTGCCCAGAGCCCTGTCCCAGGGCTCTAGGCCCTGAATAACTACTGCCCAAATGGTAAATGTGCTTGCCTTGAGCCAGTGCCTGCTGCAGTTTCTCTGCTGGATAGCAGTTCTTATTGGACCCTGGTGCAGTTCCTATTTCACAAATCAGAGCTTAAAGCTTCACAAGAGGCTATCGATTTATGCTATCAAAGCAGTGAGATTCCAGAGCTGGGGAGCTGAGGGAGTCTGGTTCTTTTAATCAATATTTTCTTCCTCATTAAAGCAGATGTCTGATTCAACTTCTGATTTTAAGCCAGACTCAGAGATTGAGAATCAGTGTTCCAAGTGTGTAGTCTTTGCTGGGTGGCAACATCTGCCTATTGCTTTGATATCACTGTCTTTTCCTCGCCTCGTCCTTCTCCCTTTCTTTATTCTTCTGTATTTTCCAGATTTTGTGTTTAAACCCAGGCCCAGCAGATACCTACTTTCTGCTACTTTTGCTTAAGAGAGATCCAAGGGAACATCCCACTCCAGCCCCAGGTCTACTGCTCTGAGGAAGGACAAGCCATTCCAGGGGGTAATTTCCACCTAGTGGGTTGTAAGTCATCCTATTCAGACTAGAGCCTCTTTTCTCTTTATTTTTTACATTCATTCACTGTGGACCATTGCAGCATACCAAATGAATTTTCCCATCATGAATACACTGCATATCGGTCCAGTCAAAGACATTACCATATACATTACAATCAACAGATTTCTTTCCATTTGGGGTCCCTTATATGTTTTGCTTCTTTCTTCTTCCCCTTGATTCCCTCCTTCCTGTGTGGGAAGAGGGTGGAAAATGGGGCAAACCGGAGCTTCTTAAGATGTAAAGATGTGAGCTGAGAAGAAAGGCAGAGATCAACAAACTTGTCAAAGGATAATTCCTAAGAGCCTTGGCCCACAGACACTGTCCTGGGTGAACCTGACATACAGGCCTTGCTTGGGACCCCAGCTCGGCCACTCACTAGAAGTATATAATAATAACTTGGAATGAATAATCGTACTCTGGGCTCATTTTTCTTGCCTGTAAAGTGAAGAAAATAATCATGGTCTCATGAGGCTGGTTATAGAAATCAAGTTAAATAGCCTAAGTAAATAAATAGTTCATAATCTTGCAATCATTAATCACTCACGGTCGCTGGCACATAGTAGGTTCCGAAGAAATGTTATTTCCTTTGTCTTTCAACTCCATGTGCTGGGTCTCTTCCCCAGCTCTGCCACTCAGTCCTTTTCTTCCTGTTTCTCCATTTTCTGCCCCCTTTCCATTAATTTACCTTGTGCCATTTTCCTTCTCACCATCTTCTTTAACAGGATTTAAACCTATAGACTTTCAGGTCCAGATGGATCTAAAAGAGTGTCTTTATTTCAAGATCAATGCCGTGCCCTAGATCACAGCTACTCGCCAGCACAGCCGCAGGCAGCACTCGGCCCTCCTGACTCCCAGGATCTCACGTCTGAGGCCTTCTCTTTCAGAATCAAAATTCTTGAAAGTGTCGCTCTCTGACAGGTTCAATAAACTTCCCAAAGAACTACCCCAAAGTACACTGCAAAAGGAATTACTGATAATGTGTCTGAAAAAAAAGTTTGTTTCACTGGTTTTAGAAATAAAAATAATGAATGCAGTTCTCATTTACACTATGTAGCTCATTTATAGGTCTGATATAATAGTGTATTCATTTCTATTAAGCTGTTTCAAATCTGACTTTTTCTTTTTTTTTTTTTTTTTTTTGCAACTCTGAGCTTTAGGATTTCTCCCACCTTGTTACTGGTGTGTGATGCCAGTTTACACTGGTATATGAAAGCCAATTCTCAGGATTCAGTGATATCCCTTAAGTAACTGAAATTGTAATGGTGGGACTCTTTACACCACAGAAATTGGCAACCCTCACAAATAGGCCTTTTTTTTAATAGGTTATGTGGGCTTGCTGGAGAGAAACAGAGAGAGAAAGTGAGACATCACCTCCCAGAGATACTCACACAGCAATGCCTTCTCCTCCATTCTCTTCTCAGGATTTTGGGCACGCACAAACATGCTGGTGTGTTTTAAGCCCCAGGTTTAGGATTCAAACCATGGAGTTGGCTATATGTGATCCAACACCTTATCCACCCCACCACCTGCTGGCCCCACAAATACACTTTATACCATTTTTTTTTTTCAGGGAACCAGAAACCAATAGTTAAGTACTTACCAGGATACCACTGGATAACACACACACACACACACACACACACACACACACAAAGTTATTTCATATGACTAAAACATTGATTCTTACGCAGCCCTGTTTTGCTCCAAGGAACTTTTGTTTTTGCAGTAATGATTTCTTACAGAAGCCTGTAAGCTTTGCCCTGGGTGCACATGATAATGAGTTTAGGTCTTTAGAAATCTGTCATCTGCTGGTCATGACAAAGGTTTTATTAACACTCAGTCATGTAAATTTGCTCTGCTTTAGCTCTGTAGAAGATGAAGGTGCCTGCTGGGCCACTGATACATCTGCATCTGTTTTATCCTATTGGTTTAAATAGAGAATGCATGATTGTGAGGGTTTTAGTCCTTGGGCATCTCTGTGAGCTGCTAGTGGCATCACTGAGCATTTCATTGTTCATATCTACATTCAAACAGAGCTCATTTCCCCCAAATATAATACTATGCTAGAAACGGAGAGGATATACAGTGAGCTCTGAAGCCAGAATGCCTGGGATTGAAACCCAGCTTCCTTACTTAGCAGCAATTCCCTAACCTCTCTGACTCAGTTGTAGCATGGGGGTGAGAATAGTATTTTTACATAATGCTATTATATAACACAACTATATCCCTGAGTTGTTATGAGGATTAAATGAGTAATATGTATCAAGTGCTTAAAATAGTGGTTGACATGCAATAAGCACTCAGTAAATGATAACTATTAGCAAAGAATAGAGATAGAGTTTCTCTCAAGGTCACATTTTAACTAGGTAAGTGGTGAGGAAGCCCAGAAAAACCCTTAGAGGAAAGGATTAGAATATTGCTGCTGCAAGCCTACATCACTTCCAGAAGAGCTCCCAGGAGCTCTGCATTGGGAGGTCTTCCTGTCCTTGGTCCTCTCTCTCCTTGAACAGGTCAGGGATCTTGTAGCCCACAGCAGCTGGAGAATACAACTGAGCCTTCCCTCCTTATCTGAGACAGGAGTTTATAACCTTAGTTCCCAGGGCAGACCCAGAGGATGATGTTCATATGTAGACACCACCGTGAGCAAAGGCAGTATGTACACCTCACCTCCTCCTTCCTGTGGTACTTGCAGAATGCAAAGGAATAAAATTCACAGTAGTGAAGGAATTAACTTCTTTCAAGGGATTGACCTGTCTTAGGCTGTTGTTGCTAAAATAGAATACCTGAGTCTGAGTAGTTAATGAAGAAATAAGGTTTATTTGGCTCACAATTCTAGTGGAGTGGCTGGGAAGTCTAAAAGCATGGGGCCAGCATCAGGCTGGCCTCTGGTCCTACATCACAACATGGCAGACAGAGTAGAAATGGTGGTCATCAGGCTACTCCTCAATATTCTAATTATTCTTCTAAGCACTTCCTCTCCCTCTTCTTGTTAGGCAAGTTTATCTGTCTTATTTTGGCCAATGAAATGTAGATCTGTATCTCCTCTGACCTTCAGGAACCAACGAGTGATTTGCTTACTTCCTTCTGTCTGCCTCAGTGACTAGAGATGCTCCATACAACCAGGTTCCATTGGTTTTCATCCCTGAGTATGAATAAACTAGGTCAGAGCCCCTGGATTATCCACAATAGACAGACAGCATGAATAAGATAAAAGCTCTGCTATTTTAAGCAACTGAGACTTGTTATTTCAAAATGCCTGTCCTGGGGCCAGCAGGTGGCATCGCAGTTAAGGCACTGAACTTCCACATGGCCAACCATGGTTTGAATTCCAGACCTGGCAGCTTGATAATCACACTGGGCACATGTGCATGCATGCCAAAAATTCTGAAAGGAGAATGGAGGAAGAGGGATTGAGGTGTGGCCATCTCCCTGGGTGGTGATTTCTCACTTTCCCTCTCCCTATTTCCCTCCAGCTCCAGTGAGTGCACATACCCCATGGCAAAAAGAAAAAGAAAAAAAAAAAAAGCTTGTTCTTTCCTGACTGATTTAACTTTGACTTCTAATTATACTAAAATATAACAGCAAGATCTTTGCAAACTTTTTTTATTAGTAGTATCAAATTACTTGTAATATACCTCATATCAAATCTCAAAAAAAATGAAGTTGCAAATCACTGATTTACAGGGACAAAATTTATGATCTATAAAATTCATGTTAAAGTTTTTCTATAAATTTTTATTTAGCAAATTAATTTATCTTCATTTTTTTATCCTCTACTGGATGAGGTGATCCACTTCATTTTAAAGTTTCTACATTTTAATCTGTAAAAGATTCACACCTGAAAGAAATCAAACAAGAATCCCCCATGGGCTGAAAAAAGTAGACCTCTATAGAGGAAATGTAATGTCAGAAGAAGAGAAGCTACATCCAAAATTCTGGCTTTTTTTACTCCTGCAATTCCGCCTCTTCCCTTGAGTTACTTCCATTTTTCTCTCTTAATACTACCACTCTAATCCCCAGGGATTCAATGTTTCCCAGTCAGATACTTATTGGGACTAAATAGTTTTTTCTCTCTCAGCAAAACTGATACAAATTGGCATTTGCGAAAATAATTTTTCTTGAAGGAAAAAAGATTTTAAAAAGTAAACGAAAACAAGCAGGATATAAGTATAGAAAACACAACCAGAATATAACTAGTGCCATTAAAATAAAACTGCTCAGGGGACCACCACCGTGAATCACTCTCCTTCGACTCCAGTCTGGCTGGCACCTGCTCTGAACCCTTTCACATCTGGTTTGTAGCCTCCACACAGTGAGAAGCATCTTGTCTCTTACTACATGACTTCCACCGAACCAAACTCTTTGCTACAATCAAGGACAAAAGCCAAAGCCACTTTCCTTGAATCAAAAACCTTTGGTTCTCTAACATCCTCCTCTGTAGACTTTTTTTTTTTTTTTTTCCTGATTTAGGGACACTATGCTTACAATTCATTCTCAGGATAGTGGAGAGAGGCATCCTTAATCTCCACTGATGGAGCTCGCCTTTCTGAGCTCAGGCTAATAGGTCTGTCCATTTCTACAATTTACTGTTTAGGGCACAGTGCTCATAAACACACATGCACATGCAAGCCGCATATGCTCACAGTAGTAAGGAAAGTGATCTCATCTAATCAATATAATTCCAACATTGAATCAGCATATGTATTTACAGTGAGTATATTTATAGATAGTTCATCAGTTAAGAATATGAGCTCTGAGCAAATAAACACAGCTTTCAGTTTCAGCTCCAGCACATCATGACTAGAGATCCTGAGGCAAATTATTTAATCCCTGTAAGCATCTGCTCCCTCCAAGGTAGAATAAGAACAATAGTACCTAACTCACAAGACTGATGTGGGCCAATACATATAAAGTCAGGGAACGCATATAAAGCAGTTGGTATAGTGTTTGAACACAGGAAGTACCCAGTAACTTTCAGCTAGTCGTGGCGTGGTGGTGGCAGTGGTGGTGGTGGTGGTAAAAGCAGCAATATTACTATCTTAATTAAAATGAGGAGGACCATTCTCTCATATTCCATTACCTCCACATTTCTATTGTTCCATACTTCGGCTTTTCTTCCTACCAAATGCCCAGCAGAGTGCTTTCTAAGTTCTTTAGAAATTCAAAACACCTTACTAATTACCACCTCTTCTGCAATATTACCCACATCGTGAGCAATACGGTGCCTACTCCCCAGCACTCCAGAGCCATTCAAATCTGCTGATCTGACAGCGATGCTATTCTGGCACCTTCAAAAAACAAAAGGCTTCCCTTTTTTCCTGCCAAGCCACATTATCCATTTGTTTGAAACTCATCCAGATTAAGCCTTGCATTAGGAAACACATAAGTGCCCCCAAGAGAATTCAAACACTTAGAAAGGCACTGAGCAATTAAACTTTGGTGGACTACTTCAGAAACAGAAAGAGGAAAGGAGAGTCAAGAGAGGGAGAGAGAGAGAGAGAAGAGAAGCAAATGTAAGTGGCTCAGCTGGGTTTGGGGGAGAGAGGAATGTGTCTACTCATTATGAGCTTCTGTTTGGAAGGAAGTCAAATGTTTTCACTGAAAAGCAAGCAGAAGCTTTCATGATTTAGTACACAGGCAAACTCATAAATTAAGGCAAAGAAACCCCCAGTGTAAACAAGTGTGATCACATCCTACATATCTCAGCTGTCACAAATCCAGTCTGGTCTGATTGCAGTAGGCAGGCAGGTGACAATTTTTTGGGCCCTCCTGGCCTAAAAGCTCTATTTAGAAGGGTCTATCTCCTAAACTGATCCTCTTCTACTCTTTTGCAGAATTGTTCTTTTTCTTCCATTCCTATTCTAACAGGGAAGTCTTTAAACAGGGAGTTGGACTGAGCTTCCTCTTTTCTAACAATTCCTACCTATGTGGTCCAGAATCAGGGACCTAAAAAAGAGCCCTTGGTCTTATCTACTGTAGCTGAAGTATCTGCAGCAAGTTGGACATTCAGAACAAGCACAATTTTGTGAGACAACACAGAGCTATAAATCATTGCCAAGTGCTGACAACTATGCTGGGCATTGTGGAAATACAGAGTCTATAGAGTCTATTCTTTGCCTTCCAAAGTCTCACAGTCCAGCCATAGGAAAAAATTATCCCCCTATGCTCCCAAGGTGGCCCTAGGACTTTGCTCCACACCTACACAGATTTGCATCTCCTTCTCAAGAACCAGGAGGAAACTTCTCAATGTCATTAGACACCATGATGAAAGAGAACAAACCTAATCATCTCCTGGAGACAAACCAACCAAGTCTATCAAACATTTCAAGATGACCCAGGTACAGGAGCACATGCTGCTAAGACACTATGTTCTGCTCATTGGGATCACATGGGAGGCTCAGGTTCAATTCCAACCTAAAGGTCTAGTTTGGTGTTGTATACGTGTAATACCAACAAGTCAGAGAGGCTGAGGTGAGACAGTCACAACATGTCAAGACTCTCTCTTAGAGGAAAATAGAGACTTCAAGAGAGATGAATTCAATAGTGAGACACAGACCTCCAAGTTCAATAGCTCAAAACAGCAAAAGCCATTTGCTAAGAGGAAATGTGTGTCAATGATGGTGGTTCCTTCTCTCATCTATGTCCATGTGCTTAGGAGAAGGACGTTTACCTCTAGCCCAGCTGAGATTGGGTAGGGTACAGAGAAGAAAGGTGTGCTTAACCCTAGAACTTCCATTGTCACCCTCCAGACAGATCCCTGAATTCTCCCATAAGTTAAACAAAAGAATGGTCCACAAAATTCATTCCCTTTCACTCAGAAGACCCTTCAGATTAGAGGACATGAAAGTGTCCCTTCTGAAAAATTGTCCCAACAACTCATCCTGATGGTCATGTATAATTCTCTAAGAAATGCTTTTATCTAACATGTCTGTGAATTTAGGGACCATTTGAAGCTGATTTTTATTAACATGATTTTTCATCTTGTGTACTGGCACCCTTCTGATGTACTATGATCTCCAAACAGGAGTGTGGAACTATCTTCTGAACCAACTGGGTGTCTGTTGACCAATCATCATTTATCCTGTGGATAACTATAAAACTAATCAGAAGTGACTCAGATAAGCATATGATAATCTCTAGGTCTGCACTGAAATTCTTCAGGATCACTAATGATAAACAAACATTAACTGAATATTTGCAGTGTTGGTAAAGTGTGACAAAGTGAAGATAAGCAACTATAATTAGCTACGCAGTTGGTAAAGCTTGAAAAGGGTCTAAACCTGGCTGGGAAGTGAGCCAAGCAGGAATATCTGGCTGCGGAGCATTCACTTAGCCATGCTCTAGTCTCCACTCTCCATAAACTAAATGACCCGTCACAAATGCCACCTTATGCTTATAACCGTTTTCTTTATGTTATTCCACTACCATGTAGTTTAGGGTAAACACTTATGTGACAAGCCTACAGTTAGGATATTTTTTACTTTTAAGTGTTTGTGAAGATATGACCATAAAACATGAGAATCTGACTCACTTCTTCCATTGTCACAGAGCTGTGGCTCTCAATTCTGCCTACACATCAGATCCATTTTGGGGTGCTTTTTAAAGAATAAATTATGTCCAGGAAATGAGCTCAAGATTCTCATTAAATGACTCATGGATGGATCTGAAGAATCAGAATTTTTTTTAGACATTTTTCGGAGGAGCCTAATGTACAGTTAGGATTGAGAACTGCTTCACATTACTGGATGGAAAACCCATGCTCCTCTGAACAGAGAGGGCTCTGGGTTAATTTGATAAGGCTGCTGTAACAAAATACCACAGCCTGGATGACATAAACAACAGAAATTTATTTTCTCAAAGTTCTGAAAGCTGGAAGTCCAAAACCATAGAGTAGGCAGGGTTGCTTTTCTGTGAAGTATCTCTCCTCAGCTTACAGATGGCCTCCCTCCTGCTTCCTCTTCACTTGATCGACTCATCTGTGTACCTACATCTCTTGTTTCTTTTTTTTTTTTTCTTTTTTTAAGATTTTTGCCAGAGAGAGAAGGACAGTGAGAGAGAAAGTGAGAAATCACCCCCTCCCCCAGAGGAAATGGCTACACTGTAATCCCCTCTCCTTCATTCCACCATAAGGATTTGGGGCATGCATGAGCATGCACACACACACACCTGACATGATTCTTAAGCTGCCAGGTCCAGGACTCAAACTTGTTGGCCATGTGGGAGTCCAGTAACTTATCCTCCACACTACCTGCTGGCTCCCCTGGTGTCTTTCTTCTGATAAGCACACCAGTCATACTGGATCAGGGCCCCACCTTAACAGACTCATTTTAACTTAATTAGCTCTTTCAGAATGGTATCTATAAATGGAGCCACATTCTGAGGTTCTGGGGGTTGAGACCTCAACATGCAAACTGAGGCTCGGGGGTGGGGAGAGGAAATATGATTCAGCCCATAATAAATGGGCTGAATAAATGTCAATTTCTTTTCCTTCAATATGATCTCTTTGCCTCTTCACCTCCAATTGATTCTATACTCTGCTGCCAAATGAATTTGCTCAGAATATATCATTCCTCTACTCTAAACCTTCTATAATCTCTATGGTATAAAATTAATGCTCTAAATACTTAGGCTGATCAAACAGATTCTCTACTCTCTGGCCCAAGCCCACCATTCAGCCTTATATCCATTCTTCTCCTCTGGGGGACATCCCACTGCTGTTGGCTGACCTATTCCCTGAAACTCTGCTTTCTTCTTATTCTCTGATGCAAAGCAATTTAGCTCAGGCTGGCCCCACTTCACAACTCACATCAGGTTTACCAGATGGTACCTCAAGGGGCTTTCGCTACTTAATCCTTATTTACTTTCTTTCAACTTTACTAAGATATAATTGACAAATAAAAATTACATGTATTTAAGGTAAACAACTAGATATTTTGGTATGTGTACATTGTGAAATAGTCACCAAAACTAATCTAATTAAAATATCCATGACCTCACATAGGTACCATCGTCTTTCTCTATTTTTTTTCTTTTCTTTGTATGTGTGTCTGTGTGTATTTCAGGGAGGGGGAGCAGTAAGGAACATTAAGACCTATCCTCTTTGCAAGTATCAAGTATATAATTCACAATCCAGTAGGTTAACTATAGTCATACTGCTTTACATTAGATCTTTAGAAGTTATTCATTTTATATAACCAAAACTTTGTACCCTTTGATCAACATCTCCCCATTTTCTCCTTTCCCCAGGATCCTCTCTCCTGGACTTTTACTGCTCCAAAGTGTGACAGCAGCAGTCACTTTTTTGTTTGGCTCAGAAACTCCTGCAAACCTTGCCTTCCTCAGGGGCCCTTGGATACTCTTACCCATTGAATCTCCTTTGTCCTTGAACCCCTTTGTTTTGCACCCCAGTTCCCTCTTCCAGTGCAGTGCTATGGTGACTTGGAAGACCAGTCTCAGACAGCTTATCCCAGTGTTCAGTCACTCGCTCTTGGCTCCAAGTACAGCCATCTCAGGTAGGAGTGCCCCTCCCCTGTCAGGGAAAGCTCCATGTAGGCAGGAGTCCCTGTCTGTTGTGTTTACTTAGGTATCCCAAGAGCCTAGAACACTGCAGACACCGAGAAAATATTTGTTGAATGAGTGAATGAGTGAATGAATGAATGGGCACATCCATCATGACCTGACCTAAGAATGATGAATCATTTCCGCTTTGTAAAACAAATCCACTTGTGTTGGAGGGAAGATCCCTTATTTCCACACAAAAATATCCATCATGTGATGGGTTATTTAGCACAGTCATAATAACCAGAACCCTGATTAATACTACACAGCATTTGTATTACCCTTTGTACTTTTTGATGCATCGCCCCATTTATTATCTTAGTCCATCCTCATTATAACCTTGTTTCTCTATTACAGATGAGAAATAATGAGGCAGAAAGACTTGATCAAAGTCACAGAGCTGGTTGAGCACAGAGTTGGGATCAGAACTGGAGCCCCGTGGAGTCCCAGGCTCTCCTAGTGCTGCTGTTGCTTCCACGCTCATGTCACACCTTGCCAGACACTGTAGTACAGACAGCACTACTGACACTCATGGACCTACCTACTGCACCCAAAGGGGTTAAGAATATATATGAACATATGGATATGCTGAAAATAACTTTCCATAACCTCATGTGGTTGAATAAAACAGTGTTCATCAGTAAGTCTTCCTTTTTTTTTTTTATAGACCACAGATTAGTTTATTTTTAACACCCATCATGCCATGAATTCATAGGGAATAGGTTCCAGTAACTCAGGCTCCTTTCCATTGGTTCTCACAAAGTGTGCTTCTCTGGGTGGAGCAGGCTGGCGCTTTAGTTGAATCCAGGTACCTTTATCTTTGGCTTCTCTCTTCTTCTGGTCATTTTCCTTCACACGTTTTAGGAAGCTATCTCTGCTCTTAGAATGCTTAATATGCTCAATATGCACATTGATTCTCTTGGCAAGAACCTTGCCCTTAACTTGTTTGTTCACAACAATGTCAACAGCATGCTGCCGTAACATTGTAGACTCTTCCAGTTTTGCCATGGTTAACATTTGTGGAGCATTCCTTTTTGAACAGTACCCATTCCCTTAATGTCTACAATATCACCTTTCTTGTAGATTCGCATATATGTTACCAAAAGAACAACTCCATGTTTTCTAAAAGGCCTAGAGAACATACATCGGGTGCCTCTCCTCTTTGCCTTTGTGTTAATCATTTTGGTTAATTACTGGAAGATGGCAGTTCCAGCCAAAAAGGCATCAGTAAGTCTTAATCAAGAGGGTGAAAAAAAGTATCTTAACAACTGGTCCTAGAATTCCTTACAGGGCAGGAAGTACTTTTGTTTAAACCAATGCATTACTGTGAAAGTTGAAATGTTGAGGGAAGGGACTGTGAGTTGGGACAGATTTTTTTTTCCTCCCTACTTCCTCCTTAGGATGTTTGGTAACGTCTGGAAACATTTTTTGTTATTGAGACTTGGAAGGGCAGGTGCTACTGGCATCTCAGGATAGAGGCCCAGGATAGTGCTGAACATCCTACAATGCCCAGCACAGCCTCCACAACAAAGAATAATCTGAACCAATGTGTCCATAGTGCTGAGGTTAGCCAATGAGACAGAGCAACGAGTGTGATCAATAAACTGTCTCATGTTAGCAATAAACAAGAATTAGTAAGCTGAGAAGAAAAGAGAGATGAGGAAGCAAGATAGACAAAAATGAGGAAGGCTGATAACAACAAAAACACTAGGAGACTTTTAAGAACTAACAATGTCTAATAACTAATTTGAAATTATTTTTACGGTTCTCATCCAAATAACACCCCCCCATCCTCTGAAATCCTCTTTTCCTTTTTTTTTTTTTAGAGATATTTGCTATAGAGCACATGTGCTCACCAGAGAGATAAAGAGATAGAAAGTGAGAAATCACTCCCCAGGGGGGATGGTCACACCACAATCCCTTCTCTCCATTCTTTTCTTTTTTTTTTTTTTTTTTTTTGGAGAGGTTTTTGCTATAGGGCGTGTGCGCTCGCCAGACAGACAGAGAGAGACAGAGAGATAGAAAGCAGGAAATCACCCCCCAGGAGGGATGGCCACGCCGCAATCCCTTCTCCTCCATTCTCCTCTCGGGATCTTGGGCACGCACGCACACGCGCCCGGCGTGAGTTTAAGCCGCCAGGTCCAGGACGCGAACCGCGGTCGACTACGTGGGAGTCCAGCGACATAGCCATTACGCTAACTGCTGGTCCCCTCTCCATTCTTTTCTCAGGATTTTGCCTGGCATGAGTTTCAAGCCTCCGGATCCAAGACTCGAACCACAGTTGACCATGGGGGAGTCCAGCTGCGGGCCCCATCTTCACAAATCTTTAGTAAAAGCTACCATATGCAAAAGTCTTGGGTGAATTAATTACATAGGTGATGGTATGTATAAGGAAACCATCCAAATCCCACACTACATCTGGGTCAGATAAAAGAGGTAAGCCCCAGACCCAAAGAAAGGAATAGGAATCCGTAGGAATAGAAAGCCAAAGCCAAAGATGCCCATGATGACATAATACTCAAAAATTTGAGAACTGGTGGGACCAGCAGTAATGGCTATGTCTCTGGACTCCCATGTAGCTGACCGCAGTTCGAGTCCCAGACCCGGTGGCTTAAACTCACAACGGGCATGTGTGCGTGCGCGCCCAAGGTCCCGAGAGGAGAATGGAGGAGAAGGGATTGCAGTGTGGCCATCCACCCTGGGGGGTGATTTATTGCTTTCTGTCTCTCTGTCTCTCTCTGTCTTCCTGGCAAGCACATGGGCCCTATAGCAAAAACCTCTCCAAAAAAAAAATTGTGAAAACTGGACCAGTGGTTGGCATGGAGGTTAGGGCAGCTGGATTCCACATGGCTGGCTGCGCAGTTTGAGTCCCAGACCCTGCAGCTTGAAAATCACACCATGCGTGTGTGCCTAGAATCCCAGGAAGAGAAGGGACTGAGGTGTGGCCATCCCCCTTGGGGGGCGATTTCTTTCTCTCTCTCTCTCTCTCCGCCCCCCATCTCTCTCTCTCTCTCTCTCTCTCTCTCTCTCTCTCTCTCCATCTCCATCTCCATCTCCATCTCCATCTCCATCTCCATCTCCAGCAAGTGCATGCATCCTATAGCAAACAAACAAGCAAAAAAATTGAGAACTATTGAGGAGGGCATAGACTTTTTCAGAGGTTTGGAATGTGGTTGTGAAAAATATTTTATCTAAATCTTAAAAGGCAATGACTTTTTGCTACCATATCGAGTGTAAGTCTTATAATTGCACTTCTAAATATTACATTTCATTATGTAAAGTCATTGTCAACTAGCCATTTTTTGCTTTCATACAAAATATCAAGCTAAAAGAACTCCTCATGTGTTTTTTTAGAAGTTTTTGCCTTATGGTGTGTGTGCTCACCAGAGAGAGAGAGAGAGAGAGAGAGTGAGAGGGAAAGTGAGAAATCACACCTGGGGGGAGGGGAGGATGGCCATGCCACAGTCCCTTCTCCTCCATTCTCCTCCCTGGATCTTGGGTGCACATGCACATGCACCTGGTGTGAGTTTAAAGCCACAAGGTCCAGGACTCACACTGTGGTCGGCCATGTAGGAATCCAACAACGTAACAGCTATACCATCTGCTGTCCCCACCCCTCATGGTTTTTTTTTTTTTTTTTTTTTTTGAGAGAGAGAGAGATTTTTGCTATAGGGCACGTGTGCTCGCCAAACAGACAGAGAGATAGAAAGTGAGAAATCACCCCCTAGGGTGGATGGCCATGCCGCAATCCCTTCTCCTCCATTCTCCTCTCGGGATCTTGGGCATGCACACGCACCCGGCATGAGTTTAAGCCATCAGGTCCAGGACTTGAACCACGGTCGACTACGTGGGAGTCCAGCGACATAGCCATTACGCTAACTGCTGGTCCCCCCCCGCCCCTCATGTATTTTTAATAAGAGGACCTTCACCCAAAATAAGTCACTTACATACAGTCATGTGACTGAGCCCAGGGAAGGCTGACCAGGTGGGCAGATCTGAGAGCCTGAGCCCATTGCAAGTCCCTCCAGGAATGTCACGCATTACAGAAGGATGGTGTAGGACAAAAGTACATATGTAAAGCACTTTGAAAATTAAGAATGCTACATTCAAATGAGATATCCTTATTAACAGGCAAAAAGATGAAGCAGTATTTTCTCATGATATTATAAACTCAAATCTAGTCTATGAGAAGAAAGATGTCAAGCACTGTTATTCATTAAAAAGAAAGAGGGAGAGAAAGAAATTTAAGTGAAGAAGAATCACTTAGAAAGCTCCATTTGAAAATTATAGAACCTCTCCTAGGGAATGGTGAACACTAACTTGGGAGGAACGAGAAAGCTTGGGACCAAAGATCAGTTGGATAACAACTAAGGGGACATGATTAAGTCTTCAGATGCTCTGCCCCAAGAGTTGTTACCAATGTGTAATGGATTTTAGTGATGAGAAATAAAGAAAACAATGAAAGTGTTCCATTTTCTGCTAGTATGAAATTTCCTGACAGCTCATCTAACCCTTCGGTGTCCAGATCTCAGAAGTCACTTAATGAAACAGTGGTTGTCCAAGAGCAGAAAATCTCTGCAATAATAGTTTCCTTATGACCCACGAGTCAAAAGAAATAGATACAGCCTGACACTCAGCTTCTCATCCAAAGAGATTAAAAAAAACATCGTGAAAGCTAACTCTTCTTCCACACAGGACATGTCCGCTATCAGGACAGAATCACAAGGCATATTCTACTTATTGAGTGAACTGAGCTGCAATCAACAGAGAAGCCACCTTTGAGTTCCTGACAGTTTAATTTAGTTTAACAATTACATCTGCAATTGGATCATACAACCTCTCCATCTTGATGGCCAATAAAAGTGATGCTTCCCCTGAGACAGGGAAACATAACATGATTAAGGGAAAAAAAAGGAAAAGAGTGTTTAAATTTTTTTGATTCAGGCTAACTCTGCCTTGCACATTTACATCAGTTATCCACCCCAATCTCCATTAGTCCTCTCTGTGTGGCAGGCTGACTGCTCATTGATTAGAGCGGCAGTACACAGAGAAAGCAGTGAGAGTTCTTTCTGCTCCAATCCCCACGGTAGTGCAGGGAGGGGGGTCTCCAAAGTGTCTCCTTTCTGTGGACCCAGTATAGAATTCAGGCAGGTCAGGACAACCCCAGTGGCAGCCTCCAGGTCCCGTTGCTGAAGGACTTGATCTCCTCCTAGAAACAATGAGCAGTTAAAAGAGCCACTGAATTAAAAAAAAAAAAAAAAAAAAAAAAAAAAAAAAGGCAGAATTTCCCTAGAGTATCCTTTTTTTGGTGCTGTATTTGTTGCCTATGGTATAACAAATTACTGAAAATTCAGTCACCTGAAAAACACCTGCTTTTCAAGTTTCCTATGTCAGAAATCCAAGCACAGGACGCTTACCCATTCGTTGCTTTTATAAAGACAAAACCAAGATGTCATAAGGGCTGTGTCCCTCTCCAGAAGCTATGGTAATGAACCCATTTCTAAGTTTATGCAAGCTACCAGTTGAATTTGTGCCTGTGGTTGTACAAGGAAGGTCCCTGCTTCCTTGCCAGCTATTGGCGGAGGCCCGGTTTCAAAAGGCCACTCACGTTTGGTCCCACCTCCATCTTCAAAGACGGCCACAATAGGTCCTTCTGTCTTAAATCAATCTTTTTTTTTTTTTTTTTTTTTTTTGAGAGGTTTTTCGCTATAGGGCGCGTGCGCTCACCAGACAGACAAATCAATCTTGATCTTTCTGCCTCATCTCCTCTCTTGCCTTCCTCTTCTGCCACACTGCTCAACTCCAGCAGAGACCCCTCTCTACTTTTATGAGTTCAGGTAATTATATTGAGCCCTCTCAGATAATTCAAGTACTCTTCTTAACTTAGTCTTAATGACATAAGCAAAATCTGTTTACAGCAGTTTCTAGATTACTGTTTGATAGAATAACCACTTGGGGAGTTCTTTAGAATTCTGATATAACAGGCACTCAATGACACAAATTCTTCTGGAGTTTCATCCCTTGGGACCAGAGAAGGGCTTCCGTTTGGAAGGAATCTCTTATTCTAGAATTAAGCGCTTGTAGAACCAAAATCCAACTGATTGAAAAAGTCCAAAATTGAGCCATTCTCACACAGCATGAATCACATCACTGTAATTGATCCAGACAGGTAAAGACAGTCAGCTGTTCCCTTCTGCCTCTTCTCATTTTCTCATTTGCTATCACTTTTCGTACTCTTCTTAGCAAACATTCATTCATTCGCAGATGAGGTGAAATCTTCCTGAATTCTTTCACCAAAAATAGACTGTAATGCCGCTATTGCAGGAACACTTTTTTTTTTTTTTTAGTTTGCTATAAGGCACATGTACTCATTAGAGACAGAAAGAGAGAGGGAGGGAAAGTCACCCCGAAGGGATGACCACATTGCAATCCCTTCTTCTCCATTCTCCTCCCAGGATTTGGGGTATGTGTGCACATACACAGCTTGCATGCAAAGTGTTTCTCAAGCCTCCAGATCCAGGACTAGAACCGCACAGTCAGCCATGTGGGATCCAACCATCTTAACCATTATGCCACCTGGCTGGCCCGGGAACACTATTTTTTAGCATACTATCCACTGGACACCTACATGCCATTCATTAGGCTATTGTCTCAGATCAAAATCATCTTTCTATGTTCTGCCTGCTGATGCTGGGACCAGGACTCTGAAAACCACATCTCTCCTTTAGCAACTGGCTCCATGTTAGGTTCTGCTAATACGAGCCCATTGGGGAGCCTGAATTACAGGAGAAGGCCCCGCTTCCTAGCATTGTCATCCCATCAATGACACTTCAACCTTCAGCAACAGTTAGTCCCAGCCTCCACCTACTTTTGGCACTTCCAGAACAGCCTTATCATGCCCTCTCAAAGGTACCATGGCCTCAGTTCAGAAGTCCAAGTTCCAGACTTACAAGGCCCCTCTGACCTCCTACAGTGCAAAATCCATGAGGTAGAACACCTTCCTCTGATATCTGTGACCCAGCACTGAGGGTCTCCTCCTCATTTCTAGATTCCAGTAATTCAACAACCTCCCTTTGCACTACATAAGCAGTAGCTGCTTCCTTCAGTTATCAGTTCTGGGATACCTCAGAGTTACTTGTTTACCATCTAAGCCCACAAACACCTGTGTAACAAATGCCCTCTATCTACTCCCTTCTGCTGAAATATTTGAAGTAATAACTAACTGTTTCCTGACTGGATCCTGACTGATGTGACCTATGTTAGACATACAAGATGAGTGAGGTGACTCCACAGTACAGCAGTTAAGCACTATGCATAAGGAGCCAAATCCTGATGGTTGACTTTGGTTCAAATTCCGGTACCAATGGCTGGGAAAAACATGCTGGCAAATGCACGTACAAACTCAAACTCCTGCAAGGAGAGAGAAATGGAGAAAAAAGGATTGAGGTGCAACTAAGCCTTCCCTCTCTCCACCTCCTTCTCTCTGGTGAGCACATGCACCCTCTGCATAAATACTCCAATGGGCCAGCCTATGGCATGGTGGTTAAGGCAGCTGGATCCCACATGGCCAATTACACATTTGAGTCCTGGACACAAGGATTTGAAAAACATACCAGGCGGGACCAGCAGTTAGCGTAATGGCTATGTCGCTGGACTCCCACATAGTCGACCGCGGTTCGAGTTCCGGACCCGGTGGCTTAAAACTCACGCCGGGCGCGTGTGCGCGCGTGCCCAAGATCCCGAGAGGAGAATGGAGGAGAAGGGATTGCGGCGTGGCCATCCCCCCTGGGGGGTGATTTCCTGCTTTCTATCTCTCTGTCTCTCTCTGTCTGTCTGGCGAGCGCACGCGCCCTATAGCAAAAACCTCTCCAAAAAAAAAAAAAAAAAAAAAAAAAAAAAAAAAAAACATACCAGGCAATCTCGAGAGGAGAATGGCGGAGAAGGGTATACAGCATAACCATCCCCTCTAGGAGATAACTTTTCATTTCCTCTTCTCTCTCTCTCTCTCTCTCTCTCTCTCTCTCTCTCTCCTATGAGTGCATGTGACCTATAGCAGAAACTTAAAAAAAAAAAAAAAGACTCAAATGAACAAGAATGGGATTCAAAAATCATAGGACATTCAAACATAAAAGGCATTAAAAATGACCTTGTTCAACTCTAACATTTTATCAGTAGGGAAACTGAAATGCAAAAGAAACTGCCTCACTCAAGGTCACAGCTGGTTGAGACTGGCCCAGGTATAGAGTCTGAGCCTCTTGACTTCAGGCCCAGTGCTCTTACCTACACATCTACAAAGAATCCAGGCTTCTGAACTCAAAGGCAACACAAGCTGATGTCCTGAGCAAACTCTCAGTTTCTTTATTTGATCTGTTCTGTCTACCAGGCCTCTCTTAGCTATTTCCACACCTACCTATAAAGAATGCTAAAGTCATAAGAAACCTAATGTTCTGTGATTTGTCATCCTTATTGGGGGATTTGAAATGGTTTAAGTAGAATAGTTTATTTATAGAGTAAAGCAAAAATGGGAAAAAGAATAATATGTTAGTTCCAGGAGCCTGTTCTTGAGGAAAATAACCTACCCAACATTTATTCCTAATATCCTTTATCTTCCATTGGAAATGTGATCTAGACTAGACATGAAGGGGGAGAAAAACAGGAACCAGGAGAGAAAGCAGAAACATTCTGGAATGTTCAATATGCATCATTGCCTTGTATCACTCATCTACTGTGTGTCTAATGCTGAGCTAAGTATTGTGGCAAAATCTAAAGAAGTATAAGATCCCTTGTATTCAACAAGTTAACTATCTAGTTTAGAGACATTATTATATACAAAAAAAATGTTAAAAGGGAGCACATAAGCAAATAATAAATTGAGCAGCAGCAACACTTCAGAGGAGTGAGAACAGGAGCCAAGTGCACAGAGAACCTGAGCTCATGGCGAAGAATGGCTTGAATTTGCCTTTGTAAGAGGCTTCTTGAACCAGGAGAGCAAAGGGCTGAAGGAGGTTAGTTCTATACAGAGGAGCTCGATTTTCTGAATGAAAAACTATTGTCTTCAATGTGCAAATCAAGAGACAATCAACAGCACAATCAGGAGTGCCATCATGAAAGCAGTTCTAGATGTAACCTTTCCCTGTATATTAGTTTCCCAGGGCTGCCATAAACCTAGTGGCTTAAAACAACAGAAATTCAACTCTCACAATGTTAAGGTCAAGTCCTAAATCAGCAGGACCACTTTCCCTTAGAAGATTTTAGGGGAGAATGTTTCCTTGCCTCTCCGACCTTCTGGTAGCTCCAGGCGTTTTTCTGGAGTAGTACAACGTAACTCCAGTGATGGCCTCCAACTTCTCATGGCCAAATGCCTGCGAACTCAAGTTGGGGGCTTGAGAAACATACCAGGCACATGTGCATGTTTGTACAAAATCCCAAAAGGAGGGAGCAAGAGAGGAGAAGGGATTGCAGCATGACCATTTCCCATAGGAGTTACTTTCTCCTCTTCCTTTCTCTCTGGCAAGTGCACATGCCCTCTAATAGGAAGGAAGGAAGGAAGGAAGGAAGGAAGGAAGGAAGGGAGGGAGGGAGGGAGGGAGGGAGGGAGGGAGGGAGGGAGGGAGGGAGGGAGGGAGGGAAAATAATTTAATGATCCCCATGTTACTTTCTCTCAGCTTCAAAACAGCTATAAACTCATACAGGATCTCGTTTCATTCAAAATCCTCCCGCTCCTCCAGTGGAGTGACGGTAAATGCTCTCCCTTGAGAAATCTCTAATTTTGTAATGTTTCTAGATTTCTGTTGTTGATTTCCAGTCATCGAATGATGGTATGAAATGAGGTCTGGGAAGAGACGTGCAGGAGAACACAGTTATATAGTATTTCCACCATATAGATATAATCGATTGAATAATTTCAAGAACATAGATATTAGTAATTGTAATAAAATAACTTGGAAGTGATCACTTTTGAGTGTTTGCTACCTTTATTTAAGTATTTTTATTTAATTTATAAGTTTATAGAATTTAATTTTCGGTAACAACTCTTCACCACCAGCACACAAAATTCCAGATTTTAACAATCAGTTCTTAACAGTGAGTATGAGCTGATTTGAGCCCACACTGCATTCTTCCATCCCCAGATTTCTTTTTTATATCTCAGACACTATGTTATTTCATTCATAAACAGTTCAGCATGTATCTCTAAAAGATAAAGACTCTTTTGAAAAAAGAACACAGTATCATTATTACATGTAAAATAAGTAATAATAATTCCTTAATATTCACTAATAGTTCCTTAATTGACATATAAATTTTTAATAAGGTCCATAAACATTTTATTGATTAATAAGGCTCAGAAGTCTGTTTGAATTTAAAATTTCTCTCTCTGTCTTCCTTCCTCCTTCTTTGCCTCTCTTTCTCTCTCTCTCTCTCTCTCTTTTTTGTCATGCAAGCCATTTGATTGTTGACAGAGAAATAGCAGAGTGGGTTGCCCTTTCAGTTGTTTGGGGTGTTTTAGTGGTTGTTGCTTTTATTGGAAAAGCTCTATGCTGGTAAGATAACAGAATGTCCATAAAGTACAAAATATCTGCTCTGGGCTCTCGATTCCTATGGGCCCCTTTGCTTCAGCTCTTTCAAGTGGGAGTCTTTGCTTAGAACCAGTAGAGTCCTGTCCATGAAAATCCTAGCCCTATAATATAAAGATGATGTTTTGTTTTGTTTTGTTTTTTTAAATACTGAAATAAAAATAAGCAAATACATAAGTTTATTTGGATGGTTAAAATCGGGAGCAACACTCCAGCCCCCACCACCTAACAGAAAGAAAAAGCCACCATGACTTATCCTGCGACTACGAGCTTTCAAAAACATCCAAGCCTCAGTTACCTTTTGTCACACTCAGACAACAGGCTGCAGAAGGAAGGTCATGAGGCAAAGAGAGGGCTGACTAGTTTGAGAACGAGTTGGCAGGTGATGATAGAAATCTCAATCTCTCCGAGATCTCGTTAGAAAACATCAACCTTGAAACGTCAGCTTTCTCCTTTCCCAGGGAGCTCTGTGTGGGCTGCTCGGGTTTCGGCACCAGTTGTCACTGCTAGAACTGCAAGTGCCTGGCAGGAGCGAGGCGCTCAGGAATCTCTGACGTGTTTCTGAAGGGTTTCAAAGATGAACCAGCTCTTCAGCATTTTTCTTTTTTTTTTTTTCCCCTTCCCAAATATAGTACCAAGAATGAAAATCTCACTCATCCTATTTCCCTAACTTGGCAGTTATGACAGCTTTATTGCAGTGCCTTATTAAAGCATAGCCATAGATTTGCATAATCAAACCCAGGTCTCCTTGTCTCTCCCCTGCATCTACACCTGTCACTCACTGCGGTGTGGCATGGTAATTCCACCTACTCCGCGCCAGTGAGGACCTAGGCATGGGGTGGTATCATCCCCTAGTACTGATGAATATTCTGACAGAAACAGACGATGAGTTTTGATGATGAGTGCAAATAAATGATTTCCCACTTTTCAGCAGGAAACTATTGGCCTTTTTATTGCATTTTAGAGCTAAAAGAGACCTTAAAATCAGAGTTGTAAACTACGACTTGGACCTGATTTGGCCCACATATTTTCTAATTTAATCCTTGTACTATGTGTGTTTGTTTTTTAATTCGAATTGGTTGTCAATATTTAATATTGGAAAATTCACATTAAAAACCTAATCTGGGGCTTTCCTTGAAAACAGTGTTGTGTTGGTCACTCTGAGTCACTATTTCCTGCATGCCAGCCATCATCTGGAGAGGATCAACAGCCATGAGCTTCAGGTGGGGTGCAGACCTGCGATGCTCACAGTTCTCCTCACTCCCTTTCTGTGTGTCAGCCTGCCACACACATGTACGTGACCTTCGAGGACCATGCCAGAATTTCAGTTTGTAACCTCCTTCACATTACAAGCAAAGAAGAAAATCTCCATACAGGCTAATGAAAAGTTAATGACAGTACCAACTCCATGGCACAGTTGTAATGCACTGTTCAAGAGAAGCCGGATCTGGGACCAGCAGTTAGCATAATGGCTATGTCGCTGGACTCCCATGTAGTCGACCGCGGTTCGAGTCCTGGACCAGGTGGCTTAAACTCACTCTGGGCGCGTATACATGCGTGCCCAAGATCCCGAGAGAAGAATGAAGAAGAAGGGATTGCAGCGTGGTCATTCCCCCCGGGGGGCGGGGTGATTTCTTGCTTTCTGTCTCTGTCTCTCTCTGTCTTTCTGGCGTGCCCTATAGTAAAAACCTCTCCATTAAAAAAGAGAGAGAAGCTGGATCCCACATGGTGACCATGGTTAGAATCCTCAACCTAATCAGCCTGAAACATGCCAAGATCAGACGGGCTAGAGGACTGGAGGAAAGAGAGAGACCACAGTGTGACCACAACCTGAGGAGAGCGCGCATTTCTCTCCCTCTCTCCCTCTTTCTCTTTCTCTCTGCCCATCACTCTCAAGTCCATGTGTACACACACTCTGTTATGAATAAAGAAGAAAATGGGGGAAAAAAGGGAAGTTAATGGCAGGCCCAGCCTATGTGTGGCAGTCCATAATGTACTGAAGGTCGCATGGCCAGCCCTGCATTTGGATCCCTGGCCTGGCTGACCTGAAGCATGCCAGGTATGTACACATGCGTGCCCATGATCCTAAAAAGCTGGAGGGCTGTAGGAAAGGGGTCATAACCAGACCCTGTCAAAGGTGCTTCTCTCCTCTCTTCCTCTCTCTCTCTCCCCATCTCTCTGTCCTCTCTCATGCTCACATACACCTGTGCTTTCTATCTAAATAAATTTTAAAAATTTTAAGTAAATGACAGATCCCAGATTTTCTGACACCAAACAGTATGAACAACAATTCCATTGTTGGAGATGTCCAAAGAAATCAACTGTTTGTTTTGTTTTGTTTCCCCCCTCCAAAAAAAATCAATTCTGACCCCAGTCTTTCATTTACTGACTTCAGCATCTAGGCACAAGACTGAATCTCTCTAAGTCACATGTTTCCTCATCTGTCAAACAGAGCTGTTGATGGTACGTTGTCCACCTCAGAGTTTATAAGCATGGTGTTTATGAAAAGGTTGAGAAAAGCTAAAAACCCTATACAATCATATGCTCACTTTTATCATTGGTATTTCCATAGTAATATTTTTATTTACAACTTTGAGCTCATTAATGTCTTAATTATTCCAAAATATTTATTAAATGCACTCTCAAATAAACTCAGTGAGTATTTATTAAACATCTACTATGTGCCCAGGATCACATGTTGATGCAAAGAAATATATGGGGAGATGACATAAGAATACAATATAAGTGACAGGAGGAAAATATGGCATCTAATACATAGTACAAGTAATTAGCTACATTTGCTTAAATAGCATAAGAGGACTCTCAGAATTATATTCCCTTTTTAAATTGCTATGCAATTCTTTTAGAAGCCTGTGATAAGGATCTTTGTGTTCTCTATTGGATGGTCAAACAGAAGCAACAGTGTAGGCACTATCAGCTATTAGACCCCCTCCCCCAAAATGCTGTAAGCACTGACCAAGGCACTTGGCATCATCCTATTCAACCCCTCACCAGCCCCGAGAGGCAGTTAATTTTTTATCCTTTTTTTCCAGCTGAGAGAATTGAGACACAAAGAGGTTAAGTGACTTGCCCCAGCACACACAGCTAGTAAGCAACAAAGCCAGCTATTGGCCCCTTCCTCTAACATGCCACTATAACTCTTCCCTCCCTTCATGCTCTGAACAACTCTCTCACTACACTTTCCATCAATCCTGCACCTACACTTCCCCCTACAACCCCAACTCCATGTCTCTTAAGCTTATTTCACTGACAATTGGTGACCCCCTCAGCACTCTCCTTCCCTCTACTGGCTTCTGCCCCTCCACCTCCTGTCACAGACAAGCAAGCCCAGTCAGGAATATTTTTCCTCTTGCCTGGACCAAACTGTGATCATTAAGATGATGATTGTTTACTTACTGTCATCATCACACTAATGCTTATTAAGCTCATATTACTGCTGAAAGAGTGTGACTTGCTCTTCAGTGAGTCATTAAGTGCAACCAACACTCATCAAAGGCATTGTAAATTGATGGTTGTGATAATCCTCCTAATTATCAGTTTCTTTTTGATGACCTCCTAGTTATCAGTAAGTATGCTGAGTAGTCATAGAACCATAATAGTCCCTGTGCTGGTGAGCCTTCACCAACTTCCTGGAGAGTTCAAAATACACTGTAGGTGTGAATGTATATATGCAGATGGGTTTACAAGCGCACAGATATTGATTTAAATTCTGCCCCCCCTTTTGATTGTGGTTACTTAAATTACAATCAGATGCTATAAAAGAAACAAACAAACAAACAAAAGCAGGTGAAAACAAACAAAGCAGGTGAACACAAACAATAGAAAGAAAGAAAAAAAAAAAAAAACAGAGAATCAAAATGTGGAACCAGGAATGAAGCTAAAGATGCATAAGCACAGGAGCTAGCAGGTGGCATGGTGGTTAAGGGCACTGGACTCCCACATGGCCAACCAAGGTTCAAATCCCAGACCTGGTGGCTTGTTTTCTCACTTTCCCTCTATCTCTCTCTCTCACTCTGTCCCTCTCTAGTCAAATTAAAATAAATGAATAAATAAAGTTAAATAAAATAATTCTTATATAAAAAAAAGATGCACAAGCACAATGCAGCCATGGGTCACTATGTTCTTAAGAGTCACTGAAACAAAAAAAAAAAAAAGAAGAAAAAGCTTGATCATTTGCTTTGCTAAAGGGTTTCTAATAAAAACTAAAGCGGTTGCTTTTGAGAAGTATAATCAATGTTTACAACAAGACCACAAAAGAAATTTCATCTGGGAGTTCTTACAAAGGGAATATTATACAAGGTAAGTAAGTAAGACCCCAACAATACTCTTAGAGTATGCATACAGTTAAAACTTGTCTTTCATCTGCCTTTATTGTAGATGATGGCAACATGACCAAACACAATTCAGAGAAAGCTCTTCTAGCAGTAGGAGGAGGAACGGAAAAAGGTGAACAAAAGACTGAATCTGTATATATGAATATATATGAATGCATATTTATACATGTGTTTATATTGTTGATGGAAATAACCAACTTTACAAAAAATAATAATTAATGCAGTTTATTTTTAAGCATGCATTTAAGTGACCTAGGCCCGGAGAGAAGGCAAAGCATGCTTTTCTCGGAGTGATCAGGTACAGGGGTTCCTTTTATTTGATTTTTGAGAGTGATAGACAAAGTTTAGAATTTAGTGAAGAACTTTCCTTTGGTCTGGGCCAAAAAGGTGGGACATGTGGAAGTGGGTGGGTTAGGTTGGTGATTGGAAAAGGAGGTCTATGTTTTGGGAAGGGATAAATAAAGACTGTACTTTAACAGAGATAAGGGGGCTTACATACAGTTACAAGATACTGTCCTAAGGGCAGGATGTTAAAAGAGTCCTGATATCAATGAGTCAAAATGATCTGTTAACAATTGTGGGCTGGACTCACCCATTACAGGGATACTATGCCAGGGACAAGATGTAGGAAGATTTCTGTTATCGAATGGGCCCAAATGGTCTTTTAATGTCTGTGGGCATGACTCACCCCAGATCCTCTGGAAGAAATTTTAGAAACAGGAAAAAGCGGTCAAACTTCTATCCTCAATATGTTATTTTTTAATTGTTACCAAAATGCATCTATGAAGAATATATCTATAATTTGCATATATAGTGAAAATACTAGTCAGCAACTAAGATTCCTAGAATTGGTAAGTACAATCATCACTGCCATGTCTGTTTCCTGACCCTGCCTCTCTCAAAATAATGGTTAATCTAAAATTATTACCAGTTCCAATGAATACACTCTTTTTCCCCAGAGCTCAGTTTTCCCTATGAAGAGATGGTCTGAGTTAATTACTTGTTCTCTGAAATCAGGCAGCTTAGGTTTGAATCTTTGCTCTCTTTATATGACTTTGAGTGGGATATTTGAACTTTTTAATGTGTCATATTTTTATGAAGTAGAAGATCCCAATGGCTCCTACTTGCTAGTGTTGCTATAAAGATTAAATAGGGACCAGCATTTGGCATAATGGCTATGTCGCTGGACTCCCATATAGTCGACCACAGTTCTAGTCCCGGACCTGGTGGTTTAAACTCATGCCGAGCATGTGTGTGTATGTGCCCAAGATCCTGAGAGGAGAATGAAGGAGAAGGGATTGTGGCATGGCCATTCCCCCGGGGGGGGGGGGGGGGGGGGGGAGGGATGTGATTTCTCGCTTTCTGTCTCTCTGTCTCTCTCTGTCTTTCTGGCGAGAATACACACCCTATAGCAAAATCCTCTCAAAAAAAAAATATATATATATATTAAAGATTAATAGCTGTTGGGCTGGCCTCATAACAGAGTGGTTAAGTGCTGCATGTAAGGAGCCAGATTCCAGATAGCTGACTGTGGTTAAATTCCAGCCCAGTGGTTTGAAAAACATGCCGGACACGTGTTTGTGTACCCAAACTCCCAAGAGAATGAAAGGAGAAATGGAGGAGAAGGAATTGACGCATGGCCATGCCTCATTGGGGAGGGGGGTCCTCTCTCTCCTCTCAAACACACACACTCTCTGGTAATTAAATATGTAAATATGGTGTGTTTACATGTATTAATAAATGTAAAGTCCATAGAACAATACCTGGCAGTAAGCACTTAATGGATATTGGTGGTGGTTGTTATAATTCCATGAAACTGAGCCTTAGACAGTTTTGTGTACCTGCTTCTCACTAAATAATAGCTGTTGATTAGGAAGACCATAGGTCTCTGGGAGCTATTATTCACATCGCACTTGATAATACAATCATTAATATCTAGTTATTTCATGGTTTGCCTCCCAATTAGGTTATCTGTAGTACTACAGATATATTACCTAGTAATATTTTCATACATTTGCTGGAGAAAACAGACTATGTGCACAGTTAAGTAACACGTCCAAGGCTAAACGGCCAGTGAGTGGCAAACCATGTCAAGAACTAAGGTTGCTTGACTTCCAGTTTAGTCCTTTTGCCATTAGAGCATCTTCTACTCCCAACAATCAATGACACACAGCAGACCCTTTGACTCTCCTACTTATTTTCAGTGTAATGATGATTCTCAAATGCTCCTCTCCTATTTTGGTGCTTCCCCGCCAACCTCCTACTTAACATGGTCACCTGGTCATTCCACAGGCATTTCAAACTCTACTTGGTGTTTTGTTTTTTTGTTTGGCTGGTTGTTTTTGTTTTGTTTGTTTGTTTGACAGAGGGTATGTGTACTTGCCAGAGAAAGAGGGAGAGGAGAGCACCCCACAAAAGGGTGTGGCCATGCTTCAATCCCTACTCCTCCATTTCTCCAGCCTGTTGGGATTTGGGGCACATGCATGCACATGCACATACCCAGTGTATTTTTCAAGATGCCCAGGCCAGGATTAGAACCATGGTCAACCACACAGGATCCAGTTCCCTTAACCACAAGGCTACAGGGCCGGCACAAATTCTACTTGTCTAATGATACTCATTACAAAGCTACCAGGAATCAATTATGGGAACTTCATCCTGAAAACTTCATATAATCTCAGTCACTTTCCAAGGCTCCCCTTTTAACACCATAATTGGATTAAATCTCCACCCTCTCAACACAATTACAAAGGCTCACCAAATTTTAACACATGAATTTTAAGGGAACACATTCAAATCATACAATTGCTAAACCACTAGCCTAATTGTGTTTAACTTTGTCTGTAGCCAGTTGACTCATTCCCCTTCAAAAGCCAGAAACTCTTAAGAAAAACAGAAGGTAAAGAGAATTTACTGAGCCCCAATTGCATGCAAAGACATGGTACAAGGACTTATATATATTGGGATCACTACTCATATGATATCCTAAGTTTATAGATGAGGAAGCTGAAATTCAAATTATTTTATAAATGCTGTAATGATTTTTAGAAAATAACAACCAGCTATTGCAGGAACATAAAACTATTGACATCAGAGCCTCTTACAATCCTATACCCAAGAGAAAGAGGAGGAAGTAGCTACCAGTGCCTGGTAAAGAGAGTAGCTTCATGGAAAAGTTCCAACAAGAACTGTGGCCTTCGGTAGAAGCATGGAGCCAGCCACAGCAAACTGGTACGGAGAAAACTATTGTAGATTAAAACATCTGACCTCCTTTCCTCCCTTCCCTATCTCCTACTGATCAAATCCACCTGGATACCAAGGGAGCTAGACAGTGAAAACCAAAAGTCACCCACACACACACACACACACACACCTGGAGCGGGGAAGCAGAGAGGGGAAGTAGACAAAGAAAGGGAAATAGAAACTCTTCAGCAAAGCAGACAATTAGCAAATGATGACACTAGTGTATAAACCTAAGCCTAGGTTCTACCTTCCTTCCCACTATTCTACAAATTAAAAATATTTCATAGTTTTGGGAACCAGCAGTTAGCGTAATGGCTATGTCGCTGGACTCCCACGTAGTCGACTGTGGTTCGCGTCTCGGACCCGGTGGCTTAAAACTCACGCCGGGCGCATGTGCGTGCGTGCCTAAGATCCCGAGAGGAGAATGGAGGAGAAGGGATTGCGGCATGGCCATCCCCCTGGGGGGTGATTTCTCGCTTTCTGTCTCTAATGTCTCTCTCTGTCTGTCTGGCAAGCGCACGCGCCCTACAGCAAAAAAAAAATCTCTCAAAAAAAAATTTCATAGTTTCTATAGCCATCTGCAGCTCAAATCTTGGCCCAGAGGCTTGAAAAACATGCCAGGCACATGTACATATGTGTCCAATATCCCAACAGGATGAAGAAATGGAGATGGGATCGTGGCATGAACACACACCACTGAGGGGTGCCTTCTCCTTCTCTCCCCAACCTTCCAGTGAGTACACATGTCCTTTGGCAATAAAAAATAAAAATAAAAACTTGTCCATCATCAAGTTTCTATGGACAGGGAATATTTTAGTCACATAGGTAGCATTCAGTATTTACTTGAACCAATTTGAAACTAGAAGGGATAAAAATCTCATGGCCCAAGTCATCAGGGCCTCTCCTTAGAAGTTTTGTGGACTGAGTTACAAATGTTTGAGTTTTCCCTCATTTCTCTTTCCTAAACCACTCTATCTTAAACCCAGGCAAACTTTTTCTATAAAGGGATGATAGATATTAAATGTGTTCAGTTTTGCAAGCCATACAATCTCTGCTGCTACTACTCAATTCTGCCATTGTAGAATAAAAATAGCCATTGACAAGATTCACACAAATGGGCATCACTGTGAACCAGAAAAACTATTTACAGACCCTGACATTCAAATTTCATATAATTTTCATCTGTCAAAAAAAATTCTTTTTAAGACTTTTTTACAACAATTTAAAACTGAAAAAAACAAAAAACACTTAGCTCATTGTTCATACAAAAACAGGTGATAGGCCAGATTTGGACCACAGACTATATTTGCCAAATTCTGTGTTAAGGAGTCTCTCTGGACACTCAGAACATCTTCTGGGGCACATCATCACATAACAAGCCCTTCCTAATTCCCTTCCCTGTTTGAAAAGTGACCTATGCCCCCATCTCCTCCAAATCTTGCCAGGTGACCAACACTCATCTGAAGAAGTATTGTCAGTTGAGGACTTACCTTGTGATTATAGGTTACTCTCAACTCACCAGAACCATAATGGCAGCTACCATTTATTGACCTCTTAAAATGTGTTAGTCACTATACTGAGTACTTTTAATATTAATAATAGAATCTTACTAAAATTTCACAGCAACTCAGATCAAATTCCAAATAGAAGTACCATAAATGATTGAAGCAAAACAGGGATAATGGTGGGGATATTGGCAAGTTAGAACATAAAAACTCATCTTAAAAGGACTTTCAATGTCTAACTCCCTCAAGTTGCTAAAGGTAATGGAGAGGCATATGATTGAAAGACTGAGACAGGTCTTGCTGTGGTCATTCAATATGAAATAAAGGTAATTCTGTATAAGAAGGAGGGTATTCTTATTTCCCCAGGGTAGCTGAACATTCAACTGTTCTCGTGAATTAGGAGAAATAGCAGGGTTTAGAGGCTTAAAAGAATCACTCTCTAGTGGCAGATAAATGTATAATCCTTGTCCCTCCCATACTCCCAAAAAGCATTAGCTCTAGAAAGTCATGACAGAGTAGAAAAGACATAAATTCTGGTAGTCCTACAATCCTGACTCTAGGATTTAACCACTGATGATCGTGGATAAGTTAGCCTTTGGATCTCAGTTTACTTATAATATCTATCTTGTAAGATAATAGTGAAGATTTTAAAAAAATTATGTGTGAAAATGTTAGAAATGATGCCTAAGTTGCAGAACCCAAGTAAGGTTATGATGGGTTTTCAGTGCATGGAAGGTAGGAATAAGCTCTTTGTCTAAGCCTAGGGATCAGTGAAACAAACTTTCTCTTAAAGAGCAGGCCAGAGACAGGACTCTGGACACTTCCCCCCCAGACTTGTCCTGGGAATTCTTGAGCCCAGGACTCCCAGATGTCCATTCAAAGCTCATGGTAAAACTTCTGAGGGAGCTGGTAGGATGTGTGAAAGAGATTTCAAAGCCATCTGCACTAACCCCTTTTAAAATTTTCTCAGGGTACTTAAACTGTAAAAAAGCCTTTGCACCTTGGATTTGCATCTCAGAGGTATAGCAAATTTCATATGAGGTTGACAAACCACCTTCATCCATCCTAGCCTCAATCACCTAAAAATCATAGGCCTTAGTCCGAGAATCAATTGTCCTCAGGTTGCCAAGAGAAATCAGACTTTAAAGGACATTTATTTCCTGGTTGTCCATCCCTAAGGCGCCATCCACCTTCACTACCCCTCACCCCATCACTTGCCTGTTTCCCACATTCACTTTTACTGCATTAACAATCATTACAAACATCTCTGCCATACCTTCATCATTCAGTTTAAGCTACTTAAGAACAGGGTAGGGAGGGTATGGCTTGTTCTTCATCTGTGACACCATATCATTTATACAGTAGTATAGGTGAAAACTAGAGGTCCTCAGGACCAGCAGTTGGTGTAATGGCTATGTTGCTGGACTCCCATGTAGTTGACCACAGCTCAAGTCCCAGACCTGGTGGCTTAAACTCACAACAGATGCGTGCCCAAGATCCTGAGAGGAGAATGGAGGAGAAGGGATTGCGGCGTGACCATCCCCTCAGGGTGATTTCTCGCTTTCTGTCTCTTTCTCTGTCTTTCTGGTGAGTGCACGTGCCCTATAGCAAAAACCTCTAAAAAAAAAAAACGAGGGCCTCAAATGCCCAGGTATGGAGTTCGGGTATTATCCTAAAGAGGAGAGAATATTTGACATTTATGAAGTAGAAGGTAATACCTTGATAAAAAAAATTAAATAAATAAAAATTTAAAAAAACATGATTCGGGGAATTTCCTCTGGCAGCACATACTTGAGACATTAGAAAGAAGGAAAATTTAAAAAGGAAAGAAATTAAAATCCAGAAGATCAGTTAAGAGGTCATTATAATCAACAAAGCCTGTAATGGTGAGGATGTAAACTACTGTGGGAAGGATGTTTTTGAACCACATTTTGAATACAGTGAACTCCAATGTCCATTTGGGTCAGAAACATGGTTGAGTCGTCTTTGAGACTTCATATGCCAGAGCTCATACGCCAGTGCTAACATGCAGTCAGCATCTGCCACTCCAATTACATCAGCTGTTAAAATATTGAAACATTTCTATGCTGTGAACATAGAAGTCACTCCTTTCATGAAACCACCAACTGCCCAGCCCCAGGCCTACTCACCACAGCAACCCTGTCTTGGAACTTTCCAACAGCCCCTCTCCCAAATTACAGGAACTAAGGAGTTCATGCCTGGCACTGGAAAAGCCTTTGAGGATCTTGTTCCTGCACTAAGGCTGATATTATTTCTGATTGAATAGACCCCTTGCCAGTTGTTACATGTATTTAATATCATGTCTTCTCACGTTTATTCCAGTTCCTGGTTATGTGGTGAGTAATGAATGAAAGAGGGGAGGGAGGGAAAGAGAGAGGAAAAGGAGGGAGAGAATGGAAAGAGACAAAAGGCAAGAGAAGAAAGAAAGAGAAAAACCAGATTTTGATCTCTGGTTAGACATGGAAACAAAAGGAGCAATTTTTTAAAAAAGTCTTATACAATCACAAACTTACAGACTTATGGGTCTATGTGATTATGGTTTTCTTTCAGAAAATGGGAAGCGAAGTGAGAGTTAGTTTGGGAGCAAGATAGATATGTTCTCTTAAAATAATCTGCTTTTGAACAAAAGCTCAACTGAGAGAAATAAAATTTATGAAGGATTGATGGAAAGCTGTGCGGCGCATCCATTCTTCTCTATACTTGAAAATCTACACCTTGGAGATCTCAGCCCAACAGAGAGCTGTGAATCTCATGAACAGCCTTCAAGAAACTTCTTTAGGCTCCTAGGGTCCAGTGATTGTGCTATTCCTGAGAAACTGGCTTTTCTTTAATCGCATGGACAATGAACTGTGTAACCAGTAACGTTTCCTATTTAATCTTATAAAGTCAAATTTACAGTTTACCTATAGCATGTGTGCCTCACGAGGACTCCCATATTACGGCCCTATCCTCTTTTTTATTTTTCTCCTCCTATCTCTGTTATATTTCCTACCCATTTCTAACTTACGTTATCTTGCCATTTGACCTGGAAGCTTACTTAAATCCTTTTTAGAACAAGAAGGGAACTAATCTGAGTTTGAACTAAAGTTAAAATATTCAGATAGCAACATTCACTTGATGAAAGCATCCAAAGTCAGCCTTATTGAGTTTCAGTGCATAGGAAGCCCTGTGAGAGTTGCAGTGATGTAGGAGACATGACCTCACAGAGTTTACAGTCTTCAGAGGCAATGATGATAAGTATATAACCCCCAAGCAGGGTCCCATTAATTGTAGGGTGAATATCACCAGTGAGTACTTGAAGCAGAGAGCAAAATATACATTAGTCATTCCTCGTGTCCCACAAGCTGGATATGTCCCTTGGTGCCACTAAGCAATAGAATGATGGTGCTTCTGAGCCTTAGGATTTCATTTTATTTGGTACATTAGTACCTCTGTGGTTGCATTCTCTCAAAACTTGCAGATAAACATCACCCTTGTTAGTCTGGGTATTTTGTTTGGTTTTGTAGACACATCCCACAGATGTGATTGCCTGTCATTCTCAAAGGACAGACAACAGAATGAGAAGGCAAAGGAACTCCAAATAGTGAGCCCAAAGAAAAGATAGGAATGGATTTATTGTCAGAATATATCATCAGTCTAGAGCAGTCACACGTCATCTACATAAATTATCGGGCCATCAGAAAAGTTGTGATGTATTTTTCTTTGTTTTTCTATTTAAAAATGCATCACGACTTTTCAGATGACCCAATAACTACCAACAAAGGGATTAGAGATGTATGGCATAGTGAAAAACACAAAGAAAACCTGTAATTGCTTCTAAATGTAATATCTATCACCACTGTCGTCTTCATTGCCCTATTTGTTAAGACAGAAAAGCAAGGACCAGCAGAGGGTGTAATTATTATATCGCTGGACTCCCACATAGTCAACTGCAGTTCAAGTCCCAGACCCGGTGACATAAAACTCACACCAGCACATGTGCATGCATGCCTAAAATCCTGAAAGGAAAATGCAGGAGAAGGGACTGGTATGGTCATCCCCCCAATGGGGTGATTTCATGCATTCTGTCTCTGTCTGTCTGGCAAGCTCACATGCCCTATAGCAAAAATCTCTTGGAGGGGGGGACAGAAAAGCGAACCTTGTCACATACTCCCTGAAGTTAGATGCATGGAACACTTTCCAAGTGGGTAGCATCCAATCAGCAAGCAGGAAAATAGAAGGATAAGGTGTGAACTCAAACCTTAAGGGCTTTGTGGGTTCCATGAAAGAATTTATTGTTTAAAAGTACCAATGCAACATATGTGTGCCCAGGGATTTATTACTAGAGTGAAAACAAACAGGTCCTTCAAGGTACCTTCAGTAAAGCTGAGGCAATTTCAAGTTATTAAAGGAAGATAATTCTGGAGCCATATGCCTTTCCTAAAAGTTTAGAGTCGGAAGCATTTCCAGAGGCCCAATACAAAGGTCTAGCATTCCAAGAACAGATGAAGAGATACTATTTGACTAGAAGACATAAAAGACCATTTAGAGGAACTTACCAGAACAAAAGTTTGAATTCCAGAATTGCCCCCTCTAAGCAAAAACATGCCAAGTCTCCAGTTTCATTCTTCTTTCATAGATGCCCATTCCCCATTCCTGGAGAACTCATCCCTCCTATACCTCCTCCTCATCAGATGCTAAAGGTATGTCAGGAATGGCCCACTGAAAAACAGTCACTGAGAATCTACAAAGTGCCTAACACTGTACTCAGCCCTATGAATACAGAGTTGGAACAGTCTTGATTTCTAGGATCATAGATTCTAGTGAGGCTACAGGCCAACAATTTCAAAACAGGAAGTGCTCTAAGAGAGTAAGTGTCTGTTGCTGCATTGCTAACAGAAATAGCTAAGACTGGATGAATTTATAAAAGTAGAAGCTTAATGACTCAGTTCTAATGGCTAGAAAATCCAAAGGTATCACAAAATGGCAGAAGGCGGAACATTTAGCAGTACAAAGCATGGTCCATATCCATATGGCCTTCTCTGCCTTTATATTATCATTCTCTCTGCTTATAAAACCACCAGGACGGGGAACCAGCAGTTAGCATAATGGCTATGTAGCTGAACTCCCATGTAGTCGACCGCGGTTCGTGTCCCCGACCCGGTGACTTAAAACTCTAGCCGGGCGCGTGTGCGTGCGTGCCCAGGATCCCGAGAGGAGAATGGAGGAGAAGGGATTGCGGCGTGACCATCCCCCCTGGGGGGTGATTTCTCGCTTTCTGTCTCTATGTCTCTCTCTGTCTGTCTGGCGAGCGTACGCGCCCTATAGCGAAAAACCTCTCAAAAAAAAAAAAAAAAAAAAACCACCAGGACGTAATCATGCAGAGCTTGCCCTCGTGACATTATCACACACTAAGTCCCCACCCTGGGACACCATGAAATAATTAAGATTTCATTTAACATCTTTCTAATACAAACAACATAATCAATTCCCAGCACATGAATTTCTGAGGAATATCCAATCACTGCTTGTTAAGACCAAATTCCAAAACATGATATTTTAGGGTACAAACTTTTATCCAAACCTTAACAGTAGGGAATGGTGGTAATGAAAGAAATGAGAGACACAGGTGACCTTAAAGTGAGGAGCAGCAGGCTTGACTAAGGAAGCGTGGGGGCACTGTTTGTCTCTTGGCTCTGAGGGACTGTATCATCTAAAAACATCACCTCAAACACATGGAGCTCTGAAGACTGAAAGGAAGCTCTAATAAGTTCCTATAAAATATGCAAAAGATGACAACTCCAGTGACTAGATGCTCCAGAGAAGCCTTGCCTTCATGTCACTGTCCTTTGCCAGGTCCAAGAAGTCTCTCCCATATGCTTATAAAGGTTTTTATTCACCTACGCCAATGTTTCAGTGAGTCAATACCCCCATCAAGCACAATAAGAAAATATAAAAGGAAAGATACAAAAAGATCAACATAAGTTTCTAAAAATCTGGTTGTCTGAATCCCCTTGGTACCTCCCTCTGGTTTACCATGAATAATCAGGGCAGAGAGTCCAGCCACCTTTGAGTTTTGTCATGACCAAAAATGTCCTAGGAAAAGACAGTTAAGTAGGGGACTGAAGAAAAAGATGGGAAATATTTAAGCCAAACTGAGAGTCTAAAATTCTTTTTAAAATAAGATATAAAAACACTGATTTGGGGTAAAAGCAGATGGCATAATGGTTACATCGCTGGGCTCCCATGTAGTTGACCTCAGTTCAAGTCCTGGACCCAGAGACTTAAAATTCACTTTGGGCACATGTGCATGTGTGCCCAAAATCCCAAGAGGAGAATGGAGGAAAAGGGATTGCGGCATGGCGATGCCCCCTGGGAGAGGTGATTTCTTGCCTTCTATCTCTCTGTCTGTCTCTATCTCTCCGGCAAGAGCACGCACCATATAGCAAAAATATCTCTTAAAAAAAAAAAACTGATTTTGGTATGACATCGAAGTGGTTGAATGCTCATTGGCAAGTCTTGAAGTTGTCACACAAAGGAAAAAAGTGGTTCTAGAAAAGGAGAGGAAACGGGAACAGGGTTTGGGAGTGATAGTGCTAATAAGAAGGCTCAGGGTCCCAAAGGTGGTGGCAATGCAATAAAGGTTAGACACATTCCATGTGAAAAACAGGGCAAATTTATGGAATCCATGGAAAAGTTAAGGTCTGGAATGAGATTCAATGCAATGGCCACACAATATAGTGAAGATAAAGTCAGGCAAGGGGGCTGCTTGGGTTGGATAACAAGAGGGTCCATAGTGGGACCATTTCAAGAAGCAGCATTTTGGGACCAGCAGTTAGCATAATGGCTATGTCACTGGACTCAAACGTAATCGACCGCGGTTCGAGTCCCGGACTTGGTGGCTTAAACTCACGCCAGGCATGTGTGCGAGCGCGCCCAAGATCCCGAGAGGAGAATGGAGGAGAAGGGATTGCAGTGTGGCCATCCTCCCTGAGGGGTTATTTCTCGCTTTCTGTCTCTCTGTCTCTCTCTGTCTGTCTGGCGAGCGCATGCGCCCCATAGCAAAAACCTCTCCAAAAAAAGAAAAAAGCAGCAGCATTTGCCTTGCCTGTCAGTGGGATGGATATGCCTGTATTTACAGATCACTCAGTTAAGACAAAATTTGGATATCATATTATCATGGTTGAAGGGAGAAAATAAAATCATATGAAAGGCTAAAAAAATTAATTTTAAAGGCCATAACTTTTAATTCAGCAATTAAATGAGAAACATAACACAGTTAATATTAGCAAATGCTGTGGATAGAAAGATGAATAAGAGACAACTTTTGCTTTCACGGATGTGACAAGATAAGCCATCACTGTAGAGAGGAAATACTAATAATTAATGTACACAATGCTACGAGAAGGAAGAGAGTAATTAAGTGGGGCAGAAATAAAGGAGAAAGGAACATGAGGGTGGATCACAGAAGACTTCTTAGGATAGTTGACTCCTTGAGTTGATAACCTAATTAGTGCTAAAATTTGAATGGTCTATAAGCAAGTGCTTACGCAGTCTTATTCATAATTGCCTAAAACTGGAAACATGCCCAATGCCAATCAGCTAATGAATAAATAACATGTGATATGTCCATACAGTGGTAATATTATTTAGCCATAATAAATAATGAAGTAGGGCCAGCTAGGGTGTTGTGGTTAAAGCAGCTAGATCTGACATGGCAGAATGTACAGTTTGAGACCTGGACCCAGTGGCTTGAAAACATGCTAGAAACCCAGAGAAAAGGGAGAAATGGTGGAGAAGGGATTGAAGCATGACCACCCTATATGGGGAATGCTTCCTTGCTTTCTCTCTTTCTCTCTCTCTCCCTCTCCAGTGAGCACTGGTGCCCTATAGCAAATCTGAAAAAAAAAAAAAATAGAATGAAGTACTGATAAATGATAAACATAAACAAACCTTAAAAACATTATGCTAAGAAGCCAGAAACAAAAGACCATATGTTACATGAGACCACATGTATGAAACTTCTAAAACAGGAAGATCTATAAGTCACACAAAGTAGTTTAGTAGTTGCCTGGGTCTGGGGTTTTCAGATAAATGAGAATGAGTTTTCCTGTGAGGATAATGAAAATGTTCTAGAGTTGATTAGTGATGGTTGCACAACTATGAATAGTCTCAAAACTGGTGAACTGCTCAACCTTAAAAAAGAGTGAATTGTACTTATGTGAATTGTATCTCAAAACTATTTTTAAGACATTCGAACAGCCTCTTATGGCTTGGTAATTAGTTGATAACTGCCCTTTTGCAGAGACTTTAATACTTTGCCTAAACAGTCTAAGAAATTGAGGTATTTACAGGACAGGAGGAGTAACAGCGACAGTTTGGTCACCAAGGTCTCCTGCTTCACCCATGCCAGCCAGCCCTTCCTTGGGCCTGAGCAGGCTCTCTCCCTCTTCTTCGTTGCCAGTCTGTTCCTACAACACTTTTTATTAGCATGATTTTGAGGCCCTCGGAGACATGCCTTTGTGAGGAGTGCACTAGTCATGTGGAACAGCAGGCTGGAAATATTAAAATGCTCATTACTGCGTGGAAAAACGATCTCAGACTAATTCTTAGCTGAACGTTTGATTTAATATGAGTCTGGTATGATCTCTGCTCTTTCTGACAATGATTCCAATATGCTGCCATCTGCAGAATACCTCTTTCTCTCTGAAAACAAGTCCCTGCCTGCATAATACAGTCCGTGGAAATCCAGGAGGCAAGCCATATGTCGCAATAAATGCACATTGCATTCCATACTCTCGCCTCACTATGATTTTTCATGCCAGTCACTAGCTATGAGTGTTTGTCGTTCTAAACGATTTCCTCCAACGATATACTGGATTCATATTCAATTAAAAAAGAAAAAGAGCAGCTATTTTATGTCCAGCTCAGTGGGAATTCAGATTCAAATATGACCCAAGAGATATTTAGCCATCCCTCCTCACTCACAGTTTCCCTTTCTTGCTTACTTAAAAGGACTAGACTGAATTTGCAGAAGGTTGGACAATTCTGGGGCTAAGCAGGGCTCTCCAAGAGTCATATCCGTAGGTAAAATCCTCCAAGTGCACACAATAGGCACTCCAGTTGATTTTCTTATCTGTCCCTCACCCCTTTCCAGAGTATCTTCCCTATCTGTTAAGTGACTAGGGAACTACCTACTAGGGGGACTAACTCTTAGGTAAGTCCTTAGTCTTATAGTCAGTCAGCCTCACCTCATCACCAAAAGAGTGGCATCCTATGGACCAAACATATACCCCTGGCTACAGAGAAGAACCTAAAGGCAATGGAGAAAAAGGTTCTCTGACATGCAGCGTGGAACAGAGGGAATACCAGGACCAATCAATCTCTGTCTTCCGAAAATGTGGGCTTGGGACAAAGAGGCTATAGATAGTCAAGGACACTCTTGATATAGGGTAGGAGGAAAAGCTAGCCCAGCCATTTGCTAACTTAAACAAGAGGCAACAAAATAGCAGCCCCACACACACACACACACAAAAAAAAATTGTTTGACAGGGAGGGGAGGACAAAGCCAAGAGAAAAAAGAGGCTGAGAAAAGAAAAAGTAATGATCTCCCTAACTGCAGGTTTCTTGGCCACATCACTATTGACGTTTGAGACTGGCTAATTTTTTTCTGTGGTGCTGCCCTATGCATGTTAGCAGCATCTCTGGCCTCTGCCCACTAGAAGTCTGTAGTACACACCTCCCAACCCAGTGTGACAAATAAAACTCTACTCAAATGCCACCATAGCAGAAGGACTTTCTGTGACTGCCATATTTAAAATAGCAACCCCATCTCTTCCATTCATCACACTTACCCTACTTATCCCATTTATTCATTGTTCGTGTGTTGTTTACCATCTGTCTCTCCAAGTAAAATACAAGCTCCTGAGAGTAGGACTCTTTGTTTACAGCTCTATTTACCAGCACCGGACCTGAGCAGTGATTGGCACTGCTGAATAATTGCAGACTACTCTTAAGTGCAAAAATGGTCACTCTATCACTTTATTATAGAGCAAAACAATCTAACTATCTAATGGTGGGGCACGGTTAAATAAATCATGACATAAGTGTACACCATTTTAAAGTGTGTGTTTTCGAGTCTTTCAGTGTAAAATAAAATCTTGCCAATAACCCTTAACATAGCTTTTCCTACCTTTCAACAAAATGTTTATGGAACCCAGACATAAATGAAAACTTGATGCAACTCTGAAAATTAGGGCTATATGTCAACCTGTTACCAGAATCTGTGAGGAACTTCTATTAATAATAGAGAGAATAAAACTAAACTGTCTCACATCTTCTAGAAACATAGTGAGTCTGTACACTTGAAAGCAGGTAGATGTTCTTGTCATCATTTCCTACTTCCTGCTCCCTGAATTAATCAAGTAGTGTTTACTGTGCAAATATCAAATGCTGAAAACTGTCCAAAATGCCCAAGGGTTATAAAGATGTCTCAGACCTTATTAATAACCGCTATAGCAGTAACTACGACGCCATCCTGCAGTGGAAGGCTTTTCACTTCTGAAGCACACTCCACCACAGGCTCTATCTCACATTATCTTTACAGTTATACTAAGACCAGCAAAGGAAGGTTTGCTTCCCTGTTTGACAGCTTTAAAAAATAAAAAATAATAAATAAATAAATACCTTATCAGGCAAAGATAAAACAGTTTCCCTCAGGGTGTTCGACTGAAGAGACTTTCATGAAAATCTTATTTACTGAGTTGTGTGTAGAGAAAAGGGAAATACCAAGAGTAGATGAAGTGTTCCTGGACAACTGGCAGGGGAGGTCATTACAGCCTGTAGGTAGGAGGGTGCAAAAGGAAGAAATACCATCTGCTGAGCTCAGTGAGGGCCTGGGCAGTGGAGATGCAGGGGCCCAGTGTAGCTGTTGTCATAGCGGTCATGTTAGTTCCTATGACCATGGCAGGGTGAACCTTCACACCTCCTGGTTAAACCTAGTGAGAAGTCAGCTGGCAAAGAAGCTCAAGTGATGTGACATATAGGGTCAGCCTCCCAGGGTATAAAGCAGGGTGGAAAATGGACCTGCAAGATCAATGAAGGAGTTGGAAAAAGTACAGGAACTTACCTAAGGTCACACAGTCAGTCAGCCTCATCCCATCACCAAGAAAGTAACACCCTGTGGACCAAACACACGTCCCTAGGTACAGAGAAAAACTTAAAGGCAAGGGAGAGAACAGTTCTCTAGGACACCAAAGGACTTACCACCAGTAAGGTAGTAAGGTAGGATTAGTATCTATAGTACGAGGTAAGAATAATCAACAACCTAGTTCAATAATGAAATTTAGCAAAATACCTAAATTTACAACTAAAAAGATCTTCCCAACAACGTCAAACAAAAATTGAAAACAGCTGGGTCAGCAAGAGAACCTTGGGTCTAGGAAAAGAGTTGATCCCTATCCTTTCTCAGAATTCCAGATCCAGGGAACCAGCAGTTAGCGTAATGGCTATGTCACTGGACTCCCACGTAGTTGACAGCGGTTTGCATCCCGGACCCAGTGACTTAAAACTCATGCCGGGCGCGTGTGTGTGCGTGCCCAAGATCCCGAGAGGAGAATGGAGGAGAAGGGATTGCGGTGTGGCCATCTCCCCTGGGGGGTGATTTCTTGCTTTCTGTCTCTATGTCTCTCTCTCCGTCTGGCGAGCGCACGCGCCCTATAGCGAAAACCTCACCAAAAAAAGAATTCCAGATCCAAAACCAACAACCTAGAAGAAATGGTCTTGTTTCCTAATTCTCATCCCTTAATACCAAATAAAATCCTTCTTTTTGCAAGCTAGAGCCCCAGCAAATCATGCCATGTTTTGCTCTGATTAACCTTTAAAACAGGCATTTCCTTTTTTTTCTTTCTCTTTTGGTTGTTTGAGGCCAATCTCTCCTTAAAGGTCAGTGAGCATCATACTTAATCTGACTTCTAATTACTTTTGTAAACATTTCAGAATGAATAAATGCCAACATAATTAACCACCTGTCATATTACCTGTTCACTCCCTATACCAAGAGGACAAATAGCCAGCAAAACAGCACTCTAGGATCCTCTAACACTCTTATTTTGATATGAGAATTATTTGATTGGAGTCTATTTAAATCAGTTTTCCAAGCTTGATTGCCAGGCTACTACCAGGTATAAGAGTCAACTGAGGATCATAGCATAAGTATAGATTCTTAGACCCTAGACCTGCAGATTGTAATTTAAGAACTAAATTGTTTGGTTCAACTGTGATTCTGATTTCATAGTGCGGCTGCCAACAACATTTTGGGGAGACCGTTTTTTGTTGTGCAGAACTATCTTCCACAACACAAGTACCAGTTCGCTTTCATTTTGATAATCAACAAACCCAGCCTTCCCTCACTTTTAAATACTCTTTAAGGAGATAATATTTCCCAGGTTGGGAATTTCTGTTAACCTAGAAATTCTAAACCTGTTTCTAATTTCAGGAATCTGCATTTTTGTGTGTTTTTATACTTTTCCACATAATTTTGATGTAAAATCCAGTTAAGAAGCCACTGGTCAACATCATTTTCCTCTTGGCATTGAGTTGACCATAGTCATCTCCACTCTGTCCCAAAGTCTAGAGAACCCCTTACTTGTGGGCTCTTTTGTAACACTCTCCCCTGTCAAAGCAGACATTAGTATGCACATTAACCTGACTCTCCCTCTCTAGTAGAGAAGGGCTAGATGGTATAAAATTTTCCTTCCAGTTTTAACTTTCTAGGACATGATTTACTAGCATAGAAATGGTAAACATTCAAGCATTGCACAATTTATCCTAGCCAGATCAGTGGTCTCATCAAGCTGTTTCAATGGCCCTTTCTGTACTTGCGTGAGCACAGCTGACAAGCCAACACCTCCAGATCTGTGACTGCAGTCCCTTACAGACCCAGTGCCAACATGGCAGGATGGAGGGAAAGTCTGAAGCAAAGACCCTGGAGTGCTTCCAGGATCCATATTAAAGGCTAAGGACCATTTGCCAGGCCAATTCGTTCTAGGGACACTACAATCTCTCCGGGTAGGTGCAGGGAGAGGGAAAATCCCCCAGGGAAGTGACTGCCTCTGGTTGTTTCTCTAGTTGGGTCCCAAAGCCTAGGCAGATACTCAAAGTCCTACTAAGTCTTCGTCCACAGACTGAATAATTAATAACAATAGATATTTATTTCTCATAACTCTGGAAATTGGGAAGTCCAAGATAAAGAAGCCAGTAGATTTGGTGTCTAGTGAGAGCAGCTCTCTGCTGCCAAGATGATGCCTTGTTGCTGCATCCGCCAGAGGGACAAATGCTGTCCTCTCGTGGCAGAAGTGACAGAAGGCAGAAATAGGTCAAATTTGGGACCAGTAGTTTGTGTAATGGCTATGTCGCTGGACTCCTATGTAGTTGACCACGGTTCGCATCCTGGACCCGGAGGCTTAAAACTCACGCCAGGCGTGTGTGCGTGTATGCCCAAGATCCCGAGAGGAGAATGGAGAAAAAGGGATTTTGGTGGCCATTCCCCCTGGGGAGTGATTTCTCACTTTCTGCCTCTGTCTTTCTAGCAAGTGTATGTGCCCTATAGCAAAAACCTCTCCAAAAAAAGAAGAAGAAAAGAAATAGGTCAAATGTACTCCCTCAAGTCCTTTTACAATGGTATTAATCCCAACCATAAAGGTGGAGACCTTATGGTCTAATGGCTTCCTAATGACCCCACCTCTTAATTCTATTGCACTAGGGTTACATTTCAACATGCATTTTGGAGAGGACACAAACATTCAAATTATAATACGCTCAGATTCGCCTGTTCCACACAAAACTTACAACTCTCCCTGTACTTGTAGGGATTCCCAAACTAGGCAACATCATTGCCCTAGAGGGTATTTATAAGTGGAGGAAAATCAGGTTTTTTGTTTTCAGGTTTTTTTCCCCTTGGTTTTCACAATGAAAGCAAACTGGAAGTTGGGCAGGGATGCTAAAAATCATACAACAGGCAAGACAGTTCTTCCCAAGAAAAAACTGTCTCACCATAATGCCATTAGCACCTACACTGTGAAATCAGAATCACTTACAGTCTGAGCTACACAATGTAGCCCTTAATTATGGCTCTTTGTCAGGAGAATTTATTGCAGTATTGTTCAGATAGGAAAAGCCTGGAAACAACCTAAAAGACCATTGATAGAGGGTTAGTAATGAAGTATAGTATATTCACACAAAAAATTTTCATTAGAGAGAATGAGGACGATCAATATATACTAATATAGCACAATATCCTTGATATTTTATGAATTTTAAAAAGCAAAGTACAAAAGAGTATTCTCATATGTCTCAATTGGAGGGAAAGATTACCAGGACAAGAAAGGTAAAAGTGGGAGAGAGGTTTACTTTCTGCCTTTAGTACTTTTAAATTTTTACTGTGTATGTCATTTTATTTTCCATTTACTCTTTTTTTTAAATTTGCTATAGGGCATATGTAATCAATGGAGAGAGAAAAAAACTGAGAATGCACAGGGAGGATGGCCATGCCACAATCCCTTCTCCATTCTCCTTGTAAGATTTTGGATACATATATATACATGCACCCAGCATGTTTTTTAAGCCACAAGGTTGGGACTCAAACCACATAGTCAGCCAAATGGGATTCAGCCACCTTAACCACACACCACTGGTGGGCCTAAGTATGTTATTTTTTTTTTAATTTGAACATAATCTTATTTGGCACTACTGCTGTTTTGTATGTGTTCACTTTGTCCCATGGAATTACATGTTCAGCTCCTTGAAGACAGAGATATTCCCCAAGACACCTAGTACAGAGAAGGTGCTCAATACATTTCTATTGGTTTATAAATTAATGGGTTTCTGAAAGAACTCAAGCCAAGAAAATGATTTATTTGAAAAACCAATCTGGACTCATGCCTCTGTTTGTTCAGATGGTCTTCAAAGAAGATCACTGAAGTGAAGCTGAGGATTTTACTACATCATAGAAATCGGAAGTTGAAGTTGCTGGACTGGCATTTGTAATGCCCTGGATATGCTACACCATGCAAGATACTGAGTAATTTCACCTACATTAATTCATTTGCTTCTTAACAATTCCATGAGACAAATGCTCTCATCCTCATAACTCAGGAAAATGGGATGCTGAAGTTGTGACTTGCCCAACATCACACAGAATGCTCATTCAGTTCTCCTGCACAAAGCTATGACGCAAACAATCTAGCCTTCTTCAGAGTAACAGGACAGCAGAGATACATCCAGCTGAGCCACATCTCAGGACCTATGCTTACAAGCTTGGGGTATAGGGTAGGTTAAGTAGCCTCCCTGGCCTCATTTCTTTGTCAAGAAAAGAAGGAAGGAAGGGAAAGAAAGAAAAAGAAAGAAAGAAAATGAGAAGAAACAATGCTTACCTACAAAGGTGACTGAGAATAAAATGTAATGATATACTGTATCTAAGGCAATAAGCTTTGAACTAATAGTAAAATCTCAATAAATGTACATTTCCTTTATCTCTTCTTCCTGCTTTCACACTACCAGAGTTGCCCTTCAAAATCCAATTTAAAAGATGGCATTCTCTATTCAACTGTATTTATTCTGAAAGTTTCCAGGATTATTTCTTGTACTGCAAAATTAAAGATAACGATGACCCTCTCCATTTTTAAAAAAGTTATCACAATTCAAACAAGTCCTAGTCAGCTTTCATAAGGACCGTGACAGGAACATCTGTTTATTCTGGAGAACCAGGAAGTACAATGGCTAACAAGACAGGTCTGACTTGCTCCCACAAGTGTGGAGAATAAATACACAATTAACTGCTTTTGATCATGATATTAACAGTGATGAAACAGTATTGAAACAAAAGTTTTTCCTAAACAGTAATCATTTTAATTGTCTAAGTGGGAAGCACAATATTGGTAAGAAATGTGCGTGTTATTATCCATGCCTTTAACACCGAAGGCTGGAAGTCCGAGATGAAGGTCCCAACAAGTTTAGTGTCTGGTGAGGACTTATCTTTAACTAAATTTAAATATATGGAGGGAATGATGTCAGGAAGATGGCAGAATAAGAGGTCCCCTGCATACGTTTCCATATAGCATGAAAAATTGGGCAACTATTCAGGGACAAAGATTTTTTGTCAGATTTTTAGGATACAGGTAGGAGGTTGTATGACAAACAAGGACCCTTTTAAGGAGGGAGTTCCATGCCCAGGTGACAGGTTTACTGACCACAGTCCTGACTACAAACCCAGAATAGCCCCATTCCCCTGTTGACGTGGCTACGGTCCAGTTTGTCCTTAATACTGCCACCAGCACCATTCACCAAGGAACCCAAGAGAAACAGGAGGGAATGGATGATATATTTAAAGTGCTGAAAGTAAAAAACAAAAACAAAAACAAAAACAAACAAACAAACAAAAAACCCTGCCAACAATACTATACCTGGCAAAGCTATCCTTCAGAACGCAAACAGATAAAAACTTCCTCAGACAAACAAAAGCTAAGGGAGTTCATCACCACCAGATATGTCCTACAAAAATATTAAATGGAGTTCTTCAGGCTAAAGCAAATGGATTCTATGTGACCAATGAAAACATAAAAAAGTATAAAACTCACTAGTAAAGGTAAATATATAATCAACTCAGAACTCTTTCATACCATGATAGTGGTGCATAAATTACTTAACCCTACTATAAAGACTAATAAAGAAAAGTATAGAAGTTAATATAGGGGCCTGCAGGTGGAGTGGTAGTTAAGGTGCTAGACTCCCACATGACTGACCATGGTTTGAGTCTTGGATCTGGCCACTTGAAAGTTACACCAGGTACATGTGAATGCATGCTCAAAATCATGAGATTTATTGTACTCATACCAAAGTTAGAGAACTATAAAAACAGAAAACTGCAGATCAATATTCCTGGTGAGCATAGATGCAAAACTTAATGAAATATTAGCCAACCAAATTCAAGAACATATTAAAAGGATTATACAGCATAATGAAGCTTGTTTTATCCCCAGGATTTAAAAAAAAAAAAAGTTCAAAACATGCAAATCAAACTATGTGATACATCACATTAACAAAATGAAGGCTAAAAAATATATGATCATCTCAATAGATGTAGAACAAACATTTGACAAAATTCAACATCCTTTCATGATTAAAAACTCTCAACATGGGAACCAGCAGTTAGCGTAATGGCTATGTCGCTGGACTCCCACGTAGTCGACCGCGGTTTGCGTCTCGGACCCGGTGGCTTACAACTCACACCGGGCGCGTGTGCGTGCGTGCCCAAGATCCCGAGAGGAGAATGGAGGAGAAGGGATTGCGGCGTGACCATCCCCCCTGGGGGGTGATTTCTCGCTTTCTGTCTCTATGTCTCTCTCTGTCTGTCTGGCGAGCGCACGCGCCCTATAGCGAAAAACCTCTCCAAAAAAAAAAAAAAACTCTCAACAAATTAGGTATACATGAAATGTACCTCAATATAATAAAGATTATGTACAAGAAGCCCACAGCTAACATCAAACTCAAGGGTGAAAGGCTGAAAGTTTTTTCTAAGGTCAGGGGCAAGAAAGGATGTCCAATCTCATCACTTCTATGCAACATGGAATTGTAAGTCCTATTCAAAACAATTGGGCAAGAAAAAATAAGCAAACCCAAATAAGAAAGGAAAACTTAAATTATCTCTGTTTGCAGATGACATAACTTTATATATAGAAAACCCTAAAGATTCCACAAAGAAAAGCTGTTAGAAATAAATTAATTCAGGGAACCAGCAATTAGCATAATGGCTATGTCGCTGGACTCCCACGTAGTCGACCGCGGTTCGCGTCCCGGACCCGGTGGCTTAAAACTCACGCTGGGCGCTGGTGCGTGTGTGCCTAAGATCCTGAGAGGAGAATGGAGGAAAAGGGATTGTGGTATGGCCATCCCCCCTGGGGGGGGTGATTTCTCACTTTCTGTCTCTCTGTCTCTCTCTGTCTGTCTGGCAAGCGCACGCACCCTATAGCAAAAACCTCTTAAAAAAAAACTTAACTGTAGGGGCCAACAGGTGGCATGGTAGTTAAGGTACCAAACTCCCACATAACCAACTGTAGTTCAAGTCCCAGACCTGGTGGCTTGAAAATCAGGTTGGGAATGTGTGCATCCATGCCCAAAAATCCCAAGAGGAAAATGGGAGAGAATTGCAGCATTCTCCAACCTCATCCTGGGGTGATTTCTTACTTTCCCCCTCTCTGTCTCTCTCGAGTGAGTACATGCAACCTATGGCAAAACCTGAAAACAAACAAACAAACAAAAAAACTTAACTGTAGAAAATTTAAATCCTAGAAGAAAACATGAGGGACAAGTTCCTTGATAGTGGTCTTGGCAATGATTTTTGGATATGACACTAAAAGCACAAGCAACAAAAGCAAAAATAAACAAGTGGGACTACATCAAACTAAAAACTTCTGCACATCAAAGGAAATGATCAACAAAATGAAAAGGCAACTTATGGAATGAGAGAAAATATTTATAAATTGTATCTTTAATATGCAGTTAAAATCCAAAATACATAAGTAACTCAAATAAACTCAATAGTGAAAAAGGAAAAGTTAAAAATGGGGAAAGGATCTTAATAGACATTTTTCCAAAGAAGACATACAAATGGCCACCAGGTATATGAAAATGTGATCAGCATCATTATTTATCAAGGAAATGTAAATCAAGACTACAGTGAGCTCTCATGTCACACCTGTTAATAGGGCTACTATTTTCTTTTTGAGAGAGGTTTTTTTTGCTATAGGGCACATGCACTCACCAGAAAGACAGAGAGATAGAAAGCGAGAAATCACCCCCCCAGGGGGGATGGCCACGTCACAATCCCTTCTCCTCCATTCTCTTCTCGGGATCTTGGGCACGCACGCACACACGCCCGGCATGAATTTAAGCCACCAGGTCTGGGACGTGAACCGCGGTCGGTTACATGGGAGTCCAGCAACATAGTCATTAAGCTAACTGCTGGTCCCAAAAGGGCTACTATTGAAAAGACAAAAGACAAGTGTTGCCAAGGGTGTGGAGAAAAATAAACTGTACATTCGTAGTGAGATGTAAATTTAGAAGTATAGAAAACAGTTTGGATCCAGTGATTTGCCTTCTGGGTATAGATCCAAAGGAAATGAAATCAGTATGTCAAAGAGAGCTGCACTGCCATGTTTATTGCAGCATTATTCACAACAGTCAAGATACGGAAACAATTCAAGCATCTGTCAACAGATGAATAAACAAAATTTAGTATACAATGGACTATTATTCAGTCATATAAAAGAAGAAAATCCTATCTGTGACAATGCAGATGAATCTGGATGATATTCTGTATAGTGAAATTAGCCAGGCACAGGAAGACATATACTGCATCTCATTCACATGTGAAATCTGGAAAAGTAGATGTCATAGAAACAGAGAGTATAGTGGTGGCTGCCAGAGGCTTGGAGGTTAGGGAGAAGAACAAGGGGTGCAGAAAAACTGTTGATCAAATTGTACAAACTTTCAGTTATAAGAGAAATAAGTTTTAAGAATCTAATGTATAGCACAGTGACTATACTTAATAATTATATACTACATACTTGAAATTTGCTAAGAGAGTAGATCTTAAGTGTTCTGACCAGAAGGAAAACAAAAATGGGGGGACCAGCAGTTAGCGTAATGGCTATGTCGCTGGACTCCCATGTAATCGACCGCAGTTCAAGTCCTGGACCCGGCAGCTTAAACTCACGTCAGGCGCGTGTGCGTGCATGCCCAAGATCCTGAGAGGAGAATGGAGGAGAAGGGATTGTGGTGTGGCCATCCCCCCTGGGGGGTGATTTCTCGCTTTCTATCTCTCTGTCTCTCTCTGTCTTTCTGGCGAGCACACGCACCCTATAGTGAAAACCTCTCCAAAGAAAAAAAAAGGAAAAGAAAACAAAAATGGCAACTATGAGGTGATAGATGTGTTAATTAGCTTGACTGTGGTAATCATCTCAAAATGTATACTTATATAAACTCATCATGTTGTATACCTTAAACTTAAATATACTATTTTTGTCGATTACATCTCGGTAAGCTAAAGGGTGGCACAGGAGGTAGCATAAGATCTGCAGTGCTGAAAGTCACATGGTAAGCTATATGTTCAGATCCCAAGTACAGGTGAAACACACCAGGTATGTGTGCCCAAGATCCTAACTAGCTGAGGGAGGAGGGGAGATTGCAGCATGACAAGATCAAGACCCTCTCAAGTGTACCCTCCCCCACACAACATCTCTGTCACACTTTCTCTCTCATGAAAGAAATAAAATTAGTAAACTTCCTAAAAAATAAAATAAAATCGGGGCCAGCAAGTGGCATGGTGGTTAAGCTGCTGTTTTCCCACATGACCCATTGTGGTTCTGGGTCTGGACCCAGCAGCCTGAAAATCACACTGGGAGCATGTGCATGTGTGCCCAAAATTCCAGGAGAATGGAGGAAAAGGGATTACAGCATGTCCATTCTCCCTTGGGGGTGATTTCTCACCTCTCTCTGTCTCTCTCCAGCAAGTTCATGTGCCCTATGGTGAAAACATTTTTAAAAATTAAAAAATAATGGGACCAGCAGTTAGCATAATGGCTATGTCTCTGAACTCCCATGTAGCCTACTGCAGTTCGAGTCCCGGACCCGGTGGCTTAAACTCATGCCAGGTGTGTGTGCGTGCATGCCCAAGATCCCGAGAGGAGAATGGAGGAGAAGGGATTGCAGCATGGCCATCCACTCTTGGGGTGTGATTTCTCGCTTTCGATCTCTCTGTTTCTCTCTCTCTTTCTGGCAAGTGCACGCGCCCTATAGCAAAAACCTCTCCTAAAAAAATAATAATTTTAAAACAGTAAAACAAAGCCAGGAAAAATATAACAAAAACAAATGAACAGAATGCTTCTAGTTGTACTAAAGTTCTAGACATTACTAGCATATATCTCCCATCTTTTCTTATATTTACAAAGATTAATTTAATCACAAAATCCTAAAATGGGAAAGAGTCTAGTAAGACCATAGAGCTCAAACATTCTTCTGCCTTTAAAAAAGAAAAAAAGGGAAAAAAAATTACCTTGGATATCCAGACTTAAGTCATTCTAAATGATAGAACTGAGTGCCTTTTCATTGCCCATAATAAGTTCTCAGAAGTAGACATCTCAATATCTCCCCCTCTATCATCCAATGCAGTTTCTCAACTCTGGTTTCATAAATGTCCATGGCCATATCCTACTCCTCAGACGTTCAAATTTCATTGATTGCTGGTGGGACTCTGGGAATTGGTAATTTTTTAGCCTCCTCAAGTGATTATAATGTGCAGCCAGGGTTGAGAACCACTGATCTATCCCTAATATTTTTTAACATCTTTATTGAGATATAATTCATGTACCATACAATTCATCCACTTAACGTGTACACCTCAATGGTTTTCATTATGTTCATATGGTTGTAAAACCGTCACCACAGTCTAATTTTAGAATATTTCCACCGCCCCTAAATGAAACCTATACCAGTTACTAGGCTCACCATTCCCCACCCTACCCTCATACCCAGCCTTAGGCAATCACTATTCTAGTTTCTGCCTCTGTAGATGGTATTTCTCTATGTACCTCACATGAGTGCAATTACACAACATGTCCTTTGACATCTGGTTTATTTCACTTAAATAATGTTTTCAAGGTTCATCCATGTTATAGCATATAGAGCAAGCATGTGAGTGTGCATGCCCAAAATCCTGAGAGGAGAATGAAGGAAAAGGGATTGTAGCATGGTTAATGCCCCTGGGGAGTGGAGATTATTTCTCACTTTCCCTCTCTCTGTCTCTCTTTGACTGTCTCCAGAGAGCATGCACATCCCATGGCAAAAAACCTTTTAAAAGTCTGCTTTTATAAGTAATATAAGACATGTAGCAACCATTTGAAAGCATTTCTCAGGAAGAGAATGCCGACACGCACCCTTCTCTTCAGCAGCTTACTCTTTTTTTAGAATTATTTTATTTAACTTTATTTATTTATTTATTTTAATTTGACCAGAAAGGCACAGAGAGAAAGAGAGAGAGAGAAAAAGTGAGAAAGCAAGCCCACCAGGTCCAGGGCTCAAACCGCAGTTTGCCATGTAGGAGTCCAGCGCCCTTAACCACCACGCCACCTACCAGCCCCTCAGCAGCTTCCTTTAACCACACTTCCACTGTGAAGTGCATAACTGAACACGGAAGCATCTTGGTGGAACTGAAATGTCTAATTGCTTTGCTCAGTCTTACATTCTTGACACCCATAACAATGATCCTACCACATTTCTTTTTTAAACCAGGATATGGCTTCACCTAATCAGCTTATTATTTATTCTGACTCACAGCAGTATTCTCCCACACAACAGCCTAGCACAGAACACTGTAAAAGTACTCAAACTTCCAAATCATTTACTTCAGAAGCAATAGCAGCAGCACCATTACTTCCAACAACTCTCTTTCACCCTCCTATCAAGACTTTATGATGAGTTCCTAGGTTAGTCATTGCTTCTCCTTACAAAATCAAAGCAATGTTGTTTCTCTGTGGAAATTACGTACAAAGGCTCCACTATAAAAACTAAAGTAAATATCATGTTTGAGCACTTACTCAGTATCAAGCACCGTGCTAAATACTTTACATCCTGTTCATTATCTCACTGTATCCCAATCGCCACCTTGCAAGGTAAGTTTTGCTGTCCCTATGTTACAGATAAGAATACTGAAATTTGAAGCATTTAAGGAACAATGGGTAAGGAACAGACACAGGATTCCCACTCAGATCAATCTGCCTCTATATTATACATCTTCCTTTTATATAATCATGGAATTATTCTACCAAAAAGTATGCACATTGTGCCAGGAGCTATGCCAGGCCTGAGGGATACAGAATTAGACAAAGCAAAGCTATCCCATCTCTGTGGGGTTTACCATGCAGTAGAGGACAACATTTTAAATACGGTGCTATGTGGTTGTATAATTCCATTCCATGACAAGTTCCGTGAAGGAAAATTGGACTATGCTTTGAACAAGAGCATAGGCTGGCTTGGCGGGGTTCTCAGGGAGAGAAGTGGCAATGACTCCCTGAGGAAGCAGCATTTGAACTCTGTGAAAAGCTTAGTCCTTCATGAAACGATTCTGGAAGTCAGGAGCAATAGGAGAGATGTATTTTCCAAGGCAGAGGCTTACCTGGCTGAGTGGCCACCTGGTTCGCCACTTTGCCCTCGTGGCCTTTCTTTTGTCCCTAGCTGCCTGCCTCCAGGATGTCTCCTGCACTTGTCCTTATTTCACTTCATGCCACGTGCCTGGCTATTTCTTCAGCTTACCAGAGCGCATCAGCACCATCTTCTCAATGATCCACAGCCGCAGAAATTCCCACTGAAACCAACACCCATTCAGAAAGGAGAATATGGCCCAAATGATTAAGAAACATGTTACACTCTATTTGGCAGGTTTGATTCCAAAAGATTTAGAGAATATTATTCCCGGGGGATTTGGGAGTGGGGGAGAACAAGCCTACTTTTATGCAGACACCAAAATTGCTGCAATATTACAACTCTGAATCGAAGGCGGTGAACTGGGTGGTGAGCCTTGGTTTTGCTGCCATCTGCTGCTCTGGGCTGGGAGCGCACTGCGACTCCCTCAGGCCTAGTACAGAGCCAAAAGCAAGAGGAAACGATGAAGAGCAGGTCTCAGCTAATGCAGGTGTCTATGAAGAGGGTGGCGTCTGTCCTGGGCTGAGTGGGTTGTTCCCACTGGAAGGTGATTGGGCCTGGGGTCCATAGTTTTTGAGTCAAGTTCCCCTGCTTGGTGATTGGGAAGAAGCACTGATCGAATGACAAAAGAGAACTGAATGTGGTGTTTTTGCTCATCTTATCGACCTACTTAAATGCCCTCTTCTGAAATAAACTCATCCACCCTACTCTTGGGATCAAATCCACCCCTGTCTTGGCCTGACCCTGACTTGAATCATCTCCAGACTGTCTCTGACACTCCAGTCCACCCACACTGTGAAACATGTCTGCTCCACCTATTTCTCTCGATCCTCAGGTTTTGCCTATAATGTTCCCAAAGCCTGGGAAATGGTCAGTGACACCTGCTCAGCCTCTTCTGTCTCACTCTGACCTAATGGAGATCTCAGCTTACAGGTTACGTTTCCTGGGAAGTTTCCAGCCCTTCCTGCCCTTCTACATCCTCTCCCACATGCTCCCCTCTATATATATGTTCCTAATTTAGGACTAACCGTACTCATATTGAAGAAACGATACATGCAGAGGTAAGTAGAACAGAACAGAAAGCCAGAAATAGACCCAAATAAATGTGACCAGCTGATTTTTAACAACACAAAAAAAGCACGGTCAGTCGGTGGCGTGGTAATTAGGCTGCTGGACTCCCACAAGGCTGACTTTAAGTCCTAGACTTGGCATCTTGCTTTCTCACTTTCTCTTTCTCTCTCTGTCTCTCTGGTGAGTGTCTGTATCAAATTGAAAAATGATAACAATGATAAATAAAATTAAATTAATTTCTTTAACAAAAAGAAAAAAGTGAGCCAGCAGATGGCATAGTAGTTATGTTGTTGGACTCTCACATGGCTGACCGCAGTTCGAGTTCCAGACCTAGGGCCTTGAAAATCACTCTGGGGTACCTGTGTATCCATGCCCAAGATCCCAGGAGGAGAATGGAGGAGAAGGGATTGTGGCATGGCCATCCCTTCGGGAGGTGATCTGGGTGATTTCTCATTTTCCCTCTCACTGTCTCTGTCTCTCTCTCTCTCTTCGGCGTGCACATATGCCCTGTAGTAAAACCAAAAAAAAAGCAACCTGATGAAGAGATGTTAGTCTTTTCAACAAATGGTGCTGGGTGGGACAGATTGTTGTGCAGTGATAAACATAATGTTCTGCAAGGCTGACCCACTGACCCACATGGGAAGGTTCCAGGTTCAACCCAGAGACTTCCCTGAGCATTCTGGGCATGCATATTCCCATGATTTGGGGCTGGCTAAAACTTGGGATGGATTACAGTGTCAAGACTCTGTTTGGGGTGCTATCTCTCTATATATTTTTTTTCTCTCTCTTTTTTTCTCTCTCTCTTTGTCTCTCAGTATCTCACACTCCTGGAAGAAATAAACTGCTTTAAAAATTATGTTAAAATGATTGGACATCCATATGCAAAAAAAATGCCTTAATCTACACCTTGTAGTACACACAAATATTAACTCAAAATAGATAATAGATCTATATATAAAACCTAGAACTGTAAAACATTTAGAAGAAAGTCTAGGGGAAAAAAATCTTTTATCCTTTAATTAGATTAAAAAGTTCTTAGTTATAACACCAAAAGTACAATCAATAAGGGAAAAAATATTGATAAGTAGGAGTTTCTTGAAATTTTAAATGCTTGCTCTGTGAAAGACACAGCTAGAGAAGAACACCGGACATAGACTGGGAGAAAATAACTGTAAATTGCACATCTGACAAAGGACTTGTTTTTAGAATATATAAGAACTTTCAAAAATCCAACAATAAATGTCAATAAATCCATTTGGTTTTTTGTTTGTTTGTTTGTTTTTTCCCTATAGGGTACATGCATTCACAGGAGAAACAGAAGAAACAGAGACACAGAAAGTGAGAAATCATCCCTCAGGGGGGATGGCCATGCCACAACCCCTTCTCCATTCTCCTCTCAGGATTTTGGGCACACACACACACATGCCCAGTGTGAATTTAGATTGCCAGGTCTGGGACTCGAACCACCATCAACTATATAGGACTCCAACAACATAACCATTACACTATCTGCTGGTCGCAATCCATTTGTGTTTTGTTTTGTTTTGTAGCTTGGCAGAGAGTGCATGTGCTTGCTAAAGAAAAACAGGATGAGAGGGAAAGTGAGAAGACACTCCCACCATGGGGCATGATCATGCCACAATCTCTTCTTCTCCACATCTTCCTCCTTATGGAATTCTGGACATGCATGCACATGCACCCAATGTGTTACTCAAGTCACCAGGCCAAGGACTGGAACCTTGTGGCCAGCCACCTCAACCATTAGGCAATGGGCAGAGCCTCAGTTGTTTGTTTGTTTGTTTTTTTTAATGAGATTTTTGCCATAGGGCATGTGTGCTTACCAGAGAGAGACAGAGATAGTGAGAGGGAAAATTATCATACATTGATGATAGGAATGCAAACTGGTATAGCACTATAAACGTGTTTGTTTTTAATGTTGGTTTTATTTTATCGTTAAATAGTTTCTTTAAAGCTAAATACAGTATACACTTACCAAATAACCCAACAATCTCACTCCTGGATAATCATCCAAATGAAACTAAAACCTTCATTCACACACAAAAATAATATGCAAATATTTATAGAAGCTTTATGCATAATTTCCAAAAACAATTAAAAACAATGGAATGACCCTCAATTTGAGAATGGATAAACAAACTGCTGTATATCCATTCAAAGGGACACTACTAAGCAACAAAAAAGAAGAAATCATCAATACACGCAACAACACGGATGAACCTCAAATGCATCATGCTAAGTAAAAGCAGCCAGATTCAAAAAGCTACATTCTAGATGGCTCCATTTACATATCCTTCTGGAAAAGACACACTGTAGGATCAGAGAGAAGCTCAGTGGTTACTAGGCACTGGGGAAGAGGAAGGGCTTGACTATGAAGAGGTTGGAGGAGGACATTTTTTGGAGGAATGATGGGATTATTCTATATTGTGATGTGGTGGTGCTTACACAACTCCATACATTTGCAGACTCATAGAGCTGTACACCAAAAAGAGAAAACTTTATTGTACCTGGATTTGAAAAATAAATTTAAAGCTAGAAGAATATTGATCACACTGAGGGCAGCCACAGGCACATATTTCACCTTGGTATGACTTGCAAAAAGAACCCCTACTCTGGTAACGCAAGTCCCTGGAGTACTCACATCTCTCCTAGAAGAGAGGGAAGAGGCTGGGTTCTAGCCCCACTCATCTAAACTTTCTCCTCTTTCACCAAGCTCAGTGCACAGACTGCTCAGCCTTTTCCAGCCATCTTGGCCTGGATTATAGCTAACAAGTTGCTTATCTGTTGCTCCACTGTCTGTGTGTTCCCCTGGGAGCTCTTCTAATCCATTGTCCCAGCCCCAGCAAACTGCTCAGAGGCTGATGCAAAAACTATTTGTCAAAGGGATGAACAGATGGTCCCCAACTCCTGGAACCCATCTTGATGGGTTTCCTTTGAGAACCCATTCACGATGTTTCCTTCCTATGAAGTCCTAGAGACCTGTCTAGGTCTCTTACTTGTCGCAACTGACAACAGAATCAAGGACTCTCTCTTGACATAGATATGGATAGGTGGGTTGCTTTCCAGCTAGATTGCAGGCTCTTTTAGGGGTGGAAAATACACACAAAATTTGTATATTCTCCAGAGCCCTGGACAGTGCCATATGCATAGAAAGGAGTTTAATAATTGTTAGTGGACAGGCTGAAGAAACACAGATTTTTCTTGAAAGAATATGGAGGGGGGGAAAGGTAGGGTAAGGGTCAGGAAAAGACCTTTAGACAAAATCGTTGATATAATCAAATAACTTTCATGATTGACAAGGTTTTAATTTTCATTCTTTACTGACATAAGCATGTGTTTCTATGAAAGAATAAACATGAACTGAAGGATTCATACTAAGTAGAAAAATGCAATGCTGATGAAAGCAGATGTTCCAATGCTTTTCTTTATGTTTCCATAAATAAGGCTTTTGCTTTTCTGTATATTCTTATATCTCTGAAGAGAACCATGGCATATGAAAGGAGGTCATTGTGTGGAGACACAGCTCAGTTTCCAGTTTGTTTGTTTGGAGAGGTTTTTGCTATAGGGTGCGTGCACTCACCAGAAAGACAGAGAGAGACAGAAAGCGAGAAATCACTCCCCAGGGGAATGGCCACACCACAATCCCTTCTCCATTCTCCTCTCCGGATCTTGGGCACGCACGCATATGCACCCAGTGAGCATTTAAGCCACTGGGTCCGGGACTCAAACCACGGTCGACTACATGGGAGTCCAGCGACATAGCCGTTACGCTAACTGCTGGTCCCAGTTTCCAGTTTGTTTTTAAGGTTATCCATGCTGTAAATGCGGATAAGCTTTAACACCAGGCTTCTATTTTGCAGTAGAAGGAACACATGCAAAGCATTCCAGGATCCATGGGGAAAGGAGGAAATAGCTATCGGCAGCATTTTTAGAATGGATGTTGCTAATATAGTAAGAGAGCACTCAAGCATTTCAGGTAGGGGGTAGGGTAAATGTGCCTGCAACCCACATTCTTGTCAGTCACCCATTGATCACTAGGATTGAGCTGTCCCATCCACTATCACTCCATGGGGCAATCAAGGTGTCATGAGTATCAGGGTTCCTATTACATCACTCAGTTGACTAAGTTACTAATAGAGTCAGCGATGGCCACATAGCTAGGCAGAGGACTAGAAGCAGGCAACAGAACTCAGGATCTCATTCAGGAACTTCAGGGCCTGCTGCTCGGCCCGTAAATCTCTCTTCCATGGTCACAGCCAAGAAGCAGAAATGTCACTCCTTCCATGCAAGCAATTCTAGGTTTTTGAAAGTTTCCTTTACATCTTATTGACTTGCTTGTAGGCTAAATCTTGTCTGACCTGGAGCGCCACAGAGGAGCCTAAGTTCTAGCAACCACCACACTTTGCTTCAGCTTCAGCTAATGAACCTGATTTTAGGCAGAAAAGGGAAGACTGCCTAAGAGAGTGGTGAAGAGCGAGGCTTTGGAACAAGAGAGACTGGGGTTCTGATACTTATATCCTGTGTGACCTTGAATAAGTTACTTAATCAGTCTGAGCCTGTTTTTTCAACTGTACTACATAGATAATAGTACTTAGCTGACAGTTGTATGAGAGCTAAATAAGATAATGTACATAGATGGCTCATTATAGGGCCAGACACATAGACCATTCTCAATAAATGATCCATTTTTAAACACTTTTAATCATTCTAAAGGCAAACTGGGGAAAGGGTAGGAAATATAGCCTCAATCCCTTGGTGTACATTCACTGGAAAAAAACCTGAGCCCTCATGCAGGTAACTCCCCTCTGAGAAATTCACAGGAGACACCTGCACCAAGCCTGGCCTCAATTCCACCTGGTTTGAGCATCAGGTGAGACCTCTCAGACAGCCAGGACCCGAAGTTACCTCACCCAGAGACCCAATAGGCCAGTAACTGTCAGTTGTTTCCCCATGAGATCTGCCCCTTGCTTTATACTTTGAACAGGCCATTTCCAACCGCTTTCAAGGACGTCATTGACTCTTAAACTGAAAAGTCCGAATCCTTTGTTAGTTAACAGTTGTCTTAGGGACCAGCAGTTAGCGTAATGGCTATGTCGCTGGACTCCCACGTAGTTCGCGTCCCGACCCGGTGGCTTAACACTCACGCCACCGGGCTGCGTGCATGCGTGCCCAAGATCCCGAGAGGAGAATGAAGGAGAAGGGATTGCAGCGTGGCCTTTCCCCCAGGGTGTGAGTTCTCGTGTTCTGTCTCTGTCTGTCTGTCTGGCAAGCGCACGCGCCCTATAGCAAAAACCTCTCAAAAACAAACAAAAAAAAAGTTGTCTTAGTCCATAATCCATTATTGTGTTGTTAAGCAGAAATACCTGAGACTGAGTGATTTACAAACAATATAAGTTATATGGCTCACGATTCTGGTGGCGGGAAAGTCCAAAGATAAGGGCTCATCAGGACACCGTCTGGCGCGCTCTCTCAGCAGCCGGCAGAAGCCAGAGGAGGATGGGCACATGCAAAACGGAATTCCTGCTTCCTCAGCTGGTCGCGGCCAAGGCCCCCAGCCAATGGGATAGCGCCCTCCCATTAGGCCCCGCCTCTTAAGGGAAGCTCACACCTCCTCCCAAAACCGTTATACTGGGGCCCAAACTGAATGTGAACCTTCTTTTTAAAAGAGGTTTTTGCTATAGGGCGCCTGGGCTCAGCAGAGAGACAAAAAGCAAGGAATCACACCCCAGAGGGGATGGCCATACCTCAATCCCTTCTCCTCCACTTTCTCGGGATCTTGGGCACGCACACACATGCGTCCCGCGTGAGTTTAAGCCACGGGGTCCAGGACTTGAACCATAGTCAACTACATGGGAGCCCAGCGACACAGCCATTACGCCAACTGCTGGTCCCTGAACGTGAACCTTTAGGGGACAAATAATTATCCAAACCATAGCAGTCCTCTATGGTGGAGTTGGCCCCTCATAGCAGTGGGAAAGAGAGTCTTCTCATCTTTGCCTTCCCGCATACCTCAGTTCTCTTCTGAATTTTTTTTTATTCTTTGCAGCATGCTGTCATGTTTGCTTCAGACAGCCTGAACCCCTGGATACCTCCTCTTCTCTTTAGAGACACTCGACTGATTCCTGGCCCACCACGGGGGCTCCTTTCCCAGAGGTTTGAGAGTGTATTTAGACATTGCCTCTGAGATAATACAGCAGTGATTAAGAACCTAAGCACTAGAATTAAATCCCAGCTGCAGTGCTTTGGTCAAGTATTTCCTTTAGTTAGATAGTACTTGGCTCACAGTGGCCTAGGGCAGATAATAAATAAATAAGTAAATAAATAACCAAGAGATTGGCTCATAGCATTATCTAGCCTATGGAAAATGAACAGCCATGCCTCTCTCAAGAAGGGTAAAAACTAACAGGCATTGGGCATTATGGAGAGGCAGTTCCTGAGAGCACAGAAGCCTGTCATGGGGACTATTTTCAGCTCACCATCCCGGCTAACATATCCCAACTCCAGGGCATCCATAAATGCTGCAGCTGCTTCCTTGGTTACATTTCCAAACACTGGACTCTTGCCACTGTTTCAAAGGCCTTTCAAAAACTCAGAGGCAAGGAAGCGCTTTCTCAGCAGCTTCCAGTCAATTCTGAAGAAATGCCTCTCATTTCTCTCTACCAAGAAAGCAATTTTCCAAAAGACCTGAAGCCAGGAGGGGAGGCTGAGCGTTCTTTGGAGATTTACCGCCATCTAGAGGATACAGTGCTACAGTACAAGACAAATGTGGCTGAAGAGATGTTCTGAAAGGAATTTCTCCTCTCCTGGGTACTGCAGCCTGTCCTGCACGCTGTCCAGGAAGGGAAAGAGTCCTTTCAGAAGACTCTTGTTTTAAAATATCAAAATGCAATCCCGCTCTACTGTTCCGTAGTGCCTGTGCTTTTTGAGTGTTTTTTTCTTGGAGACTTACTTATCTAGTAGAGAGTCACATGAGTATTTATCTAGAGGGGTCATTGCCACAGCCTCCCTGGTGCTAAGGCACTGTACTAACTCCCAGATGATGTGCTCATCATCTAGTGAGTAATTTATTTAATTTTATTCATTTATTTCTCCCATAAGCAAGAAAAACAGAGAAACAGCAATGGCATTCCCAACAAGGTCTCCCGGCCATGCTCTAACCCCAGGCTGAGTCAGGTGCAGGTCATATGCACATATGCCCAGCATACTCCCTGAGTATGCTGGAACCTTCCCTTGTGGGCCAGCCTCACAGAGTACCATGTTTTACTGCTGTGCTACCACCAGACCCCAAATGTGCTGTTGAGTGGAGTGGCAATGATGTGGTAGGAGACAGGATTTGATCTGAGAGCCATGTGAATGCAATAAAGTACACTCTTGTCTTTTTTCGTCTTCAATTCATTCCTTAATCAGCTGTGATCTGACATCTGCTCCCACAGTTCCCCTGAAACTGCCCTTCCCAACGTCATCACTCGATGTCCTTTCCAGTCTTCCTTCCTTGAGCCTCACTTCACCTCCTTGAAACTTCCTCCTCCTATTTTCTGACTGCTCTGTCTTACCTTCACTCACAGACACCTTTCTTTGCCTACTTCTTAAGTGTTAATGACTCACAGATTTCTGTCCCTTGCCTAATTTTTGTCTCACTTTTTTTGTTTCTTTTTTTTTTTTGGAGAGGTTTTTGCTATAGGGCGTGTGCGCTCACCAGACAGACAGAGAGAGACATAGAGACAGAAAGCGAGAAATCACCCCCCAGGGGGCATGGCCACACCGCAATCCCTTCTCCTCCGTTCTCCTCTCAGGGTCTTGGGCATGCACGCATACGTGCCCAGCATGAGTTTTAAGCCACCAGGTCCGGGACGCGAACCGCGGTCGACTATGTGGGAGTCCAGCAACATAGCCATTACGCTAACTGCTGGTCCCTGTCTCACGTTTGAGCAGAGGTCCTCAAATTTTACTGGACAGCAGTAACAGCTGGGAAATATACATGTATAGAGCCCTAGAGATTCTATTTTGAGGGTATCTGTATTTTGAAAAAGCTTCTCAGGTGATTCCAATATGCACAAAGGTTGAGAACCAAGGAGCTAATTCTAGGAATCTGTACTCACTGTCATTAGTCATTGCCTCCACAACCACACATACGCTGACATTTACAAATTTTGCACAAACCAGTATTTCACTGAATCTTTCCCATTCCTCACAATGCAGGGTCCAGCAACGTTTCTACTGAGTACTTCTAGTACCGTAGACAGCCGCTAGGGTTGTCTCACACATGTTCATGGACACATCCAGCCCACAGCCCCACAGCTAGCACATGTCAACCCAACTATCTCAGGGTAAGGTTCTCCCCAAAGCAGACCTGAGCAAAGACTAAGGTATAGGTGGTTTACATGAGAAGTGGTAGAGGAATCTGACGTGAATGAATGAAAGAGTGAGACAAGGAAGGGAAAGGAAATTCAAGGATGTATTCTTCAGGTCACCACTGTAAGAAACAGGGACTGGTTTAAACCCAGCCCCCCAGAGGCATACAGGATGTCTCCAACACTGTCCACCTGCAGGACGGGTGGCAGGAATATTATCCACTGGCTCTAATGCCCCCTAGTCGAAAGTTGCTGTGGGGAACATTGGCTTCCCTGCATTTCTGGGCTGCAATTACACATGGGACAAGAGGGCCTGTACAGAATCAGAGAAGCCCCTAAGGCAGACAGCCAAAAGGTACACACAGTGAGTCTGAGTTCACAGAACCAGCCACCACTGCTACTCTGAAACCAGAGGTGGGCAGTGGGAGGTGAGGGGGACACCAAAGGCATCTGCCATACTCAGACACCCGCTTTTCATGTTACAAGACTCTCCAAAGCAGCGACACCTATGCCCCAGTGTTGTTTTCAGATATTTCATCTTTTCATTATTTTTTGAATAACTTCCAATACACACCAACCCCTAAATATCCGTGGAATTTAGACATGAATCCAATGTAGAGGATGAGAGGAATGAATTTCCCTCTCCTGTGAGCCACAGCCAGATGCCTGTGAGACATATGGACCTGTGGACATATCTGGTACCCTGGAACATCTAAAGGAACTTTACCTGGAGACCTTCAGGCAAGGTCAGAAGAAAGTCTGTTCTCTCTTGCATTGAGACAAGTGTCTCCTACAGAGCGCCTCCAGCCCCAGCAATTCTCCCAACACGTCATCATGTGACTGAGCACTCAGGTGCTATTGGCTTTGTCTTCATCTCCATGGTCTGAATCTCCAAGCCACATTTCTACCCTGTGCTCCATAAATCTACCTACCTACTTACTGGACACTACCTGGATGAGCTAAAACTCAACACAAACTATTATCCCACACACACACCACAAAATCGTCTTCCCATCCTGGATTCTCCATTTCCGTGGATGACACCTCTACTTAGCTGGTAGCCCACAAGAGACACCTGAGTCTTGTTCCAGGTTGAACTTCTTCTTCTGGCATCTACATATGTCCAATTAATTACGAACTCCTTTTCATTGACAGTGAAATTTGCCTAGTGTGAATTTGCCTAAAGTTTGTTTACCTGAAACCTATTTGCCTAATAATCAATATGCCTAATGATTTTTTAGTTTTTTTTTTAATATGACCACTGTGGCCCAGAATACTTCAAACCTAGTATTTTATTGTATATAATTATGTATTAGTTTTGTAGTATTTGACCATTTGTGTGACTGTTTTGTACATTTTGGGCTGCCTTTTTTCTATTTCATATACTTTTCCACACTTCAAGTTTTTGTTTTTGTTTTGGTTTTGGTTTTGGTTTTTTGAGAGGTTTTGCTATAGAGCACGTATGCTCACCAAAAAGACAGAGAGAGACAGAGAAACAGAAAGCAAGAAATCACCCCCAGGGCGGATGGCCACACCGCAATCCCTTCTCCTCCATTCTCCTCTCAGGATCTTGGGCATGCACGCACATGTGCCTAGCGTGAGTTTAAGCCACCGGGTCCGGGACTCAAACCACAGTCAACTACATGGGAGTTCAGCAGCATAGCCATTACGCTAACTGCTGGTCCCTCCACACTTCAAGTTTTGTTTTGTTTTGTTTTGTTTTGGGGGGGGGGGCAGATGATTTTGCTATAGGGCACATGCGCTTGCCAGACAGAGAAAGAGAGACAGAGACAGAAAGCGAGAAATCATCCCCCAGGGGGATGGCCACACCACAATCCCTTCTCCTCTTAGGATCTTGGGCACGCACGCACACGCACCCGGCGTGAGTTTTAAGCCACCGGGTCCGGGACGTGAACCGCGGTCGACTACATGGGAGTCCAGCGACAAAGCCATTACGCTAACTGCTGGTCCTTCAAGTATTTTTTGAAATATGCATTCCTAGCAATAAATAGTTATAAAATCTGCAGCATTTCCAAAAGAACTTTATTTGGGATGAACTGTGTGATTTCTCACTTTCTGTCTCTCTGTCTCTCTCTTTCTGGTGAGCACACTTGCCCTATAGCAAAAACTTCTCAAAAAAAAAAAAAAAAAAAACTTGATTTCAATCACTCCTTTATATTTTTTTCTTGCCTCCTTTTAATCTTTTGTTTGTTTTCCATGGTGTACAGTTTGTGTGTGTATTAACCAAATAGCTTATTTGTTATCCAATAGCATCTGGCAGCAATAATCAAGAAATATGAAAAAATATTTGGAATATTATGTCCACACAGAGACTCAAGCACAAATGTTCAAGCATAGCAGCATTATTCATAATAGCCTCAAACTGGAAATAACCCAATGCCTATCAATTTGAAAGTGGAACATAACTTAGCAATAAAAAGGAATAAAATAGTGATACTTGTGACAACATGGACAAATCTCCATTATGATGAGCGAAAGGATTCAAACACAAAAGTCTATATTTATATGAAATCCTAGAAACTGTAGTGACTGAAAACAGACCAGTGATACCTGGGGTCAATGGAGGAGGAATTGACTATAAAATGTCACTATTGAGAAATGCAGATGAAGAGAAATTAAGTTATTCATTTCCACAAGGCTATAAAATGAGCTGGCTTCAAACTCAGGTCCTATTTTCACTAATTACACTGCACCTCTCACCACAGGCTTCATAACATCAGTTTTATTCTAGTTCACATATTCCTAAGTTAAATCAACTTGCGTCTATCTGGTACTTCTCAATCACAGAAAGGCAGTGTTTCAAAATTATTCCCCATCCCAGAGGAGCACACACCTCAAATGTGTAAACTCCATACACTATCTACACCTTTCAGGTTAGAGCAGATTATTTTACACCCTTGAAACTCTAAGTAGAGATGATTTGGAAACAGAAAAGTCAAATGGTTAGTATCGGTTGTGTCTTCCCACAACTTTTTCTATTCTCCCTCTTCTAGCAAAGATGGCAACCCCACCTGCCATTGGGAAACACTCTTCCTCATCCACATGGGTCTGATGAGGCCAGTCACAGTGTACCACCTACCTTTGGCCTCAGAGAATCTGAGGCATGTGGCTTAAAATGACCTGTTAAGGCTTTAAACCCATAGTCACAGTGATTAGCCCAAAGGTGGTCATATGATCACAGCTAGGCCGGGGCAGAATCATTATCTGGCTTTTAAAATATAATAACTGTGGAGGCAAGGGGAAGACCTTCAGAAGAAGACTCCTCCATGGCTCCTGAGAACTAGTGATTTCAGAGAAAAAAAAGAAATGAAGATTTTCTACAGATAATTCAGCCTCCAGTCCCCAAACTCGAGTGGTAGGGAACCCATCTAGCCTTCTCTCTGTCTCTGTCTCTCTCTGCCTCTGTCTTTGTCTTCTCTTTTTTTGTAATTTTTTTTCTTTTAAAATTTTTTTAAGGTATTCTCTTGGCTTTCAGCCCCACCTTTATCTTGTTATTAATCCCCTTTCCCCCTCCCATCCAGGAAAGTCAAGGGGCAGGCTTTCAGAAGAAGACTCCTCCATGGCTCCTGAGAACTAGTGATTTTGCTTTTTTTAAAAAAAAATAATAAAAATTTTTGGTTGTTTTTTATTTTTTGTTCTTTCTTTGTCTCTCTGTCTCTTTGTTTCTCTATTGCGCTCTCTGTCTCTCTCGCTCTCTCTCTTGCTCTCTCTCTCTCTCTGTTTCCTTTTCTTTTTCTTTTATCTCATCACTCTGCTCCTCAATCTCCATTCACTGTGTTTCTAGATGGATCTGAGGAAACTATAGCCAAACATCCAAATACTATTAGGGTTAACACTTTCCTCAATATCCACTGAATCTGGGGACCAGTTAGCGTAATGGCTATGTCGCTGGACTCCCATGTAGTCGACCGCAGTTTGAGTCCTGGACCCAGTGGCTTAAACTCATGCTGGGCACATGTGCATGCGTGCCCAAGATCCCAGAGGAGAATGGAAGAGAAGGGATTGCGGCGTGGCCATCCCTCCTTGGGGGGGGGGGGGGGGCGTGATTTCTCACTTTATATCTCTCTGTCTCTCTCTGTCTTTCTGGTGAGTGCACACCCTATAGTGAAAACCTCTCCAAAAAAAGAAAAATATATATATCCACTGAATCTGCTTCACAAAGGGATAAAAATGGAACAGCAAAGAGATTCCAGCTCACCTCCTTCTGCACACTCCTGAATGCTCTGATTGAACTTCAAGAATTAGGAAGAAACATACCATCCATTAGATAAGTAGAAATCACCACAAGGTCACAAGAAATATGGGAAAGCAAGAAAATATCTCCCCTCCAAAGGAAAAGAATACCTTCTCTTCATCCACAGACAGTTCAATGGAATTCATGGAAATGTCTGGTAAAGAATTTAGAATATTCATAATGACGAAACTAACAGAGATGGAAGAGAAGAGAGACAATGAACTGTGGAAGAGGTAGGAGAAAGGAGCTGATGAGTTCCAGGAGGTAAAGAAACTCTTGCAAGATCTAAAAGAGGAAATAACACATTTTTAAAAAGAATCTAATCAAATGAACCTGTTAGAGATGAAGGCTATAATACAGGAAGTGAAAATCTCCCTTGAAAGCATTAAAAGCAGACTAGATCATACAGAAAATCAAATCTCAGACATAGAAGAGAAAATTGCTGGCCTAGAAAAATCCACCACAAAGACTTAGAAAATTGTCCCAAAAAATGAGAATAATATACAAGAAATACTAGATACCATCAAACATCCAAACATCTGGATAATTGGTATCCCAGAAGGCAAAGAGACTCATAAGGGCATTGATAATCTAATCTATTCCATGAAATCCTGCAAGAAAACTTTTCAAACCTACAGAAGCACTCAAAGATCCACTCCCAAGAAATACAAATAGATCCCAAGTAGAAGCAACTCAAGAAGATCTTCTTCAAGACACATTATAGCCAGATTGACCAAAACCACAGACAAAGAAAAGATACTAAGATTGGTGGGACTGGCAGTTACCGTAATGGCTATGTTGCTGGACTCCCATGTAGTCGACCGCGGTTCGAGTCCTGGACCTGGTGGCTTAAACTCATGCCGGACGCGTATGCTTGCATGACCAATATCCCGAGAGGAGAATGGAGGAGAAGGGATTGCGGCGTGGCCATCCCCCCTGGGGGGTGATTTCTCGCTTTCTGTCTCTCTGTCTCTCTCTGACTTTCTAGCAAGCGCACGCACCCTATAGCAAAAACCTTTCCCAAAAAAAACAAAAGATACTAAGATTGGCAAGAGAAAAACGGCAAGTTACCGACAAAGGATATTCCATCAGGATAACAGCAGACCCCTCATAGGAACAATGAGAGTGAGTAGAGAATGGGAAAATATATTCAAAGTGTTAAGGGAAAAGCAATTTCAACCAAGAATACTGTACTCAGCAAGATTATCCTTCATATGGGAAGAAAAGACAAGAACATTCTCAGATAAACAAAACCTGAAAGAATTTACCAGACCAGATCTCCAAGAAGTTCTCAAGGGAGTGCTATACCAAGAAAACTAAATACAGACACACAGAAATAAGAGTTCAAAAACTAAGAAAATGTCCAACTTAATTGTAGGGACAAGTATGGAGTTGAATATTATATCCCAGAATATAATCAGGAAGATAGAACCACAACTGAAGATAGATTAAGTACATGAGACTGAACTGGTGAAATAGCATTTTATGACTTTTGACCAAAACATTGCTGATTTTCTTCTAGTCTTTGTTTTCTGGTTTTTAAGGGTTTTTGTCCTGTCTTGAGCTGCAATAGATTCATGTACCTACTATTTGAACAGAATCCTAACCTTTTTCCTGGCTTTAAGTTTTAAGCAAAGTTCCTTAGCATTTCTTTGATTTATTAAAGTTAAAACTGCTTTTAGTGAACTTGCTATTGAAGATAGTTAGATTATTTAAGAAAATGTGGGGCGGGGGAATGGAAAACAACTGTAGCCAGCAGAGATAGTGTGGGAGGAGGGTGGGAAAGGGTAGAGGGTCAGAAATAGGGGTAAAATATGTATATATATACATATATATATATGAAACTAGAAATGGAAAATTGACAATAACATGCATGATTAAGCTACTATGCAGTATATTCTGGATGAGAAATCACATTTTGTATGCTGTGACGATGCTTAGGGAATGAATGTAAATTAATTAATTAAAAAATGTTTCAGAAAAAAAAATATATAATAACTGAGAGAAAAGAAAGTCTCTATATTATATCAAGAATTCTAAGGTTATAACCCCCAAAAGAGTGCTAAGATAAAACTATGTACAAAATTTTAAAGTTTATCACAAATATTTTCCAATTGGGTTCCTCCAGCCCACTTCTAGAGATACAGTGGTCTTCAGCCATAATCCTGTAACTATTCCAAACACACACACACGCACACGCACGCACACCTGTTACAAAGGGGAGAGGAATGCTGAATAAAAGAATTTATACCAAAATATAAGCAGCATAATGAATTATCTAGTTCTAACAAATAGGACTAGTTAAGGAGGCGATTCTTATCCTAAAATAAAGAATCACTCTAATGGAAGAAGTCCAAAACCCATATTGTCTGGGTAAAATAAACTATTTTTGAGGCAGAGATTCCTTCTTGGTGTTTCCCAGATCATATCACAAAAATAATAAGTCATTAATGTTATACAGTGACCCTACTTTATGCTCCTGGGAAAATGACACCATCTAAATGTAAAACTAATCAATCTGAATTTCACAAAAGGGTCTTTAGCTCCTATCCCTTTGTGTAATTTATTCCTTTCCATCATGTCTATGTCAAGAACCACAGTTCACCATGTCATGCTTTCTATTCAGAAAAACACTAAGTCTATTCACTCTTCACGGACCAAAAACTTCAGGTGATGAATATAGTATGTTGGAGGGGACTTTAAATGCTTTGTATAAACTGATGTTTAAAATCATTTATTGTCCCTCCTGAAAATGATAAAATTCCAGCTTTTCTGAACATGGAACTTAATTCTCTATGAACAGATACGTGACCGGATCCGAAAAATAAAAATTAAAAATGGGACCAGCAGATGCCTTAATGGTTATGTCTCTGGACTCCCACATGGTTGAATGCAATTTGAGTCCCAGACCCCGCAGTTTAAAAATCACACTGTGTGCGTGCATGGCAAAATCCCAAGAGAATGGAGGAGAAGGGATTGCATCATGGCCTCCATCCCTGGAGTATGATTTCTCACTTTCTGTCTCTCTATGTCTCTCCAGCAAGCACAAATACCCTATAGCAAAAATCTCTCTAAAAATAAGAATATTCATCAGAGAAACTTGTTATGCCTAGCTTTCCATTCATATGTGCCTACGCACATGTGTATGTGCACACACACACACACCCTGGCTATTTACATAATGAACCAAGACTACACACTTTATCAGCTGACTGACGGCAGAACTGTTCTGGAATCCATTTGGCTGATTGGCTCAAGAGACCCTAATGACTATTTATATGTATGGCACAGGTGGTAACAGCCAGTGGGTAAAAGACAGCCCTGGAAAGGGCCAATCATATACTATAATAGCTTCACAGCTATTTAAAAGGATTCAGCTCCACAAAGCCTGATGAGGCTCTTCTGCCAGAAACCATGGGCCTGTTGATGTGCCTGACCTCGACTGAACAAAGCTATCCATGTCTCCAGAGACAAGCTCCTAAAGCCCTCAATAGGTGTGCAGTGACTCAGCTAAGGATGATCAAAAATACAAGTATCCTTGACAACAAAGTACCTGGCTCCACAGTACTACCGAAATATATACATGGGATGCATATGTATGCTACCAATAAGTATGCATGTTAGCTGAAATTCAGTCAGTTTTTAATTTTCAGCTTTATTAATTTAGCTAAGATTACAAAAGTGCCAAATGGGCCTAATGTGAATGAGATTGTAATCCTAAAAGGAAGTGATATATTGCATCCATTTTGTAGCCAATCAACAAATAATATTTATTCAGAGCTTATATCACACAAATAAATATATGCTTCAAACTTTACCCTTAAAAGAGTTTCTGTTGGGATGAGTAATTGATGTAATGGCTATGTCACTGGACTCCCATGTAGTCGACTGCAGTTTGAGTCTTGGCTTAAACTCACACCGGGTGCATGTGCATGCTTGCCCAAGATCCCGAGAGGAGAATGGAGGAGAAGGGATTGCAACATGGTCATTCCCCCAGGGGGTGATTTCTTGCTTTCTATCTCTCTGTCTCTCTCTCTGTCTTTCTGGCAAGCACACATGCCCTATAGAAAAAAACCTCTCCAAAAAAATAATAATAATTTTTTAAAAAGAGTTTCTATTTAGTTGTGGAAATAAGATGAGTATGAATTAATGTGGTTATTTTCTATTGTTAAGTTAGTAGAATGCCTTCAGATAAGATTAACAATAATCGCTACTAATTACTGAGTGTATATGAGGGACCTTCAAAGAGTTCATGAAGGGCTGACAGGTGGTGTGGTGATGGAGTCACTGGACTCCCACATGGGCAACTGCAGCTCGAGTCCTGGACCTGGTAGCTTTCTCTCTCTCTCTCTCTCATCAAATTAAAGTAATATTAATTAATTCCTTTTTTGTTTGTTTTAGAGAAATTTTTGCTATAGGGTGTGGCACTCGCGAGAAAGAGAGAGAAGAGAGACAGAAAGCGAGAAATCACCCTCCAGGAGGGATAGCCACATCGCAATACCTTCTCCTCCATTTTCCTCTCCTGATCTTGGGCACACAAGCACATGTGCCCAGCATGAGTTTAAGCTACTGGGTCTGGGACTTGAACCACGGTCAACTACATGGGAGTCCAGCAACATAGCCATTATGCCAACTGCTGATCCCAATTAATTCTTTTTTAAAAAAGAATTCATGGAGGGTCAGGTGACAACACAAGTAGATCCACATGGGGAAGGGTCTGGGTTAGCATCCCAGGACCTCCCTGAGCACACCAGGGTGCATGCACACATGCAGTGATCTGCATCAGCTGAGGCTCAGAGTAAATCATGGTGTGAAGTTTCTCTCTCTCTCTCTCTCTCTCTGTGTCTCTTCCTTTCTCTGTCTATCTTTCTCTTTCATGGAAGAATTAAATAGATAAACTTCTTCAACGTTCATGGAAAATGCAAATTATGAAAACAACTATACATGGATTTCAAAATATTTTGCACCAAACCAAATTAAACTCACCCTTTAAATTCCAATTCTCCATGACCTTTTTGAAGATACCATCATAGTTCTTCATCTCAAGTGAACTCTCTTAACTAGTCTTGTTGACTATTCTATGATATCTGCCATTTTCCTCCTTTTCTGTTCATTTCTAGGGCCTTAACTCTGGCACTGCTAATAGACAGTGGTAATGTCTTCCTGTGCAATAAACCACCAGAAATTTTCATTGCTTAAAATATCAGGAATTCATTCTTTCCAATGATTACACCAGTCAACTAGGTGGTTCTTCTGTTTCACATGATGTCATCTGGGATACTGGGATGGCCCAGTCCAAAAGGGCCTCACTCGTGGCTGGCACCCGGTTCTGGCTATCAACTACAAGCCTCATATTTTCCTTCCCATGTGGCTGCTTAGGCTTTCTCAAAGCATAAGGTCTGGATTCCAAGAGGGAATGTTCCAGCAGCAAAGTCAGACATTGCAGATTGCCTGACACCCAGCCTCTGAAGTTTCACAGTAACAATTTGGCCACATTTCATTGGCCAAAGCAAATATAGCTTCATGCCTGCTTGAGGGGAAGGGAAATAGACTCCACCTCTAGATAGGATGAGTGGTAAAAAGTTTGTAGCTACCTTTAAATCTCTGCAGTCATTAAAAACATCACCATGAAAGCTTGCAAAAGCTGCCACCGCTGCCTTAGAGGCCCAGTATCATTTGGTCCAGGGATAGAATGCTTTGTGTTGATACAGCTAAAGCTCAGAGTGTCCTCTGTCACTGTTGCTAAAACTAGCTATTTCTCGTTACTGGAGAATTAAGGTAAAGTTACAGGCTTCATTCCTCATTACTGCCAAAACCAAATGAAACCAACAGATCTTGTTCCTCGTCCAAACGTTTTAATGAAACCCCTTTGGGGTTTATTTTAATTTTGCCAGAGGGCATGTCCACTGTCCAGAAACAGAGAGAAAGTGAGAAAACACCCCGTATGAAAAGTGGTCATGCCATAATCCTTTCTCCTTCATCTCCCCTTTTGGGATTTTGGGCATGCTTGGCACATTTTTTAAGCTGCCAGGTCAGGGACTCAAACCTTGCAGTTGGCCATGTGGGATTCAGTGCCTTAACCACCACACCATCAGCTGGCCCCTCTCTGGGTATTTTATTCATAACCCCCAGTGACAGCTGCCTATGATTCAGGCCTCATGTTTATCCAAGGACAGTGGACCAGGATCAGAAGGTGTGAAGTAACGCGTTGATCAACCTGAGAGAACAACAATCTTTATACTCAGAGGCAGCCCACTCCTCAGCCCCTGTACACTGCCCTTAAAATCTGACTACCTCATTTCTCACTTCTTTTCCTGAGTTCTAACTCAGAATCTCATCAGATTTACTCTCAAGGGACCCCATCTCATTTTCCAGTAACAACTGAGTTGTAGCATATGCTGTTCCAAACCCAAGTCAGGACTCACTTCTGCTCCGTACAGGGGTAAGGGGGTCAGTGGCTTCAAATTATATTACAATGCAAATGAAAATTTCAAGTCCTTTTTTAGAGTAATGGACACCAAGAATTCTTCATTGTCATTTATAAAAGGGACCAGAAAGGGAAAACTGATGGGAGGGCTACCTGAGATAAGTGAGCATCTGCTATGTGCCAGGTCTTGACATGGTCAAATGTTTGGCACACATTACATCATAAAATCCTCACAATCAACCTGTCAGGTAAGATCCTGTAGACTTAAAAAGCCAAGTCATTTGTCCAAAGTTGCACAAATAGTAGATGCTAAGGCAGGATTCCCTCTAGGGCTTATCTTACTCCCAGAGCATAACCCTTGACCACAGTTCTACACTGTCTCCCTAGAATGCCTTGACCACTTTGCAGTCCCGTTCTCTGGCTTCCTGGTCCTCATTTAGTCCATGCAGGCTCAGTGGTTGGAAGAATCTCCCTCTGACGTCTGATGCCAGCCTTGGTAATAGCTTAACACATGTTCTCATCGAGGTCTAGCACAAGAACAGACAGTGCCAATGATGAAGACTGCCCAACTTTTGAAATGCTTCTTTCATTGAGAGAAATAGAATTTAGAATTTTGCTTTTTATTTATTTATTTACTTTTAGAAACCTGGGTAAGGAAAGCTAAAAAGACATAATGCTAAATGACAAAATTCCATCTCCCTATGGTGGTAAACACACAGTATTTTTATCTGGGAAGTCATTGTCAATTTTCTTCTCCATTTGTCAACCAAAATAATAAACCCACGAAGTAAAATGACTTGGTATAAAAGTCAGATTTTGCCCCTTTGCTCACAGAAATGACGAGAGTCAAACAAATAACAACTCTAATGTCCGACTCCTGTGATGGAATGCAATTCACAACTTAGGCTGAACTCGTGCTTCAGATTATTCCCAGTGTCTAATTGGTCTAAGACTTTAGGTCAACAGGCACAGAAAGTAAAAAAAAAAGAAAAAAAATTCTAGGAAAAAAATTATGTGCTTTTTTAATGACTGTAACTTGGCAAGAAATATCTTAATTATTTCCTAATTTTTGAAATATGAAGTATTTGATTGAGAACGACAATGACATACTTGTAAAAGAAACACGGTGAATCATGTTTTCCAGGTAGTAAAAAAGATTCAGAGAGAATTTGAGTGATTTATGTGATATTACACAGAGAGTCTAAAATTTGAACTCAAAGCTGTCAACACCCAGCTTTGTGATTGCTTCCTCAAAAATTATGCTTCTCACAGGCCAGCATCATAGCAGGATCCTAAATTCACTCTTGCCAGGATGTCTGAATAGACTGAACCATCTATATCCATTCAGGAGTTTAAATGCGAGTGTTTTGCTGTCAGAATATTAACCCTAACATGATTCATCTACTCCTTATCAAATGTAGTACCAATTTCTGTCTTGTTTCCAGGTTTAATCCATCACAACTGTCATCCAAAGCATTTTCTAAAGCAGTTACTTCCAACAGAAGTTGAAGAGAATTTCACTAGCCATCGTAAGCTTTTATCTAATATTTTAGTTAATCTTGCAGATTAAAGTCCAGCAAAACAATTATGTCTAAGTAAAAATCAAATCTAATCTTAACTTCATTAAGATAAGGAATAGTGAGCTACCTATTTTGCTCTGTCAATGAGACATTGTGCTTAAATTTTTCATAGGATTAAGCTCTCCCACTAGAAGTCCACGGTAAATGGATGAACTTTCTGAGCACTTTTTTTTAAGTGATCCAGACTCTACTGAAACTTCAACGGTAAACCACGTATAAATGAAAATCTATGCAACTACGTGGTACGTAATGTTTTTCTCTTTTCTAACAGCAAACCAAATAGAGGCAAGAATCGCCACATTTTTTGGTTGCTAGCAAGGTGCCACTAAGAGATGACAAACAGATCTTGCTGCTTAACCACCAATCATGCACAGCATAGTCGCCAAGCAGATATCAAGGTGAGAGAACTCACTTCCTTATTTAAGATTTAAGATTCTGCCCAAATTCAGTGCTTAAAACAGGTCTAATTGGAAGCAGTGGGAATGTAGCTACTATAATAAAAAATTAAACAGGCACTCCCATATGGTGAATAATTCCAAATCCAAATCTCAGATTTTCATCTAAGGGAAAAGAGAAAGAATAACCCAAAAGTGGAAGATGTGATGGATACCCTCCTGATCTCTGATTTAGCAACTCAATTGTCTCTATATAGTTTTCTTAATAGAACAATGAAAATATAATAAAAATAAAAATTTCTACATGAGCAATGACTATGTGCCAGCTGTTATATAAGCACTTTATGAGCAAAGTCTGTGAACCTCACAATTCAGCAAAGTAGATACTCTAATAATGCCCCATTTAATTGATGAGAAAGCAAGGCAGAAAAGTACTGATTTATTCCAAGTTACACAGGTAACAAGGTCCATGCTGCACTGCACAACAAAAGAAATATTGACTTAGTTTTATCATCCAAGATAATAGTCCCATTTCTCTGGCCAAATTTAGAAAACCAGGAATTTTTCTCTAAAATACCAATGTCTAAGTCACCCTCTAGAGACTTTGATTTAATTGACCTCAAGTGGGGTCCAGGCCATTTTACTTTGTTCTAGAATCTAGTGAATAGCCAGGGTTAAGAATCACTAAACTAGGCTACACAAAATATGTCCGTGGTTCTCAAACTTTACATGCAGAATTATGGGAACCACTCAGAGTTGCTAGTTCCATAGGTCTGGGAGGGCCTTGGGAATCTGCATTTCTAACATATTTTCAAGTGATGCTGATGCTGATGCTGCCAGATGACACTTTGAGAACCACTACTGTATGGAAAGACTAAGTGTGACAGAGACTGGCTAGATGTTCACCAAATACGTTCTCCTTTACTGGCTATACAGCTGAACTACACTTCCAGCTTCCCTTCCATCTGGGGGAACAGATGGGGCCACATGGCAAACTCTCACCAATAGCATGAGTGGATGTGCTGGCTCACTTGGCATCTGAGTTGGTTGAGAGCAAGAGCCCTTTTTGCACATGGTCTCTCTCTCCTTATCTGCTGGCTAGATACAGAGGATCCACTTTCTGAGACTATGAAGTTGTAGAACCACTGAGTTCCTAAATGATTACATGGGTCACATGCAACGCTACTCCTAAGGGCCCACAAAGATTATGATGTGAGTAAATAATAAATCTTTGTTCTTTCTTATAAGCCACTGAGATTTATGGGTTGTTTTCCAGCATTAACCCTTACCAGATAGAAAATACTACACTAATACAATACCGAGCTTGTAAATAAGCCATATGACATATCTAAGCCTCATTTTTTTCATCTATATATGAGAAGTTGACTTAGATGAATTATAAAATCTGTTTTATTTCTAACATTTTATCATTCTATGAAAATGTGGGTAATTTCTAAGTTAAATAGAAGCTATTATAAGTATAAAGAGAAATAAGCACCTTCGATTTGTTCAGCAATGTTTAGTGCCTAACTGGGATAAGAAGAGCATGGCCCTTCTCCTCTCACATGGTCAAACTAGGAAAATAAAATTAAAGCACATGATGCCACTTTATGCTAAACAAGATAGGCCATAAGCCTACTTTCTGCCTAAAGTCAAAATCTGATAAAAACAGAGATTCCAAAAAATTCTCTGCATGCTCTAATGACAATTCAGTCCCTTGAATAAAGAATAAACCATGGAAGCAGACCGCTGAACTTAAATCTGACCAACAAATATTAAATGAACAATGAGAATTACACTGAGCTTACCTCTGAACAAGAAGTTTTTAACTTGGAGATAATTTCCTTCCAAAATTAAAATGATCATGCCTTAGGGCACATGCACTCACAAGAGGAGAGAGAGACGGAGATAGAGACAGTGAGAGGGAAAGTGAGAAATCACCCCCTGGGGGATGCCCTTTCCACAATCCCTTCTCCTCCATTCTCTTCCTGGAATCTTGGGCATGCATGCACACATGCCTGGCATGAGTTTTAAGCCACCAGGTCTGGAACTCAAGCCACAGTCAGCCATGTGGGAGTCCAGCAATGTAACCACTACACCATCTACTAGCCCATGTCCATTTTCAATGTGCAAATTTTCCATTGGTCTCCCTCACAATAAGATGTGCAAAGCTTTTAAATGAATGTATAGTTACTAAATACAGCTGCCATATATGTATATATATGGTGTATATTATATATATATATATGTATGTATGTATATGTATATATAGGTACCTATATATACACATATTTTTTAAAGATGGTGATAGAGATAGAGAAAGAAGAGGATAGATATCTATATGGATGAATCATATTTATTTGTTCTACAGACAATGACGATGGACCTAAGTCTTGTTGGGCTCCTGGAAATTATGACAAGATTTCTCATGAATCCACAATCCAAGTTGGGACTGTTGCCCTGGACTTTTAAAAAGAAGATTTCAAAATGATTAATTGTGATCAAATAGTCATGGATCCACTAAAACCTCAAGGGTAAAAGGAGACTTTAAAGATGAAACTTTTATCTGTATGAATACTACAAGTTAGTCCAAAATAACAGACAGTTAGTTATAAGCAACAGTATGACTACAGAAAAGTGACCAAGAAATTCTGCTTTTAAGAGAATTCATTAACAAATATGGACTTGTGGGTATACAATCAAGTAGAACTACTGGGTCATCAGAAAAGGCATGATGCATTTTTGCAGAGAAAACAGAAAAATACATCATGACTTTTCTGACAACCCAGTACTATAGCAGAGATGACCAGGGGTCTACCAAAACTTCTGCTCCGCTTTCCATACTATGTATTAATAGCTATCATTAGGAAATGGCTACCCAACCAGAGACCAAATTTCCAGCTTCACTCACTCCATACTCCCACATATGCATACCATTTTTATAAGGATTCTGAGACGTAGGAGTAGCCTCCCTCCACCACGACCCCCACCACCTAGTCCACAAACTCAGCCCCCCACACCAGCCCCCTATCTCCTAACTCCATCCACACCTCCGCTAAATACAAAGGCATATCAAGGAATTACCCAGACCACAGATGAAAGGAGCTTAAGTTCTTGAAATATTTCCTAGAAAATAATCATTTGTCAATCATAGACTATTATGTGAGGGGAGGAACCTTCCATTGAATTAAACTTCTAATTTGAGGATCAGGAAGGGATATTATAGTAGCTAATATATTTTATGCCAATAGTGTGTTTGTAAGTAATACAAACACACTATTGGCATAAAATCAAAAATATTTTATTGTTTATCTTTGACTTTCAAAGTTGACTTTTAAAAAACACTCTGGGTTTGGCTCTGCCCCGCGTGCCGTGGCCGGGGTCTGCCCCGCGTGCCGTGGCCGGGGTCTGCCCCCTCGTGCCGTGGCCGGGTTCTGCCCCGCGTGCCATGGCCGGGGCCCTGTCCCGCGTGCCGTGGCCGGGGCCCTGCCCCGCGTGCCGTGGCCGGGGCCCTGTCCCGCGTGCCGTGGCCGGGGCATGCCCCGCGTGCCGTGGCCGGGGCCCTGTCCCGCGTGCCGTGGCCGGGGTCTGCCCCGCGTGCCGTGGCCGGGGTCTGCCCCCGCGTGCCGTGGCCGGGTTCTGCCCCGCGTGCCGTGACCAGGGTTCTGCCCCGCGTGCCGTGACCGGGGTTCTGCCCCGCGTGCCGTGGCCGGGGTTCTGCCCCCGCATGCCGTGGCCGGGGTCTGCCCCGCATGCCGTGGCCGGGACTCTGCTCCACATGCCCTATCCGGAGGTCCGGCCCGACCGGGGCTCTGCCCCGCGTGCCGTGGCCGGGGCCCTGCCCCGCGTGCCGTGGCCGGGGTCTGCCCCCGCGTGCCGTGGCCGGGGCCTGCTCCGCGTGCCGTGGCCAGGGCCCTGTCCCACGTGCCGTGGCCGGGGTCTGCCCCGCGTGCTGTGGCCGGGGTCTGCCCCCGCGTGCCGTGGCCGGGTTCTGCCCCGCGTGCCGCAACCGCTGATGGCCGTCTCTGCTTTCCTGAGCCGCATTCCTGAAACTGTGTTCCATGGAGATTCACCTACATTTGCGGGGCTGCACGAGACCCACCCTTGGTCCAGCCCTGAGTGCAGTCTACGTTTCCTATTGTTGGGAACTTTATGATCTGATAATTGGAAAAAAAAAATCATGTTTATCATAAAAAATAATTAGAGTAATAATAATAATGATTGGGGGAAACATAGGAAAGATATTGAATGTTGAAGCGGGGAGATTAATGTCTCTGTACTGACTGACATGCATGGCATTCCCTTTTGAAAAAGCAATGTAATACACTGTAAAGTTATATGTAATTCAATGTAATAAAAAAATAGATAATAAAAAAAAAAAAAAAAAACCACTCTGGGTTTTAGTTGTAAAATCCAGGAACAAGGGGGAAAAAAGTTTTCTCAGAATTCTCAAATCAGGGCTTTCACTATTAAAAAACAAAACTTAGAAAACTAATCAGAGAGGTTTTACTGTAAGTATAGACAACTTGAGGTATGAGGGAGGAGCTGTTCCCCACAACACTGGAAGTGGATAAAGACCTTATACAGGTTAATGGGAGCTGTTGTGGAAACACAAGAATGGAGAATAATTTAGATTGTTAAACGGATGGTGGAGAACAGAGCCAGCTCCAGTTGGTTTTGAGAGTCCTACAACCCAAGGGGTCTTATGCCCAGAGAATGGCTGGCTGCCACGCTGCACCATGCCCAGTGCCTGCTTATGGTGATGACAGGTAAGGAGAAACCAGGTATAATATGCTTAGGCAGAGATGCTTCCGAGATAACTCCCTGGTCCCTAAGTGGGTTCTGGAGAAGAAGAAGGCAACTGAGAGAAGGCACCCAGGGTCCTGCCAAGGAGTTGCCATGTCATAAGGTAAAGAGACCCAAAAGCTGGGAGCCAAAACCAGATGGTTGCAACAGTAGTTCAATGTTCTGAGATACTGGACTGACATGGAAAGATCCAGTGTTCATGTCCCGGGGTATACCTGTACAGGCTAGGTGTACATACATGTGCCCCTCATTTATACTGGCTGAAGCTAGAGCTGGACCATGGCAGAAAGACTCTGTCGAGGTCACTCTCTCTCTATGTCTCTCTCTCTTTCATGGAAAAAATAAGTAGATAGCTTTCTTTTTTAAGCTGAGAGCCAGATGGTAATGAGGCAGTGACTCAGGAAAGTGCCCTCAAAGAGAAACAAGATGGGGATAGGGGCAAATGCTGGATCTCACATGTGTTAACTATACCAAGAGATTAGACCTAATTTTTTCAGTGTTAGAGATGCTGCAGAAGCTGACTCAGGAAACACAGAGATAGCCCTGTTTCTGGATGACATGTTGATAGATAAGCTAGCCATCAAACTGGGAAAAGGAGAGTGTCAGTCAGCCTTCACCAAAACTGCAGTAACAAAGGAAAAAGAAAAGAATCAGTAACATAATAACAACAAAGATCTCTTCCTTTTCTAACATTTTACTATTCTGTGATTCATATAAAATTTAAGCCTACTACAGTTTCTTGAAGACTGAAGCTCAGAAGCAGCTAAGACAAGTGAGTGTGAGAACAAAATGGCCAAGGCAGTTTTGAACCAAAAGGTGAAAAAGAAAGGCATAGTCCTTTGTTAAATTAATTAAAGCAAACATTTAACGAGAGATGGCAAGCCCTCCAAACTAACTCCACTGATTTGTTTTCATCTTTATTCACAACCGGTAAATCAGAAAATCAGCACAAGAAACCCTAAGAAGAGAGAGAAAGTCAAGACAGAATAAAAGTGTGAGAACCCCTACCTATAACACTGAATTCAAATTTCAGAAGCCAGAAAGTTTATATCCTGGATATTAAAAGAGGTCTCAGAGGTTATCATTGACAATCTCTGAAAAATCATGGAGAAAATAAGAGGTCCCTAATGGACCAAGTCAGACAAAAGCTCCAACTTTCAGAAAAAGAGAAAAAATAATAGGAAGGTCTATAGACCATTTTGTGAAGTGAGAACTCCTCAGCTCAGAACATGTCATTACATGGTTCTCAACACAGACAACCACCTCAGATGAGAACTATACCAGATAAGAAAGTGGAATGCAGGCAGCAAGACCTGCTAGATTATTCCCAGTTCAGCTGGAGTTGAGAACTACATTACTAGTTCTGGTTGGATGACCATTTACCAAAAGAAAGGGAAGTCCATTCAGGTGCCTTCTAGCCCCACAGTTCCATGTCTAGTGAAAATTATGCCCAACAATTACCCGATGCGAAGTCTGTAATGGAAAGTGCAGCTTTGGACTCAAACAGGCTCTACCTCATTGAAATACCATTGGGAGTAAGTGAACTAACACAAGAAGGCTTACTACTATATATTATCCTTGGTAGCCTAATGGCACATCAATCACAGGCAGAATTACACAAGGAAGGATGCAAGTATAATGGGAAAAAACATGAGCTTCAAAGACAAATCCTTCCTCTATTCCTTAAAAGCTATGTGTCTGTGGACAATTTATTTAAAGTCTAAGAGTTTGAATTTTATCATTTATGGATTAAGAATAGCAATACTTGTTTTACAGATATAATCCCACATAATTTGTGAAGCCCAGTACCAAGTGAAAAATGTGAGGCCTTGTTTTCAAAAATTATTAATGTGTGGTAATGGGAGGAGGAGGGAGGAAATCAAGGAGAAAAAAAGCAAAAGATTTAACTGACACAAAAATGGAAAATGATCTATTGATGATAATGTGTGTTATGATGTCTTTGACTGGACTGATATAAAGTGTATTCATGCTGGAAAGATTCACTTTGTATGCTGTGGAGGTGTATAGTGATAAAATATTTTTTTAAATAAGAAAATAAAGAACTTATTAATAATTTCATGTTGTCAGCAGCTGAACACTAAACCAAACATGGAGTTCTTCCAAGCCAGAGATCTATGTAACTGCACACTTTGCACCCCCATGAAGCCAGCCTTGCTTTCAGAATTGTGAAGAATAGAGACAATGTGTGTGTGTGTGTGTGTGTGTACACATACATATATATATATATACATACATACATACATATATATATATATATTTTTTTTAAGAGAGTTTTGTTGCTACAGGGCATGTGTGCTTGCCAGAGAGAAAGAGAGACAGAGAGACAGAAAGCGTAAAACCACCACCCAGGGGAGATGGCCACACCACAATCCCTTCCCTTCCACTCTCCTCCCAGGATCTTGGGCATGCATGCACATGTGCCTAGCATGAGTTTCAAGCCACCAGATTCAGGATTTCAACCATGGTTGGCCATGTGGGAGTCCAGCGATATAACCATTATGCTGTCTGCTTGTCCCTACACACATACATATGTTTACCATTGTGTTGTATATTTAAAGTTATCTGTTATTGGGATAAATACTGTTTTAACAAATTTTCCTACCAAATACTTCTCTTTGCCTTTTTAGCATCTCTTTTGTCATTAAAACAAAAAAGAATGGCTGAATATACAAATAAATGGCTTCTGGAAATACCTGACAGCACAAAACTAAAATTGACTTTTAAGATGAAAAGTAATAGCTAACAATTTTTTCCCCTAGAACTGGTACCAAAAAAGCATAGACCCTATGGGAAAGTTCATCAGAATTGCAAAAAACAGGGATCACAGATAATTTACTAAAATGCCTGCAAGCTTAGGCTGACAGCTCAGTATGAGAACAGCCATTGATCTTGGGCTAATATGCACACATAAAAAGATAAAGAATATTACATTTTATTTTTATTTCTATACAAAAGAATAAAGCAAATATTTTCAACAAATGTTTGTTGAGTGCCCACCGCTACACTAGGGCAGCAAGCCAAGTAAAACTGAGACAAGGTGTCTACGATCTTTCAAGAGAGCCAGAGTTAACATAATTAACTACCATCCAGGTCCAAATCATTGATAATCAGGTAACTTCAACACACACATGCCTCCAATCTTGCTCCCTTCAATTCATTCTCCACCCTACCACCAGAGTAATTTTTCTAAAACCTGTCATGCATCTATTTAAAATCTTTCCCTGGTTTCCCACTGACCTGAGAACAATGTCCAAATAGCCTTACATGACAAATACAGCCCTTCACCATCTGACCCCCATGACCCTCTCCACCCTATCTCTGCTCTTCAGTAGTCCAGAGCCCCCTTACTCACAGGAGACATGTTCTAAAACTCCCAGCAGATGCCTGGACTCATGGGTAGTACCAAACCCTATGTACTATATTTATTCCTAGACACATGCTTATAATCAAGTTCACTTTATAAATTTGGCACGATAAGAAATTAACAATAACTAATAATAAAATAGAATAATTGAAACAAAATATTGTAACAAACATTATGTCAATATGCTTGCTCTCTCTCTCATTCAAAAATGCCTATTGTATCACCCTATACTCACCTGTATTCAGACCATGGTTGACCTAAGGTAGCTGAAACCATCAAAAGTGAAACACCAAAAAGTGAAACTGTGGATAAAGGGCAATTACTGTATTACTCCTTTCAATTCCAAACATAAGGAGCCAGTGGTGAACTCCAGTCTGAGCCTGAAGGCCTGGGAGTTGCATCATCAATCACTGATGTTGAAGAGAAGGAGAAGATAGATATTCAAGCTGGAATAGGAGTGAATTTACTCTTCCTCCACCAACATGTTATATGATGCCACCCACATTGTGGGGGGGGCGACCTTCTATACTCAGTATGTCCATTCAAATGCTGATCTCTTCAAAAAACACCCTCACAGGGAACCAGCAGTTAGTGTAATGGCTATGTCGCTGGACTCCCACGTAGTCGACCGCGGTTCACGTCCCGGACCCAGTGACTTAAAACTCACGCCGGGCGCGTGTGCGTGCGTGCCCAAGATCCCGAGAGGAGAATGGAGGAGAAGGAATTGCGGCGTGACCATCCCCCCTGGGGGGTGATTTCTTGCTTTCTGTCTCTATGTCTTTCTCTGTCTGGCGAGCGCACGCACCCTATAATGAAAACCTCTCAAAAAAAAAAAAAAAACACACACACACACCACACCCTCACAGACATACCCAGAAATAAGTTTTATCAGCTATCTGGGCATCTTTTAACTTAGTCAAGCTGGCACATAAAATTAACCACAAGGTGCAAGAGATTTATTGGGGAAAATGCCTGTGAAGAATAAATGTGATAAAGCAGAGGAGACAGGGAGAGGCTTCAGACTGCAATGTAGGTCTGACATCTATAAAAGGTAGGGAGAAGGACAGAGAACTGGAGAAGAAGAATTTCAGACTACAGTATAGCTCTAAGAAAATCTGAGCCAGGCTGATGGGGAGTCCTCAAGCCAAAAACTGCTATTACAAGAATCCCACATCCCACAGTAATGGGCCTGTACCAATAGCCCCAGTGGGAGCAGCTCAGGAGATCCACGGCCTTGGGGAAAACTCAACGGTAGATCAGCAGTGAGTTAGTGGGGCCACTATGCTCCCCATAGCAGGAGATATGATCGGTGCCATTTTCATGGGCACCAAAATCCACAGATTACACCTCACAGATCTAGTTCTCCATGCAGGTTTGAGGCGCAGCTATTATGGTTCCCACTGCCCTCCCTTCCACGGGAGTAATAGGGATCTTAAAAGGCAGATTAGGGGCCAGCAGATGGCATAATGGTTACAGCACTGGACTCCCACATGGCCAGCTACAGTTTGAGTCCTGGACCCAGTGGCTTGAAACTCATGCCATGCACATGTGCTCACATGCCCAAAATCTCGAGAGGAGAATGGAGAAGGGATTGCAGCATGGCCATCTCTCCTGGAGAGTGATTTCTGCTTTCTCTCTCTGTCTGTCTCCCTGGCAAGGAGGACAAAATAGCAAAAATCTCTCTTGGAAAAAAAAAAAAGGCAGATTAAAGGGATGGATTACAAATGTCATCACTGTAACTGATCTCAGTACTACAACTGATAGTCTTGTCTTCCTTCTCTATCTATTTTGCATTCCCTTTGCCCTTAGGTGGCACCTGGTAGCAAGAAGAGCCTTCAGTATGATGTATGTCTGATATTTGTGAAAGAGGTAGGAGGAGATTGAGTATAAACTTCTCAGAATGCAGCGAAGTTCTACAAAAGTCTTAGGCAGGCTTCTAGAGAGTTCCTGAGTTAAAGTCATTCACAAGAGGAGACAGACATCTTGCAAAAATGGCCTACATTAGTAGCCCCACCATGCTCAGTCACTGACTGAGAGCCCACTGAAGAAGTGTGACCTTTGTGTGATTATAGTGATTAATTCAGAAGAGGGGAAGCTGAGACTGCCAATCAACTCTGCACCCTGTAGCAAGAGATCCAAGCTATGCACTTTCACAGCTGTCATATCATATCGTCGTATCAGACTTGCAAGAATCAGAAATCTTACTCAATATCAAGCATCATTAATCTCACAAGTAATCACAAGGTGTACGCAAAGCAGGGAATGACAGGGACCTCCAACCCAACTTCTCCTGCCCTTTCTTGCAGAAGAGGATGTGTTCTGGCACCAATTAACATACAAGGCTTCTAAATTGTGTACACTTGCAGATCTACTGCTAATCCTTTCTTTCTCCAAAGCTATTCTGAGTGCCTGACATGCACATCCTCTTCCTTATTCTAACCACCACCTCCTTATTTGGGGGGTTCTGATTTAAACATTTTTTTCTATGACTCTCCAAACCAGGTACTCTCTGATATGTATACAACACCCCTGCTATGTACTTCTACTATGGAACATGTCATCTTTTATAATAATTATTTGTTTCTTATCTGTCTCCTTCCATAAACTAAGAGAGGAAAATGTTCATAGTCTCCTTATAGATAGAACCCCGTGCCTACCTTGTTCACCATTGCAAAGCCAATGACTATCACATTAGTGGCATAAGGTTAAGTAAGACTTAGTAAGTATTCACTGAATGAATTATGGACTAAGTTTCGTGGAGGCACAGAAAAAGGAGCCATTGTTTACATCTGGAAAGGAAATGACAGTAAATATTCCTAAGGACACTTGAAATATTCAGACTGAGGGACCAGCAGATGGCATAACGGTTACATCACTGGACTCCCACATGGCTGACCACAGTTCGAGTTCCAGACCTAACAGCTTGAAACTCATGCCAGGATGGAACCAGCAGTTAGTGTAATGACTATGTCACTGGACTCCCATGTAGTCGACCACGGTTCAAGTCCTGAACCCAGTGGCTTAAACTCATGCCAGGCGCATGTGCATGCATGCCCAAGATCCCGAGAGGAGAATGGAGGAGAAGGGATTGTGGCATGGCCATCCCCCCGGGGGGGGGGGGTGATTTCTCACTTTCTGTCTCTCTGTCTCTGTCTTTCCAGTGAGCGCACGCACCCTGTAGCAAAAACCTCTCAAAAAAACAAACTCATGTCATGTGTGTGTGCATGCATGTTCAAGATCCCAGGAGGATAGTGGATGAGAAGGGATTGTGACGTGGTCATCTCCCCGCCCAGGAAGGGTGATTTCTCACTTTCTGTTCTTCTGTCTCTCTCCGTCTCTCTGGTGAATGCATGTGCCCTACAGCAGAAATCTCATTTTACATATATATATATGTGTGTGTGTGTGTGTGTGTGTGTGTATTATATATATACATGTATATATATATATAAACACTGAGTTGTGGTTGGTGGCAGGTTCTATCTCACACAAAGACTTCTAAGCTAGTCTCCTCAGATTTCTCTTGACAATGACAGATACCGTGACAGATGAACACAGAAGGGGGACAATGATTCTTCCCTTCTCTGAAGTAGAGAAAAATTTTAAAGTCTTAAATTCCAGAGGCAGTATATTTGTATTTTCAAGCACTCAGGTCAAGATAAGAAGAGAAGGCAAAGGAGAGAGCTCCGAAGAGAATGTGAGGTTTATCTGGAAATCTTTTTGTCCTTACTTAAGCATTCAGTCAATGAGTGATTTTAGCCAGAGGAGCATTATTGTTTCCCGTTCCCTCTGCTGAGAGTACCTTCTTCATCAAAATAAGCATCAGCAATGAAATCATAATAGCTGGTGTCTAATCTTTTTAAGTTAGATTTATGGATCTTATCATGATCATTAGAGACATTCTTATCTAAGCAAAACAGGAAACAAATAGACTGCCCAGGGACACATGCCTCTGATAAGGCACAGCCCATAGTATCGCAGTAGAAAAGCCATTAAAAATGCCAAGCTGCTTCCCAATTTATCAATGTACACATCATACCAGGAATTCCCTCTGATGCCAGCCTTGCCTAGACTCTTAAAATGAATTGCTATAGTCCCCAGTCCCACTCTACATCTGTTCATTGTGAAGTAAAGAAATATATCCACGGCACTTTTGGGGGTAGCATTTTAGAAATAAATACAGAGAGGAAAAAGGCCCTATAATTCCATCCCTTTGCTATCAGCCCTAGGTCCCCCTGGCCCATCACAGGCCTCCCTGGGCTACGTTCGCCCATGCCTGAAAGTCAGACATGTCAAAGGAGATACAGCCTTAAAATCTCGAGTCAAAGCAGACTTGGCATAAATAAGACTGATGATCATCTGCATAGTGTGGGACCCAAAAGTCTCTGGCCTCCAGACACTCTCTCACTGGCATTTGGACTAAGTCTGAAATTCTGTCCTCACAATTTCTTTTTAAAGGAGAAAGGTGTGGGACCAGCCGATGGTGTAATGGTTACATAGCTGTACTCCCACATAGTTGACCATGGTTCTAGTCCCGGATCTGGTGGATTAAAACTCATATCGGGTACACATGTATGCATGCCCAAGATTCCGAGAGGAGAATGGAGGAAAAGGAATTGTGGCATGGCCGTCCCCCTGGTGGGCTATTTCTCTCTTTCTGTCTCTCTGTCTCTCTGGCAAGTACATGCACCCTATACAAAAATCTCTCTAAAATAGTAATTGTAATAATAATAATAATAATAAAGGAGAAAGGCTGTTATCAGAAGTCATAGTCTTAGGCAGCAATAGGACTGACTTATCTGTGGTCACTTTCCCTTACTTGCAAATAAATTGTCCTGATGATATACTCCCTCTTTGGATGTGATGTTCTCTTGGCTTCAGATAAGAAGCAGAGTTTGTCTTGGGGAAAGGTGATCATTTCTATGCAGTTGATCTCTAGCTTCTGAGCCAGCCAGTGGTGTGGTGGTTAGGGTGTCTGGATCCCATATGGCCAACTATGCACTTTGAATCTCCGACCCAGCAGCTTGAAAAATATCCCATATGTGTATGCATGCATGTTTAAAATCCCAAAAAGAGTGAGAAATGGAAAAAGGATTGCAGCATAGCCATCGCCCACAGTGGCGGGGGGTGAGGGGCACCTTCTCACTTTCTCCCTTTCTCTCTCTTTCTGTCCAGTGAGTGTACACCTCCTCTAGCAAAAGAAGAAGGAGGAGGAGGCGATGACAGCTTCCTTGGCCACCCAAACTAAAGATGGCCATCTCTATTTTCTCCTACAACTCCTAACCTTTTTCTTTCTTTGTATTTACTCATTCTTTTGTTTGTTCATATCTGTCTGGTTTTCACCATAGACAGTAAACTCCTTAAGGGCATAGAAATAATCTCTCTGCTTAGCCCCTAGCAGAATAGTCCTGAAAGGGACCCAAAAGAGGGTCCATCTGCACGACAGGGGTCAGGCCAATAGACAACACCAAGTGTGTTTGTACAAAGAAACCTTTTATTACAGGTAAGTAGAAAAACACTGTGGGTTACTCCCAAAGCAGCGTCTCTCTGAGGCATGGGAGTTAAGGTTCTTATTTAGAAAACGTGGACAAAGCTAGGGAAGTCAAACAGGTTCTCACTGGCCAAGCGCGGTGACTGGTTGTGCTTCTCCATACAGCACATGTTATGTAAATGAGGCTGTACCTCCTCTGGCTGGGAGATTTTAGTATTCTAATGAGCAAAAGTTCAACAAAGTTTAATAAGGATCTTTTCTCCCTTGGTCTCTCCCAGCTTCAACCAGTTCCAGCTGGCAAAGGCTCATGACTCTTCCTTGTAGTGCCACACTCCCTGCAAACAACCTTAGACAGCAGCTGGCAGGTGGCATGGTGGTTGAGGCTCTGGAATCCCACATGTCCAACCACGATTCAAGTCTCAGATCTGGCGGCTTGCTTTCTCACTCTCACTTGCCCTCTGTCTGTCTCTCTCTGGTCAAAATTGAAGAATAATGATAATAAATAAAATTAAAAGTAAATAAATCTTTTTGTTTAATTTATTTTTAATTAATTTATTTATTTACATTTAATCACATCTTTACAGTGTACAACATTTCTTTTTCCGGCACAAATACTATGCATGTTAGTTAAGCCAAAGATATTACTCTATAACTTATCAGCGAATAGCTTCTCATTTTTTTGTCAATTAAGCATACTTTCATTTGTTTTTTCCTTCCCATTGATTGCCCCTCTCTCCCTTCCATACTAAACTCTTTTTCCACATTTTATTGATTGACAAAATACCTTAAACTAAAAATATGGACGAAGCCGGAATCTAGTTACAAGTGCACTGTAATTTTCTTCTGAAACATTTTTTTATTAATTAATTATTTCACATTCATTCCTTGAGCATCGTCACAACATACAAAATGTGATTTCCCATCCAGAATATACTGCATAGTGGCTTAATAATATATGTTATCAATAATTTTCCATTTCTAGTTTCACACACACACACACACACACACACACATACACGTATATACATATGTGTGTGTGTGTGTGTGTATATATATATATATATATACATATATAATTTTTTCTCACCCTCTGCCATTTCCCACCCTCCTCCCACACTATCTCAGGTGTCTACAGTTGTTTTCCATTCCTTTTTTTCCCCACATTTTATTTTATAATCTAAAAGTAGTTAGATTATTTCTTAAATAATCTACTTTTAATAGCAAGTCCAGCTGATATATATATATATATATATATATATATATATATGTATATATATATATATATAAAATCTGTGAATACATGTCTGACTTTAGGCATGAAACTGAGTAGAATGAATATACTATAAGGTAGCGCCTAGCTGATGCTATATAGCTTACTATGGTCATCAAATAGGTATTTTTTTAATTTCAAGAAAAGCAGCTTTATCTTTAATAAATCAAAGAAATGCTAAGGTACCTTACCTAAAACTTAAAGCCAGGAAACAGGTTAGGATTCTGTTCAAATAGTAGGTGCATGAACCTATCAACAGCTCAAGACAGGACAAAAATTTTAATACAAATTAATTGTTACCACTGTGCATACTGCCTTCCAATAAATGTGTGCATAAATTCCACTCAAAGCCTGGGACCTATAAGCCAATATGGAATTTTCCAAAATAATTGAAGGCTTCTGCCATTGGAGATGAATGTGATTGCACAAAATTCATGCTTTTCTTGAATCTATGGAGGGGAAGCTGCCCCTCTCCATCATGCTCCACAGCTCCGCAACCTCCTTGGGGCTTTCATAGGCCATTCTCATTTGTACTTTACAACTTCCCATCCCACCCTTTGGTTCAACCATCTCACTCCAGCAAATGATTAGTTTCTAGTATCTATATTCATTCATGTTATTCAGAAAGTGGACATGAGTTTTCTGGAGCTTATCTAGAAGGACAACTCTCTCCCGAAAGAGGAAGAGAAACCTTCCTTCCATAAGATAAAATAGGAGAAGAATCCAGAGGTTTTATCTGTGGAATATATGTCTTGAGGAGGAAGACAAGCATCTTCTAGCTGGCCATCTCTGGAAAGTCGCTCTGGTCTGAGGTTTCATTTCTCTTCCAGAATGTAAACATTTACCTTCTGAGAGTAAAATTCTCAGCATGGTCCTCCTTATCCAATTACATTTAAATACCAAGAATTATCTTTACCTCAGATCTCCAGTTTCTTTGCTCAGAAAGCCCTAACCATATAGGAAGACATGTGGAGGGTATCCTCCTTTGTCCTCCTCAAGCTGCCATCTACTAATTTCCTATTCTTTCTCCTACTTTTAACAGGAACTTTAGATATTAGCTTTTGAACCTCTGCTAAGCTCTACTATCATTTTGGAGAATTCTATCACCTATGTGGACAAACGTTGGGGAAGTGGGAAAACCTGATATTCAATAAAATTGAATATTGTGGGGACCAATAGATGGTGTAATGGCTATGTCACTGGACTCCCATGTAGTTGACCATGGTTTGGATCCCGGACCCAGTGGCTTAAACTCAACACAGGGCACGTGTGTGTGCATGCGTGCCTGAGATCCATAGAGGAGAAGGGATTGCGGCATAGCCATCCCCCCCACCCAGGGTGTGATTTCTTACTTTCTGTCTCTCTGTCTCTGTCTTTCTGGCGAGCGCATGTGCCCTAGAGCAAAATATCTCTCAAAAAAAGAAATTGAGTATTATGAAGAGTAGTTCAAGGGTAGTCAAATCAGATCTGGAAATGGAAACCATTCTATGTGTGCTACATATGAAGCCTTTAGAACAAGGAATTAGAGGTTACTAAAAGATATAGGGAAATTAAATTCAGGAAAGCCTATAGCACCGCCCTAAATACCTTACAAGACACTCACTAAGAACTTGTTTCAAACTTCCCATCTTCATCTGCCTTTAGAGCCTTCTGAGAGAATAATGGCTTTTCCCCTTCTACTTTCCAGTCTCCTCTAATTGGCAAACTTTTATCCATATCCAACTTCATATTAGAAGAAAGCAGAGGGCCAGGTATGGCGGGACAGCAGTAATATAATATTACATGATGCTAAGGCCATGTGAAAAGGTCCCAAGTTCATGTCCCAAGGCCCCCTAGAACACAAGAGGCACTCACATGCCCATGATCTTGGCTGACTAAGACTTGGGCTGGACTGGGAGAGAGACCCTGTTGAGGATTCTTCCATCCATTGCTCTCTCCAAAGAAATAAACTTAATGGAAACAGCAGATGGCATAACGGCTATGTCGCTGGACTCCCATGTAGTCAACCGTGGTTCGAGTCCCGGACCCAGTGGCTTAAACTCACGCCAGGTGTGTGTGCGTGCATGCCCAAAATCCCGAGAGGAGAAGGGAGGAGAAGGGATTGAGGCATGGCCATCTCCCTGGTGGGTGATTTCTCGCTTTCTGTCTCTCTCTGTCTCTCTGTCTCTCTCTCTCTCTCTCTTTCTGGTGAGTGCACATGGCCTATAGCAAAAACCTCTCCAGAAAAAAAAGGAAGAAAAGAAATTTTAAAAATAAATAAAATAAAACAGTGGGAGGGATTCCAGGAAACCCATCTTCTTGCCCTGCTGAAGAGACCATACATGGAGCTAGATTGATCCCAACAGACAATCTAGCACAGAAGGTGGAATTACAGTCTTTCTCTGTTTATTCTACTATTTTGAAGCATTTTTGGTAGAGAATACCTTCACCCACAGATTTTTCTTTTCTTCCTCTCACATGATGGCCTCTGAGAACCATTTTATGAAAGGAATTAATTTCATTATATATTTGGTTATTCTGATCAAAAATATCTTTTCAGTAAATATAAACATTCATAGATGATAATATCCCTAGACTATCTTTTAAATACTAAATTAAAATGTTGAATATATATTCACAATGGAATGGAACAACTGCTTGAATACTTGCAAAAGTGGTTCCATTGCTACATTTTCAGGGAGCCAATTCTGGACTGTTTTTATTAGGGAAGAGTTTCCCTTAAAATTATAAACTTCAAACCATGAATATCAAATATCCTTTGATGTTTTAGGTCTTCATGATTGAATAGTTCTGTGCTTTTTCTGCTACATTAAATAAAAATGGGAAAGTAAAATGGTTGAATGAATGGTGGCATGAAATTTCTTTTAACTCAGCATGAACCCACAGAAACCAAGAAACATTAAAAGTCCATGGGTTTAAAAAGGGACTGAATTAATTAATAAGAAACTAAAAAGTCTAACTAATTTAAAATTAACCTTTTAGATCTTGCAAGATAGAAATACACTTATATAGTCTGCTCTTAAAACTTAGTATTAGCAGGACCAGCAGATGGTGTAAAGGTTACATTGTTGTACTCCCACGTAGTCAACTGTGGTTCGAGTCCTGGACCCAGTAACTTAAATTCACACTGGGCTCATGTGCATGCATGCCCAAAATTCCAAGAGCATAATGGAGGAGAAAGGAGTGTGGTGTGGCCATCCCTCCTGGTGGGTGATTTCTTGCTTTCTGTCTCTCTGTCTCTCTGTCTCTCTGATGAGCAAGCAAACCCTATAGCAAAAATCTCTCTCAAAAAGAAAAAAAAAAAAAGAAAAGAAAAAAAACTTAGTATTAGCTATGGATGTTTTAGAAATCAACGTATAAGAAATATACCAGAAAAACATAGACGGTGCCTTGCTGTAACAGTATGTATTAAACAGTGGCTGAGAAGAATACTAAGAAAGCAGTTAAGAACCTGCCTTGGACAGGCCTGCATATGGCATGGTGGTTAAGGCACTGGATCTCATATGGCCGACTCTGTGGTCCAAGTCTCAGACATGGTAGCCTGAAAAATGCATCAGCCACGTATGTGTGCATGCCCCACATCTCAAGAGGAGTACGGAAGAGAAAGAATTGCAGCATGACCACCCTCCTGAGGGATGATTTCTCACTTCCCCTTTTTCTCTGTCTCTCTCCGGAAAGTGCTCGCTACCTATGGCAAAAATATATAAAATAATAATAATAATAAAAAGAATGTGTCCTGGAGTCTTGAGATAGAGACTAGAAGTATAGCTACTCCAAGGAATACAAAAATAAACTACCGGGTGATTTTTTTTTTTTTTTTTTTTTTTTTTTTTTGACAGGGAGATTTTTGCTATAGGGCACATGCACTCACTGGAGAGACAGAAAGTGAGAAATCACCCTCCGGAGGTATGGCCATTCCACAAGCCCTTCTCCTCCACTCTCTTCTCAGGATTTTGCGCATACACACACACGTCTAGTATGAGTTTTAAGCCACCAGGTCCAGGACTCAAACTGCAGTAGATTATGTGGGAGTTCAGTGACATGACCATTATGCCATCTACTGGTCCCAACTACCAGATGATTTAATGTAATTAGAAAGCTGAAGCTAAAGACACAATCTAATCTGTGAAGAGCCCTCTAATTTCTCATCTAGAGCATATGGTTGGCTACAGAAAGGAACTTCTAAAGAAATTGCCCCTACAATCTTTTCACTGTACCCCTTCTTCCAACAGATGATAGCCACCACTATCGCAGAACAATAACTGAACTCTAACTCTTTTCTGCACTTCTCTGCCTATCTCTGGTCGTCCTAGGAAGAGTACTTCTCATTTCCTGAACAAGAATGCTTATTGTCAGAAGAAACATTCCACCACACACAGGACCCTGTGCTAGGTTTGAAGGTATGAATCAAATAAAACACAGTCTGATTTCATGCAGTAGAAGAAAACAAAGAACCTATACTATTGCCTGACCAGAATTCTATTCTTCTGGGAAGTAACCTCCCAACAATGTCTGGATAATGCTCCTCTTTGTCCTCCTCCTCCACCACATGGTTCAAGTAGACATTGCTGTGTTCTATTTAATCTCATACACTTTCTAGCAGAGTTATTGATCCAGAGGTAGGTACTTGTCTCAACCCAAACCATGCAAAGGTATTGCCTCTGAATTCTCTGATGGTGAAAAAGACCCTTTGGGAGAATAGAAGTTGTCAAGTGCAATGCTCTTGAGCCATCAGCAGCTGTGTTTGTAAGAGAAAATAAAAAGTAACAGCAGTGAAGCTGGGAAAAAATTAGGCAGAGAGAAAATAATTCTCCTTTGAAACCTATTTTTAGATAGCTCGAGGTATGTGTGTGTGAGAGAGAGAGAGAGAAAGAGAAAGAATGGGATAGTAAACATAGGCTGGGGTAGGCCATGAATGTCCTCCTGAGTCAGGCTAGGACTTGCTTTATCCTAACAAAAAGTGAAGGAGTTCATTGAAAGATTTTAATCACAGAATTCCACATCTCTTAATTTAACAAAATTTTAATCACAGAATTCCACATCTCTTAATTTAACAAAATCCAGACTCTCCCAAGATTTAGCTCTAGAATTAAAAACTCCTAACATGAATGGTTCCCAGTGTCCCTTTCTCCCTTCCTTCTCAGGTACTAATATCCTTTTTGGAGCTTGGCGCAGAAATAGTTACAAGCTCTTTCTTAATACCCTCAGTGAACCTCTGAAGAGAATTCATTTTATTCTAAGGTAAAATAAAAGGAACTTCAACATGAAAATAGAAAAGAATAAGTTGGGACCAGTAGATGGTGTAATGGTTACATTGCTGGTCTCCCACACAGTCGACTGAGGTTCAAGTCCCAGACCAGGCGGCTTGAAACTCGCACTAGATGCATCTGTGTGCATGCCCAAAATACTGAGAGAATGGAGGAGAAGGGATTACAGTGTGGCCACCCCCCTAGGGGGTGGCTTCTCACTTTCTGTCTCTGTCTCTCCAGCAAGCGCCTGCACCCAATAGCAAAAAATAACTCTCAAAAAAAAAAAATAGAATTATGGTCTGTTGGGCCTGTCCCTTACAGATTTCAGATACTTGTCTAGAAGGTCTGCTCCTGAGTCTCACGTGTACTATTTACCCCCATACACCACATGAAATACATATCCTAGAGATTTAAGAATTGTCTTAACTGCCTCCCAGTTTCAGTTTAGCAGAAAGAATTACAATCCACCACTCCTAATAGACTTCAACATCTTCATGGGCAAGAAAGAGTGAGCCACTTTTTCGTTATGCTGCCCACTGAAATAGTCCATCTTTGTTTCTAATTTGAGAGTTACAATTCTTCCTTGTGTAACTGACATCAATGAGACACATCTTCAACACAAAGCCAATTTTTTTTTTACATGGCACGTGCACTCACTGGAGAGAGAGGAAGAGAGAGAGAAAATTCACTCCCCAGGGGGCATAGCCACACTGCAATCCCTTCTATTCTAGTCTCCTCTTGGGATTTTGGCTTGATTTTTCAAGCCACAGGGTCTAGGACTTGAACTGTGAATTCAGCCATGTGGGATCCAGCTGCCTTACCCTCCATGCCACTGGCTGGACCCAAAGTGAAAACATTTTAACCCACATAGCTAAAGATCTTAATCACTATTGTATGTGTTTAACAAAAACTACTCACATATAATAAGACCCTAGTTCTTAAAGAATACAATACTAAAATTAGGGCAAGGGAAACCTTTAGGTGTGAAATGATGAAGATCTAATTTCATGATAAGGATGACCTAACGTCGTGAATAATAAAGATAAAGAAGAAAGACAGCTGAAATTTATTTAAGAAATATAATTAATAGAATGTGGTCATGAATGAGATTAAAAAAGAAAAAGGAATCTAGAATGATTCCCAAATGTTTAACTATCCATCTTAATAATGGACCCATTGGTGCTAGCAGGTGGTGTAGTGGTTATGGCCCTGGGATCCCATGTGGTCAACCATAGTTCAAGTCCCAGACCCAGCAGCTTGAAACTCACAGTGGTTGTGTATGCATGAATGCCCAAAATCCTTAGAGGAGAATGGAGGAGAAGGTATTATGATGTGGCCATCCCCTCAGGGGGTTATTTCTTGCTTTCTGTCTCTGTTTCTCTCTGTCTCTATGATGAGTGCATGCACTCTAGAGCAAAAAAATCTCTCAAAAAGTAATAATAATAAATAATGGACCCATTAGTCAAGAGATCAGGAAGAGGGAGCCAGTATAGTTGGAGAAGAAAATGATGAGTTCAGTTCTGGACATGTTTTATTCAAGTCAATGTAATGTAGTGGAGATGTTCAGTAGGTAGGTAGAATGTAAAATAGAAATGAGAATTATAGTAATAATGCCAATCCAATAAAAATTACCAGAAACACCAGGCCAGAAGGTAGCATGGTGGTTGAGGCACTGGACTTCCAATGTGGTCCACCATGGCTTGAGTTCCAGACCAGGCAGCTTGAAACTCACACCTAGTACGTGTGTGTGCATGTCCAAAATCCTGAGAGAAGAATGGAGGAGAAGGGAGTGCAGCATGGCCATCCTCCCTGGGAGGTGATTTCTTGTTTTCTGTCTATCTGTCTCTCTTTTGAGCACATGAGCCTATAGAAAAAAAAAAAAAAAAAAAAAAAAAAAAAAAAAAGCTCTCAAAAAAATGAATTCTCAGGAACACAAATGTAGTCCAACAACATTAGGTTTATTCAACCTGGTACAACAACGGAGAACACACACCATAAAAAATCTTGGGCATCTAGATCAGAGGGAATAGAAATAAACTCTTTGAAGGGTTGGGGCTACTATTAAGGGAGCTTGAGGGGGGCTTAGGAGAAATGAGGATCTTCTGTGGAATTGAAAGCTGTCATAAAGTGAAGGCAGTAGTAGTTAGGTATTTTAGTAGGCTTTGTTCAGAAGGCAGAAGAAACAGAGGGGCTTAGAATCATTGGTAACAGCATTTTACAGCTGTAGTGTGACCTTGGGAGAAATAATGTTTTCTGTTAATTTTGCAGTTAGCTCTCTATATGTGCTTGTTATCACAGCCTAATTATTAGCTAGACTTACAGTAACTCCCTCAAGCCTGGGCATATATTTACTTTTCTAGACCTTTAGTTGTCATCAGCTTATAGTTGGTAAACCGTGGAAGTAGATTAGCTGTTCAGTAATGATACTAAGGGCAAGACTCTTTGGCCCACCTTACTCTCGCTTAGCTACAATCCCAATCTTTAATAAGGCATTGGACAGTTTCTCACGCTAAAGTGCTTGCAAACAGCTTCAATCACATTAGCTACCACCCACCATCCCCCATTATACAAGTCATGAAGGCACTCCTATACAGAAATCCTGCGACAGAAAAGAAATAGATTATTAAAAAAAAAATAGAAGCTGAAAATATCCTTAAAATATGGGTAAAGAATAGAAATTAATGGGGCCAGCAGACGGCACAGTGGTAAAGGCACTAGATCCCATATGACCAACTTCGTGGTTTGAGTCCCAGAACCTGTAGCCTAAAAAACATGGCAGGCACGTGTGCATGTGTGCCCAAAATCTTAAGAAGAGAATGAAGGAGAAGGGATTAATCACTTTCCCTTTTTCTCTGTCTCTCTCCAGCGGGCACATGCACCCTACAGTTAAATAAATAAATAAATAAATAAATAAATAAATAAATAAATAAATAAATAACTGACTAGAACACAAAAGTATGTGATGGTGTAAATACAAGGAGAGAATGGCTTAACATGAAAGTGGCCAACAGACCAGATGCTGCAGAAATAAAAACAAGAAAATAACCACTGAATGGATAATTTAGGAGATCATTTATATGGTGGGGACAAAAGCCGGATTTCTATAGAAAGTGAAGGAATGAAGACTGCAAAGTAAAGTATGGGTAAATGGACTTTCAAGTGTAATGCCATGATGCAAAGGAGAAACTGTAGCAGTTAGCAGTGGACATGAAGTTAGGGAAATGTCTTCTGTTCATATCTGCAGACAAGTTGAATGTTTTACATGTGGAGTGGGGGGGAAAAGCTAAAAGAGGAGAGAGGGAAGATCCAGGGGAAAGAAACTAATTAATGATGCAAGTTGTGGAGATGAGAGAGAGAAGTTATCAGGCACAGGTGGAAGACATACATCAATTGAGATCAAAGGTAAATAGGTAAGATGTGGTGTTGACACGGGTAGCTGGGAGGGCAGGCAATTGAAGGAGGCCTGGGGGTTCAAAGGGCAGTTGTACAGGGGTCCTCAGGGAGAAATGATGCATGCACAGTGAGCCCATGTTGGGTGACACAGTTCATTGCATTTTGCTAGCCTGTCCGCTTTCCTGCATGAAACCCAAAGAAGCACCCTATCAAGCAGCCTGTAGGAAGGACATCTTGACTTCTTTTCTCTTTTTGGAGCATTTTAAGACACTCATCTTAATCATGTCTCAACTAATGTTCATTTCAGTATTGAAAAGAGATTGTGACAATAAGTATATAAGATAAACTGTACAGTAACTACTTTTAATATTATAATAGGCATAAAATGTTGTTGATAGTATTCATGTGTGATTATTTCAAACCCAAGTATCTCAGTGTCAGAAGATAACCTGATCTGTCCTTTCACAGGAAAAATAGAGGGAAGTTGGTGGAAACTCAAGTTCCTGCCCTCCCAGCTACCCACATCAGCACATCTTACCTCTTTACCTTTGGTCTCAATCGACGTATGTCTTCCAGTCATTATTCTTTTATACGCTCAAATAGTCCCCGTTTGGCCAATAGGAGCATCTTCGAGTTGGCTTGAATATTCTTTTGGCACACCTCCATTAGTCTTTGAGCATTTCCCCAACTTTTTTGACCCCATTCACTTTGCATCTTTCCTGCTTTTAGACTGGAATCAGCTATTTCTCCACACAACCCTGAAGAATCAGTATTTCTTATATTTCCAAGCCAAAAATATAATAAAATGTCTGAAAAGTAACTAATATCAACTAATACCTTTAACAGGGTATAGTAAAATAATTTTCCAGTTCATTAGTTAAGGTTCTGGTTGAATTTTTATTATCAAGAATAAATGCTTGAAGTACTACATTTAATCTTCTTTAAAATCATGGCCCCCCTAAGATGTCAAAGAAATGACAGATTAATAAAGCCAGGACTTTAGAATTTGATCCTGATAGTGAAGAGCCAGGTTCAGTTTATAACTTCATGGGCAACCAAGACACAGAGTTTCACTTAATCTGACAGACTTTTCCCAGAAGGCATATAAATAGAATGCAATTTATTAACTTGCTCATTGTTCTTTGCTATTGCCACTATTAAATCATGACATAGTAATCAAATCAGAGTTTCTAAATCCTAAGAGGACCTTACTCTAATCCTACTCTATGTCCAGTATTTGGGTTTTATAAAAACAAAGCAGGTCACATGAACCGAAAACTTTCCCTTTTGCTTCAAAGGAAATAAAGAAAGTTTTCAGGAACCAGCAGTTAGCGTAATGGCTATGGACTCCCACGTAGTCAACCGCGGTTCGCGTCCCAGACCCGGTGGCTTAAAACTCACGCCGGGCGCGTGTGCGCGCGTGCCCAAGATCCCGAGAGGAGAATGGAGGAGAAGGGATTGCAGCGTGACCATCCCCCCCTGGGGGGTGATTTCTCGCTTTCTGTCTCTATGTCTCTCTCTGTCTGTCTGGCGAGCGCACGCGCCCTATAGCGAAAATCCTCTCCCCAAATAAAAAAAGAAAGTTTTCATAAATCCTAAGAAAATGGGCCAGCTTGTGGCATGGTGTTTAAGGCAGTTGGATCCCACATGACCAACTGTATAGTTCAAGACCCAGACCCAGTGACTTGAGAAATATCCTGAGCACATGTACATAGATGCCCAAAATCTTAAAAGGAATAATGGAAGAGAAGGGATTGAGGAATAACCATCCCATGGGTGGGGAGAAGTGCTTTCTCACTTTCCTTCTGTCTCTCTCCAGAGAATACACTTGCCCTCTAGCAAATTAAAATACAAAAAATCCTAAGAAATTTCCCAGAATACAAAATCTGTCATGCTCCTGTAAAAAAAAAATAAATAAAATAAAAATAAAAAATAAAAAATACACTTGATACTTTAGAACCAAGATCACTTTTTTCTTTTTTTTTTTTTTTTTTGGAGAGGTTTTTGCTATAGGGCGCATGCGCTCGCCAAACAGACAGAGAGAGACAGAGAGATAGAAAGCGAGAAATCACCCCCCAGGGGGGATGGCCACGCCGCAATCCCTTCTCCTCCATTCTCCTCTCGGGATCTTGGGCACGCACGCACACGCGCCCAGCATGAGTTTAAGCCACCGGGTCCGGGACTCGAACCGCGGTCGACTACGTGGGAGTCCAGCGACATAGCCATTACGCTAACTGCTGGTCCCACCAAGATCACTTTTGCCTTTACTTAGTAAGTTACAAATATGTGAGTAAACTAAATTACTTTAGATTGCCGTCAGAAAATAGTGGAACTTTGTTATCAGATCAATTGTAAATTTGGATCGCAGCTCTAAACCTTATGAACTCTGTGACCTGGTGAGTTAATTAATTTCTCTATGCCTCAATCTCTTAATTTATTAAATGAGTTTTGTGAAGTCAAACAGAATAACTATTATTTAAGTACCATCAAAAAGCCTAGAGATTAAGTGCTCATAAGGATTTGCTATTGCTATTACTGGCTTTCTTCTATTATGTATAATTATTGCAATTACCAGTGCCACTTGTATCAGTCAGTTTAGGCAAAGGGATGCTTCAATAACAAATTAATTGAAAATCTCACTGGCTTTAACATGGAAAAGTCATTTCTCACTCAAGTTAAGTCCATTGTGGGTTCTGATAACTCATCAGGACAGCTCCCTCGATGTGGTGACTCAGCATCTTGGACTGCTTCAACCTTATGGTTCTATTATCTCAACACATGGTCTTTCCCATGACTGCTAAGACAGAGGAAAAGAATGGAAAACTTGTGGAGCATTTTCACTGCCTCACATCATTCTCATTCATATCTTCCAGGCCAGAATTATCACATGGCTCTTTGTAACAACAAATAGACTGAGAATTGTAGCTCTGTATTTCCAAGAAGGAAAGGAGTACTGAATGTTGATTTGCATTACTAACTTCTGTCTTCTCTTTCTCTAGACATTGAATTTACCACTCTGCCCAAACTAAAATAACACATGGGATATCTTGAGTCCTATTGACTTGATAATTAATCAATATCTTGAACAGGTTAGTTTAATACAGAAAGTAAAGACAAAATTTTAAACAATAGTATAAAAATTGACAATTTTCAAGAACAATTCTCACTTCCTTTAAAAGAAATGTCCACAAGAATATATGTTTTCATGAGAAAGAAGCTCATTATTTTTTCTCCAGTTTTATTGAGGTGTAATCAAGCAATAAAAATTAAAATTACATACTTTTAAGATATACAATGTGATGTTTTGATATGTGTATACATCTTAAATGATTACCACAATCAAGCTTATTAGCACACCCATCACTTCATAGAGTTACTGTGTGTGTGTGTGTGTGTGTGTATTGTGAAAACACTTATGTTCTACTCTCAACAAATTTCAGTTGTTAATACAGTATTAATAACTATAGTTGAATCCTGTACGTTAGCTCTCCATTCTGCATAACTGAAACCTTGTACCCTTTGACTAATAATTCCCTATTCCACTTGCACTCCAGACCCTGGCAACTTCTATTCTCCTCTGTGCTTCTATGAGTTTAACTTTTTAGATTACACATATAACTAAAATCATTCAGTATTTGCCTTTCTTTTTCTGGCTTAATTCATCAGTATGTCTTTCAGGTCTATCCATGTTATCACAAATGGCAGAATTTTCTTTTTTGTGGCTGAATAATATTTCATTGTAAATATATACCACATTTTCTTTATTCATCCCATCAAGTGACACTTAGGTTGACTTCATGTTAGGGTTATTGTGAATAATGCTGCAGTGAACATGTGAGTGCAGATATCACCTTGACATACTGATTTTAATTCTTTTGAAAATATACCCAGAAATGGATTGCTGGATCATATGGTATTTTTGTTTTTAATTCTTTGAACAACTTTCATACTGTTTTCCATAATAACTGTATTAATTTACATTCCTACCAACAGTGTATAGGGATCTTCTATATCTTTGCCAACACTTATCTTTTTGTCTTTTTGATACTAACCATCTTTTTTTTTTTTTGGAGAGATTTTCACTATAGGGCACGTGTGCTCGCCAGACAGACAGAGAGAGACATAGAGACAGAAAGCGAGAAATCACCCCCCAGGGGGGATGGTCACGCCGCAATCCCTTCTCCTCCATTCTCCTCTCAGGATCTTGGGCACACATGCACACGCGCCCGGCGTGAGTTTTAAGCCACCGGGTCTGGGACGTGAACCGTGGTCGACTACGTGGGAGTCCAGTGACATAGTCTAACTGCTGGTTCCCAATAATCCAAATTTTTAAAGAATTTTTTTTTTTTTTTTTTTTTTTTTTTTTTTTTTTTTTTTTTTTGCTTTGGGCTCATGTGCTCACCAGAGACAAAGAGAGAGAAAAAGGAAAAATGAGAACACAAGTTGCCAAGTCCAGGACTCAAACCTCTGTCAGCTAAGTGGGAGTCCAGTGCCTTAACCACCATGACACCTGTTGCCCTTCTCCAATTTTTTTTAGATAGTTTGTTGTTGTTGTTGTTGTTGTTGTTGTTGTTTTCTATGCGCTTGCCTGAGAGACAGAAAGTGAGAAATTACCCCCTAGGGAGGTTGCACTCCACAATCCAGTCTCCTCTCAGGACTTTGGGCATGCACGCACATGTACCCAGAATGAGTTTTAAGCCAGTGTTCAAACCATGTCGACTACGTGAGAGTCCAGCAACATAGCCAGTACACCATCTGCTATAGGATTCGAGATAAAATACCATTTTAAGAAATAATGCAATAAAGTAAAATTTATGTGTTGGCATCTACAAAATACTTAAATATCTAAAACCTAGATTTTCTAATTTCTCTATTTTTGTATTACTCTAAATGTGTTTCATAAAGTCCTACAGTTACAAGAAATATTAATAGGAATTCTGTGGGAAAAGGGTTCTATAGTCAAGAAGATCTGGGATCAGCAGTTAGCATAATGGCTATGTCGCTGGACTCCCATGTAGTCGACTGCAGTTCGAGTCCCGTACCCAGTGGCTTAAACTCACGCCGGGCGCGTGTGCGTGCGTGCCCAAGATCCCGAGAGGAGAATGGAGGAGAAGGGATTGTGGCGTGGCCATCCCCCCTGGGGGGTGATTTCTCGCTTTCTGTCTCTCTGTCTCTCTCTGTCTTTCTGGCGAGCGCACACACCCTATAGCAAAAAACCTCTCCAAAAGAAGAAAGAAGAAAAAAGGAAGAAGATCTGAGGACTATTGGGTTAAAAGTTAAATATTTTTCTTTTCCACACAACTCATCAAAGCCTTTACCATATCTATGAGCAGTATAAATCTCTAAGAAGCACATCCAAAATGGTCTCTATCATATTTAGCTATGCAACTTTGTTTATGGAGTTTCTCAAGAGATTGTTTCTAAGAATAAATTTTGGGAAATTCTGTGCTATCCTTACTACCTTATTAGCCTCTGTGATCATACCACCTGAGCTCTGGAGCTACAAGGACAGCTCAGTGTAGAACCAGCCAGGGGCCTGCAGATCTGCTACTAACAAGTTAGAATCATGGTAATATGTAATTGCCTTTTGCTCATGAAGGCACTAAATTTAATTTCTACCAGAAGCTGCTGTTATACTTGGAAGTATCAGTTGGGTTATTTTCCTTATTTATTTGGTTGTGTTTTTTCATGATAAACTATGAGACTGATCCTGCTACAAGACAGAAGTATTATTTGAAACGGTACTAGGGTGCTCACAGTTGTGAAGAACCAAAAGCTAAAGCCACGGGAAAAGCAGGAAGCAGGGTCCCTCTAAGAAACCAAGGAGCAGTCAGTCATTCTGAGACAGCTGCTTTGGCTCCAGTCATCAATGACCCACTCCTATCTGAGTATATCCCCTAGAGATTCCACAAGATATTGACTGGCTTATTGTAAGAGCAAGGAATTAAGACCCTGGGTGCATTTATGTCTTTCCACAATGTTAGAATTTATTGCAGAGCCCAGAGTTTAGCATAACAAAGCAGTCAGGTCAAAGGATGAGAACAACTCACACCAGCCAGTCACCTTGAGCAATCTCTGGAGGCACAAAGCCAATCATGAGTCCCCAGATGTCCTAGGCATCTACTAAGGCCGCATTGACAGTCAATAGAATCCATTTCTGGGAGGTCTCAGGAAGGGTCCAGGGATGGGCACTGAGGCTAGAACAAAGGCAGTGAGTCTCGGGTTGCGTCCCAGGTACCAAGGTCTACAAGTCTCAAAGAGTGACTGGGAGCGATGTGCTCTGGTTATGGTACCAGGAGCAGAGTGGCTCTGGAAAAGGCTCTTCTTATGCCTCATAGTGTCTCTTAGATTAGCACATGTGTCTAAGATTAGCACACGGTGAGCTTGTCCATCTCTGTTTGACCAGTATATCTGTAGTTTTAGCTGGGGCATTCCTGTTATGCCCTCCAGTCTGGCAGGAGAAGCAAGGAATTGGGATGTACGCATCAACTTGTCTACTGCTCCTTTCAGTCTTGTCATTACAGAGTCCATTTTATGTAACACTGCTCTCCACACTTAGCTTGGGTCAGATGCCTACCACTGCTCCCCACTTCCTAATGGTGACAGTAAGGTCCTATGATTTGCAGCCCCACCAGAATGATATGGAGTGGAGGTGGGACAAGTCTTCTAAAATACTGATGCTGGAAAGAAAAATAAGAGACATACTTTCTACTTACTGAGCAGAAAAGTAAACGTACTTTTTACCCCATTCCACTGGTTCTTCTTCTAGGCAGCTCTTTGCATTTCTCACACATAGCACTGACTCATTCCAAACAACCAGGCTTTCTTCTTTAATCTTAATTACTTTAGCAGATATGTTGAAGACTGTCTTTCAGAGTATTCAATAAGTCCTTTTGGGTTGAGTCCTTTTACCAAGAAACCTGGCACTATTGATAAATGACTCCCAAGAAAGAACCATTTAGTTCAATTATCAACTAAATTCATTCATTCTTAAAAGTCACCCCAAACACAGGACAGAACATTTCAGTCAATGTGAGAAGGAGTAAGAAGGAAAGTTTAAAGACGAATGGAACAAATCAATTCTCCTAACCTCCAAATGACCCAAGTAAAGAAATTTAATTAAACAAATGCCCTTTCCCCATCTTCAGGTCTATCAGTCCTAAGTTTTTCTTAGTAATTCTAAAATTCTTCGATAATCAAGTTCTGTGGAAACAGAGGCGAGTCAGTCTTATGATGTACTTTTATTATTATTACAAAGACTGTATCCTTGCCTTTGGTGGAATTCTTCCTACCTGAAAGGACTTTTCTTTGGGCCATAGTTTTTTAAGTATTTGTGATAATCACACCTTATCTTACTAAGCAAAAATCTACATGGAAGTTAAACTGTTGACCAATTTTTATTTTTATTTTAGAGTCTCTTTTTTTTAAAATCCTGGGACCAGCAGATGGCTAGCTGGAATAATGGTTATATCAGTGGATTCCCACATAATTGACCATGATTCAAGTCCCAGACACAGCAGCTTAAAACTCACTCCGGGCACATGTGCGAATGTGTGCAAGATCCCAAGAAGAGGTTGGAGGAGAAGGGATTGTGGCATGGCCACACCCTGGGAGGTGATTTCTGACATTTTGTTTCTGTCTCTCTCTGTCTCTCTGGCAAACACATGCACACTATAGCAAAAATCTCTCAAAAACCCTTACTGATTAAGTTCTCATTTGGGTTTAACTATTTGCTTCCAGTCTTTGTGATAGAAAAATCTCAATTTTATTAGAAAGAAAAAAAGGGAAAAAAGGCATTATTTCTAGCCAAGATTTACTACTGTATTCATTTTTATGAAATATAGCCTTTAGTTACCTGTATTCTGGGCCAAATATAAGCGACTTTTATTTATGTACACATTTTACAACATAGATAGCAGAAATTTAAGTAAGAAATCATATTGTTAGAAAAAGAGCAAAAAGACAGAAATAGTGACATGCAACGCATCTTTTTTTTTTTTTTTTTTTTTTTTTTTTTGAGAGGTTTTTGCTATAGGGCATGTGCGCTTGCCAGAAAGAGAGAGACAGAGAGAAAGAAAGCAAGAAATCATCCCCTGGGGGATGGCCCATGCCGCAATCCCTTCTCCTTCATTCTCCTCTCAGGATCTTGGGCAAGCATGCCTACGCACATGGCAGGAGTTTTAAGCCATCAGGTCTGGGACTCAAACCATCGTCGACTACATGGGAGTCCAGCAACATAGCCATTACACCAACTACTGATCCCGCAACACATCTTATAATCACTCTAAAGGAAGCATTTCACTTAATATTTAAAATCTGTGGAAATAATCAAGTAGAATACAACAATCATACACACAATTATAAACAGACAAAATGATACTGTGTTCTATTATTTTGATTTTCACCTGTTTCTTTTTTGGAAAAGAAGGGACTGCATGCTTTTTTTGGGGGGTAAGGGGGGCTTGTGAAAAGAACATGTAGTTCTTCGGTATCCAGTGCTGGTGGAGGGGAGAGTTGCTGCCTGCAAACCTCCTTACCACTGTTACTCAAGTGGTTAAGAGACAAAAAAGAGGGTATAAAGTAGAAATACAAAAACTCTACCCACCTCCAGCATCGCTGATAATGCCTCAGGCACACATGAATCTATTGAGTAGTATCTGAAGACAAGACTTATAGGAGGCATTTATCTTTGAAATAGATTTGGATAGATTTGTTTTTTAATCTACTTTAAAATTTGTACTGAGAAGAAACCTCAAATAGCAAATCTCAAAGTAGGAAGAGAGGTCATTTACATTCAAGGAGACAGAATCAGTTAATTAGAACTAAAAAATTACAACTCTACTGGGTATGCATTTTAATTTGCTCTGTTGTCTAGGGCATTGTTATTCTGAACAATTATGAAACAAACCATATACTGGAAGTCATCATCTAAGGAGGGTTATTTACAGGTTGAGTGTCTATTAATAATAATAATCTTCCTTTTTATCCTGTGGCTGTCCCAACAGCATATCAAATTAAAGACAGTTTCTTTGGTACTTAGCAAACATCATGTGATTTTGGCAATGGCAAAATCCACAGTAATTGGAATAATAGTGTGTATGCCAGTAGAGGGAGTACAAGCCAATTTAGCAATAGAGAGCTACAGAAATGGAAGTTTATGAGAGAAATCTAGAAGGAATGGGCTTACTAAGTAGGGACTATAATAAAATGAAGAGAAAAGCCAACTTATTTGTGGTAAGGCTTCTGAGATTTCTCTCTGGGCACTTGGGGCCCATGTAATCACACCGACAGAAGCCTTACCATGGCAGTTAAGGATTCCACTTCATGAATTTATACCCTTTCCACACACACCTTGTTTTTTGTTTGTTCACTATGTGTTTTCATTTTGTTTAGTTTTTGCTAGCACTCACAACACTAAGATATCTGTCCACAATAAGAATTCCAGTTGACAAAAAGGTTACTCATTTCTCTCATAATCCTATACCTAGTAAATCCAAACAACTCTAGACTGTTAACTTCACATATTAAAGTATATGATTAACCCTTGAAGATCTTGAAAAAGATCTTTTGCTATTTAAATCATATCACTTTATGTAATATTCATGGAGTATTTTAATCTAATCAAGTATAGTTCCCTTTCCCTCAGGATGCACTTAAACTTTATTCCCATTTCAAAACAAAACAAAACAAAAAATCTTTTCCTATTTCTCTCTACAAGATTACAGATCCATCTAGTTGAAAGAGAGTCCTTCAAAATTCTATACCAGCTTTTCTCCCAAAAAACAACAGGTCTTAGTCTCTTAAAATAGTATTGTACATGAGGGAAGAGGGAAATTATGCCAAATGCTACTTTTAAAAACATTCTTTTTGCATAATTGAGAAAAAGAAATTTTTTTAAATTGAAGCTTTTTAAATGTTGCAGTATTATTCATCTTTCATCAAGCCATAGAGAGAAGCACTTTAGAAACAATGGCTTGGAGCTTCCAAAAAAATCTAAGGTTCAAATCCTAATTTTGAATTTACTGACTAGGTATCTTTGGAAGAGTTATCTTTTAAAAAATGTTTTTCCTTTTCTTTTTCTTTCTCTTTTTTTTTTTTTTAGAAATGCTTTTGCTATAGGGCACATGCGCTCACCAGAGAGACAGACACAGAAAGTGAGAAATCACCCCCAAGAAGGGATGGCCACACCACAACCTTTTCTCCTCTTCTCTCAGGATTTTGGGCATATGTGCACACATGCCCAGTGTGAGTTTTAAGCTGCTAGGTCTGGGACTCAAACCGCAGTCGACTACATAGGAGTCCAGAGACATAACATCATACCATCTGCTGGTCCCCTAAATTTTTTTTTTTCCTAAAGTTTACTATGTATTTCTCCCAAGAGCAAGAGAGACAGCAGGAAAAAGAGAGAGACCACACCCTCAATAGGATTTCGACACCATGATCCTCCCCCAGCTTCAGCTAGCCCCAGATGAGATCACAGACACATGCATGTCCAGCACACTCAGGGAGGTCTCCAGAACTGAAACTGGAACCCTCTCATGTGGGTCAACCCCATAGAGGATCAGACCTTACCAGTGAACCAACATCCAGCCCCAGGAGAGTTATCTTAACTTTTTAAGGCTGTTTCTTTATAACAAATGAAATAACAGTAGCTACTTTTCAGAATTGTTTAAAAGAAAAAGACTTACGTCATATCTCTGGCATACGGACAATGCTTAATAAATGATTGCTGTTCTTGGGTCAACTCCATATCCTGGTCATTAAGGCAGCTGGATCCCACTTGGCTGACCACAAAGTTTAAATCCCAGACCTGGAAGCCTGAAGAACATGCCAGGTATATGCACATGAGTGTCAAAATCCTGATAAGAGGGAGAGATGGAGGAGAAGGTATTGCAACATGGGAAGTGCTTTTTCTCCTCCACCTTTTACTTTCTCTCCATCTCTCTCTAGCAAGTACAGATGCCCTCTAGCAAAAAAGAAAAAGAAAGAAAGAAAATAGTTGCTGTTCTTAATAAAATGGTAGCTAAATCTAATGATCTTCATATAAATTCCCCAACTCCTTCAAGAAAAGAAGTCTAGACTAGCTGTTCTTAATAAAATGGTCGCTAAAGTGGATGGTATTCATAGTTATAGATCCCAAACTCCTTCAAGAAAAGGAGTCTAGACTACCATGGTCCCATTGTAAAACAGATAATAGGACTTCTCTATGAAGAATTAGGCTGCCAGAGTTAAATGTTGTCCTATTTAATCACTCCTTTTCCTTGGGTGTACAGAGAGCTGACTTCAGCTATGCCATCCTTCTAGAGATCTGAACAACTGCTCCCTAAGTACAGTAAAAGCCTAGACTTTGGGCTGGGGCCAAGGCTGAGAAGATGAACCGGAATGACCAAGATAGACAGGAAAGACCAAGATAAACCAAGAGAACAACTAATTCCAAAGGACACAGAAGTAATACAAAGAAAGAAGATCTTGTTTTAATGCCTATGGGTATCCACAGAGGAAATTAGAATGGACATATACACCCACACCTGCACATACACACAGGCTTCTGTGAAAAAGAAAAGAGAACAGCAAAGTCAATAGAGGAATTGAAGTTATTTGATTCTATTAAAAATGTACCTGACATGGGGGCTGGCAGGTGGCATGGTGGTTAAGGGCGCTGGACTCCCACATGACCAACCACGGTTTGAGTCCTGGACCTGGTGGCTTGCTCTCTCACTTTCCCTCTCTCTTTCTCTCCCCCTCTCTCTGTCCCTCTCTGGTTGAATTAAAAATAAATAAATAAAGATAAAGATTTTTAAAAAAATTAAGGATAAAAAAAGAATGTACCTGATCTGAAAGACATAGTTGGGGCTATTTCCCAGAATGCAGAACACAAATACCAAAATAAAAACTCTGAGAGCAAAAATAAGAAACATGGAAGATAGGGACCAGCAGTTAGTGTAATGGCTATGTCGCTGGACTCCCACGTAGTCGGCTGCGGTTCGAGACCCAGACCCGGTGGCTTAAACTCACACTGGGCGCGTGTGCGTGCGTGCCCAAGATCCCGAGAGGAGAATGAAGGAGAAGGGATTGTGACATGGCCATCCCCCTAGGGGGTGATTTCTCGCTTTCTGTCTCTCTGTCTCTCTCTGTCTGTCTGGCGAGCGCACGCGATGTATAGCAAAAACCTCTCCAAAAAAAGAAAGAAACATGGAAGATTAATCCATAAGGTCACATCTGGATAACAAGAATTATAGAATAAGAGAACAGAGACATGAAGGCTGGACTGAGGGAAGGCTCTAGTCTTACCATTGTAAGGTCCAACCAGGCACTTGCAGAGTTAATAAAAAAAAATTTTAAAGACCCACACCCAAACACTCTAAAGATTAAAATGCTAGAGACTTAAAAAGAATTGTACAGGCTTCCCTCAAAGGGTTACCTTCAAAAGAACAAGAATCTCATTGGTATCAGACTTCCTGTCAGCATCACTGCATGCTAGATGACACTGAGGAGTGTTTTTGAAGTTCTAAGAACAAGTGTGTTTGTTAAACCTACAATTCTATACTAAGCCAAACTATCCATCAAATGTGAGTACAAACTAGACACTTTAAGATATGTGAGAACTTACAAAGTTTACTTCCCATGAAGCCATTCAAAAATATCTATGTTAGAACATACTGCAATGAAAGTGATTTAAAAGTGAGAAGAAACAAGTGGAAGGAGCTAACCCTGAAGAAATACTATGCATCAGGATGGAAAATAAATTGCTCTAGACTAGAACAGGAAGTCATAGTTCTGTGAAGAATGTTATTAGGCTAAAGAAGAATTCCATTACACAAATGGATGATTAAGAACCAGAAAGTTCTTAGAGCTAAAACAGAAAAAAAAAAAAAAAAAAAAAAAAAGTAGAACTACCAGAAATACCAGAAAAAAAAATAAAATATTATAAAAGAAGGTTACGGTGCAAACAACATGCAAACGAAAATGTGATACATTTTGAGTAATCAAGTGGCTTTGGAAAACAAAGAAATCCAACAGCAACACCAGTGAGCTAGAAGCAAATCTCACAGCTGGAGTCAACCTTTCATAAACAGCAGTCCCAGCCAACATCTTGACTGCACCCTCATGAATGACCCTGAGCTAGAACCACCCAGCTAGGCCACTCCTGAATTCCTGAACCTCAGAAACTGTGAGAGAACATTAATGTTTGTTATTTTAAGTTCTACAGTTGGGGATAATATGTTATGCAGCAATAGATAACAAATACAGATTGCTACTACTGGAAAAATTAAAGCAACTGAAAGCCATCTTTGCATGGGTCAGATGCTAAAACCAGGAGTTAAAAAACCTGGATTCTAATCTCAGGACAGCTCTGGCTAGCAATATCAATGATATGCTCACTGGGTTCTCTGTGCTGGGAGTCCCATCTGCTGCTTCAGACTCAGTGTAACCCAAACTGGACTCCTCAGTTTGCCTCTCATCAATGGTTCTCCATTCCTTTTCATAAGCCTGCCACCTTCCTGTGCACCCAAGTCCAATATGTTTTAGTATGGGTTATCCCAAAAGCAGAGCCAAAGACAATGGCTCACATTCCATTTGTTTGTTTGTTGGGGCAATTCCAGGTATTGGAAAGTGAGAGACAGGAAAGTGAAGCAGGAAAGAAACAAAAACTACTACTTGTAGTGATATCAACTTAACCAACCTAGAGACTACAAGTATTCAATTAACTTATCAAATGTGTCTCAGAACTTTTCTATCAGAAGATGAAAAAAGAAGCATACTTCTACTGGCTTCTAGCACCATGGACTAAGAGGTGCCCCAAGGAGCATTAACTTTCCAGCACTCCTGTGTTATAAATACTAGATGCCAAGCAGTCCTTCAGAGACACAGAGGCCCCAAGGTAGGAAGGCTGGTCTAGCCTGAAAGAGCTGTCAGGAGAAAACTGCACATAGCTGCTCAAAACCTGATATGTGGGGCCAGTAGGTGGTTAAGTGTGTGGGACTCCCACATGGCCAACTCATCGGTTTGAGTCCTGGACCTGACGGCTTGCTTTCTCACTTTCCCTCTCTTTCACTTTCACTCTGTCCCTCTCTGGTCAAGTTTAAATAAATAAATAAATAAAGTTAAATAAAATAATTCTTTAAAAATATATTTAAAAAAGAAAAACCTGATAGGATCTAGTCACCAAGCCTCTGGTTGGAATAAGAGGTGAGGCCAATAGGCGTTGAAGTGCTGAATAAGACATGCCCGATGTAACCCACATCCAAATGCTGACAACTCTTGTTTTTCAAACATACATCTTGCAATGTATACCTTGCCCATCTCTTTCCCTTTTCTCCATTTTCACAGCCACTTTTAATCCAGGTTCTCATTGCCTTTTTCAACACAACTAGGGTTTTTCTAAGGATACCCAAATAGATTAGTTAATAGACTACTTAATGTTATTAACTCTCTCTCTCTCTCTCTCTCTCTCTTCTCTCTCTCTTTATTGCCAAAGGGCCCGTGCACTCACCAGAGAAAGAAAGCACCCTTCAACAGAGTGTGGTCATACTGCAATCCTTTTTCCCTCATTTCTCCATCCCATCAGAATTTTGGAATGTGCACACACATGAACCTATTGTGTTTTTCTATTTTTTAAGAATTATTTTATTTAATTTTTTTATTAGTTTTTTAATTCGACCAGAGAGGGAGAGGGAAAGTGAGAAGGCAACCTGCCAGGTCCAGGACTTGAACCAAGGTCAACCATGTGGAAGTCCAGCACCTTAACCACAATGCCACCTCCCTTATTGTGTGTTTTTTTTTTATATTATTGTATTTTTCAAGCCACCAGGGCCATGATCTGAACCACAATAGGCCCTGTGGGATCCATCTCCCTTAACTTCTAAGCCACACTTCACACCCTGTTATTTCTTAAACAATTTCAGTCCCTCTGGGTCAAAAGATAACAATAGCTATACTAAGCACCCTATAAAACAAGCTGGTCCCCAGGGACCTTGCCAAGGACAAGGATTCTCTGCTGGACCAGCCTGTCAGAAGATTGCACAAAGTTCTGGACTGGAATGGAGCTGTTCTGTGCTTCATCTATGGCAATGAGTATAAGTCTTCTAAATATCCTGGAGACAAAAAAGGAGGCTTTGGGAAATTGAGGTAGTTCAAAAAATATCTTTCAATATCACTCATTATGCCACTCAAAATCATTTCAACATTCTTAAAACATAATATATTCTATAATTTCACAGCTAATTGGCTCCTCTGTAGGTTATACCCTGCCTTGGGAAATTCATCCCCATACATATTTTATGAATTAAAATATTAAGTAATATTCTGTGACTGTTTTAAAAAAGAGAATCTGGACCACTAAAATTTTTTTGCTTGGCAGATTTCCAGGCTTAAGCCTTCCTTATGCCATAAACATGTTCATTGAATCTAAGAAAACTAGATTCTGGTTTCAAAGGTTGTTGTTCTATGCATACTACAAACCTATTGTACCTTAATTACTTGTAATTAGTTGTACTGTAAACTCAAATCTGTTTAATTAGTTCTAATTAGCATCATCATAAGCAAAATAGTCAATTGTCACAAGTTGTCTTGTTCTATGATGAAGAACACCTGGAATGGATAATTAGTTCCTCCAAGAACAAATTAACCTAGACTACAAGCTGTCATTAGTAATTATTTCACCACCTTCCTGGGAGAAGTTCAAGATGAAGATCGGCATAGAGTCAGAATAAAGTCAAATTGACACTTTCAAATACTGAAATAAGAGTAATCTTCTATTTTTTGTCTGTCTTATTGCAACTTTTTCTCCAAAGGGGTGTGGGTCTCTGTGTGTGAATGTGCATTATGTATCAATGCAAACGTCTAGCCATATATGTGCATACATATGTACATATACATATATATAAACACGTACATCTTATACTTTTTTTTAATACAGCTATTATTTTTATGGTAACCAAACTAGGCTAGAAAACAGAAGTTTATGGGTACATTTAATAGAGTTACTCAGGGACAGACTAAACCAACAAAGAGGCATTTTTCCCATAACCTTGTGAAGAACAGAACTTTTTTCCTTTCTGAGAATGAGCTTCCTTGGAGACACAGACTTCCTTTCTGGGTAAACTTTGGCCACTAAAATCCACAGAGGGAACGCTTACATTATAATCTTCAGTGGGAAATACAGGGCACAAAACTGGATGAACAGCACAATCCCCACTATATAAACAATGTATTGAAAAAAATTGGGAAAAAATGTGCCAAAATGATAACAGTGCTTGTTTCTGAGTGAGTTTTTCTTCTGTCTGCATGTACAGTTTCCAAATCTTTATGTAACAATCTCGTATTAATTTTATAGTTGGAAAAACTCGACTTAAAAAAAAAAATCTGTGGAAATCTTGATTATAGAGAAACTCACTAAAAAAAGCCACATTGACCAGGCAGCAAATGCCAAGGTTATTGCAAGAAACTATTTTTTACCTCAGGGTAGAAAATTGAAAATTGAATTTGTTTTGCAAGACTTTAGCTTGGGAAACTTCAGCTTTGGAAGCTGAAACCCTATTTGAAAGATAAGCAGATAGAATAAATGGACTTTGAGCTACTGCAAAAGGTATTTTTTAGTAATAATGATGCCACTTCATCTTGGTGAAAAGTCCTTGGAGTTTATAAAGTGCTTTCACAGCATAAGGTGCTGTAACAAGATGTAGTTTAAGAACCCAGAAAACCTCAGTACGAGTCTGGTCTCCATCTGTGGGAGACTAGAAGGGATTTTGCAAACTGAAAAATGCTCTTAAAATGTCATTGTAAGAAATATTGTAATTCAAGCAATATATCACAGAGATTTTTTTTTTTTTTGCAAATAAGATAAACTAAGCACAAAAGCTACTGTAATTGCGACATTAATTATAGTAGGAAAAATCTTGAAATTACCTAAATATCCTCATCAAGAGAATGAGAGCCAGCAGATAGAGTGATAGTTAAGGCACTGGACTCCACTTTCTCACTTTTCCTCTCTCTCCCCCTCTGTCTCTCTCTAGTGAGTGCACATGCCCTATAGCAAATTAAAAAATAATAATCATAATAAATAAAACTAAATAAACAATTCTTTTTTTAAAAAAAGGGGAGTGAGTAAACAAGTTATGAAACTGAAATGAACTAGTTGCATAGATCAAGTATGAACCTCATAAAAATAATTTTGATAAAAAAACATATAGAATATACATGGAGTACATTATGTTCAAAAGCATCCAAATAATTTTCTATACATAATTTTTATATTGGGGGAGGGGCAGGGGCAGAGAGGAAAATCCCATTAGATTTTATGTTTTCTTAATTATGATGATAGTTGAGTGGACTGGTATCTATTGAATCATTCTTTATACCTTATCTGTGAAATATTTGATGCCGTAATTATTACTGACCACTTAGTATGTACCTAGCATTATACATTTTTCCATACTTTGTTCCATTAAGTTCTTAGTAAAGCCCTATAAGGAAGACCTTGCTATCCAACTAGGTGGTGGAGAGGCCACTAGGTTCCCTTCAATCACATGCCCATGGTCACTCACTAGCTGGAGACAGAGGAAGGCCTGGGATCGATCTCCATCCCAAAGCGCTGTCCTCAAGGACCTTCAATACCAAGACTTAGTAGCTCAGGAACTAAGGAACAAGGCTTGGCAAGAGGCGTTAGGCTAGAACTGCAACCCTTTGTTCTAGCACACATCTGACTC